>OX031060.1:18677230-20078296 GCA_943736015.1 Tridacna crocea | reverse complement strand
AAGGTCTGCTGCGCCCCTATTTTCTTAAATGTTTGCACATTTTCAGTGAAATCTGGCATGTGTGGATGGTGCATGCCTGGCAGGTCGCCAAGGACTGCACAGCAGCCTTTAAAAAAGACTTTAAATCCACTTTTATGCCGTTTCTTTTTCACTGCTTTTTTTCGATAAATTATGGCGCCATTTTGGAGCGATTTTGAAGCTCTCTGATTGGCTGTTGAATATCTTGATTGGCCATTGGTTCCCATTCTGATTTGGCTGTTGGTTCCCCATTCTGATTTCCTTATAGCTTCTCTGATTGGATAATTTCAGAGAGAGAAGAGATCTGATTGGCTGATGGGAAGGGGGGATATATCTGTTTATTCTTATTAACCTTTTACCACACAATGACGCCTTTTAACACCCCTGAAAGAGAAGGCTTTTGAAAATAATCTGAGGAAAGGAGACAATGCAGATTACCAGCATTTTCTCCTTTTCCCACAATGTTTTCTACCCTATCAAAGAAAAAAATGATTTTAGTTATTCTTACATCTTATTGTATCTTTATGGCCTACTTCTAAATTCTTCAAACAAGAACAAGATTTTTTTATCGGAAAAAGTTTCCGCAACAGCAACGGGTTGCTTCTGAATTTTATATTTTGGCGCAGCGATTAAACATAAAATTGACTTTTGACTCGCGCGGTCGTCAGAATTGGTTCAATGTTTTCGTGACCCTGGTAAGAAAACAGGGAAAAATTTTGTTTACCTTTCTTTGGTTTGTTTAACAGGTATCAGTTGCCTCCGAAAGTGTCAAAGTTGATTTTACGATTTTATGCGCAGCACGTATCAGTCACGTATGAGTGAGATGGTCATCGTAACCAAATCATTGGCCTAGTGAGAGAAAATGAAAAAGAAAAAATAGAAAAATCCCTATAATTGACTTTAAGCAACAGTTGTCGTCTGCTATAAAATATTCCGTAAGTCGATTTTTCATGTTTTCGCGGGTACGTAACCGGCACCTGCGAGACAATAGACAACCTAATGGGTTTGTTGTCACAGTAAAAAAAGACTGGAGAAGTAAAAAACAGATATTAGAAATTAAGTTCCCTATATTTGACCTATTAAGCAACAGGTGTCATCTGCTATGAAGTGTTCCGTAAGTCGATTTTTCGCGTTTTCGCGGATACGTAACCGGCACCTATGAGACAGTAGTCAATATAAATAGACTTGTCGTCATGGTATAAAGAGATTGGAGGAAAAAATATACATTAAAAATTTTGTTCCATTTGTTTGATTTATGCAATAAGAAGCATTCAGTCTTTTTTTAGCCACTTGTCGCATTGTTTTCTGGGGTTTTTCGCATTAGCGTAACTGGCACATATGAGACGGTGGTCAACGTAACTGGGTTTCTTGTTGCGGTCTGAAGAGATTAGAAAAATTACACTTCGGTTGCCTTTGTTTGATATATGCAATAGGAAGCAACTAAAAGAGTTTTCAGTCTTTTTTTAGCCACTTGTCACATTAATGTCTGGGGCTTTTTTACACTGTACATTGATCACTTTGGCTTATTGAAAGTTTCAATGTGCAGCATGTATAGTGGGCTGAGTTAGAAAAAGCGAATCCAGTTAAGGGCTGGGGAGGGGGGAGCCTGTGCATTGAGGGTCTAAGGGAAGTAATTCTTGCAAGGGGCTTGAAAAGACCAAAACAAGGTCTGCTGCGCCCCTATTTTCTTAAATGTTTGCACATTTTCAGTGAAATCTGGCATGTGTGGATGGTGCATGCCTGGCAGGTCGCCAAGGACTGCACAGCAGCCTTTAAAAAAGACTTTAAATCCACTTTTATGCCGTTTCTTTTTCACTGCTTTTTTTCGATAAATTATGGCGCCATTTTGGAGCGATTTTGAAGCTCTCTGATTGGCTGTTGAATATCTGATTGGCCATTGGTTCCCATTCTGATTTGGCTGTTGGTTCCCCATTCTGATTTCCTTATAGCTTCTCTGATTGGATAATTTCAGAGAGAGAAGAGATCTGATTGGCTGATGGGAAGGGGGGATATATCTGTTTATTCTTATTAACCTTTTACCACACAATGACGCCTTTTAACACCCCTGAAAGAGAAGGCTTTTGAAAATAATCTGAGGAAAGGAGACAATGCAGATTACCAGCATTTTCTCCTTTTCCCACAATGTTTTCTACCCTATCAAAGAAAAAAATGATTTTAGTTATTCTTACATCTTATTGTATCTTTATGGCCTACTTCTAAATTCTTCAAACAAGAACAAGATTTTTTTATCGGAAAAAGTTTCCGCAACAGCAACGGGTTGCTTCTGAATTTTATATTTTGGCGCAGCGATTAAACATAAAATTGACTTTTGACTCGCGCGGTCGTCAGAATTGGTTCAATGTTTTCGTGACCCTGGTAAGAAAAACAGGGAAAAATTTTGTTTACCTTTCTTTGGTTTGTTTAACAGGTATCAGTTGCCTCCGAAAGTGTCAAAGTTGATTTTACGATTTTATGCGCAGCACGTATCAGTCACGTATGAGTGAGATGGTCATCGTAACCAAATCATTGGCCCTAGTGAGAGAAAATGAAAAAGAAAAAAATAGAAAAATCCCTATAATTGACTTTAAGCAACAGTTGTCGTCTGCTATAAAATATTCCGTAAGTCGATTTTTCATGTTTTCGCGGGTACGTAACCGGCACCTGCGAGACAATAGACAACCTAAATGGGTTTGTTGTCACAGTAAAAAAAGACTGGAGAAGTAAAAAACAGATATTAGAAATTAAGTTCCCTATATTTGACCTATTAAGCAACAGGTGTCATCTGCTATGAAGTGTTCCGTAAGTCGATTTTTCGCGTTTTCGCGGATACGTAACCGGCAACCTATGAGACAGTAGTCAATATAAATAGACTTGTCGTCATGGTATAAAGAGATTGGAGGAAAAAATATACATTAAAAATTTTGTTCCATTTGTTTTGATTTATGCAATAAGAAGCATTCAGTCTTTTTTTAGCCACTTGTCGCATTGTTTTCTGGGGTTTTTCGCATTAGCGTAACTGGCACATATGAGACGGTGGTCAACGTAACTGGGTTTCTTGTTGCGGTCTGAAGAGATTAGAAAAATTACACTTCGGTTGCCTTTGTTTGATATATGCAATAGGAAGCAACTAAAAGAGTTTTCAGTCTTTTTTTAGCCACTTGTCACATTAATGTCTGGGGCTTTTTTACACTGTACATTGATCACTTTGGCTTATTGAAAGTTTCAATGTGCAGCATGTATAGTGGGCTGAGTTAGAAAAGCGAATCCAGTTAAGGGCTGGGGAGGGGGGAGCCTGTGCATTGAGGGTCTAAGGGAAGTAATTCTTGCAAGGGGCTTGAAAAGACCAAAACAAGGTCTGCTGCGCCCCTATTTTCTTAAATGTTTGCACATTTTCAGTGAAATCTGGCATGTGTGGATGGTGCATGCCTGGCAGGTCGCCAAGGACTGCACAGCAGCCTTTAAAAAAGACTTTAAATCCACTTTTATGCCGTTTCTTTTTCACTGCTTTTTTTCGATAAATTATGGCGCCATTTTGGAGCGATTTTGAAGCTCTCTGATTGGCTGTTGAATATCTGATTGGCCATTGGTTCCCATTCTGATTTGGCTGTTGGTTCCCCATTCTGATTTTCCTTATAGCTTCTCTGATTGGATAATTTCAGAGAGAGAAGAGATCTGATTGGCTGATGGGAAGGGGGGATATATCTGTTTATTCTTATTAACCTTTTACCACACAATGACGCCTTTTAACACCCCTGAAAGAGAAGGCTTTTGAAAAATAATCTGAGGAAAGGAGACAATGCAGATTACCAGCATTTTCTCCTTTTCCCACAATGTTTTCTACCCTATCAAAGAAAAAAATGATTTTAGTTATTCTTACATCTTATTGTATCTTTATGGCCTACTTCTAAATTCTTCAAACAAGAACAAGATTTTTTTATCGGAAAAAGTTTCCGCAACAGCAACGGGTTGCTTCTGAATTTTATATTTTGGCGCAGCGATTAAACATAAAATTGACTTTTGACTCGCGCGGTCGTCAGAATTGGTTCAATGTTTTCGTGACCCTGGTAAGAAAACAGGGAAAAATTTTGTTTACCTTTCTTTGGTTTGTTTAACAGGTATCAGTTGCCTCCGAAAGTGTCAAAGTTGATTTTACGATTTTATGCGCAGCACGTATCAGTCACGTATGAGTGAGATGGTCATCGTAACCAAATCATTGGCCCTAGTGAGAGAAAATGAAAAAGAAAAAATAGAAAAATCCCTATAATTGACTTTAAGCAACAGTTGTCGTCTGCTATAAAATATTCCGTAAGTCGATTTTTCATGTTTTCGCGGGTACGTAACCGGCACCTGCGAGACAATAGACAACCTAAATGGGTTTGTTGTCACAGTAAAAAAAGACTGGAGAAGTAAAAAACAGATATTAGAAATTAAGTTCCCTATATTTGACCTATTAAGCAACAGGTGTCATCTGCTATGAAGTGTTCCGTAAGTCGATTTTTCGCGTTTTCGCGGATACGTAACCGGCACCTATGAGACAGTAGTCAATATAAATAGACTTGTCGTCATGGTATAAAGAGATTGGAGGAAAAAATATACATTAAAAATTTTGTTCCATTTGTTTGATTTATGCAATAAGAAGCATTCAGTCTTTTTTTAGCCACTTGTCGCATTGTTTTCTGGGGTTTTTCGCATTAGCGTAACTGGCACATATGAGACGGTGGTCAACGTAACTGGGTTTCTTGTTGCGGTCTGAAGAGATTAGAAAAATTACACTTCGGTTGCCTTTGTTTGATATATGCAATAGGAAGCAACTAAAAGAGTTTTCAGTCTTTTTTTAGCCACTTGTCACATTAATGTCTGGGGCTTTTTTACACTGTACATTGATCACTTTGGCTTATTGAAAGTTTCAATGTGCAGCATGTATAGTGGGCTGAGTTAGAAAAGCGAATCCAGTTAAGGGCTGGGGAGGGGGGAGCCTGTGCATTGAGGGTCTAAGGGAAGTAATTCTTGCAAGGGGCTTGAAAAGACCAAAACAAGGTCTGCTGCGCCCCTATTTTCTTAAATGTTTGCACATTTTCAGTGAAATCTGGCATGTGTGGATGGTGCATGCCTGGCAGGTCGCCAAGGACTGCACAGCAGCCTTTAAAAAAGACTTTAAATCCACTTTTATGCCGTTTCTTTTTCACTGCTTTTTTTTCGATAAATTATGGCGCCATTTTGGAGCGATTTTGAAGCTCTCTGATTGGCTGTTGAATATCTGATTGGCCATTGGTTCCCATTCTGATTTGGCTGTTGGTTCCCCATTCTGATTTCCTTATAGCTTCTCTGATTGGATAATTTCAGAGAGAGAAGAGATCTGATTGGCTGATGGGAAGGGGGGATATATCTGTTTATTCTTATTAACCTTTTACCACACAATGACGCCTTTTAACACCCCTGAAAGAGAAGGCTTTTGAAAATAATCTGAGGAAAGGAGACAATGCAGATTACCAGCATTTTCTCCTTTTCCCACAATGTTTTCTACCCTATCAAAGAAAAAAATGATTTTAGTTATTCTTACATCTTATTGTATCTTTATGGCCTACTTCTAAATTCTTCAAACAAGAACAAGATTTTTTTATCGGAAAAAGTTTCCGCAACAGCAACGGGTTGCTTCTGAATTTTATATTTTGGCGCAGCGATTAAACATAAAATTGACTTTTGACTCGCGCGGTCGTCAGAATTGGTTCAATGTTTTCGTGACCCTGGTAAGAAAACAGGGAAAAATTTTGTTTACCTTTCTTTGGTTTGTTTAACAGGTATCAGTTGCCTCCGAAAGTGTCAAAGTTGATTTTACGATTTTATGCGCAGCACGTATCAGTCACGTATGAGTGAGATGGTCATCGTAACCAAATCATTGGCCCTAGTGAGAGAAAATGAAAAAGAAAAAATAGAAAAATCCCTATAATTGACTTTAAGCAACAGTTGTCGTCTGCTATAAAATATTCCGTAAGTCGATTTTTCATGTTTTCGCGGGTACGTAACCGGCACCTGCGAGACAATAGACAACCTAAATGGGTTTGTTGTCACAGTAAAAAAAGACTGGAGAAGTAAAAAACAGATATTAGAAATTAAGTTCCCTATATTTGACCTATTAAGCAACAGGTGTCATCTGCTATGAAGTGTTCCGTAAGTCGATTTTTCGCGTTTTCGCGGATACGTAACCGGCACCTATGAGACAGTAGTCAATATAAATAGACTTGTCGTCATGGTATAAAGAGATTGGAGGAAAAAATATACATTAAAAATTTTGTTCCATTTGTTTGATTTATGCAATAAGAAGCATTCAGTCTTTTTTTAGCCACTTGTCGCATTGTTTTCTGGGGTTTTTCGCATTAGCGTAACTGGCACATATGAGACGGTGGTCAACGTAACTGGGTTTCTTGTTGCGGTCTGAAGAGATTAGAAAAATTACACTTCGGTTGCCTTTGTTTGATATATGCAATAGGAAGCAACTAAAAGAGTTTTCAGTCTTTTTTTAGCCACTTGTCACATTAATGTCTGGGGCTTTTTTACACTGTACATTGATCACTTTGGCTTATTGAAAGTTTCAATGTGCAGCATGTATAGTGGGCTGAGTTAGAAAAGCGAATCCAGTTAAGGGCTGGGGAGGGGGGAGCCTGTGCATTGAGGGTCTAAGGGAAGTAATTCTTGCAAGGGGCTTGAAAAGACCAAAACAAGGTCTGCTGCGCCCCTATTTTCTTAAATGTTTGCACATTTTCAGTGAAATCTGGCATGTGTGGATGGTGCATGCCTGGCAGGTCGCCAAGGACTGCACAGCAGCCTTTAAAAAAGACTTTAAATCCACTTTTATGCCGTTTCTTTTTCACTGCTTTTTTTCGATAAATTATGGCGCCATTTTGGAGCGATTTTGAAGCTCTCTGATTGGCTGTTGAATATCTGATTGGCCATTGGTTCCCATTCTGATTTGGCTGTTGGTTCCCCATTCTGATTTCCTTATAGCTTCTCTGATTGGATAATTTCAGAGAGAGAAGAGATCTGATTGGCTGATGGGAAGGGGGGATATATCTGTTTATTCTTATTAACCTTTTACCACACAATGACGCCTTTTAACACCCCTGAAAGAGAAGGCTTTTGAAAATAATCTGAGGAAAGGAGACAATGCAGATTACCAGCATTTTCTCCTTTTCCCACAATGTTTTCTACCCTATCAAAGAAAAAAATGATTTTAGTTATTCTTACATCTTATTGTATCTTTATGGCCTACTTCTAAATTCTTCAAACAAGAACAAGATTTTTTTATCGGAAAAAGTTTCCGCAACAGCAACGGGTTGCTTCTGAATTTTATATTTTGGCGCAGCGATTAAACATAAAATTGACTTTTGACTCGCGCGGTCGTCAGAATTGGTTCAATGTTTTCGTGACCCTGGTAAGAAAACAGGGAAAAATTTTGTTTACCTTTCTTTGGTTTGTTTAACAGGTATCAGTTGCCTCCGAAAGTGTCAAAGTTGATTTTACGATTTTATGCGCAGCACGTATCAGTCACGTATGAGTGAGATGGTCATCGTAACCAAATCATTGGCCCTAGTGAGAGAAAATGAAAAAGAAAAAATAGAAAAATCCCTATAATTGACTTTAAGCAACAGTTGTCGTCTGCTATAAAATATTCCGTAAGTCGATTTTTCATGTTTTCGCGGGTACGTAACCGGCACCTGCGAGACAATAGACAACCTAAATGGGTTTGTTGTCACAGTAAAAAAAGACTGGAGAAGTAAAAAACAGATATTAGAAATTAAGTTCCCTATATTTGACCTATTAAGCAACAGGTGTCATCTGCTATGAAGTGTTCCGTAAGTCGATTTTTCGCGTTTTCGCGGATACGTAACCGGCACCTATGAGACAGTAGTCAATATAAATAGACTTGTCGTCATGGTATAAAGAGATTGGAGGAAAAAATATACATTAAAAATTTTGTTCCATTTGTTTGATTTATGCAATAAGAAGCATTCAGTCTTTTTTTAGCCACTTGTCGCATTGTTTTCTGGGGTTTTTCGCATTAGCGTAACTGGCACATATGAGACGGTGGTCAACGTAACTGGGTTTCTTGTTGCGGTCTGAAGAGATTAGAAAAATTACACTTCGGTTGCCTTTGTTTGATATATGCAATAGGAAGCAACTAAAAGAGTTTTCAGTCTTTTTTTAGCCACTTGTCACATTAATGTCTGGGGCTTTTTTACACTGTACATTGATCACTTTGGCTTATTGAAAGTTTCAATGTGCAGCATGTATAGTGGGCTGAGTTAGAAAAGCGAATCCAGTTAAGGGCTGGGGAGGGGGGAGCCTGTGCATTGAGGGTCTAAGGGAAGTAATTCTTGCAAGGGGCTTGAAAAGACCAAAACAAGGTCTGCTGCGCCCCTATTTTCTTAAATGTTTGCACATTTTCAGTGAAATCTGGCATGTGTGGATGGTGCATGCCTGGCAGGTCGCCAAGGACTGCACAGCAGCCTTTAAAAAAGACTTTAAATCCACTTTTATGCCGTTTCTTTTTCACTGCTTTTTTTCGATAAATTATGGCGCCATTTTGGAGCGATTTTGAAGCTCTCTGATTGGCTGTTGAATATCTGATTGGCCATTGGTTCCCATTCTGATTTGGCTGTTGGTTCCCCATTCTGATTTCCTTATAGCTTCTCTGATTGGATAATTTCAGAGAGAGAAGAGATCTGATTGGCTGATGGGAAGGGGGGATATATCTGTTTATTCTTATTAACCTTTTACCACACAATGACGCCTTTTAACACCCCTGAAAGAGAAGGCTTTTGAAAATAATCTGAGGAAAGGAGACAATGCAGATTACCAGCATTTTCTCCTTTTCCCACAATGTTTTCTACCCTATCAAAGAAAAAAATGATTTTAGTTATTCTTACATCTTATTGTATCTTTATGGCCTACTTCTAAATTCTTCAAACAAGAACAAGATTTTTTTATCGGAAAAAGTTTCCGCAACAGCAACGGGTTGCTTCTGAATTTTATATTTTGGCGCAGCGATTAAACATAAAATTGACTTTTGACTCGCGCGGTCGTCAGAATTGGTTCAATGTTTTCGTGACCCTGGTAAGAAAACAGGGAAAAATTTTGTTTACCTTTCTTTGGTTTGTTTAACAGGTATCAGTTGCCTCCGAAAGTGTCAAAGTTGATTTTACGATTTTATGCGCAGCACGTATCAGTCACGTATGAGTGAGATGGTCATCGTAACCAAATCATTGGCCCTAGTGAGAGAAAATGAAAAAGAAAAAATAGAAAAATCCCTATAATTGACTTTAAGCAACAGTTGTCGTCTGCTATAAAATATTCCGTAAGTCGATTTTTCATGTTTTCGCGGGTACGTAACCGGCACCTGCGAGACAATAGACAACCTAAATGGGTTTGTTGTCACAGTAAAAAAAGACTGGAGAAGTAAAAAACAGATATTAGAAATTAAGTTCCCTATATTTGACCTATTAAGCAACAGGTGTCATCTGCTATGAAGTGTTCCGTAAGTCGATTTTTCGCGTTTTCGCGGATACGTAACCGGCACCTATGAGACAGTAGTCAATATAAATAGACTTGTCGTCATGGTATAAAGAGATTGGAGGAAAAAATATACATTAAAAATTTTGTTCCATTTGTTTGATTTATGCAATAAGAAGCATTCAGTCTTTTTTTAGCCACTTGTCGCATTGTTTTCTGGGGTTTTTCGCATTAGCGTAACTGGCACATATGAGACGGTGGTCAACGTAACTGGGTTTCTTGTTGCGGTCTGAAGAGATTAGAAAAATTACACTTCGGTTGCCTTTGTTTGATATATGCAATAGGAAGCAACTAAAAGAGTTTTCAGTCTTTTTTTAGCCACTTGTCACATTAATGTCTGGGGCTTTTTTACACTGTACATTGATCACTTTGGCTTATTGAAAGTTTCAATGTGCAGCATGTATAGTGGGCTGAGTTAGAAAAGCGAATCCAGTTAAGGGCTGGGGAGGGGGGAGCCTGTGCATTGAGGGTCTAAGGGAAGTAATTCTTGCAAGGGGCTTGAAAAGACCAAAACAAGGTCTGCTGCGCCCCTATTTTCTTAAATGTTTGCACATTTTCAGTGAAATCTGGCATGTGTGGATGGTGCATGCCTGGCAGGTCGCCAAGGACTGCACAGCAGCCTTTAAAAAAGACTTTAAATCCACTTTTATGCCGTTTCTTTTTCACTGCTTTTTTTCGATAAATTATGGCGCCATTTTGGAGCGATTTTGAAGCTCTCTGATTGGCTGTTGAATATCTGATTGGCCATTGGTTCCCATTCTGATTTGGCTGTTGGTTCCCCATTCTGATTTCCTTATAGCTTCTCTGATTGGATAATTTCAGAGAGAGAAGAGATCTGATTGGCTGATGGGAAGGGGGGATATATCTGTTTATTCTTATTAACCTTTTACCACACAATGACGCCTTTTAACACCCCTGAAAGAGAAGGCTTTTGAAAATAATCTGAGGAAAGGAGACAATGCAGATTACCAGCATTTTCTCCTTTTCCCACAATGTTTTCTACCCTATCAAAGAAAAAAATGATTTTAGTTATTCTTACATCTTATTGTATCTTTATGGCCTACTTCTAAATTCTTCAAACAAGAACAAGATTTTTTTATCGGAAAAAGTTTCCGCAACAGCAACGGGTTGCTTCTGAATTTTATATTTTGGCGCAGCGATTAAACATAAAATTGACTTTTGACTCGCGCGGTCGTCAGAATTGGTTCAATGTTTTCGTGACCCTGGTAAGAAAACAGGGAAAAATTTTGTTTACCTTTCTTTGGTTTGTTTAACAGGTATCAGTTGCCTCCGAAAGTGTCAAAGTTGATTTTACGATTTTATGCGCAGCACGTATCAGTCACGTATGAGTGAGATGGTCATCGTAACCAAATCATTGGCCCTAGTGAGAGAAAATGAAAAAGAAAAAATAGAAAAATCCCTATAATTGACTTTAAGCAACAGTTGTCGTCTGCTATAAAATATTCCGTAAGTCGATTTTTCATGTTTTCGCGGGTACGTAACCGGCACCTGCGAGACAATAGACAACCTAAATGGGTTTGTTGTCACAGTAAAAAAAGACTGGAGAAGTAAAAAACAGATATTAGAAATTAAGTTCCCTATATTTGACCTATTAAGCAACAGGTGTCATCTGCTATGAAGTGTTCCGTAAGTCGATTTTTCGCGTTTTCGCGGATACGTAACCGGCACCTATGAGACAGTAGTCAATATAAATAGACTTGTCGTCATGGTATAAAGAGATTGGAGGAAAAAATATACATTAAAAATTTTGTTCCATTTGTTTGATTTATGCAATAAGAAGCATTCAGTCTTTTTTTAGCCACTTGTCGCATTGTTTTCTGGGGTTTTTCGCATTAGCGTAACTGGCACATATGAGACGGTGGTCAACGTAACTGGGTTTCTTGTTGCGGTCTGAAGAGATTAGAAAAATTACACTTCGGTTGCCTTTGTTTGATATATGCAATAGGAAGCAACTAAAAGAGTTTTCAGTCTTTTTTTAGCCACTTGTCACATTAATGTCTGGGGCTTTTTTACACTGTACATTGATCACTTTGGCTTATTGAAAGTTTCAATGTGCAGCATGTATAGTGGGCTGAGTTAGAAAAGCGAATCCAGTTAAGGGCTGGGGAGGGGGGAGCCTGTGCATTGAGGGTCTAAGGGAAGTAATTCTTGCAAGGGGCTTGAAAAGACCAAAACAAGGTCTGCTGCGCCCCTATTTTCTTAAATGTTTGCACATTTTCAGTGAAATCTGGCATGTGTGGATGGTGCATGCCTGGCAGGTCGCCAAGGACTGCACAGCAGCCTTTAAAAAAGACTTTAAATCCACTTTTATGCCGTTTCTTTTTCACTGCTTTTTTTCGATAAATTATGGCGCCATTTTGGAGCGATTTTGAAGCTCTCTGATTGGCTGTTGAATATCTGATTGGCCATTGGTTCCCATTCTGATTTGGCTGTTGGTTCCCCATTCTGATTTCCTTATAGCTTCTCTGATTGGATAATTTCAGAGAGAGAAGAGATCTGATTGGCTGATGGGAAGGGGGGATATATCTGTTTATTCTTATTAACCTTTTACCACACAATGACGCCTTTTAACACCCCTGAAAGAGAAGGCTTTTGAAAATAATCTGAGGAAAGGAGACAATGCAGATTACCAGCATTTTCTCCTTTTCCCACAATGTTTTCTACCCTATCAAAGAAAAAAATGATTTTAGTTATTCTTACATCTTATTGTATCTTTATGGCCTACTTCTAAATTCTTCAAACAAGAACAAGATTTTTTTATCGGAAAAAGTTTCCGCAACAGCAACGGGTTGCTTCTGAATTTTATATTTTGGCGCAGCGATTAAACATAAAATTGACTTTTGACTCGCGCGGTCGTCAGAATTGGTTCAATGTTTTCGTGACCCTGGTAAGAAAACAGGGAAAAATTTTGTTTACCTTTCTTTGGTTTGTTTAACAGGTATCAGTTGCCTCCGAAAGTGTCAAAGTTGATTTTACGATTTTATGCGCAGCACGTATCAGTCACGTATGAGTGAGATGGTCATCGTAACCAAATCATTGGCCCTAGTGAGAGAAAATGAAAAAGAAAAAATAGAAAAATCCCTATAATTGACTTTAAGCAACAGTTGTCGTCTGCTATAAAATATTCCGTAAGTCGATTTTTCATGTTTTCGCGGGTACGTAACCGGCACCTGCGAGACAATAGACAACCTAAATGGGTTTGTTGTCACAGTAAAAAAAGACTGGAGAAGTAAAAAACAGATATTAGAAATTAAGTTCCCTATATTTGACCTATTAAGCAACAGGTGTCATCTGCTATGAAGTGTTCCGTAAGTCGATTTTTCGCGTTTTCGCGGATACGTAACCGGCACCTATGAGACAGTAGTCAATATAAATAGACTTGTCGTCATGGTATAAAGAGATTGGAGGAAAAAATATACATTAAAAATTTTGTTCCATTTGTTTGATTTATGCAATAAGAAGCATTCAGTCTTTTTTTAGCCACTTGTCGCATTGTTTTCTGGGGTTTTTCGCATTAGCGTAACTGGCACATATGAGACGGTGGTCAACGTAACTGGGTTTCTTGTTGCGGTCTGAAGAGATTAGAAAAATTACACTTCGGTTGCCTTTGTTTGATATATGCAATAGGAAGCAACTAAAAGAGTTTTCAGTCTTTTTTTAGCCACTTGTCACATTAATGTCTGGGGCTTTTTTACACTGTACATTGATCACTTTGGCTTATTGAAAGTTTCAATGTGCAGCATGTATAGTGGGCTGAGTTAGAAAAGCGAATCCAGTTAAGGGCTGGGGAGGGGGGAGCCTGTGCATTGAGGGTCTAAGGGAAGTAATTCTTGCAAGGGGCTTGAAAAGACCAAAACAAGGTCTGCTGCGCCCCTATTTTCTTAAATGTTTGCACATTTTCAGTGAAATCTGGCATGTGTGGATGGTGCATGCCTGGCAGGTCGCCAAGGACTGCACAGCAGCCTTTAAAAAAGACTTTAAATCCACTTTTATGCCGTTTCTTTTTCACTGCTTTTTTTCGATAAATTATGGCGCCATTTTGGAGCGATTTTGAAGCTCTCTGATTGGCTGTTGAATATCTGATTGGCCATTGGTTCCCATTCTGATTTGGCTGTTGGTTCCCCATTCTGATTTCCTTATAGCTTCTCTGATTGGATAATTTCAGAGAGAGAAGAGATCTGATTGGCTGATGGGAAGGGGGGATATATCTGTTTATTCTTATTAACCTTTTACCACACAATGACGCCTTTTAACACCCCTGAAAGAGAAGGCTTTTGAAAATAATCTGAGGAAAGGAGACAATGCAGATTACCAGCATTTTCTCCTTTTCCCACAATGTTTTCTACCCTATCAAAGAAAAAAATGATTTTAGTTATTCTTACATCTTATTGTATCTTTATGGCCTACTTCTAAATTCTTCAAACAAGAACAAGATTTTTTTATCGGAAAAAGTTTCCGCAACAGCAACGGGTTGCTTCTGAATTTTATATTTTGGCGCAGCGATTAAACATAAAATTGACTTTTGACTCGCGCGGTCGTCAGAATTGGTTCAATGTTTTCGTGACCCTGGTAAGAAAACAGGGAAAAATTTTGTTTACCTTTCTTTGGTTTGTTTAACAGGTATCAGTTGCCTCCGAAAGTGTCAAAGTTGATTTTACGATTTTATGCGCAGCACGTATCAGTCACGTATGAGTGAGATGGTCATCGTAACCAAATCATTGGCCCTAGTGAGAGAAAATGAAAAAGAAAAAATAGAAAAATCCCTATAATTGACTTTAAGCAACAGTTGTCGTCTGCTATAAAATATTCCGTAAGTCGATTTTTCATGTTTTCGCGGGTACGTAACCGGCACCTGCGAGACAATAGACAACCTAAATGGGTTTGTTGTCACAGTAAAAAAAGACTGGAGAAGTAAAAAACAGATATTAGAAATTAAGTTCCCTATATTTGACCTATTAAGCAACAGGTGTCATCTGCTATGAAGTGTTCCGTAAGTCGATTTTTCGCGTTTTCGCGGATACGTAACCGGCACCTATGAGACAGTAGTCAATATAAATAGACTTGTCGTCATGGTATAAAGAGATTGGAGGAAAAAATATACATTAAAAATTTTGTTCCATTTGTTTGATTTATGCAATAAGAAGCATTCAGTCTTTTTTTAGCCACTTGTCGCATTGTTTTCTGGGGTTTTTCGCATTAGCGTAACTGGCACATATGAGACGGTGGTCAACGTAACTGGGTTTCTTGTTGCGGTCTGAAGAGATTAGAAAAATTACACTTCGGTTGCCTTTGTTTGATATATGCAATAGGAAGCAACTAAAAGAGTTTTCAGTCTTTTTTTAGCCACTTGTCACATTAATGTCTGGGGCTTTTTTACACTGTACATTGATCACTTTGGCTTATTGAAAGTTTCAATGTGCAGCATGTATAGTGGGCTGAGTTAGAAAAGCGAATCCAGTTAAGGGCTGGGGAGGGGGGAGCCTGTGCATTGAGGGTCTAAGGGAAGTAATTCTTGCAAGGGGCTTGAAAAGACCAAAACAAGGTCTGCTGCGCCCCTATTTTCTTAAATGTTTGCACATTTTCAGTGAAATCTGGCATGTGTGGATGGTGCATGCCTGGCAGGTCGCCAAGGACTGCACAGCAGCCTTTAAAAAAGACTTTAAATCCACTTTTATGCCGTTTCTTTTTCACTGCTTTTTTTCGATAAATTATGGCGCCATTTTGGAGCGATTTTGAAGCTCTCTGATTGGCTGTTGAATATCTGATTGGCCATTGGTTCCCATTCTGATTTGGCTGTTGGTTCCCCATTCTGATTTCCTTATAGCTTCTCTGATTGGATAATTTCAGAGAGAGAAGAGATCTGATTGGCTGATGGGAAGGGGGGATATATCTGTTTATTCTTATTAACCTTTTACCACACAATGACGCCTTTTAACACCCCTGAAAGAGAAGGCTTTTGAAAATAATCTGAGGAAAGGAGACAATGCAGATTACCAGCATTTTCTCCTTTTCCCACAATGTTTTCTACCCTATCAAAGAAAAAAATGATTTTAGTTATTCTTACATCTTATTGTATCTTTATGGCCTACTTCTAAATTCTTCAAACAAGAACAAGATTTTTTTATCGGAAAAAGTTTCCGCAACAGCAACGGGTTGCTTCTGAATTTTATATTTTGGCGCAGCGATTAAACATAAAATTGACTTTTGACTCGCGCGGTCGTCAGAATTGGTTCAATGTTTTCGTGACCCTGGTAAGAAAACAGGGAAAAATTTTGTTTACCTTTCTTTGGTTTGTTTAACAGGTATCAGTTGCCTCCGAAAGTGTCAAAGTTGATTTTACGATTTTATGCGCAGCACGTATCAGTCACGTATGAGTGAGATGGTCATCGTAACCAAATCATTGGCCCTAGTGAGAGAAAATGAAAAAGAAAAAATAGAAAAATCCCTATAATTGACTTTAAGCAACAGTTGTCGTCTGCTATAAAATATTCCGTAAGTCGATTTTTCATGTTTTCGCGGGTACGTAACCGGCACCTGCGAGACAATAGACAACCTAAATGGGTTTGTTGTCACAGTAAAAAAAGACTGGAGAAGTAAAAAACAGATATTAGAAATTAAGTTCCCTATATTTGACCTATTAAGCAACAGGTGTCATCTGCTATGAAGTGTTCCGTAAGTCGATTTTTCGCGTTTTCGCGGATACGTAACCGGCACCTATGAGACAGTAGTCAATATAAATAGACTTGTCGTCATGGTATAAAGAGATTGGAGGAAAAAATATACATTAAAAATTTTGTTCCATTTGTTTGATTTATGCAATAAGAAGCATTCAGTCTTTTTTTAGCCACTTGTCGCATTGTTTTCTGGGGTTTTTCGCATTAGCGTAACTGGCACATATGAGACGGTGGTCAACGTAACTGGGTTTCTTGTTGCGGTCTGAAGAGATTAGAAAAATTACACTTCGGTTGCCTTTGTTTGATATATGCAATAGGAAGCAACTAAAAGAGTTTTCAGTCTTTTTTTAGCCACTTGTCACATTAATGTCTGGGGCTTTTTTACACTGTACATTGATCACTTTGGCTTATTGAAAGTTTCAATGTGCAGCATGTATAGTGGGCTGAGTTAGAAAAGCGAATCCAGTTAAGGGCTGGGGAGGGGGGAGCCTGTGCATTGAGGGTCTAAGGGAAGTAATTCTTGCAAGGGGCTTGAAAAGACCAAAACAAGGTCTGCTGCGCCCCTATTTTCTTAAATGTTTGCACATTTTCAGTGAAATCTGGCATGTGTGGATGGTGCATGCCTGGCAGGTCGCCAAGGACTGCACAGCAGCCTTTAAAAAAGACTTTAAATCCACTTTTATGCCGTTTCTTTTTCACTGCTTTTTTTCGATAAATTATGGCGCCATTTTGGAGCGATTTTGAAGCTCTCTGATTGGCTGTTGAATATCTGATTGGCCATTGGTTCCCATTCTGATTTGGCTGTTGGTTCCCCATTCTGATTTCCTTATAGCTTCTCTGATTGGATAATTTCAGAGAGAGAAGAGATCTGATTGGCTGATGGGAAGGGGGGATATATCTGTTTATTCTTATTAACCTTTTACCACACAATGACGCCTTTTAACACCCCTGAAAGAGAAGGCTTTTGAAAATAATCTGAGGAAAGGAGACAATGCAGATTACCAGCATTTTCTCCTTTTCCCACAATGTTTTCTACCCTATCAAAGAAAAAAATGATTTTAGTTATTCTTACATCTTATTGTATCTTTATGGCCTACTTCTAAATTCTTCAAACAAGAACAAGATTTTTTTATCGGAAAAAGTTTCCGCAACAGCAACGGGTTGCTTCTGAATTTTATATTTTGGCGCAGCGATTAAACATAAAATTGACTTTTGACTCGCGCGGTCGTCAGAATTGGTTCAATGTTTTCGTGACCCTGGTAAGAAAACAGGGAAAAATTTTGTTTACCTTTCTTTGGTTTGTTTAACAGGTATCAGTTGCCTCCGAAAGTGTCAAAGTTGATTTTACGATTTTATGCGCAGCACGTATCAGTCACGTATGAGTGAGATGGTCATCGTAACCAAATCATTGGCCCTAGTGAGAGAAAATGAAAAAGAAAAAATAGAAAAATCCCTATAATTGACTTTAAGCAACAGTTGTCGTCTGCTATAAAATATTCCGTAAGTCGATTTTTCATGTTTTCGCGGGTACGTAACCGGCACCTGCGAGACAATAGACAACCTAAATGGGTTTGTTGTCACAGTAAAAAAAGACTGGAGAAGTAAAAAACAGATATTAGAAATTAAGTTCCCTATATTTGACCTATTAAGCAACAGGTGTCATCTGCTATGAAGTGTTCCGTAAGTCGATTTTTCGCGTTTTCGCGGATACGTAACCGGCACCTATGAGACAGTAGTCAATATAAATAGACTTGTCGTCATGGTATAAAGAGATTGGAGGAAAAAATATACATTAAAAATTTTGTTCCATTTGTTTGATTTATGCAATAAGAAGCATTCAGTCTTTTTTTAGCCACTTGTCGCATTGTTTTCTGGGGTTTTTCGCATTAGCGTAACTGGCACATATGAGACGGTGGTCAACGTAACTGGGTTTCTTGTTGCGGTCTGAAGAGATTAGAAAAATTACACTTCGGTTGCCTTTGTTTGATATATGCAATAGGAAGCAACTAAAAGAGTTTTCAGTCTTTTTTTAGCCACTTGTCACATTAATGTCTGGGGCTTTTTTACACTGTACATTGATCACTTTGGCTTATTGAAAGTTTCAATGTGCAGCATGTATAGTGGGCTGAGTTAGAAAAGCGAATCCAGTTAAGGGCTGGGGAGGGGGGAGCCTGTGCATTGAGGGTCTAAGGGAAGTAATTCTTGCAAGGGGCTTGAAAAGACCAAAACAAGGTCTGCTGCGCCCCTATTTTCTTAAATGTTTGCACATTTTCAGTGAAATCTGGCATGTGTGGATGGTGCATGCCTGGCAGGTCGCCAAGGACTGCACAGCAGCCTTTAAAAAAGACTTTAAATCCACTTTTATGCCGTTTCTTTTTCACTGCTTTTTTTCGATAAATTATGGCGCCATTTTGGAGCGATTTTGAAGCTCTCTGATTGGCTGTTGAATATCTGATTGGCCATTGGTTCCCATTCTGATTTGGCTGTTGGTTCCCCATTCTGATTTCCTTATAGCTTCTCTGATTGGATAATTTCAGAGAGAGAAGAGATCTGATTGGCTGATGGGAAGGGGGGATATATCTGTTTATTCTTATTAACCTTTTACCACACAATGACGCCTTTTAACACCCCTGAAAGAGAAGGCTTTTGAAAATAATCTGAGGAAAGGAGACAATGCAGATTACCAGCATTTTCTCCTTTTCCCACAATGTTTTCTACCCTATCAAAGAAAAAAATGATTTTAGTTATTCTTACATCTTATTGTATCTTTATGGCCTACTTCTAAATTCTTCAAACAAGAACAAGATTTTTTTATCGGAAAAAGTTTCCGCAACAGCAACGGGTTGCTTCTGAATTTTATATTTTGGCGCAGCGATTAAACATAAAATTGACTTTTGACTCGCGCGGTCGTCAGAATTGGTTCAATGTTTTCGTGACCCTGGTAAGAAAACAGGGAAAAATTTTGTTTACCTTTCTTTGGTTTGTTTAACAGGTATCAGTTGCCTCCGAAAGTGTCAAAGTTGATTTTACGATTTTATGCGCAGCACGTATCAGTCACGTATGAGTGAGATGGTCATCGTAACCAAATCATTGGCCCTAGTGAGAGAAAATGAAAAAGAAAAAATAGAAAAATCCCTATAATTGACTTTAAGCAACAGTTGTCGTCTGCTATAAAATATTCCGTAAGTCGATTTTTCATGTTTTCGCGGGTACGTAACCGGCACCTGCGAGACAATAGACAACCTAAATGGGTTTGTTGTCACAGTAAAAAAAGACTGGAGAAGTAAAAAACAGATATTAGAAATTAAGTTCCCTATATTTGACCTATTAAGCAACAGGTGTCATCTGCTATGAAGTGTTCCGTAAGTCGATTTTTCGCGTTTTCGCGGATACGTAACCGGCACCTATGAGACAGTAGTCAATATAAATAGACTTGTCGTCATGGTATAAAGAGATTGGAGGAAAAAATATACATTAAAAATTTTGTTCCATTTGTTTGATTTATGCAATAAGAAGCATTCAGTCTTTTTTTAGCCACTTGTCGCATTGTTTTCTGGGGTTTTTCGCATTAGCGTAACTGGCACATATGAGACGGTGGTCAACGTAACTGGGTTTCTTGTTGCGGTCTGAAGAGATTAGAAAAATTACACTTCGGTTGCCTTTGTTTGATATATGCAATAGGAAGCAACTAAAAGAGTTTTCAGTCTTTTTTTAGCCACTTGTCACATTAATGTCTGGGGCTTTTTTACACTGTACATTGATCACTTTGGCTTATTGAAAGTTTCAATGTGCAGCATGTATAGTGGGCTGAGTTAGAAAAGCGAATCCAGTTAAGGGCTGGGGAGGGGGGAGCCTGTGCATTGAGGGTCTAAGGGAAGTAATTCTTGCAAGGGGCTTGAAAAGACCAAAACAAGGTCTGCTGCGCCCCTATTTTCTTAAATGTTTGCACATTTTCAGTGAAATCTGGCATGTGTGGATGGTGCATGCCTGGCAGGTCGCCAAGGACTGCACAGCAGCCTTTAAAAAAGACTTTAAATCCACTTTTATGCCGTTTCTTTTTCACTGCTTTTTTTCGATAAATTATGGCGCCATTTTGGAGCGATTTTGAAGCTCTCTGATTGGCTGTTGAATATCTGATTGGCCATTGGTTCCCATTCTGATTTGGCTGTTGGTTCCCCATTCTGATTTCCTTATAGCTTCTCTGATTGGATAATTTCAGAGAGAGAAGAGATCTGATTGGCTGATGGGAAGGGGGGATATATCTGTTTATTCTTATTAACCTTTTACCACACAATGACGCCTTTTAACACCCCTGAAAGAGAAGGCTTTTGAAAATAATCTGAGGAAAGGAGACAATGCAGATTACCAGCATTTTCTCCTTTTCCCACAATGTTTTCTACCCTATCAAAGAAAAAAATGATTTTAGTTATTCTTACATCTTATTGTATCTTTATGGCCTACTTCTAAATTCTTCAAACAAGAACAAGATTTTTTTATCGGAAAAAGTTTCCGCAACAGCAACGGGTTGCTTCTGAATTTTATATTTTGGCGCAGCGATTAAACATAAAATTGACTTTTGACTCGCGCGGTCGTCAGAATTGGTTCAATGTTTTCGTGACCCTGGTAAGAAAACAGGGAAAAATTTTGTTTACCTTTCTTTGGTTTGTTTAACAGGTATCAGTTGCCTCCGAAAGTGTCAAAGTTGATTTTACGATTTTATGCGCAGCACGTATCAGTCACGTATGAGTGAGATGGTCATCGTAACCAAATCATTGGCCCTAGTGAGAGAAAATGAAAAAGAAAAAATAGAAAAATCCCTATAATTGACTTTAAGCAACAGTTGTCGTCTGCTATAAAATATTCCGTAAGTCGATTTTTCATGTTTTCGCGGGTACGTAACCGGCACCTGCGAGACAATAGACAACCTAAATGGGTTTGTTGTCACAGTAAAAAAAGACTGGAGAAGTAAAAAACAGATATTAGAAATTAAGTTCCCTATATTTGACCTATTAAGCAACAGGTGTCATCTGCTATGAAGTGTTCCGTAAGTCGATTTTTCGCGTTTTCGCGGATACGTAACCGGCACCTATGAGACAGTAGTCAATATAAATAGACTTGTCGTCATGGTATAAAGAGATTGGAGGAAAAAATATACATTAAAAATTTTGTTCCATTTGTTTGATTTATGCAATAAGAAGCATTCAGTCTTTTTTTAGCCACTTGTCGCATTGTTTTCTGGGGTTTTTCGCATTAGCGTAACTGGCACATATGAGACGGTGGTCAACGTAACTGGGTTTCTTGTTGCGGTCTGAAGAGATTAGAAAAATTACACTTCGGTTGCCTTTGTTTGATATATGCAATAGGAAGCAACTAAAAGAGTTTTCAGTCTTTTTTTAGCCACTTGTCACATTAATGTCTGGGGCTTTTTTACACTGTACATTGATCACTTTGGCTTATTGAAAGTTTCAATGTGCAGCATGTATAGTGGGCTGAGTTAGAAAAGCGAATCCAGTTAAGGGCTGGGGAGGGGGGAGCCTGTGCATTGAGGGTCTAAGGGAAGTAATTCTTGCAAGGGGCTTGAAAAGACCAAAACAAGGTCTGCTGCGCCCCTATTTTCTTAAATGTTTGCACATTTTCAGTGAAATCTGGCATGTGTGGATGGTGCATGCCTGGCAGGTCGCCAAGGACTGCACAGCAGCCTTTAAAAAAGACTTTAAATCCACTTTTATGCCGTTTCTTTTTCACTGCTTTTTTTCGATAAATTATGGCGCCATTTTGGAGCGATTTTGAAGCTCTCTGATTGGCTGTTGAATATCTGATTGGCCATTGGTTCCCATTCTGATTTGGCTGTTGGTTCCCCATTCTGATTTCCTTATAGCTTCTCTGATTGGACAATTTCAGAGAGAGAAGAGATCTGATTGGCTGATGGGAAGGGGGGATATATCTGTTTATTCTTATTAACCTTTTACCACACAATGACGCCTTTTAACACCCCTGAAAGAGAAGGCTTTTGAAAATAATCTGAGGAAAGGAGACAATGCAGATTACCAGCATTTTCTCCTTTTCCCACAATGTTTTCTACCCTATCAAAGAAAAAAATGATTTTAGTTATTCTTACATCTTATTGTATCTTTATGGCCTACTTCTAAATTCTTCAAACAAGAACAAGATTTTTTTATCGGAAAAAGTTTCCGCAACAGCAACGGGTTGCTTCTGAATTTTATATTTTGGCGCAGCGATTAAACATAAAATTGACTTTTGACTCGCGCGGTCGTCAGAATTGGTTCAATGTTTTCGTGACCCTGGTAAGAAAACAGGGAAAAATTTTGTTTACCTTTCT
Organism: Tridacna crocea; assembly: GCA_943736015.1. Taxonomy (NCBI): domain Eukaryota; kingdom Metazoa; phylum Mollusca; class Bivalvia; order Cardiida; family Cardiidae; genus Tridacna; species Tridacna crocea. The sequence goes on along the minus strand of OX031060.1, from coordinate 20,055,676 downwards.
TTGGTTTGTTTAACAGGTATCAGTTGCCTCCGAAAGTGTCAAAGTTGATTTTACGATTTTATGCGCAGCACGTATCAGTCACGTATGAGTGAGATGGTCATCGTAACCAAATCATTGGCCCTAGTGAGAGAAAATGAAAAAGAAAAAATAGAAAAATCCCTATAATTGACTTTAAGCAACAGTTGTCGTCTGCTATAAAATATTCCGTAAGTCGATTTTTCATGTTTTCGCGGGTACGTAACCGGCACCTGCGAGACAATAGACAACCTAAATGGGTTTGTTGTCACAGTAAAAAAAGACTGGAGAAGTAAAAAACAGATATTAGAAATTAAGTTCCCTATATTTGACCTATTAAGCAACAGGTGTCATCTGCTATGAAGTGTTCCGTAAGTCGATTTTTCGCGTTTTCGCGGATACGTAACCGGCACCTATGAGACAGTAGTCAATATAAATAGACTTGTCGTCATGGTATAAAGAGATTGGAGGAAAAAATATACATTAAAAATTTTGTTCCATTTGTTTGATTTATGCAATAAGAAGCATTCAGTCTTTTTTTAGCCACTTGTCGCATTGTTTTCTGGGGTTTTTCGCATTAGCGTAACTGGCACATATGAGACGGTGGTCAACGTAACTGGGTTTCTTGTTGCGGTCTGAAGAGATTAGAAAAATTACACTTCGGTTGCCTTTGTTTGATATATGCAATAGGAAGCAACTAAAAGAGTTTTCAGTCTTTTTTTAGCCACTTGTCACATTAATGTCTGGGGCTTTTTTACACTGTACATTGATCACTTTGGCTTATTGAAAGTTTCAATGTGCAGCATGTATAGTGGGCTGAGTTAGAAAAGCGAATCCAGTTAAGGGCTGGGGAGGGGGGAGCCTGTGCATTGAGGGTCTAAGGGAAGTAATTCTTGCAAGGGGCTTGAAAAGACCAAAACAAGGTCTGCTGCGCCCCTATTTTCTTAAATGTTTGCACATTTTCAGTGAAATCTGGCATGTGTGGATGGTGCATGCCTGGCAGGTCGCCAAGGACTGCACAGCAGCCTTTAAAAAAGACTTTAAATCCACTTTTATGCCGTTTCTTTTTCACTGCTTTTTTTCGATAAATTATGGCGCCATTTTGGAGCGATTTTGAAGCTCTCTGATTGGCTGTTGAATATCTGATTGGCCATTGGTTCCCATTCTGATTTGGCTGTTGGTTCCCCATTCTGATTTCCTTATAGCTTCTCTGATTGGATAATTTCAGAGAGAGAAGAGATCTGATTGGCTGATGGGAAGGGGGGATATATCTGTTTATTCTTATTAACCTTTTACCACACAATGACGCCTTTTAACACCCCTGAAAGAGAAGGCTTTTGAAAATAATCTGAGGAAAGGAGACAATGCAGATTACCAGCATTTTCTCCTTTTCCCACAATGTTTTCTACCCTATCAAAGAAAAAAATGATTTTAGTTATTCTTACATCTTATTGTATCTTTATGGCCTACTTCTAAATTCTTCAAACAAGAACAAGATTTTTTTATCGGAAAAAGTTTCCGCAACAGCAACGGGTTGCTTCTGAATTTTATATTTTGGCGCAGCGATTAAACATAAAATTGACTTTTGACTCGCGCGGTCGTCAGAATTGGTTCAATGTTTTCGTGACCCTGGTAAGAAAACAGGGAAAAATTTTGTTTACCTTTCTTTGGTTTGTTTAACAGGTATCAGTTGCCTCCGAAAGTGTCAAAGTTGATTTTACGATTTTATGCGCAGCACGTATCAGTCACGTATGAGTGAGATGGTCATCGTAACCAAATCATTGGCCCTAGTGAGAGAAAATGAAAAAGAAAAAATAGAAAAATCCCTATAATTGACTTTAAGCAACAGTTGTCGTCTGCTATAAAATATTCCGTAAGTCGATTTTTCATGTTTTCGCGGGTACGTAACCGGCACCTGCGAGACAATAGACAACCTAAATGGGTTTGTTGTCACAGTAAAAAAAGACTGGAGAAGTAAAAAACAGATATTAGAAATTAAGTTCCCTATATTTGACCTATTAAGCAACAGGTGTCATCTGCTATGAAGTGTTCCGTAAGTCGATTTTTCGCGTTTTCGCGGATACGTAACCGGCACCTATGAGACAGTAGTCAATATAAATAGACTTGTCGTCATGGTATAAAGAGATTGGAGGAAAAAATATACATTAAAAATTTTGTTCCATTTGTTTGATTTATGCAATAAGAAGCATTCAGTCTTTTTTTAGCCACTTGTCGCATTGTTTTCTGGGGTTTTTCGCATTAGCGTAACTGGCACATATGAGACGGTGGTCAACGTAACTGGGTTTCTTGTTGCGGTCTGAAGAGATTAGAAAAATTACACTTCGGTTGCCTTTGTTTGATATATGCAATAGGAAGCAACTAAAAGAGTTTTCAGTCTTTTTTTAGCCACTTGTCACATTAATGTCTGGGGCTTTTTTACACTGTACATTGATCACTTTGGCTTATTGAAAGTTTCAATGTGCAGCATGTATAGTGGGCTGAGTTAGAAAAGCGAATCCAGTTAAGGGCTGGGGAGGGGGGAGCCTGTGCATTGAGGGTCTAAGGGAAGTAATTCTTGCAAGGGGCTTGAAAAGACCAAAACAAGGTCTGCTGCGCCCCTATTTTCTTAAATGTTTGCACATTTTCAGTGAAATCTGGCATGTGTGGATGGTGCATGCCTGGCAGGTCGCCAAGGACTGCACAGCAGCCTTTAAAAAAGACTTTAAATCCACTTTTATGCCGTTTCTTTTTCACTGCTTTTTTTCGATAAATTATGGCGCCATTTTGGAGCGATTTTGAAGCTCTCTGATTGGCTGTTGAATATCTGATTGGCCATTGGTTCCCATTCTGATTTGGCTGTTGGTTCCCCATTCTGATTTCCTTATAGCTTCTCTGATTGGATAATTTCAGAGAGAGAAGAGATCTGATTGGCTGATGGGAAGGGGGGATATATCTGTTTATTCTTATTAACCTTTTACCACACAATGACGCCTTTTAACACCCCTGAAAGAGAAGGCTTTTGAAAATAATCTGAGGAAAGGAGACAATGCAGATTACCAGCATTTTCTCCTTTTCCCACAATGTTTTCTACCCTATCAAAGAAAAAAATGATTTTAGTTATTCTTACATCTTATTGTATCTTTATGGCCTACTTCTAAATTCTTCAAACAAGAACAAGATTTTTTTATCGGAAAAAGTTTCCGCAACAGCAACGGGTTGCTTCTGAATTTTATATTTTGGCGCAGCGATTAAACATAAAATTGACTTTTGACTCGCGCGGTCGTCAGAATTGGTTCAATGTTTTCGTGACCCTGGTAAGAAAACAGGGAAAAATTTTGTTTACCTTTCTTTGGTTTGTTTAACAGGTATCAGTTGCCTCCGAAAGTGTCAAAGTTGATTTTACGATTTTATGCGCAGCACGTATCAGTCACGTATGAGTGAGATGGTCATCGTAACCAAATCATTGGCCCTAGTGAGAGAAAATGAAAAAGAAAAAATAGAAAAATCCCTATAATTGACTTTAAGCAACAGTTGTCGTCTGCTATAAAATATTCCGTAAGTCGATTTTTCATGTTTTCGCGGGTACGTAACCGGCACCTGCGAGACAATAGACAACCTAAATGGGTTTGTTGTCACAGTAAAAAAAGACTGGAGAAGTAAAAAACAGATATTAGAAATTAAGTTCCCTATATTTGACCTATTAAGCAACAGGTGTCATCTGCTATGAAGTGTTCCGTAAGTCGATTTTTCGCGTTTTCGCGGATACGTAACCGGCACCTATGAGACAGTAGTCAATATAAATAGACTTGTCGTCATGGTATAAAGAGATTGGAGGAAAAAATATACATTAAAAATTTTGTTCCATTTGTTTGATTTATGCAATAAGAAGCATTCAGTCTTTTTTTAGCCACTTGTCGCATTGTTTTCTGGGGTTTTTCGCATTAGCGTAACTGGCACATATGAGACGGTGGTCAACGTAACTGGGTTTCTTGTTGCGGTCTGAAGAGATTAGAAAAATTACACTTCGGTTGCCTTTGTTTGATATATGCAATAGGAAGCAACTAAAAGAGTTTTCAGTCTTTTTTTAGCCACTTGTCACATTAATGTCTGGGGCTTTTTTACACTGTACATTGATCACTTTGGCTTATTGAAAGTTTCAATGTGCAGCATGTATAGTGGGCTGAGTTAGAAAAGCGAATCCAGTTAAGGGCTGGGGAGGGGGGAGCCTGTGCATTGAGGGTCTAAGGGAAGTAATTCTTGCAAGGGGCTTGAAAAGACCAAAACAAGGTCTGCTGCGCCCCTATTTTCTTAAATGTTTGCACATTTTCAGTGAAATCTGGCATGTGTGGATGGTGCATGCCTGGCAGGTCGCCAAGGACTGCACAGCAGCCTTTAAAAAAGACTTTAAATCCACTTTTATGCCGTTTCTTTTTCACTGCTTTTTTTCGATAAATTATGGCGCCATTTTGGAGCGATTTTGAAGCTCTCTGATTGGCTGTTGAATATCTGATTGGCCATTGGTTCCCATTCTGATTTGGCTGTTGGTTCCCCATTCTGATTTCCTTATAGCTTCTCTGATTGGATAATTTCAGAGAGAGAAGAGATCTGATTGGCTGATGGGAAGGGGGGATATATCTGTTTATTCTTATTAACCTTTTACCACACAATGACGCCTTTTAACACCCCTGAAAGAGAAGGCTTTTGAAAATAATCTGAGGAAAGGAGACAATGCAGATTACCAGCATTTTCTCCTTTTCCCACAATGTTTTCTACCCTATCAAAGAAAAAAATGATTTTAGTTATTCTTACATCTTATTGTATCTTTATGGCCTACTTCTAAATTCTTCAAACAAGAACAAGATTTTTTTATCGGAAAAAGTTTCCGCAACAGCAACGGGTTGCTTCTGAATTTTATATTTTGGCGCAGCGATTAAACATAAAATTGACTTTTGACTCGCGCGGTCGTCAGAATTGGTTCAATGTTTTCGTGACCCTGGTAAGAAAACAGGGAAAAATTTTGTTTACCTTTCTTTGGTTTGTTTAACAGGTATCAGTTGCCTCCGAAAGTGTCAAAGTTGATTTTACGATTTTATGCGCAGCACGTATCAGTCACGTATGAGTGAGATGGTCATCGTAACCAAATCATTGGCCCTAGTGAGAGAAAATGAAAAAGAAAAAATAGAAAAATCCCTATAATTGACTTTAAGCAACAGCTGTCGTCTGCTATAAAATATTCCGTAAGTCGATTTTTCATGTTTTCGCGGGTACGTAACCGGCACCTGCGAGACAATAGACAACCTAAATGGGTTTGTTGTCACAGTAAAAAAAGACTGGAGAAGTAAAAAACAGATATTAGAAATTAAGTTCCCTATATTTGACCTATTAAGCAACAGGTGTCATCTGCTATGAAGTGTTCCGTAAGTCGATTTTTCGCGTTTTCGCGGATACGTAACCGGCACCTATGAGACAGTAGTCAATATAAATAGACTTGTCGTCATGGTATAAAGAGATTGGAGGAAAAAATATACATTAAAAATTTTGTTCCATTTGTTTGATTTATGCAATAAGAAGCATTCAGTCTTTTTTTAGCCACTTGTCGCATTGTTTTCTGGGGTTTTTCGCATTAGCGTAACTGGCACATATGAGACGGTGGTCAACGTAACTGGGTTTCTTGTTGCGGTCTGAAGAGATTAGAAAAATTACACTTCGGTTGCCTTTGTTTGATATATGCAATAGGAAGCAACTAAAAGAGTTTTCAGTCTTTTTTTAGCCACTTGTCACATTAATGTCTGGGGCTTTTTTACACTGTACATTGATCACTTTGGCTTATTGAAAGTTTCAATGTGCAGCATGTATAGTGGGCTGAGTTAGAAAAGCGAATCCAGTTAAGGGCTGGGGAGGGGGGAGCCTGTGCATTGAGGGTCTAAGGGAAGTAATTCTTGCAAGGGGCTTGAAAAGACCAAAACAAGGTCTGCTGCGCCCCTATTTTCTTAAATGTTTGCACATTTTCAGTGAAATCTGGCATGTGTGGATGGTGCATGCCTGGCAGGTCGCCAAGGACTGCACAGCAGCCTTTAAAAAAGACTTTAAATCCACTTTTATGCCGTTTCTTTTTCACTGCTTTTTTTCGATAAATTATGGCGCCATTTTGGAGCGATTTTGAAGCTCTCTGATTGGCTGTTGAATATCTGATTGGCCATTGGTTCCCATTCTGATTTGGCTGTTGGTTCCCCATTCTGATTTCCTTATAGCTTCTCTGATTGGATAATTTCAGAGAGAGAAGAGATCTGATTGGCTGATGGGAAGGGGGGATATATCTGTTTATTCTTATTAACCTTTTACCACACAATGACGCCTTTTAACACCCCTGAAAGAGAAGGCTTTTGAAAATAATCTGAGGAAAGGAGACAATGCAGATTACCAGCATTTTCTCCTTTTCCCACAATGTTTTCTACCCTATCAAAGAAAAAAATGATTTTAGTTATTCTTACATCTTATTGTATCTTTATGGCCTACTTCTAAATTCTTCAAACAAGAACAAGATTTTTTTATCGGAAAAAGTTTCCGCAACAGCAACGGGTTGCTTCTGAATTTTATATTTTGGCGCAGCGATTAAACATAAAATTGACTTTTGACTCGCGCGGTCGTCAGAATTGGTTCAATGTTTTCGTGACCCTGGTAAGAAAACAGGGAAAAATTTTGTTTACCTTTCTTTGGTTTGTTTAACAGGTATCAGTTGCCTCCGAAAGTGTCAAAGTTGATTTTACGATTTTATGCGCAGCACGTATCAGTCACGTATGAGTGAGATGGTCATCGTAACCAAATCATTGGCCCTAGTGAGAGAAAATGAAAAAGAAAAAATAGAAAAATCCCTATAATTGACTTTAAGCAACAGTTGTCGTCTGCTATAAAATATTCCGTAAGTCGATTTTTCATGTTTTCGCGGGTACGTAACCGGCACCTGCGAGACAATAGACAACCTAAATGGGTTTGTTGTCACAGTAAAAAAAGACTGGAGAAGTAAAAAACAGATATTAGAAATTAAGTTCCCTATATTTGACCTATTAAGCAACAGGTGTCATCTGCTATGAAGTGTTCCGTAAGTCGATTTTTCGCGTTTTCGCGGATACGTAACCGGCACCTATGAGACAGTAGTCAATATAAATAGACTTGTCGTCATGGTATAAAGAGATTGGAGGAAAAAATATACATTAAAAATTTTGTTCCATTTGTTTGATTTATGCAATAAGAAGCATTCAGTCTTTTTTTAGCCACTTGTCGCATTGTTTTCTGGGGTTTTTCGCATTAGCGTAACTGGCACATATGAGACGGTGGTCAACGTAACTGGGTTTCTTGTTGCGGTCTGAAGAGATTAGAAAAATTACACTTCGGTTGCCTTTGTTTGATATATGCAATAGGAAGCAACTAAAAGAGTTTTCAGTCTTTTTTTAGCCACTTGTCACATTAATGTCTGGGGCTTTTTTACACTGTACATTGATCACTTTGGCTTATTGAAAGTTTCAATGTGCAGCATGTATAGTGGGCTGAGTTAGAAAAGCGAATCCAGTTAAGGGCTGGGGAGGGGGGAGCCTGTGCATTGAGGGTCTAAGGGAAGTAATTCTTGCAAGGGGCTTGAAAAGACCAAAACAAGGTCTGCTGCGCCCCTATATTCTTAAATGTTTGCACATTTTCAGTGAAATCTGGCATGTGTGGATGGTGCATGCCTGGCAGGTCGCCAAGGACTGCACAGCAGCCTTTAAAAAAGACTTTAAATCCACTTTTATGCCGTTTCTTTTTCACTGCTTTTTTTCGATAAATTATGGCGCCATTTTGGAGCGATTTTGAAGCTCTCTGATTGGCTGTTGAATATCTGATTGGCCATTGGTTCCCATTCTGATTTGGCTGTTGGTTCCCCATTCTGATTTCCTTATAGCTTCTCTGATTGGATAATTTCAGAGAGAGAAGAGATCTGATTGGCTGATGGGAAGGGGGGATATATCTGTTTATTCTTATTAACCTTTTACCACACAATGACGCCTTTTAACACCCCTGAAAGAGAAGGCTTTTGAAAATAATCTGAGGAAAGGAGACAATGCAGATTACCAGCATTTTCTCCTTTTCCCACAATGTTTTCTACCCTATCAAAGAAAAAAATGATTTTAGTTATTCTTACATCTTATTGTATCTTTATGGCCTACTTCTAAATTCTTCAAACAAGAACAAGATTTTTTTATCGGAAAAAGTTTCCGCAACAGCAACGGGTTGCTTCTGAATTTTATATTTTGGCGCAGCGATTAAACATAAAATTGACTTTTGACTCGCGCGGTCGTCAGAATTGGTTCAATGTTTTCGTGACCCTGGTAAGAAAACAGGGAAAAATTTTGTTTACCTTTCTTTGGTTTGTTTAACAGGTATCAGTTGCCTCCGAAAGTGTCAAAGTTGATTTTACGATTTTATGCGCAGCACGTATCAGTCACGTATGAGTGAGATGGTCATCGTAACCAAATCATTGGCCCTAGTGAGAGAAAATGAAAAAGAAAAAATAGAAAAATCCCTATAATTGACTTTAAGCAACAGTTGTCGTCTGCTATAAAATATTCCGTAAGTCGATTTTTCATGTTTTCGCGGGTACGTAACCGGCACCTGCGAGACAATAGACAACCTAAATGGGTTTGTTGTCACAGTAAAAAAAGACTGGAGAAGTAAAAAACAGATATTAGAAATTAAGTTCCCTATATTTGACCTATTAAGCAACAGGTGTCATCTGCTATGAAGTGTTCCGTAAGTCGATTTTTCGCGTTTTCGCGGATACGTAACCGGCACCTATGAGACAGTAGTCAATATAAATAGACTTGTCGTCATGGTATAAAGAGATTGGAGGAAAAAATATACATTAAAAATTTTGTTCCATTTGTTTGATTTATGCAATAAGAAGCATTCAGTCTTTTTTTAGCCACTTGTCGCATTGTTTTCTGGGGTTTTTCGCATTAGCGTAACTGGCACATATGAGACGGTGGTCAACGTAACTGGGTTTCTTGTTGCGGTCTGAAGAGATTAGAAAAATTACACTTCGGTTGCCTTTGTTTGATATATGCAATAGGAAGCAACTAAAAGAGTTTTCAGTCTTTTTTTAGCCACTTGTCACATTAATGTCTGGGGCTTTTTTACACTGTACATTGATCACTTTGGCTTATTGAAAGTTTCAATGTGCAGCATGTATAGTGGGCTGAGTTAGAAAAGCGAATCCAGTTAAGGGCTGGGGAGGGGGGAGCCTGTGCATTGAGGGTCTAAGGGAAGTAATTCTTGCAAGGGGCTTGAAAAGACCAAAACAAGGTCTGCTGCGCCCCTATTTTCTTAAATGTTTGCACATTTTCAGTGAAATCTGGCATGTGTGGATGGTGCATGCCTGGCAGGTCGCCAAGGACTGCACAGCAGCCTTTAAAAAAGACTTTAAATCCACTTTTATGCCGTTTCTTTTTCACTGCTTTTTTTCGATAAATTATGGCGCCATTTTGGAGCGATTTTGAAGCTCTCTGATTGGCTGTTGAATATCTGATTGGCCATTGGTTCCCATTCTGATTTGGCTGTTGGTTCCCCATTCTGATTTCCTTATAGCTTCTCTGATTGGATAATTTCAGAGAGAGAAGAGATCTGATTGGCTGATGGGAAGGGGGGATATATCTGTTTATTCTTATTAACCTTTTACCACACAATGACGCCTTTTAACACCCCTGAAAGAGAAGGCTTTTGAAAATAATCTGAGGAAAGGAGACAATGCAGATTACCAGCATTTTCTCCTTTTCCCACAATGTTTTCTACCCTATCAAAGAAAAAAATGATTTTAGTTATTCTTACATCTTATTGTATCTTTATGGCCTACTTCTAAATTCTTCAAACAAGAACAAGATTTTTTTATCGGAAAAAGTTTCCGCAACAGCAACGGGTTGCTTCTGAATTTTATATTTTGGCGCAGCGATTAAACATAAAATTGACTTTTGACTCGCGCGGTCGTCAGAATTGGTTCAATGTTTTCGTGACCCTGGTAAGAAAACAGGGAAAAATTTTGTTTACCTTTCTTTGGTTTGTTTAACAGGTATCAGTTGCCTCCGAAAGTGTCAAAGTTGATTTTACGATTTTATGCGCAGCACGTATCAGTCACGTATGAGTGAGATGGTCATCGTAACCAAATCATTGGCCCTAGTGAGAGAAAATGAAAAAGAAAAAATAGAAAAATCCCTATAATTGACTTTAAGCAACAGTTGTCGTCTGCTATAAAATATTCCGTAAGTCGATTTTTCATGTTTTCGCGGGTACGTAACCGGCACCTGCGAGACAATAGACAACCTAAATGGGTTTGTTGTCACAGTAAAAAAAGACTGGAGAAGTAAAAAACAGATATTAGAAATTAAGTTCCCTATATTTGACCTATTAAGCAACAGGTGTCATCTGCTATGAAGTGTTCCGTAAGTCGATTTTTCGCGTTTTCGCGGATACGTAACCGGCACCTATGAGACAGTAGTCAATATAAATAGACTTGTCGTCATGGTATAAAGAGATTGGAGGAAAAAATATACATTAAAAATTTTGTTCCATTTGTTTGATTTATGCAATAAGAAGCATTCAGTCTTTTTTTAGCCACTTGTCGCATTGTTTTCTGGGGTTTTTCGCATTAGCGTAACTGGCACATATGAGACGGTGGTCAACGTAACTGGGTTTCTTGTTGCGGTCTGAAGAGATTAGAAAAATTACACTTCGGTTGCCTTTGTTTGATATATGCAATAGGAAGCAACTAAAAGAGTTTTCAGTCTTTTTTTAGCCACTTGTCACATTAATGTCTGGGGCTTTTTTACACTGTACATTGATCACTTTGGCTTATTGAAAGTTTCAATGTGCAGCATGTATAGTGGGCTGAGTTAGAAAAGCGAATCCAGTTAAGGGCTGGGGAGGGGGGAGCCTGTGCATTGAGGGTCTAAGGGAAGTAATTCTTGCAAGGGGCTTGAAAAGACCAAAACAAGGTCTGCTGCGCCCCTATTTTCTTAAATGTTTGCACATTTTCAGTGAAATCTGGCATGTGTGGATGGTGCATGCCTGGCAGGTCGCCAAGGACTGCACAGCAGCCTTTAAAAAAGACTTTAAATCCACTTTTATGCCGTTTCTTTTTCACTGCTTTTTTTCGATAAATTATGGCGCCATTTTGGAGCGATTTTGAAGCTCTCTGATTGGCTGTTGAATATCTGATTGGCCATTGGTTCCCATTCTGATTTGGCTGTTGGTTCCCCATTCTGATTTCCTTATAGCTTCTCTGATTGGATAATTTCAGAGAGAGAAGAGATCTGATTGGCTGATGGGAAGGGGGGATATATCTGTTTATTCTTATTAACCTTTTACCACACAATGACGCCTTTTAACACCCCTGAAAGAGAAGGCTTTTGAAAATAATCTGAGGAAAGGAGACAATGCAGATTACCAGCATTTTCTCCTTTTCCCACAATGTTTTCTACCCTATCAAAGAAAAAAATGATTTTAGTTATTCTTACATCTTATTGTATCTTTATGGCCTACTTCTAAATTCTTCAAACAAGAACAAGATTTTTTTATCGGAAAAAGTTTCCGCAACAGCAACGGGTTGCTTCTGAATTTTATATTTTGGCGCAGCGATTAAACATAAAATTGACTTTTGACTCGCGCGGTCGTCAGAATTGGTTCAATGTTTTCGTGACCCTGGTAAGAAAACAGGGAAAAATTTTGTTTACCTTTCTTTGGTTTGTTTAACAGGTATCAGTTGCCTCCGAAAGTGTCAAAGTTGATTTTACGATTTTATGCGCAGCACGTATCAGTCACGTATGAGTGAGATGGTCATCGTAACCAAATCATTGGCCCTAGTGAGAGAAAATGAAAAAGAAAAAATAGAAAAATCCCTATAATTGACTTTAAGCAACAGTTGTCGTCTGCTATAAAATATTCCGTAAGTCGATTTTTCATGTTTTCGCGGGTACGTAACCGGCACCTGCGAGACAATAGACAACCTAAATGGGTTTGTTGTCACAGTAAAAAAAGACTGGAGAAGTAAAAAACAGATATTAGAAATTAAGTTCCCTATATTTGACCTATTAAGCAACAGGTGTCATCTGCTATGAAGTGTTCCGTAAGTCGATTTTTCGCGTTTTCGCGGATACGTAACCGGCACCTATGAGACAGTAGTCAATATAAATAGACTTGTCGTCATGGTATAAAGAGATTGGAGGAAAAAATATACATTAAAAATTTTGTTCCATTTGTTTGATTTATGCAATAAGAAGCATTCAGTCTTTTTTTAGCCACTTGTCGCATTGTTTTCTGGGGTTTTTCGCATTAGCGTAACTGGCACATATGAGACGGTGGTCAACGTAACTGGGTTTCTTGTTGCGGTCTGAAGAGATTAGAAAAATTACACTTCGGTTGCCTTTGTTTGATATATGCAATAGGAAGCAACTAAAAGAGTTTTCAGTCTTTTTTTAGCCACTTGTCACATTAATGTCTGGGGCTTTTTTACACTGTACATTGATCACTTTGGCTTATTGAAAGTTTCAATGTGCAGCATGTATAGTGGGCTGAGTTAGAAAAGCGAATCCAGTTAAGGGCTGGGGAGGGGGGAGCCTGTGCATTGAGGGTCTAAGGGAAGTAATTCTTGCAAGGGGCTTGAAAAGACCAAAACAAGGTCTGCTGCGCCCCTATTTTCTTAAATGTTTGCACATTTTCAGTGAAATCTGGCATGTGTGGATGGTGCATGCCTGGCAGGTCGCCAAGGACTGCACAGCAGCCTTTAAAAAAGACTTTAAATCCACTTTTATGCCGTTTCTTTTTCACTGCTTTTTTTCGATAAATTATGGCGCCATTTTGGAGCGATTTTGAAGCTCTCTGATTGGCTGTTGAATATCTGATTGGCCATTGGTTCCCATTCTGATTTGGCTGTTGGTTCCCCATTCTGATTTCCTTATAGCTTCTCTGATTGGATAATTTCAGAGAGAGAAGAGATCTGATTGGCTGATGGGAAGGGGGGATATATCTGTTTATTCTTATTAACCTTTTACCACACAATGACGCCTTTTAACACCCCTGAAAGAGAAGGCTTTTGAAAATAATCTGAGGAAAGGAGACAATGCAGATTACCAGCATTTTCTCCTTTTCCCACAATGTTTTCTACCCTATCAAAGAAAAAAATGATTTTAGTTATTCTTACATCTTATTGTATCTTTATGGCCTACTTCTAAATTCTTCAAACAAGAACAAGATTTTTTTATCGGAAAAAGTTTCCGCAACAGCAACGGGTTGCTTCTGAATTTTATATTTTGGCGCAGCGATTAAACATAAAATTGACTTTTGACTCGCGCGGTCGTCAGAATTGGTTCAATGTTTTCGTGACCCTGGTAAGAAAACAGGGAAAAATTTTGTTTACCTTTCTTTGGTTTGTTTAACAGGTATCAGTTGCCTCCGAAAGTGTCAAAGTTGATTTTACGATTTTATGCGCAGCACGTATCAGTCACGTATGAGTGAGATGGTCATCGTAACCAAATCATTGGCCCTAGTGAGAGAAAATGAAAAAGAAAAAATAGAAAAATCCCTATAATTGACTTTAAGCAACAGTTGTCGTCTGCTATAAAATATTCCGTAAGTCGATTTTTCATGTTTTCGCGGGTACGTAACCGGCACCTGCGAGACAATAGACAACCTAAATGGGTTTGTTGTCACAGTAAAAAAAGACTGGAGAAGTAAAAAACAGATATTAGAAATTAAGTTCCCTATATTTGACCTATTAAGCAACAGGTGTCATCTGCTATGAAGTGTTCCGTAAGTCGATTTTTCGCGTTTTCGCGGATACGTAACCGGCACCTATGAGACAGTAGTCAATATAAATAGACTTGTCGTCATGGTATAAAGAGATTGGAGGAAAAAATATACATTAAAAATTTTGTTCCATTTGTTTGATTTATGCAATAAGAAGCATTCAGTCTTTTTTTAGCCACTTGTCGCATTGTTTTCTGGGGTTTTTCGCATTAGCGTAACTGGCACATATGAGACGGTGGTCAACGTAACTGGGTTTCTTGTTGCGGTCTGAAGAGATTAGAAAAATTACACTTCGGTTGCCTTTGTTTGATATATGCAATAGGAAGCAACTAAAAGAGTTTTCAGTCTTTTTTTAGCCACTTGTCACATTAATGTCTGGGGCTTTTTTACACTGTACATTGATCACTTTGGCTTATTGAAAGTTTCAATGTGCAGCATGTATAGTGGGCTGAGTTAGAAAAGCGAATCCAGTTAAGGGCTGGGGAGGGGGGAGCCTGTGCATTGAGGGTCTAAGGGAAGTAATTCTTGCAAGGGGCTTGAAAAGACCAAAACAAGGTCTGCTGCGCCCCTATTTTCTTAAATGTTTGCACATTTTCAGTGAAATCTGGCATGTGTGGATGGTGCATGCCTGGCAGGTCGCCAAGGACTGCACAGCAGCCTTTAAAAAAGACTTTAAATCCACTTTTATGCCGTTTCTTTTTCACTGCTTTTTTTCGATAAATTATGGCGCCATTTTGGAGCGATTTTGAAGCTCTCTGATTGGCTGTTGAATATCTGATTGGCCATTGGTTCCCATTCTGATTTGGCTGTTGGTTCCCCATTCTGATTTCCTTATAGCTTCTCTGATTGGATAATTTCAGAGAGAGAAGAGATCTGATTGGCTGATGGGAAGGGGGGATATATCTGTTTATTCTTATTAACCTTTTACCACACAATGACGCCTTTTAACACCCCTGAAAGAGAAGGCTTTTGAAAATAATCTGAGGAAAGGAGACAATGCAGATTACCAGCATTTTCTCCTTTTCCCACAATGTTTTCTACCCTATCAAAGAAAAAAATGATTTTAGTTATTCTTACATCTTATTGTATCTTTATGGCCTACTTCTAAATTCTTCAAACAAGAACAAGATTTTTTTATCGGAAAAAGTTTCCGCAACAGCAACGGGTTGCTTCTGAATTTTATATTTTGGCGCAGCGATTAAACATAAAATTGACTTTTGACTCGCGCGGTCGTCAGAATTGGTTCAATGTTTTCGTGACCCTGGTAAGAAAACAGGGAAAAATTTTGTTTACCTTTCTTTGGTTTGTTTAACAGGTATCAGTTGCCTCCGAAAGTGTCAAAGTTGATTTTACGATTTTATGCGCAGCACGTATCAGTCACGTATGAGTGAGATGGTCATCGTAACCAAATCATTGGCCCTAGTGAGAGAAAATGAAAAAGAAAAAATAGAAAAATCCCTATAATTGACTTTAAGCAACAGTTGTCGTCTGCTATAAAATATTCCGTAAGTCGATTTTTCATGTTTTCGCGGGTACGTAACCGGCACCTGCGAGACAATAGACAACCTAAATGGGTTTGTTGTCACAGTAAAAAAAGACTGGAGAAGTAAAAAACAGATATTAGAAATTAAGTTCCCTATATTTGACCTATTAAGCAACAGGTGTCATCTGCTATGAAGTGTTCCGTAAGTCGATTTTTCGCGTTTTCGCGGATACGTAACCGGCACCTATGAGACAGTAGTCAATATAAATAGACTTGTCGTCATGGTATAAAGAGATTGGAGGAAAAAATATACATTAAAAATTTTGTTCCATTTGTTTGATTTATGCAATAAGAAGCATTCAGTCTTTTTTTAGCCACTTGTCGCATTGTTTTCTGGGGTTTTTCGCATTAGCGTAACTGGCACATATGAGACGGTGGTCAACGTAACTGGGTTTCTTGTTGCGGTCTGAAGAGATTAGAAAAATTACACTTCGGTTGCCTTTGTTTGATATATGCAATAGGAAGCAACTAAAAGAGTTTTCAGTCTTTTTTTAGCCACTTGTCACATTAATGTCTGGGGCTTTTTTACACTGTACATTGATCACTTTGGCTTATTGAAAGTTTCAATGTGCAGCATGTATAGTGGGCTGAGTTAGAAAAGCGAATCCAGTTAAGGGCTGGGGAGGGGGGAGCCTGTGCATTGAGGGTCTAAGGGAAGTAATTCTTGCAAGGGGCTTGAAAAGACCAAAACAAGGTCTGCTGCGCCCCTATTTTCTTAAATGTTTGCACATTTTCAGTGAAATCTGGCATGTGTGGATGGTGCATGCCTGGCAGGTCGCCAAGGACTGCACAGCAGCCTTTAAAAAAGACTTTAAATCCACTTTTATGCCGTTTCTTTTTCACTGCTTTTTTTCGATAAATTATGGCGCCATTTTGGAGCGATTTTGAAGCTCTCTGATTGGCTGTTGAATATCTGATTGGCCATTGGTTCCCATTCTGATTTGGCTGTTGGTTCCCCATTCTGATTTCCTTATAGCTTCTCTGATTGGATAATTTCAGAGAGAGAAGAGATCTGATTGGCTGATGGGAAGGGGGGATATATCTGTTTATTCTTATTAACCTTTTACCACACAATGACGCCTTTTAACACCCCTGAAAGAGAAGGCTTTTGAAAATAATCTGAGGAAAGGAGACAATGCAGATTACCAGCATTTTCTCCTTTTCCCACAATGTTTTCTACCCTATCAAAGAAAAAAATGATTTTAGTTATTCTTACATCTTATTGTATCTTTATGGCCTACTTCTAAATTCTTCAAACAAGAACAAGATTTTTTTATCGGAAAAAGTTTCCGCAACAGCAACGGGTTGCTTCTGAATTTTATATTTTGGCGCAGCGATTAAACATAAAATTGACTTTTGACTCGCGCGGTCGTCAGAATTGGTTCAATGTTTTCGTGACCCTGGTAAGAAAACAGGGAAAAATTTTGTTTACCTTTCTTTGGTTTGTTTAACAGGTATCAGTTGCCTCCGAAAGTGTCAAAGTTGATTTTACGATTTTATGCGCAGCACGTATCAGTCACGTATGAGTGAGATGGTCATCGTAACCAAATCATTGGCCCTAGTGAGAGAAAATGAAAAAGAAAAAATAGAAAAATCCCTATAATTGACTTTAAGCAACAGTTGTCGTCTGCTATAAAATATTCCGTAAGTCGATTTTTCATGTTTTCGCGGGTACGTAACCGGCACCTGCGAGACAATAGACAACCTAAATGGGTTTGTTGTCACAGTAAAAAAAGACTGGAGAAGTAAAAAACAGATATTAGAAATTAAGTTCCCTATATTTGACCTATTAAGCAACAGGTGTCATCTGCTATGAAGTGTTCCGTAAGTCGATTTTTCGCGTTTTCGCGGATACGTAACCGGCACCTATGAGACAGTAGTCAATATAAATAGACTTGTCGTCATGGTATAAAGAGATTGGAGGAAAAAATATACATTAAAAATTTTGTTCCATTTGTTTGATTTATGCAATAAGAAGCATTCAGTCTTTTTTTAGCCACTTGTCGCATTGTTTTCTGGGGTTTTTCGCATTAGCGTAACTGGCACATATGAGACGGTGGTCAACGTAACTGGGTTTCTTGTTGCGGTCTGAAGAGATTAGAAAAATTACACTTCGGTTGCCTTTGTTTGATATATGCAATAGGAAGCAACTAAAAGAGTTTTCAGTCTTTTTTTAGCCACTTGTCACATTAATGTCTGGGGCTTTTTTACACTGTACATTGATCACTTTGGCTTATTGAAAGTTTCAATGTGCAGCATGTATAGTGGGCTGAGTTAGAAAAGCGAATCCAGTTAAGGGCTGGGGAGGGGGGAGCCTGTGCATTGAGGGTCTAAGGGAAGTAATTCTTGCAAGGGGCTTAAAAAGACCAAAACAAGGTCTGCTGCGCCCCTATTTTCTTAAATGTTTGCACATTTTCAGTGAAATCTGGCATGTGTGGATGGTGCATGCCTGGCAGGTCGCCAAGGACTGCACAGCAGCCTTTAAAAAAGACTTTAAATCCACTTTTATGCCGTTTCTTTTTCACTGCTTTTTTTCGATAAATTATGGCGCCATTTTGGAGCGATTTTGAAGCTCTCTGATTGGCTGTTGAATATCTGATTGGCCATTGGTTCCCATTCTGATTTGGCTGTTGGTTCCCCATTCTGATTTCCTTATAGCTTCTCTGATTGGATAATTTCAGAGAGAGAAGAGATCTGATTGGCTGATGGGAAGGGGGGATATATCTGTTTATTCTTATTAACCTTTTACCACACAATGACGCCTTTTAACACCCCTGAAAGAGAAGGCTTTTGAAAATAATCTGAGGAAAGGAGACAATGCAGATTACCAGCATTTTCTCCTTTTCCCACAATGTTTTCTACCCTATCAAAGAAAAAAATGATTTTAGTTATTCTTACATCTTATTGTATCTTTATGGCCTACTTCTAAATTCTTCAAACAAGAACAAGATTTTTTTATCGGAAAAAGTTTCCGCAACAGCAACGGGTTGCTTCTGAATTTTATATTTTGGCGCAGCGATTAAACATAAAATTGACTTTTGACTCGCGCGGTCGTCAGAATTGGTTCAATGTTTTCGTGACCCTGGTAAGAAAACAGGGAAAAATTTTGTTTACCTTTCTTTGGTTTGTTTAACAGGTATCAGTTGCCTCCGAAAGTGTCAAAGTTGATTTTACGATTTTATGCGCAGCACGTATCAGTCACGTATGAGTGAGATGGTCATCGTAACCAAATCATTGGCCCTAGTGAGAGAAAATGAAAAAGAAAAAATAGAAAAATCCCTATAATTGACTTTAAGCAACAGTTGTCGTCTGCTATAAAATATTCCGTAAGTCGATTTTTCATGTTTTCGCGGGTACGTAACCGGCACCTGCGAGACAATAGACAACCTAAATGGGTTTGTTGTCACAGTAAAAAAAGACTGGAGAAGTAAAAAACAGATATTAGAAATTAAGTTCCCTATATTTGACCTATTAAGCAACAGGTGTCATCTGCTATGAAGTGTTCCGTAAGTCGATTTTTCGCGTTTTCGCGGATACGTAACCGGCACCTATGAGACAGTAGTCAATATAAATAGACTTGTCGTCATGGTATAAAGAGATTGGAGGAAAAAATATACATTAAAAATTTTGTTCCATTTGTTTGATTTATGCAATAAGAAGCATTCAGTCTTTTTTTAGCCACTTGTCGCATTGTTTTCTGGGGTTTTTCGCATTAGCGTAACTGGCACATATGAGACGGTGGTCAACGTAACTGGGTTTCTTGTTGCGGTCTGAAGAGATTAGAAAAATTACACTTCGGTTGCCTTTGTTTGATATATGCAATAGGAAGCAACTAAAAGAGTTTTCAGTCTTTTTTTAGCCACTTGTCACATTAATGTCTGGGGCTTTTTTACACTGTACATTGATCACTTTGGCTTATTGAAAGTTTCAATGTGCAGCATGTATAGTGGGCTGAGTTAGAAAAGCGAATCCAGTTAAGGGCTGGGGAGGGGGGAGCCTGTGCATTGAGGGTCTAAGGGAAGTAATTCTTGCAAGGGGCTTGAAAAGACCAAAACAAGGTCTGCTGCGCCCCTATTTTCTTAAATGTTTGCACATTTTCAGTGAAATCTGGCATGTGTGGATGGTGCATGCCTGGCAGGTCGCCAAGGACTGCACAGCAGCCTTTAAAAAAGACTTTAAATCCACTTTTATGCCGTTTCTTTTTCACTGCTTTTTTTCGATAAATTATGGCGCCATTTTGGAGCGATTTTGAAGCTCTCTGATTGGCTGTTGAATATCTGATTGGCCATTGGTTCCCATTCTGATTTGGCTGTTGGTTCCCCATTCTGATTTCCTTATAGCTTCTCTGATTGGATAATTTCAGAGAGAGAAGAGATCTGATTGGCTGATGGGAAGGGGGGATATATCTGTTTATTCTTATTAACCTTTTACCACACAATGACGCCTTTTAACACCCCTGAAAGAGAAGGCTTTTGAAAATAATCTGAGGAAAGGAGACAATGCAGATTACCAGCATTTTCTCCTTTTCCCACAATGTTTTCTACCCTATCAAAGAAAAAAATGATTTTAGTTATTCTTACATCTTATTGTATCTTTATGGCCTACTTCTAAATTCTTCAAACAAGAACAAGATTTTTTTATCGGAAAAAGTTTCCGCAACAGCAACGGGTTGCTTCTGAATTTTATATTTTGGCGCAGCGATTAAACATAAAATTGACTTTTGACTCGCGCGGTCGTCAGAATTGGTTCAATGTTTTCGTGACCCTGGTAAGAAAACAGGGAAAAATTTTGTTTACCTTTCTTTGGTTTGTTTAACAGGTATCAGTTGCCTCCGAAAGTGTCAAAGTTGATTTTACGATTTTATGCGCAGCACGTATCAGTCACGTATGAGTGAGATGGTCATCGTAACCAAATCATTGGCCCTAGTGAGAGAAAATGAAAAAGAAAAAATAGAAAAATCCCTATAATTGACTTTAAGCAACAGTTGTCGTCTGCTATAAAATATTCCGTAAGTCGATTTTTCATGTTTTCGCGGGTACGTAACCGGCACCTGCGAGACAATAGACAACCTAAATGGGTTTGTTGTCACAGTAAAAAAAGACTGGAGAAGTAAAAAACAGATATTAGAAATTAAGTTCCCTATATTTGACCTATTAAGCAACAGGTGTCATCTGCTATGAAGTGTTCCGTAAGTCGATTTTTCGCGTTTTCGCGGATACGTAACCGGCACCTATGAGACAGTAGTCAATATAAATAGACTTGTCGTCATGGTATAAAGAGATTGGAGGAAAAAATATACATTAAAAATTTTGTTCCATTTGTTTGATTTATGCAATAAGAAGCATTCAGTCTTTTTTTAGCCACTTGTCGCATTGTTTTCTGGGGTTTTTCGCATTAGCGTAACTGGCACATATGAGACGGTGGTCAACGTAACTGGGTTTCTTGTTGCGGTCTGAAGAGATTAGAAAAATTACACTTCGGTTGCCTTTGTTTGATATATGCAATAGGAAGCAACTAAAAGAGTTTTCAGTCTTTTTTTAGCCACTTGTCACATTAATGTCTGGGGCTTTTTTACACTGTACATTGATCACTTTGGCTTATTGAAAGTTTCAATGTGCAGCATGTATAGTGGGCTGAGTTAGAAAAGCGAATCCAGTTAAGGGCTGGGGAGGGGGGAGCCTGTGCATTGAGGGTCTAAGGGAAGTAATTCTTGCAAGGGGCTTAAAAAGACCAAAACAAGGTCTGCTGCGCCCCTATTTTCTTAAATGTTTGCACATTTTCAGTGAAATCTGGCATGTGTGGATGGTGCATGCCTGGCAGGTCGCCAAGGACTGCACAGCAGCCTTTAAAAAAGACTTTAAATCCACTTTTATGCCGTTTCTTTTTCACTGCTTTTTTTCGATAAATTATGGCGCCATTTTGGAGCGATTTTGAAGCTCTCTGATTGGCTGTTGAATATCTGATTGGCCATTGGTTCCCATTCTGATTTGGCTGTTGGTTCCCCATTCTGATTTCCTTATAGCTTCTCTGATTGGATAATTTCAGAGAGAGAAGAGATCTGATTGGCTGATGGGAAGGGGGGATATATCTGTTTATTCTTATTAACCTTTTACCACACAATGACGCCTTTTAACACCCCTGAAAGAGAAGGCTTTTGAAAATAATCTGAGGAAAGGAGACAATGCAGATTACCAGCATTTTCTCCTTTTCCCACAATGTTTTCTACCCTATCAAAGAAAAAAATGATTTTAGTTATTCTTACATCTTATTGTATCTTTATGGCCTACTTCTAAATTCTTCAAACAAGAACAAGATTTTTTTATCGGAAAAAGTTTCCGCAACAGCAACGGGTTGCTTCTGAATTTTATATTTTGGCGCAGCGATTAAACATAAAATTGACTTTTGACTCGCGCGGTCGTCAGAATTGGTTCAATGTTTTCGTGACCCTGGTAAGAAAACAGGGAAAAATTTTGTTTACCTTTCTTTGGTTTGTTTAACAGGTATCAGTTGCCTCCGAAAGTGTCAAAGTTGATTTTACGATTTTATGCGCAGCACGTATCAGTCACGTATGAGTGAGATGGTCATCGTAACCAAATCATTGGCCCTAGTGAGAGAAAATGAAAAAGAAAAAATAGAAAAATCCCTATAATTGACTTTAAGCAACAGTTGTCGTCTGCTATAAAATATTCCGTAAGTCGATTTTTCATGTTTTCGCGGGTACGTAACCGGCACCTGCGAGACAATAGACAACCTAAATGGGTTTGTTGTCACAGTAAAAAAAGACTGGAGAAGTAAAAAACAGATATTAGAAATTAAGTTCCCTATATTTGACCTATTAAGCAACAGGTGTCATCTGCTATGAAGTGTTCCGTAAGTCGATTTTTCGCGTTTTCGCGGATACGTAACCGGCACCTATGAGACAGTAGTCAATATAAATAGACTTGTCGTCATGGTATAAAGAGATTGGAGGAAAAAATATACATTAAAAATTTTGTTCCATTTGTTTGATTTATGCAATAAGAAGCATTCAGTCTTTTTTTAGCCACTTGTCGCATTGTTTTCTGGGGTTTTTCGCATTAGCGTAACTGGCACATATGAGACGGTGGTCAACGTAACTGGGTTTCTTGTTGCGGTCTGAAGAGATTAGAAAAATTACACTTCGGTTGCCTTTGTTTGATATATGCAATAGGAAGCAACTAAAAGAGTTTTCAGTCTTTTTTTAGCCACTTGTCACATTAATGTCTGGGGCTTTTTTACACTGTACATTGATCACTTTGGCTTATTGAAAGTTTCAATGTGCAGCATGTATAGTGGGCTGAGTTAGAAAAGCGAATCCAGTTAAGGGCTGGGGAGGGGGGAGCCTGTGCATTGAGGGTCTAAGGGAAGTAATTCTTGCAAGGGGCTTAAAAAGACCAAAACAAGGTCTGCTGCGCCCCTATTTTCTTAAATGTTTGCACATTTTCAGTGAAATCTGGCATGTGTGGATGGTGCATGCCTGGCAGGTCGCCAAGGACTGCACAGCAGCCTTTAAAAAAGACTTTAAATCCACTTTTATGCCGTTTCTTTTTCACTGCTTTTTTTCGATAAATTATGGCGCCATTTTGGAGCGATTTTGAAGCTCTCTGATTGGCTGTTGAATATCTGATTGGCCATTGGTTCCCATTCTGATTTGGCTGTTGGTTCCCCATTCTGATTTCCTTATAGCTTCTCTGATTGGATAATTTCAGAGAGAGAAGAGATCTGATTGGCTGATGGGAAGGGGGGATATATCTGTTTATTCTTATTAACCTTTTACCACACAATGACGCCTTTTAACACCCCTGAAAGAGAAGGCTTTTGAAAATAATCTGAGGAAAGGAGACAATGCAGATTACCAGCATTTTCTCCTTTTCCCACAATGTTTTCTACCCTATCAAAGAAAAAAATGATTTTAGTTATTCTTACATCTTATTGTATCTTTATGGCCTACTTCTAAATTCTTCAAACAAGAACAAGATTTTTTTATCGGAAAAAGTTTCCGCAACAGCAACGGGTTGCTTCTGAATTTTATATTTTGGCGCAGCGATTAAACATAAAATTGACTTTTGACTCGCGCGGTCGTCAGAATTGGTTCAATGTTTTCGTGACCCTGGTAAGAAAACAGGGAAAAATTTTGTTTACCTTTCTTTGGTTTGTTTAACAGGTATCAGTTGCCTCCGAAAGTGTCAAAGTTGATTTTACGATTTTATGCGCAGCACGTATCAGTCACGTATGAGTGAGATGGTCATCGTAACCAAATCATTGGCCCTAGTGAGAGAAAATGAAAAAGAAAAAATAGAAAAATCCCTATAATTGACTTTAAGCAACAGTTGTCGTCTGCTATAAAATATTCCGTAAGTCGATTTTTCATGTTTTCGCGGGTACGTAACCGGCACCTGCGAGACAATAGACAACCTAAATGGGTTTGTTGTCACAGTAAAAAAAGACTGGAGAAGTAAAAAACAGATATTAGAAATTAAGTTCCCTATATTTGACCTATTAAGCAACAGGTGTCATCTGCTATGAAGTGTTCCGTAAGTCGATTTTTCGCGTTTTCGCGGATACGTAACCGGCACCTATGAGACAGTAGTCAATATAAATAGACTTGTCGTCATGGTATAAAGAGATTGGAGGAAAAAATATACATTAAAAATTTTGTTCCATTTGTTTGATTTATGCAATAAGAAGCATTCAGTCTTTTTTTAGCCACTTGTCGCATTGTTTTCTGGGGTTTTTCGCATTAGCGTAACTGGCACATATGAGACGGTGGTCAACGTAACTGGGTTTCTTGTTGCGGTCTGAAGAGATTAGAAAAATTACACTTCGGTTGCCTTTGTTTGATATATGCAATAGGAAGCAACTAAAAGAGTTTTCAGTCTTTTTTTAGCCACTTGTCACATTAATGTCTGGGGCTTTTTTACACTGTACATTGATCACTTTGGCTTATTGAAAGTTTCAATGTGCAGCATGTATAGTGGGCTGAGTTAGAAAAGCGAATCCAGTTAAGGGCTGGGGAGGGGGGAGCCTGTGCATTGAGGGTCTAAGGGAAGTAATTCTTGCAAGGGGCTTGAAAAGACCAAAACAAGGTCTGCTGCGCCCCTATTTTCTTAAATGTTTGCACATTTTCAGTGAAATCTGGCATGTGTGGATGGTGCATGCCTGGCAGGTCGCCAAGGACTGCACAGCAGCCTTTAAAAAAGACTTTAAATCCACTTTTATGCCGTTTCTTTTTCACTGCTTTTTTTCGATAAATTATGGCGCCATTTTGGAGCGATTTTGAAGCTCTCTGATTGGCTGTTGAATATCTGATTGGCCATTGGTTCCCATTCTGATTTGGCTGTTGGTTCCCCATTCTGATTTCCTTATAGCTTCTCTGATTGGATAATTTCAGAGAGAGAAGAGATCTGATTGGCTGATGGGAAGGGGGGATATATCTGTTTATTCTTATTAACCTTTTACCACACAATGACGCCTTTTAACACCCCTGAAAGAGAAGGCTTTTGAAAATAATCTGAGGAAAGGAGACAATGCAGATTACCAGCATTTTCTCCTTTTCCCACAATGTTTTCTACCCTATCAAAGAAAAAAATGATTTTAGTTATTCTTACATCTTATTGTATCTTTATGGCCTACTTCTAAATTCTTCAAACAAGAACAAGATTTTTTTATCGGAAAAAGTTTCCGCAACAGCAACGGGTTGCTTCTGAATTTTATATTTTGGCGCAGCGATTAAACATAAAATTGACTTTTGACTCGCGCGGTCGTCAGAATTGGTTCAATGTTTTCGTGACCCTGGTAAGAAAACAGGGAAAAATTTTGTTTACCTTTCTTTGGTTTGTTTAACAGGTATCAGTTGCCTCCGAAAGTGTCAAAGTTGATTTTACGATTTTATGCGCAGCACGTATCAGTCACGTATGAGTGAGATGGTCATCGTAACCAAATCATTGGCCCTAGTGAGAGAAAATGAAAAAGAAAAAATAGAAAAATCCCTATAATTGACTTTAAGCAACAGTTGTCGTCTGCTATAAAATATTCCGTAAGTCGATTTTTCATGTTTTCGCGGGTACGTAACCGGCACCTGCGAGACAATAGACAACCTAAATGGGTTTGTTGTCACAGTAAAAAAAGACTGGAGAAGTAAAAAACAGATATTAGAAATTAAGTTCCCTATATTTGACCTATTAAGCAACAGGTGTCATCTGCTATGAAGTGTTCCGTAAGTCGATTTTTCGCGTTTTCGCGGATACGTAACCGGCACCTATGAGACAGTAGTCAATATAAATAGACTTGTCGTCATGGTATAAAGAGATTGGAGGAAAAAATATACATTAAAAATTTTGTTCCATTTGTTTGATTTATGCAATAAGAAGCATTCAGTCTTTTTTTAGCCACTTGTCGCATTGTTTTCTGGGGTTTTTCGCATTAGCGTAACTGGCACATATGAGACGGTGGTCAACGTAACTGGGTTTCTTGTTGCGGTCTGAAGAGATTAGAAAAATTACACTTCGGTTGCCTTTGTTTGATATATGCAATAGGAAGCAACTAAAAGAGTTTTCAGTCTTTTTTTAGCCACTTGTCACATTAATGTCTGGGGCTTTTTTACACTGTACATTGATCACTTTGGCTTATTGAAAGTTTCAATGTGCAGCATGTATAGTGGGCTGAGTTAGAAAAGCGAATCCAGTTAAGGGCTGGGGAGGGGGGAGCCTGTGCATTGAGGGTCTAAGGGAAGTAATTCTTGCAAGGGGCTTAAAAAGACCAAAACAAGGTCTGCTGCGCCCCTATTTTCTTAAATGTTTGCACATTTTCAGTGAAATCTGGCATGTGTGGATGGTGCATGCCTGGCAGGTCGCCAAGGACTGCACAGCAGCCTTTAAAAAAGACTTTAAATCCACTTTTATGCCGTTTCTTTTTCACTGCTTTTTTTCGATAAATTATGGCGCCATTTTGGAGCGATTTTGAAGCTCTCTGATTGGCTGTTGAATATCTGATTGGCCATTGGTTCCCATTCTGATTTGGCTGTTGGTTCCCCATTCTGATTTCCTTATAGCTTCTCTGATTGGATAATTTCAGAGAGAGAAGAGATCTGATTGGCTGATGGGAAGGGGGGATATATCTGTTTATTCTTATTAACCTTTTACCACACAATGACGCCTTTTAACACCCCTGAAAGAGAAGGCTTTTGAAAATAATCTGAGGAAAGGAGACAATGCAGATTACCAGCATTTTCTCCTTTTCCCACAATGTTTTCTACCCTATCAAAGAAAAAAATGATTTTAGTTATTCTTACATCTTATTGTATCTTTATGGCCTACTTCTAAATTCTTCAAACAAGAACAAGATTTTTTTATCGGAAAAAGTTTCCGCAACAGCAACGGGTTGCTTCTGAATTTTATATTTTGGCGCAGCGATTAAACATAAAATTGACTTTTGACTCGCGCGGTCGTCAGAATTGGTTCAATGTTTTCGTGACCCTGGTAAGAAAACAGGGAAAAATTTTGTTTACCTTTCTTTGGTTTGTTTAACAGGTATCAGTTGCCTCCGAAAGTGTCAAAGTTGATTTTACGATTTTATGCGCAGCACGTATCAGTCACGTATGAGTGAGATGGTCATCGTAACCAAATCATTGGCCCTAGTGAGAGAAAATGAAAAAGAAAAAATAGAAAAATCCCTATAATTGACTTTAAGCAACAGTTGTCGTCTGCTATAAAATATTCCGTAAGTCGATTTTTCATGTTTTCGCGGGTACGTAACCGGCACCTGCGAGACAATAGACAACCTAAATGGGTTTGTTGTCACAGTAAAAAAAGACTGGAGAAGTAAAAAACAGATATTAGAAATTAAGTTCCCTATATTTGACCTATTAAGCAACAGGTGTCATCTGCTATGAAGTGTTCCGTAAGTCGATTTTTCGCGTTTTCGCGGATACGTAACCGGCACCTATGAGACAGTAGTCAATATAAATAGACTTGTCGTCATGGTATAAAGAGATTGGAGGAAAAAATATACATTAAAAATTTTGTTCCATTTGTTTGATTTATGCAATAAGAAGCATTCAGTCTTTTTTTAGCCACTTGTCGCATTGTTTTCTGGGGTTTTTCGCATTAGCGTAACTGGCACATATGAGACGGTGGTCAACGTAACTGGGTTTCTTGTTGCGGTCTGAAGAGATTAGAAAAATTACACTTCGGTTGCCTTTGTTTGATATATGCAATAGGAAGCAACTAAAAGAGTTTTCAGTCTTTTTTTAGCCACTTGTCACATTAATGTCTGGGGCTTTTTTACACTGTACATTGATCACTTTGGCTTATTGAAAGTTTCAATGTGCAGCATGTATAGTGGGCTGAGTTAGAAAAGCGAATCCAGTTAAGGGCTGGGGAGGGGGGAGCCTGTGCATTGAGGGTCTAAGGGAAGTAATTCTTGCAAGGGGCTTAAAAAGACCAAAACAAGGTCTGCTGCGCCCCTATTTTCTTAAATGTTTGCACATTTTCAGTGAAATCTGGCATGTGTGGATGGTGCATGCCTGGCAGGTCGCCAAGGACTGCACAGCAGCCTTTAAAAAAGACTTTAAATCCACTTTTATGCCGTTTCTTTTTCACTGCTTTTTTTCGATAAATTATGGCGCCATTTTGGAGCGATTTTGAAGCTCTCTGATTGGCTGTTGAATATCTGATTGGCCATTGGTTCCCATTCTGATTTGGCTGTTGGTTCCCCATTCTGATTTCCTTATAGCTTCTCTGATTGGATAATTTCAGAGAGAGAAGAGATCTGATTGGCTGATGGGAAGGGGGGATATATCTGTTTATTCTTATTAACCTTTTACCACACAATGACGCCTTTTAACACCCCTGAAAGAGAAGGCTTTTGAAAATAATCTGAGGAAAGGAGACAATGCAGATTACCAGCATTTTCTCCTTTTCCCACAATGTTTTCTACCCTATCAAAGAAAAAAATGATTTTAGTTATTCTTACATCTTATTGTATCTTTATGGCCTACTTCTAAATTCTTCAAACAAGAACAAGATTTTTTTATCGGAAAAAGTTTCCGCAACAGCAACGGGTTGCTTCTGAATTTTATATTTTGGCGCAGCGATTAAACATAAAATTGACTTTTGACTCGCGCGGTCGTCAGAATTGGTTCAATGTTTTCGTGACCCTGGTAAGAAAACAGGGAAAAATTTTGTTTACCTTTCTTTGGTTTGTTTAACAGGTATCAGTTGCCTCCGAAAGTGTCAAAGTTGATTTTACGATTTTATGCGCAGCACGTATCAGTCACGTATGAGTGAGATGGTCATCGTAACCAAATCATTGGCCCTAGTGAGAGAAAATGAAAAAGAAAAAATAGAAAAATCCCTATAATTGACTTTAAGCAACAGTTGTCGTCTGCTATAAAATATTCCGTAAGTCGATTTTTCATGTTTTCGCGGGTACGTAACCGGCACCTGCGAGACAATAGACAACCTAAATGGGTTTGTTGTCACAGTAAAAAAAGACTGGAGAAGTAAAAAACAGATATTAGAAATTAAGTTCCCTATATTTGACCTATTAAGCAACAGGTGTCATCTGCTATGAAGTGTTCCGTAAGTCGATTTTTCGCGTTTTCGCGGATACGTAACCGGCACCTATGAGACAGTAGTCAATATAAATAGACTTGTCGTCATGGTATAAAGAGATTGGAGGAAAAAATATACATTAAAAATTTTGTTCCATTTGTTTGATTTATGCAATAAGAAGCATTCAGTCTTTTTTTAGCCACTTGTCGCATTGTTTTCTGGGGTTTTTCGCATTAGCGTAACTGGCACATATGAGACGGTGGTCAACGTAACTGGGTTTCTTGTTGCGGTCTGAAGAGATTAGAAAAATTACACTTCGGTTGCCTTTGTTTGATATATGCAATAGGAAGCAACTAAAAGAGTTTTCAGTCTTTTTTTAGCCACTTGTCACATTAATGTCTGGGGCTTTTTTACACTGTACATTGATCACTTTGGCTTATTGAAAGTTTCAATGTGCAGCATGTATAGTGGGCTGAGTTAGAAAAGCGAATCCAGTTAAGGGCTGGGGAGGGGGGAGCCTGTGCATTGAGGGTCTAAGGGAAGTAATTCTTGCAAGGGGCTTGAAAAGACCAAAACAAGGTCTGCTGCGCCCCTATTTTCTTAAATGTTTGCACATTTTCAGTGAAATCTGGCATGTGTGGATGGTGCATGCCTGGCAGGTCGCCAAGGACTGCACAGCAGCCTTTAAAAAAGACTTTAAATCCACTTTTATGCCGTTTCTTTTTCACTGCTTTTTTTCGATAAATTATGGCGCCATTTTGGAGCGATTTTGAAGCTCTCTGATTGGCTGTTGAATATCTGATTGGCCATTGGTTCCCATTCTGATTTGGCTGTTGGTTCCCCATTCTGATTTCCTTATAGCTTCTCTGATTGGATAATTTCAGAGAGAGAAGAGATCTGATTGGCTGATGGGAAGGGGGGATATATCTGTTTATTCTTATTAACCTTTTACCACACAATGACGCCTTTTAACACCCCTGAAAGAGAAGGCTTTTGAAAATAATCTGAGGAAAGGAGACAATGCAGATTACCAGCATTTTCTCCTTTTCCCACAATGTTTTCTACCCTATCAAAGAAAAAAATGATTTTAGTTATTCTTACATCTTATTGTATCTTTATGGCCTACTTCTAAATTCTTCAAACAAGAACAAGATTTTTTTATCGGAAAAAGTTTCCGCAACAGCAACGGGTTGCTTCTGAATTTTATATTTTGGCGCAGCGATTAAACATAAAATTGACTTTTGACTCGCGCGGTCGTCAGAATTGGTTCAATGTTTTCGTGACCCTGGTAAGAAAACAGGGAAAAATTTTGTTTACCTTTCTTTGGTTTGTTTAACAGGTATCAGTTGCCTCCGAAAGTGTCAAAGTTGATTTTACGATTTTATGCGCAGCACGTATCAGTCACGTATGAGTGAGATGGTCATCGTAACCAAATCATTGGCCCTAGTGAGAGAAAATGAAAAAGAAAAAATAGAAAAATCCCTATAATTGACTTTAAGCAACAGTTGTCGTCTGCTATAAAATATTCCGTAAGTCGATTTTTCATGTTTTCGCGGGTACGTAACCGGCACCTGCGAGACAATAGACAACCTAAATGGGTTTGTTGTCACAGTAAAAAAAGACTGGAGAAGTAAAAAACAGATATTAGAAATTAAGTTCCCTATATTTGACCTATTAAGCAACAGGTGTCATCTGCTATGAAGTGTTCCGTAAGTCGATTTTTCGCGTTTTCGCGGATACGTAACCGGCACCTATGAGACAGTAGTCAATATAAATAGACTTGTCGTCATGGTATAAAGAGATTGGAGGAAAAAATATACATTAAAAATTTTGTTCCATTTGTTTGATTTATGCAATAAGAAGCATTCAGTCTTTTTTTAGCCACTTGTCGCATTGTTTTCTGGGGTTTTTCGCATTAGCGTAACTGGCACATATGAGACGGTGGTCAACGTAACTGGGTTTCTTGTTGCGGTCTGAAGAGATTAGAAAAATTACACTTCGGTTGCCTTTGTTTGATATATGCAATAGGAAGCAACTAAAAGAGTTTTCAGTCTTTTTTTAGCCACTTGTCACATTAATGTCTGGGGCTTTTTTACACTGTACATTGATCACTTTGGCTTATTGAAAGTTTCAATGTGCAGCATGTATAGTGGGCTGAGTTAGAAAAGCGAATCCAGTTAAGGGCTGGGGAGGGGGGAGCCTGTGCATTGAGGGTCTAAGGGAAGTAATTCTTGCAAGGGGCTTAAAAAGACCAAAACAAGGTCTGCTGCGCCCCTATTTTCTTAAATGTTTGCACATTTTCAGTGAAATCTGGCATGTGTGGATGGTGCATGCCTGGCAGGTCGCCAAGGACTGCACAGCAGCCTTTAAAAAAGACTTTAAATCCACTTTTATGCCGTTTCTTTTTCACTGCTTTTTTTCGATAAATTATGGCGCCATTTTGGAGCGATTTTGAAGCTCTCTGATTGGCTGTTGAATATCTGATTGGCCATTGGTTCCCATTCTGATTTGGCTGTTGGTTCCCCATTCTGATTTCCTTATAGCTTCTCTGATTGGATAATTTCAGAGAGAGAAGAGATCTGATTGGCTGATGGGAAGGGGGGATATATCTGTTTATTCTTATTAACCTTTTACCACACAATGACGCCTTTTAACACCCCTGAAAGAGAAGGCTTTTGAAAATAATCTGAGGAAAGGAGACAATGCAGATTACCAGCATTTTCTCCTTTTCCCACAATGTTTTCTACCCTATCAAAGAAAAAAATGATTTTAGTTATTCTTACATCTTATTGTATCTTTATGGCCTACTTCTAAATTCTTCAAACAAGAACAAGATTTTTTTATCGGAAAAAGTTTCCGCAACAGCAACGGGTTGCTTCTGAATTTTATATTTTGGCGCAGCGATTAAACATAAAATTGACTTTTGACTCGCGCGGTCGTCAGAATTGGTTCAATGTTTTCGTGACCCTGGTAAGAAAACAGGGAAAAATTTTGTTTACCTTTCTTTGGTTTGTTTAACAGGTATCAGTTGCCTCCGAAAGTGTCAAAGTTGATTTTACGATTTTATGCGCAGCACGTATCAGTCACGTATGAGTGAGATGGTCATCGTAACCAAATCATTGGCCCTAGTGAGAGAAAATGAAAAAGAAAAAATAGAAAAATCCCTATAATTGACTTTAAGCAACAGTTGTCGTCTGCTATAAAATATTCCGTAAGTCGATTTTTCATGTTTTCGCGGGTACGTAACCGGCACCTGCGAGACAATAGACAACCTAAATGGGTTTGTTGTCACAGTAAAAAAAGACTGGAGAAGTAAAAAACAGATATTAGAAATTAAGTTCCCTATATTTGACCTATTAAGCAACAGGTGTCATCTGCTATGAAGTGTTCCGTAAGTCGATTTTTCGCGTTTTCGCGGATACGTAACCGGCACCTATGAGACAGTAGTCAATATAAATAGACTTGTCGTCATGGTATAAAGAGATTGGAGGAAAAAATATACATTAAAAATTTTGTTCCATTTGTTTGATTTATGCAATAAGAAGCATTCAGTCTTTTTTTAGCCACTTGTCGCATTGTTTTCTGGGGTTTTTCGCATTAGCGTAACTGGCACATATGAGACGGTGGTCAACGTAACTGGGTTTCTTGTTGCGGTCTGAAGAGATTAGAAAAATTACACTTCGGTTGCCTTTGTTTGATATATGCAATAGGAAGCAACTAAAAGAGTTTTCAGTCTTTTTTTAGCCACTTGTCACATTAATGTCTGGGGCTTTTTTACACTGTACATTGATCACTTTGGCTTATTGAAAGTTTCAATGTGCAGCATGTATAGTGGGCTGAGTTAGAAAAGCGAATCCAGTTAAGGGCTGGGGAGGGGGGAGCCTGTGCATTGAGGGTCTAAGGGAAGTAATTCTTGCAAGGGGCTTAAAAAGACCAAAACAAGGTCTGCTGCGCCCCTATTTTCTTAAATGTTTGCACATTTTCAGTGAAATCTGGCATGTGTGGATGGTGCATGCCTGGCAGGTCGCCAAGGACTGCACAGCAGCCTTTAAAAAAGACTTTAAATCCACTTTTATGCCGTTTCTTTTTCACTGCTTTTTTTCGATAAATTATGGCGCCATTTTGGAGCGATTTTGAAGCTCTCTGATTGGCTGTTGAATATCTGATTGGCCATTGGTTCCCATTCTGATTTGGCTGTTGGTTCCCCATTCTGATTTCCTTATAGCTTCTCTGATTGGATAATTTCAGAGAGAGAAGAGATCTGATTGGCTGATGGGAAGGGGGGATATATCTGTTTATTCTTATTAACCTTTTACCACACAATGACGCCTTTTAACACCCCTGAAAGAGAAGGCTTTTGAAAATAATCTGAGGAAAGGAGACAATGCAGATTTTCTTAAATGTTTGCACATTTTCAGTGAAATCTGGCATGTGTGGATGGTGCATGTCTGGCAGGTGTGGATGGTGCATGCCTGGCAGGTCGCCAAGGACTGCACAGCAGCCTTTAAAAAAGTCTTTAAATCCACTTTTATGCCGTTTTTTTTTCACTGTTTTTTTTTTTTCGATAAGTTTTGGCGCCATGGTATAAAGAGATCGGAGAAAATACATTATAGGTGGGTATTTATAATTTTCACATCACACAAAATTAAAAAATATATACATCATTGAAATTCATATGAAGAAACAATACTAATCATCAATAATTAAATTTTTTAGAATTACAAAAAAATTTTTTTTTGATGGTATTCCCCTAAAAAGCTACGTAGCCTCTTAAGCTATTTTTAGATTTCGCGCCAAAAATCAACAAAGCATTGTGGGAATTTCAACTGACTGGCACGTGACTAATAACGCTTATATTCCATTACATAACAAATATGTAATAATTATTTTCCATAATGTCTTCTTTGGACGGATGTTTGAAACTTCGTCTGTGTTTTCCTGTATTTACATGAGAGAATTGATAATCTAAAAATAGAATGTGTCTCCCGTTGGTGTCAACTTGGTCCGTAATAAATCTCTAATTTCTCGTGTTATCGGATGGTTTTCGACTACTGGGGTTTTGTGAACGCAAATTAAAAGGCTTTGGGAGTATAAGGATGGCTTTTTTGCATTTTTGTAAAATTTTCGTCCCAAAATCTGAAGGGCCACCTTTAAATCAAATTACAACTCACACATTTACCAAAATCAAGAACAATATTATTGGAAAAGTTTCTGCAACAGCAACCGGTTGCTTTAGAATTTTATATTTTTGTATTAAGGCATTAGGACTTAACTCATTACCACACAATCCCTACTTTTGAGGCGCCTGAAAAAGAAGCCTTCAAAAAACATCGTAGGAAAAGGAGAAAATGCTGGTAACCAGCATTTTCTCTTTTTCCCACAATGTTTTCTACCCTTCACAAAACAAATTTCAAATTTTCAGTCACCTTTATTTTGTCGTCTGCAAATTCTTTCAAATTGGAAAAGTCTAAAATTTTGTCATCTGGTAATGAGTTAAGCAATATATAGGAAGTATTTTACTGGCCCTGCTTATCCTTACATCTTATTGTTTATTTTGTTGTTATTGTTTGACTTGGGATTTACTTTAGAAAGCAAGAGACAGAAAAGTTAATGGCTTGCGATTAAGCAATCACTGAAGCTTCAAAGATAGTCGATTTTGCTTTAAAGTGTTGTGACAGCTACAGTCAAAGCGATAACCACCATTTCGCATTTTGCTTTAAACTTGGGAAGAAGGAAAGGTAGAAATCACCATCTTGCACAATTTATGTGTGTATTAAGTTCTCTTCTTATCAGAATTGGATGAAAAAATTATCTTTCTCTATTATTTATAATTTTCACCCTGGCCAATTCGAAACTATATTTCAAACTATAATAATATCTTTGCTCCAAATAAACAGAAAGTGAAGAGAAGACGGATTTCACAGCAGTTTGCCTGAAACAGGTTTGACTAATTTCAGAAATTGAATTTTGATTGGTTGATTGTCTAGAATTAATCGCCTTCTTAAAAGTTCATGTCATATGATGGCCGTGACTGTGATTAATATGAATATAGGCAAAGCCTATAGGCGAGGAGCGCTGCAAGTTCGTGCTACTTTGATAAAATGCCTAAAAAAACAAAGCAACTGCAGGTGAACCAACAGAAAAAAGAAAGACAAATTAATAGAATATTAATAATCCTCTCTACTTTACCCCCTCCCATGCATCAGAAGTGACAGGCTAAAAGTGCTGCAATATTGTAGTATGTCTGAACTGGGTATTGAACCCACAACCACCATGTCATGAGTCAGGCACATTACAAACCACTGAGGTACCTGGCCAGGCCAGGATGGTTTCATTTCTGAATTAGGAAAAAGTGACTTTGAATTGATCAATAATGTGCATTGTGATTGTATTCAAATTAGTATGATGATGTCGTATTTGCCGGCAAAGCAGTAAACAGAGTAACATAATGGAAAATCACATCTAGTTTTTTTAATTTGCACATTTTCCTTGATGATAAGAGGTCTGCAGGCTTGTTCATCGCAACGTAAAAATAGCTGATAATTCTCCCTGTGAACTTAAGTCTTAATACGATTTTTTATGTTCATCAGGGACATCTGCCATTCATGGTATTTATGATTAGATACAGTTTTATAAATCTTGGTTTCCAATGTTATTAATTCTCCTTTTCCCTGAATAGTATTAAAGCTGTTCTTAAGTGGCATTTCAAGTTGTCTTTGTAATTAACAGGCCAGTTCATTTCATGACTTATGTAGTCAAATTTTGACTATAAAGCTACAACTGTAAATTATCTGAATTATTTATAACTGCCACCTTGCGAAGTCAACATTCAAATGGTGACTTAAGTTTTTATAGATGTCGACAAACAGGCAGAACTATCACGGTAATTTCATT
Organism: Tridacna crocea; assembly: GCA_943736015.1. NCBI lineage: Eukaryota > Metazoa > Mollusca > Bivalvia > Cardiida > Cardiidae > Tridacna > Tridacna crocea. Next base: position 20,019,829 of record OX031060.1, on the reverse strand, counting down.
TTGAATATCACAAATTATTAGCACAAATTAGAAATTTTGTGTAAAAATAATTATATGATCTGATCATTGTGAAATTTTCTTGATACCAAAGTTTGTCATAATTTGTCATCCACATAAATATTCTAGGAACTGTAGGATCAGAATCCAATGAGTTTTGAGTTGTGTTGGATAGCTTAGTGCTGAAGGTGTTGAGTCAATAATTTTAAGTTCCTGTGTTAAATCCTCCTAAGCTAAGATACATGTGATGTTTTACTTGTATGGTAAGGAAAGCCACATCCTAAACATGGACTGCTTTTAATACAAAGGAAAATAATTTATGAAAAGAGCTGTCAGCTTGATACAACTGAAATGATTTTGAAATGGGAGTACAACAGGAATTGATCAGTCTGAAAAAGTCCCAGTTTCAAAAAGGATTAGGCCAAAAGAGGCTGGTTGAATATCATGGACCTGATCATTATCTGACATTGAATTCATATCCATGTAGTTATTTGTATTTCTCAATTAAAGTTATGAAAAACAATGGTTCACATTCATGGATAAAGGGACAAAGATCTAGGAAAGATTAAGAATTTTCAGAGATTTAGATTTTTAGATATGAAACTTTGTAATTATCTGTTTAAATGGACTCTTATGTTACTTTCCATTGCAATTCAGCATACGTAATTTGTCATTAAGATCTTTACTTAGTAATATTTCAACCAGTGCGGGCCTCTGGCTGTGGCATGCCTTGCTCAAGGATATTCCTACATAACTGGCAGGGCAAACAGGGTTTCAACTCTTTACCAAACAATCCCGACTTTTAATGACCCTGAGATAGCAGCCTTTTGAAAACATTGTGGGAAAAGGAGAAAATGCTGGTAACCAGCATTTTCTCCTTTTCCCACATTGTTTTCTACCCTTCCCAAACCATATTTGAATTTTTCAGTCACATTTATTATGTCGTCTGCCAATGCTTTCAATTTGGAATAGTCCAAAATTTTGTCGTTTGGTAAAGAGTTAAACAGGATTTCAAGAGAACAAACTCTTTGCCTCGACCTAGAAATAAATTTCATTCGCCTACAAAAAACAAACCTGTGCCTCTGTATATTTTAGTGGCTTCCAAGTCTTTGCCGTTACTTTACGATAAATTTACTCATAACTCTTAACATCAGACAGCTGATGGTTTTTGCCTTAATGAAGTACACTGAAATTTGTGCTCTATTAGCGAAATTATGGGAGTTCAAACTTGTGCACAAAATCTGTGCGGAACTTTCAACTGATTTTGGCCGGATTGTCTCTGTACCCATAGGCAACCAGTCAAAAAGTAACATCGCCTTTGGGGACAGTTATCTGTACTTATACATGCTGTATATGTACCTGCATTAGTGTATATGGCTAGTACAGATAACTGTCCCCAAAGGCGATGTTACTTTTCGACTGGTCGACTCTAGGTACAGAGACAATCCGGACAAAATCAGTTGAAAGTTCCACACAGATTTTGTGCGCAAGTTTGATCTCTTATTATTTCCCAAGTAAAGCACAAAACTAGGATTTAAACATACTTGTGGCTTGAGTATTCAATATTCTTTCATTTGAAATACAAATATTTTCAATTCAAACACTGATTGTGAGAAAATACCGTGCATATCATCAGTGACTCGAGCTGTTTATGTTTCCAAAAGCATTCAAAATGGCCGCCACACACGATAAATTTCGTCTGTGATTTTTCCGAGATAAACATGTTGTAAACGACTTCTACAAGCTTTTTATAAATGTAATGAATGGTTTAACAATTTGTTTTTGGTTAGTACTAAAATTTAATTGCATTTCTCTGCAATACAGATAAAACCTACAAAACCGAAAGTCGGTATAGCACTCTATATTTGCTACTGGAAAATTTACGATAGACTCGAGACGGTACGGTGTACAGTAAATGTCCATATATGAAAAAGATCACCGGGGTGTCTCATTATTGAGACTATGTATATGGCCTGCAATAGATAGGGATTGGCATTCATTCATATATGAGTAAATTGTCGTCATTGACCAGGCTTGCAATCCACGCAGATTGATCCAAGACAATACTTTATGACAATATTCAATTTTGTGTTTTAGCAGACTTGCACAAAACAGAAAATTGTATAAGAATAGAGTTGTCTCAGTTTAGCCTGCGTGAACTGCACAGGCTAATCAGAGATGACTCTTGACACAAATGTTCGAATACTCTTTTTCACATGTTGCAGGCCAAATAAGGTCAAATATGACTGTCAATCCAGTCAACCTCTTCATTTGACCAGCTCTAATGTCTTCTGGAATATGATATAAAAAAAGTGGGATGTCATTTATAAACATTATTATACTGGTTATAATGTATGATATACCTTCATATACAGGACAGGGCAGGGGCATGTAGTAGCACCAGCATTTTAACAATCCAATCAACCACTTAAATGAACCACTTGTAACTAGCATGGACCAGTTATAACAATTGGCCCCGTCAATACCGATATTGACCAACCTTTTGCCAACCTTGCCTATATGAACAGAATTTGTAATAATAATACTAAACCTTTTCCCAAACAGTCCCTGGTTTTTACGGGTCTGAAAGAGAAGCCTTTTGAAAACATGGTGGGAAAAGGAGAAAATGCTGGTAACCAGCTCACACAGCCTTGACGGGTGCCGACTAAACAAGGGAAATAACTCGTAGTACCTGTTGTTAATTTAACACACGCGGATAGTCTCCCGTACATTGACTGTAATATACGTAAAAAAATTCCATGAATGCCTTTATTTCTTAAACTATGCCATAGGACGTCATGATTAATACGATCAAATGCTTTTGAAAAATCTATAAATAAACAGTAAAATCTGCCGCCTGTTCTAGTTAGGTATTTTTGAGCAATTCCTTGTAAAGTAAACAAATTATCAATTGTTGAGTATCCGGCACGAAACCCAGCTTGTGCTTCATCAATAATATTATTTTCTCGTGACCATTCCATTAACCTCTTATTTAAAACTAAAGTAAATAATTTGCTTATAACATTTATAAGTGAAACGGCTCGATAGTTATTTGGATTTTTGCGAGATCCATGTATAGGAATATGGCCTGATTTCAAGTTTAATACCCCAGATAGGGATACATGATTGGTCCCTTTTGTAATTTAAGCCACACCCACTGGGATAGAAAGGGGCAATTTTCACACCTTTTAACCCATTACCACACAATCCCTATTTTTGACGCCCCTGAGAAAGAAGCCTTTTCAAAACAATGTGGGAAAAGGAGAAAATGCTGGTAACCAGTATTTTCTCCTTTTCCCCCAGTGTTTTCTACCCTTCCCAGAACAAATTTCCATTTTTCAGTCACCTTTATTTTGTCGTCTCCAAATGCTTTCAATTTGGACCAGTCTAAACTTTCCTCGTGAGGTAGTGAAATAGTGTGTTTTGACTACAATTTAAAAAGTGTAGGTAGACAATTAAAAGTGTTTCAGACACAAATGTATCACTATTGTTTTATTTAATCAGTTACACCTTCTTCATGCATACCTCAATATGCCTTGTTTAATGACATTGTGTATTTCACATGTTTACCCATGGGTCCAGGTGACACTTTTTTCTGCGATTTTTAATGAAAATTTCAATTAGCTCCTTTTTGATACTACCTCTGAACTTTTATGTCTAAAGACTATGTTAAAATAATATAAATTTTTAAAACCTTAGTACTATAAACAGTTATCTAACCTATACGAGATGATGATAGATAAAAGTTCTTGGTTGAAAAGAACTGATCTGCATGTAAGTTGAAAAAGGCAAGTCAATCCAATCAACCTCTTTAGTTGACCAGCAATAATGTCTTTTGAATTATGATCAAATGAAAAAAGGACCCTATTCATAGAAACTACTATACTGATGATAACATGTAATATACCTTCAGTGCAAGATGTAGGGGGACAGCTTCTAAGACTAGTTTAGAAACAGGACAGGTATGTAAGTCTGTGATTTAAATGACCCAGTAAACCACTCCAATTGACCACTATTGACCAGTCATGACCGGTTTTAACCAGTATTTACCAGCTTTTTGCCAACCTTGCCTATAAAAAAACGAATATACATGTATGTGTAAAGCTATGGTCCTACCTAACGTAGCTGACCGTACTGGGGAATGACCATAAGATGGCCGTAGTTAAACATATCAAAAATAGTTGAACATAGTTAAACATAGTTCACCATAGATCAACGTAGTAATAAACATAGTTTGAAATTATAGTTCAAAAAATTTGTTACAGTTAACTACGATGTTGTGACTGTAGTTTGAATGTCATTGACCATAGTTAACTAATTGACCTTACTTAAACGTAGTGTGTCTAATATGGTCAACTATGGAAATTTCCTTATATGGTCAATGACATAAAATGTGGCCAGACTTTGATTCAATTATTTAGAAAAGAAATCCATAAATTACAATCAAAATAGAAATGTTTAAATTAAATTATGATTATGGTTACTTGCTTTCTATAAAAAGTAATGAATCAAATATGTAATTGTTTTCTTTTTATCATTTGGATTACAAGTTATAAACAGAGTATGAAACTTTAACCTGCTAGGTACCACACAAGCCCTAGCTTTATGGTCCTGAAAGATACATGTAAAGCATCAGAGAAAATTGCAAGGTAAGTAGAAAATGGTGGTTACCAGCATTTTCCGCTTTCCTTATAATGTTTTCCACTTTATCATAGAGAAATTTCCGTGTGAACTCCATTAGATCTATAATACATCGGCATATACTTTTAGTTTGTTAGATTCCAAATTTTGTTATTTTGTCAAAGAATTAAAGAATGAAGTAGATCTTTTAATTCAATAAAATGCAAAAAAACACATCTTTGATTAATGTACCCCTGATTATACATGTTTATTTCATGCTTTCCGGTAGGATATCGAGAAATGGCAGTGAAAATATTTTTCGATCTTTCGCTGGTACCACCAGTGAAAATACCGATTTTCACGTTCTTGTTGCCTAGGTAAATTGCGCATGCCTAATAACCAGATGGTAAATATGATGTCATATACCTTACATTTTATGCGCTTGACGTAACGTTGCTATGCGGGAGGGGTACGCCACGGAGAATAAGGGAAAAGAACTGTACTGAATTTTGATAAAGCTCCTCCCAGAAAGGGTTAAAAGCATAAAATAAATAGAATATTTGTTTTTCTCGGTGAAAGATCGAAATTTTTTTCATCTCGTGAACACCATCGGTAATATTTTCACGAGTGGCTGCGCCACACGTGAAAATATTACTGATGGTGTTCACTCGATGAAACAAATTTTGATCTTACACCGAAAAAAACAAATATCCTCTATATCTTCACCATTGAATCCTTTTCTATACAATCCTGACTTTCAACAACCTGTTCAACCAATAAAGAAGAAAAAAGTTCTGCAACAATCCAAATATAAGTTACCATGGCAACCATACTATCCAGCAGTTCTCGATTTTAACAAAAATCAGCACATTCACAGTAAACTACCGCCCATTTAGATTATCTATACTATTACTTATGTTAAAAGGAGGACAAGATTCACCTGACAAGATTCACCCGATATAGGACACTCGGAGGGTACAGGAACTCGGAGGTAAACAAAGATAGTCACAGTAGACTAGGCTTGATGTTTATCCTGGTTTTTTGGAAAGCGAGATTTTCATTCTCGCCTTCATAAGTCAACGCTCAGCAGCTTGCTGAAAATGCCTCTGAACAGCATTATCAAAACGCCTTTCAAATAGTTCGGTACTTCTCAAGTACATTAGAACAAAATAATGTCGAGACCATTGTAAATTTAATCAGAACAGCAAGAAGAAACTTCAAGTTTCTAGACGAAATGAAATTGAATTCGTAAAAAGCATCGTTTTTGACAAATGCAAAATACTTTGGATCAGTTCATTGATAAAATCATGTTGCTACAGCAACAAATAAACCGTAGCTATACTATAAGCCAATTGAAAGCTACTAACATGACGTCATTCGAACCTACTTCCACTTCACAACGCATAAACAACTAACCAGTGGGATCGTAGATGTAAATTTACTATCCCAGAACTAACCAATCGGATAGCTTCTTTGAATGACGTATCGCTGATAGACCCCTTTCCTCTGTTGGCAACCTTATTCTGTCTTTGTGAGAAGTAAAATTTCAATGAAATAAATTCCTTTGAATCATCAAGTGTTTAAACAAAATTTTCTCTTTCAAAGAAATATTTTTCTTTTATCAAAGTTGTGCTTGACTTTATGATTAATGACTAGGTTATTGTTACGCATCGGCGTGGCCGAGTTTTGATTCCTGAGACTCGTGAAAAGAAAAAGGTAAATCTGTTGAAATCACGATAGATCTGTCATTTCGAAGTAGTTCTGGTCAGTATGATGTACCGATGTATAACCAGGCTGATCACTTCTTTCCTTATATACGAGTATGATCGGATTTTACTACGTCAAAAATGACAATAACATGATCTGTAGCCGTTTTAATATGCAAAGAATTTTAACTTCTTCCTTTGGTCGTCACATTGCTTAACGTTCAGCAATTATTCATAAATATTTAACCCTTTACCACTCACTTGAAACGACTCTGAAAATCAAGCTTTTAAAAATATAGAGAGGAGAGGGGAAATGACAATCGGAAACCGGCAATTTTTTTTTTCCACATTGTTCTGCCGTATCAAGAACAAATTTCGTCGCTAATTGGGGCCACCCTGAGTTTGTCATCTGTATGAATCAGTGCTTTCAACTTAGTCTGAAATTTCTTTGTCAGGTAAAGAATAAACGCTTATTGCAATGAATTGTTATCATAATCACTTACCTCCGTCATTATTAGAACTGAAATCTTTACCTTATATATTCCCATTTATTTTCCTCGAAAGAATTTCCTTCAACTATACACTTTTTCCAAAAATGAATAACACAATGATAAAATTATCTTGACTGGGAGATTCCCACTGTCCTAGAGTGCATCGGACGTGTTCATGATTTTCTAAGAACACGGACCAAGGGCCTGTATCTGTGTAACTGTACACGATATATTTTTGTCGAACAAAGGAATAGGGTGTATCTCAATATTGACGTGTTGGCAATCATTTTGCTTTCATGTTTGCTGAAAAGCTGAACGTACATTCCGGTAACGCAGGATTAATGAAAGACTAGCGTTAATGTCAATGAACCCTTAAATCGTTTAGTACGTCTGTCTCTTTTGAAGACAAGGCAGATGATACTATAGTCTGCACAGAATATGCAATCTTATGTCGGAGAAAGCTCTATATTGTAATAACCCGACCAAAACAGCCCAGGGTGAGTTTGCAATAATTAAGCATTTTTCCTGAGATGTAAAATGCCATTTTCATCAATCCAGCGCTCTAGTATAAGGGTTAACAGAGTCATAGATTACAAGAATCGTATAAACGAAGAACACCTTTCGACGTTCCTTATACGACCTAAGACGTCAACCGTCAAATGATGTTGGTTGGTTATCCTTGATAGGATGGTAAACATTGTGCAAAACGGAGAAAATGTTCGTTGCCAGTTTTTTCTCATGTACCTGCATGCTTTCAAAATACCCTTCCCTAAAAAGCCCCATTCTTTAAGGTCATTAAAACCCAGCACATGTATTGTAATCTAATTGTTAAATCTCCATTTAGAACATTGAAAGTCGTTTGTTTTGAAAGTCTTTTTCAGTCTTGATAAAGTATATTTCAAATAAAATGGTAAACAAATTTTAAAAAAAGCCTTTTAACTGAACGACACTGAAATTTTGACAACCTCAAGGGAAAACAAGTTTCAAAATACTGTTGGAAAAGGAAAAAATGCTAGTCGCCAGTATTTTCTCTTTTTACCACCATGTTTTGTACTTTTTCCCAGCCAAAAGACACATTTTCAGCTGCTCTTAACTTATTATCTGCTAATTGCTTTAATGTAGACGGCCCTAATTTTTTGTTATTTTCTGAAGGGTTTTGTAAAGGGTTACTAAGATGGAAAACATTGTGGGAAAGTCAAAGAAAAGGTTGATTATCATTATTTGCTACTTTTCCTACAATGCCTTGAAAAGCCTCTTCTTCAACATTGTTGAAAGTCAGTATTGTGATCTAAAAGGCTGAATCTCAGTTTCTATTTTCTAAAATGTACCTTTCTAAAAACTCTTTGCTCTCTGAATAAAATTATCCATGGAATAAAATGGTAAAGACTTTCAAGAAATGAATCATCTCATTACAGAAATACAGTTTTAGATCTATCGAAATTGATGGCATTTTCAAGCAAAAACTATTCTTTAATCCTTTACCATACCCTATCAAGTACAGTTTTAACAACCCTGAGAAAGAGGCCATTTAAAAACAAAACTTAATTTTGAAAAGAAGAAACTTTCTTGACTCTTTACACGAAGAAAAAAATTCAGACTTTCCAAAATAGAATGCATTTTCAGGTAGCAACTTTTTGATCTGGCACCATTGATGGAACCTGTATGAAATAGGATGGAAGACATTTTAGGAAAAGGAAAAAATGTCAATTAGCACAGACCCGTATTCTCCTTTTCAGACCCAAAGTTCTCAAGCCTTCTTCCTATACCTTTTAAACTCATTATTGGGGTAATAGAGGGTTAGATCTAAGTTTCTATACAAGGTAAAAACATATACGGGTAACAGCAAATTAAAACTTTTTGCTATCACATAAAATTTTTCCTTGAATTGAAATGGAAAGGAGGTTTAGAAAAGTCCATTCGTTTTAATTTTTTTCAACATGTTTTCACAAGCCTTCTTCAAGTTTGTTAAAACTCAGGATGGTAAACTGGTCTTCATTGTACAGTAACATTGCACAACTCTATAGACTTTGCTGTATCAGGAGAGGCGATTTAAGTACAGGAAAATGTATTTCAATATGTTATGCCTATATTCTAAACTCGCCTTCCAACAGTACTTTCAGTACTTTGATTTTTAAAAGACAAACCCTTTTGAATGTTAAAATAAATAATCATATATGTTAAGTTTAGAAGCCAAATGATCTATAACCATTATTGGTGTAAGCTTACAGGCAGTTTTACAATGAAAAAATTCATTTAAACTGGAAATTTTACTATTTTGAAAATCAATTTCAGCTCTAACCATCTCATTGTAGGTCAGGGGGTGATTTGTCGCAATACTTCTCTTAGTGTCTTAAATTATAGGGTTTTTTTTAAGGATCGAATACATTTTCAGTCTCCAGTATGTAAAAATCACTTATTTTAAACCAGATGAAAGTGGGAGGTATAGAATTTTGGGGTATGGTACTTCTCGGAGGTATGATATGGTTAACTCGGAGTATCATCATATTCATGATATGGGTGAACTAACAGGATCCATATACTGAAGAAGGTTCTCGTTTGTCTCTGAACCTTACCAAGCTTTAATTCTATTAAATAGTGTCCTGTTTATTATAAGCCTCTGAAAATATACCTTGTAATACAACCTTTAAGCAAATATCTTGTCACGTTATTGACGAAATTTCAATTTTACTTTCAAAAGAAATAGAAAGTCTTGATAAGTTGGGTTACGTGGATTCTTATCTGAAGTACAATGAACTCCTAGCCTCTGGTAGATTGCCCTTCTATAATATTTGCTATTTACTCTACCTTGATGTTGTTGAATGGTTTTCAACAGAGAATGCATCGAAATATGTGTTCATGAAAGAATGTTTGCATAAGAGTTTTGAAAGTCTTTTCAAGACAGATATAAATGAAGATACTGTCGATAAAATATTCTCTCCCTTTCAACTGACAAAGGTTCGCAATGAAAATCATTTATCGGACGTTTAATTCACAGTGAAGTTTTCTTCCCGAGCTACACCACCTTTATTAAGCGGCCAGCACTAAATTTTGCCATTCAAAGGCATAAAACTCTTAACTAACTGGAAGGTTGTCCAGGAAAAACTTGTTGAGCACGCGTGACCTTGACCTTGGGCCTACGTGAAAAAAAAATGTTTCAAATGGCACATCTACTCGTGATGGAGAACAATTGTGCAAATTTATATTGAAATCAATCTAAAATTGTAGGAGTTATGGTCCAGACAAAAATTTGACCTTCAAGTGTGACCTTGACCTTGGGCCTACCTGAACGAATGTTTCAAACGGCACATCGACACGTGATGGAGAGCAATTGTATCAGATGCTGTTGAAATCAATCCACAATTGTAGAAGTTATGGCTCGGACGGACAGGTATACACCAAGCTGTCATTGTGACAACTATGTCATGCTCACCGCAAGTGGGCTAGACTAAAAATTGTTGTTGCTGAAAAATCGTTTTATTAGAAGCTTCAACCTATGCTTTGGTACTCACTATAATCGTCTCGTCAAGATGACTTTCACAGGTACCAATACACAGGATTTGGTTGAATCTCATGTAAAATTTTATCAATGGAAACCAGATTTGAACCTCTTACTAGGGCAAACTAGTACAAATATATGTTATAAAAAGACATATATGCAATATATGACGACTTTACAGCTCTAAAAATGACAAATTTTCCGTTGATTTTTATCCACAAATGAAGTTTTAGCGTGAAGACTAGAACAGCCTCTACAAGCGGTTCTAACAGGCATGCAAAGCCATAATTATGAGCAAAAATATGAAATAGTAACGTACATTCCAGTTTGATAAAGGTGGGATGCGAGGCTGTCTTCATAAAAAAGATGCATTATCATGTCGGTTACTCATCTACTTTCATTGTATACATTAGTTTAAACATATTTATTTTAAATCGATCAAAAAAGTTCTTACAACTTATACTAATCTCCCTCGATTCTGCTTCCTGGGAACTACACCAGTGGTCTCGCCATATGTGTGAGCTAATGAAAAATCCCAAAGTTGACACCCACTCCCGGATATCGAACTCAGGCCTTTTAGGTTATGAGGCCAACGCTCTACCTCACGAACATGGACACCACAGGACACATACATTGAAAACTTACCATCCCCTAATGACCTTTAACTACAACCTCTGCCTACCTACTTACCAACACATTTATATAATATCAAATTAGCATTTTCAAAAACAATCTGCTGCTCGAAAAGTTAAAAATCTCTCAGAGTTCCCAAACCCATACCTCCGAGTTCACAAAATTATATTTAGAAATTACTCCGAGAATTCCTGTATCAAATTTTGTGATACGTCGTAAATGTTTTTATGCATATAGAGTTTATCCTTATACATGAGTGCGCGATGACACATAAGATCTGTAGTAAAAAGACTGAATTTTGATTTAAAGGTGGGTATTTAGAATTTTCACATCACACCAAATTAAAAAAAATATATATCATTGAAATTTATTTGTAAAAACAATACAAATCATCAATGACTCAGAATCATAAAATTACAAAAAAAATTTTTTTTGATGGTATTCCCTTAAAAGGCTACGTAGCCTCTTAAGCTAATTTTAGATTTCGCGCCAAAAATCAATAAAGCATTGTGGGAATGTCAAGTGACTGACACATGACTAATAACCCTTAAATTCCATTACACAATAAACATGCAATAATTATTTTGAATAATGTCTTCTTCGGACAGATGTTTGAAACTTTGTCTGTGTTTTCCTATATTTAAATGAGACAATTGATAATCTAAAAATAGAATGTGTCTCCCATTGGTGTCAACCTGGTCCGTAATAATTCTCTTATTTCTCGTGTTATCGGATGGTTTTCGACTACTGGGGTTTTATGTACGCAAATTAAAAGGCTATGGGAGTATAAGGATGATTTTTTGCAGTTTTGTAAAATATTCGTCCCAAAATCTGAAGGGCCGCCTTTAAAGATGGTATTTTGTTGCTAAAATGGTATATTCGTTAAATATTAACCATTGAATACGAATAATCTTGCGGCATTAACATAATTCCGAGTTTAAAATAGTATATTATCTTTAAGTGACCACATACTAAGAAACGATATTCATAAACTGTTTCATTATTATGTTGGCCAATAGCCTACAACACAAATACTATCAGATGTTACTTTAACATCATATTATAAATGATATAATTCAAACGCTGGTCTACCGTGACTATCTTTGTTTACCTCCGAGTTCCTGTATCCTCCGAGTGTCCTATATCGGGTAACCCCGGGTGTGATTATTACTCGAAATTACACAGAAAAGTAAAAAATGTCACTTGCATTGTTTTGCATAGCAACAGAATCAAACTTCCATTTTGGACATTATCAAACCAAATTATCTTCCAACAGTAAAGGTGCATATGAAAAATACATATAGTGCCTAAATGAGCAACATCTGAATTTTCCCAGCTGATATTAAAAAAAAACTCAAAATGTCTATAGATAATTTTTGTAACAATGGCAACAAAACTATTGGTCCGTCAGTGATTTTACAAAAAAGTGGCAATTTCAAAGCAAATTATCTCCCTTCTGCAAAGAGAAATATTTACAGTGTATTATCGTATTATATTGATCCACATCTGTTCAACCAATAAAGAAAAATTTAAGTTCTGCAACAATCCAAATAATAGTTACCATGGCAAACAAACTATTCATCAGTTCTTGATTTTAACAAAAATCAGCACATTCAAAATAAACTACCACCCATTAACAAGTAATACTTACTCAAACTACCCACATCTATTAATTTTGTCAGTATCAGCATGTAAAAGAAATAATTTAATGGCCAGATTATATGTTGCCATGGCAACCACATCAACGAACAATCACAAATAATAGCTTATTTAAAGCAAATTAACTCCTTCTAGCTAAGAGGCATCTGAATAAATTAAACATACTTTAAATCCATATCTGTAACGCACATACAAAATATCAAAAGTATTCAACACTTCAGAAAAGAAATGTTCCCATGGCAACAGAGACAGTAAACTCATCCCCATAAAATATAGGCTTTAGCAAAATCAGTGCAAAGGATCTTCTTCCATTGACTAAAAAAATATTTGACGAGTTCCAAGAACATTTTAATAAACCATATATCTGAAAGGAAATGCTTTAAATAAAGTAACAATGTTTATCAGTAATTTCTGGCTCTACTGGCTGAAAGCCAGCAGAGCTTTTGTCGTGGTATGGTTTCCGTCATGTGTCCGTCTGTCTTTTTCGTGTTTACGAGATTTTTAAAGTCTGCATTTGTTGTCAGATTTTGAAACTTGCACAGTTTGTTTATCTTATTAATGGCTTGAACCATATTGATTTTGAAAAAAAAACAAAGAGTGTTGGAGTACACCTCTTATAGTTTTTGAGTTATGCTCTAGACAAAATTTAAGCGAGAAAAATAAAGGGCAAAACTCCTAAAGTATGCAATCAAGTTGAATGGTTTTTATGCGCTACACTTCTTTTTTGTAAGATCTATCCATCTGTGAAGTTTCATGGTTATATGTTAAATACTTTTTCTGTTATGCTCCAGACAAGAAAATGGGATGCAAGGAGGGAAAGATGGAATGACAGAAGAAGGGACAGACAGACGGACGAAAAGCTACTATTACCAGATCCCTGGCTGCCTTTTTGGCGGGGGATAATTAGCATGTATGCTGCTTTATAAATGAAAACTGACACACCATGAACCATCATTATATAGAGGGGTATGAAGATTTCCTAATTGTTGTTCATTGTATTCAATGGATAATGGTATTTTCTCAATTTTATGATATGCTGCTTTGGCTGCCATGGTAACATGGAGTATGACATGATATGCTCATTGTTATATTTTCATTGACAACACATTAGATTAGTAGCTATTCCTAAAACCAAAGTTATTCATTTTACTTATTCTAGTGTCTACAATTATACTTTAAAAATGAGCAAAAAGTGCAGTTTTGTGCTAGTGTCGACATTCAGGTTGTTATGGAAACCAAATTAAGACACAAAACCAAAATATCTTGTATGCAGGTTTTTATACTTGTATTAATGCTTCATATGTCATATTAACTGATGTTCACATAATTGTGTTTAGTGGTCATTCTATTGCATGAAATACGGCATGTTCCAAATTTTACAAATGTGTTGCCACTTTGGTTGCCACAGTTACCGGAGCTAAAAACATTTTGACCTTTTTTATTTTTTCATTTGTGGCCCAATACATTAGTCTATGTGTCTAATACTGAAACCTTAAATCCTAGCTTTGCTGTTTGGAGATAATTGAGATAGAAATTTGTCAATTTAAGCCACTGGCAGAGGTGCAAAATATATCCATTGTTCATTGCCATAGAAGCACATTCTGAAAGCTTATTTTAAATTTTGTATTCTTGATATTGAAAGCCAATACATGGGTGATTATGTTATGATGGCACAACTCACTGGATTTTTGGTGACAAATATGTTATATAAGTTTAAAGTGCATAATTTTTCCAGTTTTAAGAAGGAAAAAATGTTTCTGGGGGCAAAAACTTTCAGTGGCCGTTGCCATAATAACAGCATGACAATAAAAGTTTCTATTTGGCTTTTGGACTTTTGTAACTAAAGGAATCAACTGCGCTAACTTTTTTTGGTATTCTGAAAAAGTCACTTATCACCATTTCTACAGGGCCTGCATGATTCTTGGGGAGAATGCTATTAAAATAGTATATACGAAGCCATAGTACCAAAACATAAGTCAATACAGTATTTACAAATTTCAACAACCTCTGCAACCCATGATTGCACTGCAAGAAAAATAGCACTGCTCCTTCTTCAGCACTGTCCAACTATTAAAGAACAGGACAACCTTTCAACAATCAATGGTTTCAAAGTCCACCCTCAAAAAATATGCTCTAAAACTGAAAATCTCTAAGATAAAGCTTACCCCAGAACTCTTTCCAGCACTGGCGCACACTATTCAGGTATATCCCTTGCAAAAAAACATGTCTAAAGATGCTTGCTGACCCCTCAGTTTATAGCTTAACATGACTTGCTATCCCATGATTCACAGAATCCATGTGCTGATGCAACAGGCATAACCCTCCAAATAGATAACAAAGACACACAGGACTCTTTGCTCCAATAGAACATTTAAACATTTAACCCTTAACCACACAATTATGACTTTTGACAATCTTTGGAAAGAAGCCTTTTGAAAACATTGTGGGCAAAGGAGAACACAATGTTTTCCACCTATCACTAAACAATTGCACCATTTGAGCCATATTGATTTGTCATCTTCAAAATTATGTTTTCAATTTGGATGGGGCTAAAATTTTGTCATCTGGTAAAGGGTTAAACTTTTAAAAACTATGTAATGTACACAGTCACTCTATCTATCCTTCACATGACATTATGCATTACCCTTTACTCTAAAACTACATTAACCCGTTTCCAAACAGAGGTTTTTATGACTTTGACAGAGTAGCATTTTGACAACATTAATTGTTGAAAAGGGAGAAAATGCTGATTACAAGCATTTTCTTTTTTTTTCACAATGTTTTCTTCAATTTCAAAGATAGAAATAATCTGTTGAGCTGCATTGGACTTGTTTCATAATAAAAGTAGAATAAACAGGTAATGAAGTGTATGAAGCTCAAATTTTTAGATTTGACCCTTTCCAACACAGCAAAATTTTAGTTAAGTTTAGTTTAACTCTTTACCAAACAACAACATTTTAGACTGATCCAAATCCAAAGCACTTGCAGACTACAAAATAGGCATAACTCAAACATAGAAAATTGTTTCCAGCAAGGTAGAAAACAGTGTGGAAAAAGGAGAAAATACTAGTTATCAGCATTTTCTCCTTTTCCTTTTCAAAATGCTTCTATCTCAGGGTTGTTAAATCCAGGAATTGCTTGGTAAAGAGATAAGCAAATTTATTATACATCATTGAGAAACAAGTTCGTACAAATTATATTAATCTTTCTTGTTTCTGCTTCCTGGAAACTACACCAGTACTCGGACGGAATATGAGGGCCAATGAAAAATCCCAAAATTGACACCAGCTCCCACATAAAGATTTTGAGATCTTTGGCTTATGAGGCAGATTTCTACCTCACAGACACCACAATAAAATTTTAAAGTCATCCAAACTGAAATCATTTGCAGATGACAAATCCAATGTAGACTGTTTTCTTCAAAACTACAAAGAATTATGCAGAAATTTTTGAAAAATGGGATTTTTATGCTGAGCTGCAGATGCAAGAAAAACAGTTAAATCCAAGAAGTAAAATTTCTGAAAATAAACAGACTTGAATTTAATTCCATGCCAGATGATAAAATGTTAGATTTTGTCCTTAGAAAGCAATAATATTGTAGATAAAACACTGAATGTGGCTTCAATAATGGGATTTGTCTCTGAAAAGGTAGAGAACATTGTAAGAAAAGGAGTAAATGCTGGTTACCAGTATTTTTTCCTTTTCCTACAATATTTTAATAAGCCTTCTTTCTCAGGGTCATTAAAACACAAGTTGTTTTGCTAGGGGTATAGCAGCAGTTCGGAAGAGATGGTTTATAACTTGTTTATAAAATTATCAAGAATTTTCATAATTTTCTTTATTATCCTATTTATTTTTTCTACCTTACACACTGTTTTACAGATGATGACAGACTGTTGGTTTGGTAATGGAATGGTAGAATCCTGAAGGGCCCAGAGCTTATAAAATGCAACACAAACCTGTAAACAGTATTTTCAACTGTAAACCTAGATACGACTCAAACCACTTGGGGAAGTAAGATCAACCTATATAATACTGTAGATCAAGATTAGACCACATAGAACATTGATCCATAAAGTCCACTATTTCATATAAATGAGGCATGCTCTTGCAAAAGGAGACAAACCCTTTACCAATTGACAAAATTTTAGGGTGAAAGGTGAAAACATTTGCAGATGATAAAAGAAACATGACTCAAAAATTGATTTTTTTTTTTTCCCAACTGGGTAGAAAACATTGTGCAAAAAGGAGAAAATGCTGGTTACCAGCATTTTCTCCTTTTCCTATAAATGTTTTCAAAAGGCTTCCATCTCAGGGTCGTAAAAACCGGGGATTGATTGGTAAAGGAATAATGCAAATATCTGTGTTCCATTATACCAGGCAAGTTATCAAATAATTTGGGATCCATAAAATTCATTTAGTCTAATGAATGATTGAATCTACAGGAAAAATGGTCCTCCCCACTTTTGACGCCCCTGAGAAAGAAGCCTTTAGAAAACATTGTGGGAAACGGAGAAAATGCTTGTTACCAGCATTTTCTCCTTTTCCCACAATGTTTTCTACTTTTCACAACACAAATTTCAAATTTTCAGTCACTTTTATTTTGTCGTCTGCAAATGTTTTTGATTTGGACAAACCTAAAATTTTGTTGTTTGGTAATGGGTTAGGTGTTTTTGTTTAACTCTTACCACACAATCCCGACTTTCGACCACCCTGAGAAAGAATGCCTTGAAAAAATTGTGGGAAAAGGAGAAAATACTGGTAACCAACATTTTTTACCATTGCTAGTAATCCAAGATCAGACAGTATGCTCTATGCCTTCTTATGTTGATCTTCACTGTCTGCAAAAGAGCATTTATTCATACTAAGTAAGTAGCGTAAGGGTTAACCCATTACCACACAATCCCTACTTTTGACGCCCCTGAGAAAGAAGCCTTTAAAAAACATTGTGGGAAAAGGAAAAAATGCTGGTTATCAGCATTTTTTCCTTTTCCCACAATGTTTTCTACCCTTCACAAAACAATTTTCAAATTTTCAGTCACTTTTATTTTGTCGTCTGCAAATGCTTTCGATTTGGACAAGCCTAAAAAATTGTCGTTTGGTAATGAGTTAATATTTTACCAGATAAGAAAAAGTTTCCTGAAAATAGTATCACCATAAACTTAATATTTTTTCCTAAAATATTTCAATCATGCTCGAAGCTGACATGGAGACAAAGTTATTGTGATAGTTTTATTGTCATCAGCAAGTGCTATCAATTAAGACCAGTCTAAAATTTTGTTGTTACCACAAAGAGGTAACTCTTTACCACACGATGAAAATGAAAACTTGTCCAAATTGAAAGCATTTGCATATGACAATTCAAACGTGTCTCCGGTAACGGTACTTGTCTTTGATAGGTAAGAAAACATTGAGGGAAAAGGGGAAAATGCTGGTTACCAGCATTTTCTCCTTTTACCTTAATTTCAAAAGGCCTCTTCCGCAGGGGTCGTTAAAAATCGGGATTGTGTGGTAAAGAGTTAATCAGTAAATTTAGACAAGACTCTATATGAACAGAGTTCTTTAAAATCACAAATACAAATCAAAATGCCTCCTTGGAACAACTTCAAAATTTTTGGGGAATAGGAGAATACTATGAGTGACAGTTGTAGGCACACAATGTTGTAACCACACAATGACAACTTTTAATGAACCTGAGGAAGAAGCTTTTGAAATTATTGTGGGAAGAGGAGGAAATGCCAGTAACCAGCATTTTACTCCTTTTCCCACAAAGTTTTCTACCCTATAAAAGCAAAATTGCACCATTGGAGCCACTTTGAAACTGTGGTTTACAAATGCTTTCATTTCAGATAGGTCTAAAATTTTGCCATGTGGTCAAGGGTTAAATTATCGCAATAGCTACCTCGTATCTTGTGGCAGAATTATGCCACCACAGGTTTGTCAACAAAAAGAAGCCTTGTTAACTACATGTACTACCAAGGGCCACGGTCTTTGCATAAAATATGACTGAGCTATAAAAATATTTGCTGTAATGGAAGAAAACATATTCAAACTGCAGGTAAAAGAGTTCATGAAGGGAGGAAGATAAAGAATGTTTTCAGGAGCACATTCAGTCACACCACGCACCTGGAATGAAAGACTGCCTAGCTGCCATTGTACAAAGCAAGAAGAAGGGGACATGTCTCAAAAGTGCCCTTGGGAAACAATTATACAAGTGTGGAACATTGCACAGAAATTAAAAAAAAATGTGAAAGGATAGACTTTCCTGAATCTGTGTTTAACAAAAGCGTTTCTGGCAAAAGAAAGCTGCTTGTTCCTTAACGCATTTCAACACAGTCACAACTTTTAATGACAAAGGAAGAATCCTTTTGAAAACATTGTGGCAATAGGAAACATGCTAGTTACCAGCATTTTCTCTATTCCCACAATGTTTCCCACCATGTTAAAGAAAAATTTATCTTTAGCTACATCTAAACTGTTGTCTGCATCACAGTCTTTCAATTTAGACAGGTCTGAAATTTTGTTGTGTGGTTAAGGATACATTCTTATAGCTAGTGAGGATTGATTGATTGATAGACTGTATGGTGTGTAATGCTGTTTTCAACATTATTTCAGTTATATAGCAGCCGCCAGTGCACCTATCCATGCATTCCTGGATTTCTTTCACAAGTACTTTGCACAATTTTCTTCCCAAGCCACTGACTGCTTTCCCACATGATAATTGTAGAAACAATGGTCAGCAGTGGGAGAGGAATGAATCCTGTCTGAGTGACTATCATCAGTCCTTGGAAAGAAACTGGCCAAGCGAGCGGTCATAACCAGGGATCGAACCCTGTACCCCATAGTCTCAAGTCCTGCTCATTACCGGCTGAGCTACTATAGGTTGGCAGCCAGAGAGGAAAACCCTGTGAAAGTTGAAAATGTTTGAAATAGCTTAGAATTACGTCAGATGTGTGACATAGATAAATTGCCAATAAATATTAAAGAAGCTTTAGGGATGTCCTCACTAAAACCAGATATGACCAGACCTCCAGACTGAGGGAGTGATTTTGGTTATTCCCCTCTAAATCCTATGTTGTAGGTACTCATTAGAATTGTCTCAAAGAGACAATTCTAATGAGTACCTACAACATAGGGCTTCATAGAGAAATAATGGATTTAGAATACAATCACTCCTTATCTGGAGCTCTGTATGACAGCATATGTTTACTTTATAAATTAATGCAGTGAAACATGTTTTCTCTCTGTTGTAATCTGTGCAACCTTGCAGCCATCTGGAGCAATATTTGGTATTAAGATGCAAGAATGATCACAGTGTCATACAATTAAGATGAAATGGGTGATAAACTGACTTAAAATTGAATTTTTAATGACAGCGAGTACATGTATAGATGTATCATTAACTCTTTACCAAACAATCCCTGGTTTTCACAAATTTTTGAAAGAAGCTCGTTGAAAACATTGTTGGAAAAGGAGAAAATGCTGGTAACTAGAATTTTCTCCCTTTGCCACAATGTTTTTCACCGTTCCCAGAACAAATTTCAGTATTTGAGTCACATGAATTTTGTTGTCTGCAAATGCTTTCAATTTGGACTAGTCTAAGATTTGGTTGTTTGGTAAAGAGTTAATACTTATGCGTATTGATTATCTTTAAGACTTAATTCATTGACAACCGTTTGACTGTCCAGTATCTGACAGGCTGAAAAAGCAATCTTGTCAGCTATTCCTTTTCTTATAAAAGAAAAATGGGGAGACCATTCTAAATTGGCAAAAACGGAGAAAAAAATTAATGATGGAAACATTGTTAACTCTTTACTACACAATCCCAATATTTAAAGATCCTGGGAAAGAAGCCTATAGAAAACATTGTGGGAAAGGGAGAAAATGCTAGTAACCAGCATTTTCTCCTTTTTCTTCAATATTTTTTACCCTATCAAAGTCAGAAATCATCATATTACCAAGATTTGATTTGTTGTCAGCAGATGCTTTGAATTTGGTCCAGTACAAAAATTTGTTGTTTGGTAAAGAGTTAACATGTTTCCACACAATCCCAAGTTTTACCAACTCTTAGGCCTGTAGGAGAAGGCTTCAAAAAGATTTTGAGAAAAGGGGTAAAATGCTTGATTGATTGTATGGTGTTCAACATAATTTCAGTTTTATCACAGCGGCCAGTGCACCTATCCATGCTTCCCTGGAGTCTCTTTAACCAGTACTTCGCACAATTTTCTTTCCAATCCACAATTCCATCGTCGGAAAAAAATGGAGAGACAAATGGGTCCTCTTGCAGTGACTATCGTCAATCCTCGGAAAGAAATTGGCCGAGCCAGGGATCGTGACCAGGGAACGAACCCTGTTCTCAAGTCCTGCACGCTACCGACTCAGCTACTGGGGGCTCAGCTGGTGAAATGCTGGTCACCAGCATGTTTTTATTTGTTCCACAATGTTTTCTTCCACATCCAAACCAAAAATCATCATCTCGGTTACATTTAATTTCTTGTCTGCAAATCCTTTGAATTTGGAACAGTCTAAGATTTTGTTGTCTAGTAAAGAGTAAAGGAAAAAAATGCTGACCATGTTTTCAAAAGTCATTTTCCTCCAGGGTAATAAATCCTAAGAACCTGCTTATTAATCCTTTACTACACAATCATGACTTTTAACGACCCTGGGAAAGAAGCCTCTTGAAAACATTATGGGTAAAGGGGAAAATGCTGATTACCAGCATTTTCCCCTTTCCCCACAATGTTTCTACCCTATCTAAAAGTGATAGCGCCATTTGAGCCACAATGAAATTGTCGTCTGCAAACGCTTTCAGTTTGGAGAAGGCTGAAATTTTGTTAATTTGTGGCTTAAACATGTAATTGATATTTTGAATCAGAAAAGAACAGGATGGTTATTAACCCTTTACCAAACAATTCCTGGTTTTGACAATCCTGAGATGGAAGCCCTTTGAAAACATTGTTGGAAAAGAAGAAAATGCTGGTAACCAGCATTTTCTCCTTTTCCCACAATGTTTTCTACCCTGCTGGAAACAAATTTAAATCGTCCTCAAGTGCTTTCATTTTGGACCAGTCTAGAATTTTATCGTTTGTGAAAGGGTTAAATTGCATCATTGTTCTATTGCCAGATTACTCTATACACAATATGCAAATTACCTCTTTGAGACACTTTTGTGAGCAGAAATGTCTGCGAATTCAAGAGGCTCATCATTAATTTGGTTGGTATGCTTGTGGTAAAATACTGGAAAAGAAAAGTTATTGACTTTCTCAAATTCACGAAATCACAAAAGAATCCCATTTTGCAAAAATTTCCACTTATACAGTATCTGACTGTTTAATGAGCAGTATAGACAGTATAGACACAGGATCAGATGATAATTTTGCAGTCTGACATGATCAAAAGGTCATGTATGACATATTATGCTTTTTGGCTCATCTTAGCACAACATGCTAAAGGTGAGCTATTGTGGCCACCCTATGTCTGGCGTCCGTCATCCAGCCTCCACCAACAATTTCTTTAAACATCTTATTCTCCTAAACCACTGGGCCAATCTTAATGAAATTTGACAGGGATTTTCCTTGGGTGAAGCTCTACCTTAATTGTTCAAAGAATTGAATTCCACCCATAACTCTGGTTGCCATTGCACCAAAAAGGAAAAAATACAATATCTTTGAAAACCTTCTTCTCTGACACTAGAAGGTGTAAAGCTTTGGTATGTGGTATGTGGTACCTCTACCAAGTTTGTTCAAATGATGCCCCTAGGGGTAAAAACTGGCCCCATAATGGGGGTCGCAAGTTTGAGCATAGGAACATAGAAAAATCTTCTCCTCTTAAACTTAAAGGCATAGACCTTTAGATATTTGGTATGTAGCATCTCCAAGAAGACCTCTATCAAGTTTGTTCAAATGATTCCCATGAGGTCAAAACTGGCCCCATCACAGGGCTCACAAGTTTGAGCATAGGAACAAATAAGGAAAATTTTAAAAATCTTCTTCTCTGAAACCAGAAAGTATAGAGCTTTGGTATTTGGCCTGTCGCATCTCCTAGTGGACCTCTACCTAGCATGTTCAAATGATGCCCCTGGGATCAAAACTGGCCCGCACCTCAGGGTTTACAAGTTTGAGCATTGGAACAAAGAAGGAAAACTTTAAAAATCTTCTCCTCTGAAACTAGATGGCATAGAGATTTGGTATGTGGCATCTCCTTGGGGACTTCTACCAAGTTTGTTCAAATGATGCCCCTGGGGTCAAAACTGGCCCCACCCCTAAGGACAAAAATTTTAGCCTAGGAACAAAGAAGGAAAACTTCAAAAATCTTCTCTTCTGAAACTTGAAGGCGTAGACCTTTGGTATTTGGTATGTAGCATCTCCCCGTGGACCTCTACCAAGTTTGTTCATATGATACCCCTGGGGTCAAAACTGGCGCACCCTGGGGGTTACAAGTTCAAACACAGGAACAAAGAATGAAAAATTAATATTCTTCTTCTCAAAAACTAAAAGTCATAGAGCTTTGATATTTGATATGTAGCATCTCCTAGTGGACTCTACCAAGTTTGTTCATATGATACCCTTGGGGTCAAAACTGGCCCAGCCCCGCAGGTCATAAGTTCGAACACAGGAACAAAGAAGGAAAACTTTAAAAATTTTCTTCTCTGAAACTTGATGGCATAGAGCTTTGATTTAAAGCTATAGTCTTAGGTGAGCGCTCCAGGGCCAATGACCCTCTTGTTTGCATTGCACTTCACATGTTCACACAAAACCCTTATTGTTTAACATAATTATATGCAGTCAAAGACAAATGTATAGCTATTTATGAAACCCTCCATTCAAAAGAATGAATCCAAATATTACTTCTTCTTAAGAGGGGGAACGCTGATTGGACTGTGTCTTACTGTCTTACTACATGTTTCTAATCTTGATCTACACTGTCTGCAATAGATCCCCACATCAGCATCAGCAGCTGTAAGGTGTAACTATTAGATGCTTCTGATCTTGATCTACACCTGAAACACATCCACACATCAGCATCAGCAGCTGTAAGGTGTAACCACTACATGTTTCTGATTTTGATCTACACCGTCTGCAATATATGTAGATCCCCACATCAGCATCAGCAGCTCTAAGGTGTAACGACTACATGTGTCTGATCTTGATCTACACCGTCTGCAATATATGTAGATCCCCACATCAGCATCAGCAGCTGTAAGGTGTAACAGTCAATGTTAATGTATTTGAACTTTGGCTCCTTTTCTTGAAATGTCCACATTCATGTAGGTGTACATGTGATTAACCCTTAACAAAACAATCCCTGAGATAAACGCCTTTTTAAGCCTTTACCCCATAAGGCATTTCTATGGTACATGTATCTCTAATTGACCCTAAATAACAGCAAAGATGAAGCCATTTCTTATGTGTATATGACACCTTTTGATAGCATAGAAAACATTGTGACAAAAGGTGAAATTAGTTGTCACAAGCAATTTCACCTTTTGCCACAATGTTTTCCAAAGGCTCCTAGTAGCAATGCGTAGAAATGAGTATCTATGGAGTAAAGGGTTAACTTAAGACACTGTGGGAAAAGTAGAAAATGCTGGTAACCAAACAATCCCTGGTTTTTACAACCCTGAGATAAAGGCCTTTTGAAAACATTGTGGGAAAATGAGAAATGCTGGTAACCAGCATTTTCTCCTTTTCCGCAATGTTTTCTGTTTTCATTTTTAGCTCCACTGGCCGAAGGCCAGTGGGCTTATGTCATGGCCCGGTGTCCGTCGTGCGTCCGTCCATCCGTCTGTGCGTGCGTGCGTCCGTGCGTGCATTAACTTTTATTTCAAACATCTTCTTCTCTGAAACTACCCATCCAATTTTGATGAAACTTCACAGAAATGATCCTGCCATGGTCCTCTTTAGAATTCCTTGAAAGAATTTTATTCCTTCAAAAACTCTGGTTGCCATGGCAACAAAACTGAAAAATATTGAACATTTTTAAGAATCTTCTTCTCTGAAACCATAAGGCCTAGGTCTACCAAATTTGGCATGTAGCTTTATCTAGTGGACCTCTACCAAGTTCCTTCAAGTAATAGCCCTGGGGTCAAAATTGGCCCAGCCCCGGGGGTCACAAGTTTTATATGGGCTTATATAGGGAAAATTTTAAAATCATTCTGCTACCTAGCCATAGAGTCTAGGGCTACCAAATTTGGCATGTAGCTTTATCTAATAGACCTCTACCCAGAGTGCCCAAATGATAGCCCAGAGGTCAAATTTGGCCCGGCCCCGGGGATCACAAGTTTTATATGGGCTTATATAGTGAAAACTATAAAAATCTGTTCATACCAAGCCATAAGGCCTAGGGCTACTCAATTTTGCATCTAGCTTTATCAAGTGGTTGTCTACCAAAGGTGCCCAAATTGTAGCCCTGAGGTCAAATTTGGTCCTGTCCTGGGGGTCACAAGTTTTACATGGGCTCATATTGGGATATTTTTAAAAATCTACTTGTACCTAGCCATAGGGCCTAGGGCTACCAAATTTTGCATGTAACTTTATCTAGTGGGCCTCTACCAGGAGGGCCCAAATTATAGCCTTAGGGTCAAGTTTGTCCCCACACCAGGGGTCACAAGTTTTACATGGGCTTTTGTGGTGAAAACTTTCTAGGTCATCTTGTTACTAACCATAATAAAGACTAGGACCACTAAATTTAGCCCTGTCTCATGGGTTTTATGTTTTACAGGCCTTTTTATTGAGAAAACTTTGAAAATCTTCTTGTTTATAACCACACATTGTAAACCTGTATTATTTGGTATGGGGCTTTATCTTGTAGACTTCCACCAGGATTCAAGTAATTATAGCTTTGTGGTCAAAATTGGATTTGCCCAGGGGTCACAACTTTTTTGCAGGAATTTATGGAAAAAAATTATATGCCCTCAAGTTTGAAACCAGTTGGCCAAATAATGTAATGTTTGGCTTGTAGTTTTTTTACGAATTAGCCAGTGGAGCGATACAGGGCCATCATGGCCCTCTTGTTTTACATATGTTGTGGTCTGCAGGTGCTTTCGATTTGGACCAGTCTTAAAATTTGCTGTTTGGTTAAGAGTCAGGTGAGTTTAGTTGTTGTATACGATTGTAGGAAAGAAAGTATCAGGAAAAAAAGAAACAGGATAAAAAGTATCGGAAAAAAAATATTTTGAAAAAAAGAATCAGTTTCCAAATAGGAGACTAGTTTTATAAGTTATTTTTTTTTTATAACCATTTGTTTGACAGGTTATATTGACTTTGTAAAAATAAAAAAAATGTGATACTTATATATATATATTTTTTTTTACATTTTATGGCCTTAGATTAGGAAGAAATGTGCAAGCAAAAACTTCTGTTTGTTTGTTGATAACTATAAAAGATTGGGAATAACGTGCAAGTTGTTGTGTGTAATTCATTTGCTTTTATAATTTGCTACCTGTATGATCCCAATTAAGGTGTTATTATCACTTTGATGAAACCACTGCCAAACTGTTAAGAATATGTCTTTAATTGATCGCATTTTCATCCTTCATTGCTTGATACAGAAAATTTTATCATTGAATAAACAATTATTTTGCACTATTATTGATTACGAGACCTGTTTCGAAACAATTAATCGTGATTTTTTGATACAGAAAAAGAGAAAGAAAAATCCCTATAATTGACTTAAGCAACAGTTGTCGTCTGCTATAAAATATTCCGTAAGTCGACTCTTCATGTTTTTGCGGATACTTAAAAGTGGCACCTGCGAGACAATAGACAACCTAAAAGGCTTTGTTGTCACGGTAGAAAAAGATTGCAGAAATAAAAAACAGATATTAGAAATTAAGTTCCCTATATTTGACCTATTAAGCTACAGGTGTGGTCTACTATGAAATGTTCCGTAAGTTGATTTTTCGCGTTTTCGCGGATACGTAACCGGCACCTATGACACGGTAGTCAGCGTAAATGGATTTGTCATCATGATATAAAGAGATTGGAAAAAAAAAATATACATTAAAAATGTAGTTCCTTTTGTTTGATTTATGCAATAAGAAGCAGCTGCTTCACTCTCTTTTTAGCCACTAGTCACATTATTTTCTGGGGTTTTCACATGAGCATAACTGGCTCGTATGAGACAGTAGCCAACGTAACTGGGTTTCTTGTTGCGGTTTGAAGAGATTAGAAAAGTTACACTTCAGTTGCCTTTGTTTGATATATGCAATAGGAAGCAACTGAAAGTTTTCAGTCCTTTTTTAGCCAGTTGTCGCATTAATTTCTGGGGTTTTCGCATGAGCGTAACTGGCACATATGCGACATAAGTTAACGTAACTGGGTTTCTTGTTGCGGTTTGAAGAGATTAGAAAAATTACACTTCAGTTGCCTTTGTTTGATATATGCAATAGGAGGCAACTGAAAGAGTTTTCAGTCTTTTTTTAGCCACTTGTCGCATTAATTTCTAGGGTTTTTTTTACAGTGTACATTGATCACTTTGGCTTATTGAAAGTTTAGCCACTTGTCGCATTAATTTCTGGGGTTTTCGCATATTATAAAAGGAAAAGCTCTTTACATCTCAGCGTTCACTAGTTAATACATGATTGCCAGACTATTTTGTGCTTTGATTACATTCAGTTTGGATTAGGATCAGACTAGACTAAAGTGGGGATTATTTTGTGTTTGTGTCATATAATTAGTGCTTGGATTTCATTCAGTTTGGATTAGGATCAGACTAGACTAAAGTGGGGATTATTTTGTGTGCTTGGATTAGATTCAGTTTGGATCAGACTGGAATTAAGACTGGAAAAATTCATTTTCTGTATTTAACGTCTAAGGTATTGTTTAGTACTATTGTAATATTGTCACTGATTATTTGATATTTTTGTTAATAAATTCTGTTAATTGTTATATATGTCTAGTCTCCAATATAAACTCATCTTCGCAAGCCAAGGCTGACGATTCACTACGCTACTCTACCCTTGACAGATCGGGCTTGATTTTTACATTCCCCCGATACGCTTTTTCATTGGATGCAGCCAGCTCTAACTGCAACCAATGAAATCGCTCGTAGCATTTCATCTTTGATAAAGATAGAATAAGACCGCTACCTTTCGAAACCCACGTGGATGTCTGTTTATCGCTTCATGTGTATTTGTAATCGGTTTGTAAAACGATATTTCATTCGCTTTTAGAAATATGATGTAAAGGGGGGTAATAACCAGCACCCAATAGAGGGCGCATTGCAGGAATCTCGAAATCGGGCTCAATCAGCCAAGGTAAGATCCACGTAGTGATCTTAACCTTGTCTCGCGAAGATGATTTTAAGTTTGGCACTATTCGTGTTTGTACCATTGCTTTAAAAGTTTAATTCATATAGCAAGCTAAGAGTGAAATGATTAATCCATTACCATTCCTACTTTTGACCCCCCAGAGAAAGAAGCCTTTAGAAAACATTGTGGGAAAAGGAGAAAATGCTGGTAACCACCATTTTTTTCTTTTCCCACCATTTTCTACCCATCACAAAACAATTTTCAAATTTTCAGTCACTTTTATTTTGTCGTCTGCAAATGCTTTCATTTTGGACCAGTCTTAAATATTGTCGTTTGGTAATGGGTTAAACTGCTGTGTCATTGAAAAATGAAGGCCTTTAGCGGGTCCACGAGGTTTAACTAAGTGGATGTTATCAGATGGATTCACCACCTATATAAATTCGATCGGCTTGGATCATCATCGACTGAGGAGGCAGCTTTAAAAGAACAGTTGTTCGGTTGGTCTATAGTTCATCAGCCGATATAGCTTAGTAGATAGAGCGTAGGATTCGTGAACCCAATGTTTCGGGTCACTACATGTGGGTTCGAATCCCCGGCTGGCCAACTAAAATTACTAATAGTCTTTCGGATGAGACATTATACCGAGGTCCCGTGTGACGGTGCTATACGCCGAGCACGCAGTTTTGACCTGTACCCTTGCACTATCCACCCTAACAGCTAACCGTCTTCTGGGGGCGTCGGTCAGATGGGCAACCGGTAACGACGATAAATAAACGAAAATAACCAACCAACCGGTCTGTAGTTCTGCACTTGTGAACATGACGACTGGTGTCTTGATAAAAAGATGAATATTTAAGAGATACGCAATAGTGAAGTGAAGGGGTGTAAAGACAGACGGACAGACAGAATGAGAGACACAGACAGACAGGCAGGCGGACGTACGGACGGACAAACTGATCCATTGTTTGATTTATTAATGGCGCTGCAGAACTCCTAAGGGAAGTAAATAAAACTTCATTGGTGACTAAAACTAGGGAGTTGTGTCCCCTCAGTACTTACACACGGTACTCTACTACATTCCGCCTTTCGGAAATATTATAATCGATAAGTGTATATGTTTCCAATGTTTGTAAAGAATATTGTGTGCCGTTCTAGTAAAAGAAACCCCAGACAAGAATATGTGCACTAGCTGCCGAAATATATAATTAAATAACCGAATTAAATATGAATAAAATGCAGTAAATCTTGTAATTCCGTTCCACTGAAAAGATGTGAGAAGCAGACAACAATATCGTCGGTTTACTTCCAAAACCTCGTAACTACAGCTTGTAACAAGCTGTAGTTACGAGGTTTTGGAAGTAAACCGACGATATACTCTAACGTTACGTTACTGTTTCACCAACATGACATATGGATACTTTGGCATTTGTATGTATACCCGCTCAAACGCTCTTTGACTCTCCACAAGTCAATCTACCAGAAGGAAAAAAAAATGTTTTTGAAGGCATTATGGGTAATACCCCCATTCCACTAGGCCACGATCCACGGCGCTCTGACGGAGCGCCGTAGATCGCCATGCAGAGCGCCAAGAACGCCAAAACGCCAACAGATCTTTAACGGATCGCCAATATCGCCTAGATCGCCACCAGTCTACTTCCTTGCACAAAGATCCGTGGCGCTCTGGACAGAACGCCGTCACATCGCTACTTAATCGCTTAAATCGCAATCGAAACGCAACTTGAACGTAAACATCGTAAATGGAGCGCTATCGGATCGCTCAAGAGCGCAGATGTTCCTCCAGTATGCCGGTCATTGCGCTCCTATGTGATCCGATAGCAACCATTAGAGATGCAGGAGCGCTCTGTTGCGACCAAGTGGTGATATGATCGCGCTCCCAT
The DNA here is from genome assembly GCA_943736015.1 of Tridacna crocea. Taxonomy (NCBI): domain Eukaryota; kingdom Metazoa; phylum Mollusca; class Bivalvia; order Cardiida; family Cardiidae; genus Tridacna; species Tridacna crocea. The sequence goes on along the minus strand of OX031060.1, from coordinate 19,990,079 downwards.
ACGATCAAGTGGCGATATGATAGCACTCTGTTACGATCAAGTGGCGATAGGATAGCGCTCCGTTACGATCAAGTGGCGATATGATGGCGCTCCGATCGCGCTTTTTGAGGACTACATAACAGAGTGTCTGTCTCTCAGACCGGTAGTGCAGCGGTAAAACGCTGGCCTTTCAATCCTGAGGCCAGAGGTTCGATACCTGGCCCAACCAGGACCTTTCTGAGACACCTTGTGTTTCCCACAAGGTGCACTGGTTTGGAACCAAGAGGTAGCCTTGCGTGTGTCGGTGCTTTACACTGGGCACGTTAAGGAACCAAGGAGGTCTATTCGAAGAAGAGCTCGGGGCTTGTACTTCCTTGTATCCGATTCTTTTTCTCTAATGGTCCCTACCATATATGCCTCGAGCACAGAGGGACCTTAATCGTAAAAAGTCATCATATCATCATTTGGCATTTGGAGACCACCTTGTGTAGATACAAAGTCAACTACAGTATTTCACCTAGGGGAAGGAGCGAAAGTGGGTCAAAACCTCGGGTCGCTAACGGAGCGACAACAGGTCGTATAAGGTCGCAACACCTAGCGAGGCTACGATAGTGACTATTCAATCGCTATCGGATCTCAATGGTCGTTACTTGGTCGCCAGCGGAGCGCCATCTGGTTGTTATCTGAGCGAGAATGTCCTCATAATCACCAATACGGCAGCGATCTCAGGCGATCTACGGCGCTCTGTATGAGCACACAGAGCGCCGTAGATCGCGGCCTAGTGGAATGGGGGTATAAGAGAAATTGTTGGTAGACAATATATAAAGAAAACTCGAAAACCTAAGACGAGGAATTTCTGTGGAAATTCGACACTTCATTTTGTCGGTTTTGTTCTCCTTTACCCCATACTTAAGGCATTCCTATGGCATCTCTAATTGACCCTAAATAACAGCAAGGATGAAGCAGATTTTTAAGTGTAAATGACACCTTTTGATAGCATAGAAAACATTGTGACAAAAGGTGAAATTGCTCGTCACGAGCAATTTCACCTTTAGCCACAATGTTCTTTAAAGGCTCCTACAAGCAATGTGTAGAAATGAGTATCTATGAAGTTAAGAGTTAAAAATATTTTCCGTGTTTTTAGGGATGGTGACCAGTACGGCTAATGGAACTATTGTGGGAAAAGGGGAAAGACATAGAAGGTCTCGGTAAGTCGCTCACGAGGTTTGAGCTTGTCCATGTAGGTGCGCTAGATCTTGGTTTGTATTCATCAACCATTCTTAATACTATTCTTTGTCTTATTCTCCAAGATAGTCAAAGTTCGAAAGTAACATATCTTCTGATTGGCTAAAGCATTTGGTTTAGCCAATTAGAAGTTGTGTTACTTTCAATATAGAGAAAAATTGTGGAGAACAAGACAAAGAAGGCATTGATGACAAGCGTTTGCCTACAGGTGCCGTGCAACGAGCAGTTCTGAATACTTCTCTACTAGATGGAAAGAGATTACAACTTTTTTCAAGACCGATCTTAACCTGTTTGTTGCTTGACTATTTTTTTTTTTTTTTTTTTCGGATGGTATAGATCAAGATCAGACATTAAAGAACGTGAACTCTGATATTGGATCAACATTGGCCAATATCTCTACCCCCCCCCACCCCATATTGGATCAACACTGGCCAATATCTCTAACTCCCGCCCCCCCCCCCCCCCCGATTACCTTTGAAATAGCAAGATTTGGGTTTTCAAAATCGGATTCAAACTGTTATTTCACCTAAGCAGCTGGATATCGATTGACTCTTTACCAGCATTTTCTCCATTTCAACAATGTTTTCAAAAGCTTTCTCCTTCAAGGGACTGAAATAGCATTTGCATTTGAAAAGTGAGGACTTTTTTTTGGGGGGGGGAGTGAGGGGGAAGGGGGTTGGGTAAGGAGTTTCGTTGTTGATAGGGTGCAATTTTCTCTTTGAAAGTTCATTGCCATAAAGATCTCATGATATATGTCATTGTCCATGCCAATTAAGTGCATGATACATTTATTTAAAATGCATCGAAGAAATACAGGACCGTCAATGCCCTCTTGTCAAAAGTTCATTGAATGTTTAAGTCATTTCTAGATCTTTACTTCGTATGATCGTTCTTCTGGTTAATCCTATACGGATCTTCAAAGTGTATTGACCATACTGTGGGATCAAGACTTAAAGAAACCCTAAATTTGTCATTTCCTTTAATTTTCCATTACATTTTATTCCATACAGGCTACTGTTTCCTTCACTTTGCTGATGTGATTCTTCGTAGCGTAGCAAGATCGTAACAAAACCCTCTCTCCCGAATTAAAGCTTTTGGCCTTTGGCCCACCATGATGAATCCATAGAGTACATCTAAATGGGTATGTGCATTTAACCCTTTCCCAAACAACCCCTGGTTTTTACGACTCTGAGATAGATGCCTTTTGAAAACATTGCGGGAAAAGGAGAAAATGCTGGTTACCAGCATTTTCTCCTTTTCCCACAATGTTTTCTACCCTGCTGGTATCAAATTTCAATTTTTGAGTCGATTTTGATTTGTCGTCTGCAAGTGTTTTCAATTTGGACCAGTCTAAAATTTTGTTGTTAGGTAAAGAGTTAAGAGTATATATTTAAGTACATGCTAGTCGGGTTATTGAAAATGCTTTTGACGTCTTGGCAGACCGCTTCCAAGCTCTGCTTTCTGCTAAGTACTGCTCATGGCATTGATAAAAAAGGGGGAGGTCGGGTTTCTGGGGAAGCCCATACATTTCGTACCTTAAGGTAGTGGACCTGTAATACTTCTAGTGCTGCATGGCATAAAATTTCTTGACAGTTGATAAAGACAGCTTTATACAGATATAATACTTTGCACATGTTTAACCGACCAGAAATTCCTTTGATGTCTATCTTGAAATTATTTGTTGATACCTTTGTTAGTTTCCAGAAAAGGGATGTAATTATCAAATCCCTTTGTAATGATTATATAGTAGTTTTAGATTTATAAATGATAGTTCTAGGAAGGACAAAAAGGAAAAAGTGGAAATAGCTGTTTTCTGTTACGGGTCCACTACATAAGGGCGCAGCTTACATATCATTCAGACGTAACTCGTTAGCTCTCACGTTACAGCATTTGTTACTAATACGCATATATGCGACAAGTACGCAAAACTGACCAAAAAAAGAAAGAAGATGATGGACTGAGGAAACAAGCATGCGAAAATTCTGCAATGAACTGTAATTGAACCTGTAATTTGAATCGATGAAATTCAAGCGTTTGCCATTGAATACCAAAAATAACTGACTCACGCTGAGCCAATTCCCTGCGATGTAATTTATGACGTAGCATGACTGGAAATATGAAATAAATGAGCGTCAAGGTGCGCAGTATGTTCAGACAGGTATCTCAGGGATTGGCTTACCATGATCTCTCTATTAGCAAATAGCTTACTGTAAGTGACATTTTGAAAAGTTAAATTGAAACGCATACTGCTGGTGCTCGCGAAGAAAAGTACTTAACTTAAATAAAATTTTACCAAACGACAATATTATAGACTTGTCCAAATTGAAAGCATTTGCAGACGACAAAATAAAAGTGAGTAAAAAATTTAAATTTGTTTTGTGAAAAATAGAAAACATTGTGGGAAAAGGAGAAAATGCTGGTTACCAGCATTTTCTCCTTTTCCCACAATATTTTCTAAAGGCTTCTTTCTCAGAGGGGTCAAAAGTAGGGATTTTGTGGTAATGGGTTAATTCTTTGGGTGCTGAACAACGCTCATTGTACTTTGCAGATAGTGTAGATTAGGATCATACTGCACAGCATGTACCGATACCATCATTTTCTTTTTCACGGGGAAGAGAAATTTCGATATCGCAAAATTTGACATCTATAACTGGCTGAAAGATTTCATTCAATGTAGGTAGCAGTTTAAGGGTTAAAAACAGATAATAAGAAAACGACCGAATACCATCATTTTAAAAGACTGTGGTAAAAAGCTTGACCTGAATCTAAGAAGGAAACACGAGACGACTATGTGTGATTTTCGCGCTTTTTTCTCCACCGCAACCTTAGAGTAATCTGTAGTTTCCACTGAACCTGGAAAAAGAGCCGTCGTATAAAAAGAAAATCAATGAGCTTCATGGATGGTATATAACTGCGTGTCGATATCAATATATCAAGTTTGGTGCAAAAGTCGAAATGAAGTTAAGATGTCATTACCAAAGTAATCTTGAGGACAGTATAAAGTGAAGGGCCGGTAACAACATCAAGATGAATTTTAGTGTCATTTTGTCAAGACAGAGTTCTAGGACAACATCAAGATAAAGTTGTGTGATCACATCGTCAGAAAGTTGAGTGACAACATTAAAATAAAGCCGAGTGACAAAATCTAGACAATATCTTGATAAAGGTACGTGTATTTTTATCAACGAAGTGTTTGGTGAAAGCATGAGGATTGAATTTCTTTGGCAACCTTTGTTGGCAGCATCGAGATAAAGCTGACTTACAATATGAAGACAAAGTTAAGTAACAAGATCTAGACGAGGTTAAGTTACAAGATCGAGACGATGTTAGGTGACAAGATCAAGACAAAGTTAAGTGACAAAATCAAGATAAAGTTAGGCGACAAGATCAAGATAAAGTTGAGTGACAAGATCAAGATAAAATTGAGTGACATGATTTAGACAAAGTTAAGTGACAAGATCAAGATAAAATTGAGTGAAAAGATTAAGACAAAGTTATATGACAAGATCAAGACAAAGTTAAGTGACACAAGATAAAATTGAGTGCCAAGATTGAGACAAGGTAAAGTAACAAGATCAAGATAAAGTTGAGTGACAAGATCAAGATAAAATCGAGTGACAAGATTTAGACAAAGATCAATACAAAAAGTTCGGTAACATTATAAAGACACCATGATGGTTAGATGAGAAGCTGGAGTACGTACTGAAGGAACACCCGATTTGCTTGTGAACGATATTACATTTTCGCTATTGAAAATGATATAATAATATCAGATTTTTACTTTTGGTGTTGAAAGAGATTGTTGAACATGACAATCTAGTTAACCAGGTATTTACTATTTGGAGAAACGGTGTGTTTCAATCTATGTTATTAGGGGGGCTAGAAAGTGATACATTCTCATTAATCGGACTTTCAAGCATACCACATTGATCTAATAAGATCTAATTCGAATAATATTTGAGATATCTATCTCTCCTGAATGATAGTCATTAATATTTCGTCAATTTATCTCCATCTGAAAAAATGGAATCTAAAGAGGACACAAATCAATACATATTTATCATTTCAATATTTCCTATCGTTTCAATCATTATGCTGGTCAGTGATATTCTTGCAATAGTCGTGCTACAAAAATGCATTCGGCTCTCAAGACAGCTCAAAATATTAACCCAGAATCTCGTTTTCTGCGATCTCATGCTTCAGTTGATGTTCATTCTTGGTTTTACAATAATTGTTCTACATAAAGCGGGTGTACGTCGATTGTTCGTGTTGAATATTCTGATACTGTCCTTATCTTGTGCTGCTTTTCTGTACTTTCTGCTGGTGTTTGCTCTCGCTATAGAACGGCTGGTGTCTGTTCGTTTTCCAAATGCTTATTACCGTCTCATGTCGCCTTCAAAGGTCATTGGGCTGGTTATATGTATCTATATCACTGGTATTTTTGTTGTTGGCACGTTAGTGATATACATTACTTCACACTGCCAAGCCGACATTCATACATGCTATGATAATACCACTGATGTACTCCATATACCCAGATTGATTATCAGTAGTATATTCGTATGTTCTGATGTGACGATTATTGTTGTCAGTATCTACACGATCAAAGTTGCAAGACAGCATGCACAAAGGTTACACACTCAGTATCCGTCCACAAAACTTAACACAAAAGTCCCTGCTTTAAAAATTGTGGTTCATATAGGTACCTTTACACTGACTTTTACCTTTATTCTTATTCTCAGCATGTTAATGGACGTTCTTGGGACAAATTTCCCTTTCCAACTTCCTCTACGGTTGCTAACTTTCATTTGGATCAGCGTCAACTCGTCCCTGTCTCTATATAATTACGTATTTAGCTTAAAGGAATGTAGGCTCATACTTAAACGCTTATTTTGTCTGTGGACCAATTCGAAGAAGGGCGAGTATCAACGTGAAAGAATTGAAATCTACAACATTCCAACAATACGTGACTTATAGAACTTAGTTATCGTACAAGAGGTGCTATATTGAGTAAAAAAAAAAACAATTTGAACTTCTTTTCACCTGCCGTTTACGCACACACACGTAGTCGTTGGGTTTGATCACCACGAGCGAAAATATTACCGATGACGTTCTCGAGATGAAATTTGATCTGCCTTCTAGATCCGTATCTTCCGGTACTAAAGATAATTTTTGAAGGCTAAATTTTTGAAAGGGGATACTTTTAAACAAGTGGGAATTCGCCCAAAGTTTTAATATTTTGTAGGTTTTAACGATATGCTTAGAAAATACGTTGTTTTCTTTTACTATAATACTAGTAAAAATCCATACTGCTATATGGAACGCCTTCATTGTCTTACATGATGAAATTATTTTTATAAAATGACGATTAATGTAAGACAGTGAACGCGTTCCATAGTCTTTATATAAAATAGTTTCCTCATGTAAGGCAGTGAAGGCGTTTCATACATATGTTCATACTTTATCTGTATAAAATTATTGATCGTCTTTATATAAATTAGTATCATCATGTAAGACAGTGAACGCGTTCCATAGTCTTTATATAAAATAGTTTCCTCATGTAAGACAGTGAAGGCGTTCCATACATATGTTCATACTTTATCTGTGTAAAATTATTGATCGTCTTTATATGAAATAATTTTATCATGTAAGACAGTGAATGGGTTCCATAGTCTTTATATAAAATAGTTTCCTCATGTAAGACAGTGAAGGCGTTCCATACATATGTTCATATTTTATCTGTGTAAAAATTTTTGATCGTCTTCATATAAAATAATTTTATCATGTAAGACAGTGAATGCGTTCCATAGTCTTTATATAAAATAGTTTCCTCATGTAAGACAGTGAAGGCTTTCCATACATATGTTCATACTTTATCTGTGTAAAAATTGTTGATCGTCTTTATATAAAATAATTTTATCATGAAAATGAAAGCATATACATACGGATATATGTATGATATAATGTATGTGTGCTTATCAAAATTTAAGATAACATATATGTGATTGTCTGTCTGTAGATATAAATACGGGTACATGTATGTGTGCTTATCAAAATGAAAGATAACATATATGTGATTGTCTGTCTATAGATATAAATACGGATATATGCACGTATGATATAAATCAAAATGAAAGATAACATATATGTGATTGTCTGTCTATAGATATAAATACGGATATATGTACGTATGATATAATGTATGTGTGCTTATCGAAATGAAATATAAAATATGTATATGTTCCTATCTGTCTGTGTGTATACACACAAAAATGAAAGGTGAAACCTGTGAGTGTCCGTCTGTCTGTCTATTGTAAATGAAAGAGAGAGGTGTGACTTTGAATTATTATCGCTTTTTATGGTATGATATTTTCAGTGTTGATGATAGAAAATAAACTAGGCCTAATTGAAAGTACAACAATTATGTTTATTATTTTGAATTGATGTGCCATCTCTCGCTCTATACTCTTATAACTACCTAAACGTATATAATTAGTGCTTTATTTCCATGAGTTTCTTGTTACTGAATGATTTTTGGCTCACACGGACAATAATTGCTTGTTTGTTTCCCTAATCATATATCATCACCAGATTTTCCTATCATTATCTCTTCACCCAAGGACAAAATTTTAGACTTGTCTAAATTTAAAGTATTAGTAAACAACAAAATCTATGTGACTCAAAGTAAGAAATTTGTTTTCGGAAGGGTAGCAAATATTGTGGGAAAAGGAGTAAATGCCGGTTATCATCTTTTTTTAAAATTTCCCTAAATGTTTTCAAACGTCTTTTTCTAATGGGTTGTTAAAACTTGGAATTGCATGGTAAAAGGTTACATAATGCCCAGATTAGGCGGCCTAAAAATAATGCCTAGATTAAAGGCCTTACCAAAAGAATTAGGAAAATGATATAAAAGACACGCTGAAAAGAAAGAAGACACTATTTTTTCCATTTAGAAAACTCATGTGGGAAAAAAGAATCAGTGCTAATTGTTACAGGTTGATCTGCCATTTCTCCCTTTATCGCGTCATTTGAAAAGTTTTCCCTCTTCTTATGAGAAACTCAAAACTCCATTTTTATTTCCACAGGGATTAACCTTTGGCTAGATCACATATTCTAATCGCATTGATAGAGGAAGTTTTTGAAATCTTCGTTAACCCTTCACCACACAATTCCGAGTTTTAACGACCCTGAGAAAGAAAGCCTCTGAAAACATTGTGGGAAAAGGATCCCAATCAAATTTCAGCTTTTGATTCACATTTATTTTATCGTCTGCAAATGCTTTCAGTTTGGACGAGTCCAGAATTTTGTCGTTTGGTATTTATTAGAGTTAAAATATGAGGAACCAGGACTTTCTCCTTTTCCTACAATGGTTCCTGCCCTTTCGAAAACTAAACTCTGATCAAGTAGGTACACCATATTGAATTTGTTGTCTGCAAATCCTATAAGTCAAGGGTGACAACCTACGTCATAGCAGAGGTGTCGGAATAGCTGCCATTTTGTGCGCAAAGTGCAGATATATTACTTTAAAAAGATATACCTGTATCTAAAATTTACTTAGAATATCTACGTCGTATGGTGACGGTAAATATATTTGTCCTCTTCGTGAAATCGAAATGGCATGAAACAATGTTGTAGCTCTAAACACTTCAACACAATTATTCTTAACGGCATTGTATACGACATCTATTTCTTAATCGCACATGTGTCACCGGCTTCGAAAATTGTGCGGAGGTAATTGCAAAATTAACGGAACTAATGAACAAAATATAAATATATACTAACGAAGAAAGTTGTCAGGTACCATATGCACTGCTTTGTTTGGACAGATCTTCAATAACAATAATGTACAAGCTGAAAAACTTACCTTTTAAAACGAAAATGGCGGATTTAAAAATGTCTCCGATGACGTATGCTATGACGTAGGTTGTTACCCCTGTAAGTTTGCCAAACCCTTTACCACACCATTCCAACTTTTAACCGTTTACCACACGGCAAAACCGTGAACTTGTCCAACTCGAAAGTATTTGCTGACAATTTTAATGTGACTCAAATGATAAAATTTTTCATTGATAGGGTAGAAAACATTGTGGGAAAAGGAGAAAATGCTGGTAACCAACATTTTCTTCTTATCCCACAATGTTTTCAAAAGGATTTTCCTCAGGATCGTTAAAAGGCGGGATTATGTTTCTTTTTTATGTTCCCACAATATTTTCAGTCAATTTAACTCTTTACCACACCTAGTTTTAACAACCCTGAAAAAGAAAGCTTTTGAAAACCTTGTGGTAAAGAGTTAAGGAAATGTGCTTTCGATTGAAAAAAAAAAAAGAATAATCGTCTGTAAATCCCTCCACATGAATAGGTTTGAAATTGGCATGGCATTTAGTAAAGAATTATGCGTTAATTGCAAATTTGTTGACTTTTAGAAGATTATATTAATATTTATGGCCTTCTTCATTAGGAGGGGATAAAGCTTAACTCTTTACTATGGAAAAAAAAAAAGTTTTGACTTTTCAAAATTCAAAACATTTTCTAGACTAACAATAAATTAGATGACACTGAAACAGTGAAAATAAACTAAAAGAGTTGAAAATGTTGCAAGTGAAAGAGAAAAATGCTGCCGTAAACAGCATTTTCTTCTTTTTCTAGCAATGTTTTCAAGCTCTCTTCCTTAACCCATTACCACACAATCCCTACTCTTGGCGCCCCTGAGAAAGTAGCCTTTAGAAAACATTGTGGGAAAAGGAGAAAATGCTGGTAACCAGCATTTTCTCCTTTTCCCACAATGTTTTCTACCCTTCACAAAACAAATTTCAAAATTTCAGTCGCTTTTATTTTGTCGTCTGCAAATGCTTTCAATTTGAACCATTCTAAAATAGTGTCGTTTGGTAATGAGTTAAGGTCATTGTGTATTAATTTATTAGGTGATCATTAGGGAAAAAAACCTTTGAAGAGTTTACTGTAGAAAGCCGGGAGCTAAATTTGTCTCCATATTGCGACTATAATGCCACTGTGTCTTTCAGCATAACATACTTTTTTAATCCTTTCCTAAACAACAAATTTTGGACTCTTCTAAACTGAAAGAGTTTGTAGAAGACTATATTAGATTTGGAGAAAATTGCAGTTCTAAAGTTCTCAAAAAGGGTAGAAAACACTGTGGGAAAAGGAGAAATTGCTCATTACAGGCAATTTCTCCTTTTCCCACAGAGTTTTCAAAAGACTTTTACAGCAGACACGTAAAAACCAGGGCTTGTTTGGGAAAGGGTTAATCCTTTTACTGGGAGGACAGATTCAACAACGTATAAAAGCGTACTTAAAGCGGTGCACTTGTGGTAGTACACAATTTGATCTACATGTCATTTCTCCTTTTATCGCATCATTTGAAAAGTTTTTCCTCTTTTTATGAGAGACTCATAATGGCTAGGAAGTCTCTTTCCTCGGGGCCGTGAAAACCGAGGATTGTTTGGTAAAAGGTTAATCCATCCGTAAAAAATAACAACCCATCTCAGTCTGCGCAGTCCCACAGGCAGACTTTTGTTGAAATATGTAATTTTTTTTGTATGTCAAGGTACCACTATATCCCAGCATTTTGTTTTTATCACAATTATGTGATGACTTGCTTAGTATAATGCATCACAGATTCATTAACCCCCCTTTTGTCAAAGCATATCTCACTTTGTTTGGTCCATGTTTGTCATCTTCCACGTTAGTGAGACTAAAAATTCTGCTGTATGTTAAGCGTTTACTACATAATCCTGAGTTTTAACAACCTTAACCCTTTCCCAAACAATCCCTTGTTTCACAACCCTGATTAAGTAGCCTTTTAAAAACACTGTTGGAAAAGGAGAAAATACTGGTAACCAGCATTTTTAGCTCGACTGAGCACGAAGTGCTCAGAGTGAGCTATTGTGATAGTGCTGTGTCCATCGTGCGTCGTCCGTCGTCAACTTTTACCCTGTGTACGCTCTAGAGGCCACATTTTCGGTCCGATACTCATGAAAGTTGGTCAGAATGTTTGCCTCGATAAAATCTCAGACGAGTTCGAAAATGGGTCATGTCGGGTTAAAAACTAGGTCACTAGGTCAAATCTTAGAAAAACCATTTGTACGCTCTAGATGCCACATTTTCAGTTCAAAACTCTTGAAAGTTTATCAGAATGTTTGCCTTGATGATATCTCGGACGAGTTCGAAAATTGGTCATGTTGGGTCGAAAACAAGGTCAATAGGTCAAATGTTATAAAAACCTTGTGTCTGGAGGACACATTTTCAGTCTGATACTCCTAAAACTTGTTCATAATATTTGTCCTGGTGATACAGTGAATGAGTTTGAAAATGGGTCATGTGGAGTCAAAAACTAGGTCAATGCGTCAAATATTACAAAAACCTTGTGTACATTCTAGAGGCCACATTTTCTGCCTGATACTCTTCAAATTTGGTCAGAATGTTTGTTCTGGTGATGTCTCAAATGAGTCTGATAATGGGTAATTGTCGAGTCCAAAACTAGGTCACTTGGTCAAATCTTAGAAAAACATGTTGTACGCTGTAGATACCACATTTTCAGTCCAATACTCATGAAACTTTGTCAGAATGTTTGTCTTATTGATATTGTCAATGCAAGTGATAAAGAGGTAGTAACTTTCTCCTTCGTTCACAATGTTTTCCATCATTCCAAAACCAAATTAACTTTTACAGTAATTCTGTTGCCTGCAACTGCTTTCCACAAAGCCAAATCAAAAGGGTTAACCCTTCACCAAACAATCCAAGGTTTTTACGGCTCTGTAGAAGACCTGTCCTATTAAAACATCGTGGTAAAAGGAGAAAATGCTGGTAATCAGCATTTTTTCCTTTTTCCACAATGTTTTCTACCCTATCAAAGTATGATTGCGCCATTTAAACCACATTGAAATTATTGTCTGAAAATGCAAGGCTAACATTCTGTCAACTGGTTAAAGGTTAGCCCTTTACAACAAAATCTCAAAACTAATCAATCCTGAAGTATAGATCGAGGTTTTGAAAACCAGCTGGAATCCAGCATTTTCTCCTTTTCCCACCATGTTTCTTACCCATTCTTAATTGACTATTATTCACTTTATTTACATGTTTTAGTAATAGGGTCTATAAATCAAACCAGACATGGATACAAAAATACATTTTCCTCTAGGAAAAAATACTGGTTCTCATATTTCTTCATGTGATTCTTGTAACCTTTTGCAAGACATCCCAGTTTTTAGCAAATTTGAGGGGAAAGACTAGTGAAAACACAGTTGTAAAAGGAGAAAACACTGATAACCAGCATAACATGTTCTCGTTTTCTAATTATGGTTTCTTCCCTTTACAGATTCCATAGTCTAAATCATTGTTTGTTGTCTGCAACAGTTTTGAGTATGGAAGAGTCAATAATTTTGACAATAGGTAAAGAGTTAATTATGCTTTATGATATAAGAGTAAGCTTTAACCCATTACCACACAATCTCTACTTTTTATGACCCTGAGAAAGAAGCCTTAAGAAAACATTGTGGGAAAAAGAGAAAATGCTGGTAACCAGCATTTTCTCCATTCCCACAATACTTTCTACCCTCCTGGAAACAAATTTCAATTTTTGAGTCATGTTTATTTTATCGTCTGTGAGTGCTTTCAGTTTGGATCAGTCTAAAATTTTGTCGTTTGGTAAAGGGTTAAAGTGCAACGCTTCACCAGGGAACAAAATGTAATGCATGCCCAATTCTGAAAACATTAAATTAACAAGTATCAATCTAAAGGTACACCAAGCTCAAATACAGAAACTTTACTTTTTAAATTGTGGGAAAAGGAGAAAATGTTGGATACCAGCAGTTTTCCCTTTCCTGCTATGTTTTTAAATGCTTCTTTGTCAGGTTATTCCAAACCTGGGAATGTGTTGCAAAGGGTTTACAGATCAATTACAGCCATGAAATGACAAATAAGTGTAATATATGTATAGGATCGTTAAAGAGTTCATCTTGTTGGTGTTGTTTCTGTTCAATGTTGTTTTAGCCCTTTACCTAATATGCCAATTTGAGGCGCTTCCATTTCAGCAGCAAATAAAGATATGATGTCAAGAATATGGACAAATGAGGATACAAATATCTGATTGAGTGGAAAACATTGTGGGAAAAGGAGAAATTGCTCGTTACGAGCAATTTCTCCTTTTCCCACAATGTTTTCAACAGCTGTCTGTTGTTGATGCGTCAAAATGAGTATCTATGGATTAAAGGCTTCACCAGCATTTTTTTACAGTGTTATACGTAGGCTTTTTTCTCTGGTTTGATAAAAGTCAGGATTATGTGGTAAAGAGTTAACTTTTGTCACTTAAAAAAAATCTGTGTGGTCCAAATCAAAAACATTTGCAGTTGACACATCAGATATTGCTCAAAACTTAAAAGGTTAGAAAAAAGATAGAAAATACATGTATTGTGTGAAATTCAGAAATTGTTTGTTACCAGCAATTTCTCCTTTGCCCATAATGGTTTTGAAAGCCTTCCTTGCTGGGCTGTCGTTCTACATTGCTTTGCCCAAGGACACTGCACTTAAACCCTTTACCAAACAATGCCTGGTTTTTACGACTATGAAGCCTTTTGAAAAAATTGAGGGAAAAGGAGAAAATGCTGGTAACCAACATTTTCTCCTTTTTCCACAATGTTTTCTACTATTCTAAAGTCAATCATCAATTTTAAATAATTCTGATGGAAACTGTAGGAGGAGCTTCACACACAAGATATTGCTAACGGACAGACGAACGGACAACAGGGGGTATAACATAATACGACCCTTCGGGCGTATAAAAATGCTTGTTACCAGCATTTTCTCCTTTTTCCACAATGTTTTCTAAAGGCTTCTTTCTCAGGATTATCAAAAATAGGGATTGTGTGGTAGTGGGTTAACTCTTTACCAAACAGCAAAATTTTAGACCTGTCAATACCGAAGCATTACAACACAACAAAGTTAAGGCGACCTAATAATCAAACTTTGTTTTGGGAGGAGTAGAAAACATAACTTGTAGGAAAAGGAGTAAATGCTGGTTACCAGAATTTTCTCTTTTTCCCACTTTGTATATACATGTAGAAGGTTTCTTTCTCAGGGTCGTGAAAACCCAGGATGGTTTGGTAAAGAGTTAAGACCGATGCACATTGAAAATATTCAAAGACAAGGACTGCAATCTGGCTCAACCCTTTCCCAAACAATCCCTGGTTTTTACTGGTCTGGAATAGTAGCCTTTTGAAAACATTGTGGGAAAAGGAGAAAATGCTGGTAACCAGCATTTTCCCCTTTTCCCAAAATGTTTACTAACCTATCATAGACAGAAATCATCTTTTCAGCAAGATTTGAAATGTCGTCTGCAAATGCTTTCAATTGGTGTAGTCCAAAAGTTTGTCATTTGGGAAAGAGTTAAATGAAAGGATTTGTATTAACACACAGCAGAAAATACTATGTGGAAAAATAGAAGACACTTGTTTCCACCATTCAGTTCTTTTTCCACAATGATTTCAATAGCCTTTAAACTTGTAACAGCACCAAGTCATTTGGTAAGGTTTTAACACTTTTCTTATTAAATCAATGAACTTGATATCAATGGCCAGTAAATTTACTGTTTTGAATACCCTAAACAAGCACTGGGAGGTGCAGACTCAGATCAGACTGCAAAGAATGTCCAGTCTGATATAAATCTACACAACATGCATACACAGAATTAACCCTTTCCCAAACAACAAATTTTAGACTCTTCCAAACTCAAAGAGTTTGCATACAACAATTTCAAATTTGATAAAAATAGCAGAAAGTTCTCCAAATAGGTAGAAAACACTGTGGGAAATGGAGAAATTGCTCGTTATGAGCAATTTCTCCTTTTTGCACAGTGTTTTCAAAAGACTTGTACTGCAGACACGTAAAAACAAGGGCTTGTTTGGAAAAGTGCTAATGAAGCTGTAATTAGCGACTAGGTAAGCTTCGAATGCCCTTTACCACACCATGACGAATTTTAACGCCTGTGAAAGAGAAGTCTTTTGAAAAAACATTGTGGGAAAAGGAGAAAATGCTGGTTACCAGCATTTTCTCCTTTTCCCACAATGTTTTCTACCCTATCAAAGAAAAATCATTTCATATGAGCTATATTGAAACTATCACCAGCAAATGCTTTCAATTCAGACAGGTCTAGAATTTTGTTGTGTGATAAAGGGATAGCACAAGCAAAAATTAAGGAAAAAAAAATCAACAAGATAAGCATGAGACCGGTAATGAAATTTAATATACATATATTATACATATGGAGAGACTTGTTTTAATAATCACAAAACATGGTGTTTATTTCTAGTTATAAAAAAGATAATAAAAAAAAAACTGCAATATCACAAGAGGTCAATAACAGCCCCTGACTGCCCATCTTTAACCCTTTACCGAAGAATCCTATTTTTTTATGACCCTATAGAAGAAAGCTTTTGAAAACATAGTGGGAAAAGAAGAAGATGCTGGTATTAAGCCTTTACTCCATAGATACTCATTTCTACGCATTGCTTGTAGGAGCCTTTGGAAAACATTGTGGCCAAAGGTGAAATTGCTCGTGACGAGCAATTTCACCTTTTGTCACAATGTTTTCTATGATATCAAAAAGTGTCATATACACATAAGAAATGGCTTCAACTTTGCTGTTATTTCTAAAGGGTTAATCAGAGATACCATAGAAATGCCTCATGGGGTAAAACAGCATTTTCCTCTTGTCCAACCATTCTTTCTCTCATTTTCAATCAAATTTCAGTTCTACAGTCACATAAATTCAATGTTCAAAATGCTTTGAAATCTTTCTAGTCTAGATTTTGTTGTTAGCTAAAGGGTAAATTTTTTACCAAATAATGCACTCCTCAACTTGTTCATTCCAAAAATATCAACAAATACCAGTAAATTAACCCTTTCCCAAACGATAAATTTTGGACCCCAACCCAAAGAGTTTGCAGACGGCAATTTTAGATTTGGAGAAAATGGCAGAAAGTTCTCAAGAGGGTAGAAAACACTATGGGAAAAGGAGAAATTGCTAATTACGCAAAATTTCTCCTTTTCCCACAGTGTTTTCGAAAGACTTTTACTGCAGACAAGTAAAAACCAGGGATTGTTTGGGAAAGGGTTCATACTCAAATAATAGGATTTTCCTTCGAAAGGGAGGAAAACATTGATGGAAAATGAGACAAGACAATGGTCCTATATCACTCATCTGAGTACCAAGCAGTATAGTTCTAAAATAAAGAGAAATACCAAATATCAAGGCCAGATGATAATGAAACAAAAGCACAAAATTGTCGCAATTTGACTTGAGACTTTGAAGTTCCGTTCTGGACAAACAAGAAATTCTGTAAAAATGAAGATCAAGGTGGAATTACTCAAAATCTGCACAAGGCAGAGTTCATGTTCTGGCGCACTGTAATCCGTTATATTGCAACAAACATGCTTACCAAATTTGAAGTTGTTCCAGCTTGAGATGACTAAGTAATACTACAGACAGGTGTAAAAATGACATTCAAAGGTAAATAACTCAAAGACAGCACAAGGTAGAGTTACAATTATTATACACTGCACTTTCAAATATTGCAACAAATAAGCATGCCAAATTTCAAGTCATTCCTACTTAGGTTTGTTCTGGATAAACAAGAAATGCTGTGAAAATGAAGGTCAAAGGGGGAATAATTCAAAATTTGTGCTAGGAAGAGAAATGGCTCTTGCGCACTGCATTCCTTTATTTTTCAGCCATCATGCATATCAAGTTTGAAGATGTTCAGGCTGTAGATGACAAAGTTATATTCCAGACAAGCAGAAAATGCTGTAAAAATTATGATCAAAGGGAAATAACTCATAGACAGCATGAGGTAGAATTACGCTTCTTTCATACTGCACTCTGTATTATTGCAACAAACACAAATACCAAGTTTCAAATCAATCTGACTTGAGATGACAAAGTTATACTCCGGACTAAGAATTATACTCAAGAATTTTCTAATTCAAAGGCAAATAACTCCAGTTGTTCTGGTCCCCTTACTGCCATAATCACAGTCATCCGACATCTTACAGTCATATATATTTTGACCAAGTTTGGTACCGTTTGGTTGATATTTGTACATGCTAGAGGAGTGTTAACAAAGTCAAACACAGCAATTTTTCTAATTCATGAGCAAATAACTCCATTTGTTCAGGTCAGATTACACCCATAATCAAACTCAAGCGAGATCTTATGGCCATATACAGGTATGTTTTGACCAAGTTTGGAGCTGATTGGTTGATCATTGTAGATGTTAGAGTGTAAACAAAGTCAAAATATAGCAATTGTTTCTAATTCAAGGGCAAATAACTCCAGATGTTCTGGTCCGATTACTACCATAATTGACCTCATCCAAGATCTTATAGTCATATATAATTTGACAAGTTTAGTGTTGAGTTAGTTGATATTTGTAGATACAAGAGTGTATACGAAGTCAAATATATCAATTTTTCTAATTCAAAGGCAAATAACTCCAGATGTTTTGGTCTGATTAGGCCCATAATCAAAATCATCCAAGATCATATATATTTTGACCAAGTTTGATGCTGCTTGGTTGATATTTGTTGATGCTGGAGTGTGAAATGTTAACGGATGACAGACGCAGATGGACAGTGAGTGATCACAATAGCTCACTCTGAGTACTTTGTGCTCAGGTGAGCTAAAAAGCCCTGTATCTAGTATTTCCTCTCTTTTCTGTAATATTTTCAAACACTTTTCTTCTCCCACTTCTTAAAATTCTGAACAGTTTGGTAGGGGGTTAGAGCTCCAGTCTTGTTGTTTCTATATTAACCCTTTATCACATGACAAAATTATAACCTGGTCCAAATTAAAAGCACTAGCAGACGACAAAATAACTGTAACTCAAAAATTGAAATTTGTTTCCAACAAGGTAGAAAACATTGTGTGAAAAGGAGAAAATGCTGGTAACCAGCATTTTCTCCTTTTCCCACAATGTTTTCAAAATGATTCTATCTCAGGGTCTTAAAAACCTGGGATTGTTTGGTATAGGGTAAAGTAACAGTGAGCTGATCTTTAATCCTTTCCCAAACGACAAATTTTAGACTCTTCCAAACTCAAAGAGTTTGCAGACGACAATTTCAAATTTGATAAAAATGGCAGAAAGTTCTCAAAATGGGTAGAAAACACTTTGGGAAAAGGAGAAATTGCTCGTTACGAGCAATTTCTCCTTTTCCAACAGTGTTTTCAAAAAACTTGTACTGCAGACACGTAAAAACAAGGGCTTGTTTGGGAAAGGGTTAAACATAGCCATAACAAAACCTAGCACATGTACTTTCAACAACTTCAACACTTTACAACACCACAAAAATATATACCAATCCAAACTGAAAGCATTTGCAGACAACAATATCAGTGTGGGTCAAATAATGTGATTTTTGTCTCATAGGGTATCAAACATAGTTGAAAAAGGAGAAAATCATGATTACCAGCATTTTCTCCTTTTGGCACAATGATTTAAGAAGTTTTTTCTTTCCTTGGTGTCATTAAAAGCTGGCGCTGTGTGGTAAAGGCTTAACCCTTTACAAAACGACAAAATTTTACACTGGTCTAGATTGTAAGCACTTGCACACGTCAATTTAAATGTGAATCAAAAATTGAATTTTGATTTCGGAAGGGTTGAAAACATTGTGGGAAAAGGAGAAAATGCTGGTTACCAGCATTTTCTCCTTTTCCCACAATGTTTTCAAAAGCTTTCTTTCTCAGGGTCGTTAAAAGTCGGGATTATGTGGTAATGAGTTAAGTAGGATTGACTTAAGGAATATTTCTGAGAAATTTGATTCCAACTAGTCTAGGGATTTAGCTCTTTACCTAATGACAAAGTATCAGATTTGTTCAAATTAGAAGCGCTTGCAAACAAACAATATAAAATTCATGAAAAGCTTTGGATGAATTCGGATGTGTTTGAAATATACGAAAACAATTGGGAAATAATTTTGTCATCCCCCAAATGCTCTAAAATTAGAAATGTCGGTAATTTTGTTGATTGGTAAAAGACTAAGCCCTATATATTCAGGTAAGCTAAAAATCCAAATATAGAAAAAATCTTTCTTTACAACAGGTGAAAGTCATCCAAGAAAACATTTTTTTATTAACCTTTTACTACACAATCCTGACTTTTGACGCTCCTGAGAAAGAAGCTTTAGAAAACACTGTGGGAAAAGAAGAAAATGCTGGTAACTAGCATTTTTTCCTTTTCCCACAATGTTTTCTACCCTTCACAAAACAAATTTCAAATTTTCTGTTACTGTTATTTTGTTGTCTGCAAATGCGTTCAATTTGGATCAATCCACAATGTTGTAGTTCGGTGAAGAGTTAAACTCCTTCTTCATGAAATAAAACCAATTTCACTTCTAGGGCAGATTTATAAATAGAAAAAAGTTGTAATGCAGAAGGTATAGATGAAAGATTGGACTGCATGCCCTTTTAAGTGGAATCTTAATCTACACAGTCTGAAAGAAGTACTTTTCTTGCCAACAACTGTGAAATGGATATTAGAAAATTGTATGCTTGGAATGTAAAAATATCTGGCAAAAATATTCAGAGAAATACAATGCAAAATTTTCTTAACCCTCTACCAAACACTCCTGTGTTTTAACCCTTTACCACACAATGACAACTTCGTACGACCCCGAGTAAGAAGTCTATTGTTAAGGTTGTGAGAAAAGGAGCCAGTATTTTATCCTTTTACTACAAAGTTTTCTAGCCTATCAAAGAAAACTAGAGCTGTCACTAAATGTGACTTAATAGCTCTGCCAGCGTTTTGACAGAAAAAGGCAATTGCTAGTATTTTGTACACAGATGAACACACAGACACATGGACAGACGCACACACAATGACAGACAGGCTGATTCCAGTATACCAGTATACCGAAAACATTCGTTTTGCAGGGGTATAAAATGTGTCATTTTAGCCACAATGAAACTGATGACTGCAAATGCTTTAAATTTGGATAGGTCTCAAATTTGGCCATGTAGCAAAGGGTTAACAAAACCTGGAATGATGGCTTAAGAAAACGTTTTGGAAAGAAAATGCTGGTAACAGAGACCAATCCCAACATTCAAGTAATATTTCATCTGTCATTTGCAAGTGCATTCAAGTCTAAAACTTTTTCATCTGGAAAAGAATTAATACAGGTTTGTGAAGCCATTTGAAGCTATAGTGACACTGACTGACAGATGAGCAAAAACTAAACCTAAAGCTTATGACAGGGATTATGAAATAAAGTACCAAGATTAACTGGCTTAGCTCTTTACCAAACTGCAAAATTTTAGGCTTGTCCAAATTGAAAGCATCAGCAGACGACAAAGTAAACATGGCCAAAAAATTATATTTTTTTTGGTAAGGGTAGAAACCATTGTGGGAAAAGGAGAAAATGCTGGATACCAGCATTTTCTCCTCTTCCCTCAATGTTTTTAAAAGCCATTCTTATTCATGGTCATTAAAAACTTGGGTTATGTTGTAAAGAGTTAACACTTTATAAAACACTTTCATGTTTTAATGACCCCTTTGGGAAGACCTTTGGAAACATTGTGAGAATAGGAGAAAATGCTCATTGCCAGCTTTTTACACATTTCCCAAAGTGTCTTCTATTCTTTTTAAACAAAAATACTTGAACCATAATTTGCACTCTTGAACAGAGTTTGAGAACCATAGTTGTAACTGTTCAGATGATTTGACGGTATTTCTCATACAAATTATTTAGCTTGTAACATTTCTCCAAACCGACAGCATTTGCATGCAAAAATGTAAAACCTCGCCCAAATGTTGAAATTTATATGGGAAAAGGTAGAAATATGATCACAAGAATTTTCTCCTTTGGCCACGATGTTTTCAAAAGGAATCTTGGTCAGAGTCATTAAAATTGGGACCGTGTGATAAAAGGTTTAAACCTGTTATTATAGAATGCCACGTTTTAATGACCCTCTAATAACAGGCTTTCCAAAAAACTGTGGAAAAAAATGACAATGCTTAGAAACTGCTTTTTTTTTCCTTTTTCCCATTCATGTTTTTTCCCTTTTCATGGACTGTTTGCATAACACTGGCTACGTATACTAATTTGCCTATAATTCCTTTCATTTTGGACAAATCTAAAACGTTTTTCATCACAGAAAATACCATTTTGGGGATCAGACAAAAGCCCTAAAAGCTTGTTTGTCCAATGGGGCCTTTATCCTTAAAGCACTTTTGGCCAACACCTAGTATAAGTTATTGATCATATATTTATTTCATTTCTATGAAATTAAATCGGAGGGAGGCGAAGCCGACCAACGATTTAGTTTCATACAAATGAAATACATTGATCAATAACTAACTTACAGTTTGTCCTACTTTCTAACTGACTGACAGCTATGGATGGGTAGAAAGAGCCATACAAGAACAGCAGAAATCTCGGTTCGCCACGCCTCTTTTGATTGACAAGAGTACGAACCTGCGTGTTGAGTCATAATGTGTCACTATTTTATCCTTGAACTAGTTTCAGGACAATGTGTTCATGCTCATTTAAGCACTAGATTCAGCAATGAATGCATGCTTTGAGCTGGTTGACAACAAACTGATTTCCCCCTGACAGAGGCAACGTCTCGCTAACACAACTTGTGTACAATAAACACCCAAGACCTGGATCCATGTCCCTCTAAAGTTCCCATTTCACTTTCCAGATGTTTCATTTTTAACCCATACCAGAATAGCCCTCTTTTTTACAGCCCTGAGGCAGAAGGCAAGTGAAAACATAGCGGGTAAAGGAGAAATTGCTTCTTTTCCCTCTCTCCACAGACAAATCCTATAATTTGGCCAAGTGCCAAGTTGTTTGCAAACAGTTTCAGACAAATTTTCCTGTCTGGTGAATACTTAATCTTTATCAGGCTAAATAACTAATATCAAATTTTCAATTTGATAGTGAGAACCCAAATTCTGCTATTTCAAAGGTATGCTTTCAGGAAAATATCTCCTTATCTGACTGTGTAGGTACGCTGTCCCCAAAAGGTTTAGTGAATCACGCTTAGAGGCCTAAGAGTTAAAGTTGGAATAGTCCCCGCCCCTTTTAGTAAAGTGCATGGATTGGAGAAGTTTTTATTGTACAAAGACAAGCTAAAAACTGTGGGCGGAGCTTTGCGCAAACTGGGATACAACTGTATATCGGTCAACCATTTAACCCATTACCACACAATCCCTACTTTTGATGCCCCCGAGAAAGAAGCCTTTAGAAAACATTGTCGGGAAAAGGAGAAAATGCTGGTAACCAGCATTTTCTCCTTTTCCCACAATGTTTTCTACCATTCACAAAACAAGTTTAAAATTTTCAGTCACTCTTAGTTTGTCGTCTGCAAATGCTTTCAATTTGGACCAGTCTAAAATATTGTTGTTTGGTAATGGGTTAATGTAGTCGCATATTGCATCATACTGAGACTGTATTGCATTAAATCCAGCAGTTTTGAACGAAACCCAACATTTTCATCGATATAGAAAGTAGGACAAACTGTAAAATTAATTCTACAACATTTTATTATTATTATTAACCCTTTAACACATGACAACATTTTTAATCAATACTGAAAGCATTCCCAGTCAACAAATTTCACATCAGTTCAAAAAGGGAGTTTAGCTTCAGACAAATAGAAAACATTATGTGAAAAGGAGAAAATGCTCGTTACCAGCATTTCCCCCTTTTCCCACAATGCTTTCTAAGGGCTTATACAATCAGGGTCGCTTAACCCATTACCACACAATCCCTATTTTTGACGACCTTAAGAAATAAGCCTTTGAAAAACATTGTTGGAAAAGGAGGAGATGCTGGTAATCGGTATTTTCTCCTTTACCCACAATGTTTTCTATCCCTAACAAAACGAATTTCAAATCTTTAGTCACTTTTATTTTGTTGTCTGCAAATGCTTTTGATTTAGACAAACCTAACATTTTGTTGTTTGGTAACGAGTTAATCCATTACCACACAATCCCTACTTTTGACGCCCCTGAGAAAGAAGTCTTTTGAAAACACTGTGGGAAAAGGAGAAAATGCTGGTAACCAGCATTTTCTCCTTTTGCAACAGTGTTTTCTACCCTTCCCAGAACAAATTTCAATTTTTGAGTCACCTTTATTTTGTCGCCTGCAAATGCTTTCAATTTGGACCAGTCTAAAATTTTCTTGCGTGGTAAAGGGTTAATTAACTAATCAGTATCTAATTTCGATGGCTGAGTGCAACACTATCCTAAGTGCCTATACAAAGTATAGGCACTTAGGATAGTGTTGCACTCACCCATCGATTTGTTATCTGCAAATGCAAACAATCCTAAAATTCTGTTCACTGGTAAAAGGGTTAAACAAAGTAAATAACAGACAGCAAGAAATTATCACAATAATAGAAACAGCTACTTGCATGTTGCATTCACTTGTTACCAAGTAACAGTATTTTAGACTCTTCCATCTCGAAAGCAGTGTGCAAACTGTATTTCAAATAGGTATCAAATAATGGGATAAAAAAATGTCAAAGAACAGACAGAAAACATTGTGGAACAAGGTAAAGTAGTGCATATATGCTCAAAGGGGCTTGTCAGTAAAATGAGTTAAAATCAGTAACATCTGAAGAGATGCAAATTTAACTCTTTCCTACATAGGCATTTCTATGGTATCTCTTACTGACCCTAAATAACAGCAAGGTTGAAGCTGTTTCTTACTTGTATATGACAACTTTTGATAGCATAGAAAACATTGTGGCAATAGGTGAAATTGCTCATCACAAGCAATTTCACCTTTTGCCACAATGTTTTCCAAAGGCTCCTACAAGCAATGCGTAGAAATGAGTATCTATGGAGTTAAAGGGTTAAATTGTCACATGCACAACTACACATCATAGGGATTCATTGTGGTAAGTTTAGGCTTATTCCCATGAAAATCGTAGGAGGAGTTGCACACATAAGAAACTGCAAATGGACGAAAAGATGGCAGGGTCACAACATAATACGACCCTTTTGGCATATAAATAGGAGAAAATACTGGTAACCAACAATTTCTCCTCCATCTACAATAGTTTCAATTGGCCTTTTCTTCAGGGTCTTTTAACCCATTACCACACAATCCCTAATTTTGACGACCCAGAGATAGAAACTTTTAGAAAACATTGTGGGAAAAGGAGAAAATGCTGGTAACCAGCAATTTCTCCTCCATCTACAATAGTTTCAATCAGCCTTTTCCTCGAGGTCCTTTAACCCATTACCACACAATCCCTACGTTTGACGACCCTGAGATAGAAGCCTTTAGAAAACATTGTGGGAAAAGGAGAAAATGCAGGTAATCAGCATTTTATCCTTTTTTGCACAATGTTTTCTACCCTTCACAGAACAAATTTTAAATTTTCAGTCACTTTTCTTTTGTCATCTGCAAATGCTTTCGATTTGGACAAACTGAAAATTTTGTTGTTTGGTAACAAGTCAAACAAGGCATTTTCTGGTAGCAGGTAGAAATTAGCTATTAACAGATCAATAATGATTATACCTGTGTACGTAAATATATAGATAAATTAATGTAAAAACTGTCTAAAACAAGTAAAAACATCCGCACCCTGTTTATAAAAATATGTATAAGCTATACAGTATCAAACAAGAATTTTTTTTTTAACCCTTTCCCAAACAAGCCCTGGTTTTTACGTGTCAGCAGTAAAAGTCTTTTGAAAACACTGCGGGAAAAGGAGAAATTGCTCGTAACAAGCAATTTCTCCTTTTCCCACAGTGTTTTCTACTCTTTTTGAGAACTTTCTGCCATTTTCTCAAAATCTAAAATTTTCCTCTGCAAACTCTTTCAGTTTGGAAGAGTCCAAAATTTGTCGTTTGGGAAAGGGTTACACAAGAGGGCCATGATGGCCCTGCATTGCTCACCTGAGCCTTTTTGACCCAACATGACCCATTTTCAACTCTTCCAACTATCAAGAAAAAAATTCTTACTATTTTTTCATGAGAACTGGACTAACAATGTGGCCTCTAGAATATACACAAGCTTTACGAAAGAGTTTTCTCACTGACCTACTTGACCTTATTCTAAACTTGTTATAGTATCACCAAAATGAACATTCTGACCAACTTTCATGAGTTTTGGCTGTAAAATATGGACTCATAGTGTTTTGAAACCTCTGCGAGATATCATCAAGACAAACATCTGACTAACTCTCATTAGTAATAGACTTAGAAATGTGGCCCCTAGAGCGTACACAAGCTTCTTCAAAGAATTTAACCTGGTGACCTACTTTTTGACCCAAGTGACCCATTTTCAAAGTTTAATGAGATATCAAATGAGATATTAAAACAAATGTTCTGACCAACTTTTATGACTACTGCACCCAAAATGTGGCCTCTGGAATATACAGATTTTTTTTTCAAGATTTGACCTAGTTACCCACCTTTTTATCAAATGTACCAGTAAATAATTTCCTTTCTCTTGCCAGAAATCATCAAGACAAATAGTCTGTCTCTTCCATGAGCACTGGACTAAAAATGTTGCCTCTACAAAATAGGCTAGGCATGGTTTTTTCAAAGATTTCTTCAAGGTAAACATTCTAATAAAGTTTTATGTGTAACAGACTGAAAATATAGCCCCGAGAGTGTGCACAAAGTTAAAATTGTCAACCCATGAGGGACCTGGCGCATTCACAAATTTTCACCTTCAGCAATTTGAACTCTAACGTATAGTCATGTGCTAAAAAAGGCAGATCATAAGATCTCATATGAGGTTTTGGCAGTATAAATATTGAAATTCTTGACATTCAATATGAATCAATACATGTAACTAATCTTGCATGCAAATTACTTTTCTCTTCATTGTTTTGTAAATCATTGTAAGAGGACCTCACTGACCAATATATTTTTCAAGATAAGATCATAATCCACATCATTGCTGCAAAAGGAAAACTTCTTTCCACTAACAATGTGTGTCTGAAAACATCTGAGTAATTTGCAAATGTTTAGTCACCCATCTAAGCACTGACCATATTGCCTGTAATCTAACTATCACAAATAGAAAATGCCAAACTTTGTGGTGTCAGTGGTTGTGAGGTAGAGTGCCGGCCTTGTAACCATGAGGTCCTTAACTCATTACCAAACGAGAATATTGTAGGCTTGTCCAAATCGAAAGCATTTGCAGACGACAAAATAAAAGTGACTGAAAATTTGAAATTTGTTTTGTGAAGGGTAGAAAACATTGTGGGAAAAGGAGAAAATGCTGGTTACCAGCATTTTCTCCTTTTCCCACAATATTTTCTAAAGGCTTCTTTTTCGGGGGCGTCAAAAGTAGGGATTGTGTGGTAATGGGTTCATTCAATACCCGTGAGCGGGTGTCAACTTTAGGATTTTTCATTGGCCCACACATTTGGCACCAGTACTGGAGTAGTTCACAGGAAGAAGAATCGAGAGAGATTAGTATAAGTTGTTAGAACTTGTTTCTCAATTGATGTAAAGTAAATACAGTATGTTTAAACTAAAATACATTCATTCTTGTAATGGCATCATGCATGTAACCGCACATAGGCAAGAAGTTACGTACCAATAGGTCCCTACTCATTACACATTGCAAATTGCTATTTATACCTTCGATATTATTAAACTTTTACCAAACAACCCAGGCTAACTAATTACCAAACGACAATATTTTAGGCTTGTCCAAATCGAAAGCATTGGCAAACAACAAAATGAAACTGACTTAAAATTTAAGATTTGTTTTAAGAAGGGTAGAAAACACTGTGGGAAAAGGAGAAAATGCTGTTTAACAGCATTTTCTCCTCTTCCAACAATGTTTTCTAAAGGCTTCTTTCTCAGGGTCATCAAAAGTAGGGATTGTGTGGTAATAGGTTAACATCATAAAGAAATCAATACTAATAAGCTAATGTGGTCAGCTAAAAAGACAATTAGAACTTCATTATTTGCACAAATATAATCAAGGTAAAAAGATTCACACCTGATTAACTCTTTACCATACAACAAAATTTTGGACTTGTCCAAATTGAAAGCATTTGCAGACGACAAAGTAAATGTAAATCAAATATTGAAATTTGATTTGGAAACAAAAGGAGACATTTTCACAATGTTTTCAAAGGCTTTCTTTCTTCGGGTCATATTAAAAGTCGGGATTGTGCGATAAAGAGTTAACTCTTTTACCAAACGGAAGAATTATAGACTGGTCTAAATTGAAAGCATTTGCAGACGACAAAATAAAATCTGACTGAAAAAATGAAATTTGGTTTGGGAAGGGTAGAAAACATTGTGGGAAAAGGAGAAAATGCTGGTTACCAGCATTTTCTCCTTTTCCCACAATGTTTTCAAAAGGCTTCTATCTCAGGGTCGTAAAAACCTGGGATTGTTTGGTAAAGGGTTAAGCCATTGTATTCATAACTTAGGTTATTCTGTAGGCATTGCATGTCAATGTCTGAGTGCCATCTACAGAACAGATAAAGATCAGAGTGTGCTGTTAGATCTTCAGCTACACTGTTTGCTGATTTGTGTAATACTGCAGTTTGATCTTGAGCTAAAAATATCTTCTGGATTGTACAATTTTCTAGCTCAAAGTACCCATGCTTTAGTCTGTTTTGATTACTGAGACAATATTTCATCCATTTCGCATAAACCCTTTAACATGGCAAGCCTGACTCTAATAGAGACAACTTAATATGAAAACATTGCAGGAAATGCTTGAAAGTAATTTTTTTCTCCTCTTATCCAAATGTTCCCATTCTTTCACAGTTCCAAAGTACCACAACTTGGGCCAAGTTCAGCTTATCATTGGCAAATGTTTTCCGAATGGACTAGTCTAAATTTCTGTTGCTAGGTAACAAGGTCAGGATCCATTTTTATCAACCATTCTTGTAAGTTCTCTAAGTTTAAAGGTGGGTATTTAGAATTTTTACATCTCACCAAATTAAAAAAAATATATATATCACTGAAATTTATATGAAAAAATAATACAGATCATCAATAATTAAGATTCATAAAATTACAAAAAAAAAAAATTTTTTAAGGTGTTCCCTTAAAAGGCTACGTAGCCTCTAAAGGTATTTTTAGATTTCGTACCAAAAATCAATAAAGCATTTTGGGAATGTCAAGTGACTTGCAAGTGACTCATAATGCTTGAATTCCATTACATAACAAACATGTAATGATTATTTTCCATAATGTCTTCTTCGGATGCTATGTTTGAAACTTCGTCTGTGTATTCCTGTATGTAAATGAGCGAATTGATCATCTAAAAATAGAACGTGTCTCCCGTGTCTTGACTACTGGGGGTTTAATGAAAATTAAAAGGTTTTGGGAGTATAAGGATGATTGTTTTGCATTTTTGTAAATTTTCATCCCAAACTCTGAAGGGCCACCTTTAACCCTGTACCAAACAACAAAATTTTAGACTAGTCCAACTTGAGAGAGCTTGCAGACGATAAAACAAATGTTACACAAAAATTGAAATTTGTTTCCAGCAGGGTGGAAACATTGTGGCAAAAGGAGAAAATGCTGGCTACCAGCATTTTCTCCTTTTCCCAGAATGTTTTCAAAAGGCTTCAGTCTCAGAGTCATAAAAGCCAGGGATTGTTAGGTAAAGGGTTAATGCTCCAAAATTTTCTAAATATGAAAGTAACACAAGTTCTGATTGGGTAAAACAAATGGTTGAGCCAATCAGAAGTTGTGCTACTTTCACATTTAGCACATCCTGGAGAATAAAATTAAGAATAAGAATATTCTCAAGAATGGTGGATAAATACAAACCCGGGATTTACAAAGCAAAGCTCCATGAAACATTATGGTCTGAAACAGCTAATATAGAGTGATAAAAAAAAAAGCTTTATTCCCTTAACCCATTACCACACAATCCCTACTTTTGACGCCCCTAAGAAAGAAGCCTTTTGAAAACACTGTGGGAAAAGGAGAAAATGCTGGTAACCAGCATTTTCTCCTTTTCCCGCAGTGTTTTCTACCCTTCCCAGCACAAATTTCTTTTTTTTAGTCACCTTTATTTCGTCGTCTGCAAATGCTTTTAATTTGGACCAGTCTAAAATTTTCTCGTGTGGTAATGGGTTAATTCAGTCTGTATCTTTGGAAGCAAGTTTTCAGCAAACCAGCTGATACAAATTTTCAGCAGACAGCTTTGAAAATATGTGTATAATTTATAGAATTTACAAAATGCCTACAATGTTTTCTACCCTTCCAAAAACAAATTTCAAATTTTCCGTCACTTTTATTTTGTTGTCTGCAAATGCTTTCAATCTGGACCAGTCTAAAATTTTGTCGTTTGGGAGAGTTAAAAAGCCTCTCTCCAAACAGTTATATAAAAAACCCATGGAACCATGTAATAAAGGGTCTAGTTTAATTTTGCCATTTTCTCAATAATATTCTTTACAGTTGTCTGCTGTAATTACCACAAAAAATGTTGTCTGCAGGAGATAATGTCGTAGTATGCACTAATTTTAGATTAGCCTAGCATAAATCTCTTAGCGCTTTACTCTGTAACAAACATTTAATCTCCTCCATATTGACAGTTTTGGCATTGACAAATAACTAGGTCCCTGTCTGATCAGTTTTTCTTTTGATACATTTGAAGGGTTACTTTTGGTAAGAATGACAGTTCTTATTACAGAACCAATAAACAGTTTTAACACAGATCTTTACATACCATTGAAGAAGACCACAATTTAGTTTAACTGTTTAGCCCTTTATCTGATATGCCAATTTGGGGCTCCTCCATTTCAGCAGCAAATGAAGATATGATGTCAAAAATATGGACAAATGAGGATACAAATATCTGATTGAGTGGAAAACATGGTGGGAAAAGGAGAAATTGCTCAGCACAAGCAATTTCTCCTTTTCCCACAATGTTTTCAAAAGCTGTCTGTTATTGATACATCAAAATGAGTATCTATGGAGTAAAGGGTTAAACCTGTTTATTTTAGATCAACTGAGAAACAATTTCTTATTTATACTAATCTCTCTTGATTCTTCTGTGTAGCTGCACCAGTACTCGCACCCAATGTGTGGGCCAATGAAAAACCCAGAAGTTGACACCCACTACAAGGTATCGAACTTGGGACCTTATGGTTATGAAGCTGACGTTCTACTCCACAACCACTGACACCACAAGACCACCATTTGGAACAAGTAAAAATAAAATTACCGCCTGGCCCCTGGACCCCTTGCTAACAAATGAAATTGTAGTAAAAGTGATATAATTCAATGTAGAAAAATGTTTTGGAAATTACTTGTAACAAGCAATTTCTCCTTTTCCCACATTTCTTTCAAAATTCTCTTATATTGCATCTCTGGATTGTTTAGCTAAGGGTAAATTCTTTAACCACGCAACACAGTTTTAGAACAATCTGAAAGCATTTGCAGACAAAAATTTTGATTGCTCAAATGATGAAATTTGTCTTTGAAAAAGTAGAAAGCCTTGTGGAAAAAAAATGAAAATGCCATTTATCAGCATTTTCTCCTTTTCCAACAATGCTTTTAAAGGCTTTTTCACTAAGCTGCAGACAAAAGATTGCATGATGAAAAATTGATATCTTCCACCCCCCACCATGTCTAAGTTATACCATAATGGCTAACTTCACTCTAGTCCATTAAAAATCTATTACATCACTTTTATTGCTGCAGTCAATAACCTTTGAAATAATCATTGAAAAAAGACATGAATTACTTTTTAAAAGCATTAGCTCCTGTTCCTGAAATGTTTCTAATGACATTTAAGTGAGATAATTTTCATTTTCTCAAAATTTGACTCTTTTACAAATGACTCAATACATGGATCCGTGGAAATCAATATTTGACCAATCAGGTCATCACATTTATTCTACCTGATGTACATCGTTGTGGTCTGCTACTTTGGCTCACAAATAAACGACTGTTAACGTTGGAGGGATGCAATACTATTTATTTATTTTGTGTTTTCAATGTTTGAATTTAAGAAAAACCTTAAAATATGTGCTTTGCAAACGTGTACCACTGGCGTGAGATCACGCAGAGGCTATTGACAAGTTTGAATTATGATAATGACTGAAAATTTGGACTGATGTAAAAGAGTTCTGATAAGCACTGGAAATGGCTGAATTTAAATAATGTTTACCCCTCTGAAAGAGAAAAATTAAAAATAAAAGGAAAACTAGACCTGTATGAAATACTAATAAAAAGAAATATGTTTACTTGAATATCTAACCTCGTTCCATAACCTATGCACATCCAAAAAGTGGTCCCGAAACTTGTCACCAATGTTTCAGTTAGACATTAATCTTCACCCATGGTGCATGAAGAATGTGCTAAATGTGTAGATATAGATCAGACTGAAAATTACATGATGTTTAGTCTTGGATTTTACTACTGCTATACAATAAGCACCTCAAATGACGTGTACTTCTCGCTAAGAGCAGATTTCAATTTTAAAAAGGCAACATGTTAACTTTTCTCTTGACTGAGCTTTTTAAACCGTTTATCACATAAACCCGAGTTTAAACGACCCTTAGAAAGCTGTTAAAAACATCGAGGAAAAGGGAGAAAATGCTTGTAACATCCATTTTCTCCTTTTTTGACAGTGTTTTGTGCTCTTTCAAGAACAAATTTCAATTTCTGAATCATTTCTTTTGTTGTCTACAAATTTTTGAGGTTGGATTGTTCTAAAAATTTTGTTATTTGGTGAAGAGTTTGATTGGATTAGTGCATCTGCACATTAGCACAAAGGGTGTTTTGGTAAACTGTCAATTGATAGGAAGTGTGTTTTATTGCCGCTCTAATCAACTTGATCACCCGTTGTCATCAGTATATTATAAGATAAACTACCATCAATGATATTAAAAATTTTCTTAATTGACAACACACTTAATGCATTTTATAATCATCAGACAACCCATTTCTCCTTAACCTAATATTGGAATTTTTAAACCTCTGTGTTGAATCAGACAATCTTTGAATTTTTCTAAAGGTTTGTAATTCAGTGTTATTTAATTTGGTATGAAGCTGAAATGACTTTACAAGCCAAACGAAAGCAATCAGTATTATGTAATTCTATAATTCTGTGGCAGAACGGAGATTTGTTGATTTTTTTTTTTTCCTTTTGCATTGGAGTTCGAAATTCTGTTTATACATGTAAATCTGTTACATTCTGTTACATTGTCCATTGCCCCGGTAATTTTCCCACATACAAAGTTCATCATGTCTCTTGTAGATCACAATGAGAAAAAAGGGGGGTCCCCGTGCTCGTTTCTGAGAAATTCGCTTTTGAAAAAGGTATACACAGTTCCAAAATTCCGCATATACTAGATTTAACACACTTTCCTTTAATAGTCAATTAAACAAGAAAATTGCCAGAAGAATATACAAATATACATCACTTTAAAGAAAAATAATTCAGTTTTGCACAAAAAACATATGAAAGCCTGGTTCTGAGCATGGTAAATGTACCAATATGCATTTTATATATAGACCATTGAGTTAAAAAGGGAGATAATTTGAACGGGTTAAGGGTTAATTATCAATAAACACATACTTTCTAACGGACAGATTTTTTTTAAAATTTCCACAATCATAGTGCTTATAAATCTTGACAATAAGAAAAAATAAAAATGGCACCTACCCGTGCTTCTTTCCCCAGGAAACAGGGATAAAGGTCACATTGGACGTTAATTTTTTCTAGAAGCTCAGCAGACATAGTGGGAAAGAAGAAATTGCTCATGCTCATCAATAGCGATTTCTCCTTTTCCCACATTAATTTTGGATCCTATACTCCTTCAAATAATGAACATAGCCTATATACCTCAAATTCATATCAAACCCTTCATTACCTACATGTTTTTTTTTGTTTTTTTTTTTATAAATTTGCATACATGATTACGGCTCATAGAAATGCAAAAAAAAAAAAGAAATGTCTCTGGCAAAAATGGGATAAAAGCTTGGCAGACACGATGGAAAAAGGAAAAATTATTCAGTAGAAGAAATTTCTCCCTTTTCCCACAGTATTTTTCAAAGAGGAAATAGCCATACTTCCAGAAATATGTATACTTCAACAGCTTCAATTTTCTGCCTATTTCATTGTTTGCTGTGTAATTGGACTTTTTTTCCAGCTAGATCTTTACCAGTCATATCCTTTCACTGGCAGGCCAGTTTTGATGCTATCACCTTCATCCTGAAAGGATAGCACGACAACTGGCATGCCAGTGTCAGAAAAACGTCAGAAGCTGTATCATTTTCAGCGTTGGATGGCTGACATTGCGTAAAAAAAATTTTTTCCACGACAAATAAGCGTTCGTTTTGATGAAAACTACCCCTTTTTATTTCGACCATAGAATACCATGGCTAGTGCTACCGTGCTAGTACTATCCGTAGAATGTCCGGCCCGCTGTTACTATTGCCGTATGTGCAAAAAATACACAATTATAGCACTGATAGTTTTACTTTCTGTGAGAAATACACATGCGCAGTATGGATGCGCGTAAACATTTATACCAAACGTCGTTAAGTAGCCTATCTGCTATACTGTATATGTATTGACTGCGTTTTTTTGTGAGCCTTGGCAACAGTAACTAAGGTAGTCTGTTTATCTTATCATCACGGATCCATGTATTATAGAATGCTTTAACTTGAAAGAAGCCACAGGTTTTTTCTCCTTTTCCCACAAATGTTTTCAAAAAGCCTTTTTTTCTCAGGGATGTTAAAAGTACGTATTGTGTGTTGTGAAGGGTTAACAGACAACAAAATTTTAGACTTCTACTTTTTGAAAGCATTAGATGCATTTTGCCACAGAATGGGCAGAATACAAAGCTCCTGTAAATATTGTGTGAAATGGAGAAAGTGCTGGTGACCAGCACTTTCTCCTTTTCCTACAATATTTTATACTCTTTCGCTATGAAACTGAGTTGCCTAGATTTCATTATCTGGAAAAGGATCAAGATCTTAGACTTTAGGGAAAGTTTTTTTTTGCAATAACATAAAAGCAAAACATAAAAGCAAAAGTGGTGACAAAGAAATTATCTGCATGTTACACTGATTAAAATTTCTGATAAAAATGTAGATTACATGAAATAAGTAACTAAGTCTTAGCTTGAACTCAAAAACTCCTGTGACATATTTGTGGCACATAATTTTTTAAAAATCATCGTTAAAAGTGCCTATAATCACCACACAATACACATACACATTAATTCTTTATCTACTAACTGTATTTTAGACTGGTTCAAATTAAAAGCATTTTGCAGACAACAATTCCAATGAGACCGAGACAAATGGGTATGTTTCTGAAAAGTAGGAAAACATTACTGGCAAAGGAGAAAATACTGGTAACCAGCATTTTTTTCCTTATAATTTCCAAGCAATGTTTTCAATTGTCCAGTTTCTCCGGGATCATAAAAACCTTGGATTGTGTGGTACCACACAATCCCTACTTTTGATGCCTCTGAGAAAGAAGCCTTAGAAAAACATTGTGGAAAAAGGAGAAAATGCTGATAAACAGCATTTTCTCCTTTTCCCATAATGTTTTCTACCCTTCACAAAACAAAAACAAATTTCAAATTTTCAGTCACTTTTATTTTGTTGTCTGAAAATGCTTTCGATTTGGGCAAGCCTAAATTATTGTTGTTTGGTAATGAGTTAAGCCTTTCCCAAACAAGCCCTGGTTTTTACATGTCTGCTGTACAAGTGTTTTGAAAACACTGTGGAAAAAGGAGAAATTGCCCATAACGAGCAATTTCTCCTTTTCCCACCGTGTTTTCTACCTTTTTTGAAAACTTCCTGCAATTTTCATCAAATTTGAAATTGTCGTCTGCAAACTCTTTCAATTTGGAAGAGTCTAAAATTTGTCTTTTGAGAAAGGGTTAAGAAGCATTATTACATAAGTACCGGTATAAATCAATTGCTACGAGTAGTTTCTCCTTTCTGTAAACTATTCTAAAAACATCATCTGCTACAATTCAAATAAAAGTTACCTACATGTTGGTATACTGTTTGAGGGAAAACACTTCAATAGATATTCATCATTCTGAGTAGCAAACAATTGACCCTTTACCCCATAAGGCATTTCTATGGCATCTCTGATTGACCCTAAATATCACCAAGGATGAAGCCGTTTCTTATGTGTATATATGACACCTTTTGATAGCACAGAAAGGTGAAATTGCTCATCACAATGTTTTCCAAAGGCTCCTACAAGCAATGCGTAGAAATGAGTATCTATGGAGTAAAGGGTTTACCAGATGACGAATCTGTAGAGTTGTCCAAATTGAAAGCGATTGCACACGACAATTTCAATGTCGCTCAAATGGTGTTATTTTTTCTTTCATAGGGTAGAAAACATTGTGGGAAAAGGAGAAAATGCTGGTTACCAGCATTTTCTCCTTTTCCAACAATGTTTTAAAAAGGCTCCTTTCCCAGGGTCGTTAAAAAGCGTTAGAGTGCTGTAAAGGGTTAAGAATATATTCTTATTTCATGCTTTGCGGTAGGTTACTGAGAAGTATCGGTGAAATAATTTTTGGTATTTCATAGTGAAGACCAGTGAAAGTACCGATTTTTTGTATTCTAACTCGTCAACTGAAGGAGAAAGCCGTCGTCCCCCCGTTCTTGATACCTAGCTGAAAATGCACGTGCCTCACAACTACATGGAAATATGACATAATTTACCATACTGGTACATTTCTCACACTTGATATAATATCTTAATGCCTGCCACTCATGACAATATTGTTGATGGTGTTCAAACGATGAAATAAATTTCAATCTTTCACCATAAAAAACAAATATCCTCTATATATTCAAATACTGCTATTTTTAAACCCTTCACTATACAATCCTAAGTTTTAACCACTCTTTAGAAGCAGTTTTTTAAAAACATTTTGGGAAAAAACGAGAATATGCTGGTAACCAGCACTTTCACAGTGTTTTTTTTTTTTTACTTTCCAAAGACAATATTCAGCTTTTCAGTCACATTTTAATATGTTGTGTGCAAATGCTTTCAATTTGAACAACTCTGAAATTTTGTTGCCTGATAAAAAGTTAACTCATTACCAAACGACAATATTTTAGGCTGTTCCTAATCGAAATCATTTGCAGATGACAAAATGTGTAACTGAAAATTTGAATTTGTTTTGTGAACTGTAGAAAACCTTGTGGGAAAAGGAGAAAATGCTGGTTACCAGCATTTTCTCCTTTTTCCCACTATCTTTTCTAACAGCTTCTTTCTCAGGGTCGTCAAAAGAAGGGATCGTAACCAGCATTTTCTCCTTTTTCCCACTATGTTTTCTAACGGCTTCTTTCTCAGGGTCGTCAAAAGAAGGGATCGTGTAGTAATTGGTTAACAGATTCACAAAATCTACTAAATCAATCTGTTCTATCACATAGATTTTTTACTTGACTAGGAGAAATACATTTTGCATAATGGAGACAGAATAACACACCTGTAATAAATGAATTTCAATCTGTTACAACACAATGATGACTTTTGACAACCCGAAGAGAGATGCCTTTTGAAAACATTGTGGGAAAAGAAGAAAATGCTGGTTCCCACAATGTTTTCTATCCTTACCAAATCAAATTTTGATTTTTCAATCACCTTTATTTTGTCGTCTGCAAATGCAAATGCTTTCAATTTGGAAGAGTCTATAAATTTGTCGTCTGGTAAAAAGTTAAATCAATGTAACAAGTGTTAACCCCTATCCTACTAAATAACTAAAATTAGGTTTTAAATTTGATACTTGTGCACAAAATATTGCTGCTTCAAAGCTTTGTTTTGGGGAAGAATAACTTCTTAAAGGACAGAGTAGATCAAAGATTAGATTGCATAACCTTTGTAGCCTGATCTTAACCTACGATCACATTTCTACACTGCCGCAGTGTACAATATTAGACAAACTTGTCAGGTGAAGGAGCAACTGCTTGTTACAAGCTTGTCTAATACTTCACTTTGGTATTCTATGACAATGATTTTAACAAGAGGGCCAAGATCACCCTATTTTGTTCCACTGTCTTTTAATCCTTTACCACAAAATGACGACATTTACGAACCATTAGGAAGAAGTCTTTTGAAAACATTGTGGGAAAAAGCGAAAATGCTAGTAGCCGGCATTTTCTCCTTTTTCCACAGAGTTTTCTACACTATAAGAGAAATATTGCTTCATTAGAGCTACTATGTAATTGTTGTCTGCAAATGCTTTCAATTTGGATAGGTCTAAATTTTTGGTATGTGGTAAAGGCTTAAATAAATGTATCATGCAGTTTATTGGCATTGACAACAAAAAATATCACATATTTTTGGAATGTAAAAATGATATGGATAAATAGAAGCAAATACAACTAAGCATCATTCACACTAATGAACAATAATAAAGATTGCTTTTACATAAAGATTTTCCATATAGTAGCAGCAGAAAACATTTCTCCGGGTGTGAATGGTGTAGTTCAAACAAACAAGAAATTTCGTTGAAATAATATCCCAGCTGAAAAATTTACTTGATCGCATAACTGGTAACCAGCATTTTCTCCTTATCCCACAATGTTTTCTACCCTTCACAAAACAAATTTTGAATTTTCAGTCACATTTATTTTGTCATCTGCAAATGATTTCAATTTGAACAAGGATTAACCCTTTCCCAAACAAGCAATTTCTCCTTTTCCCACAGTGTTTTCTACCCTTTAGGAGAACTTTCTACCATTTTCATCAAATTCAAAATTGCTGTCTGCAAATTCTTTCAGTTTGGAAGAGTAAAAAATTTTTTGTTTGGGAAAGGGTTAAATTTTGTCGTTTGGTAATGAGTTAAAACTTTGAAAAAGGTTTAACTCATTACCAAACGACAATATTTTAGGCTTGTCCAAATCGAAAGCATTTGCAGACGACATAATAAAATTGACTGAAAATTTGAAATTTATTTTGTGAAGGGTAGAAAACATTGTTGGAAAAGGAGAAAATGCTGGTTACCAGCATTTTCTCCTTTTCCCACAATGTTTTCTAAAGGCTTCTTTCCCAGAGGCATCAAAAGTAGGGATTGTGTGGTAAAGGGTCAATTAATGTATACTATCAGTATTTAATGAGGTTGTCTTCAACTTCGAAGCTGTTGGCAGTAAATTATTCTATATCGGAGATAATGAGTTAATTTACCCTTTACCACACTGTCTCAAAGTTTTACTGACCTGAAAACAGGGGTTTTTGAAACATGGAAGGAACAGGGAAAAAAACGCTGGTAACCAATATTTTCTTTTTTTTCCCCCATAATGTTTTACGCCATATCATAGAGATGCCCCATTATTTAAGCCAAATTTAATTTGTCATCTGCAAATGCTTTGATTTTGGACTGGTCGTAACCCATTACCACACAATCCCTACTTTTGACACCCCTGAGAAAGAAGCCTTTAGAAAACATTGTGGGGAAAAGGAGAAAATGCTGGTAACCAGCATTTTCTCCTTTTCCCACAATGTTTTCTACCCTTCACAAAACAAATTTCAAATTTTCAGTCACTTTTATTTTGTCATCTGCAAATGCTTTCAATTTTGACCAGTCTAAAATATTGTCGTTTGGTAATGGGTTAAAATGTGTTTCCTTGAGGCAAAGGGATGAGAACAGTGTGTCCAGTTTCATGTTACCATATTATTCCTTTATCCTTTCCAACACATTCCAAATTTTCAACATTCTGAAGGGTAAAACATTTTTTAAAAACATTGTTGGTAAAAGAATGGTAACCAGCATTTTCTCTTTGTCCCACAAGATTTTCTTTCCCTTTTAACCTTTTACCCCATAAGGCATTTCTATGGTATCTCTAATTGACCCTAAATAACAGCAAGGATGAAGCCATTTCTTATGTGTATATGACACCTTTTGACAGCATAGAAAACATTGTGACAAAAGGTGCACGAGCAATTTCACCTTTTGACACAATGTTTTCCAAAGGCTCCTACAACCAATGCGTAGAGTAAATGAGTATCTATGGAGTAAAGGGTTAAGACAAATTCCAACATTTGAGATGTGCAAATGTCAGATATTCAAACTGAAAGCATTTGCATAATGTTCCAAGTGTGACTATAAATAATAAAATTTATCTTTCACAGGGCTTGTTTTCTATTGCCCATAACTTTTTCAAATTTTCAAAACACCCTTTCCTAGAGATGTTTAACTCTTTACCACACAATCCTGACTTTCAACGACCCTCAGAAAGAAGCCTTTTGAAAACACTGTGGGAAAATGCAAAAATGCTGGTAACCAGTATTTTCTCCTTTTTCCCAAGTGTTTCTACCCTTCCCATACCAAATTTTAATTTTCAGTCACCTTCATTTTGTCTTCTGCAAATGCTTTCAATTTCGACCAGTCTAAAATTTTCTTGTGTGGTAAAGAGTTAAACACGGGTTTGTTTGGTGATTGATAAAATTGCTTTTTAGACATTTAGTTACTTTTGTGCACAATGTACATCAAGATCAGCCTACATAAAATGTCAAGTCTGATCTTGGATCTATACTGTCTCTGTTATGAAGGGTTGTTTTGGCAAATAGCAGTAGTCTGATCACATTAAATAGACAGCGTTTTCATAAGCGTACATATATAATTATGAAAATAAGTATTTAATCTTTATAGCTTTCAAAAGCACATGAATCTGAAAAAAAAAGTACAGTAAGAGATATGAATCAATATTAACATTTTGATTTGGGCATTTTAATTCTCAGGTCATTCTTTCATATTTCAGTAATTAACCCTTCCCTAGATAGTTTTAAACATTTGATGTGATGCTTTGCATTCTTAACCCGTTACCACACAGCAAAATTATAGACCAATCCAAAGTGAAAGCACTTGCAGATGACAATTTCATTGTGCCTCAAACAGTGCAATTTTGCTTTGATAGGGTAGAAAACTTTGTGGGAAAAGGAGAAAATGCTGGTTACCAGCATTTTCTCCTTTTCCCACAATGTTTTCAAAAGGCTTCTTCCTCGTGGTCGTTAAAAGTCATCATTGTGTGGCAAAGGATTAAGTCATACACATGTACTTTCATATTTCAGTAACCAATTCTTCCCTAGATATTTTTCGCCTCTTCAGTCCAATTTCGTCATTCATGAGACAGTCCTTATATTTCTGTGTTAATTTTCCATTACAATAAGGTTTCCAGTTGTTGACCCCATTGCCCCTGATGTTATCATTACTAAAATTAGATACAGGTGACACCTTCCCATTAACAACTTTCTTCTCACAGGCAGTTGTTTCATTCGATTTGTTACCAGTATGTCTTCCTGGATGTTCCCCGTTCCCTTGAAGGCCTGGGTTCTTTTGTCTGATTTCTTTATCATTCAGGGAATTATCAATGTCCATATTGCTGGCAATATGAACTACAACCCCTGGACTGAAGTATGAAGAGTTGGTGTTCACATCATTGATATTCCTTGAACTTTGATTCTGACCTTCTTTGACCGACCCCTGACCTTGATGGACGCTC
The DNA here is from genome assembly GCA_943736015.1 of Tridacna crocea. Classification (NCBI taxonomy): domain Eukaryota; kingdom Metazoa; phylum Mollusca; class Bivalvia; order Cardiida; family Cardiidae; genus Tridacna; species Tridacna crocea. The sequence goes on along the minus strand of OX031060.1, from coordinate 19,949,400 downwards.
TTTGAAGACCCATCCTCAACAGCCTGTGCCTGATTTTTCAATCTCTTTACCTTAAAATAGAGTAATGAAAGACTTGCCTGTGCTCAGCTCGAATAACAAAACACCTATTGTACAGAAAAAAAATTGCAAAAACTTGATTATGAAAAAGGACCTACAAATCACTGTAACTTTAGACCAGACCACAACATTGTAGACCTGTCCAAATTGATAGTGTTTTCAGACAACAAAATAAATGAGTCGAGAAATAAAACTTGTTTTTGGAGGAGTAGAAAACATTGTGGGAAAAGGACAAAATGCTGGTGACCAACATTTTCTTCTTTTCCTATGTTTTCAAAAGCTACTTTTTTCAGGGTCATTAAAACTTAGGATTAACTCATTACCAAAGACAATATTTTTGGCTTGTCCAAATCAACAGCATTTGCAGATGACAAAATAAAAGTGACTGAAAATTTGAAATTTGTTTTGTGAACGACAGAAAACATTGTGGGAAAAGGAGAAAATGCTGGTTACCAGCATTTTCTCCTTTTCCAACAATGTTTTCTTAAGGTTTCTCCCTCAGGGCTGTCAAAAGTAGGGATTGTGTGGTAATGGGTTAAACTACGAGATATTCAGCTTATTGACATTTTGATCATAACTTCAATTCCTGTTTAACTCTTTACCAAACAAAAAAATTATAGACTGTTCCAAATGAAAACATTTGTAGAAGATAAAACAAATGTGACTGAAAAAACAAAATTTGATTTGAGAAGGGTAGAAAAGATTGTGGGAAAAGGAGAAAATGCTGGTTACCAGCATCTTCTACTTTTCCCACAATGTTTTCAAAAGGCATCTTCCTCAGGGTCATCAAAAGTCGTCACTGTGTGGATAAGGATAAAAATTGCTTAACCTTATTAATTACTCAGACACCAATTGATTTGTCTTTCTTGGATAAAAAAGGGTGTATAAAATGAACAATTAAAATTGCTGATATGGCACTTTATAAAAGGTATGTCCCTTCCAGTCAAACCTTACCAGCCGATATAGTTCAGTAGGTAGAGCGTAGGACTTGTGAACACAATGTCCTACAGGTTGTGGGTTCGAATCCCCTGCTGGCCAACTAAAAATTACTAATAGTCTTTCGGATGAGACGTTAAACCGAGGTCCTGTGTGACGGTGTTACACACCTAGCACGTTAAAGAACCAGGCGGAATTCTCAGTGGTTTCGTCCTGTATCCTTGCACTATCCCCCGTAACAACTAACCGTCTTCTGGGGGCGTAGCTCAGATGGGCAACCGGTAGCGACGATAAATAAATGAAAATAATCAAATAATCAGTCAAACCTTCAGGTATTCAACTTGATTTCTGATTATCACAATGTTGTGAATCTTTGAATGGCAATTTTACACAATCATCAGTAATTTCATAAATCCATGTACTCCCTGGGTTTTTTATTGGAATTCAGTAGGGGCCATATGGCACAACAAGCAGGGAACTAGCCCAGATTTCCCCAATGCAATTTCCATTGCAAAACAGTGAAGTACATCTGCAAAACCTATAGACCTGGGTCAGCTTGCGCAGTCTGTGCAGGCTAACTTGGGCCAAACCTTCTTGCTATTTATCTAATTTCTGCATGTCCATGGACCATTCTACCATGGGATTCAGCAGCTAGTCAGGCAAAATAGCTATAATGGATCCTTAAGGGCAAAGTGACTGGCATAATAAACTGGACCCTGATGTAGAAGACCAGCATTTTCTCCTTTTCCCACCATGTTTTCTACCCTGCCGGAAAAAAAATTATTTATTTTGTCGTCTGCAACTGCTTTCAATTTGGACCAGTCCAAAATTTTGTTGTTCGGTAAAGACTTAAAACATTACAAGGCATTCAGTTTAACTCCTTACTTCTACTCACTTCTTCATACAAAAAGAAACTAGAGCTGTCATTGATTGTGACTTTATACCCCTGACAGCGCTTTGACAGAAAAAAGTATCAAGTTCAAGGGGAGATAATTCCTCAACCACGAAGAGTTGACACTTGAAAATTGCGTCTTGCTAATCTTCAATATATGGTAAGTATATGTGCAAAGTTTCAAAACAACTGAAGGAAAACTGTAGGAGTTTGCGACACGAAATAACCAGTGTTTTGAACACAGATGGACACACGGACGGACGAACACACAGATGAACAGACACACGGACAGACAGGCCAATTCCAGTATACCCCCAAAAACATTCGTTTTGTGGGGGTATAAATACATTGTGGATATGTTTTAAATCCCCTTTTGCCAACGCATTGCTCAATTATACCTTCCAACCATGTTTTCATCTGCATTGGTGATGTGGATTTTGCGAAAATAAACAGGCAAGCTAAATTTCACTGTCTCATTTCCAACCTTGCGTTTTCACTGCACAGCAGAAAAAACATGCAGGAAAAAAACAAACATGTTCATTTTTTACCGTAAGGTAACATATCCGCAATTCCGCATACTTATATATGGAACATGATGTCAGCAATGCATTTCTGTTTGGATGGATCTTGTTGAGTCATGTGTGTAAAGGTGCATTATTTGAACAGCATTTAGAGTGATAATACACAAAAGTAGTCCATGAACATAATTCTATAGGTGAGTGCAACACTAATCTAAGTGCCTGTACAGTGTACAGGCACTTAGAATAGTGTTGCACTCACCTATCGAATTGTTCTAAATTGGGTATAAGACAGATATGGAAAAAAGTTTCTGGTCAGTTGTATTTCTGACTTAAGATTATAACCATATTTTATCCAGATCATTTCAAGAGGTTAGTGCAAGACTATTGTAAGAGCATTATACAATGTATATGCACTTACAATAGTCTTGCACTTACAACTTGATTTATAGGTATATCACAAATCATAACATCTGAACTCTAATTATTTACAATGAATCAGACATTTAGAGACAAAGATGAACTATCCTCCTTACATGTGAGTCAATGCATGCAAACTGCCAGGGCCAGGCCACATTATACAGAAACTGTCGATGATCAAATCTGTTGTCATCTGGACTGTACATTTCAGCGTGATAACTTGGGGTTAATGTCGTCATCTTGTGTCGATTTATAGAATAGCAGCGAAAGAAGTGTTTGACCTTGTCAGCTACCTGAAAAACAGGAAATGTAGATGATATATTTAACTCTTTTCAGACTTGTCCTTGTCCAAATTGAAATCATTTGCAGACGACAAAATAAAAGTAACTGAAAATTTCAAAGGAGAGGTGTCCATAAGGCCCTTTTCATGGCCACTACCGATTTTTTTAAAACTTTGTACACTGAAACCTATACATATTGGCTGTTTCTATCTTGGATTTTCTATCAGATCCCTCTTTGAGTCAGAATTACCCCAGCCACTTTGAACAAGCACACATCCTACAAACCTTTACCAATTGATTCAATATTACATATTATTACAGCCAATATGTATAGGTTTCAGAGTACAAACTTTTAAAAAAATCGGTAGTGGTCATGAAAAGGGCCTTATGGACACCCCTCCTTTGTTTTGTGAAGGGTAGAAAACATTGTAAAACATGTAATTTCATCATATGCACAACTTTTGATTTGTTGTCTGCAAAATTTTTCAATTTGGGCAAGTCTAAAATTTTACTGTTAGGTATACAGTTAACTCTTTACCAAACAATTCAAACTTTTAATGACCTTTAGAAAGAAGCCTTCAGAAAGCGCTGAGGGAAAAGGAGAAAATACTGGTAACCAGCATTTTCTCCTTTTCCCACAATGTCTTCTTTTGTTCCCAAAACAAAATTCAATATCAGTCATTTTTACTTTGGCCGTCTTCAAATGCATTCAATTTCGACCAGTCTAAAATTTTGCCATTTGGTAAAAAGTTAACCCTTTACCAAACAATCCCTGGTTTTTACAACTCTGAGATAGAAGCCTTTTAAAAACATAGCCGGGAAAGGAGAAAATGCTGGTAAGCAGCATTTTCTCCTTTTCCCACAATGTTTACTACCTTGCTGGAAACAAATTTCAATATTTAAGCTATCTTTACTTTGTCATCTGCAAGTGCTTCAATTTGGACCCGTTTAAAATCTTATCATTTGGGAAAGGGTTAAACAGTACTAGCTACAGGAGCATTACACACCACTTTCATTGTGCAATCCTCTCAAAAACAAAAAACCGACACTTAATTTATCATTTGAAAATGGACTCATTTTGGTCATGGCCAAAGTTTAGGTGCTTGGTAAAGAGTTGGGTACCTGTTCAGGAGCTAACCAGTTCCATGTATGCAACAGTTTACAAAACATGCTGTAAGGTCCACAACCCTGCTGTTTCCTCAACTTGCCATAAACTGTCAGCTCTGCGTATGTCATACCCATGTCTTCCTGTAAGATTGAATGATAAACAATGTTGTTGTACGGTACCATTCAGATACAGGCAGACCAACAATTGTTGTGATAAAAGATAAAACTGCTCCCTGCGTATTCATAATTTTGTAGTTAACTCTTTACTGAACGACAAAAATTTAGACTGGTCCAAATTGAAAGCATTTGCAGACGACAAAATTAATGTGACTCGAAAATTTGTTCTGGGAAGGGTGGAAAACATTGTGGGAAACAGAGAAAATGCTGGTTACCAGCATTTTCTCCTTTTCCCACAATGTTTTCAAAAGGCTTCCATTACAGAGTCGTAAAAACCAGGGATTGTTTGGTAAAGAGTTAATTACAAGTCCAGTATTGAGACTTTTATTATACACTTAGGTATCGTCCTTAAGTATTTGTGTAGAATAAAAGTGAGCAGACTTTTTCATAGTGTATACTGTAGTATACTGGATTATCCCACCGACATATATAAATGTCGCTTGTATTTGTATGAGAGGACAATTATCCCTTTCCCAAATGACAAATCTTAGACTGTCCCAAACTCAAAGTGTTTGCAGATGACGATTTTGAATTTGATGAGAATGGCAGAAAGTTTTCTGATAGGCTAGAAAACACTGTGGGAAAAGGAGAAATTGCTCATACGAGCAATTTCTCCTTTCCCACACTGTTTTCTAAAGACTTGTCCTGCAGACACGTAAAAACCAGGGCTTGTTTGGGAAAGACTTATACTACCTTGTTATAGAGTTACATGTGGCTCTTGTAGACAATTGGTACAGTGCTTACCTTGGGACGTAGAGGTCCTGCCTTAGGAGGTTAACTGTTACTCTGTCTTGAAAACATACCTTTCTTTTTTTTTGCTGAAGGATTAATAGATTCACTTGGATAAGTAAGACGAAAATTTACCTCATCTGTCTGGGCCAGTTTTCCATCTTCAAGTGGTTCCAATTCAGCTGTGGGTGGGGCTGTGAAAATACTGGAAAATAGGACATATTACTCTCTGGTAGGATATCGAGAAACAGAAGTGAAAATATTTTTTGATCTTACACTGGTATCACCAGTAAAAATACCGATTTGTTGCCTGGGTAAATTGTGCATGCCTTACAACCAGATGGAAAATATGACGTCATATACCTTATATTTCTTGCCCTTGACGTAATATTGTAATGCGTTGCTATGCGGATGGGGTGCGCCACAGGGAATAACAAAAAAGAACTGTGCTAGATTTTGATAAGGCTCCTCCCAGAAAGGGTTAAAAGCATGAAATAAATAGAATATTTGTTTTTTTTCAGTGAAAGATCAAAATTTGTTTCATCTTGTGAACACCATCCGTAATATTTTCACTCGTGGCTCTGCCACTAGAGAATATATTACGGACAGTGTTCACTCGATGAAATAAATTTCGATTTTTCACCGGAAAAAAAAAAATATCCTCTATATAATTGTGACCTGTCATATAAAGGGACCATGCTGACTAGGGTCAACAATTTTCAGTTTTATGACATTTTCTTAACAAAAAGTGGTCATTCCACCTTACTATACAATCATTTTCGAACTATCAATATAAATGACCTGAACTATCTTCAAATACTGTGAAACCATTAATATTCGTTGAGTACTAATTTTCGTTGATTTCGTGGGTAGGTAAGTCCACGAATTCAAGTTCCCGACGAAAGATAGGTCCTATGCCATCTTCAACTAAGTTGGGTTTGGCTTCATTGATCAATAACAAACGTGACGACGCCAACGTTAAAATGTAGACACTATCGAACAGAAAGTTATTTACACCTTAGATTATTTGTTCATACAAAGACTTCTTTGAGACTTAACAATTACCGAGTGAAAATAGTGATTTTTCATTGCCTTAACTTCATTTCTTTTTCTGTTATCCCGGCAACGACGGGATAAATACTGTTGAAAAATTACCTACACGCATCGGATCAAGTAATCCTCGTTTATCTTTTACTGTTGCATTTCGGCTGCGAGGATTTTTTTTTCATACAGCCAAAGCAATTTTCTGCTGACTACACAAAACATGTGACACGACTGCCCAGGTGTTTTTGAAACAGCCATTTCTAAACGATTTCGTGGGGTAAAAAAGTCGTAAATTAATACAACAAACGTTTGTTTTACAACCCTCTTGCCTGAATGACCTACACATTACGTCATAGATCTACCCCAAATCAAAATTTTACTGCAAATGCGTGTGTACCTGCAACTGGCATAAAATCATGTTGACGGACGGCTTGTTTCATATTTGGGTCGTTCTAATATTAAATTTGGTGATGACAAGATGGCGGATTTCAACGTGTTGTTGGACGGTGTCAGACTAAACAGAACTTGCAGTCTGATCATCGATCTATCCCATCCATTTGCACAATGGCTTAGCTCGTATTAGAAAGAAACTTTTGGAGTTCGCGCAAGATTGAATGGAAGCCGAAACTTAGGTCTCCTACAATTTTGACCCTTCACGCTTGTTCTAAATATAGATCTAGATGCAAATTTGATGGAGTTTACACTTACACCCTATTTCGGACACACTTTTGGAGAACAAGGTAAAATGTATCATTTCAGTAATGATAAACGACTCGAGCTCTAAACAGAAGATCTCTTTCCTTCTGTCACAATATATCGGCGAATATGCCGTAAGCAATCTTGTTTTCCTATGTGACCCAGACATGTGGGAAGGATAGCTTCTAAAGTCAGCAGTTTTAAAGCAGACGATTCTGAAAACGTCGTCGTATCTTTTACGGGTTAAAATTTGATTGTAAACTGTGACTACAGGATTAAACTAGAGCTATCACTCAACGTGATCATACCCCCCACCAGCTCCTTGCCACCAAACAGGTCTTTGTCACAGAATGCAGAATAGTTGAGTACAAAAGTAAGAGTTGAACATGAGCGGCAAATTGTCGCAAGATACACCCGTCTTACCCCAAGTTAAGCTGGGGCATGCACCAGACAAAATTCAAGTAAGAAAAACGACAAAGGGCAATAACTCAAAAATTAAGCGAGCAAGAGTTATGATTCCTATGCACTGCAGTCACCCTTGATGAGATCTATCCATCCATGAAATTTCATAAGCCTAGCTAGTGTAGTTTTGGAGATACGCTTCGGACAAAATTCAAGTATGAAAAACAACAAAGGGCAATAACTCAAAAATTAAGGGAGCAGGAGTTATGATTCCTATGCATTGCACTCCCCCTTGATGAGATCTATCCACCCATGAAATTTCATAACCCTACCTAGTATAGTTTTGGAGATATTCACCGGACCCAATTCAATTATTAAAAACGACAAAGGGCAATAACTCAAAAATTAAGTGAGCAGGAGTTATGATTCCTGTGCACTGCACTCCCCCTTGGTGAGATGTATCAAGCCATGAAATTTCATAACCCTAGCTAGTATAGTTTTGGAGATACGCTCCATACCAAATTCAAGTATTAAAAACGACAAAGAGCAATAACTCAAAAATTAAGCAAGCAATAGTTATAATTCCTGTGCACTGCACTCCCCCTTGGTGAGATCTATCCACCCATGAAATTTCATAACCCTAGCTAGTATAGTTTTGGAGATACGCTCCGGACAAAATTCAAGTAAAAAACAACAACAAAGGGCAACAACTCAAAAATTAAGCTAGCAAGAGTTATGATTCCTGTGCACTGCACTCCCCCTCGATGAGATCTATCCACCCATGAAATTTCATAACCCTAGCTAGTATAATTTTGGAGATATGCTCCAGACAAAATTCAAGTATGAAAAAGCAATTTGTCCAGAATCATCAAAGGGCAATAACTCCATGAAACCTACATAAACCATAACCAAAATAGGATATGCACATGTCTGCTTTATACTGAGTCTATTTGTGTAGTTTGAACCAAATCTGTCCAATAGTTGATGAGAAAAAGAGCGGACAAGAAATTTCATGAAAGGGCCATAACTCAGTGAAAAATTTCAAAATTTGTTTTCAAGTTTGAATTTTATGAAAGAATTTAACTTACTGATCATTATACATTTAGGATTTACTTCCGTGTTTACGCTCCGACTCGTTTAGACGCATGATAAAAATAGATCGTCTATCAACCATGACGATACCTGTATCATGCGCATACCTCAGTTTTACTTCTCAGAGTGAATAACCCAAGAAATAAACACTCTAGAAGGAATTACAACTGGGGTGGTGGTGGGAAAGTCTAATGATCAGTAAGTTAAATTCTTTCATAAAATTCAAACTTGAAAACAAATTTTGAAATTTTATTTCACTCATTTAACTTACTGATCATTATACATTTAGGATAGATTACAAAGCAATGATGCTTATAAACAAAAAACAGTAACTCTCACCTGGTGGTGATGCTGTAATTCCTATCCTTTAAATGATCATTTACTTTCCCAGTATGTACATCAAGAATCAACATGTATTCACATCCTTGAAGTCTTGCAATAACTATACAAGTAATTCCCGCAGTATGTACAATACAGGCTATAATACATGCAATATCTTTGCAATTAGAAAAACACTAATCTGCGACTCGCTGAAAGAAAGAACTTCCAGGTCAAAAAACAATGTATGTTCTTTACTTAAGAACTTCACAGTTTATATCCCTTAAATAGAACTGTACAAAAGTGGAATCTCGGCTCCAGTCTGCTGAAGTTAAAATGGATTCAAGCGATGCACCATTATAGAGTGCAAAGGAAGATCCTATAGCTCTGGTACTGTGTGCTCTGACCTTTGAACTTTTATCTGCCAATGTAGTACGAAGAGTCTGAACTATCCAATTTGAAATAGTTTGAATTGAGACTGGTTTATGAGGTTCATTCAACCCCAAGAAAACTGCTGTTTCATCATTACCATCTGTAGATTTCCTGAACTTCTCTGTACGTTTTAGATAATGATAAAAACATCTTTTTGGATCCAAGAGCTTGTTGTCTTTGAAAGCTGGTATGAAAATTTTTGCTCCATAATGGGCCTGTCTGTCTTGTTTAGCCAAACCATGTCTTATGAACGTCAAACCATTTTTCTGTACATTCACTGAATCTTGACCCAACCGCAGAGACTGGAGGTCGCTACATCGTCTAAAACAAGTAATAGCAATAAGAAAAACTGTCTTATATGTAAGATATTTTAAAGATGCTTTTCTTATGGGTTCAAAAGGTTCTTTCTGTAATGCCTTGAGCACTAAAGAAAGATCCCATTCAGGTACAAGCCTCCTTTTTGGCGGTCTGCTATTGAACACCCCTTTGATTAACAGAGGAATATCAGGGTGTTGCCCTACTTTAAAACCATCAACTGGGGGAAGAATAACGGAAAGCATTGATCTGTACCCAGCTATAGTACGGAACTGGAGACCTTTCTCAAACAAGTCTGAAAGGAACTCTGAGACATTAACTAAAGATGCAGCATAGGGATCAATTTTCCTTGCACAACACCAGCTATAGAATACTCTGAATTTGCTGTTATAGTCTTTTCTTGTGCCTTTCCTCCATGCTGCTCTGAAAAGTTTTCTAGCGTTTTCAGAAAATCCTTTCTTTTGCATTTGTCTGTCGATAACATCCATGCCGTCAAGTTGAACAGGCCTGGATTGAGATGCACTATTTGAGATCTCGGTTGACTCAGTAGATCCGGAATCAATGGCAAACGAATTGGGCATGCTACAAGTAACTGAAGCAGGCTCGGATACCAATGTCTCCGGGGCCACTGAGGTGCAATCAAGATAATCTGACAATGGAATTGCAACATATGACTCAGTACTTTCGGAATCAAGCAAATTGGGGGAAAGGCATAAGCAAACATGTTCGCCCATGAAATTGATAGAGCATCTATTGCAAATGCTTGATGGCTCGGAAACCAACTGCAATAGACTGGAGTTTGATGATTCAGGTCCGACGCAAATAGATCCATCATTGGGTGACCCCACATTTGAAAGATAGCACGGACTACCGAAGATTTCATAGACCATTCTGTCGGTTTGATTTTTGTCCGACTCAACTGATCTGCCAAGACATTCATTTTCCCGCATATGTGAATTGCTTTCAAATTGATCTTGTTTTGGATCACAAAATTCCATAGTTTCCATGTTCTTAAGCATAACTGGCTGGAATGAGTCCCCCCTTGCTTGTTTATATATTGGACTACTGTTGTATTGTCCGTTTTCAACAGAACATTTTTGCCCTTTATTGCTGGGAGGAAATGTTTTACTGCCATAAACACTGCTTCTAATTCCAGAATGTTTATATGCAATTTCCGCTGATCCTCTGACCAGACTCCTTGCATGTAACTGTTTCCCATATGCCCGCCATACATTGTTTTGGAAGCATCTGTAGTGATTGTAACTGTTGTCTGAACTTGTTTGAAAGATCGACCCTTTGAAATGTTTGCTGGGAGACACCACCATTTCAAATGACTTAATAGATGTGGAGTACAAGGAACCTCCATGTCTAGAGAATCTTTGGACGGTCTCCAAAAACTCAGAAGGTGTAACTGAATTGGTCTCATGTACAACCGAGCATTGGGAACTAGTTCTATGCAAGATGCCATCAGACCCAGCAGGTGAAGGAGAACTCTTGCAGAGACTGATCTTTGGTTGAAAATCTTTATTGCTTGTTTGACTTTCAAAACCCTTTCTTGAGTTGGATAAATTAACCTTCCTTTAGGTCGAAAACTGCACCTATGTAAGTTATCATTTGCTGAGGAAGAAGACTGGACTTTTTGAGATTTATTATGAAACCCAGTGACATTAACAGATGTAGGCATGTGTGACGATCTTGAAGCAAAGACATTTTGTTTTGATTGAGGTTCATTATATCGTCTAGGTAGACAGCTAATCGAATATTTTGTGTGTGAAGATGTGCAGCTGCTACTGCTACTAACTTGGTGAAAACACGTGGAGCTGATGTGGGACCGAAACACATCACTTTCCACTGATAACATTGACCTTGGAAACTGAATCTTAGATACTTCCGGTGTTTTGGATGGATTGGAATGTGTAAATAAGCATCTGCTAGATCTATTGTTATTGCCCAATCTTTGTGCTTCACCATGTTTATGACTTTGTGTAAAGTGTCCATCTTGAAATGCTTCTTTTCTATGTACTGATTTAGAGGCCTCAAATTTATTACTGGACGTAGTTTGCCATTTTTCTTTGGAACAAGAAAGAAGGTACTGTAAAAACCTTCCATTGCTTGATCCCATGGAACTCTTTCTAAAGCATCTTTTTCTAAAAGAGTAATGATTTCTTGTTGAATTAAATGTTGGGATGACTTTTGAACAGAAGTTATTTTCAGTCCCGAGAAAGGTGGTATTGTTTTGAATTCGAGTTTGTATCCTTCTTTTATTACAGACAAAACCCATTGATCGTTTGTTATTTCCTCCCATGCTTTTAGGAAATATTTGAGTCGACCCCCTACAGGTATATTTGGTTTGAGATAAAGGAATTCTTGACATTGGCTTACCTTGTTCAAATAGTCACTTCCTTTTAGGAATCCGAAAGGACGGCAAAGCTCCTGATGATTCCTTAGACTTTTGTGCATCTACTTCAGACCCAGAAGGTTTGTAGGCATCATTTTGTTTGAATTGATATGACTTCCTAGAGAAATCTGTTTTCTGCTTTTTGGATGACCATTTTTTGTCATTGGAACAAGATTTATTTTGCTGACTGATGAACTTCCTTTTAACAGGTCTTGAATCCTGAAGTTCTGGAACTAAATCATTCAGCTGGTCCTTTTGTTCCTTTCTGTGCTTTAATTTATCCTCTAACCCTTTACCAAAGACACCATCACCAGATAAAGGGAGAAACAAAACTTTGGATTGAACATCCCTCAAGGTATTCAGTCCAGTATCAGAAATGGCTGCCTTCCTGCGAATAATATGAAAGAAAGCACCCGATCTGCCAACTTGATCTAAAGCCTTAGTAGACATGCTGAAAATATCCCTAACAGTTTGTACACAACGGTCAATGTTGGGATCCTGAGTCTGTAAATCTCTTATCAATGCTCCAAGACCTTGTTGCAAGTAAGACATGGCAATGATACCCATACGTGTTGCCATTTGTCCTTGAAACCCCACACTCTCAATGGTTTTCAAAGGTTGTGAATGTAATTGACGACCTTTTCCCCAAGATTTTACAGCTTTTGAACCATGACGCTTCTGCAGCATAGGCTCTATAAGGTCATCAAGACCTGGGACCTGTAGGAAAGTTTCTGACTGTGAATGTACCGGAAAAGTCAACCTATATTCATCCTTATAGCAAGATAGCCTTTCTGGATTTTCACATCTCCAAGAGTTTGACAATATGTCAATTTGAGACTTGTCTAGAATTAAACCACCAGATGAAGACTTGTCTGTGTCCGGAGTGTTGAATAATGCACCCAAACAGTTGTTTTCTTTGTCTATGTATTTATCAAAGCACTTATCGGCCGGTCCTGAGAAATCGGCATTAGAAGATGACTGGGAAGATTCATTGTCACTGTCCCCTAAAAAGCCTCTGAGTCCCGTACGCTCACGTCTAGAAGGCTGAAGGGATAAGACATCGTCCCGAGCATAACTCGGTACATGCAATTCGTTGTCGAGTGAATTTTTCAATGACAACAACGGTCTACGCAACCCCGAAGGTTCGTTATCCGTTTGTGAAACACCATGAGCTTCTGGCTGGCCAAAATTGCCCCCAATACTCGTTGACATACCTTTCAGAGTCTCAAGAGAACTCATAAGTTTGTCGAATTTGTCGTCAACTCGCTTCTCCATATCCGCCATCTTGGATTCTAAGTCCTTTATGGTGGTAGTGGTCCGTTTCGTTTTATTTGTCTTCGTATCAGAAGAAACGTGAACACTCGAGACCGAGGCATTATCTCTCTCAGAGATAGGCGTAAGTTTCAAAGCAGCCTCGGCCATAACGAAAAAGAAGAACAAAAAAAAAACACGTCGAGCGTTGTTCACGCTGAAAGTAAAACTGAGGTATGCGCATGATACAGGTATCGTCATGGTTGATAGACGATCTATTTTTATCATGCGTCTAAACGAGTCGGAGCGTAAACACGGAAGTAAATCCTAAATGTATAATGATCAGTAAGTTAAATGAGTGAAATAAAATCAATGAACCATAACCAACATTTCATATGCACATCTCTGCTTGATACTGAGTTTACCTGTGAAGTTTGAATAAAATTCGTCCAGTAGTTTATGAGAAATAGAGCGGACAAAAAGCTACAGACCGACCGACCGACGGACCGACCGACAAGCTGACTCCTATATACCCCCCAAACAGAGTTTTGGGGGGTATAATAATAACCGTGTAAATTGTAAATAATTACGAATATCTTAATTGATAGACTTGAAACCGGCGATCAGATTATCAGATAAGTGTCATAAACTTTACACCCTTTACACCCGATACGATACCTGTATACTTGTCATCGATCAAGTCCCGTCTTATGTTATCTTTTTTTCTTTGACACACTTTATTAATGAACAGTTTAGATTTTTTTTTTTTCACTAAAAAAAATTTCTTTTGGAAATGGAAAATCAACCAATTTACGGTCCAACGAAAATGCCGAATTTGAAAAATCCATGAAATTTCATACCAACGAAATTATATGAATCCACAGTATTTGAAATTTGTTTTTTGAAGGGTAGAAAACATTGTGGTTACCAGCATTTTCTTCTTTTCCTGCAATGTTTTCAAAAGGCTTCTTTCTCAGGGTCGTAAAAACCAGGGATTGTTTGGTAAAGGGATAATGCTAGTGAAATGGGTCTTAAATACCATACTTAACTTGAGTCAGAAACTAAGTCTATTAGCGGTATTGAGCAAACTAACAGCCTCAGATATTTTCATGAAACCAGGCCAATGTGTAAGTATGGGTAGGTTTCATTGCTTATATTTCACTATCCCTGCAACATAAATTATAACCTACAGCTGTCTGTGGTATATCGCCCACATGGGCTACCAGTGTTGACAGTATGAAAAATTGAAAAATCGATCAATCTCTTTAAGGTCAGTGAGACAAAAAGGTGAAGACTTACCTTTCAAGTGACTCAAAATTGAAGAAGACTTTACAATACTTTATAAAACTTCGTAGATCATTTTTACATATTCCTCCAATTGGGTTAATATCAGCACTAGAACAGTCATATTTAGTCATGTAACCACGCAATCTGAAACATAAAATGTATCATCATCTTTATTTCATAGACAGGCTTTTTTTCCCCCTCTAAATATCCCCCTATGAATATTTTTTGTGTCGTGGAATTCAAACTCTCTCTGCGACAATCTTGAATTTTAACATCCCTAAAGGGTTGGGGTTTTTTTTTTAAACTTTTTACCACTCAATCCCCACTTTTAATGACCCTGAGAAAAAAGCCTTTTGAAAATATTGTAGGAAAAGGAGGAAATGCTGGTAAACAGTATTTTCTCCTTTTCCCACAATGTTTTCTTCCCTTTCCAAATCAAATTTAAATTTTTCCGTCACATTATTTTGTCGTCTGCAAATGCTTTCAATATGGAACAGTCTATAATGTTGTTGTTTCAGTTTGGTAAAGACTTAAAACATTGCAGTAAAATGAGAAAATGCTGGTAATTAGTATTTTCTCCTTTTATTGAGCAGTTTCTTCAGTGCTATAATAGTATTACCAGACTTGTTCAAATTGAAAAAAAAAAAAAAAAAAAACGCAGATAACAAAATGTTGCAAAGACAATGATTCTTGTTACTAGAAGGCCGGAGCACATTGTGTGCAAAAGAGAACACAGTATTTACCATCATTTTCTCCTTTTCCCACAATACTTTCAAGGCCTGAATTTGTCAAGGTCATTAGCTCTTTACCAAATAACAAATTTGCCGACAAAAAATTAAATTTTTTTAATACGATGGTTTCTGCTTTTCATAGGACAAAAAATATTGTGGGAAAGGAGAAAATGCTGGTTACCAGTTGGTTATCAGGTTTTTTTCCTTTTCCCACAATGCTTTCCATAGGCTTCTTTCTCTGGGTTGGGATTGTGTGGTAAAAATTTAAAACACAGAATAGTGTACAGGGTTGACATACATACATTACCAGAGATTTCTCTTTTGTGTGAATGTTTTCAAAAGCACAAGATCTTAACCTTTTCCCCAAACGGCAAAGTTTTAGACTGGTCAAAATTAAAAGCACTTGCAGATGACAAACGTTAACTCAGAAATTGAAATTTGTTTCAGCAGGGCAGAAAACATTGCGGAAAAAGGAGACAATGCTGGTCATCAGCACTGTCTCATTTTCCCACTATGTTTTCAAAAAGCCTGATCTCAGGGACTGTTTGGGTTAAAAGGAAGGTTTATGGGTATATATATATTATTATTATTATACTGCAAAGAAATTTCTCTTGATCTGATTGGTTAACATGCCGGGAACATATATATCATGTTCCCTGGCAAAAACCACATAAAGCCAGTTTCCCTTTGAGTGCCCTGTAAACATCACTACACATGCAATACAACATCCAAAGTGGTGGCATCGACTGATCACCAGACTGCACATTTATGCACCAAACTGCACGTTTTAGTGACATCAGTTTCCAATGACGGCAGTTTTCATTGAATTGGGGCACTCCGAATGGAATTTTCATTTCATCAGCATACTGGATCCAGGAGATTATAATAAAGGAAATTTTCGCTTAACCTGCTTTGGAAGGGTTAAAACTTTGCAGTATAATAATTTCCGCTTGGGGCGACATGATTCGACACAGCCGTGAACAAGTTTTCAAGTCCCCTGCCATCTGATCGTACAACTCATAAAGTCAATCCAATACATGAACTCAGCCTGAAACCTACCCTTCATCTACATTAGCAGATCCCAAGACAAGCAGGCCGCCAGGTCTACCCCTTGCCCACAGACATAGCTGCGCAAACAAATATGCAAGCACCATTCTCAGACGTGCCTGAAAAGAAACAACAAACACTACACTGTAGTTTTGAGTTGGAGTTTGACAGATTAAACTATAGTATATAAAGGACTGGTCCAAATTGAAAGCACTTGCAGACAACAAAATAAACTAATTCAAATTATTTGAATTTCTTTCAGCAGGGTAGGAAACATTGTGGGAAAAGGAGAAAATGCTGGTTACCAGCATTTTCTCCTTTTCCCACAATATTTTCAAAAGCTTTCTCCTTCAAGGGTGTTAAAAGTAGTCATTGTTGGTAAAGGGTTAAAAGTATAGGAAACTATTGTAGATCAAAGGTTTATGATTAAATGCCATAAAATGACCAAACTGATCTCTGACCAACACAAGGCAAGGAGGTTTGGTCAGTGCATTTTAACTCTACCAAACAACAAAATTTTGGACTGATCCAAATATTGAAAGCACTTGCAGACAACAAAATAAATGTAATTCAAAAAATGAAATTTGCTTCCAGCAGGGTAGAAAACATTGTGGGAAAAGGAGAAAATGCTGATAAGGAGAAAATGCATTTTCTCCTTTTCCTACAATGTTTTCAAAAGGCTTTTATTTCAGGGTCTTAAAAACCAGGGATTGTTTGGTAAAGGGTTAACTCTGTACCAAGCAACAAAATTTAGGACTGGACTAAACTGAAAGTGTTTGTGGACAACATATCAAATATTGCTAAAATGACGATTTCTGTCTCTGAACAGGGTAGAAAATATTGCGGGAAAAGGAGAACATGGTGGTTACCAGCATTTTCTCCCTTTCCCTCAATGTTACCAAGAGGCTCTTTCCACAGGGCCGTTAACCCTTTACCACACAATCCCGACTTTTAACGACTTTGAGAAAGAAGCTTTTTGAAAATATTGAAGAAAAGGGAGAAAATGCTGATAACAAGCATTTTCTCCTTTTTCTACAATGTTTTCTACCCTTTCCAAAACAATCTTTAATTTTTGAGACATGTTTAATTTGTCGTTTGCAAATGCTTACAATTGGGAAATGTCTAAAATTTTGTCGGTTGGGAAAGAGTTAAACCACAGAATTGTGTGGTAAAGGATTAAGTGATCTGGCAAGGCCATTTAGCCGTTTCTGGAAAGCTGGTTGGTTGCTTAATTGCATTTATTTATCGTTGCTACCGGTTGTCCATCTGAGCGACGCCCCCAGGAGACAGTTAGTTGTTACAGAGGATAGTGCAAGGATACAGGTCAAAACTACTGATAGCTTCGCCTGGTTCTTTAACATGCTCGGCATATAGCACCATCATACAGGACCTCATTTTAATGTCTCATCCAAAAGACTATTAGAAATTTTAGTTGGCCAGCCAGGGATTTGAACCCACAACCTGTAGTGACGTGAAACATTGTGTTCACAAGTCCTACGCTCTACCTACTGAGCTGTATTGGCTGGTGGAAAGCTGGTTGCTTGACCTATACTATTTATAGCAGCCATTAATTGGTCATTAGAAAGTACTTTCATCAGTAGTTCATGACAAAGGAGGCCCTAAACCAAACAATAGAATTTTAGATTTTTCTAGTTGGGGGCTTTTGAAGATGAAAAATAAGATCTTTCTGAAATGATTAGAATGAATTCAGAAATACCAGAAAGCATTGAGAGAAAGAGAGAAAACACTAGTTTTTATTCCTTTTATCAAAATATTTTCCAAGACCTTCTTTTCCAGAGTTATTTAAACCTGGGATTGCTCTTTACAGAATTAACCTTTACCAAACAATCCCTGGTTTTTACGACCCTAACATAGAGGCCTTTTGAAAACATAGTGGGAAAAGGAGTAAATGCTGGTAACCAACATTTTCTCCTTTTCTCACAATGTTTTCTACCCTTCCTAAAACAAATTTCAATTCTTTAGTCACAATTTGGACCAGCCTACAATTTTGTCGTTTGGTAAAGGTTTAAGCTGCAAGCTGGTAAAAAGGGCCAACAATGAGTGTCTCTCCTACCTCAGAGATATGTCGGAGTTATCTTACTTGAACATTTTGCAATGCCAAATTCTCCCTGATTCCTCCACCGTTGACTCTGAACTTTGGCACCAACTTAAGGGCTGTTGTAAAGACCCCAACAACAGCTGCCACGGCTGTATCAATCACAATGGACAAGTGAAAGCTGAAACAAAACAAATTCATAAGATAAACATCTTCTAACCACAATAGTGAAACTATGAACAGGGAGTATATATGCATGTTTCATGCAAAATTTTAAGCCTACTACAACTTGTGTGCTGGTAACAGAATTTTCTCCTTTTCCCACATTGTTTTCAAAAGTCTTCTTTTTCAGAGTCATTAACCCTTTCCCAAACGACAAATTTTAGACTCTTCCAAACTCAAAGAGTTTGCAGACGACAATTTCAAATTTATAAAAATGGCAGAGAGTTTTCCAAATGGGTAGAAAACACTGTAGGAAAAGGAGAAATTGCTCATTACAAGCAATTTCTCCTTTTCCCACTGTGTTTTCAAAAGACTTGTACTGCAGACACATAAAAACAAGGGCTTATTTGGGAAAGAGTTATAAGTCAGAATAGTGTGGTGAATGGTTAATCGTCAAGAGCAATTTCACCTTTTGCCACAATGTTTTCCAAAGGCTCCTATAAGCAATGCGTAAAAATCAGTATCTATGGAGTGAAAGGTTAATCAATAAACACAAGAGAATGTTTTTCCCACCTTCCAATCTCACTGGCCAAGTTAGCTGCTCTTGTTTTTGTTTCCAGAGACGAGTTCTCAGTTCCCATGTAACATGTAGTGAACAGTCTACTAGCAACTTCTTTTGGATCAGTTGGGAAGTAGGACGGGTCACCTACCAGGCGGCGAATGTCCGACAGTACATTAACATCTGTTAAAAGACCAACATATACTGTGGTGTTGACCCTTTACCTCACCATCCTTCTTTTAGCAATCCTCAGAACAAGAGCGGCAAGATACGCCCATCTTACCCGAAGTTGGACAAAATTCAAGTATGAAAAACAACAAAGGGCAATAACTCAAAAATTAAGCAAGCAAGAGTTATGTTTCCTGTGCACTGCACTCCCCATTGATTAGATCTATCCATCCATGAAATTTCATAACCCTAGCTTGTATAGTTTTGGAGATATGCTCCGGACAAAAAACTAGACGCCGCCCGTTCGCCTGCCACAAGTGATCCCATAATACGTTCCGTCTTCGACGGGCGTATTAAAAAGGTTTTGAAAACAATGTTCCTTGTCCCTCATTGTTTCTTCTCAACACAAACTTTAGTTTTTGAATCATATTTAGTTGTTGTCTGCGGCTGCTTTCAATTTGGACTAGCTTGAAAATTTCGTTGTAGTTAAGGGTTAAAGCAACAAGCCAGGAACAGAGTGATAACCTCATAATTATGCAAAATCTAACTATTACTGCATAGGCAGAGTTTTCCCTTGGCTTTAAAAATTGGGGGTAATTGTGGCCCCCCTTCCTCATAAGTTGAGGGTCATTTTGTTAATTTAGGGGGTCAAAATAAATGGATCTCATAGTCATCAACTTCAAGCACAATTTACAATGCATTTCACCTTCAAACTCCAAGATAGAAAAATCGGTCACTTTTTGACAGACCAAACATTTTCGTCTGAATTGCTGCTTGACATGGCTTGATCAGCAGTTGAAGGAGGCAGACGATAGAAGAATGCTAGTTTTCTTCGTCGTGACATTATTTTCCGAGAACAGCACAGTCTGGTAATGTGTACTTTTATATACCGTAAGTCGTATAAAATATGTTCTGAAATACTGAGAACCCAAGCAAGACTTTGACTGGGCCCATATTTACAATACATGTCCATTATACTTTATGGTAATAATGCTTAAACCAGTCTTATTCGATATATAAATTACCGGAAAACCACTTTCATCTAAAATATACCCTGTAGTTAAAAACAGAGCCGTACTTGTCTGACATTGAAGCTAGAACAGACTTGGATTTATGATGCTTTATTCAATTTCGTACATGATTTAGATTTTGGAAAGTTGCTTCACCGATGTCGCACTGTCGTTTATTTTGGGGGTCATTTGAATTGGAATTGTGTCTATGACACAGGGTTTGTGCATCATGGAAAACCCTGATAGGCCTTTTTACACCTTTCAAAGTATAATATTAATAAAATGAACCTGCACATTACAGAATCAAATCAGCTTTTTTCCCCCAAATTTTCCTTTTTCCTTGATGTTTTTAAAAAGACTTCAAACTCAGGGTCATAAAAACCAGGGGATTGTTCGGTAAAGGGTTAACTGAAACAAAAATGTTCAACAGAAAAACACTGGACCGCTATATTTCAAAGCAGTTTCTGCAAATCAAAGGTTGAATGATTTCCTAAAATGCCATCAAGATTAAATCAATTACCCAATGTTCCATGGCCTTATTTCTTTTAACATATTCAATCAAAAACATACTTTCTGTTTCAAATTCACTCCCAATACTTTGAAATATTACAAAGCAAAACTGAGCAAAGTTCATGGAATATTAAACATACATTTCAAGGGCTAAATCTTAAGAGAGACCGCTGATGAAATCAAGGTCTGTCAGGGGGAGTCTGTGTCCAGATTTTGAAAACTGATTGAATGCACTTAGTTCTGAGTAAACATGTGAATTGTATATAATTATGAAACTCACGTCTGTCAATAGTTTTAACGAAATCCTGGTTTTACGATGCTGTTCCCTGAATAAAACTATACCTAGAGTTTACAGCAAAGGCTTTTAACCCATTACCAAACAGCAATATTTTAGACTGGTCCAAATTGAAAGCATTTGCAGATGACAAAATAAAAGTGACTGAAAATTTGAAATTTAATTTGTGAAGGGTAGAAAACATTGTGGGAAAAGGAGAAAATGCTGGTTACCAGCATTTTCTCCTTTTTCCATAATGTTTTCTAAAGGCTTCTTTCTCAGGGGCATCAAAAGTAGGGATTGTGTGGTAATGGATTTTTAAGGACAAGTTTACAATTTTGTCCTGCTGTAAAGTGTTAACTCATTACCAAACGACAAAATTCTACGTTTGTCCAAATCTAAAGCATTTGCACAGGGTTCCCACAACTTTCTGCTTGCAAAATTCCAGACTTTTTCCAGGATTTTTTTCAAAATTCAAGGTTTTTTGCGATAGAAGAACTGGAACTGCAAAATCTTTTGAAAGTTACTTTCTTACATACATTCCTTGTTTTAATGAAAAATTGAGATTTAAAGAACATTCTAACAGCATGATAGTTATTTCATTTCTTTACTTGGCTAGTTACAAAACTGCAAAGGACCAAATATAGATTCAGATCAGCCTATCCATACAGGCAGTTTAATAAGGATCCATGCTGTTCTCTTACAGTTCCTACAAGTACCGTAAAACGCTGTGTATACCACGCAGGCATGTATAACACGCAGGCCTTTTTCAGCATCAGATCCGAGCAAAAAAGGTTGTTCGGATGTATAACATGCATCAAAAATTGACCAAAATATCGTAACATGTGAAGCTTAGGTCGTCGTCTTGAAAAATTGTAAATGGCGGGATTTTATCAAAGGGAAATAACCATTTTTAAACAAAGTGGAAATAGTAATGATTCGATGTGTACTCGGGGGATTGCAAAAACATGCCAGCTTATGACATGTTGCAAATTCACACATTGAACTGACGAACATATCGTAGTTAATCTCCCTATTTTCTCACCTCGGTCGACAAATGTGACAGGTGTGAAATAAACACGGTTTTTGTAAAAAGTAGCGATATATATTTTTAAATCATTCATTTCTTTCGGAATCATTATTTTACTCTTTTATAATTGTTCAAGTTTTGCTATTACAAAGAATAAAAAAAAATGGGACGAATCAGACGATAACAGTAAATCAATATTTATCATTCCGGGGTACTTTCGGCATTGCCAAAATGGCTGATAGAATCGGGAAATTACGAATCCTAATCCACAAATTAATAATGTACAAGTACATTTTAACAAAGTTAAAACATAATGTTTTTTTTTTTTAAATCGATAAAAGTTGAAATGGGGTGATGATGAAAGTTAAGGCTGTGGCGAGAGAACTTTGCCGTTTTGTACCTACCCCCCACCCCACCCACTTTGAACAGGTATACGACCGAATTTCAAGGAGGAGAAAAACACGGTTTTGCCTATAGTAGTGTATAACACGCAGTCCCCAGTTTGAAATTATTCAGAGCTGAAAAAATGTGCGTGTTATACGCACCAAAACACGGTAATGAAGAGTTCCAAGGCAAATAGTATAGATCCTTATAAGACTACATAAGCTGGCAAATTGGGAACAATAGGACCATGATGGTCCTATATCACTCACCTGAGTACTATAAAGCTTTAAAGGTCTACAGTGAAGATAAATACCAAATATCAAAGTTCAAGGCCAAATAATTCTGACAGGGTATGTAACTGCGCAAAAAGCATTTTCTTCTTTTCCCAAAATGCTTTCACAACCCTTCTTCTTCAAGGTCATTGAAAGTCAGGATTGCATAGTAAGGGAATGAACTAACTTTCAGAGGCAAAGCCTTCATTTCCTGGTCAAAATGGTGGTCGAATGACAGATTAAAAAACATCATTCAATCATTATTAAGACACAAATGAGACTTGTCTCAATAACGTTTTATCAAATTTTAAAGGATGTTGGCTGAGACAGTAATCAAGCCAGCGCAAACTGGGAACCCTAGACTAACAGCTCACAACATTATTAATTTATTGGAGCTCGATAAGTCCAGTATGTGAAAGGTAATCCCTTTTTCCATAACGCATCTTACAAATGGAAATTGTATCACAAGACTATCCTAAGGAAGACATGTATGCCAAGGACTTTAGAAGATAACCATCAACGTGGATGGATGGATGGGCCAACTGACTGTAATTGGTCTGTAATGAAATTATACATTTAGTCCCCTTTTTTGATAACGTGTTGTGTCATGAAATAAAATCAAATAACTATTGTCTGTGGCTTAACAAGATGAACTTTAATTACATTTTGTCGTGTAATGAAAGAGATATTGGTCCAAAGTAGAAATATACACCAAGCCCCCTTTTTCCATGACATGACATTTAATGAAAAAATGTAAAATATTGTCAATGGCGAACTATCATAAGGAACACACATGTACATAAATTCCATCTTGTTTCAGAGCAGAAGAATTTTTAAGTTTTCCTTCTTTGTTCCCATGTTCAAACTTGTGAACACCAGGGCGGGGCCAGTTCAAACCACGGGGGCATCATATGAACAAACTTGGTAGAGATCCTCTAGAAGATAGTACATACGAAATATCAAAGCTCTAGGACTTCCAGTTTCAGAGAAAAAAAAAGTTTTCCGTCTTTGTTCCTATGTTTCAAATTTGTGATCCCTGGGGCGGGGCCAGTTTGAACCCCGGGGGCATCATATTAGCAATCTTGGTAGAGGTCCAATAGCATATGCTGCATACCAAATATCAAAGCTCTACAATTTTGTGTTTCAGAGAATAGATTTTTCAAAGTTTTCTTTTATTATTCCCATGTTCAAACTTGTGACCCCCGCGGGGGCATTATATGAACAATCTTTGTCCACTAGGAGATGCTACATACCAATTATCACAGCTCTATGCCTTCTAGTTTCGGAGAGGATTTTCAAAGATTTTGCTTTTTTCTTTGGTTGCCATGGCAACCAGAGTTATGGGTGGAACAACTTTGGTAGAGATTCAAATAAGGGACACCCCTGCCAAGTTTCATCACGACTGGCCCAGTGGTTTAGGAGGAGAAGATGCTAAGAAATTGTGGACAATGCACGACAGACATAGGGTGATCACAAAAGCTCACCTTGAGCACTTCGTGCTCAGGTGAGCTAAAAATGTGTTGTTTTTTTCTATATTGGGAATTGTTTTCTTTATGATTTAAGACACAGAAACAAGTATTTGCATATCATTTACTATCATAGTGCACAACAGTTTTGTTGTAAGCCTTCAAATAGAGATTCTTTTCCCTCTTCAGTCAATGAAACTAAAACCTAATTCTAAAGTAGATCTACCATGTTTTACTTTCACTTTAATAGTTCAGTTTTCATGACCTGAAATACATGAATAAATAAATTGGTCGTTTCAAAGGGCAATATCCCTGCTTTTAAAGTTTCTGAAAATACAAATAATCGTAACTTTGTTAGATTTATACTTGAAGTGTTTTGATCCATGATTGCAGACGAGCGCCTACTTTCAGTTTCCTCTGACTCGTCAACCTCATTCCGACTAGAATCATACCGTGGCTTCATAAAAATGAAGTTTTTTAACCTTTTAGACCCCTATGGATTTAAATTTATAGTAATATTTTCTCTTGTAGCTCATTTCACGTCAATTCACTTTAGCTCGTGTCCCGGAAAATACAAAGCACAGCTGCATTGTATTTTAGGATAAGTACCGAGTTCTCCGAAATCAATACGCTGGATCCCGGTTTGTTTAAATGTTAGAATAACTAGTCCGGGACCAGTGAACCTACGAAAAGACCGTATGTATTTGGGGAATTCACCTTCTTCGGTATATATGTCTATTGTAGAAAATATTGGACCTTTATCCGAAAAATGGAGGACGCAGATCGGAGATTAATATGGTCCTGAATTCTTGTTTCATACCCAAAACGTTTCGTACTTTTCCCGGGTTTTTCCCTACTTTTCATAGATATAACAAAATTCAAGACTTTTTCAAGACCGGGAACGGGTTTTACGAAATTCCCGACTTTTTCCCGTTTTCCCGACAGCGTGGGAACCCTGATTTGCAGACGACAAAATAAAAGTGACTGAAAATTTGAAATTTGTTTTGTGAAGGGTAGAAAACATTGCGGGAAAAGGAGAAAATGCTGGTTACCAGCATTTTCTCCTTTTCCTACAGTGTTTTCAAAAGGCTTCTTTCTCAGGGGTATCAAAAGTAGTGATTACTTGTAATTGGTTTATGTGGTTTGTAACACTATTTAAGTTACATAATGGTAGACAGCGCACCTATTCATACTTCCTTAGTTCCTTTTTGCTTTGTTTTGTTTTAACATTGTTTAGACAGATTAGGTTGTATCGCAGTGGCCATAGCACCTATGCATGTTTCCTGGCCTTCCTAACTCTTTACCAAACGACAAAATTTCAGACTGGTCCAAATTGAAAGCACTTGCAGACGACAAAATAAATGTAACTCAAAAAATTGAAATTTGTTTCTAGTAGGGCACATAAACATTTTGAAGGGAAGAAAACATTGTGGGAAAAGCAGAAAATGCTGGTTACCAGCATTTTCTCCTTTTCCCTCAATGTTTTCAAAAGGCTTCTATCTCCGGGTCGTAAAAACCAGGGATTGTTTGGGAAAGAGTTAACCCTTTAACCCTTTCCCAAATAATCCTTGGTTTTTACGGGTCTGAAATAATAGCCTTTTGAAAACATTGTGGAAAAGGAGAAAATGCTGGTTACCAGCATTTTCTCCTTTTCCACAATGTTTTCAAAAGGCTTAACCCTTTCCCAAACAATCCCTGGTTTTTACGGGTCTGGAATAATAGCCTTTTGAAAACATTGTGGAAAAAGAGAAAATGCTGGTAACCAGCATTTTCTGCTTTTCCCACAATGCTTTCTACCCTATCATAGACAGAAATCAGCTTTTCAACAAGAGTTGAATTGTCATCTGCAAATGCTTTTAATTTGGTCTAGTCTAAAGGTTTGTCATTTGGGAAAGTGTTAAATCAGTACTGATACAACTCTCTTTCCAAGAGAGAGACTACTTTCTCAAATGAATCAAAAGTATGAGGCAAAAACTTGCTGTGAAGTAAGTTTGCAGCAACTGAGTATCAAACCTGCAACCTCAAGGTCACAAGCAGATACACTAACCACTATGGTTTCTTGGCTGGCCTGGGCTTCTCGTACTTACTTTCTTACTCAATTTCAGACAAGCTTGATTTCAAACTCTTTGTATATGCCTTACCTCCATTTTTGATTTCATTACACAGTAAGTGGCACATCGACGCAACTATACAAGCTGTACTTGAACTATCGATACCACCACTGAGTGGTAAAAAGAACCCTCCCTGTCCACTCCCACGTAAATAGTCCCACAGCCAGATTGCTGGTCCTAAACTGTAACAAGAGGGCCATGATGGCCATGAAATCGCTCTTCTGAGTCTATTGACCAAACATGAACCATTTTCAATCTAGTGACCTAGTTTTTAAGTAAGCATTATCAAACACTCTTGAGATATCAATAACACAAACACTCTAGAGTACTGGACTGAAAATGTGGTCTCTTGAGGGTACAAAAGGTTTTTGTAAGATTTGACCAAGTTTTATACCCAACATTACCCATTATCACAATCTTTTGAGACATTGCAAAAACAATTATTCTGACCAAATTTGAAGAATATCAGTCTGAAAATGTGGCCTCTAGAGCTTACACAAGGTTTTTCTAATGTTTGACCCACTGACCTAGCTTTTGACTCCACATGACTCATTTTCAAATTCATTTAAGGTATCACCATCCAAATATTCTGAACAAGTTTCAGGAGTATCAGACTAAAAATGTTTCCTCCAGTGCCTACACAAGGTTTTTCTAAGATCTGACCTGGTGACCTAGTTTTTCACCCGACATTACTCATTTTCAAACTCGTCAAAGATATTATCAAAGCAAACAATCTGACCAATTTTCAAGAGTGTTGGACTGAAAATGTGGCCTCCAGAGTGTACACAAGGTTTTTCTAAAATTTGACCTGGTGACCTAGTTTTTGACCTGACATGACCCATTTTCAAACTCGTCTGAGATATTATCAAGGCAAAATGTCTGACCAACTTTCAGGAGCATTGGACAGAAAATGTGGACTCTAGAGCATACACAAGATTTTTCTAAGATATGACCTAGTGACATAGTTTTTGACCAGACATGACCCATTTTCGAACTTGTTCCAGATTTTATTGGGACAACCATTCTGACAAGTTTCATGAGTATCAGACTGAAAATGTGGCCTCTAGAGCATACACAAGGTAGAAGTTGACGACAAACGACGCACAACAGATGCCAGACACAGCACGATCACAATAGCTCACCATGAGCACCTCATGCTCAAGTGAGCTAAAAATATAAATCCAATATCAAATTTTAACACTAGCATCAGGTACACTGTACTCAGTATAAACTTATAACTCATTTCTGACTTTATATATGAGTCACATTCTAGCAAAAGGGGTCTTAACTCTTTACCACACAACAAAATTTTAGACTGGTTCAAATTGAAAGCATATGCAGACGACAAAATGAAGGTGACTGAAAAATTGAAATTTGATCTGGGAATGGTAGAAAAGGCTGTGGGAAAAGGAGAAAATGCTGGTTACCAGCATTTTCTCCTTTTCCTACAGTGTTTTCAAAAGGCTTCTTTCTCAGGGTCGTCAAAAGTAGAGATTGTGTTATAATGGGTTAATGTATCTCCGTTATACACAATACTGGCCCAAGCCATCACACAATTATACGTCTATAGGAGCCACTTTTTTTCTTAATTATGAGATAGGTTGGTCCTTTGACAAACAGAAAATTGACCAATAGCAAAAAGTATCAGCCCAGGTCAGCCTGTGCAAACTGCACAGGCTAACATGGGTCGATACTTTTCACAGATGCATTAAGCCCCCTTTTCACAGAGCATGGTTCATGTATACTATACCATACATTTCACCATATCAATCTGGAACAGTGATCTCTTATATAAAAAAAAAAAAACAGTCAAAAGTTCTTACTGGCAGAGTCATATTGATATTTTATCACATAACTCTCCTTGTTTTCAATGTGATACAGCCATTACGAATTTTCTTGTCTCACACATGTGTGAGATAAGAAAATAGTGCTGTATATGGTCAACACTCTGTTATTATACGCTTCATTTCTAAACCATTGGCTCATTTAATAACATTTTCGTAGACTCTTTTAATGAATTTTTATCCCCTAAACAAACTCGTCAGATCCTATATATCATACATACAAAACTGACCAAGTAATGCATGTAGCTTATACAATGTCATCTTCGCGAGCCAAGGTTACGATCACTATGTGGATCTTACCTTGGCTGATTGAGCCCGATCTCGAGAAACCTGCGATGTGCCCTCTACTGGATGATGGTTATTACCCCCCTTTACATCATATTTCTAAAAGCCAATGAAATATCATTTTACAAACCGCTTGCGAATACATATGAAGCAATAAGCAGACATCCACATGGCAACCTTGTTCTATTTTTATCAAAGATGAAATGCTACGAGCGATTTCATTCGTTGCAGTACGAGCTGGCTGCATCCAATGAAAAAGCGTATCGGGGGAATGTAAAAATCAAGCTCGATCCGCCAAGGGTAGAGTAGCGTAGTGAATCGTCAGCCTTGGCTTGCGAAGATGATACAATGTATATTCTACAGTATAAAGAAATGACCAAATGAAAGTTTCTTTCTGCATATATTCTTGACTAAGAATTCAAGAATTAAATAATATTTGATATCATAGATTTTAGATCAAACCTACAATCATGTCTAGTCTGATCTTGCACTGCACTATCCACAAAAATCTGCCCTTTTGCGTAAAAGCTTTGTATCCAATATACAGTAGATGTTAATTATGTTTACCTTATTTCTTCCTCTGCTGTGTGAAACTGATAGTCAAAGGGGTCCGAGACAGGTAAAAAGCTATCCTCATTGGACAGGGCAAAGTCCACATGTACACGAGGGTAAGATGGGGCCATTGAATTCTGACGAGTATAAATTCATTTATTTCAACCCTTTACCAAACAATCCAGAGTTTAACAAGACTGAGCAAGAAACCTTTAAAAAAAATTGTAGGAAAAGGAGAAAATGCTGGTAACCAGCATTTTCTCCTTTCCCACAATGTTTTCTACTTTATTAACCCTTTACCAAACAATCCTGACTTTTAACGACCCTGAAAAAGAAGCCTTTGGAAAACATTGTGGGAAAAGGAGAAAATGCTGGTAACCAAAACAAATTTCAAATTTTCATTCACTTTTTTTTGTTGTCTGCTAATGCTTTCAATTTGGACCAGAGTAAAATTTGTCATTTTGGTAATGAGTTAAAAAATTTCTAGGAAAAGGAGAAAATGCTGGAAACCAGCATTTTCTCCTTTCCCACAATGTTTTCTACCTTATTAAAGACAAATTCCATTATTTGAATTGCATTGTCGGCAAAATGCTTTCAATTTGGATAAGTATACATTTTTGTCTTGTGGTAAAGACTTACATGTGTTAAAACTTAGTCTTTTTCCACTAAATATATGAATCGGATAGCTTAAAAATATTCAAAATCCAAAAGTGTTGAAATTATGGCCCAAATTCTACATGGAGTAGATCCAAGCTTACTCCGCAGAAATAGAGAGAGAGAGTGAGTGAGAGAGAGAGAGACAGAGAGACAGAGACAGAGAAAGAGAGAGAGAGAGAGAGAGCAAGCGAGAGAGACAGAATGAGATCTGTAAAACAATGGGAGGGAAGGATAGT
The DNA here is from genome assembly GCA_943736015.1 of Tridacna crocea. Taxonomy (NCBI): domain Eukaryota; kingdom Metazoa; phylum Mollusca; class Bivalvia; order Cardiida; family Cardiidae; genus Tridacna; species Tridacna crocea. The sequence continues at coordinate 19,919,694 of OX031060.1, read as the reverse complement.
GAAAGAGATTTGTAATGCAATAGCTTCAGGTCATCTGGACAAAAAGCTAGCATCAAGTCCTGTCAAAGTAACATCTCATAGGTTGTAAAAGCATTGTACATTGGTCCTATACGTTCAACCATTTAGTATCTCTGTATTTCTGTCCTATAAGTTCAACCATTTAGTATCACTTACAGTGACGCAGTAGCTCCTTATTGAGTTTCTGTAGGCTCGCACATCCTCTAGATCTACAGTGGCTATGTTAACAGTCTGAAAGTAAAGAATGGCATCCTTAGTTTCAACCCTTTCCCAAACAAGCCCTTGTTTTTACGTGTCTGCAGTACAAGTCTTCTGAAAACACTGTGGGAAAAGGAGAAATTGCTCTTAAAGAGCAATTTCTCCTTTTCCCACTGTGTTTCCTGCCCATTCAGATAATTTTCTGCCATTGTTATGAAAGTTTAAATTGTCGTCTGCAAACTCTTTCAGTTTGGAAGAGTCTAAAATTTGTTGTTTGGGAAAGGGTTAAACTAATTACAAAATTATTACATGTATACACACAATTCAATGTCAACTTGCCATGCCCAACCTCCATCAAATTTCTACAGCAAACTGATTTTAGACTGGTCCAAATTGAAAGCATTTGCAGACGACAAAATAAAAGTGACTCAAAAGTTGAAATTTGTTTTGCTTTAGGGTAGAAAACATTGTGGGAAAAGGAGAAAATGCTGGTTACCAGCATTTTCTCCTTTTCCCACAATGTTTTCTATAGGCTTCTTTCTCAGGGGTGTCAAAAGTAGGGATTGTGTGGTAATGGGTTATGAGAATAGCCAAGGGAATTCCAAACTGGTTCGTGGGTTTTCTAAAAATATTTCTGATGAAGTGGCATGACCTATATTTCTTTAAATTGATTAACCCTTTACCACACAATCCCGACTTTTAACGACCCCAAGAAAGAAACCTCTTGAAAACATTGTGGGAAAAGGAGAAAATGCCGGTATCCTTTTCCAACAATGTTTTGTACCCTTTCAAAATCAAATTTCTTCATTCACTTTCATTTTGTCATCTGTAAATGCTGTTAATTTTGACCATCCTAAAATTCTGTTATTTGGTAAAGATTCAATTCTTTTACCAGAGGACAAAATTTTAGACTGGTCCAAATTGAAAGCATTTGCAGACAACAACAAAAAAAAGTGACTCAAAATTTGAAATTTGTTTTGTGAAGGGTTGAAAACATGGTGGGAAAAGGAGAAAATGCTGGTTACCAGCATTTTCTCCTTTTCCCACAATGTTTTCTAAAGGCTTCTTTCTCAGGGACATCAAAAGTAGGGATTGTGTGGTAATGAGAATAGCTCAGGGAATTCAAAACTGGTTCAGTGGTTTTCTAACAATATTTCTGATGAAGTGGCATGACCTCTGTTTCCTTAAATTGATTAACCCTTTACCGCACAATCCCGACTTTTAACGACCCCATGAAAGAAACCTCTTGAAAACATTGTGGGAAAAGGAGAAAATGCTGGTATCCAGCATTTTCTCCTTTTCCAACCATGTTTTGTACCCTCCCGAAATCAAATTTCGATTCTTCATTCACGTTCATTTTGTCGTCTGCAAATGCTGTTAATTTTGACTAGCCTAAAATTTTGTATGGTAAAGATTTAACTCTTTACCAAACGACAAAATTTTAGACCAAATTGAAAGCATTTGCAGACATCAAATAAAAGTAACTGAAAATTTGAAATAAGTTTTGGGAAGGTAAGACAACATTGAAGGAAAATGAGAAAATACTGGTTACCAGCATTTTTTCCTTTTCCCTTCAATTTTTTTTTAGAGGGCTTCTTACTTAGGGTTGTTTAAAATCAGGATTGTGTGGTAAAGAGTTAAATCATTATAAATGCACTGAAAGACGGTTACTTAGAAACACAATTCCGTAAACAAATTAAGTTGATTTTGCGCTTGAACAGCAAGATATTTGTTCATAAAATTTGACAAAGCAGACAATCATTTTTAGTAGAAGTGTAGGGAACACCATCAGTTTGTTTATTTTACCCTTGAAAATTAATTAAGACATGATAACATTTCTTGATATTTATTTTAGATCAAAATAATGTGTAAATACAGATTCAATTAATCACATAACTCAATTTTAGTAGACTAGTATTTTAAAAAGGCAAGTGAAAAACTCTGCAGGGCCAATAACCTTTAACACCTTTAACCTGCCCTACTGGGTGAGTAGATAAAACAGTTTTATATCCCTGATATGTATGACCTTTTATTAAAATTATAAAGGTTTCTGTAGAAGGCAAAACCATTTCTCCATTCTTAAACCTTGACATAACTGAACCCTTGCACTATCACAGAGAACATCATTAGCATTCAAGAATGGCCTACATCAAGAAGAGAACATATTTAGCGTATTGTATGACTGTGGATCTAAACTATTCTTGTAACTGATGCTAAACTAAGCGATGGAATTAATTTTCTTACATCAAAAAGAGTTGGTGCCTATTTGGGGATGGAGGAGTTAAAAGGTGTGGAGTCAAAAATGTAATATACATGTACATACTACATCTTTCATGGTAAACTGTGGACCCTGACTAACAATTTTCCCATTTACAGCCACCATTGAACAACCATCATAGAATACTCTTTCTCCATCACAGCCCATCAGATTAGCAAATATATATACACCACCACACTGCAAATAAACATTAACACATTTCTATAACTCTACTAAACCATCAAACTTTTAATGACCCTAAGGAAGATGGCTTTTGAAAATAATGACAGAACAGAAGAAAATACTGGTAACTAGCATTTTTTCCTCTTCCAATAAAGTTCAAAGACAATTTCCATTATTTGAACAACACAATTATTTTGTTGTCTGCAAGTGCTGTGAATTTCAGCAAAGTCTAAGATTTTCTTATCTGTTAAAAAATTTAGATCTGCAACTACACTGCTGTATCAGATTGTTCAGTATTTAAACATCTTTGTTTCTTTGAACAGTGAACATTTTCTTTCTCAGTTCATGTGATTCAATCAACTCACTGAATCATGTCTTTTCTCTGTTAAACTCTTTACCACGCGATCCCGACTTTTAACGACCCTGAGAAAGGAGCCTTTTGAAAACATTGAGGGAAAAGGAGAAAATGCTGGTAACCAGCATTTTCTCCTTTGCCCACAATGTTTACCCTCTTCCCAAACCAAATTTCAATTTTTCGGTCACATTTATTTTGTTATCTGCAAATTCTGGGAAAAGAGGAAAATGCTATTCACCAATTACCAGCATTTTCACCTTTTCCAACACCATGTTTTTTCAAAAGCTTTCCTTGTCAGGATCACTGTGAATATTGATTGTGTGTAAAAGGTTTAAATTTTAGATAATCTTTAAAAAATCATATATAAATAGACAAGGTAGTTTATATAAAGTGACAGTTAACTCTTTACCAAACGACAAAATTTCGGCAAAATGTCTGCAAATGCTTTCAATTTGGACTAGTCCGAAATTTTGTCGTTTGGTAAAGAGTTAACTTATCTCCCTTCCCAGTTGTATTTTCACTCCTATTCAAATTTGTAAGTTCATTTGCATCGATACCAAAAATTCTGTCTGCTTTTACTTTAACCTTGGAGGAGTCTCAACTTTGTTGTTTGGGAAGGGGTTAATTCATTTGATCTACTTCTCAACCATTCTAAAGCAAGTTTACCCGAAGTCTCAGGTACTTCAAAGTTATCAAAACACAGTAACACAATTTCTAATTAGCTAAACCAACTGGATCAGCCAATCAGAAATTGTGCTACTTTCTAAATTTAGTATTACACTAAGAATGCAATTTGGAATGGTTGGTGAATAGAGATCTCATGGTCTAAAGTATCAATACTGTTTAATCCTCTCCCAAACAATCCCTGGTTTTTACGGGTCTGTAATAGTATTCTTTTGAAAACATTGTGGGAAAAAGAGAAAATGCTGGTAACCAGCATATTCTCCTTTTCCCACAATGTTTTCTAGCCTATCATAGATAGAAATGATCTTTTCCAGTAAGAGTTGAATTGTCATCTGCAAATGCTTTCAATTTGGTCTAATGCAAGAGTTTGTCGTTTGGGAAAGGGTTAATTTAGAAACCGCATAAAAGCACACTCTGTACAATACATTCATTCAAACAATTACCTTCATTGTAGCAGATTTTATAAGATCCACCCTTACGTAGGCTTTACGTAATTCATGATGACTACCACTACCATTGGCAATAATCTCCACACCATCCAGACTCATATCTATGTGTCGACTGAAATTAAAAGAAATAATTTCCAGTTCCCCCTTCACTCTTCAGTAGACTACAAAATATCATATTTCATGTGTCTACTTATAGAAATTATATGGGTAAAGAAATGACGTAATTTAAGCTGGGGGGAAATTATTTCCCCATCACAGTGATTAATATCCTCCTATCAAAAATCTGGTTTATTGACTTGAGATCACTAGTTTTGAATTTGCATTCGTTGATAAAATAATCAGATAAAATATAATACTCGTATATAATTTTTTTCATCAGCTTGTGGTTAATATGGGGAAATATTTGCCTCACAAGGGAAAGTTCCGCGAAAACTCGCATATTAACCACAAGCTGATGAAATAAACTCTATTTATTATATTTATCCAAATTGAAAACATTTGAAGATAACAAAAGACTCAAACACTGACTGTAGTTTTCCAAAGCCCTTTTCACCAGGGTCATTGGCACACGGGGTTAACTCTTTACCACACAATCCCGACTTTAAACGACCCTGAGAAAGAAAGCATTTGAAAACATTGTGGGAAAAGGAGAAAATGCTGGTAACCAGCATTTTCCCCTTTTCCCACAATATTTTCTACCCTCCACAAAACAAATTTCAAATTTTCAATCACTTTTATTTTGTTGTCTGCAAATGCTTTTGATTTGGACAAGCCCAAAATACTGTCGTTTGGTAATGAGTTAATATAGTATTTCATAAACTCACTACTGTATAGGGAAAAACAGCTGGTTAACTCTTTACCACATGAGCAAATTTTAGACTGGTCCAAATTGAAAGGATTTGTAGACGACAATTTCAATGTGGCTAATATGGTGCACTTTTTCCTTAAAAGGGTAGAAAACATTGATGATTGTGGAAAAAAGGAGAAAATGCTGGCTACCAGCATAATCTCCTTTTCCCACAATGCCTTCAAAAGGCCTCTTTCCCAGGGGCGTCAAACGTTGTCATTGTGTGGTAAAGCGTTAATCTTACCTTTTACAGCACCACAGCTCTTCACAGATTTCACTTCCTATACAAGTATCAAGTGTGGCTATCACAGCATCCCCAAATGGTACAGTCACCTGCATCCAAAAGATTACAAGTTTATTGTATTGCCTTAAGATTTTCTGGCTTCAATATATACATATCACACACCGATAAAATCTGTGTCTTCATGCTGTCAAATACAGTCAAACCCAGTTCCAGGTATAATAGATTTACAATCTGTATGAACAGTACATCAGCAAAAATGATACAACAATGACATTTAACCCATTACCATTCAATCCCTACTTTTGACACCCCTGAGAAAGAAACCTGTAGAAAACATTGTGAGAAAAGGAGAAAATGCCGGTAACAAGCATTTTCTCCTTTCCCCACAATGTTTTCTACCCTTTGCAAAACAAATTTCAAACTTTCAGTCACTTTTATTTTGTCGTCTGCAAATGCTTTCAATTTCCACAAGCCTAAAATATTGTCATTTGGTAATAAGTTAATACTAGCAAGAGTCATATGTGATTATAAAATGATTAACTCTCTACCAAACAACAAAATTACAAACTGGTCCAAATTGAAAGCACTTGCAGAGAACAAAATAAACGTGACTCAAAAATTGAATATTGTTACCAGAAAGGGTTGAAAATATTGTGGGAAAAGGAGAAAATGCTGGTTACCAGCATTTTCTCCTTTTCCCACAATGTTTTCAGAGGGCTTCTTTCTCAGGGCCCTGAAAACCAAGGATTGTTTGGGAAGGGGTTAAAGAGTAATACAGGAAAGATATCTAAAGAAATAGAACATTTTCTCCTTATCCCACAATGTTTTCTTGCCTTCCCAAATAAAGTTTCAATTTTTGAATCACTTTTAATTTGTCGTCTGCAAACGCTTTCCATTTGGACTAGTTAAAAGAGCTAAAAAGTAATGCAGTTGTATAGCATAGATATCTCAGGAAATGGAATTTGGAATGTCAAATTTGTGCTAGAGATTCACTTAACCCATTACCACACAATCCCTACATTTGACGACCCGGAGAAAGAAGCCTTTGGTTGGTTGTATTGGTTGGTTGTATTGGGGTTTAACGCCACTTTAATAGCTAAGGTATGTGACGCACAGGTGTTTCCTGGCTTTCTCATACCAGTACTAACACAACTTTCTTTCCAAAGCTACCGACTACTTTTCGAACATGCTTCAACAGAGATGAGAGGTGAAAATACGCCAGAAAGAAAGTTCGCCTCCGGCAGGTATCAAACTCACATCCAAAAGGTCATGAGTCCGAAATGCTAACACTGAGCCACCTGGGTGGGCTGAAGCCTTTGGAAAACATAGTGGGAAAAGGAGAAAATACTGGTAACCAGCATTTTCTCCTTTTCCTACTATGTTTTCTACCCTTCACGAAAGAAATGGCAAGTTTTCAGTCATTTTTATTTTGTCGTCTGCAAATGGTTCCGATTTGGGCAAGCCTAAAATATTGTGGTTTGGTAAAGAGTTCAACATGTTGAAATATATAGCACGATGACATATCCCACACTTACAATACATATAAGTTGGTTAGTGACATAATTTATCCACGTATAACTCTATTATATTCATCCATCATTCAATAACAATGAACTTACTCCCCTCTACGTATCGGATAATTCTGACATTTAGCCCCACAGTCTCACACTACAGCAAATTTTCTATTGCTACGCAATGCTACTTCAACTAAAACTTGGATTGGGTGGGAAAGAGCTAACAGTATCTAATCTATTTTCAAGGCTGTTTTACAATTTTTTTGTAACTGTATGGACATAAGACATGCATTTTTGAGGTAACTGACTAACCCTTTCCAAAACAAGCCCTGATTTTTACGTGTCTGCAGTAAAAGTCTTTGAAAACACTGTGGGAAATGGAGAAATTGCTTGTAATGAGCAATTTCCCTTTTTCCCACAGTGTTTTCTACCCCTTTTCTGAACTTTCTGAAATTTTCTCCAAATCTAAAATTGTCGTCTGCAAACTCTTTAGGTTTGGAAGGGTCCAAAATTTGTTGTTTGGGAAAGGGTTAACTCTTTCCCATATACATGTAGCAGCATTTCAGACTTGTCCAAATCAAAAGGATTTACAGACAAATATAACTGAATTAATCCTTTACCCAATAAGGCATTTCTCTGGTATCTATAATTGACCTAAATAACAATAAGGATGAAGCCGTTTCTTATGTGTATATGACACTTTTTGATAGCATAGAAAACATTGTGACAAAAGGTGAAATTGCTCGTCACGAGCAATTTCATCTTTTGACACAATGTTTTCCAAAGGCTCCTACAAGCAATGCGTGGAAATGAGTATCTATAGAGTAAAGGGTTAAGTGAATTTGTCTATAAAAGAGTAGAAAACACAGTTAGGAAAGGAGAAAATACTGGTTACCAGCATATCTTCCTTTTATCCACAATGTTTTAAATCAAGCTTCCCCAGGTCACAAAAGTTAGGCTAGTGAGGGAAAAAAAGTATCTATTACCTCATATGCAAATTTTGATAATTCACGTCAAAAGGTTTCACATAGAATATCTAATAATTTGCTCAAGTCACTATTTATTAATTACAAAAATCCAAATTCTGCATTAATTCTTTACCACACAATCCCGGCTTTTAACAACCCTGAGAAAGAAAGTCTTTGAAAACATTGTGGGAAAAGGAGAAAATGCTGGTAACCAGCATTTTCTCCTTTTCCCACAATGTTTTCTACCCTTTCCAAATCAAATTTCAATTTCTGATTCACATTTATTTCGTCGTCTACAAATGCTTTCAATTTTGACTAGTCCAAAATTTTGTTGTTTAGTAATGAGTTCAGAAAAAAAAAAATTCAAAACTGCAAGTCTGGCCTAAAGGGGAAGCCAAAGGTGACACATTGGCATTTCTGCAAGCCAACATCTTTAAAACAGTGATTATGTGGTCGCTTTTTTACAGAAAGAAAATGATGGTTTTCCAAATTTTCTCCACCATCTAAAATGTATCTGATTGTGACAAAAAAAGCCTGCTGAATAAGCAAGTCGTAAACCTGTTGTGTTATGGTCTGAATCATCCTGGGCAGATAGTAGTCCTGGGTCTGTCTTTCAAAGGTCCAGGCCGTAAACCACCTTGTCTCTCTATAGTTGTAATCATTGCAAAGAATCATCTTTGGACGGATAAGTAATATCTTCCTAAAAAGTATCGAAAGCACTTTACTTGGCAACAAAATTTTGGACTTGTCCAAACTGAAGTATTGGCAGACAACATATTGAATGTAGCTTAACCCATTACCAAATGCCAAAAATTTAGACTTGTCCAAATTCAAAGCATTTCAGACAACAAAATAAATGTGACTCAAAAATTGAAACTTTACTAAAGAAGAGTAGAAAAAATAGTGGGAAAAGGAGAAAATGGTGGTTATCAGCATTTTCTCCTTTTCCTACAATGGTTTCAGAAGGCTTTTTCCTCTGGGTCATAAAAACCATATGTGGGGGAAAAAAGAAAATGCTGGTTATCAGCATTTTCTCCTTTTCCAACAATATTTCAAAAGCCTTTGTCAAAATTTGTGTGGCAAAGTATCAACCCATTACCACACAATCCCTATTTTTGACGCCCCTGAGAAAGAAACCTTTTGAAAACACAGTGGGAAAAGGAGACAATGCTGGTAACCAGCATTTTCTCCTTTTCCAACAATGTTTTCTTGCCTTCACAAAACAAATTTAGAATTTTTAGACATTTTTATTTTGTCGTCTGCAAATGCTTTCGATTTGGACAAACCTAAAATTTTGTTGTGTGGTAATGAGTTAATCCACCTCTTTACCAGATCACAAAACTTTACACTTGTCCATGATGAAAGCATTTGCAGACCACATACTATATTCACATGTTACCAAATAGCAAAATGGCAACATTTTAGATCACAAAATATATTCACTTTTTACCAAATAGCAAAATGGCAACAGTTTAGACCACATAATATATTCACTTGTTACTAAATAGCAAAATGGCAACACTTTAGACCACATAATATATTCACTTGTTACTAAATAGCAAAATGGCAACACTTTAGACCACATAATATATTCACTTGTTACCAAATAGCAAAATGGCAACATTTTAGACCACATAATGTATTCACTTGTTACCAAATAGCAAAATGGCAACATGTCCAATTTAAAAGTATTTGCAGACTACAAAAAAGAAATGTGATTTGAAATAAACAAGAGCCGTCAGAGACAGGTTATGCTCCCCGAACAAGTGCTTGTCATAAAATATAAGAAATTGATATAAATTCACTTCTTTTCACCTAGAAGAACCTGTTCATGCCCCCCAAAATTTGAAGTGAAAAGGCAATTACTATATTAGCGATAGCCAACACAAACTTGTAGAGGACAATAAGCCCAATAAGCCCCCTTTAAGCCCCCTTTTCCCATAAGACAATATTGGATCATTGCAATAAATACAACGGGTGTGTGGTTTGTGGCATTTTTGAATAATAATTCAAAATTCGAAATTTTATAAAATTTTGAGCAGTCATGTATTAAATATTACATAAAACAATTTTTACGTGAAGCCCCCTTTTTCCGAGACGCAGCCTGAAATTGAGAAAAAGGAAGAGAGGAACCTGGGCAACGTTCCAACAAGTTCAGATTTGAAATTTCGCAAAGTTTTGAGCACTGATAAAGGAAAACCTAGTGAAAAACAATTTTTTCCATGAAGTCCCCTTTTTCCGTGATGCAGCCTTAATTTGAGAAACCAGGAAGGACATATTTGCGCATTAATAATTCATAGATTGCAAAAAGAAAGGGCACATGTTGAAACTTGTAAAACAAGATATAGCCATGAAATGTTGACAAAAACTGAACAAGATATTAGTAAAAATTGCAATTTTGCATTAGGGCCCCTTTTTCATTTTACAAGAAACCCCCTTTTTCCATGACAGAGGGTCAAATTGAAAAACACATAGATAAAGAAATAAGAGCACATGGTGAAACTTTGAAAAAACAATATAACCATGAAGTTTAATGAAATTTTGACCAAAACTGAATGAAATATTAGTAAAAACTGGAATTTTGCCAGAAGCCCCCTTTTTCCATGATAGAACGTCAACTTAAAAAACGCCCAGATTAAAAATAGCAAGGGCACATGCTAAAACTATCCATAAACAATATAACCATGAAGTTTCATGATATTCTGACAAAAACTGAATGAGATATTGGTAAAAATTGCAATTTTGCATTAAGCCCCTTTTTTCCATGACACGGGGTCAAATTGAAAATCCGGGAAATATATATCGGCACTTTACCCTAAGGAGTTCATATATGAAGTTTTATCCAATTTGGTCCAAGGGTTGTGGAGAAATCGCTTCGGACGGATGGACGGACGGAAGGATGGACGGACGGAAGGACGGATGGACGAAGCGGCGACTATATGCTCGCCCTTCGGGGAGCATAAAAATAAGTTTGCTTTCAAACTGATATAAAACATTGTGGGAATATGGGAAAGTACTGGCTACCAGCACCAGCATTTTTTCATGACTTGTATGCATGTCTCTAATACATGAACTGAGTGTAGAAGAATTCAAACAGAATTATACTGGAGACATTTCTAGGGTTTATATCATTATGTACTACTTCCATTTCAATGTTGTTTCAGTATGTATTAATATTCCCTATCAGTATAATTCCCTTACAAAATAAATTTATTTCATGCTTTCCAGTAGGATATAGAGAAATAGCAGTGAAAATATTTTTCTGTCTTACACTGTTACCACCAGTGAAAATACTGATTTTCATGTTCTTGTTGCCTAGGTTAATTGTACATGCCTGACAACCAGATGGGAAATATGACGTCATTTACCTTACATTTCTCGCGCTTGACATAATACTGTAATGCGTTGCTGTGCGGGAGGGGTACGCCTCGGGGAATAACGGAAAAGAACTATACCGTATTTTGATAAAGCTCCTCCAAGAAAGGGTTAAAAGCATAAAATGAATAGAATATTTTTTTTTTCTGTGAAAGATCAAAATTTATTTCATCTCATGAACACCATCGGTAATATTTTCACAAGTGGAAATATTACCGATGGTGTCCACTCCATGAAATAAATTTTGATCTTTCACCAAAAAAAAAATGTCCTCTATGTCTTCTGTCACAAAAAGCTGAAAGTATGAGCAGATAAAAAAAATATTAAGAAAAACGATGAAGACTTGTCACAAGCTTTCCTTATCCTTAAAGGCTATTCTTCAGAACTGCTTTTTGTCAAACTCGGTTTTATGCTATTTCCAAAATGTGATTGATAAATAAATTACCATAGATAGACATACTTACTTGTTTAAAAAGATGACTCGACAATTGTAGGCAACATTTTTATGCATCACAGGCCTACAAAAAATGTAATGAAACAATTACAGAACCTTTGACACGTTAAAAATTCCACTCAAGATGGGAAGTGTTCCTAGGCCTTTAACTCTTTACCACACAAGAAAATTTTACACTGGTCCAAATTGAAAGCACTTGCAGATGACAAAATAAATGTGACTGAAAAATCAAAATTTGGTTTGTGAAGAACAAAAAACATTGTGGGAAAAGGAGAAAATGCTGGTTACCAGCATTTTCTCCTTTTCCTACAACATTTTCTAAAGGCTTCTTTCTCAAGGTCATTAAAAGATGGGATTGTGTGGTAATGAGTTAACTCTTTCCCACACGACAAAATTTTAGACTGGTTCAAATTGAAAGCATTTGCAGACGACAAAATGAAAGTGACTGAAAAATTGAAATTTGTTCTGGGAAGGGTAGAAAACACTGTGGGAAAAGGAGAAAATGCTGGTTACCAGCATTTTCTCCTTTTCCTACATGTTTTCTAAAGGCTTCTTTCTCAGGGTCGTTAAAAGATGGGATTGTGTGGTAATGAGTTAAGTAAAACTTTTGATGCTTTTGCAAGTAGAGTAGATCAGGATCAGACTCAACTAAACATGCAGTTGAGTCCCTGGTTTCCACTTTCTGCTTCTTTTTCTTTACCCTTTCCCATACAAGCCCTTGTTTTTACGTGTCTGCAGTAAGAGTCTTTTGAAAACACAGTGAGAAATGGATAAATTGTTCATAACGAGCAATTTCTCCTTTTCCCACAGTGTTTTCTGCCCATTCGGATAATTTTCTGCCATTGTTTTGAAAGTTAAAAATGTTGTTTGCAAACTCTTTCATTTTGGCAGAGTGTAAAATTTGTCGTTTGGGAAAGGGTTAGGCATATTATGGCCAAGACCACTTTGAAATCTAAATATTCTAAGTTTTTTTTTCATTTGTTCTTGAAAAAGTCTATTTCATTAAGTGCACTAAGAGAAGTTAAAGAAAACTATGAGAAATTGAACGAGAACTTTGGCTGACAAGCTAAACCAATTGAGAATATCCTGCAAATCTGTCTGGCTAATGGTACATGTAACTCTACCATGAGGGAAGGAATAAACAACCAAAGAATGAATGAGTGAAGGAATAAAGGAGTAAATAAAGAATAACAAAGTTAGCTTACATTCCAACATCACAGAGAATATCCTGACATTCTGGGGCAACCAATAACTCAGCCAAAACCTGCCATGAATGCAGGAATGTGTCACTCTCATGAAAATGGTCATTGCAGCCATAACCACTGAAATTAAAAACCAAACAAAAAAAATCACCAAATATTGATATTTAACCCATTACCAAACGACAATATTTTAGACTGGTCCAAATTGAAAGCATTTGCAGACGACAAAATAAAAGTGACTGAAAATTTGAAATTTGTTTTGTGAAGGGTAGAAAAGATGAAAAGGGGAGTAATCCAATAGAGCATCCAATAGAGGGCGCATCGAAAGAATCTCAAAATCGGGCTCAATCAGACAAGATAAGATCCACGTAGTGATTTTCACCTTGGCTCACGAAGATGGTTTTAACTGCAACGAAAAAAATTGCTTGTAGCATTTCATCTTTGATAAAAATAGAATAAGGTCGCAACCTTCCGAATACGAGGTAAACATGGAAACGCACGTAGATGTCTGTTTATGGCTTCATGTTGAATAATTAAATTCGTAAGCTGTTTGTAAATTGATATTTCATTGGCTTTCAGAAATATGATGTAAAGGGGGGTAAAAACCAGAATCCAATAGAGGGCGCATCGCAGGAATCTCGAAATTGGGCTCAATCAGCCCTGCTAAGATCCACATAGTGATTGTAACCTTGGGTCGCGAAGATAGATACAGTCATGAATATCAGCAGGATACTGGTCTTTCTTGCCCTAAAATATTGGATCACAATAGGCAACTAAACTGTCCAAGCACAGAACATCACAATCAATAGATTGATTATTGGTAATCTAGATGATCAATAGTTAGAGGAAGACAATAAAAAAACCCACAAAACTTGTTTACTGGTTGTGTAGTAGGAAATTATATTCTGAAGTTGGTGTCACACACTGTTCCAAGATCATATTTCCAGATACGTGTAGCTTTTTCCTTTCCTTTTTTACCATAAGTTTTAGCAGGTGGTTTTACAGACAGTGTAGATCAAAATCAGACTATACAGAATCTACACTATCTGCTTTTCGGTGAACTATAAGGACAAATTAACCTTTTACCAAACAATACCTGGTTTTTACCATCCTTAGATAGCAGCCTTCTGAAAACATCTTGGGAAAAGAAAAAATGTTGGTGCCCACCATTTTCTCCTTTTCCAACAACATTTTCTACCTTGCTGTAAACAAATTTCAATTTTAGAGTTAAATTGATTTTGTCCTTGGCAAGTGCTTTCAATTTGGACCAGTCTAACATGTTTATAATATATTATTATTATTTCATGCTTTCCGGTAGGATATCGAGAAATAGCAGTGAAAATATTTTCCGATCTTACACTGGTACCACCAGTGAAAATACCCATTTCATGTTCTTGTTGCCTAGGTAAATTGCACGTGCCTAACAACCAGATGGGAAATATGACGTAATTTGCCTTACATTTCTTGTGCATGACATAATATTGTAATCTGTTGCTATGTGGGAGGGGTAAGCCACGAGGAATAATGGAAAAGTACTGCACTGGAATTTGATAAAGCTCCTCCCTGGGAGAAAGGGTTAAAAAGCATGAAATAAATAGAATATTTGGGGTTTTTTGTGGGTAAAAGATCGAAATTTATTTCATCTCATGAAATACCATTGGTAATATTTTCACTTGTGGCTGTGCTACCCGTGAAAATATTACAGATGGTGTTCACTCGATGACATAAATTTCAATCTTTCACCGAAAAAAACAAATATTCTCTATTTCATCTGATTTTTTTCGGAGACAGGGTGTCTAGATTCACTAGATAGTTTGTCTTGGATTTCAGAAACAGAAAAGTATTACTCTTTACCATACAAATAAAATTTTAGACTTTTCCAAATTCAAAGCATATTTATGCAGACGACAAACCAAGGATGGTTGAAATGATGAAAGTTGCCTTTATTCGAGTAGAAAACATTGCGGTAAAAGGAAAACATGCTAGTAACCAGTATTTTCATCTGTTTCCCAAAACATTTTCAAAAGCTTTTTTTCTCAGGGCATGAAAAATTGAGACTGTGTGTTGACTACCTAGTTTTTTACTTTTGTCCCAGGACTGATATATACCCATGTGACTAAATAGTAGACTTTTTTCCAAGGACTGATATATACCCAAATGAATAAATAGTAATCTGTGATTGATGAAAAATGTGGACCAGCATTTTCTCCTTTTCCTACAATGTTTTCTACCCTTTCAAGCACAAATTTGATTTTTAAATCACATTTATTCTGTCACCTGCAAATACTTTCAGTTTTGATAAGTATAAAATTTTACTGTTTGGTAAAGCTTTAACACTTTACCACACAGTCCCGACTTTTAACAACCCTGTGAAAGAGGCCTTTAGAAAATATTGTGGGAAAAGGAGAAAATGCTGATAACCAGCATTTTCTCCTTTTCCCACAATGTTTTCTACCCCCTCAAATCAAATTTCGATTTTTCAGTCACATTTATTTTGTTGTCTGTAGATGCTTTCAATTTGGACTACCCTATAATTTTGTTGATTGGTAAAGAGTTAATTAATCGCTGTAAGGGAAAAACTGTTGGATTGAGGTAAATTCTGTAATGAAAGAAATTGCATGAAATTATTATTATCATAAAACTTCTCTTTCAGCCGTGATAATCAGTAAATTCTATACCCAAAAATTCCAGAAATAAATTTGTAGCAGCAGACTTTGAAAAAAAAAAAACATTAAAAACTGGATAAATCAACATAGGTAAATTAAAATTTGATAAATGAGCACATCTGAGAGCATTGTGGCCACCAATTTCTCCTTTCTCTATGTTTTAACCCTTTACTCCATATATACTCATTTCTATGCATTGCTTGTATGAGCCTTCGGAAAACATTGTGGCAAAAGGTGAAATTGCTCGTGACGAGCAATTTCACATTTTGCCACAATGTTTTCTATGCTATCAAAAGGTGTCATATACACATCTGAAACAGCTTCATCCTTATTTTTATTTAAGGTCAATTAGAGATACCATAGAAATGCCTTATGGGGAAAAGGGTTAAAAAGCAGCTTGCTACAGGAAGAAAAAGATGTTTGAAGGAACTAATGACATAAAAGAGTTTAGAAATCAATGATCCCTCAGGCTAACTGTTAATCAATGAAAGTAATTATGTCTATGGAAATTCATTTCCATCTTTTCGTATGGATACATTCAACATCTATAAATAAACTCAACTGATTCAACTGATCAAAAATAATCACATACTTTTAAAAAAATGTTGTTTTTTTCTCCCCAATCTGCAACTGATTAAAAGGCACCAAGTCTTGGATATGTACAAGCTTTGTCTTTTATAAAATGACATATCATATTTCATGGTTGGTTGGATGTATAGGGGTTTAACGCAACTTTAACAGCTAAGGTCATATTGTGGCGGTCGGTGACGCACATGTGTTTCCTGGCTTTCTCATACCAGTACTAACTTTCTTTCCAAAGTCACTGACTCCTTTTCTCACATGCTTCTGCAGAGGTGAGAGGCGAAAATATGCCGAAAGAAAGAATTACTCAACAGGGTATCGAACTCACAACCACTGGGTCATGAGTCCGTCACGCTCACCACTGAGCCACCCAGGCGGGTATCATATTTCATGAGTCTATTTTCAAAAGTTTCATGGGTAAAGAAATGACGTAATTTAAGCTGGGGGCGTGAGATTATTTCCTCCTACTGAATATCTGGTTTATTGACCAGAGATCATTAGTTTTAAAAGTGGCATTCATTGACAAAATAATAAGATGAAATACATAAAATTCATTTCATCAGCTTGTGGTTAATATGTGGAAATATTAGCCTCAAAGGCACTCATTATTTTCGCATACCTTTTCCTTTTTTGGCAAATATTTTTTGTAAAACAGTCATGTCCCCTCTAATGCCATATTGATACAGGAAGTGGCACAGTTCATTAATTGATATCAAAACAAGCGTTCGACTTCCGCTTTTTCCCAGTAGACTTTGATGCTTACTATGTCCCCAATAATAAGCAAATAAAACATTGGAGCCACAAGTTTAGCTACATATGATGATTTTTAAGACACTTTAACTTTTTTTAGCAAATGGCTCCAGTGGCGAACAGCAGCATGAGCCCTGAATCAACTGGTGGTTACTATGACCTTGACCTTTCATGGATTTACCTTAAAATCAATAGGGATCATTTACACTCCAAGAAGTATATTTATGTACAGAATCTGAAGGATCTAGGTCAATTCTGGGTGTGGTTATCGTCTGGACAAGGTTTGGTCTATATGTCATTAAGTTGAAGGCCACTGTGACCTAGACCTTTGAAGAATTAAGCTCAAAATCAATAGGGATCATCTATACTCAGAGACAAATGTCTTCGCCAAATTTGAAGAACTTAGGTCAATTCTGCATCTAGTTATCATCCGGACAAGGTTTGGTCTATATATCAACATGTTGACAGCCACTATGACCTTGATCTTTGACAGATTAATCTAAAAAATCAATAGGGATCATTTACACTCTGAGATAAATATCTGTACAGAATTTGACAAACCTATGTCAATTCTGTGTCTAGTTTTCATCTGGACAAGTTTTGACGGTCACTGTGACCTTGACATTCCATTGATTGACCTCAAAATCACTAGGGATCATCTACACCCCAGACACATGTCTGTGCCAAATTTGAAGAACCTGGGTCATTTTTGTGTTCAGTTATCATCAAGACAAGGTTTGGTTTACATATCAACATGTTGAAGGTCACTGTGACCTTGACCCTTGACCGATTGACCTCAAAATCAATAGGTATCATCTACACTCCAAAGTGCATGTCTGTACCATATTTAAAGAGCCTAGGTCATTTCTGTGTCTAGTTATCATCCGGACAATGTTTGTCTATATATCAACATGTTGAGGGGCACTGTGACCTTCACCTTTGACCGATTGATCTCAAAATCAATAGGGATCAATTACATATCAAGATGCATGTCTGTGCCCACTTTGATGAACCTAGATCAATTCTGTGACTAGTTATCATCTGGACAAGGTTTGGTCTATATATCAACATGTTGATAGTCACTGTGACCTTGACCTTTGACAGATTGACCTCTACATTCCAAGATGCATGTCTTGCACTCCGAGACAAATGTCTGTGTCGAATTTGAAGAACCTGGGTCAATTCTGTGCCTAGTTATCATCCAGATAAGGTAAGGTCTATCCACCAACCAACCTACCAATGGTAACAGGCTTGTTCGTCCCTGGGCTTGTTCGCCCGTGCTTGTTCGTCCGGGCTCATTCGTCTGAGCTTGTTCGTCCCAACTGATTTCTCCTTGATCCGGGCTTGTTCGTCTCAACTAATGTATCTGCCAACCAAAGTGTTCATAGTGAATTCTTCACTGATTTTGATTTTGAGAAGGTCTTAACTGCGCATTATTGCCAATACGAGTTCTCCAGGGTACGAGTTCTCCTGATACCTTCCATTTTACTCAACCGAACTTATAACTGTACAAAAAAATATCCCCATCATGTTTAAAGAAGAAACCAAAGTAAAAGAAATGTGGTGTCTGTGTTCGTGACGTAGAGCATCGGCCTCGTAACCAAAAGGTCCTGAGTTCGATTCTCGGGAGCGGGTGTCAACTTCGGGATTTATCATCGGCCTACACATTCGGCGCGAGTACTGGTGTAGTTCCCAGGAAGCAGAATCAAGAGAGATTAGTATAACTTGTCGGGACTTGTTTCTCAATCGATGTAAAATAAATATGTTTAAGCTAAACTAAATACAAGAAAAAATATGACGTCATCCCCATCATGGTATTTAGGAAAGAAATTAAATTACAATTCATATATGCATACATGTACATATGGATTTTCAATAAGTATTGTTATGTAAGGCCGCTAGTCTAGGTAAGAGGCGATGCGGAGACATTGTGTGTCAAAGTCTTGAATAATTAATTCAGTTTCTGTTCTGTTCAAAATACGACTTCAAGAGAAGCAAAAACAAAGTAAGTCAGTAAGTTTTGTTCAAAACACTAGCATGTTTAAAATAACAGTTTACTTGGAGGGCACAAAGCGATTATATTCCAATAAGATCGAAACGGTGATGTGGGACAAACAAGCCCGGACGAACGAGCCCAGGTGAATTAGTCTAGGGACGAAAAAGCCCAGGGACGAACTGGTTTTGGGACGAACAAGCCCCGGAACCCCTACCAACCAACATTAGCAAAGCAATATACCCTTGCTTTGCTGAGGGGAGGAAAACAAATACCATTATTTGAGCAATAAGTGACTCTTTACACACGATTCAAAGTTTTAACAACCTAAGAAAGGTTTTGAAAACATTGTAAGCTGTTGAATTAATTTTAATCATTTAACCCCAAGCAGACAACAAAATTTTAGCCTTTTTCAAATTGAAAGCATTTGCAAACAACAATTTCAATACAGCTACTGTTCATTGATAGGACAGAAAACATTGTGGGATAAAGAGAAAATGCTGGTTACCAGCATTTTCTCCTTTTCCCACAATGTTTTCAAAAGGCTTTTTTCCCAAGCATGCAACGGTCACCAAAAGTCAAATGCCATTATTGTGTCGTAAAGGGTTAATCCATCTTAAAACTGAGCAGGAAAAGAGGAATTGTTGTCAAAATATTGTCGGCAGCAGCTTTATATTAAAACAAGAATAAAATTGTATCATCTGTAACTTTTGGGATAAACCCTTCCCCGAACAATCCCTTGTTTTTAGGACCCTGCCATAGAAGCCCTTTGAAAACATTGTGGGAAAAGGAGAAAATGCTGGTAACCACCATTTTCTCATTCTCCTACAATGTTTTCAACCCGGCTGAAACAAATTTCAATTTAATTTGTTAATTTGGAGCAGTCTAAAATTTAGTCGTTTGGTAAAGAGTTATGATAAAGCATACCAGATTTCAAGTTCTGGTCCCATTCTGTACTTGGCTCCAAGTTCTTTTGCCTCTTGAATACCTATCCCCAAAAGAAAAAGAAATAACATCTAACACGTTTTTCTAACAACCAACTTCATAGAGTCATTTGAAAAGATGCCGGTAAAATCGTACTACTTCCATGAATGTTTAACTCTTTACCAAACAACAAAATTTTAGACTGGTCCAATTTGAAAGAATTTGCAGATGACAAAATTAACTAGACTCAAAAATTGAAATTTGTCCTGGGAGGGTAGAAAACATAGTAGGAAAAGAAGAAATGCTGGTTACCAGCATTTTCTCCTTTTCCCACAATTTTTCAAAAGACTTCTTTTTCAGGGTTGTGAAAACCAGGGATTGTTTGGGAAAGGTTTAAAGAAGGGCTGCTGTGAAGGTTTGTGGAGACCAAATAACAAAAATAACCTTCAGACTGAAGTTATGAATATCTTAGCCTATCTAACCTCTGAACCTTGAGCACAGGAATCGGACGTTTAGTTGGTGAAAATAGCTAAATGTCAGCCGAAGTGGTCACTCTCTATTATAAAATATACAAGGAGTGCAACGGATTTTCCATAAAAATTCGACACGACTGTCACCCAAAATCATCGCTGAAAATGGGTCAAATCAATATTAGCCGACATAAACACTAAGGCTCCGTATCGGTCAGTTTGATCGATACGATATTTGTATCGATACAAAATGATCAATATTGGATATATCATATGATATTTCAATTTTCAAGAAAAGAAAGAAAAAAATGCGAAAATTGTGTTTGTTCTTTTTTCAGCATACCTGAAAAACAAAATACCGCAAATTTAACACTTCTAGATTGTATTGAAATTTCATAATTATGTAGGCCTAAATTAATATGAATTCTAACTAGATCTACATTTACTACTCATTAAAAAGCTGAAAAGACAGTCTAAAAGGACTCTGATCGGACAATGTCAAGGAGACATTTTGTTGTGTCATGGGTTTCCGTGTTTTTTTTTTCACCAAACAATTTTTCATGCGTTTTAATTTCTGGATAGGTATGTTCGCATGATTCAACATAAGATTTCTCAATAAGGATTAGAACTAGCATCAAAACCTATTATTTTACTCACGATAAACAGATAATGGCCTTTTTTGTCCATGTTTTTTCTGATGTGAGGTCTCGCGTGTGATTAACATTTTTTATGCAAATTTCAAGTCTATAAAATGATTTACACAATAATTTACGCGAGTCGGAACACCGATTTCAGATAATCTAATGGAAAAATAGATTTGATTTTCGAGCCACATTTTTCGGCAATATTAAAAGATCGACCAAATAAAATCTTAGGAAGGTTGAAAGGTCACGGCTTCAATTATTTCCATCGCTACCTCTCGATCACATCACGAGATGTTCATTACCTTTCTTTAATCAACTATATTGACCAATTATCAGCGTAAATTTGTGTGCAATCTGCTGATTGATGCATAATTTGCAGATTTCAAACAATATGACGGGGGAACGAGAATAGGGGTATTAGCTGATTGTCATCCATTGTGTAACAGGTACAGGGCGAGTAATAAAGAATGACGCATTTCGATTGGTTGTAAGTTTCCCAGGTAGCCACACCTACCTCTACGACTACTCGACTTTAGAGATTACCTAAAGTAAACTCGTAATGAATTTCGCCGTTAAAAACAACTAAACTGGGTATTTATAAGCTTTACTTTTATTTTCTTTTGATGATCGATATTTTGTTCGATACAGAAACGTTCGATCCGATATATCTATCGAACGTAAAATACCGGTTTTCGATATATATCGAGTACCGGTACGGAGCCCTAATAAACACACACCTACCGTGCTCTTAAATATCTAATCTGCAGATTTAGTAAGTCCCTACCTGCCCCGAGTCACTCTTTCCGCGTCATTCATCCGATTTTCCTAGGGCGATATTTAGCAAGAATCAGCCTCGGCGAATCCACCATAGTGCACCAACTTCCGGTTATCGGAGTGAATGGGCAAAGTGTATTCCCCGGCCCTACCTGTCAAAATGGGTCATAATTCCCGGCCCTTGCTGCCCCCATTTAAAATCTTTTATTTTTCGTTGTATTATGCTCAGAATAGTATTAAAATGAAGCCTAGATGTCAGACTTTTATATGATATGAAACACAATATGGTCATTGCAAAACTTTTTGAAATATTGATTCGCACATAGAAATACAGTGTATTCCCTTCTAAAAATTTATAATGTTAAAAATCTAATTGCCCAATAATGCATGCGTCAATTTTTATTTTCTTAATATCATTCAAGAGCTTAAGTTAAGGACTTTATTACGATATATTTTTTCTTAGAATCAAGGGAAAAACAAGTTTTAAATATAGGGGCCGGGTTTTTATCTCTAAAAAATCACAACACATTTTAGTAATAAAAAAGGACGAATTTCAAACGCTACACATGCTTGGAAAGTCAAGTTTCTACATACCATTAGAAAGGTTATTAACTAAGCTTTAATTTGGTGCTAATCTTATTAGATTTGGCAAATAAATGAAATATTTAGCACCTGGGGCCGGATTTTATCACTAACAAATTACGACGCATTTCAGCAAAAAAAAAAAAGGAAGAATTTCAAACGCTTTTATCATAACTACATATGCATGAAAAATCAAGTTTCTATATACCATTGGAAAGGTTATTACCTAAGCTTTAATTTGGTGCTAATTTTATTAAAATGTACCTGCCAATAAAATATTTAGCAAGGGGGCCGTTAGAGCCGGGAATTGTGGCATATTTTTGATTGGGGCCAGAGAATACACATACTCATACAGTCAAAAAAATCGGGTATACTAATTACCGGAATGTAACAAAATGTAGTACCTAATTACCGGAATGTTACAAAATGTAACAAAATGTTACGGAATGTAGATGCCTAATTCACGGAATGTGACGGAATGTGGACGGGGCGACAACGAAATGTTACGGAATGTAACTCTAAAAGGCCTAAATACCGGAATTTAGGTAACTGGAACATAAATTAAGATAATATTCAAACACAAATGCACGCACACACACTCGCAGAAGAGACACAAAATGTAAATTTTCGATTATTTCTTTTATTGTTTTCATAGACTGTGTGGAAATTTTGATATTATTTTTAGGCTCGTTAGAGATTATATTGCTTCGTAGAGCCGAACTACTGATGTCCGTCACTACTTGTAATAAAATTGAAAGCGGCAAAAAACCATGTAATACCTAATTACCGGAATGTAGATGCCTAATCCACGGAATGTGGACGCGGCGACAACGAAATGTTACGGAATGTAACTCTAAAAGCTTAAATACCTGAAGTTAGCTTATTAAAGGATAAACAAAGATAACATTAACATACACATGCATGCACACACACTGACAGAAGAGACACAAAATGTAAATTTTCGATAATTCTTTGATTGCCATTATACACTGTGTTAAAAATTTGATATTATTTTTGAGCGTGTTGGAGATTTCATTGCTTTGTACACGCCGAAACATTGACTATATACTTCTAATGAAATTGAAAGCTGCAAAATATCATGTTGTGCTTTATAACGGAATGTTACAAATGTAACAAAATGTTACGAAATGTAGATGCCTAATTCACGGAATGTGATGGAATGTGGACGAGGCGACCACGACATGTTACGGGATGTAACTCTAAAAGCCTGAATACCTGATCTTAGCTTATTAAGGGATAAATCAAGATAACATTCACACATACATGTATATGCACGCACGCACACTCACAAAACAGATCCAAAATGTATACTGAATGTAGATGCCTAATTCACGGAATGTGACGGAATGTGGACGAGGCGACCACGAAATGTTACGGAATGTAACTCTATAAGCCTGATTAAGCTTATTATAGGATGGATGAAGATAACATTCACACATATATGCACGCATGCACACTCACAAAACAGATCCAAAATGTATACGGAAAGTAGATGCCTAATTCACGGAATGTGAAGGAATGTGAACGAGGCGACAACGAAATGTTACGGAATGTAACTCTTAAAGTCTAAATACCAGTTTAAGCTTATCAAAGGATAAATAAGTATAACTTTTACACACATATGCACGCACACTCTTAAAACAAATCCAAAATGTATACGGAATGTAGATGCCTAATTCACGAAATGTGACGGAATGTGGACGTGGCGACAACGAAATGTTACGGAATGTAAATCAAAAAGTCTAAATTCCTGTTTAAGCTTATTAAAGGATAAATGAAGATAACATTCACACACATATGCACGCACGCACGCACACTAACAAAACAGATCCAAAATGCATACGGAATGTAGATGCCTAATTCACGGAATGTGGACGAGGCGACAACGAAATGTTACGGAATGTAACTCTTAAAGTCTAAATACCGGATTTTAACTCCTAAAAGGATAAATGAAGATAACATTCACACATATATCTGCACGCACGAACACTTACAAAACAGATCCGAAATGTATACGGAATGTAGATGTCTAATTCACGAAATGTAACGGAATGTGAACCAGGCGACCACGAAATGTTGCGGAATGTAACTCTAAAAGTCTGAATACCTGTTTATTAGTGTTTAAGCTTATTAAAGGATAAATAAAGATAAAATTCACACATATATATGCACGCACGCACACTCTTAAAACAAATCCAAAATGTATACGGAATGTAGATGCCTAATTCACAAAATGTAACGGAATGTGGACAAGGCGACAACGAAATGTTACGGAATGTAACTCTTAAAGTCTAAATACCTGTTTAAGCTCATTAAAGGATAAATAAAGATAAAATTCACACATATATGCACGCATGCACACTCATAAACAGATCCAAAATATATACAGAATGTAGATGCCTAATTCACGGAATGTGACGGAATGTGGAAGAGGCGACAACGAAATGTTACAGAATGTAAATCTAAAAGTCTAAATACCTGATTAAGCTTATTAAAGGATAAATGAAAATAACATTCACACACATATGCACGCACGCACACTCACAAATCAGATCCAAAATGTATACGGAATGTAGATGCCCAATTCACGGAATGTGACGGAATGTGGAAGAGGCGACAACGAAATGTCACAGAATGTAAATCTAAAAGTCTAAATACCTGATTAAGCTCATTAAAGGATAAATAAAGATAAAATTCACACATATATGCACGCACGCACTCTCTCAAAACAGATCCAAAATGTATACGGAATGTAGATGCTTAATTCACAAAATGTAACGGAATGTGGAAGAGGCGACAACGAAACGTTACGGAACGTAACTCTTAAAGTCTGAATACCTGATTAAGCTTATTAAAGGATAAATGAAGATAACACTCACACACATATGCACGCATACACACTCGCAAAATTTATCCAAAATGTATACGGAATGTGGATGCCTAATTCACGAAATGTGGTCGAGGCGACCACGAAATGATACGGAATGTAACTCTACAAGCTTGAATACCGGAATTTAGCTAAATGAAGGATACATGGTGACTGCACTTTGTTTTGCCGCGGGGTGGGGGTTATTTAGTGATGATTAAAGCAAGTCAGAGCACCGTTCGATCTCTATCCGGCGCCTGAAAGACATTTACTAGGATCAGATTGATGCCGAGTAACAATCCCTTTTTCATAAGAAATAAAAGGAACATAAAGAAATGAGCCGCACTCTGACAAAAGAGGGCTTAATGCATCTCCGTTATACTAATCCAAGTCATCACATAATTATGGATCCATTGGAACTACTTTTTTTCTATAACTGACTCAATCATGGGGTTGACTGGTCCTTTGACAAACAGAAAATTTACCAATAGCGAAAAATTTCGGCCCAGGTCTTCGCCGCCCTGAGTCAAAATTTTTCGCAAATGCATTAAGGCCCTTTTTCACAGAGCACGGATCAAATAACTTTGATCCATGGAACATGTAAAGAAACACCGATAGTCACTATATATGGAAACAATTACGACATTTTTGTTGGCTAGCCTGTATAGCTCAGATGGTAACACGTTGGACTCGTAACCGTCAAGTCTTGGGTCACTCGAGTGTGTGGGTTCCATTCACACGACTGTCCATCTAAAATTACCAATTGTTTTTTGGATGAGACGTTAAACCAAGGTCTTGTGTGACGATGCTATACACCGAGCACATTTAAAGGCCATGCGTAACTTAGGGTGGGTTTGGTCTTCTATCTTGTACAGTTCTCCATAAAATGTCTATTATCCTTCAATGGGCATCGCCCATATTGGAATAATAAATACTGTACATGTAAACGCAAATTCAATCCATCTTCTTTTGTGTTCCATAAATCAAAACTCCCGTTTTGAGCGTGATATTGTGTTTAGGTGGGAGGGGGGGAAATTGGGCGGGAGCCTGCTCGCGTGTGCGTGTGTGTGTGCGCGCGCGCATGTGCGTGTGTGTGTTACTTCATTGCCGATTTCGGTTCTTCGTTTGTAACATTCCGTTACAACATATTGAAAGTTTTTGAAATTAATTTATATTTCATTGTTGAAACTTTCACGTATCCTTTTGTATAAACGCTTGAAATATTGACGGTGGTAACTTCATATTTGGTTATATAGTTCTGTGTTTAAAATCCAGGTTTAGGTATATTTTGCAGCTTGCTGGAGCCAATTCACTGCATGCCCATGTAATCTATGCTCTTTGGAAACGGAGCCCAATGCATGTGCGAAAAGTATCGACCGAGGTAAGCCTGACAGTCTGTCGGCTGACCTAGGCGTAAACTTTTTCACTAGTGGTCAATTTTCCAAGGACCAATGTACCACATGGTTATTTCGGTTGTTGAAAGATGTGGCTAATTTGGGTCAATAATTTTGGGATAGCTTGCTTGGTATCATGCATCAGGGGGATGCATTAAGCCTTCTTTTGCCAGAGCATGACTCATATATCATAGTCACATTTTCTCCCCATTGAAATTTGTAAAAATTCGAAATCAAGAACTAATCTATGTCTGCAATTACATTTCCGCCCTAAACCCTGACTATTCTTTTGTACATTTATCATAATTCACCTGTCGGACCCTTGTTTTTTGTGTTATTTGGTTTAGATTTATAATTCGTTCAGCTACACTCCAGTATTTAGCTTTTAAAAATTACATTCCGTAACATTCCGTTGATGCTGCTTCCACATTCCGTAACATTCTGTGAATTAGGTATCTACATTTTGTAATATTCCTGAAGGCCTCAGATTTTATTATGTTCCTGTCAGGCCTGAATTATTTTGCTACTTAAGCTACATTCATATTTCAGTTAGCTGCATTCCGGTATTTAGGCAAGTCAAGTTACATTCCGTAACATTTCGTTGTAGAAGCTTTAACATTTTGTAACATTCCGGTATTTAGGCATCTACATTTTGTAACATGTTACAGTAATTAGGCTTTTTAAATTACATGTTGAAGCTTCCACATCTATAGAAGCATCTTTTCCACACTACAGCTGTGAATTTCGACTGTGCTAACTCCACATTTCAGTCAGTCTTTGCTTTTAATAAGCTCCTAATTTGGCTGCATTTCATGGCGTTCGGGTAAACTATGACTCCGCATGAATCATAGTTAAGTGTTCTCTCCCCAATATCCTGGCTATTTTGTGTTCCCTTGATCAACATTCACATTTCGGGCTGGGATTATTAATATGCATTTACCATTTAGTTAGCATCATTCCGATATTTAGACAGTTTATATTACATTTCGTAACATTTCGTTGTTGAAGCTTTCACATCTAAGTATCCGTTTTAAATGAAAAAAATAAAAATGCCGATGATGATAAATCTACATTCCGTCATAGTTTTGTGACTAAGATCCAGGTCTGATTACATGCGACATTCCGGCGTTTAAGTCTCCGCAATTACATTTACCCAAAACAATCTCACTATTTTCATGTACATTCATCAAAATTCAAATATCGGGCTTCTTTTGTTGTTTAATTACAATTATACTTGATTTACCTACATTCCGCTGTTTAGGCATTCAGATTTACATTCCGTTACATTCCGTTGCCGCTGCTTCTACATTCCGTTACATTCCGTTGCTGCAACTTCTACATTCCGTTACATTCCGTGGATTAGGCATCTACATTCCGTAACATTTTGTAACATTTTGTTACATTCCGGTAATTAGGCATCTACATTCCGTAACATTCCGGTAATTAGGCATCCCCAAAAAAATTATATATGTATATTTGATTTGCATCGGTTGTGTTGATATAAACGGTCATACTAAAACACGCCGTACCAGAAAAATACGCCGTACCATACGCCGTACGGATTAAAACATGCCGTACCAAAATGTGAATTATATTGAATGCTTTTTTTGGTATTTTTATATTGAAAAACATATAATCTAACCTAAGTAGCGATATTACTTGCCAATTTTTCATATTTGTCAAGTTATTTGCCAATTTTAGACATTTCTGCACGAGACCAACAGGTGCCCGTTACGCCGTACCAATTACATGAGCGCCGTACGAATTTTGAGGCACAAAACAACCAAATTAATAAGAATGTATGGCACAATGTGCAATTATGTACTTATTTACGAGTTCATGTTGTTCTATTTCATGTTTTACAGAGGTTGCAACTACATGTCAAGCATTTATCCAGCAGATGTTTACAGAAGGGAAATAACTCTGAAGTTTATACAGAGAACTTAACGTTTAACATCAGTTCAACGAAACCTTGTGGAAGAACGAAAAATTGCTTATGACCGTTTCTCTTCTTTTCTGATCCGGAAAAATAAGGCTTTTGAAAATATCTTGGGAAAAGGACAAAACACTAGTAACCAGTATTTTCTCCTTTTCATATAATGTTTTCTACCCTCCAAGAACAAATTTCAATTGTGTCGTCTGCAAATTTAGAACAGTCTACAATTTTGTCGTTTGGTAAAAAGTTAATGATTGTAGAACGTGGACTGTATTTTTTCATTCTTTAATCAATTTTTCCATTTAGTGCTGGTTTTTTCCATACTGTATCGTTGTACACTGTGAAAAAAATTTACTTTTATCCACACGTCAAATTTTAGACCCATCCAAACTGAAACAGATTGCAGACGAAAATTTTAAAGTTGATGAAAATGGCGGAGAGTTCTCCAAAAGGGTAGAAAACACGGTATGGAAAAATAAGAAAAGGTGAACTTAGATACATCCAATTTGTGTGCCCTAAGTAACACTTTCTCAACCTTTACATGTGCCTATTTGAATGATATCTTCCGAAAATTGTCATCACAACTCTTGCAATCAATAAACTGTAAATTAATATTGAGATAGATCTATTCTATTTTTTATGTCCCGGCATCGGAAGATAGGGGCCATATAGCTTTACCCTTGTCCGCCTGTCCGTCTGCATAAACGGGGGCATTAGTGTTTCACAAACACGTGTTCTTTTTCTATTGTGATTTTTTTTACCAATAAACAATGTAAAGAAATTTGACTGGCAAATGTTGATTGATTGATTTTATGGTGATTTACGCCACTTTAAGTACATTATTTCACTGCAGAAGCTCACATATTCATGTACTTCCTGTTTCTACCAGTACTAGGCAAGGGCCCTGAATTTTCTGGCCCCAGGAAATACCTGAGAAAGAACCCATTTTCGCATCATTTTTATTTATTGAGGAAGGGGATGATGAGGGTAATGTCTTTTCCTGTTTACTTCAATGTGTTGGCACTGAGAAGGGCCGTTTTAAAGACATTTTTTCGCAAAGATAGATTTCTGTGAAATTGGTGGCCTCAGCAAGGGCCGTTGGTGTTTGGAAGGGTCATTGTTGGTTGGCCCTTAGAAGGGCCATTTTCTTACAGTCACACATTTAAGGAAACATGGCTTTATTATACCCGATCTGTTTCCACATGCAGCAATGTTTCGATCTGCCAAGCGGAACAGCTTAATCCCTTCTTGGAGATATTTCTTCACATTAAGTGTGATGATGACTTGCGAGCCTTCTTCAGTAGGGTCTTGGAAGCGGTGAAGTGAATGTACTGGCGATTCATTGTCCTCAAGCCTTCTTTTATGTGTTCGTAGGCTTGTAATGTAGTGCCTTCAGAGCAGTATTCAATTCCTTTTGGTCTTATCTATTTTGGTCATCTAAACCTTTCCCAGACAACCATTTTTTTAAGTGTCTGCAGTATAAATCTTTTTGAAAATACTGTGAAGACAAGAAATTGCTCTTGTGTTCTAACCTTTTGGAGAACTTCCCACCATTTTCACCAAGTTTTAAATTGTCGTCTGCA
The DNA here is from genome assembly GCA_943736015.1 of Tridacna crocea. Lineage (NCBI taxonomy): Eukaryota > Metazoa > Mollusca > Bivalvia > Cardiida > Cardiidae > Tridacna > Tridacna crocea. Next base: position 19,889,761 of record OX031060.1, on the reverse strand, counting down.
AACTAGTTCAGTTTGGAAGAGTCTAAAATTTGTTGTTTGGGAAAGTGTTAATTTATTCGCAGTGGGCAACGATACTGACTGTAAAACACCAGAACTAGTAATGTAAAAATGGATTAATTAATAAATGAAAAAATATAACTGAGTTTTAATATTACAAATTCATAAAATTCTTTTCCCTAAATTTTTTCAATAACCTTGTTTTTCAAGACCAGCAATTTCTTATTTTTTCACAAGGTTTCCTTAAAGTAATGAAACGTAGTAGAGTTCTCTGTATAAACTTCATCAGTACCACAGAGTTATTTCCCTTCTGTAAATATCTGCTTGATGCTTGACATGTACCTGCAACCACTGTAAGACATGAAATAGAACAACATGAACTCGTAAATAAGTAGATAATTGCATATTGTACCGTACATTCTTATTAATTCGGTTGTTTTGTGCCTCAAAATTCGTACGACCCTCATGTAATTGGTACGGCGTAACGGGCACCTGTTGGTCCCCTACAAGAATGTCTATAATTACCAATAACTTGACAAATGTGAAAAATTGGGCAGTAATATCGCTGCTTGGGTTAGATTATATGTTTTTCAATATAAAAATACCAAAAAAAGCATTCAATATAATTCACATTTTGGTACGGCGTGTTTTAATCCGTACGGCGTATGGTACGGCGTATTTTTCTGCAGTGTTCCCACTGTAAATTTTATTTGGGGGTTTTGTACCCCCTATACTTGAAAAATGGGGGTATAAGAAAAAAAATGGGGGTACAAATTCAGAGAAAAACTACTATGCCCTCAATTTTTAAATTGTTTATTATTGGCTCATTTTCGATCAAAAGCAGAATAATCATACAGATCTTCTATGTGTACCCTTTTAAATGTAATTGACACTTAGAGAATTGTTTGGCAAAGTGTTAACTAGTAGTCTTTATGGTCATCTTTTCACATGCCTTATCTCCATTAATCATTGTCGAAGTCTGACTGAAGACTGCTGTATTCAGCACTGATAATTTTCACCAAAAAAGTTTGTCATATCAAGATATTTGTGGAAATATATAGCTTTCACCCATTAAAAGCTGAAAAGACAGTATGAAGTGACTGTGATCAGACAATGTAAAAAGGAGCATTTTGTTGTGTCATGGGTTTCCGCGTTTTTTGAACCGATTAATTTTTCATGTCCGTTTATTTATGGATAAGTATTTTTGCATGAAATGACTTCTTTTTCCTAGATTTTGAATGGTTCTACAACTAATGTACCTTGCTTGCCTACGGAAACCCGAATTCTGAAACTCGCAAGCGTCTAAGGAATAGGGTATTTCTGAGCTATTCCCAATGTTGGTTTACAGACGAAAGACGTTGATGTTGACAAAACGCTTTTTTATCGACTGTGTCAAACAAAGGAGAGCTGACTTAAGGAATTTTGTGGAAACAAACGAGTCCCAGTCTGCAATATTATTGATCGCCATAATGAAGACCTAGTGCTCTGACCATGTAAATGTTCTAAAAATAGAAACTGGAAATCCCAACTTTTTCTAATGATTTAGATTGTCCGAAAATCACACTTACGCGAGCCAATCTATGCAAGCATTTCCTACTTTTTTTGTTCGATCTTCTCTGTATTTTTTGTGCGTGATTTCACGTATAGGTTTGCAATTTTGTATGTGTTTTATTTCATTTATATGTGTTTCACGCACGATTTTGCGTGATCGGGAACTCTGTTTCTGGTACGGCGTGTTTTAGTAGGACCCGATATAAATATAACATGATTTTTCTTAGATTTAACTTGTACCTACGGAAATTTTATGAAAATTTTCTGACGTGATTTATTGGAAAAAGTAAACAGACATTTTCATTCACTCCGATAACCGGAAGTTGGTGCACAATGGTAGATTCGCCGGGAGGCTGATTCTTGGTGAATATTGCCCTAGGGAAATACGATGAATGACACGGAAAGAGTGATTCACGGCAGGTAGGGACATAATAAATCGACAGATTAGATATTCAAGAGCACGGTAGATGTGTGTTTATGTTGGCTAATATTGATTTGACCCCATTTTCAGCGATGATTTTGGGTGACAGTCGTGTCGAATTTTTATAGGGAATCAGTTGCACTCCTTGTTTATTTTATAATAGAGAGTGACCACTTCGGCTGACATTTAGCTATTTTCACCAACTCAACATCCGATTCTTGTGCCTTGAGATTCAAGAATTTAAAAATAAAAACCACAAAGTATATGTGAGTAAGGTCTACTGAATATAATTCAATGCTGACGTTCAGTTCATTTAGTGCACATTTTGTGAAGGCGAACGCTGCGAAACATTTTTCTCAGTTCGAAAATTATATGGGACGAATCACGCAACAGGTATCGACATAACATAATTTCATAAGACATAAAAATCACGGTATGAATTTGCTTACTTCGCAAAATCCGCGATAAGTTTCCTTCAAAATCCATTGCCCACTGGTTCAATGTGCAAGTCGCAATAGTGACTTTTCTCCCCATTTTGTCTGTGTGATATTGCACTTGCGGTTTCTGTAAGAAAAGACTGATCTAGACCGCAAGTAGGCTTCCGGTAGAAACGGGTAGAAATGGGCTGACTTCGTTTGGGGCTATAGCCACGGCTACAGTAGCAATGGCTCCAACCGAACATCAAAAGCCGGTGGACTATAATGATGTCATTTGACCTTTAACCTCGGCTATTGTCGGACCGCGCTCGCACCCACGGTCGGTTTAGTTCCAAGATGGCGACTGGGGAAGGAATACCTTCAGTCTGAAGGTCTGCTCCGATGCTATTTTTGTTTCTGGTCTCCGCAGGCCTTCATATCAGCCCCTCTATAAACACTTCTGGAATTAATATGATTTTACCCACCTCTTTTCGAAAGGCTCTATGCGACAAAGTGTCCAGTGACAGCTAATAAAATGGGCATGGATCGTTAGATAAGTGATTAATCTTTAACAGCACACAAAATGTGCTGCAAAATAGCAATTAAATCAATTGGAATTTACCTTTTTCCCAACGTAAATAAATCCAGTGTAATTTGTAAACAACTAACACAGCTACTTCCGTTAGACAGGCATGCGCACTCAACGGAATTTAAATTTTGTACAGTCTGGTTCCCTAATCCTAAACAGCCATGTTCGATCAAGGTGTGTTTGTTTACAGCAAAATTTGCAACTAAACTGTCCTGTAGCGTGTCAGAGATACTGCGATTTCTGCCGAGACATGCGCATTGATAAGATCACCATGTTTTGATTTCTGGTGAAGTAGGTCAACGGTTATTTACGTTGAAAAGTACAGATTTGCACAAAGGTAAGAGTTGGATATTAACTAACACCAGTTTTTTTTTAAAGATTAATCATTTATCTAACGATCCATGCCCATTTTATTAGCTGTCATTGGAAATTTGGTCGCACAGAGCCGTTCGAAAAGATGCGGGTAAAATCGTATTTTTTCCAGATGGGTTTAATGAACGTTGGGCTGAAGGTGTTAGCGGAGACCAGTCACAAAAATAGCATCGGAGCAGACACCTTCAGACTGAAGGTAGGGAAGGAAATGAAATGCAAGTTATGTTGAAAAGGTAGAAGTACAAACCGTATTCGTTCCATATTATTTATTTGATCAGACCTATATGCCAGCTAATATTTATGCATCGAAATGGAGTATATGTGTTATTTCAAACGAACCGATGGCTTCAGCCGATGATATTTTTCATCATGATTGATGGAGAAATCGGCCCGTTGAGAATCCGTCCCCAAATTGAATTTAATTTTTGAGCCCATAAGTCCAGATCATTTTTCAGAAATGTCTCATTTTTTTTAATCTGAGATATCCCATTTTAAGACCCATAAAATAAGACAATATTCTGCCTGGGAGAATACACTTCAATAGAAGGGGTGGAGGAAGATTCGGACCCAAGAAGATTCGGACCAGCTATGAGAAGATTCGGCCCAAGGTAGAGGAAGATTCGGCCCTAATTTTGAAAACAGCATATAGAAGTACGTTTTTTTTTTTTTTAAGTAAAAAACTAAAATTATTTCTATTCAAAATCACTATTGTACTGTAGAAGAGCAGTAATATGATATTTGCACTTGTTTCTTCTTTCAGGATTATGGTGAACAAAAATGGCACAATGTACTTGGCAAGAATTAGCCAATCTTTATTTGATATGATCAGTTCACCAGATTGTGGTATGTATGATTTGGGAGAAATGTTAAAAAAAACATGTTCAGTGATCTGCCGAGGTTTTGAAGATGCTGGGACAATGTCCCCTTTGACTGAAAAAAACTGGGGACATTTTCAAAAAACTGGGGACATTTTCACACCATTTCCTCTTAATAACTCTTCGGTTTTTTAGATCAGACATTTTATTGTACTTGTTATTGTCAACACTAGAGGACGACTGGGGGGGGGGGGCTTTCAGAGGTGATCGGGCATTCGTTATGATTTTGGTTATTGTCAACACTAGCGGAGGACTGGGTGGGTTTTTTTTTCATTTTCAGAGGTGATCGGGCCTTCCTTTTGATTTTGGATTAATTCATTACTATCTAGATCAGTGTCAGGTTGTGTTTTATTTGACTCCACATCGCATTGTGTTTTCAGTTTCTTCGTAGGAGGAGTGAAATATGATTGAATGTCCCTCGTGGACAATCTTTTCCGTTTTGTGTCTCTGTCGGCCATGGTTACTGTTTTTGCAAGCTATTTCGTAAAAAACAGTTTGATTGGTAGCTAGCTACATGGTAGCGTGTAGGCAGCCAATCACCATCACCGAAACAAACTATGGTATAGAGGAAGTAATGGGATTTCCTCTGACGCAATCGTTGGTGATTCAGTTTGGTTCGACCCGCAAATATTGAACTTTCTGTTTACCTACTTTCGCTTTGAAAAGGTTAGTTCTTTCGGTTTTGAAATTGGACACAGCCGATTTTGTGTTGCGTCATCGGCGCATCTGTTGGAATTTTCATGCGCCCTAGATGATTTTACTGCGTCCAGGGCGCAAAAACGCAGCCTCGGCAGATCACTGCATGTTGCTAGGTTGGGGTATCAAACACCAGTCTTCTAGCTTGTGTCAGATTAGTACCATGTAGGCAGGTTTTTTGAAGTTTCATAAGCTTTATCAGAACCCTTTACACTCCTATGATGGAGAAATAAGACCGATAATTGCTTATTGGGGTTCATGCCATATTAGCAAATTTTCAGTTATACATGTATATCAACACTCATCCTAACCAGACTCTACTTAATAGGCAGAACTTTAACCAGTACTAAGTCAGATACTGGCATCTGCCTACTTCAGAAAGAATCTTACCTGACCTGTACTAAAATAGTAATAACATGGGAGTTATATCACTTCTCCAAAGAGATAATTGTGTAATCTTATGAAATCATATATTGACTTCTATATAGGCAAGTAAACTGAAACTTAATTTGGCCTCAGCAGAACTGGAAAGATCATTGCTTTTCTAGAGCCGTGAAAGTAAGTGCTCAGGCCAAATCAAAATTCTGTTCCTTGGCAGAAATGTTTGTCATCACAAGATACAGTGGCTTTGAATGATTTTAGTGGTTGAAAAAGAACTAGGATAGGCTATCTTTTCCTGACTAGCACAGGAGGAGTCCTGCAGGGCTCAGTGGTATAGTGTGGGACTCATAAGCTGGAGGCTCTGGGTTCAAGCTGCACTGCATTCATTGGAGTTTTCATTGGAGTGCCCTTTGGCAAGACACTTCAAAGCCCTTACCTAGTACTGCTAAAACCCAGAAAATACATGAATATACCAGCTGCTGCAGTGATATGACTGAAATAATGTTGAAGCGGCATAAAACAGTCGTCAAATATATCCTTTTTTTTTTTTATTTTTTATAGCTTATACACCTATGGACATTAAGTGAAGAGAAAGCTCTAATAAGTGTGAGAGGAGAAGTTGATGAGGAGTTTAATAAAAATCAACGCCATGATGTCCTGGTTTACTGGTCTTACCTTTTCCATAATTTTAACATTTTCGGACTTTTGAGAGTGCTTCTTTGCAGAGGATCATTTTTTCTGTTTCTTTGATAACTCTAAAAAGGCAGAGTGGCTGTCTGTTACCAGTGTCATACACTACCATAGGTTTGGTTGAAGCCCTGTTTCAATAGATTCTGTTGAAATCTTCAAAGTACTTGAATTTAGTTGGATTATTCCCTGTACTGTTGTTCTCAAGACTGCTTTCCGATAATCCTTTTTAAGTTTTTTCCATTTATTTTTCACCTGCACATTTGTCACATTTATGCCCTAACAATATGGGAAAAGTAGCCAGTTAACCCATTACCACACAATCCCTACTTTTGATGCCCCTGAGAAAGAAGCCTTTAGAAAACATTGTGGGAAAAGGAGAAAATGCTGGTTACCAGCATTTTCTCATTTTCCCACAATGTTTTCTACCCTTCACAAAACAAATTTCAAATTTTCAGTCACTTTTATTCTGTCGTCTGCAAATGCTTTCAATTTGGACAAGTCTATAAATTAAATATTGTTGTTTGGTAATGAGTTAAAGTGTAAAATTTCCATTTCATATTTACATGATTTGGTCAGCATTTTTGGTTGGATTTTCGTGAAACTTGCACAATTTGTTTATCTCATCAACAGCTTCAAGCTGATTAATTTTGAAAAAACAAAAAAAAAAAAAAAAACAGTAAGGGAAAAGTAGCCACTTTAATTTGAAAATAGCTATTGCTTGTTTACTTAATAAAGAATGCATTATCTCTCAGATTTCTGTGTACTTGCAAAGTTTGTTTTATCAATAGCTTTAACCCTATTGGTTTTGAAAAAAAAAAAAATAAACAAACAATATCGGAAAAGTAGCCATTTCAAGTTGAAAATTGCCATTTCTTGTTTACATGATGAAAATTTCATTTGTTTTTATGTTTTGTTTTTTTTTTAACTTTGACAGTTTGCAAGAAAATAAGTAGATACACTGCAAGTAGAGCAGTTCAGGCTCTTAACTCATTACCAAACGACAAAATTTTAGGTTTGTCCAAACTGAAAGCATTTGCAGACCACAATATAAAAGTGACTGAAAATTTGAAATATGTTTTGTGAAGGGTAGAAAACATTGTGGGAAAAGGAGAAAATGCTGGTTACCAGCATTTTCTCCTTTTCTCACAATGTTTTCGAAAAGTTTCTTTCTCAGGGGCGTCAAAAGTAGGGATTGTGTGGTAATGGGTTAAGGGACACTAGTTCTTTATACTCTACCACAGGAAGTGATGGGATATTATGTTATATTGTCTAATGCCTGTTCATCCCATATTATATGGCTTTTGTTGTAATGTTGCCTCAATTTAAAACAGGACAAGGCTTTTACCCTAATTCTGCTTTAACTTGAAGCAGCATACAAAGAAACTTTGGTGGCTGCATTTGATTTCACAAGTTTTTATGAACAACCTTAAACATTTTTATCTCCACTGGCCCAAGGCCAGCAGGCTTATGTCATGGCCTGGTGCCCGTTGTACATATGTGTCTGTGTGTTAACTTTTTTTTCAAACTTCTTCACTGGAACTACCCATCCATTTGATGAAACCTCACAGAAGCGATCCTGCTATTGTCTTCTCCAGAAATTCTTGAAAGAATTGAAAAGCTGGTTGCCATAGCAACAAAACCAAAAAATTTTGATTATGGACCTCAATCACTTCAAATTTGTATGGTTAAAAAGCCAGTGGAGCAATGTACAGAGGCATAATGGGCCTCTTGTTAGATTTATCTGACACTTTGATTTTCATGTTAGTTTTCAAACTTTATTAAAATGATGTTAACTGTTGTTGGCATATCTCATTTATTTTCCAAACTTCTGCTTTTATGACTTAAATATACTGGTACCCTTCAAATGATCAATTTTGTAAGACCTACTTTATAGTAAAAGTTTGGGTGTACAGTTATAAATGTCGTAGGCTAGACAGGAATTCAGTTAGATTCAGAATCTGGCTAGACCAGATAGGCATTCGATCTTATCAGGACTAGGACAGATAAAAATTCTTAATTGGTCTGGACTCATTCAGGATCTGGCTAAACAATTTTTAGCCAGATAGAAATTCTTATTCAACTCCTGATCTGCCTTACACCAAAAAAGGATTTTTTTTATCAAGACTACAACTAGGCCTACACTGTATGAGTCTTGGTCATAGCCCTGGGAATCTTTGTATTTAACTCTTTAGGAAATAGCAAAATTTTGGACTTGTCCAAATTGAAAACATTTGTAGACGACAAAATGAATGTGAATAAAAAATAGAAAATTGATTTGGAAAGGGTAGAAAACATTGTGGGAAATGGAGAAAATGCTGGTTACCAGCATTTTCTCCTTTTCCAACTGTTTTCAAAGGTTGAAATTGAATGCATATGCAGAAATCAAATGTAGCTGGAATTACGGTAGAGCTAATTGTCTCCAAAAGTTTTGAAAACCTTTTGGGGTCAAAGAAAAATACCAAACATTTTCATTGAAATTTGCGATTTTTCGGAAGAAAAACAGATCTGTGTCCTCAATACCACCACTACGGTCCTGGCTTGTAAGAAAAAGGCCGATAATCCTTAGAACCTCCTCACACATCCCTTTATCAATTCGAAAATGGTACCTTAACCCTTTCCCAAACGGCAAACTTTTGGACTAGACCAAATTGAAAGATTTGCAGACGACAATTCAACTCTTGCTAAAAAGATTTCTGTCTATGATTGGGTAGAAAACATTGTAGGAAAAGGAGAAAATGCTGGTTACCAGCATTTTCTCCTTTTTCCACAATGTTTTCAAAAGGCTACTATTCAAGACCCGTAAAAACCAGGGATTGTTTGGGAAAAGGTTAAGTCAAAGTCTATAAACTGGGGAATTATATTCTCTGAATAACCCTGCACCCGCTGAATATGCTGTCGACGGAGTCTGAGTAAGAGACCAAGCAAAACAGTTTTTGTAGGTAAATGCAAAAAAAAAAACATGTCATTTAAATCATCATCCATAAAAAAAAATCTCAATCGCCAACAGTATAGGTATCCATGGACGCCGCCATATTGTTGACTGCTGTTGCAAAGGCTATGTGTGTTCGCTTCATGACATGCGTACTTGACAGCTTCCCGTTTATTTATAGTTTTCTGACGTCACTTTAGCCGTGGCTATAGCACCAAACGAAGTCGGCCATGCAGTATCCGGTTAAAACGTCCCACAGTCAAAACGTCCTTGGTTCGTTGTCTACGCATGTCATATTCTTCGAGTATTTACAGAATGCCATCTAGAGGGAGATAATGCTTTTGGTTAAAACGTCCCCATTTCCATTCCAAGTTGGTTAAAATGTCCCCTAAAACGTTCCCTAATATGTTACAAAAGTTATTACTTTAACCATGTTTGATTATTTCAGAAAACTTCCACATTTGAAGTTTAACATTATGATGAGTTCATTTATTGTTACAGGTCGTTGAATTTTCTATCTGATAAAGAGACCTACATGTTGTGGCATAATACCGTAAAACGCCCCTCCATAAATCGCGAAAACCCATGAAAATCAAAATTATGTGTCAAAAAATTGCAACTGGTTTATGGATTCATTTCGTAAACATCAAATACAATATTTCTCAACGGAATGAAGCAGAAAGTTTCATTAAATTTCTTCTTTTAAGTAAAAAAACCAATACCACATGTAAGCATTGACTGTATAGCAGAGGGGCGTTTTACGGTATTATGCCCATGTTGTGTGCTGTCTATAGTCGATTATGATGGGTAGACTCTGTAACCATACGGTTTCGAGTTCATTACCCAGTGCTAAGTGGGTATACGGTTAAAACGTCCCACAGTCGAAACGTCCCACTTTTGGCTGAGTGGGTTTCAACTTTGGGATTTTTTCATTGGTCCACACTTGGCACGAGTACTGGTGAAGTTCCCGGGAAGCAGCATCGAGAGAGATTAGTATATAGCTATACAGTATAAGTTGTAACAACTTGTTTCTCAGTGTAAATTAGATATGTTTAAACACAGGAATCTGACATTCTATAACCAAAATAAATGATAAAATATGGAAAAAAATCCCCCCCCCCCCCTATATAATATAAACACAAGGAGTGCAACATCTCGATTGCTGGCGCGAGCACCCGACAGCCTTTCTCAACCAAAATCACCCACGAAACAAACATTGATCATAATCTCCTTCAGCCTAGCGATAGACAAGAAATTAATGTACCTGCGACATCCGTCGATACCTAAGTAGACACCTTTCAACCGGAGATATCCGTCATGTTTTACAGCTCTATCAGGACATTTTGATTTATCCGGGTGGCCATTCGCTGACGTCACAAGAAGTGCAAGGAAGCATATTTTCGTATTACTTATTGCTATTATTTTTTTCGATTTTAAGACATTTATGGACATCAAATGATACTAAAGATTCAAGAAAAATCTGTAGCATCATGTGATGTCCATAAGTATCTTAAAAACGAAAAAAATAATAGTATTAAGTAATACGAAAATACGCTACCTGCTACTTTCTGTGACATCAGCGAATGGCCACCCGGATAAATCAAAATGTGCTGATAGAGCTGTAAAACGTGACGGATATCTCCGGTTGAAAGGTGTCTACTGAGGTATCGCCGGATGTCGCAGGTACATTAATGTCTTGTCTATTGCTAGGCTGAAGGAGATTATGATCAATGTTTGTTTTGTGGGTGATTTTGGTTGAGAAAGGCTGTCGGGTGCTCGCGCCAGCAATCGAGACGTTGCACTCCTTATGTTTATATTATATAGGGGGGGGGATTTTTTTTCCATATTTTATCATTTATTTTGGTTATAGAATGTCGGATTCCTGTGGTTTAAACCAAACTAGACCTACATGTTTAGATGTATTACAAGTTCAATGTTCCAGTCAGAAAAGTGTCAAAAATATTTGACTGCATAAATGGAAAGTCATACAACATGCACAGGTCTACTAATTCTACACCTGGCTAAACATATTGAAAGAATTAATCTCACTGATGTTTCCATGGTAAAAACTGCACCTTGATTTTGAAAGATAATGGTACAAATCTAAAAGAACATATTGATTTTCATTTTAGGAGGTCTTCTTTGGATATCTTCATTCATATCTTGTACAAAGTCTACAGATGAAGAGGATATAGACTGGTAAAGTTTTATGAGTAACACACATTATCATGGCATCAAAAAGGAAGAAAAACCTCCCACCTTGGCTATCAGGTGTTAATGTTAAAACTGGAACAAAAGTGTCAGCTCAAGTAGAAAAAGATTATAAAAGTTATGAAGATAACATGGGAAAGAGACAAAGGATGGAGGAAAAAGTTTTTTCAGTAAATATAAAAGGTATACAAGATAACCTTAAGGATAAAGAAAAGAATAAAGAGGAAGAAAAAATTTCAGTGGAGAAACTAGTAGAAATGAGCTATGAAGAATTTATATTTTCTGGGTCTCTCATATACTGTCATAATAAAGATGACTGCAACATAATTTGTGAAGATATAATATCTGCAATTGGAGACACTAATGATCATCCTGTAGGATTTGACACAGAGTGACCACTTACATACCAAAAAGGTAGACAAGCACCAACAGCATTGATTCAGCTGTGTCTAGATGTTGATAAATGTTATTTGTTCCATATCTCATGTATGCCAAAACTACCTCCAATGTTAAAGAAATTAATTGAAATGAAAAACATGAAGAAAATTGGAATGAATGTAGAAAATGATATGTGGAAACTTGGAATGGATTACAATGTTGATGCAAAACAAGCAATACAGAACAGCACAATTGAACTAAAATCTCTCGCGAATGAGAAACTCAGATCAGCACAAAATTGGAGTCTAGAAGGGTTGACAAAGAATGTGTTACGTTTGAGAATCAGCAAGGATCCAAAGATTAGAACATGTGACTGGAGGCAATACCCCCTCCCTGAGGAACAACAGCGATACGCAGCCACTGATGCCATCATATCTCTGATGTTATATAGAAAACTCACTTCCTCTTGATTTGTTACCCAACTCCTTACCAAAAGAACAAAATTTTGGACTGGTCCAATTTGAAAGCATTTACAGACGGCAAATTGTATGTGAATCAAAAATTGAAATTAGCTTTGGGAAGGGTAGAAAACATTGTTGGAAAAGGAGAAAATGCTGGTTACCAGCATTTTCTCCTTTTCCAACAACATTTTTTGTTGTCTAAATCAAAAATTGAAATTAGTTTTGGGAAGGGTAGAAAACATTTTGGGAAAAGGAGAAAATGCTGGTTACCAGCATTTTCTCCTTTTTCAACATTTCAAAATACTTCTTTCACAGGGGTGTTAAAAATCGAGATTGTGTTTTAAAAGGTTAAAACTTAAAATATAGCCATGCTCCAGACAACATGTCCAACATGACTGTGTGATCTGCAGTATGATGATCAGCTGTTGGAAGTAGGACTTACAAAAATTAAAATCTGTTTTGAGCTTTTACCAAAACAGTCCCACGTTGTAAGGATTCTGAGAAAGAAGCATTTTCCCCACATTGTTTTCTAGCCTTTCCAAAGCAAACCCCAACTTTTGAGTCACATTTGTCGTCTGCAAATGCTTCCAATTGGCCAACCTAAAAACTATCTGGTAAAGGGCTAAGATGGTTCAAAGTAAATCTTTTTGGATGACAAAATTTCAGACTACCAGTATTCCAAATTGAAAGCAGTGGCAGACATCTAATTTATTCTTTCTTCTCCAGGGTCATTATCTCTTTACCACACAATACCAACTTTTAACAACCCTGAAAAAGAAACCCTTTGAAAACATTGTGGGAAAAGGTGAAATAACCAGCATTTCCCATTTCTTCAACCACAAACAAAATTACAATTTTTCAGTCACAGTCGTTTTGTTGTCTGCAACTGCTTTTAATTTGGACCGGTCTGAAATAAGTTTACAATCATTTTATTCATCATCCAATCTCAGGGCTTTACAGATTACTTTTTTATAACTATATAGACAACGTAACATTAAGGCAGTGGTAATTGATTAATAGATCACATAGAATTTTATCCCCTTTTCCATATCAGTGCACCCATACTATGCTAAGAGCTCACTTATTCATTCTTGTCCTGGGTTTCTGATAGGAAAGGGCTCTGAACTGTTTTGCTCAAGGATAATCTTGCAGAAAAGCCCAGTGCTTCAAGCTTACTGAACCCAAGGTCTCCAGGGTCCATATTTACCAACCGTTCTCAAGTACATTCTTGGTCTTATTCTTCAGAATTTTGTCAATGTGAAAGTAACAGAACTTCTGATTCGGTTTAGCCAATCAAGTTCTGTTACTTTCACAGGTTGTGAATTCCATACCTTAACTCTTTACAACACAATCTGGATTTTGGACAACCCTGCTGAAAGAAAGCTTATGAAAACATTGTGGGAAAGGGAGAAAATGCTGGTAACTAGCACATTCTCCTTTTCTCACAATGTTTTCTATCCTTCCCTAATCAAATTTTAATTTTTCAGTCACATACATTCATTTTGTCATCTGCAAATGCTTTCGATTTGGATCAGTCTATAAATTTTCTGGTACGGTAAAGAGTTAAACAAGCAGGGCCAGAATCAAACAGAAATGACATAAAATTTGAAAGATTAAAACAAGGCAAACACATGTTTCGATTCTAGATTTATTTCATCTGATTTTCCTGAGACAGTATAGTTTACATTATGAAGGAAAAGAAGCTGAACGCTCGGAAAAAATGGAGAAATTGCTTTCCATATATCTGAGTCATAAAATTACACTTATATGTATCTTTCATTTAGTGTTAGACTCTTCCAAATTGAAAGCATTTGCAGAGGACAAATTTGTAATTGATACAAATGAAGTTATATGCTCTCCAGTAGGGTAGAAAGCATTATGTGTAAAGGAGAGAGTGCCAGTTACAAACATTTTCTCTCCTTCCCCACAACTTTCCAAAAGTACCCGCAAGGTCAGTGACAATAAGGATTGTTTAGTGAAGCGTTAGATCTATATCAGGAGACAAAATTTGGATTTTAGCATTATGAATGGTACTGTTCCATATTTAGTGCAATTTCAGATTACAAATCAGACATCAAATGATATGATATTTATTTGTATGGCTATAAAAAGATTGAAGAAAATGCTTGTTGCTAGAATGAAATTGAAAACATTGTGGAAAAAGGGGCAACTGCATCTTAGTTTTAATCCATCACCACACAATCCGTACTGTTGACGCCCCTGAAAAAGAAGCCTTTCGAAAACATTGTGAGAAAAGGAGAAAATGCTGGTAACCAGTATTTTCTCCTTTTCCCACAATATTTTCTACCTTTCACAAAACAAATTTCAAATTTCTGTTACTTTTATTTTGTCGTCTGCAAATGTTTTCAATTTGGACAAACCTAAAGTTTTGTCGTTTGATAATGAGTGAACTATTCATTATTTTATATCAACTTAGAAACAAGTTCTAACAACTTATACTAATCTCTCACGATTCTGCTTCCTGGGAACTACACCAGTACTGTGTCTTCCTGCAGTGTCTTCATATCCCACAATGCTTTTCACATTAACTTTTGTGCTGGAGTTTTTATGGTAACAGATTCACATCAGCTATGTTCAAACTCCACACTGTTTCTATTTGTCCCTCTTGCTTGCAATAATTGCATAACACCTTGGCGACTTCACTGGGTCAAATATCTTCACAATGTTTACATCCTTCATGTTAGCCTGAAAAAAGTAAACAAATATCACAGGGTGAGTTTTTCAGTCTTTTTAGCTCACCTGAGCACAAAGTGCTCAGAGTGAGCTATTGTGATCACTCACTGTCCGTCGTCAATCTGTCATCCGTCCGTCCGTTCACATTTTCTTGTTTACACTCAAGCATCTACAAATATCAACCAATCAGCACCAAACTTGGTCAAAATATATATGACCATAAGATCTCGGATGATTTTGATTTTGGGTCAAATCGGACCATAACATCTGGAGTTATTTGCCCTTGAATTGGAAAAATTGCTATATTTTACTTTGTTTAAACTTTAGCATCTACAATTATCAACCAATTGGCACCAAATTTGGTCAAAATATGTATGACCATAAGATCTCGGATGACTTCGATTTTGGGTCAAATTGGACCAGTTCATCTGGAATTATTTGCCCTTGAATTAGAAAAATTGCTATACATTGTATTTCACTTTGTTTACACCCTAGCATCTACAAATATCAACTGATCGGCACCAAACTTGGTCAAAATATACATGACCATAAGATCTCGGATGAGTTCCATTATCGGTCTAATCTGACCAGAACATCTAGGGTTATTTGCCCTTAAATTGGAAAAATTGCTATATTTGACTGTTTACACTCTAGCATCTACAATTATCAACCAATCGCCACCAAATTTGGTCAAAATATATATGACCATAAGATCTCGGATGGGTCTAATCAGACCAAAACGTCTGGAGTTACTTGCCCTTGAATTTGAAAAATTGCTATATTTGACATTGTTTACTCTCTAGCATCTACAATTTTTAACCAGTCAGCAGTAAACTTGGCCAAAATATATATAACCATAAGATCTTGTATAAGTGTGATTAAGGGTCAAATCAGATGAGAATGACTGGAGTTATTTGCCCTTGAATTAGAAAAATTGCTATATTTGACTTTGTTTACACTCTAGCATCTACAGTTATTAACCAATCAGCACAAAACTTGGTAAAAATATACATGATCATTAGATCTCGGGTAAGTTTGATTCTGGATGTAATCAGACCAGAACAACTGGAGTAATTTGCCCTTGAATTTGAAAAATTGCTATATTTCGCTTTGTTTACACTACAAATATCAACCAATTAGTCCAAACTTGGTCAAAATATACATGATTATTAGATCTTGGATGAGTTTGATTATGGGTGTAATCAAACTAGAACACCTGGAGTTATTTGCCCTTGAATAAGAAAGTTCTTTAAAATAGTTCTTAGTCCGGCGCATAACTTTGTCATCCCCAGTCTGATTGACTTGAAACTTGGTATTTGTGTTTGTTGCAATAATACAGAGTGCAGTGTGGAAGAACCATAACTCTACCTCATATTGTCTATGAGTTATTTCCCTTTGATTATCATTTTTACAGCATTTTCTGCTAGTCTGGAATATAACTTTGTCATCTACAGCCTGAACATCTTCAAATTTGATATGCATGATTGTTGAAAAGTTATGGAGTGCAGTGCACAAGAACCATAACACTTCCCAGCACAAATTTTGTGTTATTCCCCCTTTGGCCATCATTTTTATAGCATTTCTTGCTTGTCTGAAGCAAAACTTTGTCATCTTAAGTAGGAATTACTTGAAATTTGGTATGCTTATTTGTTGCAATATTTAGAAGTGCAGTGCCTAAGAATTGTAACTCTACCTTGTGCTGTCTTTGAGCTATTTCCCTTTGTGAATGTCATTTTTACATCATTTAGTGCCTGTCCGAAATAAATTGTCATCTCAAGTCAGAACGACTTCAAACTTGGTATGCATGTTTGTTGCAATATTACGGAGTACAGTATGCAAAAACAATAACTCTACCTAGCAGGAATTTTGAGTAATTCCACTTTGATCTTCATTTTTACAGTATTTCTTGCTTGTCGGGAACGGAACTTTGAAGTCCCAAGTTAAATTGCAACAATTTGCTGCTCATGTTTCATTATCATTTGGCTTTGAACCATGATATGTGGTATTTATCTTTATTTTAGACCTTTGCTGCGTGGTACTCAGGTCAGCGATATAGGACCAACATGGTCCTCTTGTTTTTTATCTTTTCCTCTATTGCTGTAAATATTTTTACTGATTTTCAACACTACTAATTCCTATCACAGCAGTAAATGCACCTATCAATATTTTCTTGAACTTACTTTGAGCAGCACTTGGCAAGACACCTATATCAAGCAACAAGCTATTTTCCAACCCAACTGCTGTGGAAAGAATTAATGCATACTTGGTGAAAAGGGGGATTAATGATTTTACAAGAAGTACGGACATAGGTCAGCCCGCACATTATATGCAGGCCAACTTGGATCAAAACTTTTTGTTACTGATCAGTTTCTGTGTGTCAAAGGACCAATCTACCTCAGGATTTATTGTCTAATTATACAAACTGAATCCATAATGTGGTAACCTACTATATTATATTTTATGTGTCTATTTTTAAAAATTTTATGGGTAAAGAAATGAAATAATTTAAGCTGGGGGGAATTATTTCCCCATCACAGTGAATATTGCTGAAATCTAGTTAATTGACTTGAGATCACTAGTTTTAAAAGTGGCATTTGTTGGCAAAATAATCAAGGGGAATATATAATTTATTTCATCAGCTTGTGGTTAATATGGGGAAATATTTGCCTCAAAAGGGAAAGGTCCGCAAAAATATAACTTGCGCCTTACGGCACTTGTTATTTTCGCATACCTTTCCCTTTTTTGGCAAATATTTCCCCTTATCAATCATAAGCTGATGAAATAAACTCTTTTTACATGAACCCCCTGTTGCCAAAGTGCAACAGCTCTTTCCTATGTGGTGAAAAAGGAATGAACGCTGGCTGAATGATAATCATCAATCCTCAAAAACAAATTGGCCTAGCTAAGGTATCAGCCTCTTGAGGATCAAAATCATATCATGTATTACTACCTACCACACAGTTCCCTTCTTTATCCGATCACATCCCATTACATCCTTCAGATATGTGACCTGTCACGCGAAAAGGGACAATCTGGGAATTCCTTACATCAATTACATGAAAACAACCCATAGATAGTGCTGGTCAATTTAAGTTGATAGTTCAAAAATGATAGTGTAAGAAGGTAGAATGACCACTTTTCATACAGAAAATATCATTAAGGCGAAAACTGTCAACCCTGGTCAGCTTGCGCAATTTGTACAGTCTGACCAGGATTGACACTTTTTGCAGTTCCCAGAAGGTCCATGCTTGTGTGACGGGTCACAAATTTATAGCAAACAAATTGAATATGTCCTAAAATACGGATAGTCACCATGATATGAAGCTTGATAGACAAATAAATCTCAAAACACTAGCAAAAAGAGAATTTAATTGCTCAGCATAATTTCTCCATAACCACTTTATTTCTCAAAGTGATCTGCAAGATGAAAAAGGCCGTTTTAAGGTAAAGTCTTCAACAGACAAAAGTTTTAAGGTAAAGTCTTCAACAGACAAAATTCTTCACTCTTTACCAAACGACAAAATTTTAAACTGGTCCAAACTGAAAGGACGTGAAGATGACAATTTAGATGTAACTCAAAAATTGAAATTTGTCTCCAGTAGGGTAGAAAGCATTGTGGGAAAAAAAGAAAATGCTGGTTACCAGCATTTTCTACTTTTCCTTCAGTAATTTCAAAAGGTTTCTTTCTGAGGGTCTTTATAAGGTGAATTGAACTTGGTCATATTACATGCCACACAATAGATAGATTTTTTTTTTCTTAAAAGGTAAAGAACATCATGGGAAAATGAGTCAATACTGGCTCAAAAGCAATTAATTTCAATTATGTTGGAAGTATATATGGGGTTGTATGTATGGTAAAGGATTAACAGAGCACCAGTTTAACCCATTACCACAAAATCCCTACTTTTGACGCCCCTGAAAAAGAAGCCTTTAGAAAACATTGTGGGAAAAGGAGAAAATGCTGGTAACCAGCATTTACTCCTTTTCTCACAATGGTTTCTACCCGTCACAAAACAAATTTCAAATTTTCAGTCACTTTTATGTTCTCGTCTGCAAATGCTTTCGATTTGGGCAAGTCTAAAATGTTGTTGTTTGGTAATGAGTTAAGATACAGGCTTTCATGCTGACTACCTGTTCCAGAAGAAAATGGGCCCTGTCAAGTACAATCAGAGATTCAATGCAGGGTGCCAGTACAGTACGCAGTTGAAAGAACGCAGCCAATTTACGTTCATGGCCAGCAAGTTCCTGTATTAAGTTTGTTATGAGTATATCGTCTACCTGAAAAAAGGAAAAATGGGATATAAAACATTACATTCTTAAAACTTCAGCCTGCTAGGTGTTTCTTAATTTATATGTATATATACATACATGAAAAAAATAGTAGAAATGCTTTGGCTAGGTATTCAACAATCATTCTAAATTGCATACCTAGTACATGCACCTACGATTATTCTAGATATTTAAAGTAACATAATTTCTGATTGGCTAGATCGTTTATCAGAAACTGTTACTTTCAAACTAAGAAATAATGGGAATGCAGAAACTCACTTTTTCCACATAGAGTGAGAGGTAACTTACGATTAACTCTTTACCACACAATCCCGACTTTTAATGAGCCTGACAAAGAAGCCTTTTGAAAACATTATGGGAAAAGGAGAAAATGCTGGTAACGAGCATTTTCTCCTTTTCTCACAATGTTTCCTACCCTTCCTTAATGACATTTCAATTGTTTAGTCACATTCATTTTGTCGTCTGCAAATGCTTTTAATTTGGACCAGTCTAGTATTTTGTCGTCTGGTAAGGAGTTAAAACTCGGTAAACACACAAGTACATGTATGTGATATGTCACTTTGTGACTGAAATACCACAACAGCAGGATATGATATAGAGGATAATCAACTGGTTATTTTTGATATGAAAAATATCTCACGAGGATGCGTTGAAAAAACGAGTGCGCAGCACGAGATTTTTTTAAACGCCTTGTGAAGCATCCGAATGAGATATTTTTCATATCAAAAATAACCAGTTGATTATTCTATTTATTATATACCTTATTAACATTATTATTTTTAATTTTTCGTTTGAAAGTCAAAATCAATACTTTGGATAGAGAGAAGAAATTGGGGACATACTGCAGATGAATACATAATTTCAAAGAAAGTGAAAAATAGTTGGATTGTCTGGTTGAAAATATAGAACTCACAATTGACACTATCTATAAGTGCTTAATGAAAAAAAAAGTAGTCCCTAAATTATTGCAGGAAGTGAAAGTGAAAGTTGATACGTCACTAGTGATGGTATCAAAATTTAAAACGCTGGGAAATTCCAGGATTTCACTGCTAGGTACATGTATATAATAAAACATTCACACAAACCTTTTGAGTGATGTCATATTTCTCACAAGCTCTTGCTAGGAATTCCTGTAGTGACTTTGATTTTTGCTCAAGACCTCGCAAACTTGTTGTTTGTCTAAGGGAACTATCGACATTTAACCTTTGTAGGAGAACTTCTAAGACAGCTCTTGGAAAAAACTTCCTTCCCTGTAACTGGAAACAATACTCAAAATGAAACCTGAATTGTTTTATCCTTTACAAAACAATGTCACAGTTCCTCTGCCCTGATGTAAATGGCTTTTTTAAACTTTGCAAAACAAGATAAAAATGATGGTTTCTCCTTTTCCCAAATTTTCCCATTTTTTTTTTAACCCTTTACCCCATAATGCATTCCTATGGCATCTCTAATTGACCCTAAATAATAGCAAGGATGAAGCTGTTTCTTAATAGTAAATGACACCTTTTGAGAGCATAGAAAACATTGTGACAAAAGGTAAAATTGCTCGTCACGAGCAATTTCACCTTTTGCCACAATGTTTTCGAAAGGCTCCTACATGCAAAATGATGCTTTCAAATTGGACAAGGTATTAGTTTGTTGTTACATAATAAGTTAACCTTTTACCAAACAATCGTTTCTGATGAAGCTACAGGATAAGTCCTGAAAATATTGTGGAGAAAAGAGATACTGACAATGCTGGTTACCAGCAAAATATTTTTCCAAAAGCAATGATTTAATTTTGGAGTAAAATCTATTCTGTTGTCTGCAAATACTTTAAAATTTGATTTTTTTTGAAATTGATTGTTTGGTAAAAAGGTATTATTTACCACATGCAGTAAAACTGTTGTTTTCCATTTTTTAAAATATGGAAACATTCAGAGAAAGAAACTAGTACTATTATTCACGGTTATGTGAAATAATTCCTTTTCCACAATATTTTGCAGTGCCATAAACTAAAAAGGGATGAAAAGTTATATAAACAGTACTTGGTAAAGTACTCGGTATTAAGGAAAATTGATCAAACTGAGACTACCATGGTTTGCAAGACTATTCTTGTTCTACAATCTTATTATGGACAGGCTTTCATGCTATAAGACATTAACCCTTTTCCAAACAAGCCCTTCCTTTTACGTGTCTGCAGTACAAGTCTTTTAAAAACACTGCGGGAAAAGGAGAAATTGCTCATAATGAGCAATTTCTCCTTTTCCCACAGTGTTTTCTACCCATTTGGAGAAATTTCTATCATTTTCATCAAATTTGAAATTGTCATCTGCAAACCTTTTCAGTTTGGAAGAGTCTAAAATTTGTCGTTGGGAAAGGGTTTAAAACAAACCTCAGACTCTGCCAGTCTTATTACAGACTGAGAAGCAAGATTTCTTGCTGTCTGACCAAGATGAAACTGTTTTGTCTTTAAGAAGGAGCTCATGGGAAACCCATAGGAACCTGCAACACCTGAATGTATAAACGAAAAAAGGTAAAAGTAAGTTTAAGTTCTTATAAACATGGAACAATAAAAAAAACTGAAATCTAAATTGCCCAGTTGGGATTTGAACCAATACGGTAAAAAGATCCTCATTTTTTGGGGTTTAAAAGACCAATACACCAACCACGGCACAGAGCTAAAGAAAATTTTCAATGTAACTGAAAGGTATTGGTGTCAGAGTGGAAGGAAAAGTATTTTTGCAGACAAAAAAAAAACAAAAAACTGTGGCTCAAAAATTGAAATTTGGTTAAGAAGAGTAGAAAACATTGTGGGAAAAGGAGAAAATGCTGGTTACCAGCATTTTCTCCTTTTCCCACAATGTTTTCAGAAGGCTTTTTCCTCTGGAACCAGGGATTCTTTAGTAAACCGTTAAAGGCCGTTACTCTGATAACAAAATGCATTATATTAGGCAGTAAGTCTATGATTACTATTACTTACAACAGGCACTTGAATTGTTAACAAATTTTAACCGAGTTGTCTGTGCTTGTCATATTCTTCAAAGACTCGACCCATCTTATAATAATTTTATGACATATCACTCCCCCAAATATTGGGGGGGATTGTGGTAATATGCGCTATAAATGAGCAATGGAGAACATGGCTTTTATCAATACATTTGAGGAAAAGTCAGGCATATTTTAGCTCTACATTTCTCTAAACTGCTGATCACAGTTGAATGAATTGCACCAGGTAGCGTTTTATTGAGTAAACGTTTATTTTAGTTTGAAATTCAAAGTAATGGGTCTGTACCCAGGATGCCCAAATTAGACAGATGTGTATTTGTAGAAAGCCATCTATCGGGAGATAATGAACAAACCTCACCCTCTGTAACCAAATATATTTTGTGACTTTAATTTGCAAAGGTGGTTTAACTCTTTACCACATAATGACGACTTTTGATGACCCTGAGGAAGAAGCCTTCTGAAAACACTGTAGAAACAAAAGAAAATGGTGGTAACCAGCATTTTCTCCTCTTCCCACAATGTTTTCTACCCTACCCAGCACAGACTTTGAGTCAAATTTATTTTGTTGTCTCCAAATTCTTTCAATTTGAAGAAGCCTAAAAAATTGTCGTCTGGTATAGAGTTAACCCTTTACCAAACAATCCCTGGTTTTAACTACCCTGAGATATACGCCTTTTGAAAACATTGTGAGAAAAGGACAAAATGCTGGTAACCAGCATTTTCTCCTTTTCTCACAATGTTTTCTACCTTGCTAGAAACAACTATCAATTTTTGAGTAACGTTTATTTTGTCGTCTGCATGTGCCTTAAATTTGGACCAGTCTAAAAAATTGTGATCTGGTAAAGAGTTAATGCACCTATGTGATCCATTGTACCAAGCATGTCATCATAAATATAACTGTTGATCCATAAAATCTATTTCATCATGTTTCTGGGCAAAAAAAAATCTGATCTTAATCTGAGAGACTATTTAACTCATTACCAAACGACAAAATTTTAGGTTTGTCCAAATTGCAAGCATTTGCAGACAACAATATAAAAGTGACTGAAAATTTGAAATTTGTTTAGTGAAGGGTAGAAAACATTGTGTGAAAAAGGAGAAAATGCTGGTTACCAGCATTTTCTCCTTTTTCCACTATGTTTACTAAAGGCTACTTTCTCAGGGTCATCAAAAGCAGGGATTGTGTGGTAATGGGTTAACGGAAAAATTTTTTTTTTTTTCTAAATTTGTCTAATGCAAATCTAATTCACTGAATAACTCTTTCCCAAACAACAAAATTAAAGTGCATCCAAATTGAAAGTATCTGCAGACAACAAATAAGAAAATGGTACAAACTAGCAGAAATTCTCCGATAGGTCAACAAAACATTTTTTTTTATATAAGGATAAACTGCAAGTATTAAACAATTTCTATTTTTCTCAAAATACTTTCAAAAGCTTTCTTTCTGGTTGTTTAAGCCATTACCACACAATTCTTACTTTTCAAGACCTTGAGAAAGAAGCCTTTAGAAAAGATTGTGGGAAAAGAAGAAAATGCTGGTAATCAGCATTTTCTCCTTTTCCTACAATTTTTTCTACCCTTTCCCAAATCAAATTTTGATTTTTCAGTCATATTTATTTTGTCGTCTGCAAATGCTTTCAATTTCGACTAGTCTATAAATTTTTCGTTTGGTAAAACGTTCAAGAAAAAAAACTCTTAACTAAACGATATAAATGTAGGCTAGTCAAAATTAAAAGCATTTGAAGTCGACAATTTAAAAATGACTGAAATTATGGGATAAGTCATTGAAAGAGTGGAAAACAATGTTTTCAAAAGGTTTGTTTCTCAGGGTTGTTAACCTGTTACCACACAGCAAAACTTTAGACCTATCCAAATTCAGAGCATTTGCAGATGACAATTTCAAAGAGGCTCCAAAATGGGTCAATTTTGTTATGTTAGGGTAGAAAACTTTGTGGGAAAAGGAGAAAATGCGTGTTACCGGCATTTTCTCCTTTTCCAACAATGTTTTCAAAAGGCTTCTTCCTGAGGGGCATCAAAAGTTGTCATTGTGCGGTAAAGGGTTAAAACTTGGATTATTTGGTAAAGGGTAAGAAACTCTTTACATTGGTATCATCAATTTACCTGTCCCTTTTTCAGTTCCAGAGAATTCCTCAGTGAGCAGGTGATAGCAACACCCAACTGTGCACAGAGTTTTCAGAACTGGACTGTGTACAAATAGATCAAGAGATGTATTGGCTAAATTTCCACAAGTATGAAGACCAGTCAATAAAGATTTAATGTCTAATTCAGCATTGTCTTGTACACTTTTGATTTCATGATCCTCATCATTAGATACTGCATCCATTTCAGGCATTAGGTGAAATGGACTGTAATCTGAAACTTGAAGAATTTCTGAAAAAGAATCATGGCTGATCTCTGACGGATTTTCAAAATAAACTTTTTCATTATCTTTTCTTGTATGCTCTGCATCTAAAGATGATAAAAATTCTTTGTTTTCATTTTTCTGCCGACAAAGTAATTCTGGAAAATTTGCAGTGATCAATGAGCCAAGATCTGTGAAGTTTTCAATGAACATTGTAACAGGTTTGTACTTATTAGCCTTGCACAGCATAGATTCTTTATCTGATACATAAGTTATGCTTTCACTTTGCTTTGCACAAGATCGCTTTCCTTTCAACACTTTCTTTTCCTTTTTGGTTAGCTTTATATTACTGATTTCCCTGTCTCTGTTCCTTGCTAATCCATTCCACTGCTTTGCTATCACACTAGTTCTATGTTCAGCTGACTTTGTATTTAATGATACAGCATCTATACCAAGGACGGAAATGTTGTACTGTAAACTAAGGTAACTTCCAAGATAGCCTTTTCCACTGCCAAAGTCAATTACCTGAAAAACAACATGCATTTTGTGTGCTGCTCTGTGAAAAAATTACTTTAACCCTTTCCCAAACAACAAATTTTGGACCCTTCCAAACCGAAAAAGTTTGCAGACGACAATTTTAGATTTGGAGAAAACTGCCGAAAGTTCTCAAAACAGGGTAGAAAACACTGTGGGAAAAGGAGAAATTGCTCGTTACGAGCAATTTCTCCTTTTCCCACAGTGTTTTCAAAGACTTTTACTGCAGACACGTAAAAACCAGAGCTTGTTTGGGAAAGGGTTAATACATCTACTTAAAGTATAAATCCATGTCTGGCTGATCTGGATTGACCTTTTTCCTACTAGTAAACTTTCTGCATGCCAAAAGTACCATTCTACCTCATGATTGTCTCTTGGCAAAATTGATCCATAATCTGGAGAGACTTGTTTAGTTTAATGTACTGCTGAGTTTTAACAACCCTGAAGAAGATGGCTTTTGAAAACATTGTGGGAAAAGAAGAAAATGCTGGTGACCCTATCAGACCCAAAATCATTGTATAAGCTACATAGATTTTGCCAACAGCAAATGCTATCAGTTTTTTCAAGACCAAATTTTTGCATTTGGTCAAGCCTAACCTCTTTACCACACAAGAAAATTTTAGACTGGTCCAAATTGAAAGCATTTGCACACGACAAAATAAACGCTACTCAAAAATTGAAATTTGTTTCCATCTGGGGAGAAAACATTGTGGGAAAAGGTTACCAGCATTTTCTCCTTTTCCCACAATGTCTTCAAAAGGCTATTTTCTCAGGGTTGTTAAAAGACGGGATTGTGTGGTAAAGGATTAAGCTCCCTTGTCTAACAGGAAGCCTGACTTTTTTAATAAAGTACAATGATCCCATTCTTTATCAAATAACAATATATAAGTCTTGTACCAAGTGACAGAATTTGCAGACAACAAATTCAAGGTTGCATTAATGATGGAACCTGTCTTTGATTTGGAAGAAAACATTGTTGGAAAAGAAAGAAAAACTAGTTACCAGCATTTTCTGCTTTTTCCACAGTGTTTTCCACAGTTTTATTCCTAAGGATCATTAAAACATGTAATTGTGTGGTAAAGGTTCAACTCTTTACCACACAATCCTGACTTTTAACAGTCCTGAAAAAGAAGCCCTTTGAAAACATTTTGGAAAAAAGAAAAAAAATACATCTACTGGTAACCAGTACTTTCTCCTTTTCAAGCCATGTTTCCTATTCCTTCCGAAACAAAATTCAATTTTAAAGTCATACTTATTTTGTCGTCTGTATTTGCTTTGAATTCGGACTTGTCTAAAACTTTATTGTTTGGTAAAGATTAATTAAGCTCTATATAATGATGAAGTTAGCCTATGAAAGGATTGAGAATTTTGTCGAGTAAGAAAAAAAAGACTTGTTACCAGGATTTTCTCATCCTCCCTCTAGGTCGAAACTCTGTTTATCCTTTACTAAACCATCACAAGTTTTAGTGACGTTGAAGAAAATGGATTTTGAAAACATTGTTGTAAAAGTAAAATTATTGGTTACACTTTCTCCTTTTCCCAAACTGTTTCCTTCCTTTCATTAAGAAGCCTCATTGTTATGCCATATTCTTCTACTAATATACTAATATTTGACAGGTCTTAATTATATTTGTGTTGTTAAAGTTTACATGTATTTAAAATATTTATAGGCAAGGAGGTTAGTGTCAAAGTGTTTCTAATGATAATTGTAATCAAGAAGAGTTTTTAAAAATTAATTATTTCTTTTACCAGATCAGAGTCAAAACTCTCGACCAACATTTTACACATGGCAGACATCCTCTCTATTTCATGGGATTTCTTCTCACTCATGTAGGTTCCAACAAATGGCTTCTCTTTGCAGAGATCTTGCCTTACAAACTTTTCATATGATTCTACAACGCAAAAGTACTCCATGGTGCATTTCTGGGCTTCAATACAAAACTCATTCAAAGTTCTATGTTTCCAGTCCATGTGCAGTGATTTTTCAGGATCTGTAAAAACTTCCTTCTCTGTATACTCAGCTCCATCCAAATCAATAATCTTTCCTCTACTCCCGTTTTTTTCTGTGTTATCTGTTTGCAAAGCTGATTTCGTCTGACAGAGAGCCTTTGTCTCATCTTGAGAACTTGGATGCAACTCTGTCTTTCCATGGATTATTTTCTCAACATTAACACTTTCCTCTGTCTGACACAACGTACATGCAAGTCCTCTGAGATCTGTTTCTGACAGCTTTGTGAGCTCGTCCTGAATACAGCATGGTATTAACGTATTCCAGAAATCTTTTGTAATGAAATCAGTCGCATGTGCATTAGCTAATGGGAGATATGGCTCCAAAAACTGGACTATACTGCCCAGGGCATCTTCAACCTCTTTTGTACATAGCTGTCTATGACCTGCCATAACTTTTATAACTTGGTTCATCCAATATTCTGTATCTGTTTTCTAGCTCCTATATCCTACAACTGAAATGTACAGATAATGTATCATCTTGATAAAATGTAATATATAAGCCAAGCTCTGACACTAGAGGATTTAACCCATTACCACACAATCCCTACTTTTGACGACCCTGAGAAGGAAGTCTTTAGAAAACATTGTGGGAAAAGGAGAAAATGCTGGTTACCAGCATTTTCTCCTTTTCCCACACTGTTTTCTAACCTTCACAAAGCAAATTTCAAATTTTCAGTAACTTTTACGACCCCAAGGTGAAGGCCCTTTAAAAACATTGTCGGAAAAGGAAAAAAATGCTGGTTACCAGCATTTTCTCCTTTTCCAACAATGTTTTTTTTTTCTATCAAAGGCAAATTCTGTCACTTGAATTACACTTAAATTGTTGTCTTTTAACGTTTTTAAACTAGACCAGTCTAAGTTTTTGTCATGTGGTAAAGAGTTTAATTGTTAATGAGCCGAGCCCTGTGGCTCAGCTGGTAGTGTACAAGATTTGAGAATAGAGTGTCATGGGTTCGATCCCTGGCTCGGCCAATTTCTTTCTGATGATTGATGACATTGTGATAGGATTCATTCCTCCCTCACCGCTGACTATTGTTTCGACAATGGTTATGTGGGAAAGCAGCTAGTTGCTCTGAAAGACTAATCTGTAGGGGACTCAAGGAAAGCATGGGTAGGTGCACTGGCCACCATGATATAACCAAAATAATGTTGAAAACAGTATAAAGCACCATATAATCATTCAACTTACATTGTTAATGAAAACACTCTATATTGGCAGGAGCCAGCCGCATTCTGACAAGGCATAGATTTTGGACATTGTTCCACTGAATTAGAGAAATCATCCCCCTGTAATACATACAGGTGAAACTTCCAGTATGTCATTCTTGATAGACATTCGCAAAAGTACTGAATTTTCCAGGTCTGTTGCACTGACTGAATACTGCCATACTCAGAGCTAAAATAAAAAAAAAAAAACCTTTACATACCAGCCCACAGGCACTTGGTTTATGACAAACTTAACCCTCTGTGTGTAATTTGCATCAAAGACTTTGAGATGAAGGAATCATCCTGCAAAACAGGTATAGTTATCAGGTGTCAACCCTTTACCGGATGACAAAATTCAAGCCTTGTCCACTTGGAAATTTACAGGCTAAGTAAAATTTCAGTTTGGCTCAAGTGGTGCAATTACTCTTTAATAGGATAGAAAACATTACTGGAAAAGGAGAAATGCTGGTTACAAGCATATTCTCCTTTTCTTTCAATGTTTCAAAGGTCTTCTCTCCTGACATTGCTAAAAGTTGGCATTGTCTGGTAAAGGGTGAAAACCTGGTTCAACAAAAGATACAAAAATTTTCAGGCAAAAGGCAAACTTTAAATTCCTAGGCACGAATTTGTCTTTTCACCACAATGTTCTGAAAAGTAATTTCCTAAGCGTGTATATGGGAAAAGAAAAAAATAGTGCAAGCATCGTATTAGAGATGTTAATCTAACTCATCATCAGAATGGGAGTAGATTTTTCTAGTTGCTGCTTAATTAATTACCACACAATCCCTACTTTTAACGCCCCTGAGAAAGAAGCCTTTAGAAAACATTATGAGAAAGGGAGAAAATGCTGGTAACCAGCATTTTCTCCTTTTTCTCACAAAGTTTTCTAATCTTCACAAAACAAATCTCAAATTTTCAGTCACTTTAATTTTGTTGTCTGCAAATGCTTTCAATATGGACCAGTCTAAAATATTGTTGTTTGGTAATGGGTTAATATAGGGGCCTAGTGGGTCTGAGAATACAATGTCATGTAGACTATGAAATAATGGGTTATATCCTTGGATGCCCAAACTGCGCCACTCTAAGCTTTATCCGGGAACAGAACTATAAATAGATGATATAAAAAAAGAAATATAAAGACACATGTCAAATGTGTTCTATTTCAATCAATCTCCATCAAAATTCATAATAATGATGCAATAATTTTCTTGATTTGCCAAAAACTCATGCTCTTATCAGGGTCATGAAAAGTTATATTTGTATCGTATTGAGTTATTAAAGCAAATCTTTGAGCCATCTACATCATCTACAAGGAGACAATTACTTATTTTTCAAGTAGATTTGTTTCTCAAAATAAAATGAAAAAATAAAATGCGCGAATTCCCATTGCATTTACAAACAAATATGATATCATGAATGTAAATGAAACTGACAGTCACCACCTAATTTGCAAAAACTATTTCATATACAAATATTCACAGAAATCTGTCATTGAAGTCTTGTTTTAGAAATTTCTAAAACTTACAAATATTTTCATGAAATAAGAAAATGACATATTTCACGATACAGTAGATCGCACACGGACACCGGTTAAAAAAAAAGGGAAATATTTGTCGGAGAGAAATTGTTAATATTGACTAATCAAAAGACCTTCCAAGCTTGACCAGCAGAACTATGTAGGCTAGTAAGTTTTTACACTTGATTTAGTTTTATTCAAGAACGTGCCTCATCTAATATTCGGGCTCTCATATTCACTAATGCTATTTTATCTGTTCTGTACTGCAATATGTTTCTGTCAAGATCAAAGGCACTCGGTTTCCATGACTTTCACAACTTTTAACATTTATTTCTCTACATCTATATCTTACATACTAGTTATTATGATACGCAGTAATAGAAGAGGTAAGGTACGAAAATGAAAAGGCAGGGAAACAGAGGGTCTATGACTATGGTCGAAAACTTGAAATTTGTTTTGGGAAGGGAAGAAAACATTGTGGGAAAAAGAAGTATTTCTCGTTTCCCACAAGGTTTTTAAAAGGCCTCTTTCTCAGGGTTGTTAAAAGTCAGGATTGTGTGGTAATGGGTTAAGATAGCTCTCAGGCAAGACTGTTTCTCATATAGATTTCAAGACAGTTCTGCAGCCTGGCATTCCGCTGTGCTTTGTGTTTGGCCCCATTTGCAATAAATTTTTAAATGGGTTGAACATCATTTGACAGTTTTTCCAAATCTGTCACATACATAGCAGAAAGTCTGAAGAAACAAAGAACCCTGATAAAACTTTTTTTTTGTAAAGCTTTTTTCTTCACTTTTCAGAAAGTTCAGAGTACCAATTGCCTAAAAATGGTAGGCAAACGAATGCCTGCTGTGTACAAGAAGTTTTTCATATGCCTTTTCACTGTGGTTCTCACAGCAACAGCATTAGCATGGGTAGTTCTGATATTCTGGCCACAAGATGATCTGGTAGATTACAAGTTGGAGAAGAGTCACTCAGTAACAAGTATCCCAACTGGACCACCTGTTCACATATCTACTGACAGTCTGGAGGCAAGCCAGAGGGACGAGAACTGTACATATCATAAATGCTTTAATGTCTATCATTGTGGATATGATGACCAAACAAAGATCAGTGTCTATGTGTACCCTCTTCAGCAGGTATATAGGCCATTCGTGTATTCTCTTCTCAGATTTTACAACCATTATCACAGGTCTTCAGATAGAGGGAGTGATTTTGATTTCATAATTGACAATATTTGTTATTCTCCACAAAACCCTGTTATGGGTACTCATTAGAATCGTCTCGATGAGACGATTGTAATGAGTACCCACAACATAGGGTTTGGGAGAGAAATAAAGGATTTAGAATGCCATTACTCCCTCTTATCTGGAGCTCTGTGTCCATAGTTTGTTTACTGAAGACTGTTTTGTGGATACTAATTGGAACTGTCTCACTGAGATAAAATACTGATGAGCACCCAAAACACAAGTTTTAATAAAGAACAAACTAAACATAGTTTGATTTTGTCTAGTCCAGCACATTGTTGTTTGGTACATGTATGTATGTAAGTTAACCCTTTACCCCATAAGGCATTTCTATTGTATTGACCCTAAATAACAGCAAGGATGATGCCGTTTCTTATGTCTATATGACACCTTTTGATAGCATTGAAAACATTGTGACAAAATGTGAAATTGCTGGTCACGAGCAGTTTCACCTTTTGCCACAATGTTTTCCAAAGGCTCCTACAAGTAATGTGTAGAAATTAGTATCTATAGAGTAAAGGGTTAAAGGACTTTGTTATTGGAGGTTTGCAAAGTTACCACTATTTTCTCCTTTCCCTCAATGTTTTCTATCTATTCAAGAACAAAAACTATTATTTGAAACTCATTTTAATTGTCTTTTAAATTTATAATTAAATTTCTTCAATATCTATAGACAAGTTTAAAACTTTGCAATTTGGTAAATGATCAATTGCCAATGGGGATAATGTAGATCAAGAATGTCTGCTTCTTTACTAGATACATGTATTTTGACAAAACACCCTTAAAATTGCAATATCTTCTGTTTTATTTCAACTAAGATGTTTTTTTTTTTAAATCTAAATATGACTTCTGTGGTTCAATGATTAATTATATTGATAGTGCTGATCTGTATAAACTATGAAAAAATTGGCTAAGCCTGTCATGAAATTGTCTGATATCTTATGCATTCGTAGGTAGGAGGCTTTTGAAAACAGTGTAGGAAAAGGAGAAAGTGCTCTTAGCAAGCACATTCTGCTTTTCTCGCTGTGTTTTCAATCAGGAGAAAAAGGAGAAAGTGCTGGTAGCAAGCATTTTCTTTTTTTTTCACAGTGTTTTCAACCAGGTCAAAGACAACTTACTATTTGAACTTTTCACATACCGTATAAGTACTTTTTTCTGCGGGGTCCAAATTCTGCGGATTTTCAAAAAAACAGGGGGTTTAAAATTCTGCGTACCTTTTTTCTGCGCTAGTGAGTCTGATTAAAAAAATAGATTTTATTATTGCGCTTCATTTTGATGATGTACCGGTAACAGCTTCTATTTTGGACAGGTATACTCTATAATTAATTTCCGTTGTTATCATCTTCAATTAAAAGGACGATATTCATGTAGTTAAAAAACACAGACACAGTTTTTTTAATGTTAACTAATAACTATTTCATTCATTGCAGTGCCATATTTATTTCTGTATCAAATCCAGAGGAACATATTCTTCCAATGCTTCCAAGATCACTGCCGATCTGAATCCGTTAGCTATTTTGATTCGTTCTCTTCAAGTGAAATGATATTAGGGGGAGAAGGGTTTAAAACTTTAAATGGTTCGACGTGTGAAATTAACAATAGTATAAACTTTGTTTTCCACCCTTAGGCGATGTCATAATGGCATGCAAATATCGTAAAGCGCGAATAATAGGTCGCACATACCAAACTGTAAATTAATTGTACAGTAACTGTTGACATTAAAACTTAGAATTAAGATCGCTTAGACCCGTCTACCTCTATTGTCGATTCTGACACAGGTACTAAGTTCAAACCTGAATGGAACCACCAATTTATAACCATGCTTGCATGTATTTCATGCTCAGACAACGCTTCCTTTATTCTATCAAGAAACTCAGTAGGTAACGGTAAAAAGACGATAATAATATGCCGAGTTTGATAATTACACATGTAATTTACACATGTTCCCCCCAACAACAACAACAGCGAGTAAAAGAACAACAATGACAACATCGATAGAAAAATTCTTCTTATCTGGACTAAATTTTCGCGTCTTTAAAATCTGCGCTCCTGCATGTCCCCGCAGATAAAGCAGAAATAAAGTCACCGCAGAAAAAAGTGCTTATACGGTATTTGATTTATTGAATGCAGAATTAATGATATCAATATGAACAAGTGTAAAGTTGTATTATCTGTTAACCCATTACCACTCAGTCCCTCCTTTTGACGCCCCTGAGAAAGAACCCTTTAGCATTTTCTCCTTTTCCCACAATGTTTTCTACCCTTCACAAAACAATCTTCAAATTTTCAGTCACTTTTATTTTGTTGTCTGCAAATGCTTTCGATTTGGACAAGCCGAAAATATTGTCCTTTGGTAATGAGTTAAAGGGATAATTATGTCTGCTTTATATTTTTCAGTATGTGGATGACAATGATGCTTCATTACTGTTGCCCATCTCCAAAGAGTTCTATGAGATCATCAAAGCCGTCATGGAGAGTCCATTCTATACCAACGACCCTACCACATGTTGCTTGTATATACCCACCATTGATGTGTTAAATCAAAATAAGCTCCGCTTGAAAGAAACAAGTCAGGCTTTAGCAACTCTGAAGTGGTAAGCTTGTATCCTGTGCTTGTATCTCATATATTCTGTAAAGTCAAAGACCAGCTGCAAGATCACAAAGCACAAGATACATATTTCAGGGTTTTCCATGACGCTTAAATCCTGCTTCATAGACGCAATTTTGATTCAAATGACCCCCAAAATAAATGACAGTGCGTCACCGGTGACGCAACTTTCCAAAATCTAAATAATGTATGAAATAGAATAAAGCGTCATAATTCCAAGTCTGTTCTTGCTTCAATGTCAGACGAACACTGTTCTTTTTTTAACTACAGGGTTTGTTTTAGAAAAAAGTGGTTTTACGGTAATTTATTTATAGAATAAGATTGGTTTACAAATTTTTGGTGTAAAGTATATTGGACATGTGTCGTAAATAATTATGGGCTCAGTAAGAAGGTAAAATGCATTGTAAATCATGCTTGAAATTGATGACGAGGAGATCCATTTTTTTGACCCCCCAAATTAATGAAATGACCCTCAACAAATGAGGAAGGGGTCACAATGACCCCCAATTATCACAGCCGAGGGAAAACTCTGCATATTTGGAGTCAGTAGAGAATATCCACTGGTGGCATTTTCAAAGCAGTTTCTATATAGCCTGATCTTGGTCTTCTTTATCTGCAAAAACACCATAGTTTACTTGTGTTAACTTCTTACCACAAAATTAAGAGTTTAAACATTCCCAAAGATATGGCCACTTAGAAACATTGTGGCTAAAGGAAAATATGTTTCAATGTTTCCACTTTCCTAGAACTAATTTCAGTTCCTTAGTCACAATTGTTTTGTCATATGCAGCTGCTTACAATTCGGACCATTTTGAAATTTTGTTAGGTGGTATACTAGAATTGGCCTGCCTGCTTGCCTCTGAAAATACAAAGAGGGACAGTAGTGTCACTTCTGTCACAAATTGCTCCCTCTATTTTGCTATCATTACATGTATATTTCAACTTCGTACAATTTTAGACCTGATACTGTACACATGGAAGACACAGCAGTTGGATATAGGAAATTGTTATTAGACAAAGCATTCAAGAAATCATATTCTCTTTGGAATTGAATTTAATTTTTAGCTCCACAGGCCAAAGGCCAGCGAGCTATTGTCATGGTGTTGTGTCCGTCGTGCGTCCGTCCGTCCGTCCTTCCATAAACTTTTTCTTTAAAAAACTTCTTCTCAGAAACTATTCATTGGATTTTTACCAAATTTCACAGGAATGTTCCTTAGGCCGTCCTCTTTCAAATTCCTTGAAATAATTGTGTTCCATGAAGAATTCTGGTTGCCATTGCAACCAAAGTAAAAAACCTTTAAAAATCTTCTCCTCCCAAACCGCTTATTGGGTAGCATTATTATTTTGCAGGAATGATCCTTAGATAGAGGTCTTCAGAATTCCTTAAAAAAAAAAACGATCTGTCAAAAAACATGGCTTTTATAGGAGACTCATTTTCCTTTTATGGTAGAAAGTGAAATCTTTGAAAAATTTCTTCTCTCAAGTTATTTGTTGGATTTCATTGTTGTATTGTAGGTTACTTTGGTGGTAAGTCTCTACCACACAATCCCAACTTTTAACGACCCTAAAGAAGAAGTCTTTGGAAAACACTCTAGGAAAAGGAGAAAATACTGGTAATCAGCATTTTCTCCTTTTCCCTCAGTGTTTTCTACTGTATCAAAGAGAGAAATCATCATTTCATCAATGTTTAATTTGTTGTCTGCAAATATTTTCAGTTTGGTCACATCCTAAATTTTGTCATTTGGTAAAGGGTTAAAGAGGGTTGCTTTTCATAATCTATAGTCCTTTTCATATAAAACAAGAGACCCTCTGCACTTTTATTAGTTCTGGTAAAGGTTAGTTGACCTACTGGTGACCTAGTTCAAAGTGGGAGAGCTTTACTGTTGTGATAAGGCATTTGTTATCCAATCAAACTGATCCTGCAACTTCAATAAAACAATTGCTACAATACATATTTTCTATATTTTGATGTTTCCCCACCCAAAATGGTTTGTGACAAGACCCTCTTTAACTATAACCAGAAGACAAAATTTTTATAACTGGTCATAATTGAAAGATGTTGCAGACCAGGCCCGTAGGAACAGGGGGGGCTGGGGGGGGCTCAGCCCCCCCAATAATTTTGAAAATCATAGTAACTAAAATATGACTTTGCAATTACCACGCAAAAAATCTCAGTGTTTCGAAGTTAGCCCCGCCAATCTTGAAATGCTTCCTACATGGCTGTTGCAGACAACATTATATATCTTCAAATTAGTAAAACTTGTATCAAAAAGGGTAGAAATTATTGTGGAAAATGCAGGTTACCATTATTTTCTTCTTTTCTCGCAATGTTTTTCATAGCTTTTTTTCTTTAGTGACCTAAAATGCAGGAATGAATGGTAATTGTTAAAAACTTCTCTTCACTGTTACAGAAAAATCAGGCCTGTGGAGCGATACAGGCGCTCAAGCGCCTTTAGTTTTAACACTTATCATTGCTCGACCTATATTCATATACAGTGTTGTACACATGTCATCATCTATCTTTTAACAGGTGGAAAGATGGGGTGAATCACTTGATATTTAACATGCTACCTGGCAGTGTGCCAGAATACAACACAGTATTAGATGTTCATACAGGAAAGGCTTTGATTGCTGGTGGAGGATTCTCAACCTGGACATACAGACGAACTTATGACATCGCCATTCCTGTGTACAATCCTCTTACTGCATCTGTGTATTTACCCGACAAATCATACCTGTAAGTGAAGAAAAAGAGCTTATATTTGAGCTTAGTGCATCTGTGAAAAGTATCCAGCCTATGCAGTCGGTGCAGGCTGACCTGAGCCGAAACATTTTTCACTATGGGTAAAATTTCTGCATGCCCAAGGGCAGTCTACTTTATTATTAAGCCAGTTGTTAACTCATTACCAAACAACAAAATTTTAGGCCTGTCCAAATTGAAAGCATTTGCAGACGACAAAGTCAAAGTGACTGAAAACTTGAAATTTGTTTTGTGAACGGTAGAAAACATTGTGGGAAAAGGGGAAAAAAGTAGAGATTGTGTGGTAATGGGTTAAGTCACATTCAGTGACAGCTCTAGTTTTCACTGAAAGTA
Organism: Tridacna crocea; assembly: GCA_943736015.1. Lineage (NCBI taxonomy): Eukaryota > Metazoa > Mollusca > Bivalvia > Cardiida > Cardiidae > Tridacna > Tridacna crocea. The sequence goes on along the minus strand of OX031060.1, from coordinate 19,853,248 downwards.
ACTTCAGCCAAGCCTTGACACCTACTTGCAATTTTTTGTGGGTCGCTTTTTTTTTCTAAAAGTTCTTTTGTTCTGGGTAAAAATATGAAATTTTAACTTCTCAGAAGGGTAAAACTTTCGAATAAAATTGTTTGAAAATAAGAAAGTTGGTAACCAGCATTATTTAATCTATTCAATGTTTCAAGTGTTCCTTTATTTCCTCTTTTGCTCTACAGAGAAGCCCGCCAGTGGTTACTTGTGTCATCTCAGACTGGTCTCCATCAAGAATATAAAGAAGTTCTACAATCACTGAACCAGACTAAATTTCTACTCATTGATAAATGTTCAGTTGAAAATAAAGACTGGGAATATTCTAAAAGGTGTAAAGAAGAACACACATATAAATACCCTCATGTTTTACAGGTACTTTTAAATTTTGTTCGTTTTTTTCCTATTTAACTTTCAAGACTTGTCAATAGCTAATTTGTTCTTATATTTAACCCTTTACCAAATGATTACATTTTAGAGTGGTCAATATTAAAAGCACTTGCGGACTGCAAAATAAATGTTGGTCAAAAATTGAAATTTGTTTTGAGAAAGGTAAAAAACATTGTGGGAAGAGGAGAAAAATACCAGCATTTTCTCCTTTTCCCACAATGTTAATAATCCTGTGTTAGTGTCTTAACAAGAATTAGGAAACAAATACAGTAAAATATTGTAGGGAAAGTAGAAAATACTGCCAATCAGCATTTTCTTTTCTACAATGTTTTCTACTCTTTTAACTCAGTACCAAACGAGAGAATTTTTGGCTTGTCCAAATCTAAAGCATTTGCAGACAACAAAATAAAAGTAACTGAAAATTTGAAATTTGTTTTGTGAAGAGTAGAAAACATTGTGGGAAAAGGAGAAAATGCTGGTCACCAGCATTATCTCCTTTTCCTACAATGTTTTCTGAAGGCTTCTTTCTAAAGGTCATCAAAAGTAGGGATTGTGTGGTAATGGATTAAAGACATGAGTAATCATTGTAGTCACAAATTCTTGGTCCCCTGCAAATGCTTCGAGTTTGGATGAGTCTAAAATTTCGTTTGGTAAAGGAATAACCCATTGATTCTTCAACCTGTTTACAGGAAGCTACTTTCTGTCTGGTGCTAAGAGGAGCTAGACTGGGACAGACAACTCTTTATGATGTAATGAAGGCGGGCTGTATCCCTGTTGTAGTGGCGGACGGCTATGTGTTGCCATTCTCTGAAGTTTTAGACTGGAAAAGGTGATGATTTTTTATGCTTGGCTTATCCCTTTACCAAAAATATGTAATTCTGACTTTTAAAAAATTATCTGCTGCAAAAGACCCTGAGAAAGAGATCTTTTAGAAACATTGTGGGAAAAGGAGAAAAAGCTTGTGACCATGATACCCATCAGCCATCTACCCTATTAACTCATTACCGAACGACAATATTTTAGGCTTGTCCAAATCGAAAGCATTTGCAGAAGACAAAAGAAAAGTGACTGAAAATGTCAAATTTGTTTAAGAAGGGTAGAAAACATTGTGGGAAAAGGAGAAAATGCTGGTGACCAGCATTTTCTCCTTTTCCCACAATGTTTTCTAAAGGCTTCTTTCTCGGGATTGTCAAAAGTAGGGATTGTGTGGTAATGGGTTAAACCACACTGAGAAGGGTCCAGCCTAGCTCCGTAGTAATGTATGGGACCCATGACCCTGGAATGACCATAGAATCTCGGGGCTTTTCACAAGAGTGACCTTGGGCAAGACACTTCAGAGCCTTCACCTAGTTCATGTAAAACCCAGGACATTCATGAATAAGGAAATGATATGACAGAAGTAATGACACTGGCTCTGAGAAAGAAATGTTTTTGAAAAGCATTGTGGAAAAAGGAGAAAATGCTGATAACCAGCATTAACTTACTGTCTCTCTTTTTTTTTACCCTAGTAAAGAACTTCGGGTTTTTAGCTCACCTGAGCACGAAGTGCTCATGGTGAGCTTTTGTGATCACTCAATGTCCATCGTCCGTCGTCCGTCGTCCACAATTTCTTTAAACATCTTCTCCTCCTAAACCACTGGGCCAATCTTGATGAAACTTGGCAGGGATGTTCCTTGGGTGAAGCTCTACCAAAGTTGTTCAAGAGATTGAATTCCACCCATAATTCTGGTTGCCATGGCAACCGAAAGGAAAAAAATAGCAAAATCTTTGAAAATCTTCTTCTCTGAAACTAGAAAGCGTAGAGCTTTGATATATGGTATGTAGCATCTCCTAGTGGACCTCTACCAAGATTGTTCATATGATGTCCCGGGGGTCAAAACTGGCCCCGCCCCGGGGGTCACAAGTTTGGAACATAGGAACAAAGAAGGAAAACTTTAAAATTCTTCTTCTCTGAAACTAGAAGGTGCAGGGCTTTGATATTTGGTATGTAGAATCTCCTAGTGGACCTCTACCAAGATTGTTCATATGATGTCCCTGAGGTCAAAACAGGCCCCGCCCCGGGAGTCACAAGTTTGAAACATAGGAATAAACAAGGAAAACTTTAAAAATCTTCTTCTCTGAAACTAGAAGGTGCAGGGCTTTGATATTTGGTATGTAGCATCTCCTAGTGGACCTCTACCAAGATTGTTCATATGATGTCCCTGGGGTCAAAACTGGCCCCGCCCCGGGGGTCACAAGTTTGAAACATAGGAATAAAGAGGGAAAACTTTAAAACTCTTCTGCTCTGAAACTAGAAGGTGCAGGGCTTTGATATTTGGTATGTAACATTTTCTAGTGGACCTCTACCAAGGTTGTTCATATGATGTCCCTGGGGTCAAAACTGGCCCCGCCCCGGGGGTCACAATTCTGAAACATAGGAACAAAGAAGGAAAACTTTGAAACTCTTCTGCTCTGAAACTAGAAGGCGTAGAGCTTTGATGTTTGGTGTGTAGCATCTCCTAGTGGACCTCTACCAAGATTCTTCATATGATATCCCTGGGGTCAAAACTGGCCCCACTCCGGGGGTCACAATTTTGAAACATAGGAACACAGAAGGAAAACTTTGAAATTCTTCTTCTCTGAAACTAGAATATGTAGAGCTTTGATATTTGGTATGTAGCATCTCCTAGTGGACCTCTACCAAGATTGTTCATATGATGTCCCTGGGGACAAAACTGGCCCCGTCCCGGGGGTCACAATTTTGAAACATAGGAACACAGAAGGAAAACTTTGAAATTTTTCTTCTCTGAAACTAGAATATGTAGAGCTTTGATATTTGGTATGTAGCATGTCCTAGTGGACCTCTACCAAGATTGTTCATATGATGTCCCTGGGGTCAAAAATGGCCCCACCCCGGGGGTCACAATTTTGAAATATAGGAACAAAGAAGGAAAACTTTAAAATTCTTCTTCTCTGAAACTAGAAGGTGCAGGGCTTTGATATTTGGTATGTAGCATCTCCTAGTGGACCTCTACCAAGATTGTTCATATGATGTCCCTGGGGTCAAAACTGGCCCCACCCTGGGGGTCACAAGTTTAATACATAGAAATAAAGAAGGAAAAATTGAAAATTTTTCTTGTCTGAAACTAGATTATGTAGAGCTTTTATATTTGGTAAATAGGATCTCCTAGTGGACTTCTACAATGTCTGTTCATATGATGTCCCTGGGGTCAAAACTTGCCCTGCCCCATGGGTCACAAGTTCGAAACATAGGAACAAAGAAGGAAAATGTCAATATTATTCTTCTCTGAAACTAGAAGGCGTAGAGCTTTGATATTTGGTATGTAGCATCTTTTAGTGGACTTCTACAAAGTTTCTTCATACGATGCCCCTGGGGTCTAAACTTGCCCTGCCCAGGGTTCACAAGTTCGAAACATATGAACAAAGAAGGAAAACTTTAAAATTCTACTTCTCTGAGACTAGAAGGTATAGAGCTTTGATATTTTTTAAGTTTCATCTCCTAGTGTACCTCTAGCAAGTTTTTTTTTTTCTTAGGATGCCCCTGGGGTCAAAATTGGCCCTGCCCAGGGGTCACAAGTTTGATTTTACAGCTTAGTACTCAGGTGAGCGATATAGGACCATCATGGTCCTCTTGTTTTGTAATCCTTCTATCATCAGTCAGACAACCATTTTCCATTGACATAGGGCGTCAGTGAGCTTACGAGAGGATGACCTTCATGAAGTATTGGACGTTTTACGCACGTTTAGTCTTAACAGAATCTATGAGATGAGACGCCAAGTCAAGTTCTTTTTTGAGAAATATTTTAGCACCATGAAAGTGATCACCCTGACCACCTTACAGATTATAAACGACAGAGTGTTTCCATATGCTGCCAGGAAATATGAGGAATGGAATGAATTCCCAAGACAGGTACACAAGATTTTATCTCTGACTAAATTTGAGGCAAGATTGCATAGGGCTAATATATGGAAATAAGGAGCTTGCAACAAGCAGTTGCTCCTTTCCTTTATGTTTTTGATATCTATCATAAGAGTATAACAAAGATAGGACTGTGAAGTCTTTTAGCAACTACAAACTATTGGCCTCATCCATATTAACCCTTTCCCAAATGGCAAATTTTGGACCAGACCAAATTGACAGCATTTGCCAGTGACAAATTAACAGTTGCTAAAATGATGATTTTTCTACATGACAGGGTAGAAAACATTGTGGGAAAAGGAGAAAATGCTGGTTACCAGCATTTTCTCCTTTTCCCACAACTTTTTTAAAAGGCTTCTATTCCTGACCCATAAAAACCAGGGATTGTTTGGGAAAGGGTTAAAAGCATTTGCAGACAGCAATTGTTGTGTGCCTTGAATAATGGTTATTCAATATCTTATATTCAAGGGTGGGCAACATTGTGGGAAGAGGTGAAAATCCTGATGAAGACCAGTGCAGCAGGCAAAATAAATATTGCTCCAATGATGATTTCCACCATTGATAGGGTAGAAAACAATATGGTTAACTCTTACCAAATGGCAAAATTTTAGAATTGTTCAAATTGAAAGCGCTTGCAGATGACATTATGAATGTGACTTAAATTTAGACATTTATTTTGGGGAGGGTAGAAAACATTGCTGGTTACCAGCATTTTCTTCTTTTCTCACAATGTTTTCTAAAGGCTTCTTTCTCAGGGTCGTCAAAAGTAGGGATTGTGTGGTAATGGGTCAAAGGAGAAAATGCTGGTTACCTGATTTTCTCCTTTCCTGCCATGTTTTCAATAGCCCTTTCTGTCAGGATTGTTGAAACTTTGGATTGTGTGGTAAAGAGTCAAACCTTCTTGGCTATGACCATGAAATCACTGACAAAGCTCCAGACAGAGGGAGTGATTTTGATTTCAAAACTGAAAATGTAAATTATTCTCCACTAAGCCCTATTTTGTGGGTACTCATTAGAATCGTCTCGATGAGACGATTCTAATGAGTACCCACAACATAGGGTTTCAAGGAGAAATAAAGGATTTTGGATACCATCACTCCCTCTTATCTCGGGCTCTGACTGACTTACTTGGTTAAGAGTCAAAAGATATAGATCTAATGATAGAAGCAGGTTAAGTCTTCACCACATATTCACAACTTTTAACGACCCTGAGAAAAAAAACTTTTGAAAACTCTGTAGGAGAGGAGAAAGAAAATGCTGCCGGCATTTTCTCCTTTTCCCTCGTTGTTTTCTACCCTCCCAAAACCAAATAAAAATTTTTTAGAGAGAGAGAGAGAGATGGAGGTTTCATGCACTATTAGTCAAATCTTTTACTTTCTTTTATGTATAAATGAACTTGAAGAAATAATTCCTTGTTATCCCAAAAAGGTAAAACGTCACTTCCAAAGAGGAGTGTATTTAGATCTACTTCACATGAAAGGTGTGAAAGAGAACTTTGAGAGAGAAGATTTTGTTGTTTGGTAAAGACTTAATATGACCAAGTTTGTAAATGATAAGGTTCAGTTTTCTTCTCTTGAATGGTTGCATCATTAAACACTTTTATATTTGTACAGGGCTCTGTGAGCAATCCATTGTTCCTTCCACTCATGCCACCCAGCAGTCAGGGTTTCACCGCTGTAATTCTCACGTATGACAGACTAGAGTCCATGTTTGAAGTCATTCATCAGGTGGCAAAAGTCCCAAGTCTCAGTAAGATACTGGTTGTATGGAATAATCAGGAAAAGCAGCCTCCACAGAGTAAGTCATCATGTTATTAAAGAGTTTTGTATGAAACAGTCTTAACCCATTACCACACAATCCCTGCTTTTTGACGACCCTGAGAAAGAGGCCTTTGGAAAACATTGTTGGAAAAGGAGAAAATGCTGGTAACCAGCATTTTCTCCTTTTCCCACAATGTTTTCTACACTTCCCAAAACAAATTTCAAATTTTCATTCACTTTTATCTTGTTGTCTGCAAATGCTTTTGTTTTGATCAACCTGAAATTTTGTCGTTTGTTGATGAGTTAACCTTATACTAAACAAACAAGTGTTACAATGACTCTAAAGAAAGAATGGTTTTGGAAAACACTGCGGTAAAAGGAAAAAGTGTTCCTTATTTTCTCTCTCCCCTTCAAAGAAGAATTCTATCTTTTGTAACACTATTAGTTGTACGGTCAGGTGGCAGGGGACTTGGAAACTTGTTCACAGCTGTGGTGAATCATGTCGCCCCGAGCCAAAGGCGAGGTGGCGACATGATTGGACACAGCCATGAACAAGTTTCCAAATCCCCTGCTACCTGACCGTACAACAAATTTATTATACTGCCAAGTTTTACCCTTGCAGAGCACTTTAAGCGAAATTTTCCTGTTTTATAGAAATTCCCTTCTGACTGCCCCAATTCAATGAAAACTGATGTCACTGGAAAATGATGTCACTAAAACATGCAGTTTGGTGCATAAATGTGCAGTCTGGTGATCGATTGATGCTGCCATTTTGGATGTTATGTTGCATGCGTAGTGATGTTATGGGGCACTCAAAAGGGAAACTGGCTTTACATGGTTTTTGCCAGGGAACATGATATATATGTTCCCGACATGTTAACTAATGGGATCACGAGAAATTTCTTTGCAGTATAATAAATTAATTTGTCATCTTCAAAGGCATTTAAGTTTGCACAAGTCTAAAGTTTTGTCATCTTGTGAACCATTTTCTTCTTTGACAAACTCTTCTGATGTCACTACAGGAAGATAGAAGGAAGATGTTGGCCAGTATTAGTCTACAGACTGTGTGGTCTGATCTCGGTCTAAACTTTGATAAGTAGTTGGCTGTATCATATATACTATCAATTTAAAATCAGAAGTGAGTCACAGGAGGAGTCCATTGCATATTCTCACTTATTTCCCCAGGTAGCCAATTTTTGTCATGAAGCAGAACACCTTTGAAAGCACTATGACAAAACTGTTCATGTATTTTAATTCTCTAAATATCACTTAGCTCTTTACCAAACAATCACGATTTTTAATGACCCTTGATGAAAATGCCTTATTAAAAGATTGTGGTAAAAGGAGAAAATGCTGGTCACCAGCATTTTCTCCTTTTCACACAATCTTTTCTTACCTATCAAAGATAAATACCATCACTTGTGACAATTTTGAATTGCTGTCTGCAAGTACTTTAAATTTGGACAAGTCTATATTTTTGTCAGTAAAGAAATTACTGAATATTATTGCCATGTTAGACAACTAGCTAGCTTTGTGCATTGGCAGTAGCATAGCAGATGAGGTCATTTCTAGACATGGCTATTGCTAGCTGAAAACCATTTATTCATCTTTTCAGTTTGTTTTTTTTTTCCTTACAGTGTCAGAATGGCCACAGATCGGCAAACCAATGAAAGTGGTACAGACTCCTCACAACAGGCTGAGCAATAGGTATTGGGAAGTCTTCTTTTATACTTGAGCAGCGCTTTTTAAAAAGACATTTTATGCATCTACAAGAATTATTAACTCTTTACCACACAATCCCAACTTTAAAGGACCCTGAGAAAGAAGCCTTTTGAAAACATTGTGGGAAAAGGAGAAAATGCTGGTAACCAGCATTTTCTCCTTTTACCACAATGTTTCGTACTCTCCAAAGTCAAGTTGCAGTCTTCAGTTCGTGTTTATTTTGTGGTATGCAAATGCTTCCGATTTAGACAAGTGTGGAATTCTGTCGTTTGGTGAAGTTTTAAATAGAGGCAGATAACCATCAAAATAATCTTGATGCACTTGTTTCCTTTTTTTCAACTCAAAAATTTCTCAAAAAAGCAATTACAGCTGAGTCCTGGCGCCAGAATGCGGTGTTCTTGTTGTTATAGGCATTTCTTGTCATGCAAATGATGAGGTCCATTATCTCCCGCTAGATGGCATTCTATAAATACTCATCTATCTAATTTGGGCATCCTGGGTACAGAGCCGAACCACTTTCCTACGCGACAACCGTTACTTTGAATTTCAAACTAAAATAAATGTTTTCTCAATCAAACGCTACCTCGTGTAAATCACTCGGCTATGATCTGCATTTTAGAGAAGTCTGGAGCTAAAGCAGGTCTCATTTCTCCTCAAAGCTATTTTTTACATTGCTACTTTATAGAGCGTAATATTACAGTCAGCCCGCTTTCGGGGCTAGTGATGTGTCATATAAGACAGTCGAATCTTCGAAGAATATGACATGTGCAGACAATGTGATGAGGTCTATACATGAAATGAAGAACTTTTCTTTTTTAGGTTTTTTCCCTATGAAGAGATAGAAACAGAGTGCATCTTGGCCTTAGATGATGATATTGTGATGTTGACAGCTGATGAACTGCAGTTTGGATTTGAAGTAATTATGTTTATGTTCTTTGCTTTTTTACTATCCTGTATGTGTGTGTTTCTCTGTCTGTCATTCTTTCTCTGTGTGTGTGTTTCTTTGCTCTTTTTCTGTCTGTCATTCTCCCTCCGTCTCCCTCTCTCTCGTTCTTTCTCTCTCTCTCTCTCTCTCTCTCTCTCATTATGACTTGCTTGTATAATGTATCATGGGGATGCATGAAGCCCTCTTTTCACATAGCAAGGCTTTTTTACATCCATTCTTTTCTGATCGTCTGTAGAGTCCTTTGAATTCCTTTACCAAGACCCATAATTTAAAATTTATCCAAACTGGAAGCATTTGTGTAGAAGAAATCAAATATGACTCAAATTTGTGTGATTTAGCTTTAAAAAGGAAGGAAACATTGTGAGAGAAGAACAAAATGTAGATTGCCAGCATTTTCCTTTTCATGGATTCATTTCAAAAGCATTTTTATTCTGTTAGTTAAAACATGGATCATATTTGACAAAATCTCTATATTGGCATTTTATTTTTTGTACAGGTATGGCGTGAGTTCCCAGATAGACTTGTTGGGTTTCCTTCAAGAGTGCAATTGTGGGACAACACAACTGGTCAGTGGAAGTATGAATCGGAATGGACAAATTCGATCTCAATGGTTTTAACGGGAGCTGCATTTTACCACAAGGTAAAGTCACGTATTTGTGCCTCTGATCTGTATATACGATATGCATATATTATAAGTACAATCGTAAGCTTTGCATGGCTATTTTCCAGAAATTGTAAATCTGAGTTTTCTTGTGTGAAGAATTATCTCCTCTTAAAAACTTGGACATTTTTATGTGTAATGCAAATTAGCCCTGAAGATGTTTAACCCATTACCACACAATCCCTACTTTTGACGCCCCTGAGAAAGAGGCCTTTTGAAAACATTGTAAGAAAAGGAGAAAATGCTGGTAACCAGCATTTTCTCCTTTTCTCACAATGTTTTCTACCTTTCATAAAACAAATTTCAAATTTTCAGTCACTTTTATTTTGTTGTCTGCAAATGCTTTCGATTTGGACAAACCTAAAATTTTGTTGTTTGGTAATGAGTTAACCCATCAAACAGGTGACCTTTTATACATTCTGAAGTATTTGTAATTATTTGCTACTTTTTCAGTATTTCAGTTACCTATACACATACAATATGCCTGGAGATATTAAAACCTGGGTGGATGAACATATGAATTGTGAGGACATTGCTATGAACTTTTTAATGGCCAACTTCACTGGAAAGTCGCCCATTAAAGTCACCCCGCGAAAGAAATTTAAGTGTCCAGAGTGTATAAACACCGAGATGCTGTCGGCGGATATTGCCCACATGTCTGAGAGGTCTGATTGTATTAACAAGTTTACCAGCGTGTATAATGCTATGCCATTGAAGACCGTAGAATTCCGTGCTGATCCAGTGTTATATAAAGATAATTATCCTCATGAGATGAAGAAGTATAATGATATAGGTAGTTTGTAGAGTGAATCTATGCAATTATGATGTGCTTTTTGTATACATGTGTAACAGAGCAAGTCTCTTTAAATTGTAGTGTATTGGGTGTCTAACCCTTTACCAGACGACAAAATTCTAGCCTTGTCCAAATTGAAAGAAATTGCAGACGCATATTTCAATATGGCTAAAATGGTGCAGCCTTTGTTTGATAGGGTAGAAAACATTTTGGGAAAAGGAGAAAATGCAGGTTACCAGCATTTTCTCCTTTTCCCACAATGTTTTCAAAAGGTTTCTTTCCCAGGGGTGTCAAAAGGCGGCATTGTGCGGTAAAGGGTTAACTCTTTACCAAATGACAGAATTTTAGATTGGTCCAATTTGAAAGCACTTGCAGACAATAAAATAATGGAACCAGAGGGATAGAAAAACGTTGTTGGACAAGGAGAAAGTGCTGGTTACGAGCATTTTCTCTTTTTCCCACAATGTTTTCAAAAGCCATCTGCTTCAGGGTCATAAAAACCAGGGATTATTTGGTGAAGGGTTAAATCATGTTAGTGCTGAAATTAAATCTATTTGACTTAGCAGTCATTGTAGATCAAAGATCAGACTGCACAAAATGTGCAGTCTGATCTTTGATCTACACTGTCTTCTTTTATGCCAGGTATGTCGACAAAAACTCTAAAATTGCAGTATCTGCATCATTCTGTAGTTCCGATTGAGAATATCCATTTCATATATAAAGCACTACAGGAGTACTGATCTTTTTTTTTTTTCTCTTTGAACCTATCACTATACACTTTCTGTTTTAGTCATAGAAATAGATTTAGCAGCACAAAGAAGAAATATTTCAGTGGAGCCTATTCCACACAATTTTAAGCTAGAGTGACCCTTAGGAAGAAAGCTTTTTAAAAACATTGGAGGAAAAGGGAAAAAACGGGAAACTAGCATTTTCTCCTTAACTCTCAATGTTTACTACTCTTTCAGGTACAAATTTCATCATTTGAACTACATTTTTTGTCTACAAATCTTTTCAGTTTTGACATGTACAAAGTTTTGTCATTTTGTAAAGAGTTGAAGAAAAAGTCTTTTTTATTAGCTCCACTGGCTGAAGCTATAGTCATGGCTCTGTGTATGTCGTGCAAAGCATTTTTAACAGAAGTTTTCAGAAATGGTCCTTTCTGGATTTTCTCCAAAGAATCTGAGATTTGAAGCTTTTAATGTCAACACAACAAATCTGAAAAAAATTAATTATTCGAGTCTTTGTTTCCAATATCTCCTTCAAACTGAACATGAAATGGACAATATGATTATTAGGGTTATTTTTGAAAGAAGTTTGATCCATCAAAAGGCAAGGTTGCTGAATGACATAGCACTTAGTGCCATATTACCCTCATGCTGTTAACTCATTACCATACTATAGTATTTTAGGCATGTCCAAATCGAAAGCATTTGCAGACATCAAAATATAATTGACTGAAAATTTGAAATTTGTTTTGTGAAGGTTAGAAAACATTGTGGGAAAAGGAGAAAATGCCGGTTACCGGCATTTTCTCCTTTTCCCATTATGTTTTCTAAAGGCTTCTTTCTCAGGGTCGTCAAAAGTAGGGATTGTGTGGTAATGGGTTAAGCTGGACTCAATGACCTTTTGCGGATGGTGTAGATAAAGATCAGACTGCAAATAACATGAAGTCTTATTTTGTATCTACAGTACACTTCTGATAAGATATCTTTTACCCCAAAATACCTTTGATTACCAAAATTTGGGTATTCTAAGGATAGGAACTGTCATTTTATTCAGTTTTCGTAGTAACCTTTTATCTCCCTATACTTCTGGTATTACTAATATATGTATCATTATTGTATACTTACAAGTTTGCTATGCAAAATAGTTACATTTTTATTTATAATGATTAACTTTAATGTTTTAGTTTATGTTGAGATTTTTGTAACATACAGCAGTTTTTGCATTATTACCTTTTTTGGTCCAAAGTTACGATTTTATGCACAAGAAAAAATGAATATCAGCTACACAACCTTTGGACATCACCTTGTCAAAAAGCTGTCATATATTGGAGTAAATGACGCTATGTAGGGATGTAGCTGCCCTTACGCAAAAACACAGTTGCTTACAAATTATTTAAAAATGAAATAAAAACAATGTTGCAAAAAAAAAGAAAGGGGTCAGGTCACCAGGGGCTAGTATAAGACAGCTTCTACAATTCAAAAATTTTCTGGTGGAGACTCTCCTGGTAAATTTCTCTCTCTCCTACCTCCCTCAGGACTTCTTGCCAATGATAAAACCTTTCTTTATTAATTAACTATCAGATATATAGCAGTTATACATGGAAACTGGTCCATGAGATACTAGTCACATTTCTGACTTCGTATAGTATACAGGTCGTTACCCCGGCTTAATACGACTTGGCCTCTGACCAATGCAGTTGACCTCGTATCAATATTGATGACCCGCGACCAATACATAAAATCCTTGAAAGTGATTGGTCAAAAGTTCAGTTGCATGAGCGTCTGCGCTTACTTTTAGCCAATCACGTTCAAAGAGGTGGCACAGTAAATGTAACCCAAAAATTGATATTTGTTTCCAGCAGGGTAGAAAACATTGTGGGAAAAAGGAGAAAATGCTGGTTACCAGCATTTTCTCACAATGTTTTCAGAAGGCTTCTTTTTCAGGGTCATAAAAACAAGGGATTGTTTGGTAAAGGGTTAATTAATAAAAATGTCATTATTCAAGTGATTTCGTATTGGCCCAGTTACAGGTCTGAGGTCAGCCGTATTGGCCCAAGCAGGCCAATATGTCTGACCTTGGACCTGTAACTGGGCCAATACGAAATCACTTAAATAATGACAATTTTATTAGGCCAATACGGCTGACCTCGGACCTGTAACTGGGCCAATACGAAATCACTTGATTAATAACATTATATTACGGCTTACTTGCTCTTCAGCTGGTGGAGCAATACATGACATTAGGGCCCCTTTCATGCATGGATTGGAAAATATTGTGGAAAGGTGGCAACTGCTAAAATTATTGCTAGTGGAGTGATTGAATCATAATAGATTTTTATTGTGAAAAAAGGCACTATTTTTTTCCACTTTGTGGGATTTTATTTTCACAGTGCTTCGTTTCTAATATTTTACATACATATGTCATTATGTGCTCTAATTCTTTCCTATTCAGTGTTTTGTGAGAATACTTATGCTTTTATGCATGCCAAAACAATATGGCCACTAAATAATGTAGCAAATGGATAAAATGTTCAAAACATTGTTTTATCCTCAAGCTCCTGACACTTTTCTGATTTTGTTTATCTTTACATTTTATTACAATACATGGATCAAAGTGAGCAAGGCTTATTTTGTAAATATACATTTCTCTATACCAATGATTTTTTTTCTTAGCACATTTCTTTTTTACCAGGAATTGTTGCATCTTTCATCTTTGATTTGAAACAAGTGATAAAGATATTTTCACAATATTTCATTGTTGCCATTTAGTCCTTTACTTTAATGATCCTGCACTTTTTGTTATGGTAAAACGCAGGATCCTGTTAATTCTTTACCAAAAGATAAAATTTTAGAATGGTCCAAATTGAAAGCATTTGCAGATGACAAAATTAATGCGACTTGAAAATTGGAATTTGTTTTGGGAGGATTGAAAACATTGTGGGAAAAGGAGAAAATGCTGGTTACCAGCATTTTCTCTTTTTCCCACAATGTTTTCAAAAGTCTTCTTTTTCAGGGTCGTGAAACCAGGGATTGTTTTGGAAAGGGTTAATCAGCATTTTCCACTTTTCCCACAAAGTTTTCAATTTTTATAACAGACAAAGCACATTACATGAGTCACATTTTATTCTTTGGTCTGCAAAATGGGATCAAGTCTAAAATTTTGTCTGATAAGGAATTCTGAAATAAAATCTGTTTGTGTTAAAAGCATTATGCTGGTTGTTGATAAAACAATTTTTCTGTTTGCTTTTGTTTTGATGCTGTGTATCGGTATACATGTAATTTCATTGATTATGCTTTTTATTTAGATCGGGTTTAACCATGTGATCTTTCATATTTTTTTATAACAATAAACACAACTATGTACATGAATTAGTTCTTGTTACGTAATCCCTTCACCCTTCTACTGTGGCCTGCAAGATGCTGTGGTCACATGTTCAATTCATTTAAGCCAAGTTTTTCCAACTAATTAATAACAGGGTTCATTATTATACTGCAAAGAAATTTCTCGTGATCTGATTGGTACACATGCCGGGAACATATATGTCATGTTCCCGGGCAAAAACCGTGTAAAGCCACTTTCCCTTTTGAGTGCCCCTTAAACATCAGTACATGTGCAACACAACATCTAAAATGGCGGTGTTGATTGATCACCAGACTGCACATTTATCCACCAAACTGCAGGTTTTAGTGATGGCAGTTGCAAATGACCTCAGTTTTCATTGAATTGGGGCAGTCATGAGGGAATTTCTATTTCATCAGCATATATGATTCATGAGATTATAATATAGGAAAATTTTGCTTAACATGTTTTGAAAGGGTAAAACTTTGCAGTATAATAAATTTGTTGTACAGTCAGGTGGCAGGGGACTTAAAAACTTGTTCATGGCTGTGTTGAATCATGTCGCAACCTCACCTTGGGCTCATGGCGACATGATTCACCACAGCCGTGAACATGTTTCCGAGTCCCCTGCCACCTGACCGTACAACTAATATTCTTTCACCACTGAACATTCAATAATGTGTGTGCAAACAGCCTACCGAACTTTTGCAGTATCACTACTCTCCCTCTACTTAAGTCTAATTTCAATTAGACTTGCCCAAACTTAAATTATACTTCCAGAAATTAAATAAAGAAGATGCATATCAAGGCTATTAAGTCTTTACCAAACAACAAAATTTAGGCTGATCCAAACTGAAAGCATTAGCAGATGACAAAATAAGTATGTATCGAAAATTGAAACTTGACTTTGGAAGAGTAGAAAACATTGTGGGAAAAGGAGAAAATGCTGGTTACCACAGTGTTTTCAGAAAGCATCTTCCTTGGGGTCATTAAAACCAGGTGTAGGATAAAAGCCCACAAGGACAAAAGCCCATTGGGACAAAAGCCAACATTAAGTTATGATTATGTATTTAATTAGAAGATTTTGTATATATGCTGAGACCTGCTTCAGAAGAGTATGTATTTATATACCTCCTGCAACAAAAAAGGGGTATACTGCTTTGTACATTTCGGTCGGTCAGTACACCTTACCTTGTCCGGATAATAACTAGACACAAAATTTATCTAGATTTGTCAAATTTGGCACAGGCATGCGTCTTTGACTGTAAATGATCCCAATTGATTTTGAGATCAACTGGTTAAAGGTCAAGGTCACAGTGACCGTCAACAAGTTGATATATAGACCAAATCTTGTCCGGATGATAACTAGACACAGAATTGACCTAAGTTCATCAAATTTGGCACAATTTTGTTTCTGAATGTAGATGACCCATGCTGATTTTGATTCAATCGGTAAAAGGTCAAGGTCCTAGTGACCTTCAACATGTTGATATATATATATAAACCAAACCTTGTCCAGATGATAACTGGACACAAAGTTGACCTAGGTTTATCAAATTGGCACAGGCAATGCGTCCCGGAGTGTTGATGATCCCTATCAAATTTGAGGTCAGTCAGTCAAATGTCAAGGTCACAGTGACCATCATAATGCTAATAAATATATATAGACCAAACCTTGTCCGGATGATAAGCAGACAAGGAATTGATCAAGGTTCATCAAATTTAGCATAGACTTTTGTCTTGGAGTGTAGATGATCCCCAATAATTTTGAGGTTAATCCATCAAAGGTCAAGGTCACAGTGACCGCCAACATGTTTTTATATAGACCAAACCTTTTCCGGATGATAACTAGACACGGAATTGACCTAGGTTTGTCAAATTTAGCACAGACATTTTTCTCAGTGTGTAACTGACCCCTATTGATTTTGAGATTAATCCATCAAATGTCAAGGTCACAGTGGCCTTCAACTTAATGATATATAGACCAAACCTTGTCCAGATTGTAAGTAGACACAGAATTGACCTAGGTTCGTCAAATTTGGCCCAGACATTTGTCTTGGAGTGCATTTGGTTGGTTGTATTGGGGTTTAACGCCATTTTAACAGCTAACGTCATATCATGGCAGTCGGTGACGCACATATGTTTACTGGCTTTCTCACACCAGTTTCTTTCTAAAGCCACTGATTACTTTTCTCACATGCTTCAGTAGAGGTGCGAGGTGAAAATACACCTGAAAGAAAGTTCGCGTCAACCGGGTATTGAACTCACAACCACCAGGTCATGAGTCCGACACACTCACCACTGAGCCACCTGGGCAGACCTTCGAGTGTAAATGAACCCTACTGTATTGATTTTGAGATTAATCTATCAAAGGTCAAGGTCACAGTGTCCTTCAACTTAATGATATATAGACCAAACCTTGTCCAGATGATAACCACACACAGAATTGACCTAGATCCCTCACATTCTGTACAGATACTCATCTTGGAATGTAAAAGATCTCTATTGATTTTGAGATTAATCCATTATAGGTTAAGGTCACAGTGGCCTTCAACTTAATGATATATAGACCAAATCTTGTACAGGTGATAACTACACACAGAATTGACCTAGATCCTTCAAATTCTGTACAGATATTCATCTTGGAGTGTAAATGATCCCTATTGATCTTGAGATTAATCCATTGAAGGTCAAGGTAACAGTGTCCTTCAACTTAATGATATATAGACCAAATCTTGTCCAGATGATAACTACACACAGAATTGACCTAGATCCTTCCAATTCTGTACAGATACTCATCTTGGAATGTAAAAGATCCCTGTTGATTTTGAGATTAATCCATTAAAGGTCAAGGTCACAGTGGCCTTCAACTTAATGATATATAGACCAAACCTTGTCCAGGTAATAACTACACACAGAATTGACCTAGGTCTTTCAAATTCTGTACAGATACTCATCTTGGGGTGTTAATGATACCTAATAATTTTAAGGTTAATCTGTGAAAGCTCAAGGTCACAGTGACCACCAAATGATTACCAGTTACCAGCATTTTCTCCCTTTACCACAGTGCTTTCAGAAAGCATCTCCCTTGGGGTCATTAACACCAGGTGTAGGATAAAAGCCACTAGGACAAAAGCCCACTATGCAAAAGCCTACTGGACAAAAACCCACTAAGAAAAAAACCCACTGGGACAAAAGCCTACTAGGACAAAAGCCTACTGGACAAAAGCCTTGTGGACAAAAAGCCTACTAGGACAAAAGCCCCTTGGTCAAAAAAACTACTTTTAGATATAATCATGTATTTAATTAGAAGATTTCGTATATATGCTGTGACTTGCTCTAGAAGAGTATGTGTTTTTATGCCCCTCTTCAACGAAGTGGAGGTCAATGTATACTGCTTTGCACATGTTGGTCGGTAGACCTTACCTTGTGCAGATAGTAACTAGACACAGAATATACCTAGGTTCGTCATACTTGGCACAAACATGCATTTCTGAGTGTGATGATCCCTATTGATTTTGAGGTTAATTGGTCAAAGGTCAAGGTCACAGTCACCATCAACATGTTGATATGTACCCAAACATTGTCCAGATGATAACTTGATACATTCTGACCTAGGTTTGTCACATTTGGCCTAGACATTTGTCTCATAGTGTAACTGATCCCTATTGATTTTGAGATTAATCCATCAAATGTCAAGGTCACAGTGGCCATCAACTTAACCCATTACCACACAATCCCTACTTTTGACGCCCCTGCGAAAGAAGCCTTTTGAAAACACTGGAAAAAGGAGAAAATGGTGGTAACCAGCATTTTCTCCTTTTCCCACAGTGTTTTCTATCCTTCCCAGAACAAATTTCAATTTTTCAGTCACCTTTATTTTGTCATCTGCAAATGCTTTCAATTTGGACCAGTCTAAAATTTTCTTGTGTGGTAAAGAGTTAATGATATATACTCGAAACCTTGTCCAAATGATAACTACACACAGAATTGACCTAGGTCCTTCAAATTCTGTACAGATATTCATCCTGGGAGTTTAAATGATCACTATCGATTTTGAGGTTAATCTGTGAAAGGTCAAGGTCAAAGTGTGCTCCTGTTCGGTAATTACCTTAATCCTTTCCCGAGATGACATCTATATTTCCCAATCAATTCTTTTGATACCAGTTTATGAACTGTGCCACTTCCTGTATCAATGTGGCAGTAGGGTGGGGGCATGACTGTTTTACAAACAGACATTTTGTACCTTACAAAAATGATAAAAAAATATTGTTTTTTTAACAATTTTTTATAAGCAGTGGGGTTTTGTCCTCCCTACCAAAATTAGCAGTGGGCTTTTGTCTAGTGGGCTTTTGTCCTAATGTGCTTTTGTTCCTGGTTAGCTGCATTTTCTCCTGTTCCCCACAATGTTTTCAAAAGGCTTCCATCTCAGGGTCATAAAAACTAGGTATTGTTTTGTAAAATGCTTAAAAAGCCTTCTTTCTATGCGCTTTTTAAACTTGGCATAATGTGGTAAAGTGGTAAAGAGTTAAGTGAAAGCATCTGAAATTGGGATTGTGCACATCCTAATTTTCATTTTCATAACATTGGTAGCAAAACTGAGAAAGGGTTTGCAAATAAGTTTACCTTTGAGAATGGCTCTAGTCAGATTGATTGAATTTGCATATATTTATCGTCGCCACTGGTTTCCCATATGGGCAACACCCCCTGAAGGCTATTAGTATTGTTACGGGGGATAGTGCAGATACAGGAAAAAACCCATCCTAAGTTTTGCCTTGTTCTTTAATATTCTTGGTGTATGGCACCATACACGGGACTTCAGTTCAAAGTTTCATCCGAATGACTATTAGCATTTTTAGATGGCCAGCCACGGGGATCAAACTGACACCCTCATGATCACGAGTCCTACGCTCTACCAACTGAGCAATGCAGGCTGGTCTCTGGTCAGACTGATTGATTGTAAGGTATTTAACTTTTACCAAACAATCCCTGGTTTTTATAATCCTGAGATAGAAGTCTTTTGAAAACATCGTGTGAAAAGGAAAATAAAATGCTGGTAACCAGTATTTTTTTTCATTTTCCCACAATGTTTTCTACCTTAATCAAAACAAATCTCAATTTCTGAATAACCTTTGTAATCTGCAAGTGCTTCAGATATGGACCAGTCTAAAATTTTTTCCTATAGTAAAGAGTTAACACAGATTTCAACATTTGTCAATGCATCACAGTGGCCAGTGCAACTATCCATGCTTTCCTAGAGTATCTTTTTTTTTAACCCTTTACCCCATAAGGCATTTCTATGGCATCTCTAATTGACCCTAAATAAGAACATGGATGAAGCCGTTTCTTATGTGTATATGACACCTTTTGATAGCTTAGAAAACACTCTGACAAAAGGTGAAATTGCTCATCACGAGCAATTTCAACTTTTGCCACAATATTTTCCAAAGGCTCCTACAAGCAATGCATAGAAATGAGTATCTATGGAGTAAAGGGTTAACCAGTACTCAACCATTCTTTCCAAGCCACTGGCTGCTTACCAACATAGCCATTGTTAGAACAATGGTCAGTGATAAGTGAGGAAAGAATCTTGTGCCAATGACTATCTTTAGTGTCTACAGACAAGCTGAATCCAGTATTACAGTATTTGGACCATAGTGTGGGAAAAGGAAATTTAACCAATCACCACACAATCCGTGCTTTTGAGAAAGAAGCTTTTAGAAAACATTGTGGGAAAAGGTCAATGGTCAGTGATAAGTGAGGAAAGAATCTTGTGCCAATGACTATCTTTAGTGTCTACAGACAAGCTGAATCCAGTATTACAGTATTTGGACCATAGTGTGGGAAAAGGAAATTTAACCAATCACCACATAATCCGTGCTTTTGAGAAAGAAGCTTTTAGAAAACATTGTGGGAAAAGGAGAAAATGCTGTCAACCAGCATTTTCTCCTTTTTCCACAATCTTTTCTACCCTTTACAAAACAAATTTGAAAATTTCAGTCACTTTTATTTTGTCATCCGCAATTATTGCTTTCAATTTGGACAAACCTAAAATTATGTTGTTTGATGATGAGAGTTAATACATCTCTGTGATGCATTAGATTAGGCAAGCCGTCCATTCTGTCTGACAATCATGAGGTTAAATGGTCTTTGCACATGCAGTCTTTTAAAAGACATTTACTCATCTTTTTTCTGGATGATATGAGGACAAGACAAATAAAAAACGAAGTCTAGATGACAGTGTAATGTATGTTTTAAATTTTATTAGTATTAAAACAAACAAGTTGGCTTCAATTATGAGGTTCACATTTTCTATCAGGGTTAAGTTAAATGTCAGTTTCATAAAGCTAAGTATCAAATTACTTAAAAAAAAATAATTACAGTTAGAGAATTACATTTGCAGTTAAGATAAAAAACAAATTTGACAGTAAATTTGGGTATTTTTTACCATTTAAGCCATGTTAATACTGCATTTATAAAGAACTTTCTCACAAAAACAGACCCAAATTATTAAAAAAAATTCGAAATGGGAAGTTCTATTGCTAAATGGCTAAACCCCCTTAAGCCTTTACCACACAGCAGAATTTTAGACCTATCCAAATCAAAAGCATTTGTAGGCAATAATTTCACAGTGGCTCAAATGATGCATTTTTTTTTTTTGATAGAGTAGAAAACTTTGTGGGAAAAAGAGAAAATGCTGGTTATCAGCATTTTCTCCTTTTCCTACAAAGTTTTCAAACGGCCTGTCCCTCTGGGTCTTTAAAAGTTGTCATTGTGTGGTAAAGGGTTAAAAGCATACCTAACAAGTTTCATTCTAAAAGTTCTTTTGAGGGTTGTCTGCGATACTGTGATATATAAATCTTAAGTATAAGGCCAAAATCTAAACATAAAATTAATTAACTGTCATCCAGAAATTAATTAACTGTCATCCAGCAGTTTTAGATCCTTCCAATAGACAGCAAACATGGTGGGAAAAGGAACAAGTGTTTTTGTAAATGATTTCCTCATTTCTCATAATAGTTTCTATACCACTCAAAACAACTGTCTTGCTTTTTTAAAAATATTTGGCCCCCTTATTAGTGTATTGCATTAGTTGTTATACATATGTACAACGCAACCTTATAGTCATCTGCAACTATACTAGTGTCCACATTGTAAACAACAACTCTCAGGCCTTTTCAGGGTATTGGTTTGATTCCCATAGCTAGCCATCAAAAACTTGAACAGATGCAAATCAGACAAATAGCCCCCATTGGCATCTCACGGAGGTAACACTATTAGAGAATGAAAATGATTTTCATACAGAGATCACTAGTCGCTATGACCTTTGACCCATGTGACCCCCATCAAGGCACCTCTTTGAGTCACTAGCAACACTTGTATAAAGTTTCAGGGTCCTAAATTGAACATTTATTGAGTTACAAAACAGACAAGATTTTCAAAGTTCACCTATGACCTCGACTCTTGATCCATGTGACACCAAAACAATCAGGCGCCTCTTTGGGTCATGAGCAATATTTGTATGAAGTTTTAAGTTCCTAGGTCAACTGCTTTTTAGTTTGAGTACAAAACCGAAAACAGACGGATAGATTGACAGCTTCATAGACAGATGGACATGGTAAAACCAGTATACCCCTCTATTTAATAGGTGGGGGCTACAATTACTAGTAGTCTTCCCGATGAAATGCTTAACTTAAGGTCCCATATAATTTTGCTATACACCAAGCACATTAATGAACCAGATTTAACACAGGATGGCTGTTTTCCTGTATCATGAACGATCCCAAGTAACATTAGAAACAGCCTTCTGGATCTGTTGCCCATATGCGCAACCTGGCACAACAATAAATGAATGAAGAACAATCAATCATTATGGACTGGGATATATTGGATTCGACACGAGTTGGATTTTGAGATAAAATTTTATTAAATGAGTTTACAAAAAATGTTATTAAGCGAGCCTTTGGCAAGCTTAATAACATTTTTTGTGGTTGAGTTTGATAAATTTTTACCTCAAAAACCAGCGAGTGTCAGATTCTTTTCATCACATTACTGTATAACAAGAATTATAGTCCAAAATGTGCTAATCCAGAGGCATACATGTATAATGTGTAATGAAATTTACATGAAGCCTAGTTGCTTCTTTGACGGGTATATTACGAACGGAAAATAGTTCCAAACTTGCATATATTTATTTTAATTTTGTTTGGAATCTAAAAGTGATTAAATCAACAACTTTGTCACAATTGAGAATTTTGACAGCTACTTTCCATCAGGAACCTTGGTCAGTAATGTTTTAAAATGAAGCGTATAATTACACAGTGTTGACCAAATACAGCACTATTTTCCTATCTCATACGTGTGTGAGACAAGAAAATTCTTAATGGCTATTTTACATTGAAAACAAGGGGAATCATGTGATAAATTTTGTAATCATGTGGTAAAATGGCAATTTCATTGGTCATCATAATGTAAGTGAGAAAATAAATAGGACAGTGCACACAAGGTACGTTTTGGATAAATATAAGAACATTGTAACACCTGGAGAAATGGAGCAGTTCCTCCATATGTCATTGAGTTTTCATGAACTACAAATCATTAACAGATAAAAGATATAACTATGTACAAATGTGTATGAGAGACAGAAAGATGACACTCATTGGGTAAGTAAATGACTAAACAGCAAGTAAATGCAATTCACAAATTTGATTAACTCTTTACCAAATGAAAAAAATTTCGGTTTGTCCAAATTGAAAGCATTTGCAGACAACAAAATAAAAGTGACTGAAAAATTGAAATTTGTTTTGTGAAGGGTAGAAAACATTGTGAGAAAAGGAGAAAATGCTGGTTACCAGCATTTTCTCCTTTTCCCACAATGTTTTCTAAAGGCTTCTTTCTCAGGGGCGTCAAAAGTAGGGATTGTGTGGTAATGGGTTAACAAGGTAGAATTGTTATTAACTCTTTTGAATGACCGGATTATTGTGCATTTCAATAATGAATTTAACACCCTTTACCATAGGTCAAAATGTTAGATTGGGTGAAATCTAAAGCATTAGCGGACAACAAATTCAATATGACCTAAAAAACATTTTTTTTTATCTTTTTAAGGGTGGAATGTAGGAAAAGAAGAAAATGCTGGGTAAAAAAAAAATCATTTTTTCCCACATTATTTATAACAGGATTTCTATTTTAACCCTTTACCAAACAAGAAAAACTTTAGACTTGTCAAAATTGAAAGCCCTTGCACATGACAAAATAAACGTAATTAAAAAATTTAAAATTAGTTTCCAGTAGGATAGAAAACATTGTGGGAAAAGGAGAAAATGCTGGTTACCAGCATTTTCTCCTTTTCCCACAATGCTTTTAAAGGGCTTCTATCTCAGGGGCGTAAAAACCAGGAATTGTTTGGTACAGGGTTAAGTAGAAATCTACTTTAAAATTCAGGATTGTTTGGAAAAGGGTTAAAATATTTCAAAGCATAAGTGGCACCATTCAAATCCAAAATTTGAAACAGATTATTAACTTTACCAGATTATCTACTCTACCAGAAAAGCCTTGCAATTTACTGCTCTAACGTAAAAGGCTTGAAAAAAATTGTGGGAAAAGGAGAAACTGCTGCTAAACATGTATGAGCCATGCTCTTAGAAAAAGAGGTTTAACTTTACCACACGAGAAAATTCTAGACCAGTCCAAATTGAAAGCATTTGCTAAAGGTGACTGAAAGATTAAAATTTAATTGGGAAAGGTAGAAAACATTTTGGGAAAAGGAGAAAATGCTGGTTACCAGTATTTTCTTTTCCCACAATGTTTTCAAAAGGCTTCTTTCTCAAGGTCGTTCAAAGTCAGGTTTGTGTGGTAAAGAGTTAATGCATCTAGAAAAACTATCCACACAAGTCAGCCTGCCAAATCTATGCAGGGTCAATTGGGTCAATTTTTTTACTATTTGAAAATTTTCTGCATTTTTAAGGAGAATACATAGAGTTTATTTCATCACTTTGTGGTTAATGTGGGAAAATATTTGCTGAAAAAGAGAAAGGTATGCAAAAATAACAAGTGCAGTAAGGCACGAGTTATTCTTGCGGACCTTTCTCTTTTGAGGCATACATTTCCCCATATTAACCACAAGCTGATGAAATGAATTATATATTATGGTTCCTCATTATTTTGTCAACAAATACCACTTTTAATACTTTTAACAGTAGAACAAAAAAAGTTTATTATACTGCAAAGAAATTTCTTGTGATCTGATTGGTTAACATGCTGGGCACATATATATCATGTTCCCTTGCAAAAAGCATGCAAAGCCAGTTTCCCTTTTGAGTGCCCTGTAAACACCAATACACATACAACACAACATCCAAAATGGTGGCGTTGATCGACCACCAAATTGCACATTTATGCACCAAACTGCACGTTTTAGTGACGTCAGTATCCAGTGACGTCAGTTTTCATTGAATTGGGGCACTCAGAAGGGAATTTCTCTTTCGTCAGCATACTCCATTTATGAGATTATAATACAGGAAAATTTCGATTAACGCGCTTTGAAAGGGTAAAACCTTGCAGTATAATAAATTTGTTGTACGGTCAGGTGGCAGGGGACTTGGAAACTTGTTAACAGCTGTGGTGAATCATGTCGCCACCTCGCCTTCGGCTCGGGGCGACATGATTGACCACAACCGTGAACAAGTTTCCAAGTCCCCTGCCACCTGACCGTACAACTAATAAGGTATAGATTTTCGGCAGGAGGGAAATATTCACTGTGACGGGGATAATCCCCCCCCCCCCCAGCTTTAATAACAACATTTCTTAACCCATAACATTTCAAAAAATAGACACACGAAATATAATATTTCCTCTTCATCCAGCCAATTGTTAGACAAAATGGAAGTTATGGATCCATTGTGAAAACTTGCTTGGTACAATTAATTACAGGCAGCAATCAACCCCAATTTGTCAGAGCACGGCTCTTAAATTGCATCTCAATGATGGAGCAGGTCAGAGGTCCAGATGGAGTGATTTCGATTCCAAACTGTAAATGTTAATTGTTCTCTGGTAAATCCTATGTTATGGGATACTCACTAGAATCGTCTCATCGAAACGATCCTATTGAGTACCAACAACATAGGGTTTGAAAGGCAAATAAAGGATTTAGAATACTTGCTCCAATCTGGATCTCTGGAAGGTGCAACAAAAGTCATTGTAAGATACAGTATCGTAAGAAAGATCTATAGAAATGTCATTCTGCTTTAGAATTATTATTTGACTGTTGCAAACTAATGTCCGTGTTTCCACTACTCAAGCTGTTGATAAGGGCTTGGATCTGCCTCTGTTTGCCGACTTCGTTCTTCAGTTCTTGGATCTGAGATTCGTAGCTAGAAATCTTAGCCTCGTTCTCATTACAAGCAAATTCAAGTTTTGATACCTGAAATATATTGTAAAAATATTACATGACAGAAAAACACTAAATATTCCTTAACCCTTTACCACACAATCCCAACTTTTAACACCCCTGTGAAAGAAGCCTCTTGAAAACATTGTGGGAAAAGGAGAAAATGCTGGTAACCAGCATTTTCTCCTTTTTCCTACAATGTTTTCTTCCCTTCCTAAAACAAATGCTTTCAATTTGGACCAGTCTAAAAGTTTGTTGTTTGGTAAAGAGTTAACCCTTGTTGTGCTAAACCCAGATTTAACTGCTTATATTGATAGTGTAGATCAAGATCAGATTATGAATTTTTATTTTTTTACCAAAAATTCTGACAAAAACAGTTCTGAAGTGGCAATGACTATAACATTAGTACTAAACAAGTAATTTCATTGAAATGATATCCGCCACCAAAAAAGACCTTTTTTAATCCTTTATGACAAAGACACTCATTTTGACGTATCAACAACAGACAGCTTTTGAAAACATTATGGGAAAAGGAGAAATTGCTCATAAAGAGCAATTTCTCCTTTTCCCACAATGTTTTCCACTCAATCAGATATTTGTATCCTCATTTGTCTATATTTTTGACATCATATCTTTTTTTGCTGCTGAAATGGAAGAGCCTCAAATTGGCATAATAGGTAAAGGGTTAATACAAACATATTAGAGGTATTGTGTTTTGCATGTACATGTGGCCTTTTTGTTATTGGTCCATAATGAAATTATACATTAAGCTCCCTTTTTCCATGGCACAACATTTCATTACACAAAAAAATATGTAAGGGGTCCATAACAGGATTATACATTAAGTATCTTTTTTCCAGAACTTATCATTTTATGAAATGGAAACAAATAAAGAAAATATACATAAAACCCCCTTTTTCCATGACGCGTCATTATATTACCCTGGTATAAAGAAAAAATTGTATCAACAGACTATCCAATGAAAGACATGCATGAAGTTTCATCAATTTTTATAAAGGACTTTCAAAGATACCCCTCTCAAAATATATTTTATGCTATTTCAAGCAGGTAGCTACAGATTAAAGTGTTTGAATTGCTAGCAGCTGCCTGGGCAGCTCAATGGAATCTTTGTCTTACATGTGATCTGTAAGGTTTATGAACAGACTAATGGATACAATAAGAATATAAAGTTTCATAAAAACTATGTCCGTAAGTTAGAGATAAATTGACATAAAATTACATTTGACATTAAGCCCCCTTCTTCCATGATACAGGGATAAATTGCAAAACCCTGACAACATGCACTAGGTCACATGATCTGTGAAAATCTCATCCAAATCTGTTGAGATATGTGCAGTAATTAAAGAGATATTGGTGAAAAATGAAAAATAAACATGTAACTCCCTTATTCCATGATGCAGCTACAAATCCCAAAACCTTGACAATATGGGTTAGGTCACATGATTCTGTGAAAAATCCATCCAAATCTGCCAAGAAATGTGGGAGGCGTTGCCTTCACAACATGAAGCCCCCTTTTTCCATGACATAGCCACAAATCGCAAAACCTTGACAATATGCCATAGGTCACATGACAAGAAACATTCTGTGAAAATTTTACTCAAATCTGTCAAGAAATGTGGGAGGAGTTGTGTTCACAAGAAATGGAATGAAATATAACATGAAGCGTCCATTTTCCATGACATCATATTACAGAAACATGGGTATATAAATGTGGTGTTGCAAGGTCAGTCTGGGTTAAACTTTTTTTTTTCATTTCCTAATGGTGGTTGATAGATGTGACACATTCAATGTAAAAATTCTCTATAGTTTTCAAGATCAGACTCAAAACATGAAAAGTGTACACAACATACTTAAAATTGCTCCGGCCATTTTGCATCTAATAGAAAAAAAATCTCTGCAGAATGGGTTATTGTACACATGTATAAAGTTTCACCAAATTCTGTCCAATCTTTTTGGAGGTATTCACCAGGACGGACACACAGGCGGAAGGACAGACGGATGGACAGCGCTAAAAACTATATCCCTCCGCCTTCGGCGAGGGATAATAAGGGTGTTTGGTCAATTATGCATGACAAAGTTTATAAAATATTTATAATTTACAACTTTCTTTTACCAATTAATGTTTAAATATGACTTACTATGCCCCTAACATGAACAACTTCTCAAAACACTTTTAGGAAAAAAGAGTAATATTAATATTCATAATCTATCTACAAGTATAATTATATAAAAAATTAATTTTTGGAAAGTTTACTTGGTTGCATTTGTAGAGGGACAATAACAATACTGGCAAGTGATTTTGCCAGCCCCGACTCATTCTCTGCTGTCCTATCTTGATCTGAAGAGCCCACCACAGGCACCGGAGACTTTATTTATAATGCAAAAAGACTTTAGTCTTCAAGAGACAGAAAAACCTTAGCTATGTCCAAGTTGACAGCATTTGCTTACAACAAGTATATTGTTACTTTACTTATTACCAAACGACAGTATTTTAGGCTTGTCCAAATCGAAAGCATTTACAGATGATAAAATAAAGTAACTGAAAATTTGAAATTTGTTTTGTGAAGAGTAGAAAATATTGTGGGAAAAGGAGAAAATGCTGGTTACAAACATTTTCTCCTTTTCCCACAATGTTTTCTAAAGGTTTCTTTCTCAGGGCAATCAAAAGTATGGATTGTGTGGTAATGAGTTAAAACATTAAATTTGTCTTCAAAAGGGTAGAAAAGGAGAACATGACCAGCATTTTCTCTTTTCCCACAATGTTTTAAAAACTGTCTACCTTTGGGTAACTAAAACATGGGATTGTCTGGTATACAGTTCAATATGTAAGGCCCATACATATCTTACCTGCTCAAGGACTTGTTTTTTCTTCTGTTCACTTTTCTCTATATCACTACGGAGTTTATCAATGGAGGCTTCCATTGTCTCTCTCTCTTCTTCAGATCTTTTATAGTCATACTCCCACTTCAAAGAGGATTTGGTCATATCTATACAACAAAAAAAGAATCCCAACAAATGTCTATTATCTTAATCTATTCTTCACACATACACATCCAAGTCATTCAATTTAATGTCCTGTAAACAAAAAGCTTTAACCCATTACCAAATTATAAAAGTTTTCAACTTCTTCCAGTTGGAATACTTGGCAGATTATAAATACTTTATGATTAGATGTGCATTTGATCGGATTAAACAAACAAGAGGGCCAAGATGGCCCTGGATCGCTCACCTGAATTTTTGGGAGAACCATAGCCTTTTCTTTTTTTTTGAAGGTATTGAAACACTGGAAACAAAATCATTATTTTGCCAAGCAATTTTTAAAAGGTCACCTGTAACAGTCCTTTCAAAATCTGACCAGCGGTTTCAGAGAAGAAGAATTTTTAAGAATTTCTTTATTTCCCTATAGCGCAAGTAGCCCCCATTCACCAGAGCCATGTTTCTTGACGGATCAAAATTTCATGAACAATTTTTGAAAAGGGTCATCCAAAGAACATCTCTGTGAAATTATTTCAAAATCTGACTTGCGGTTTCAGCAAAGAAGAATTTTTAAGAATTTCTTCATTTCTGTACAGTGCAAGAAGCCCCCATTCACCAGAGCCATGTTTCTCGATGGATCAAAATTTCGCGAACAATTTTTGAAAAGGGTCACCCAAGGAACATATCTGTGAAATTATTTTAAAATCTGGCCAGCGGTTTCAGAGAAGAACATTTTTAAAGAATTTCCTAAAAAATTCCATTTGGTTGCCATGGCAACCAGACTTTTTGACGGAATCAAACTCTGTGAACACTTTTTAAAGAGGACCTCCCAAGGAACATTCCAGCCAAGTTTGGTCCAAATTGGCCCAGCACTTTAGAAGGAGTTGATGTTTAAAGAATTGTTGACGACGGACGATGCACGACGGACACCGGGTGATCCTAAAAGCTCCCCTTGAGAATGTTGTGCTCAGGTGAGCTAAAAAGCAACAATGTTGGAAAAAAAAGACAAGAGTACCCCATGTGGGTGCCAATGCTTGGCCGCAGTTGCTTTGCTGTGAAAATTCTTGGAAGAAAACAAGGCATAACTGTGTCAAAAACTTTTAGTAAAGAGCTGAAAAAACTAGAGCTATTATTAAACATGATTATACCCCCTACCAACCCCTTGTCACAAAAACAGGTCTTTGTTACAGAATGCAGAACGGTTTAGTACAAAAGTAAGAGTTGAAAAAAGTTCAAGGGGAGATAATTCCACAACAAATCGCAGCAGGGTCATGAAAATTGCACATTCACAACTTCATATATATAGAAACCCTGTGTAAATTTGAGTTCAGAAAGGGAAAAACTGGTGGAGTATTGCTCTGGACAAATCTGTGTCTCTGGCTAGACAGATGGAGGGACAGACAGACCGACAGACAGCCATGGCGTTTCCAGTATACCCCCCTCCCACTTCTTTGTGGGGGATGTAATGATACAAAGAAATCTTTACCCGCAAGCTTGGTTTCTACAGATTTCAGCTGTGAAGCAATTTTTCCTCTCTCTTCTTGCAGTGTATTCAGCTGCTCCATACATCTATATAACATTCAAAATAAGCTTTTTTAACCTTTCAGTAGATGACAAAGTTTAGGCTAATCTTTACGAAGAGCATTTGTAGACAGAAATGTCTGTTACTAAAATGTTGAGGTTCCTCCTTGAAAGGTTAGGAAACAATGCAGAAAAAAAAAAGAAAGTGCTTGCTACCAGCATTGTGGATAGCAATGTTTTTATAAGCCTTCTGTCTAAGGATTGTAAAGTCTAGAGCTGGTATGGTTGAGAATTATAATAAACATTATTAATTAACTATTGGATATATAGAAGTTATACAGGGAAGCCGGTCCACACGATACCAGTCACATTTCTGACTTTGTATAGTATACAGGTCATGACCCCGGCTTAATACAACTTGACCTCTGATCAATACAGTTGACCTTGTATCAATATCAATGATCCACAACCAATACAGAAATCCTTGAACGTGATCGGTCAAAAGTTCAGTCGCATGAGTATCTGCGCTTACTTTTAGCCAATCACATTTAAGGAGGCAGCAAAGTAAACGTGACCCAAAATTTGATATTTGTTTCCAGCAGGGTAGAAAATATTGTGGGAAAAAAGAGAAAATGCTGGTTACCAGCATTTTCTCCTTTCCCACAATGTTTTCAGAAGGTTTTTGTTTCAGATTCGTAAAATCAGGGAATGTTTGAAAAAGGGTTAATTTATAAGAATGTCATTGATCAAGTGATTTTGTATTGGCCCAATTACAGGTTCTCGGTCAGCCGTATTGGCCCGAGGCCGAAGGCCTCAGGCCAATACGGCTTACCACGGACCTGTAACTGGGCCAGAACAAAATCACTTGATTAATAACACTATAATACAAAGTTTTAGAAGAATATCTACCTCATAACCGCAATAAATTTTTTTTCACAAATAAAATTGCTTTGGCAGGCTGAGTAAAACAGTCTTTCTGATCTTTTCTCTATGCCATACAGTATTAAAGCTCAAAAATTTACTAAAGGTCCTCCTAGATTCAGTGTTTATGGCTTGAAATTAATAGAAATGTTCTAAGATCAATTCCCTCTGGAGCCATTGTTCAAACAAGGGTGACCTTGGGCAACATACTCCAAAGTTAAAGGATAAACTAGAAGGCCCTGAAGGGCCTGAATATGCTCTACTGGCAGAGAATTCAACTTTGCTTTTTCATGAAAATCTGACAAGAAATGAATACTTTGTCATGAAAACAAGAATTGGTAATTTTCAACTTGAAATGGTTTCTTTTCCCATACTGTTTGTTGGATTTATTTCAAAATAAATAGGGTTGAAGCTATTGGTGAGATAAACAAACTGTGCAAGTTTCACAAAAATCTAATTACAAATGCACATTTTATCCCGTAAACAAGAATTTGAAATTTTCAACTTGAAATGGCTACTTTTCCCATATTGTTTGTTGGATTTTTCTCAAAATCAATAGGGTTGAAGCTATTGCTGAGATAAACAAACTGTGCAAGTTTCACGAAAATCGGGCAACAAATGCAGACTTTCTCACGTAAACCAGAATTTGAAATTTTCAACTTGAAATGGCTACTTTTCCCATACTGTTTGTTGGATTTTTTTCAAAATCAATAGGGCTCAAGCTATTGATGAGATAAACAAAATGTCGAAGTTTCACGAAAATCGGGCAACAAATGCAGACTTTATCGCGTAAACAAGAATTTGAAAATTTCAACTTATGAATATGTTGCAAATGTTGGGATTTGTTTTTTAAAGGGTAGAAAAAAGTGTAGGAAATGAAGAAAATACTGGCTAATACCTACACACATAAGGTTTGGTTTTTTTTAAGATCTAAAAGTAGTGACTTGAATTTTGCCCTGAGGTAACCTTTCTTCAAATTTAGGAAAGATGTTGCCTTCTCTCATTGTTTGCAGAAGCCTTTATCTTCAAGGTCAATAAAGTGTGGATTTTATTGGTAAAGGGTTTTATAAATTTAACCCATTACCACACAATCCCTACTTTTGACAAAACATTGTGGGAAAAGGAGAAAATGCTGGTAACCAGCATTTTCTCCTTTTCCCACAATGTTTTCTACTTTTCATAAAACAAATTTCAAATGTTCAGTCACTTTTACTTTGTCGTCTGCAATGCTTTCGATTTGGACAAACCTAAAATCTTTAACTCTTTACCACACGACAAAATTTTAGACTGGTTCAAATTGAAAGCATTTGCAGACAGCAAAATAAAGGTGAATGAAAAATTGAAAATTGTTCTGGGAAGGGTAGAAAACACTGTGGGAAAAGGAAAAAATGCTGGTTACCAGCATTTTCTGCTTTTCCTACAGTTTTTTCAAAAGGCTTCTTTCTCAGGGGCGTCAAAAGTAGGGATTGTGTGGTAATGGGTTAAATAAAGTACCATCAAAAACTTACGTATCATTCTGCTGCTTTAAGTTGACATTGTGTTTCTGCAACATCTCATGCATTTCTGATAAAGACTTATGTTCCTGTTTGACAGTCTGATGTGCCTTCTGAAGGGACTCATACCTACATTTTAAACAGAAGATACATTCAAATACTTGCAACAAAGTAAAATAATAATATACTGAAGAGTCCAAATTGATACATATAGCACAAATAAAACGAAATCTGAGCAAGAAAAATTAGAGTAAGATAAATACACAGAAAATGAAACTAGAACTCAGTTTTCGACTTGAGCTGTGCAGTCTGATCACAGTTAAACTGTCATTAGACAGCACAGTTCTAGTGAAAAAGTTAACCCTTTACCACACAATCCCAACTTTTGACAACCCATAGGTAACCAGTATTTTCTCCTTTTCCTTGTATGTTTTCAAACCAATCAGTGACAAATTTAGTGACAAATTTGTCATTTGGGCCACCTTTAATTTGTTGTCTGAAAATGCTTTAATCCATTACCACACAATCCCTATGCCCCTGAGAAAGAAGCCTTTTGAAAACACTATGGGAAAAGGAGAAAATGCTGGTAACCAAAATTTTCTCCTTTTCCCACAGTGTTTTCTACACTTCCCAGAACAAATTTCAATTTTTCAGTCACCTTTGTCATCTGCAAATGTTTTCCATTTGAACCAGTCTAAAATTTTGTCAAGTGGAAAAGAGTTATATATGGACCAGGCAAACATTTTGTAGTTTTCTTAACCCTTAAAGTGCTGAATTAAAAAATGAGACATTTTCAAATAGGAAAAACATCTGAAATATTGCTGTACCAAAGTTTTTTTTTCCAGAATATTAACAAAATAGTGGACAGTGTAGATCTAAGATCAGACTGCACGTTCTGTGCAGTCTGATCTTGATCTACAGTTAAGGAGTTTAATTGTTTAGGGTAGACTACCTTAAAACAGCCACAAGGTCAACACTTTGGACAGAGGAATCGACAACAAATCCAATAATAAGTTAAGTGCAATAGCTTTTCCTACACTTCGTCCACACCTTGACCTTTTAGCCACAGGCTTGCAGAAAAAAGACCTTCTAAAGGCAAACAAGCCTCTTCTGTTAACTCATTACCAAACAGCAAACTTTTAGGTTTGTCCAAATCGAAATCATTTGCCAACGACAAAATAAAAGTGACTGAAAATTTGACATTTGTTCTGTGAAGGGTAAAAAACATTTTTGGAAAGGGAGAAAATGCTGGTAACCAGCATTTTCTTATTTTCCCGCATAGTTTTTTAAAGGCTTCTTTCTCAGTGTTGTCGAAAGTAGGGATTGTGTGGTAATGGATTAAAGAAACAAGAGGGCTAAGATTGCCCTTGATAGGGCTAAGATTGCCCTGGATCGCTCAACTGAATTTCTGAGAGAACCATAGCCATTTCTTTCAAAACGTAATCAGTCCTTTCAGAGAAGAAGAATTTTTATGAATTTATTCATGTCTGTATAGTGTAAACAGCCTACAGTCATCAGAGCCATGTTTCTTGTTGGATCAAAATTTCCAGAGCAATTTTTGAAAAAGGGTTAGCTAAGAAACATTTCTGAGAATTTATTTCAAAATCTGATCGGCCGTTTCAGAGAAAAAGAACTTCTTCATGGCCAAATAGTGCAAGTAGCCCCCATTCACCAGAGTCATGTTTCTAGACAAATCAGCATTTTGCAAACAATTTTTGAAAAGGGTTATCAAAGGAACATTTCTGTGAGATTATTTTCAAAATCTGATCAGCCGTTTCTGAGAAAAAGAATTTTTAAGAATTTCTTCATGGCCATATAGTGCAAGAAGCACCCATTCACCAGAGCTATGTTTCTTGATGGATCAAAATTTCACAAACACTTTTTAAAAAGGAACATTTCTTTGAAACTATTTCAAAATCTGACCAGTGGTTTCAGAGTAGAAGAATTTTCAAGAATTTCTTCATTTCCCTATAGTGCAAGAAGCCCCCATTCACCAGAGCTGTGTTTCTTGATGGATAAAAATTTCACGAACAATTTTTGGAAAGGGTCATTCAAGGTACATCTATGTGAAATTATTTCAAATTCTGACCAGCCGTTTCAGAGAAGAAGAATTTTTAAGAATTTCTTAATTTCCGTATAGTGCAAGTAGTCCCCATTCACCAGAACTACATTTTTTGATGAATCAAAATTTTACCAACTATTTTTGAAAAGGGTCACCCAAGGAACAATCCTGTGAAATTATTTCAAAAATCTGACCAGCGGTTTCAGAGATGAAGAATTTTTAAGAATTCCTTCATTTCTATATGGTGTAAGAAGCTCCCATTCACCAGAGCCACATTTTTTGACGGATCAAAATTTTACAAACAATTTTTAAAAAGGGTCACCCAAGGAACATATCTGTGAAACTATTTCAAAATCTGACCAGCGGTTTCAGAGGAGAAGATTTTTAAAGAATTCCCTTGAAAATATTATTTGGTTGCCATTGCAACCAGAGTTTTTGATGGAATCAAATTCTGTGAACATTTTTAAAGAGGACCTCCCAAGGAAGATTCCAGCCAAGTTTGGTCCAAAACCGCCCAGCAGTTTAGGAGGAGTTGATGTTTAAAGAATTGTTGACGACGCACGACCGACACCAGGTGATCCTAAAAGCTCCCCTTGAGCACGTTGTGCTCAGGTGAGCTAAGAACTCACTCACCTGAACAACATAAATGAGGCATGTGCTGGCAAAAAGGGGCTTAACTCTTAACCAAACGACAAATTTTTAGACTAGTCCAAACTGAAAGCATTTGCAGACGACAAAATAAAAGTGTTGGGAAATTTGAAATTTGTTTTGTGAAGGGTAGAAAACATTGTGGGAAAAGGAGAAAATGCTGGTTACCAGCATTTTCTCCTTTTCCCACAATGTTTTCTAAAGGCGTCTTTCTCAGGGTCCTTAAAAATTGGCATTGTGTGGTAATGGGTTAAACTATTTCACTGATGAATTGTACCAAGCATTCCATCACATAATACTGCATACATAAACCCATTTTATATAAAGATGGACTGGATCTGATGGTAAAATGTTCCTTTGGCATGCAGAAAATTAACCCAATGCAAGAAGTATTGACACATAACACATTGTGGACTGCGCCACTTTTCGCAGATGCGTGAAGCTCCCTTTTCACAGAGTATGGCTCAATTAGAACTGTCTTCCCAACCATTCCATACTCCCTCACCAGTAAAAACAAAATATCACATAAATTAGTGGAACTTTAAAGATACAAACTTTACTGTCAGCTCTGTATGTGCTACTGTTAACTGCTGGTGCATATTTGCTATCTGTGACAATCTGTAAGACACAAAAGAAACAGTTCACCATATTAACTGTTCTATTTCATCAAGTAAAGCATAATTTATATTATCATACTGCAAAGAAATTTCTCGTGATCTGACCAGTTAACATGCCGGGAATATATATATTATGTTCCCTAGCAAAAACCACGTAAAGCCAGTTTCAATTTTGAGTGCCCTGTAAACATCACTAAACGTGCAACACAACATTCAAAATGGCGGTGTCAATCAATCACTAGACTGCACATTTATGCATCAAACTGCACGTTTTAGTGATGTCAGTCTCCAGTGACATCAGTTTTCAATGAATTGGGGCACTCAGAAGGGAATTTCTATTTCGTCAGCATACTAGATTCATGAGACTATGAAAATTTTGCTTAATACGCTTTGAAAGGGTATAACTTTGCAGTATAATAAATTTGTTGTACGGTCAGGTGGCAGGGGACTTGGAAACTTGTTCACAGCTGTTGTGAATCATGTCACCGCCTCGCCTTCGGCTCGGGGCGACATGATTAACCACAGCCGTGAACAAGTTTCCAAGTCCCCTGCCACCTGACCATACAACTGATAATGTACTCTAATGTTGTCACTTAAACTGTGGTACTGGCAGCTTCTATTTTTTCAGTGACTTGACTACTTGTAGCTGTATGGACATTATTGGTACCTTGAGATTGAAGCCTTTTGAAACACTGTGGGAAAAGGAGAAAATGCTGGTAACCAGTATTTTCTCCTTTTCCCACATTGTTTTCTACTCTGCTGGAAACAAATTTCAATTTTTGAGCTACTTTTATTTTGACATCTGCAAGTGCTTTCAATTTGGACCAGTCTAAAATTTTGTCATTCAGTAAAGAGTTGACTTACTTTTCATTTTCTGTGTACAGCTCCTCAGTTTCTTTGGCCAGTTTCTCATTCCTATTCTTAGCTGCTGAGATTTCTTGTTGTAGGCTGTCATTCTTTTTCTCTGACTGTATCAACAGCAGTCTTAATCTATTACTCTGCAATATAATTATAAAGGAATTGCAAAAATGGAGGTCTGGGCCCATATTCACCAGCCATTCTAGAGAATATTCTTAGTTTAATTCCCCAAGGTTTTCTGTATCTGTAAGTAATACAACTTCTGATTGGCTACACCAAATGGTTTAGCAAATCAGAAGTTGAGTTGCTTACAAATGTAGAAAATTTTGGAGAATAAGACAAAGAACGCTCTTAAGAGCTGTTGGTGAATAAGGGCCCTGATATTCTGACAATCAAATATCTATGCAAGATCACTTCAGGGAAAACCACTACACCTGAACAGGCAAGGTAACAAGGTAGTCTTTGGCTATTTCAATGCCAAGAAAGTTAAATTTGGCGGTTTTCTTATTTTTCTAATGGCCTTACTGTAGATTTCACCTGGATGTTGAGATGGGTGAAATGGAGTCCATTGTTTTATTCTTTAATTTTATCCTTTTCAAATTACTTAACCCTTTACTCCACTTTACTCCATAGATACTAATTTCTATGCATTGCTTGTAGGAGCCTTTGGAAAACATTGCGGCAAAAGGTGAAATTGCTCGTGACGAGCAATTTCACCTTTTGCCACAACGTTTTCTATGCTATCAAAAGGTGTCATATACACATAAGAAACGGCTTCATCCTTGCTGTTATTTAGGGTCAATTATTAGAGATACCACAGAAATGCCTTATGGGGTAAAGGATTAAGACATTCTGAGCCCCAGCCTTCTACTGGTGAACCAAGTACATTCAAGAATAGGCGAGCTATAGCTGTAGGCGAGCTGTAGCTGTATAATGACTGAAATAGTCTCTAAAACAGTATATAAAATATCATTTACTTAACTCTGTACCACACAACAAAATTTTAAGCTGTTCAAAACTAAAAGTAATTGGAGATGACAATTTATATGTGCCTCAAATGAGTGGTTTTATTCTTGAAAGGTTAGAAAACATTGTGGGAAAAGGATAAGAATGCTTTTTCCCACAATGTTTTTGTGAGCATTATTTTCCAGGGTCGTTAACACTCAGGATTGTGAGGTAAAGGGTTAATCAAGCAATAAAAGTAATACACAGAAACAACCACTTCTTCTCAGCATATATGAACCTGAGAGCCATATGAGAACATACAAGTCTTAGCAGACCACACAGGTTTAGATCAGAATGCACAGACATGCGGTCTGATCTTCAATATATATATTGTTTGTTTGACAAATAGTCAAGCCTTTTAACTCATTACCAAAGGACAAAATTTCAGGTTTGTCCAAATCGAAAGCATTTGCAGACGACAAAATAAAAGTGACTGAAATTCTGAAATTTGTTCTGTGAAAGGTAGAAAACATTGTGGGAAAAGGAGAAAATGATGGTTACCAGCATTTTCTCCTTTCCCCACAATGTTTTCAAAGGGCTTCTTTCTTAGGGTCGTCAAAAGTAGGGATTGTGTGGTAATGGGTTAAGTAGCAACACTGCAGAATGCAGGTACCAATGCTTGGTTCTTGTCAATGATAGAAATGGATTGAATTTTAGTGAGACTCTTTACCATACGACAAAATTTTAGGTTTGTCCAAAATGAAAGCATTTGCAGACGACAAAATAAAAGTGACTGAAAATTTATGATTTGTTTTGTGAAGGGCAAAAAACATTGTGGAAAAAAGGAGAAAATGCTGGTTAACAACATTTGCTTCTTATCCTACAATGTTTTCTAAAGGCTTCTTTCTCAGGGTTCTCAAAAGTAGGGATTGTGTGGTAATGGGTTGAGTCAAAAAAAGAGGCAAAATTGTTTAAAATTATTTGATGGCTACCTGCCCTTCTCACATTGGTTACCATTTTGATTGTAAAACACTTACCATATTTTTCCTAATAAAAGCTTCCGGGAGCTGTGCAAAACATAGATATGAAGCATTATTTTGTACCCAATGTGCACAGTAAAAAAACCTGTCCAATTTCCTATTTCTTTGTGTTTAGTGATTATCAAGAGGAAATAGTCATCAAATTCTTCACATATTATCATTTTAATCAACTAGTGTACATTAAGGTTATCATGATTTAAGGGTTGTTCTGAAATATGATTAGTTGTTTCATTTCATTATACCTTAAATGGTTAACCATTAACACATTAGATAGGCCTACGCAGCTGCTTGGACTATTGTATTGCCCATGTAAGTTCGAAGATGCCCATCTCATTCAAGTAACATCCCCCCCTTTGCTAAATGGTTGTTGTATATTTATATGTTGTATTGCGACATTTGTTTGCCTAGAATCAGTTATTTAAACTGTTAACACGGATTTCCGTGATGCGATCTAAGACCTTGTAAATTAATGCAAACTTGTCTCCTTGTTATAATGGACAGAATGCTTATTATTGATATGTTTTCAGATTCCGTTGTTCTTGTATAGTCAAAGTCCATGTGTGTGAATGTCCATGTATATTGTGTGCAACATCATCACCATTAAACATTGATCATCAACTTTCATATCTGTTGTCATCGATCAAACCCATCACATACGCCCAACCAAAGTATCGTAAAGCAATCCCAGAACATGGGGAAAGGCACAGATGGTTGAGTTATGACGACAATGTCTTTGACCCTTTTGACTGCTATGCTACACTTTTTCTGACAGTCTAGATCAAGATCAGACTGCATGGAACATGCAGGCTGAATTGAACCTACACTATCAGTTCTTTGGATCTCAGTCTCAATCTCAATGAATGTTATGTACCTTAATGCTCCAATTTCATGAGAACCACACATGCTCACACTCTTATCTTATCGAAAAGATGGCAATATAACTCTTTAAACAAATCAAAAGAAACCATACTGATATGACACCAACATACAAACCAAGCGATGCTGAAAGTCACAAAATGAAGACTGAACAGAACAACCTTAAAAACAAAGAGCTATCACATTACCCATTTGTCCGATGTTTGCCATAAAGGTTTCTTTCTTACCCGTTGGAAGCAGAGATGACTATACTTAGAAGAACAGTAGGAGGGAACAACACAGGTGAAATACTACTCAAGGGTAGGGCTCCGTATCGGTCAGTTTGATCGATACGATATTTGTATCGATACAAAATGATCGATATTCGATATATCATATGATATTTCAATTTTCAATAAAAGAAAGAAAAAAATGCGAAAATTGTGTTTGTTCTTTTTTCAGCATACCTGGAAAACAAAATACCGCAAATTTAACACTTCTAGACTGTATTGAAATTTCATAATTATGTAGGCCTAAATTAATATGAATTCTAACTAGATCTACATTTACTACTCCTTAAAAAGCTGAAAAGACAGTCTAAGAGGACTCTGATCGGACAATGTCAAGGAGACATTTTGTTGTGTCATGGGTTTCCGTGTTTTTTTTTTTCACCGAACAATTTTTCATGCGTGTCAATTTCTGGATAGGTATGTTCGCATGATTCGACATAGATTTCTCAATAAGGATTAGAACTACATGTAGCATCAAAACCTGTTATTTTACTCACGATAAACAGATAATGGCCTTTTTTGTCCATGTTTTTTCTTACGTGAGGTCTCGCGTGTGATTAACATTTGTTATGCAAATTTCAAGTCTATAAAATGATTTACACAATAATTTACGCGAGTCGGAACACTGATTTCAGATAATCTAATGGAAAAAGAGATTTGATTTTCGAGCCACATTTTTCGGCAATATTAAAAGATCGACCAAATAAAATCTTAGGAAGGTTAAAGGTCACGGCTTCAATTATTTCCATAGCTACCTCTCGATCACATCACGAGATGTTCATTACCTTTCTTTAATCAACTGTATTGACCAATTATCAGCGTAAATTTGTCTGCAATCTGCTGATTGATGCATAATTTGCAGATTTCAAACAACATGACGGGGGAACGAGAACAGGGGTATTAGCTAATTGTCATCCATTGTGTAACGGGTACAGGGCGAGTAATAAAGAATGACGCATTTCGATTGGTTGTAAGTTTCCCAGGTAGCCATACCTACCTCTACGACTACTCGACTTTAGAGATTACCTAAAGTAAACTGGTAATGAATTTCGCAGTTAAAAACAACTAAATTGGGTATTTATATGCTTTACTTTTATTTTCTTTTGATGATCGATATTTTGTTCGATACAGAAACGTTCGATCCGATATATCTATCGAACGTAAAATACCGGTTTTCGATATATATCGAGTACCGGTACGGAGCCCTACTCAAGGGTGTTAAAGCTGCAGCATTAATAGATACAGGATCCATGGTATTTAACTTGTTTCTGAAAGAAAGAACATCTGCTGGCTTTCAGTTTTAAATTGTGTTTGGCTAAGCAACTGAATACATTTTGTAGTCACTCCACATGTACCTCAAAAGTCGCAGAGAATATGATTATGTCGTCAAGATAAATAAGACACTGTTGGAGGTTAATTTCCCCCCCCCCCCACACTGTTCCATCAGTCACTGAAATGTGGCCGGGGCATTTTTAAGTCTGAATGGCATACGGTTGCACTCGAAGAAACCCAATGGCCCAACGCTGAAGTTGATGCAAGAGATACTTGGACGTCTGAAATCTTTGGAAGAGAAATTGGTAAGGGTGGAGAAGCAACAGAGCAAGATAAATTCAGAATCTCTCAAAACTTCAAAAACTTCAAATAGTGAAAGAAAGAGCGATAGTTCCAACTGGAAGAATTGGAACAGGGGCAATTCGAAAAAGAATGATTCAAATAACAATCAACATGAGACGGATTGAAATTAACAAGATAATCGACCTCCAGTCAAAAACGCACAGCGATAACTCTTTGTTCATTATCAGTTTGATAAGTATCCTTGAAAATCGAAATATACCATTAGAAGTTAATCTTAAGCACAAATCTCAAAAAAAAAAAAAACATGCCTCTACCTACATCAGCCGTTTGGAAGTATTTCAAGCAAAACAACGACGGGAACACTGTAAAATGCAATTTGTGCAGTCAAGAATTGAAGAAGATAGATGGTACGTCAAACATGCGCAACCACTTAAAGAGGAAGCACCCATCTCATGAAACAAGATAGAGAGAAAAGGAAAACCAATTCTCTATGACACTCTTTGTCAATACCCTAAAGAAAATGACTTCATCGCAGAAGGAGAACATTACACAAGCTATAGCCGATATGGTAGTTTTAGATTACATTCCACTGAGCATCGTCGAAGGAGAGGGGTTTTGAAAATTGATGGAGATTGTTGCCCAAGATTATACTGTACCATGTAGAAATACAATTAGATCCTGCATCATTAAAAGATATGACGACAAGAAAATATCCCTGACATCCAAATTAGACAGTGTAGATTCTATGTCCTTAACGACAGATACATGGACATCTAGTGCCACTGAATCCTACAATACTGTCACTGAACACCACATCGACTCCAAGTAAGAAAAGCACAGTAACATCCTAGAGCTATCCATGACTAGAGCTATGCCAGAGAGACATACGGGAGAGAAAATAGCTGCAAAATTGAAGAGTTGTGTCTCTGAGTTCTGTGTAGACCAGAAAGTTTCCATGGTTGTACGCGACAACGCACGCAATGTGGAGAATGGACTATCTATACATGAAAACTGGTATGATCTAAGTTGTTTACGCCACACACTTCAGTTGTGCATTAAACGTTCTCTGGAGTTACCTAGTGTGAGCAAACTTGTGTCTAAATGTAGAAAACTTGTTGGACATTTTAAACATTTCACGACTATCACAGCTAAGATGGGAAAACGACAGAAGATGCTGAATGTACCAGAAAACCAACTTATCCAGGATGTACCCACACATTGGAATTCAACACAACTCATGCTGCAGAGACTCTTCAAAAATCATCAACGTCATAATGGTAGACACATCACTGACAAAGAAGAATGAGGCATCTCTACTACTTTCGAACCAGAAATGGCAAACTGAGAATGATCTCAGCACGACTCTCTAACTGCCGTGACAACGTACATGAGTAAAGAAAAATGTGTTTCCTGCTCAGTCATATATCCTGTTGTCTGTGGACTCCTGAACAAAAGCTTGAAAGTGACCCGTGAGGACAATTCAGTTGTGAGTAAAGTAAAAGAAAGCATAGCTATGGAATTAAACAAGCGTTATCTACCCTGCCAAGACTACCCCTGTTATAGCATCACTATTAGATCCATGATACAAAAAGCTGCTGTTCCTCAATTCAGATCAATGCAAAACTGCCGAAAATACTCTCAACCCTATGCCAGATGAAATGCCTCTGAAAATGGACCAGACCAGAACAGACGAACCATCAGCTAAATGTCAAGAGTATAATGTGCATTAGACGATCTGGACTTTACGTCTCCTGAAAAAATGTGGCTCCGACAGCAAGGATTAAAATCTTACCTATGCGAGAAAAGTTCCTTGGACAATACATTAACCTGAATCAAAATACCCCAGAATTGCCCATATAGCCAAGAGAGTCTTAGCCATACCAGCAACATCCGTCCCCTCTGAGCGTATCTTCTCTGAAGCTGGATTACTTGTGAACAAGCTAAAAACACGTCTATCATGTGACTTAGTGGACAACATTATATTCCTCAATAAGAGCAAGTTTCTGTTGTGCGGTGAACAGATTGTGTAAGGATCTAAGTGAGTTTTTTACTGTGTTTTTGGTGTACATTTGTTCAGTTTTCAATAAGTGAGGAATTGCTTAACCATATAATAAATTTAATAAAGATCTGGACTGAAAGGATTTTCACTTGACAAAATATCTGCCTATTAAACAGTGTTATTCTATTTCACCAATAAATCGGTACATAGATAAAATGACATGTAGCTCGTGCATGCGCTGTCACTAGCTACATTAATGGCGGGTGATTGAACCTCCATGAAGACACAGTCGTCAAATTTACAGATTTTTACAATTATTAGCAAGCGTTTGAGGTGTCCTTTGTGGCCATCATATGCAGACTCATTTGGTGTCGACTTTAGACCCAAGGTCATATGGATTCTATCGCTTTAGTGTTAGAATTCTTGTATTTTATTTTGACCATGTGATCGAACATGGGCGAAACTGGGGAAAATTCCAACTCAAAGGACTCGAATGCGGGGCCCACAGCACATATGGAGAACACCCCCCCCACTTCCCCCTGCTCAAAAGGCTTCTGCTAAGTCTACTCCACCGAAGTTGTGGAAAGAAGGGGCCAAAGCACCTTCCCATGACTTGTTAGAGAGAATCTTGACAGGTTTGTCGGACATTAAACAGCAACAACAAACCACTGACAAAAATTTTATCCAACTTGTTGATTGTATTTCTTCGATTGAGGATTGGCTTGGTGGAGACAATGGAGAGGAGGAATACCCAATGGATCATGAGGAAGGAGAAATCGCTGAGGATTCGTCTTCAGCGTCGAAGCGAAGGAAAATGGACCCGACCCCGAATTATGACGAAGAGACTTAAGGTCATGAATTGTCTGGCACACCTGTCGAGGATCCATTAGCCTCAAATATCAATGATGTTTTTATTAATGGCCTGAAAGAGGAAGAATATAACAGCATGGTGAAAGATGAGTCTCTTCCTTGCCCAGAGAACTGTACTGCATTGCAGACTGTTAAATGCAATAAAATGGTTTGGGACTTTTTGTCAACAAATGCAAAATACCTAGATAGGAAACTGCAGAACACTGAAACATCTATTGTAAAAGCAGCTACACTTGTGGCAC
This sequence comes from Tridacna crocea, assembly GCA_943736015.1. Lineage (NCBI taxonomy): Eukaryota > Metazoa > Mollusca > Bivalvia > Cardiida > Cardiidae > Tridacna > Tridacna crocea. Next base: position 19,808,643 of record OX031060.1, on the reverse strand, counting down.
AAGCAGTTGACTCTATTGCCAAAGCAGAAATTGAAATAAAGGACGTTGGGATTGACATAAGTTGCCCTCTGGATGGGTGCCAAGATGCATTTTCTTTACTTGGACATGCTAACAAACAGCTTCACATGGCCAGACAGGAAGCATTACGACCGGAAATGCGCCGACCATATTCTCATTTGGGTTCATAATCTCAGCCATATAATGAATGGTTATTTGGAGATACTGAGAAGGCAGCAAAAGAGATTGAAGATACTGCCAAAATTGGTAGCAAATTACAGTATGACTCGAGTAAACAATATCAGAGAGGCCGACCAACATTTAGGGGTCGAGCTATGCGTGGCCGAGGGAATATGAGAGTGTCCTCTGGTTACGGACGAGGTGCACCACAGGATTCAAAAACGGCGCACCGAGGTCTCCCACTGCATTTCGGATACAGTAAAAACTTCGGTGAGTGCAATTTCTACCTTTGTTGGGGGTCGATTAAAATACTTTTCTTCTAAATGGAAAGAAATTACGCAAGACAGCAAAATAATTGAAAGTAACTGCGGAGTAAATAGTGATATTTGTGTCTGAGAGGGTAGATCTATAAAAAAAAATTGTAAAAAAATGGAAGAAATGCTCGTTACGAACATTTGATTCCTTTCTCACAATGCTTTTGAAAACTTTTCATTCAAGGTCGCAAAAACCAGAGTTTATCGGTAAAGGGCAAATCAGTAATTATTTTTTTATTTGTGACCGCTTAATCCCTTGAAATGCATTTTTCATGTAAGTTTCGAATATTATTATTTATGTTCAGTTTCCATATATAGACTATAAGTTTAAATAACAAAGAAAAAACATAACTAAAATCAAAATAGGGTTATGTTTGTGTTGTTGGTAATTTATTTAGCAGTTTTTGTCAAAAAAAAATGTCATCTTAACCCTTCCCAGACTATCCCTTGTTTTCATAACCTTGAGGTTAAAAATCTAGAAAAACATTGTGACAAAAAGAGAAACTGCTTATAACAAGTAATTTCTTCTTTTCCCACAATGTTTTGTACCTTTCTAAAGAAGTTAGAATCATTTGTATCAATAATAAATAAAATTGTTTTCAACAGAGGCTTTGAATTTTGAAGGGTCTAAAACTTATATTTGTCGTTTGGGAGAAGGTTGACACCCCGATTCACTTAGCGATGGCCTTTTCATTTGAAGATCAATAACCATACCGTCATCTGCATGATTCAGTTAATCGATTCTGAGAAGGTGGAAATAGGCTGATAATTTCAAGTCCTCTGAAGAAAACATTGTGGTAAAACTGATTATATTGCCATGAGGGAGATCGTCGATAGATTGGCCGCCTTCTGCGCCAGAGTACAGAAAAAGTAAACGTCACGGGTATGCATTTCTTATGCACCGGTTATCAATATTGACATTTCAAGCAAATGGCAGGTACCTTCATCTTAATTATTTTTTTACATGGCTGTTTGATTAACCGGATAACCGATTGAAATATTGAACGGTTAACCGGTTAGTAATTTTACTAACCGTTGCCATCCCTAGTATAGATTTAAAAAATTTTGGAGTCCTTGTGGATTGTACTTTCTGCCATCAAAAACGATTATGTCCATATACCTTGTGCTGAAAGAAAAACAAGCCACAAACCTCAGCCTCGTCCTGTCCCTTTCTGGCCCTAAACTTCGCTAACATCCTGTCAGCTTGAGTTAATGCAAGAGTTTTTGCTTCAAGAAGATCTTGCAGATGTTGTTCTTTTGTCTGAAATAATGAGATATTTGTTCAACAAACGATCAGATTCCAATGACCCCTTCACAAAGGTTTTTAAAACATTCCAGGTAATGGACAAAATGAAGGTAGCCACCATTTTCTCCTTTTCACCTGTTTTCTACCTTTTAAAACACAAATTTCATTATCTGAGCAACATAATGTTTTATTATCTGCATTTGCTTTCAATTAAAGCCAGTCTACAATTTTCACATCTAGTAAAGGGTAACCAGTACTAACATTATACAGATAATACCGATTACATTTTCTTTTATTCTTTGTGGACACTTACTTGTAAATAGTTCCTACAAGCTACAACACACCTTTTCCCTATTAACTTCTGGCGGCATTTTTTGTGTGTGTGTGTATCTTGAAATAGACCACATGATTTTGACAATAGGAGAAGATGCTAGCAATAAGCAGTTTCTCCATTTGAAATTATGTTTTCTTATCTTCTCCTATTTAATACTTTTACCACACAAGTCCAGGGTCATATTAATAACCACAAAGAAAAGCCTCCAAAAAAAATAGTGGGTAAATGAGAAATTGCTGGTTCTAGCATTTTCTCATTTTCCCAGCATGTTTTCTACCCTATGAATTTCATCATTTGAACAGTACTTAATTGTAATCTGCAAATGCTATTAATCCGCATAAATGTAAATATAAACCTGAAACTTATCTTTACAGTGCAAAAAACCTTAGTCCTAGCAGGCAATTTCAGTTTAGAAATGAGACCCAAATAATTACAATCTCACAGATGTCTTGAATATCTCAGTAAAGCAGGCAGAATTGTGCAGTCTGATCTTTGATCTATACTGGCACCCCAAGCAACATAGGCCATGGAAGGCATTTCAAAGTTTATTACTGGTTGTCCAATGGTAGGAAGGATGATTCAGCCATTCTTTTCTATTTTTATATTAACCCTTTACCAAACAATCCCTGGTTTTTACGACCCCGAGATAAAAGATATTTGAAAACATTGTGGGAAAAGGAGAAAATGCTGGTAACCAGCATTTTCTCCTTTTTCCACAATGTTTTCTGTCCTGCTGTAAACAAATTTCAGTTTTTAAATTACATTTATTTTTTTGTCTGCAAGTGCTTTCAATTTGGACCAGTCTAAAACTTTGTCGATTGGTAAAGAGTTAAGTAGTTGCATTTTGGTACTGCAGCACAATTCTGAGAAAACTACGAATAAACATCACTCTATAAAACAGCTGACCTATAAAGATTTATTCATTCTACACAACTGCAACATGGTTATTGCTCTGACCCTTTATCACAGTAGTTTTTGAAAATAAAATAACAGATGGAAAAATTGCCAAGGATGAGAACCCATCTCAATACACACATTGTTTCAACCCTGCATCAAACAATCCTGAATTTAGACTTCCATGAGAAAGAAGACTTATGAACATGTGATAATGGAGAAAATGCTAATAACCATTTTCCCCTTTTTCAACAGTTTGCCCTTTTTCAACAATGTTTTCTACCCTTAGAAATTCAAATTCTTAATTTTCAGTAATATTCTAGTTGCCTGTAAATACTTTCAATTTGGACTTGTTAATAATTTTGTTATTTGGGTACAGATTTAAAAGCAACACTTAACCAGAGCTGTTTCTATATACAATTTTTGCAGAAAACAAAATGAAAGGATCTGCATTTCATTGGGATGGAAAACATTTTGGACTGGGCAAAAACATTATATTATATACATGTACCTGTTCTCAACATGGACAAAACTGAGAGTTTCGTCTCTGTTAGAGCTGACCTTATACTAAGCACCTGCTAGCTATTGAAATCTGGACTCGTATTCACCAACCATTCTTAACCTTTTACCCCATAAGCCATTTCTATGGCATCTCTAACTGACCCTAAATAACAGCAAGGATGAAGCTGTTTCTTATATATGACACCTTTTGATAGCAAAGAAAACATTGTGACAAAAGGTGAAATTGCTCGTCGCGAGCAATTTCACCTTTTGCCACAATGTTTTCCAAAGGCTCCTACAAGCAATGTGTAGAAATGAGTATCTGTGGAGTAAAGGGTTTAGAACATTCTTTGTCTTACTCTTCAAGATTTTCTCACTTAAAGTAACAGAATGGCTTAGCCAATCAGAAGTCCTGTTACTTTCACACTAACAAAATTCTGAAGAATAAGACCAGGAATGTTCTTAAAAATGGTTGGTGAATACAGACCCTTTTTTTTGAACCCTACAGTACTTTTGGCCTTGGAAAAATACAGAAGAGGAAATAAGAGCACTACATGGAGGTGTCAATGCTCAATTGTAGTTACCGTATTTATTCTAATAATCGCCCTTATTCTAATAAACGCCCAGTCCCCAAAGAAGCGCATAAAATCGGCCGTAAAGTGGTAGATTTTACTGAAAAGTTGGTGATTCTATTAAACGCCCACCACCGAGTCAAAAAATTTCGACTTACGGTCTATGCAGTAATTTTCAGTATTTCCTTCTTTAAAAATAATCGCACTTCAGCTTTCCTCTCACCAGATCTGTACAGTTTATATGAACATGGCACTTCTATGCTGCCACCCTTCACAAAGATTCCATTCGAGGACGGCCGAGGAGGTCCCGTTATTTCAGCCGAAATGTTGACGACAAGGCCGTCATTGAAAAGTTTTGTAAATAATTGACAAAGTCCTTCGGGCACGTGCCCAATAACTATTTCACCTTTTTTCACGATAATTGCTGATTCACTGTATTCGTTTTCTGGTTCTTGTAAGCATTCTAAAATTGTCCCTTTAGAAAATTCGTTTCTGTATACATGATATCCTTTAACAGCAGATTTCACAGACACTAACATACAAGTTGCCATTATTGTTACAACCATATCTAAAATTACGGGTTAACACATTGATTCTCACGACAGTGAGTCACAAGTGACACAATCGAAATATATATTACGTCAGCTTTTCGCAGGAGTGATACATGTAAATCGACATTTGGAACACCTCGGCCAATCTTTCGATCCAGCCTCGGATGTATGCCGACGGAATAATATGTTAAAAAACTTGACATGCATCGCCGGAAGCGGTTATTCGACAGATACTCCCTACTACATAGTTCTCGGGATGTTCCAAATGATGTCAACTAGTAACCATTTCAAATGGCAACAAATCCTGTAGAATGACGGTAAGTCTAGCTGTAGCAGCATAAATGGCTTAATTTAGGACTTGCATTGATTACGCACTTGAAAAAATGGGCTAGATCGAAAGATTGGCCGAAATTTTCCAAACTTTTGCGCGATAATGACATTGTATTTCTTGTTATGGGGTTGTTGTTGTTCCTTCTGGAAGTAGTCTGTCGGCATACATCCGAGGCTTGATTTGTAGAATTGAACGAGGTGTTCCCAATGGTAAATCGAGCGCGTATCTTGTAAGGGGTGTTTATGGGGTGTTTATGGCCCCAGTCTTGGCGCCATTTGCTGGCAATTCCAAGAATTTAAGATCGGACATTACTAACCCGATGGAAGAATCTTCAGAAGGAAAGATTTGTTCGCTTGGAGTAATTTATCTTTTTCAAATAAGGATTTGGCCAACTAGGCCCAGGGACGACCAAGCCCATGGATGAACTGGCGTTGTGACGAACAAGCACGGACGACAGGACAGTCTATTTTTGCACTTCTTCCGTATTTCCGATGTAAACAATGATTGTACGCAGTTATAGAGTGAAAAATGGCTATATGAATGACGATATTACGTAGATGCTGATTAAAACATGGTATTTACGTCTTTTTGAGGGTTGAATTGGTCACTTTAGATCTATTCTCTGCGATGCAAAGTCAATTAACTTGTAATAACCGCCCACCCCAAACTTCGTCATTGATCATGATTCTAATAATCGCCCATCCCCAACGTCATCATTGATCATCATTCTAATAAACGCCCGGGCCTTTATTGGAATAAATACGGTACTTGATTTTCACCTAAAAGTTGAAAAAGGGGAACACATGTGTGTAAAAATAAGATATATTGCAAAATGTCAAGATTTTGCACAACACCGTCGCCAGGGCTACAACAACAACTCTTTGTCTCTTCCAAAAAAGCCTAAAAATGATAGATATCATTAATTTTTTGCTTTTGGAAATTTTTTCTATCCTGTCAAAGACAAATCCTTTGGTTTGAGATAAATTTCATTTATCCTTCACCACGGTTTTCAATTTGGACAAGTTTAAAAGTGTTAACTCATTACCAAACAACAATATTTTACGCTTGTCCAAATCGAAAGCATTTGCAGACGACAAAATAAAAGTGACTGAAAATTTGAAATTTGTTTCGTGAAGGGTAGAAAACATTGTGGGAAAAGGAGAAAATGTTGATTACCAGCATTTTCTCCTTTTCCCACAATGTTTTCTAAAGGCTTCTTTCTCAGGAGCATCAAAAGTAGGGATTGTGTGGTAATGGGTTAACTGATATTAAGTTAATAAATTTTCAAGTCTGACCTGAAGAGCTTGTATTGATCTCTCATAAACAGATATAATATCCGAGGCTTTGGTGTCCTTCAACTGAAAATAGAAATGTCAACAAAAAGCAGAGGCTGTTTCATTCACATGCAGTGTTTCAGCCAGCTTTGATAGAAAAGGGGCCAGTTGGCCCCCTGAAATCATAAACAGGGGCCAATCATCTTGAGCAAGGGGGAGTCAGTGGGGAAAGTGTATTCTTTCAATATTAGACTGACTATATGTCTATAACATTCTTTTTAAAATACCTTATGAACTAAAGATTCTCCTTCCTTTCAGGTTTGTCCCTTTATGTGGAGCTTTGCCGAAGTCAAACAACTTAAAATCAGCATTTTTTTTTTGTCATTGGGGCCTTTCATACATCACCAGATTAATCAGGCTTTCGATCAACTGAAGTTAGTGATCCTATAACTTTTGCTATTTTTCCAGTGTTTAATAGCCCTGCCTCTTCACTTTCATTTGGGCATGTGAAAAAGTTGGTTATTCTTCTTTTCATTTTTTCGCCGGTTGTTTCATAGTTCGTCATGAAAACATTACTAAGAACAGATTACCCGCTCTTTGTAGCTTTTTCTCAATTTACAGATGTTAGATATAAAAGGCGAGGACCAGTCCAAAAGAATTATCACTGGTTTTGCGCATTCGATAGTTTATGCAGTACTACAGGGTTAAAAACACTAAGCCAGTCATGATTTCGTTCCATTAATTTTCATACGCAATGCAGTTTTGTCCCATACACTTTTGCACCTTGGCGCGGTCGCATACAGGAAAATCGATTTTTGGGGGCCTATTATGAATTTTCAGCGCCAGATCTGGCGTGCCATGTTTGGAAATGTGCGTGAATCGTAATTTATTTGCAGGAATCCCGCAAGGGCGCATCCTGGCAGAAACACTGCACATGGAAATTGGGCAACAACATTCATCACAATCAATCTGTGTCTGATCTTTGTTTTATACTATTTAATTGTTTATTGAAGCCAAGATGATAACAATCATTTCTCCTTTTCCACAAAGTTTTCAAAAGCTATTCCTCTAATTGTCAAAAATTAAACAGATATCATAAGGTACATACTTCCATTCCAGATTCCATCTTTTTAATCAGGCTTTGAATGGACGCTGTAGTTTGTTCCAGGGCGGAATTATTTAATGCTGTAGACTCTCCAAGCACAGAATGTCTATCCTTTGTCATAACTTTAGCACTTGGTACAAAATTTTCCTTGTCATCTATCAACCCTTGCATGGAAGAGCTGTATCCGGGTACACTGGTTCTAAATGTTTTTTCTTTCTCTGTATTGTTTATAGTTATTGAATCCCCAAGCCTGGGAAAGAAACAGGATGTAATAATACAAAACTAGAACACTCATAGAAGGTATCTCACTTTCTAACGGATGACAAATGCATAGACTTGTGCATAATGAAAGTATTTGCTGATGACAGAATCACATGTCGTTCAAACCCGAAATTAATCTTTGGAAATGTAGAAAGAAATGAGGAAACCATAGCTTTCTCCTTTTCCTAACAATGTTTTCCACCCTTGAATCCAATAATTTGCTCCAAATCTAATTTCTCATCTGAAAATAAATTTGGACAAGGCTAAAAACCAGCATTTTTCACATTTCCCACAATATTTTCTAACCTTTCAGATACAAATCCAATCATTGGATTGACAGTTGTTGTCTACAAATGCTTTCAATATGGGCCAATTTAGAATACTATCATGTGATGAAGAGTAAATAGGTAAGGGCAGACGTCTTGCATGTCTACTTTTCTTTACTAGTTGTGTAAGGAATTAATAAAATGGCACCAAAACTGAAGTAAGGGTTTCCAACACAAATATAACAATTTTCATTTACACAAAATTCATTTGTTAACTCATTACCAAACAATAAAAACAAAATTTTGGATGTGACCAAATTGAATCCATCTGCAGATCACAAAATAAATGTGACTCAAAATTTGAGTAGAAAACATTGTGGGAAAAGGAGAAAATGCTGGTTACTAGCATTTTCTCCTTTTCCCACAATGTTTTCTAAAGGTTTCTTTCTCAGGGGCGTCAAAAATTATAAATAGGGATTGTGTGGTAATGGGTTAACTCTTTACAAAACAACAAAATTTTGGATGTGACCAAATTGAAACCATCTGCTAATCACAAAATAAATGGGACTCAAAATTTGAAATTCGTTTCGGGTTCTAAAACATAATGGGAAAAAAAGAAAATGTTGATTATCAGCAATTTTTTTCTTTGCCCACAATGTTTTCAACAGCTTTCTTTCTCAGGGTCATTAAAAGTCAGGATTACGAGGTAGTGGGTTAAGAGGGGATATTCTGAAATAAGTGTAAATGTCTTACATGATGAATGGAAAGGCTTCCAGCCGAGATGCCAGGCATACAAGTGACAGTGCATCATTGACTCGCTCTCTTTGTGAACTACACAGTCCATTAGCCAGGAAAGGTACTACATTGGTGCTCTGAATTTACACAAAAACGTAAGATGAAACAAGTGCCAAAAATGTTCCTCAACTGATAGGAGACAATGTCACTGAAAAAGTCAATAGCAATTTTTTTTTAACTGTTTACCAAACAATCTCGAGTTTCAGCAACCTTGAGGAAGAATGCTTTGGAAATCTGTTAAAACAACAGAAAACACTAATCAGTATTTTCTTTCCTTTCCCAACATAGTTTTCTATACTCCCAAAGGTAATTTTCACTTTTTGAGTTAAAATGAATTTCATTTGTCCTCTCTAAAAGCTTTCAATTTGTAAAGTGCTCTGTAAAAGCTTTCAATTTGGAAAATCCTCTGTAAAAGCTTTCAATTTGAAAAGTCCCCTGTAAAAACTTTCAATTTGAAAAGTCCTCTGTAAAAGCTTTCAATTTGGAAAGTCCTCTGTAAAAGCTTTCAATTTGGAAAGTCCTATATAAAAGCTTTCAATTTAGAAAGTCCTCTGTAAAAGCTTTCAATTTGAAAAGTCCTCTGTAAATGCTTTCAATTTGGAAAAGTCAAAAATGTTGTTGTTAGGTATAGAGCTTACTGCCTTACTGCTTTAGAAGTCAATACAACCCTTGTAAGTTGCAGCTCTCTTCTTTTTCCGTGATAAACTGGGTACTTTAATGTGGCTACAAGAAATCCTTTTCATTTGTTTCAATCATAAGCCTTACTTTATGATGAATGGTGGCTTCTTAACAATTTCAAAGTAGCTCAAATGGTACAATTTTGCTTTGATAGGGTAGTAAACTTTGTGGGAAAAGGAGAAAATGCTGGTTACCAGCATTTTCTCCTTTTCCCACAATGTTTTCAAAATGCTTCTTCCTCAGGGGCGTTAAAAGTCATCATTGTGTGATAAAGGGTTAAGCAAGCAGTTCTGAAGGGATCAGGAATATCTTCTTTCTCTTTATAAAAGGCAATTTCCAACTTGAAATATGACCATAGGTTCTTGAATTCTTTTCTGAAAACTTTTTATAAAACTAAAAAAAGACTTCATCTATTACAATTTTGATTATTCCAATAAATAAAGCCATGAAGTTATGTCTAGGTTTTTGATTCTTATCAAAGTCCCAGACCTGGTACTACTTCGCTACAATTCAGAATATTCTCTCTGCCAAACTGTATGAATGAGTTGTAAAACTGTATCTTTATTGATTTTACAACCATTTGGAGGAAGGCTTTTTAAATCATAATTGGAAAAAGTGTGAGTGCAGGCAACCGGCAACTCTCTTTTCCACAATTTTTTCATCCTTTACCCCATAAGGCATTTCTATGGTATCTCTAATTGACCCTGAATAACAGCAAGGATGTAGCTGTTTCTTATGTGTATATGACACCTTCTGATAGCTTAGAAAAACATTGTGGCAAAAGGTGAAATTGCTCGTCACGAGCAATTTCACCTTTTGCCACAATGTTTCCCAAAGGCTCCTACAAGCAATGCGTAGAAATAAGAATCTATGGAATACAGGGTTAAAAGCGCAAAGGGAGCACACTTTCAAAAACATTTAGGGAAAAGGAGAAAATTCTGGTTACCAGCAATTTCTCCTATTTCCGCAATGAGTTCTATCCATCCAATTTTAAGTGAATAGAAGTCCTTTGTAAGCCGATAAATTTCAATTTGACTCCTATAATTTTGCATGAATTTCCTGTATTTCGAGGCCAAAAATATATATTTGCATCAAAGTGCACTGTGCGGATTGCATGTCTCAAGTTCAATCTTTGAGTAGCATTTATTTCGTCATCTGCAAAAAACTTTCAATTTGATGGGGTCCAGTGGTAAATAGGTAACAGACAAATCCCAGTTAATCCTTTCGCAAACAAGCCCTGGTTTCTACATGTCTGCAGTAAAAGTCTTTTGAAAACACTATGGGAAAAGAAAAAATTGCTCCTAACGAGCAATTTTTCCTTTTCCCACAGTGTTTTCTACCCATTTTGAGAACTTTCTGCCATTTTCTCCAAATCTAAAATTGTTGTCTGCAAACTCTTTTGGTTTGGAAGGGTCCAAATTTATCGATTGGGAAAGAGTTGATATGTAATTTGGAAAGGTTTTCCTTTAAAAATGAATCTACAACTCTGTAATCTGATAAAAAAGAACAAAGAAAAAAAATGAAACCACTCACTTGCATTGTGGCTATAAAAAGACCCTCTTCATCAGTATTCCTCAGTTTTACAACCAGATTAAGTACGTATAATACCAAATCCACTCCTACAGAACTGAAAAATCAGGCAAAGATAAAGTTAATGCGTATCAGTATCACCATTCTATCAAAAGATCCCTTGTTTTAAGTCTTCATGCATAAATTTGGACCAATTGAAACTGAAAGCATTTGAAAATGAAAAGGTAAATGTGACTTTTATAGTGAAATTTGTTTTGGGATAGGTAGAAAACATTGTGGAAAAAGGAGAACAAGAGCTTTGCAGAGCAGCACACATATAACCAAAGCGGGTTGGCAGTGAAATGGGTTAAAATCTATAACGCCTAAACAGATCCAAATTTTAAGAGTTACATGCACAACAAAACATCATAGAGAGTTCTTGTGGTACATTTGTACTTAATCCCATGAAATCTATAGGAGTTGTACACAGAAGAAACTGTTAACAGTCGGACAAATGGAGGGCACACGAACAGACAGACGGTCGGACGGACAACCAGGGCCATAGGCATATAAAAATGCTGGTTGCATTTTTTCGTTTTCCAACCATGTTTTCACAGGATTTTTTCTCAAGGTGATTAAGAGTTGATATCATTTAGTAAATGGATAAAAGTAGAAAAAATGATTTTTTTTTTCAGACTATGTGGGGAAACAAGAAAATGCTGGCAATGTATATTTATTTTTCTTTTTCTGTGCAAAAACCTATGCTCTTTAATCATTTACAAAATGACAAAATTCTAGACTCTTTGAAGTTGAGAGCATTTACAGACAAGAAATTTAAAATTAATATAAATGAACTGAAGTACTCTAAAATGGTAAAAACATAGTGAGAAATGGAGAAAAGAAATGTAACCAGCATTTTCTCCATTTTGCACACTGTTTTCAAAAGCTGTATTTAGGGTTTGAAAAACTAGGGAGTATGTGGTTCAGAGTTAAAGGTCAAATGTAAACAGGTAAATCCTATTAATACCATTTAAAAGTATGGCCATTATTGTAGGTGTGACATGGTAGTTATTGTACGTCTGACGGTATATTAACTCCTACCACAGAATCCCGACTCTTAACAACCCTGAGAAAGAAGCCTACAGATAATATTGCGGAAAAAAGGAGAAAATGCTGCAAACCAGCATTTTCTCCTTTTCCCAAAATATTTTCTACCCTATCAAAGTCAAAAGTCATTGAATTAACAAAATTTAATTTCTTGTCCACAGAAGCTTTGAATTTGGTCCAGTCCAAAAGTCCAAAAATATGTAGTTTGATAAAGAGTTAAAGTGTGTTTGGTTGAGGTTTAAGGTGCTGATAGAACAATAAAATGATATCTAGGTTGGCAACATTTATGCCAGTTTCAATAAATTGTTGGTTTACTTCAAAAACTTCGTAACTACATCTTATAACAGGCTGTAATTTCAATTGCATTTATGAATTGAATTTATGGTGTTTTATGGCGCATCGACAGCTAAGGTCATTTAGCAAGCAATAAAGTAGTAATGAAAGAAAAGGATACACTGTAAGAATATGTAAGTCGCAAGTATAATTTTGATGGAAGATGTGTTAGGAAATAATGCTATAATGAAGATAAAATTAATATATAGTCATTAAAAAAAAAGTCTAAAAATGAATTAAAGTTATAAAAAAGTATCACAATTTCCTATAAGGTCAAATTTCCTTGAGAAAAGCTACGTCCCTGAATAGATCGATAACCTTTCTGGTATGCCTTGATCAAAGGTTTTAGAAGTAAACCAACAAAATACTGTTCTGTATTGACTCATACTTCAGCTCTTTACCCAACACATCAATGAGCTACCTATGCAGGCTTTCCAAATTTTTAAGGACAATACCCACCTTTTGAGCCACATTTTAACCCTTTACTCCATACAGCATTTCTATAGTATCTCTAATTGACCCTAAATAACAGCAAGGATCAAGCCGTTTCTTATGTGTATATGACACCTTTTGATAGCATAGAAAACATTGTGACGAAAGGTGAAATTGCTCGTGACGTGATGAAATTGCTCGTCACGAGCAATTTCACCTTTTACCACAATGTTTTCCAAAGGCTCCTATAAGCAATGCGTAGAAATGAGTATCTATGGGTAAAGGGTTAATTTGCATCTGTAAATGCTTTGAATTTGGACAAATCTAAAAGCCTGTACAGATGAACAAACTTATGATGATGGTGGCAGTGGCCATACATTTAAATTGTATGAATGAAGTTTACCTGTATTATTATATACCAAGAACTGTTTAAATACGGCCACTATTGGGACTTTAACTCTTTACCAAATGACAAATTTTCAGACTGGTCCAAATTCAAAGCACTTGCAGACGACAAAGTAAAGGTAACTCAAAAATTGAAATTTGTTTCCAGCAGGGTAGAAAAAATTGTGGGGAAAAGGAGAAAATGCTGGTTATCCACCATTTTCTCCTTTTCCCACAATGTTTTCAAAAGGCTTCTATCTCGGGGTCGTAAAAACCAGGGACTGTTTGGTAAACAGTTAATTGATAAATTCCATTATTTGAGATCTGTAAAATTTTTTAATATAGACCTGTTTAAAAATTTTGTTATCTGGTAATTGTGAATTTAGAAAAAAATTGAAAAGATACAACAGAATACTCAAAATGGAAAAAAAAAAACTCAAACTAAATCAACTTTTTTGGTGGGATAGAATAATGTAGGATTACAGCAATGATTTCTAATATCAGAAGTTCCAAGTTGGACTCCATTAAATTTTGTGAGTTAGATTAACTTTTTTGGAAACACCCATATCAAAGTGCAAGTAGTTGTGAAGGTTTCTGGAAAGCAAATCATCCATAATTAACAATATAAGCTGTAAAACATAGTTCAGCAATCTTTATGAATAAATGGATTTAACTCATTACCACACGAGAAAATTTTAGACTGGTCCAAATTTAAAGCATTTGCAGACGACAAAATACAGGTGAATCAAAAATAGAATTTGTTCTGGTAAGGGAAGAAAACCCTGTGGGAAAAGGAGAAAATGCTGGTTACCACCATTTTCTCCTTTTCCCACAGTGTTTTCGAAAGGCTTCTTTCTCAGGGGCGTCAAAAGTAGGGATTGTGTGGTAATGGGTTAAACTAACCTCCAGTCATCTGTGGGTGGACTGACTTTTGTTTTCATGGTAATTATGTTGTTATCAAACTGAAACTGAAGAATGTGCGCCATCAACCTGTGGTCTAGCTCCATTGATATAATGGACCTGAAAGTGTCATCTTCACACAATGCTGGGATTATAAATTAAGGCAGAATGATCTTCAGAAAAATAAATGTACTACAGTCTAACAAAAAGCATTTACTTAGCTTTTATGTAACTTTACTATTTTATCAATAACACAACAGGTCACATTCTGACAATGTAACCACCCAACAAAATTTAGGACATACGAATTGAAAGGAATTGTAGATGTAAGTTGAAATTAATATTGAAAACAAAAAAATTGTAGGAAAGAGAGAAAATGCTGGTTACCATCACTTTCTCCCGCTCTTACTACAATGCTTTCAAAGCATTTTTTAAGTAAACACTCAGGACAGTGTGTAAGAGGACTAAGACTTCTGCAACCTTTAATGTCTGAGTCCACCTATTTGTACAGTAATCAAAGAGAATTCTTGAAAAATTCATTTAGTCCATTACTAAACAATCTTTTTTATAACTGAGAGAGATAAAGGAAGTTGAAAACCCTGCAGGATATTGTGAAACTGGCAATAAAGTATTTATCTCATTATTTCTTCAGTCTGTGCATTGTACTTGACATGTGACCATAGTCGTTTTTAAGACATTTAGTTTAACCCATTACCACACAATCCCTACTTTTGACGCCCCTGAGAAAGAAGCCTTTTGAAAACTCTGTGGGAAAAGGAGAAAATGCTGGTGACCAGCATTTTCTCCATTTCCCACAGTGTTTTCTACCCTTCCCAGAACAAATTTCAATTTTTCAGTCATCTTTATTTTGTCGTCTGCAAATGCTTTCAATTTGGACCAGTCTAAAATTTTCTCGTGTGGTAAAGAGTTAAAACTTTGAAAATTGTACAAATTTCTTTTAAAGTAAAAGTTAAGGTACAAAAACACTGAATAAAGCAATGTCAAGCACAGTTTTTACCGTATCTTTTGTGTTTTACAAGCTTGTTAATACCAAAAAAAATAATTGACTTTATCAACTGACATTGTACAAGGTGTAGTATTTGTATGAATGAGAGCATCAAGTCAGAACTAACTAGAGCTGTCATTGAATGCGACTAATACCCCCACCAGCGCTTTGCCAGAAACAGGCAATTACTAGTGTTTTGTACACAGACAGACACACAGACAGATAGATGGACACACAGACGGACCGACACACGGACAGACAGGCTGATTCCAGTATACCTGTGAAAACATTCGTTTTGCGGAGGTATAAAAACTCTATAATTATGTTCTCTGGTATTGGCATGACCTGCAAATTTAAATAAGATGGTTGTCAAATGCCAAGTTAGCAAATCAAATCTGGAAAAAAGAGGACTAGTACTTAGGTGTTTGATTTGTAGCATGTGCCTGGTTATTTTTCTTCTCTTCATAAATTCAATAAACCTATTGGAATTAAAGATCTTGATAAGTAAATTTCCAATGGGAGAAAAAAAGATCTGAAGCAGCTAAAAAGAGTTGGATCAAAGCAATCTTGGCAGGATGGACAGGCAAGAACGAAATCATAGTATTTCTTGGAAAGTCTAAAGAGTCATTCTGGAGGATAAATTCACATTTGAGTAATACCCCACAAAAAGACGGTGTAACGAATCTGCAAGAAGTACCAACCTAGGTCAGCCTGGAAAGTTAACCCAGGCTGACCCTAGCTGAAACCTTTTTAAATTTTTTGCATGTCCAAGGATCATTCTACATCATGGTTCAGTCCTTTAGATACAATGCATTCTATGGATCCACATTTGTGTGATGACATGCTTGGATTGTGTATAAAGCATTATTTACATGCATTAACACTTAACCACACGACAAAGTTTTAGAATTATCCAAACTGGAAGCATTTGCAGACAACAATTTCTAAGTGGCTCAAATGGTGTAATTTTTCATTGATGGGGTACAAAACTTTGTTGAAAAAGGAGAAAATGCTGGTAACCAGCATTTTCTTTTTTCCCCGACAATGTTTTTAACCCTTTACTCCATAGATACTCATTTCTACGCATTGCTTGTAGGATCCTTTGGAAAACATTATGGCAAAAGGTGAAATTGCTCGTGACGAGCAATTTCACCTTTTGTCACAATGTTTTCTATGCTATCGAAAGGTGTCATATACACATAAGAAACAGGTTCATCCTTTCTGTTATTTAGGGTCAATAAGAGATACCATAAAAATACCTTATGGCGGGTAAAAGGTTAAAAAGGCTTCTTTCTCAGGGTCATTCGAAGTTGGTGTTGTGTGGTAAAGGGTGACATCCCCTTTAGTCAGCGCTCCACTGATATATAAATCATTCTAACATGAAACGCGACTTTGGCTCTATAAACACAGTGCAAGGAAAACATGGTAAAATCTGCAACAATCCATGTAGAGTTTCGTCATCCTATATCGAGTGACGTCATTCAAAGAGCAAGTTATTCAATAGAACATAATCTTCATCCGCATTTTTACTCTAAGTTTGAACTTGCTTTCCTTTCACTGAGATTTGGCCATGTTAGAATCTAAATAATCTTCTTTCTATCGTGGTATATCGTTCAATAAACCACGTTGTGAGTTATGAGGGGCAATGAATAACCCACTTGGGCTATCGCCTTCGTGGATTGTTTATTGCGCCGCATAACTCACAACTGTGGTTTATTGAACGATATACCACGATAGAGAGAAGATTTATTCTTAAACAAAGGATACTATTGAGCAGCTTCAGAGCCTGAACCATTGTCTGGCATTTTCTGTAAATTGTGCAGTTATCTCCCTCTAATTGCATCTTCAATGTTAACAGAGTGGCTGGCAAAACAGCGGCTGCATGCTTTTCATGGTGAATTTTGTCATGTGAGAAAACCAGCTCCTCATAAATTTCTGTCAATAAATTATAGGCCCCTAGTGGGGCAAGTCCATGGGTGTCTGGTGACTGACCTGCCCAATGTATGGTGGCCAGTAAAGGGTCAGCTATACGACTGAGAGGAGTCTGTACCAAGTTTGAAAACTGTGACATATCTTGAATTGGAAAAGTAGCAAACAGGCTTTTACACACAACTCTTCGAGCGTCTTTTACACGACACAGTGTGACTAAAAATTCAAAAATCTGAAATTCAAAAAAGTATGAAAATATCATTGCAAGCAAACATGCAAACGAAGGTTGAAGTCACTTGGTGTAATCAACCCTAAAAATGTTAATTCTACATATTAACAAATGTTGGACGTTTTTATTCCTATTGTCTAATCATCACAATTTTAATGAGAATGCACTAAATCAGTTTTAGTATCGAATTAGGGTTATTTATTTTTTTAAAGTAAAACTACAGTAAAACCTCGATGATTCGAGGTCCCAAGGGGACGAGCAAAATGCTCGAGTTTTCGCGGTGCTCGAATCATCCAAAGTGTCCTTGGAAAAAAATGCAAGTGCGTTCGAGATCGACGATCAAAGTCTTCTTCTCGAGCAGTATAACTTTGTATCTGTCCCTATTTGCATAATTCATTTACCGTATTTGAACAATATACTGTAGTATCAAAAGGGTTATTTTCTGTGAATTTTCCTGTTTTGCTCATATGAGTATGGATTTTTTATTAAATATTCTAAATAATCTGGCCTTTCTTTCGATAGTTTTTGGAAAAGTCATGTTCTGTAATTTTAACAAAATCGTAAAATCTGCCCTTTTAAATGTCGAGAAAGACGTCAAAATTTTAAATCACAAACGGTACCGTTTTATTTCGGCACTGTTGAAATGGTCATAGAAATTTTGTGTAAATTACTAAAGTTATAGTGCTGAGCTAATGAGAGATAAAAACAGAGAATTTCGACTTTTCTCATTACCAATGTCTTCGACACGAAAACAGATCAGAATATCTACACAACCCGTGAAAATCACATTTACCAGTGTCGGAGGTAAATTTCTACGACATTAAAAGGTGCCAGAGATAGTCACATCGAATCAGAATTCTGATTCTGATACTCATACAAACCCGAAGTACGACGTCAGCGTAACAAAACAGATACAATTTGTGTGATCAAACGGGTCTAATCTGTGCCGATGCGACTGGGAAAAAAACCTGATGATTAAAATAGATTTGACACGAAAACTGATAAAAACATGGCGTCGTCTGATCACAAATGCTGTTACTAGACTGACTTTTCAGGATCAACAATGAATTTAAAGGGCTGTTGTCACAAGTACCCGCTCATCATTAATTAACGTCAACACCTTTTCAAATCATATTGTGGTATGAATACCCCGTAGTAACTGTCAGTTTGTAAAACTTGCACCACACCTTAGATAGGCTGGCGAGATGAAATCCTTTGCTTGGAAAGGTGTGAAAACAATCATTGGAGAGGTGTGAAAATATTGTATTCGAATAAACAATCAATTTAAAGAAGGAAAATAATTACAGGGACCAGCATCCACGTTCGAATTATCGACTTATCGAGACTCGAAATTACCGAGCTACTTTTGGTTCAATAAAGTAGAGTTTTTGCCGGGACTCTCGGAATTCCTCGAATTATGCCGGGTTCTCGAATGTCCGAGACTCGAAATAACAAGGTTTTACTGTAATACAGATTGGTTTCTGAAAGTAGATTAAAATGAGGCCTCTTTGTTTCAAAACTTTATCCAAGAGGCAAAACTTTCTTCTTCTTTCCTTAACGTGTTTTTGCATCTTTAACCCATTAACAAACAACAATTTTTTAGGTTTGTCCAAATCGAAAGCATTTGCAGACAACAAAATAAAAGTGACTGAAAATTTTAAACATGTTCTGTGAAGAGTAGAAAACATCGTTGGAAAAGGAGAAAATGCTGGTTACCAGCATTTTCTCCTTTTCCCACAATGTGCTGGTTACCAGCATTTTTTCCTTTTCCAACAATATTTTCTAAAGGCTTCTTTCTCAGGGTCGTCAAAGTAGGGATTGTGTGGTAATGGGTTAAAGATAAATTCCATAATTTGAGACATATCTAAATTGTCGTAAGTATGCAAATGATTATAACCTGAACACAAGTCTAAAGTTTAGTAATATAATTAAAGAGATGTTTAACTGTTTCCGACATAACCTTTTGATTTTTGTTGCACAAAAGCTGGAATATCATCATCTGTAAAATACATAAATTCACAGAACACAAATTGGTTGTCAATACTCATACCTTAACAATAGATTCAGCTGAGCTAGATGTGAGTAGATTTAATGTCTGATCCAAGCATACACCAAGATACTCATAACTGCAAAATAAAAACAGTTTACCACATAACTCTCCTTGTTTTCAATGTGATACAGCCATTACACATTTTCTTGTCTCACAAATGTGTGAGATAAGAAAGTAGTGCTGTATTTGGTCAACACTGTAATTATACGCTTCATTTCTAAAACACTGTTGATCTAGGTTTCTGAAGGAAATTAGCGGTCAAAGTTTTTGTCAAGATAAAGTTGTTGGTTTAATCACTGTTAGACTCAAACAAAAGTCAATTATTATGCAAGTTTCTTCGGAACTATTTTCGTTTGTAATGTACCTGTCAAAGTAAGTGCACAGGCTTCACTTAAATTTCACTACACATGATACATGTATGCCTCTGGTTTAACACATTTTGGACTATAATTCTTGTTAATCAGTCAAGTGATAAAAATAATCTGACACTTGTTGGTTTTTTAGGTAAAATTGTATTAAACTCGTCTACAAAAAATGTTATTAAGCTTGCCAAAGGCTCACTTAATAACATTTTTGTAGACTTATTTAATAAATTTTTATCTCAAAAACCAACTCATGTCAGATCCTATATATCTTGAGCATGACCATTTTTTTTTCCTTGGGTAAATTACAAGGCAAAGGTAAAAACCCTTGACCATAAAATAATTTTTATACATCATCTAATAAAAATGAATTTTAGCTGTTGAAAACTTCAGAAAAGTCTTAAATTCCAAAATTAGCCATCTGATTGGCTAAGACAAAATGCTTCAGCCAATCAGATTGCTTCAGCCAATCAGATTGCTACGCTTGGACATAAGAATAAATGGTAAATGTGGTCTTGGTGCTTCCACATACATTCCGCACACAATTTTTTTTCTCAAGCCTCTGAGTACTATGTTAACAAAGCTACAGTGATATCAACCTTTACCAGACAATCCCTAAATTTTACAGCCCAGAGGAAGAAGCCTTCTGAAAACATTGTGGGAAAAGGAGAAAATGCTGATAAATAGCATTTTCTCCTTTTCCCACAATGTTTTCTTCTCTTCAAAAAGCCAAGTTTCAAATTTTAACTCAAGCTTATTTTGTCGTCTGCAAATGCTTTCAATTTGGAAAAGTCTAAAATTTTGTTGTTTGGTAAAGAGTTAATTGTTGGTTGTATTGGGGTTTAACGCGACTTTAACAGCTAAGGTCATATCATGGCGGCTGATAACACACATGTGTTTCCTGGCGCTCCCACACCAGTACTAACACAACTTTCTTTCCAAAGCCACCGACTACTTTTCTCACATGCTTCAGCAAAGGTGAGAGGTGAAAATACACTGGAAAGAAAGTTCGCCTCACCAGGCTATTGAACTCACAACCACCAGATCATGAGTGCCACACACTCATCACTGAGCCATCCGGGCGGGCTGCAAAGACTTAAACCAAGAATAAAAGAAAAATGCTGCCTAAAAGTAATAATTTTCCAAATCCTTTTTTTAACTAAAAAAAGAAATTTCTCTTACTTTGCCAGCAAGGTTTGCAACCTGTCTACCTTGAGGATATCCTTGAAGAGGTCCACTGCATATCTCCTGGTTTCCCCAGAGTCTCCATCATTTAGAATATTGAAAATCATCTGGATTGTTTTTGGTGCATTGGTCTCAGTGTAAAACTAGCAAAATACATGAAGGAAAACATTTGTTACTTCCTTTTATGTATAGTTATTCTGCTCTTTTCAATATCGTATTGGTCATTACTTGATGATCAGTCCCACAATTCACAGATGTCTGGAGTTTCCCTGACCAGTACCTTATACAGCTCCTTCCAAGCCCACTGGCTGCTTTGCAAAATAAACACTGTCTCAAGAGTATTAGCTCTTTACCACAAAATCACGACTTTTAACGACTCTGAGAAAAACTGCTTTTGAAAACATTGTGGGAAAAGGAGAAAATGCTGGTAACCAGCAATTTCTCCTTTTCCAACACTGTTTTCTGCATTAACTAAATCAAATTTCAATTTTTGATTCACTTTTATTTTGTCGTCTGCAAATGCTTTCAATTTGGACTAGTCTAAGATTTTGTTGTTTGGTAAAGAGTCAAGTGGCGAGGAAAAAAATGAAACAGGTCGACACGGTTATTCTTGGAACTGAATCAGACATCTTTTACACTTCCCACTGAATGACCTACATTGGGGAAATTTTGCTTATTCGTTCATCTTTCTGTAATATGCATACCCGCCAGATTTACTGTGCCACTTACTGTCAGGCCTATCAAATATTTACAAAGTAAAGACAATGGAGACACATTAGGCCTGGACACTATCAGTATCCTATGATCCAGAGGTTTCAAGATTCAGGAGGAATCTTAAGCTACATGCACTTATACTCAGATAGATCATTTTTAATTCAAATCATACCATTTTTATCTACATTTACCTACAAGAACACATATTGAAATATATACTCCGATTATGGTGTTTTATATTCATCATATTTTGTTAATTCCAATTAAACTTCTAATTATTAACACAACATGTATAGACATGTTACATTTGATGCTGAAGAAAACACTTTTTACCTGCAATAAAGTTTTCATGTGTAACAAAGGACTATATTATATTTCATGTGTCTATTTTTAGAAATGTCATGGGTAATGAAATGACATAATTTAAGCTGGGGGGAAATTATTTCCCCATCACAGCAAATATTTTCCTCCTGCCGAAAATCTGGTTAATTGACTTGAGATCACTAGTTTTAAAAGTGACAAAATAATCAGAGGAAACACAATATACAATTTATTTCATCAGCTTCTGGTTAATATACGGAAATATTTGCCTCAAAAAGGAAAGGTCCGCGAAAATAATTCGTGCCCTACGGCACTCATTATTTTCGCATACCTTTCCCTTTTTTGGCAAATATTTCCCCATATTAACCACAAGCTGATGAAATAAACTCTATATATTGTATTTCATGCTGAAACTTACGTAAAGTCCCATTTTCACACAAAAACCTATTTATATATTTTAGGTGATAAGCCTGAACACAAGGGTCAGAGTATAGTGGAATAGTAATGGAAGACCATACATGTAATTTGTGTTCAATTCAGTTCAATTACCTTTCCTCCAGTTCTCTCGTTGAGACAAAGATTTGCAAGAAGAGACAGAGAAAACAGCATCACAATCTGGTTTTCATCGCCCAAAAGTTTGGTCAATTGTCTTGACAAGTCATGCATGTCTTCCTTCAACAGATAAAAATATAAACACATAAAAACAAAACAAAACAAAAAAATAACATTCAACTATTCTAATCAAATCCAGAGATACTGTAGGTAACCCTTGGTGATTTTGAAGACAATGTAGATCTCGATTAGACTGCATACTGTGTGCAGTCTGACCTTTATCGAAGTTGTCTGTAATTTTGTGACATATCTATCATGTAATCTGATAGTGGAATTACAATGAAGACTTGTTTTGCTCAGTAGACTACATGTTTTAGAAACAGTAAATGAATTTTATCTACTGTGAGAGAGCAAAAATATGATTACTTAGTGTACCCTTTTTCGAGAAATCACTTCACAAAAGTCAATCACATTGGTTACAAACTCAATACAAGTGCTTTCTGATATGCCTGATCTGTTAACAGGTTTCACACATAAATTCATATTAATTACTCCTTTAAAAAAAAGAAACCTTTACTAAGCAACCCAGTGTTTTAAGAACCCTTGGGAAATAGACTTTTGAAAATATTGTAGAGATCAGTATTTTTGCCTTTTTCCCGCAATGTTACCCATTTACAGCCGAATCTCATTATTCAAGCCTAATTTAACCCAGTACCACACAATCCCTACTTTTGATGCCCCTGGGAAAGAAGCCTTTAGAAAAATTGTGGGAAAAGGAGAAAATACTGGTAACCAGCATTTTCTCCTTTTCCCACGATGTTTTCTACTCTTCACAAAACAAATTAGAAATTTTCAGTCACTTTTATTTTGTCATCTGCAAATGCTTTCAATTTGGACAGACCTAAAATTTTGTCGTTTGGTAATGAGTTAATTTGTCATCTAACATTGCTTTACATAAACTAAAGGCAAGTCTGAATTTTTTTTGTTTGGTTAAAAACTTCACTGAAATGAACTTTCTCAATCAGAAAGCCAGACCAAAATAAGGGTTCACAATATGTCACCAAAAAAATGAACAGTGTAGGTCCAGGATCAAACTACACATTTTGTACAGTCCAATCTTGATCTACATACTAAACAAAACAACAAAACCTGTGCTTAACACTCTCAGTGCTATATTACCAGATGGTTGTACGGTCAAGTGGCAGGGGACCAATTTATTATACTGCAAAGTTTTACCCTTTCAAAGCGCGTTAAGCGAAATTTTCCTGTATTATAATCGCACGAATCGAGTATGCTGATGAAATAGAAATTCCCTTCTGAGTGCCCCAATTCAATGAAAACTGATGTTACTGGAAACTGACGTCACTAAAACATGCAGTTTGGTGCATAAATGTGCAGTCTGTTGATCTATGGACACCGCCATTTTGGATGTTGTGTTGCACGTGTAGTGATGTTTACAGGGCAATCAAAAGGGAAACTGGCTTTACATGGTTTTTGCCTGGGAACATGATATATATGTTTCCGGCATGTTAACCAATCAGATCAGGAAAAATTTCTATGTAGTATAATAAAATATCATGTTATGAGCCATATCGATATGGCTTTGTGATATACCTACGTTGTTTCTGATATAGGACTGTACAGAAAAATTATCCCTGGATAAATTGACAAGAGTTCCCATAGCAGCACGGGTTAAACCTGTTGCAGGACTGCGTCTGTGAAAAAAACACAAAAGCAAGTCTCACAGTCTATGCAGAAAGTTTATTGCTACACTAATAAAGTTAATTTTAATTCTCATTTATCTTTTTTCCTTCTTCAACCATTATCATACAGGCTAAAATGGAATTGTACTTACCTGCTGTTTAAGTATTTATTAAAAAATCCAAACTTTTAATGACTTTTTGTGAAATGGGTTAACTCTTTCCCACACAAGAAAATTTTAGACTGGTCCAAATTGAAAGCATTTGCATACGACAAAATAAAGGTGACTGAAAAATTGAAATTTGTTCTGGGAAGGGTAGAAAACATTGTGGGAAAAAGAGAAAATGCTCGTAACATTTTCTCCTTTTCCCAAGATGTTTTTCAAAAGGCTTCTTTTCCAGGAGCATCAAAAGTAGGGATCGTGTGGTAATGGGTTAAACCTTTACCACATAATTCCAATTTTTAATGACCCCGAGAAAGAATCCTTTTGAAAACATTGAGGGAAAAGGTAACCAGCATTTTCTCCTTTTCAAAAAATGTTTTTCATCCTTTCCAAAACAAGTTTCGAAAAAAAAATGGGGTTGTGTACAACAAAACAACAAAAAATACATTGTCATACGTTTCAAGTTACTGTAATGAAATCCACATGGGAAGAAAGCCATTGAAGTAATCGGTTATTTTTCCATTTAAAAAATCAAGGGCAGATAATTCTAGAATGACTATAGAGATCAAAACTAAGGAGTCACATGCACAATTACACATCATAGAGATTCATTGTGGTAAGTTCCAAGTTATTCAGATTGAAAGTATACAGGATAGCCCCACAAGAAATTGGTTATTTCAGAATTCAAGAGCAGATAATCCTAAAACGCCAAGTAAGATGCAAATGTTAAGAAGCGCATGCACAACTACACATCATGGAGATTCATTGTGGTACATATGAAATCATTCCAACAGAAACTGTAGAAGTTGCGCTCACAAGAAACTGCAAACTGACTGACTGACAATCCTTCGAGCATTTGAAAAGAAAAGTACTGTTTTTTTAACCCTTTACCATACGACAAAATTTATGACTTGTCCAAATTGAAGGCCCTTGCAGACGACAAAATAAATGTAATTCAACAATTAAAATTTGTTTCTAGCAGGGTAGGAAACATTGTGGGTAAAGGAGAAAATGCTGGTTTCCAGCATTTTCTCCTTTCCCCACAATGTTTTTCAGGAGGCTTCTATCTCAGGGTTGTAAAAACCAGGGATTGTTCGGTAAAGAGTTAAACACTGTGTGAACAGGAGCTATTGCTTGTTACAATTGCTCCTAGCCAACAGTAAGGGTCTGACAGTTTACATAGATTTGGCATGGAGGAAATTGTTTCATAATGAATGAGAATTTATTTGAAATCAAAGCATTAAGTACTAGCACTATACTTACATCTGACTCAGGAGAAATCGTACAAGATCCTCCATGTATGGTTCCTGAAAACTTATTCTTCGGCCATATGTCACTTTCTGCAGCAGACTGAGGGCCTGACATCAAACAAATAATATAATGTTATTAATCAAGTGATTTCTTATTGGCCCAGTTACAGGTCCGAGGTCAGCCGTATTGGCCAGAGGCCAAAAGCTGAAGGCCAATACGGCTGACCTCAGACCTGTAGCTGGGCCAATACGAAATCACTTGATCAATGTACTTTTTATTAATCAACTGTTGGCCCAGAATCAATATGACAACCTAAGAGAAGTGAAAATAGGGTTTACTAGTCACATTTCTTACTTTGTATAGTATACAGGTTGTGATCCTAGCTTAATTCGACTTGACCTCTGATCAATACAGTTGACCTCGTAACAATATTGATGACCCGCGACCAATACAGAAATCCTTAAACATGGTTGGTCTAAAGTAAGCTCAGACGCTCATGCGACTGAACTTTTGACCAATCACGTTTAAGGATTTCTGTATTGGTCGCGGGTCATCGATGTCGAGTTGTATTAAGCCAGGGTCACAACCTGTATACAATACGAAGTAAGAAATGTGTCTATTATCGCATGGAAAGGTTTCCATGTATAACTTTTATATATCTAATAGTTAATTAATATTGACGGTATTAATGGTATTAAGCCTTTAGTAAAAAATCCCAAGTTTTTTGAACAATAAGAAGACTTTGAAAACACTGTGGGAAAATGAGAGAATGCTAGCAACTGTAAGATAATGTATGTAAAAGTCATCATCATATTTAATTAATGAGTATTATGAAAACTGATATGGCAGCAGATAATGGACAGTTAGAATATTCCTAAATCAACTAACAATAATGTCTTGGTGGTACGTCCTGATAGAATTTGGATATATAAAGAAGATGCCGAGAGCAAGGAGAAAAAAAAAACAGTTCGCAAAATATTTTAGCTGGCGTAGTCGATATCCACGGTTTTGAGGTCATTGGTTTGCTTCCCCTATGAGGCAGTTCTTCTTACCAGCAGTTTTTACGTTTTTCCCAAACTACGGATAAATAGTAACATTATTCTATACAAAATACCTACTCCAGCCCCCACCCATCCAAAAAAATTCCAGAAGAAAAACCTAGAGCGTCACTGAACGTGACTTAATACCCTGCCAGTGCTTTGACAGAAGAAAGTGTCAAGTTCATGGGAAGGTAATTCCTCACTCAGGGAGAGTTGATAGTTTGAAAACTGCGTCTTGCAAATCTTCAATATATAATCAATATACGTGCAAAGTTTCGATACAATTGAGGAAAAACTGTAGAAGGAGTTTGCGACAACAAATTATTAGTATTTTGAACACAGACGGACACAGGGACAGACACATGGACGGACGGGCACACAGACAAACGGACCAACAAAGATGGACACAGGAATAGACACAGACAGATAAGCTAAATTCCAGTATACCCCAAAAAACATTTGTTTTGTGGGGGTATAATCAGTTTAACCCATTACCATACAATCCCTACTTTTGACGCCCCCGAGAAAAAAGCCTTTAGAAAAAACATTGTGGGAAAAGGAGAAAATGCTGGTAACCAGCATTTTCTCTTTTTCCCACAATGTTTTCTATCCTTCAGAAAACAAATTTCAAATTTTCAGTCACTTTTATTTTGTCGTCTGCAAATGCTTTCAATTTGAACCAGTCTAAAATATTGTCCTTTGGTAATGAGTTAAATGCCTCTAACAAACCAGTCACAAACCTCTGAAGTAAGGGTATCACTGCTATATGCACCATGGTTCTTCACAACACGGGCAAGCGCCGGAGTTAACTGAAATTTCTCATGCAAACTCTCTCTTATTACTGTGTCTGAGACTGAAATGTACCAAAAGTGTTTGTGCTATTCAGTGACATGAAAATTCAAAGTTTAACCTTTACCAAATAATCTCCATTTTTGATGACACTGAGGAAGAAGACTTTTGAAAACATTGTGGGAAAGGGATAAAATGATAACCAGCTTTTTTCTCCTTTTTCCACAATACCAGAATTTTCTCTTTTTTCCCACAATGTTTCTATCTTTTCAAAGATTGGCATCATGATCTGAACCTCTTTCATCTGTAAATGCTTTCAATTTGGGCAAATCTAATTTTTTGTTGTTTAGCAGATTTTGTTACACTGTACACAATTACCATGCTGGAAAAAATTTGCAACAGACAAGTTTAACCCATTAGTACACAATCCCTACTTCTGACGATCCTGAGAAAGAAGCCTTTAGAAAACATTGTGGGAAAAGGAGAAAATGCTGGTAACCAGCATTTTCTCTTTTTTCCAAAATGTTTTCTGCTCTTCACTAAACAATTTTCAAATTTTCATTCACTTTTATTTTGTCGTTTGCAAATGCTTTCCATTTAGGCAAACCTAAAATTTTGTTGTTTGGTAATGAGTTAACTCATTAACAAAGGACAAAGTTCTGGACTGGTTCACATTGAAAGCAATAGAAATTGAAAATCAAAATAAAAGTGGTTCAAAAATTAAGACTTGACAATAGAAGAGTAGGAAACATTGTAAGAAAAGGAGAAAATGCTGCTTACCAGCATTTCCTCCTTTTCCCACAATATTTTCAGAAAGCTTCTTCCTCTGGGTCGTAAAAATGAGGGATTGTATGGTAAAGGGTTAAAAGCATGTTTGTGCAGTGGATATTTAACCCTTTACAACACAATGACGACTTTTGACGCCCCTGAGAAGGCTTTTGAAAACATTGTGGGAAAAGGATACCAGCATCCTTTTCCCACAATGTTTTCTAGCCTATCAAAGAAAAATTATTTCTTCTTAGCCACATTGAAACTGTCATCCGCAAATGCTTTCAATTTGGACAGGTCTTGTTGTGTGGTAAAGGGTTAATTAAAAAAATGGTACTTTATGCCCCTTTTCACAATATTTCATACATAGCCATGCAACAGCTCGTTCACTCAGGTCTCTTCTATATTTCATAAGTACTAGGCTTATCCTCTGCAGAGCCTTGCTCAAGGACACTCTCACTTAACCCATTAGCACACAATCCTACTTTGGTCGACCTTGCAAAAGAAAAATTTAGAAAACATAGTGGGAAAAAGAGAAAATGCTGGTAACCAGCATTTTCTTTTTCCACAATGTTTTTACCTTCACAAAACAAATTTCAAATTTTTAGTCACTTTCATTTTGTCATCTGCTAATGGTTTCGATTCAGACAAGCCCAAAATATTGTCATATGGTAACGAGTTAATAACAAAAGTCTGCAATGGAAATCTCTCTTAAGATTTCCTTCCTGAGTTATCAGAAATCAGAGATCATTACATAAACAACATACTTATTCGATAATGATACCCATAGCTTACCTAAATTATTAAAAAGTAGAAGACATTTTAGAAGAAGTGTATGATTGGTACTCTCATCAGTCACCAGACTCACAAGACTAGAAAGGCACTCTGCTGGTAACACATCCCCTGGATTAAAGAACTTCAAGGAACATCCACGACTTGTTTTATTAATTAGCACCTACAAAAAAACAAGAGCAGAACATTACGGGTGCTAATGCTGGGCCGCAAGTGCTTAATTTTTTAACTCTTTATCAAACGATAAAATTACAGGTTTGTCCCAATCGTAAGAATTTGCAGACGACAAAATAAACTTGACTGAAAATTTGAAATTTATTTTGTGAAGGGTAGAAAACATTGTGGGTAAGTGAGAAAATGCTGGTTACCAGTATTTCTCCTTTTCCCACAATGTTTTCTACTGGCTTCTTTCTCAGAGCTGAGAAAAGTAGGGATTGTGTAGTAATGGGTTAACACTGTGACTGGAAAGAATCTGTATTACTGAAAGAAATTGCCCCAGCGACCCCCGAGTTTCAAGCCCCGTATGATACCAACTCAGCTACATGTACCTTGCTTGGCCCTAAAGTCTACAATCAAATCTGCTTTTAGAGATTAACTAGTGGAACTACAAAGAGTGGTCTCTTAAACTAGGTTGTCTTCTGATGCAGGTTTAAATCATTTTAAGCAGGACTATCGAATCCAAACGGTGGTCTAATTGTCTTTTTCCTCACATCCTTTTAAAAGTTTTTTAACCCTTTCCCAAATGGCAAATTTTGGACCACAACAAACTGAAAGCATTCTGCAGATGACAACATAACAGTTGCTAAAAAGATGATTTCTCTGTATGTTGGGGTAGAAAACATTGTGGGAAATGGAGAAAATGCTGGTTACCAGCATTTCCTCCTTTTCCCTCAATGTTTTCAAAAGGCTTCTAGTCCTGTCCCGTAAAAACCAGGGATTGTTTGGGAAAGGGTTAAAACCAGGATGCCTTTTGAAAACATGCATAGAAAAGGAACAGCATTTTATCCATTTAATTTTTTTTTTTCTTTTTATTAGCAAATTTCCTCATTTCAGTGGCACTTAATTTGTGGACAGAAATTGGCATGTTTACTCACATCTATTTGTCTTTGTAATTCTACTACATTCCGTTCTATCTTGTGGTAAGTATAATTGGATATTGCTACAAGCACACTCCTTAAGAGGGATGATGAATTTTCCATGGTTTTCTACACAAAAAGCATCTCTCTTCTTATTTTGAGATCAACTGAAATACAGAAAGAAAGATTCATATATGAGAAAGATGTCATTTTTTGCTTGTCATTTGATCTTTAGCTACATTATGACGAAATGAATTCCAAGTTAATCATAGAAAACTGTTTGTTAATAAAAACTCTTGTTTTTGAAATTTTGGACAGATGCAACATTCCCTAAAGAATTCATATTGTTTTCAAAGTGAAGATCCTCTCCATATTTCGACTTTAAACTGTATTAAATCAGATATTGCATACACTAAGATGGCAACAATAGTTTAATTAACTTTCTTCCGAATTTGATCCATAGGTCATATCAGTCGATCAAAATTTGGTAGAGCGGATCATGTAAGGACATAGTTAGACAAAGTGTGCTAAATTATGAATTAATACTATGTAATGTTTTGTCAAAAAAGTTTTGAATATAAGATAATTCATTGAAAATGGATTTCTGTTTCAGATACAAGAATCTTATGGTAAGGTTATTGCAACATTTTATACCCTGAAAAGAATACTTATCCACTCCAAGAACCTAGAACTATGTAAAATGTTGCTGGTAGAAATAACCAGCATTCTGAAAAATCAACCAAACATCAGAAAAAGCAATCTTTTTTCAACCTTTTGGGAAAGGAGGATCGATTATATATAAGGTCACCAGGTATTTTCTTGCAGAAGTAAGACTTATGCACCCAGAAATTAATTTCATGGAGTTCCTGCAATCCCATACTTGGCTTGGATGTACCTTCAGTCTGAAGGTGTCTGCTCCGATGCTATTTTTGTTACTGTTCTTAGCATACCCCTTCATATCAGCCATTCATTAAACCCTTCTGGAAAAAATACGATTTTACCCGCATCTTTTCGAAAGGCTCAATGCGACAAAATTTCCAATGACAGCTAATAAAATGGGGATGGATTGTTAGATAAATGATTAATCTTTAAGAGCACACAAAACATGCTGCAAAATACCAATTAAATCAATGGGAATTTACCTTTTTTCCCAACGTAAATAAATCCAGCGTAATTTGTAAACAACTAACACAGCGACTTCCGTTAGTCAGGCATGTGCACTCAACGGAATTTGAATTTTGTACAGTCTGGTTCCCTAACCCTATACAGCCAAGTTCGATCAAGGTACATTTGTTTACAGCAAAATTTGCAACTAAACCATCCTGTAGCGTGTCAGAGATACTGCGATTTCTGCCAAGACATGCGCACTGAAAAGATCACCATGTTTTGATTTCTGGTGAAGTAGGTCAACGGTTATTTACGTTGAAAAGTACAGATTTGCACAAAGGTAAGAGTTGGATATTAACTAACACCAGTTTTTTTGTAAAGATTAATCATTTACCTAACGATCCATGCCCATTTTATTAGTTGTCATTGGAAATTGTGTCACAGAGCCATTTGAAAAGATGCGGGTAAAATCGTAGTTTTTCCAGAAGGGTTTAATAAATGGCTGATATGAAGGTGTATGCAAAGAACAGTAACAAAAATAGCATCGGAGCAGACACCTTCAGACTGAAGGTAGCTTGGATGCAGACAAAAAAGTGTCAAAGAGGTAATTTAACTACAACAATGATGAAAACAAGGCAAAGATTTCACTCTCCCTTTACAACCTGACAATAATATTTCCAAGTGTCTCCAAAAGAAATGGGTCGAAGTGTCTCAATGGGGCCTAGATGTCACCCAAAATCTGAAATTTAAGGGGTCTAAATGGTCAGGGGTCTAAGTGTCTCACTCCCTTCTGAATTAGGACGAATGAGAGATAAAGGCATGGTTTAGTTCGAAGTGAAAGCAGGGTATCAAAAGGTCTGTTTTACAATAAAAGTAAACATTTTACTACAAAAATTCAAAGATTTTCGTTGACTTTTATGAAGGCTTTTGTTACCGCCAGTCGAATTCAAACTTGCTAAGGAAGCTTTTCAAATGGACGTTTGCTATAGACACATAATTTGGCTTGCTAACAAATTTCAAGCTTCGTATTGATACCGATCAAATTTGGGCTATGTACATGACGGCTCTTTTCCTTTACTAGTATGACCAAGAAGTTGAGATTTTCATACTAAAGAAATGGTCTAAAACCAAGAACATACACCACGGATCCTATATCCATACACGATCCCTGCATAAATAAATCTACTAGTGTCAGATGGATACGAAGATTGGTCAGATGATTATTTTCGTTATTTTGAAGGTCAACCTTGCTCCAACCCTAAGCTGTTTTAAAAGCGGGCCGTTCTGCCTCTTCCTTTCATAAATAAGGTGGCTCCGGAATCAGCCGTTCCCGAAGTTTCTCTATTAGCCAGTTTAGGGTATAATTTTTTGGGGGTCGCCCAGTAGCTGGAACCACAAGTCATCTCACCTCTGCGTCCTCCAAGTGATGTCTAGACCCCCCCCCCCCCCTCCCCCGCACCTTGTTCTTCATCAGTGTAGGTATCTAAAAGGCAAAGGGACTTTATCAGAACAATCCTCAAACAACTTGTGAACTCAAGGCTACAATTGCAGGTAAAATCAGGGAAATCCCTAGAGAGGATCGAGTCCGTGCGAGTGGTTGACAATTTTGTGTGCAATGGATAGGTGGAAGACTAACTCCAACGTCAAGGAAGTCTTTTGGAACATATTTTGGAGAGATCGTAACTTTTGTACAAAGTATCCTAGATTACTGAAACTTTCGGGTAGTATAATCATACACAGACAAGTTCAAGTGTACAAATTATTTTGCTTTGAATAATTTTGCTTTATTTTTGTAGGAATAATTAAGCATTTTCTCCTTTTCCTACAATGTTTGCAAAAGGCTTCTATCCCAGGGTCGTAAAAACTAGGGATTGTTAACGGATTATCATCCTGCTGAATGGGTGGAATGGATTTTTTACCCTGTAATAAAAAAAAAAACAACAACAAATTTTACTAGATCTATTACAAAGAAACTTTACGGTAGAGAAGGTGTCCTTATCCGACACTGTAGAACCAAGATCAGACTGCACGTTCTATCCAGTCTGATCTTGATCAACACTGTCCACAAAAGGTCAATGAGTCGCGCATAGCAGCCTAAGGTTTAATTTGGAAGGGTTAACACATTACCAAACGACAAAATTTTAGGTTTGTCCAAATCAAAAGCATTTGCAGACAACAAAATAAAAGTAACTTAAAATTTTGAATTTGTTTTAAGAAGGGTAGAAAAAATTGTGGGAAAAGGAGAATATGCTGGATACCAGCATTTTCTCCTTTTCCAATGATGTTTTCTACCCTATGACACACAGCGTAGTGCACTTTGCATATAGTTTTTGGTCAGAAAATGCTTTTAACTTGGACAGATCTAGAATTTTATAGTATGGTTAAGAGTTTATGCAAAACTGTTGTAACATATAAACCCATACAGAAATATGTAAGTGATCCCTATCAAAGTCTGAGTAGTATATATTCAGACTCTATACATGTACAGTATAGTGTGATAAAAATGTGGCTGCTTTGATTTAACCAAATTTTCTCAAATGTTTTAATTTTTTACACTAAAGTCATTTGCGACGTGGCCAAAATTTCAGTAACGCCGTAATATTCCGTTTTAGAGAGCCACAGCTCTATACATCGGCGAGGAACAAGAACAGCATGCAAGTAAATAGCTCCTGTAACTACCCTTTCTTCCAGTAGTGATTTTCATATAATACCATTTGCAAAAGTAGAGTAGTTGATTTTGTTGCACAATGAAAAATGATCCATGGCATTCCGTCGGAAAATATTTCCATCGAAGACCAGTCTTGCCGAAGCGACGTTTCGTCGAAGCAGCACTTTGCCGAACTGTGTCGGATTTGTGTTGAAATCCTTCACTTTAAATAATTCAGTTCGAGCCGATGACAATGTAAAAGATTATGTAAAAGATCCCTTGATTTACAATTCAAATGGAACAAAAAAAATGACAAAAAATCTATAGCTTCTATTGCGTACACAAGGTTTTTAGATCGTCTTTCCCGTCAACCTGGGCTGTAGTAAATCTCTAATTTCTCATGTTGTCGGATGGTTTTCGACTACTGGGGTTTTACAAAAGAAAATTATAAGGCTTTTGGAGTATAGGGATGATTTTTGTACTTTTGTAAAAATTTAGTCCCAGAATCTGAAGGGCCACCTTTAACTATCGGACTGAATAGAGCTTTACACAAAGTAGCAATAAATTTACAACGCGCACCAGTCGGCGCACGAACGCGACAGCGATAGAGTACAATTACAAAAGTTCAGCTTTAACACTGTGTGCTCGGATGAGGAAAAAAGGCTAGCATTTTTTCTTTTCCCCACAGTGTTTTCAAAAGCTCTTTTCCTATAGGTTCCTTTGGTATTAAAGCGAGAAGCGGATACAGATGCATATCTTTAATGCCGAAAGCAGTGCTCTGATAGCGTGTAATTTCCATACTTAATGCATGACTAGAGCTCTGTTAAAGCACAGGCTTCAACGCAGTTATACATGCATATTTTACATGTTTTCAAAGTTAAAACGAATTCATGTTTTTAAACTGCCTTGGATATTTTCAGCAAAACAGCATGCGCTGATTCTGACTTACCTCTTGAGATACATGTATGTATACTTGAATGACAGAATACAGAATACTTTATTATCACTTGAACACATACGGTTCATCTTTACAAACATAGTTTTACTTAAAATGAATATTGAAATATAAAAACAATATAAAAATATCAACAACAAAAGGCCGTTGAAAAAAAAAATCAAAATAAAACTGATAGTGTTACTATGGGAAATTTGTTTTAATTCCCAACATTATTTACTTTGTTAAATGATTTCATTATTAAATGACTAAACAGTAATTTGTGATTAGTTGAAAATATGGACGCGATTATACAACAGGCCCCCATTCGGAACACCTCGGCCAATCTTTCGATCCAGCCTCGGATGTATGCCGACGGAGTAATATGTTAAAAAACTTGACATTCATCGCCGGAAGCGGTTATTCAACAGATACTCCCCACTATGTACATAGTTCCCGGGATGTTTCAAATGACGTCAACTAGTAACCGTTTCGAATGACAACAAATCCTGTAGAATGACGGTAAGTCTAACTACAGCAGCATAAATGGCTGAACTTAGGACTTGCATTGATTACGCACTTGAAAAACTGGGCTTGATCGAAAGATTGGCCGAGATTTTCCGAATGTTTGCGCGATAATGACATCATTGTATTTGTTGTTATTGGGGTGTACGTTGTTGTTCCTTCCGGAAGTAGGCCTAGTCCGTCGGGATACATCCGAGGCCGTTGTCTGCGCATGTCATATTCTTCGAAAATTCGACTGTCTTATATCACGCATCACTGCTAGCTAAAATAGCTTTTACATATCAATACGTTTGAGGAGAAATGAGACCTGCTTTAGCAACAGATTTCTGTAAACTGGTGATCATAGTTGAGTGAATTGCACGAGGTAGCGTTTTATTGGGTAAACCTTTTTTTTGTTTTAAATTCAAAGTAACGTTTGTCGCGTAGGAAAGTGGTTCGGTTCTGTACCCAGGATGCCCATATCAGATAGATGAGTATTTATAGAATGCCATCTAGCGGGAGATAATGCATCCGAGGCTTGATTCGTAGAATTGACCGAGGTGTTCCGAATGAACAGGCCCCTATAGACCTTTTGTTATACTGCAAAGAAATTTCTCGTGATCTGATTGGTTAATATGCCGAGAACATAGATATCATGTTCCCTGGCAAAAACAACGTAAAACCAGTTTCACTTTTGAATGCCCCGTAAACATCACTACACGTGCAACACAACATCCAAAATGGCGGCGTCGATTGATCACCAGATTGCACATTTAAGCACCAAACTGCACGTTTTAGTGACGTCAATTTCCAGTGACGTCAGTTTTCAATGATTTGGGGCACTCAGAAGGGAATTTCTATTTCGTCAGCATACTCGATTTGTGAAATTATAAAACAGGAAAATTTCGCTTAACGCGTTTTGAAAGGGTAAAACTTTGCAGTATAATAAATTCGTTGTATGGTCAGGTGGCAGGGGACTTGGAAACTTGTTCACGGCTATGGTGAATCATGTCGCCACCTCGCCTTCGGCTCGGGGCGACATGATTAACCACAGCCGTGAACAGGTTTCCAAGTCCCCTGCCACCTGACCGTACAACTAATAATGAATATATACCCCTGGGATAATTGACCATCAATTCGTCGTTTCTTATGAATACTCATATGGCCGGGAAGTACCCTAACAGCCAACATCAATGACATAATGATACTCTTTTGTAGAGAGAATAATTTCATTTCTTCGGTGATTAAAAAAAAAAGATATGGGAAAAAAACGAGGTTATCAATAAATATGGCCCGTCGGCGTGCTTGTCTCCTGTGAGATATGTCATTATGTAATACAGGGACGACACTATCACTCTTTGTGTACAATTTTAAGGTTGTGAACCCGAAATAGAAAACAGCTATTTCCAGGATAATATTATCGTACAAAATTAGCTGTGATTGAAAAGGAGTATTATTGTTCTACTTTAACCGAGCCGCTTTTTCTTTTTTCCCTACCTAGAATAATCAGTTTTAAATCTAAAACCACTATTTTCTCGGTACAAAGGGAGATAATAATTACCTAACTTTTCTGGAAACTAACAAAGTTGTCAATAATTTAATAATTTCAAGATAGACATCAAAGGAATCTCTCGTCGGTTAAAAAATGTGCTAAGGTATTATACCTGTATAAAACCGTATTTATCAACTACTAGTATCAATAATTTTGTTCCATGTTGTACTAGGAGTGTTACGGGTCTAATACCTCAACTTGCAATCAGTCTTTCGATTTTACGCCAAAAATCTACCTTTTTAAAAACTCTTCTCGATTGTGGTGTCGATTGGCGACGCCAGACTCAACGTAGTGGACCCGTAATAGAAAACAGCTATTTCCGCTATAAAATTGCTCTTCAAAATTTGCTATGATTAAAAATGAATATTATTGTACTACTTTAACGAGGCATTTTTTTCATTTTTTTCCTTGTCAGAATTATCATTTATAAATCTAAAACCACTATATTCTTATTACAAAAAGGAGAATAATTACCATCTGTCCTGGAAAATAACAAAAATTTTAAAAAATAATTTCAAGATAGACATCAAAGGAATTTCAGGCCGTTTGAAAATTTGCAAAAATACTATATCTGTATAAATCCGTATTTATCAATTATCAAGAAATTTTATTCTATGTTGCACTGGAAGTATTACGGGTCTATTTCCTTAAAGTATCTTTAAGTCTGATTTGAACAAATAACGTGGTTAGATATCGACAAGTCTAAAATAGAAATGACGGCGTATTAGTGATAAAGATAGTTTAAATTTTCTCAAAGAAGAACAGAGATCACTAATCAAAATGCTTCACGAATAATTCACGAGGACGAGCAAATACCTGCGAAATAATCGAAACTGGGTCAACGAGGATTGTCCCCAATATACAAACGTTTAACATTGTTTTTAACCCTGTTCCTGCTACTTAAGTTTAATAAGACTTCTAAGCCGACAGTAAAAACCCATATTTTGTTATTTCAAAGGTAAGTTTTGATTTCCTTCGCTGACACAGGTTATAGATAGGATAAATTTTAATGGTATGTCCCAGAATCTATTTTGTATCACTAAGATCGTAATTGATAATTTTGTATACTATGGATACGTTTTTGGGTAATAGCAGCCATTTTGTATATGCACACAAACATGACCAAGAACAGTTCTCTCAGTACTTTGATTCAGACAAAATTGCTTCTGTTTCTATTAAAGGTGGGTATCTAGAATTTTCACATCACACCAAATTGAAAATTATATATATCATTGAAATTTATATGAAGAAACAATACAAATCATCAATGATTAAGAATCATAAAATTACAAAAAAAAAAATTTTTAACGGTATTCCCCTAAAAGACTACATAGCCTCCTAAGCTATTTTTAGATCTCGCATCAAAAATCAATAAAGCATTGTGGGAATTTCAAGTGACTGGCACGTGACTAATAACGCTTGAATTCCATTACATAACAAACATGTAATAATTATTTTCCATAATGCCTTCTTCGAATGGATGTTTGAAACTTTGTCTGTGTTTTCCTGTATTTAAATGAGAGAATTGATAATCTAAAAATAGAACGTGTCTCCTGTTGGTGTCAACTTGGTCTGTAATAAATCTCTAATTTCTCATGTAACCCTTTCCCAAACGACAAATTTTTGGACTAGACCAAATTGAAAGCATTTGCAGACAACAATTCAACTCTTGCTGAAAAGATTATTTCTGTCTATTATAGGGTAGAAAACATTGTGGGAAAAGGAGAAAATGCTGGTTATCAGCATTTTCTCCTTTTCCCACAATGTTTTAAAAGGCTACTTTTCAAGATCCGTAAAAACCAGGAATTGTTTGAGAAAGGGTTAAACAGCTGTTTTGAGTGTTTCCCATCTGAACATGTTTCTAACATGTTTTGTGTAGAAAATGAAAAGAAAATTTAACCTGAACAGCTATTCATTGATACCTCGTATGCAACCGGGCACCTTATGACCTTTGATCTCCATAAATGGCAAACTGAGCTCTGCTCGCCACGTGGCAAACTTGGACCAGGTGCTCAGAAGACTTGAAGGTTTAAGAAAATAATCGTGGAGAAAATTGTCCCCCAAAAGGTGGGGGGTGGGGGGTGGGGAAAGGCGGGCTTATTGGAGGCACAAGGTCTATTAACTGACATGTATGGTTTTTTATTTCATGCTTTCCAGTGGTGGGATATCGAAAAATAGCAGTGAAAATATTTTTCGATCTTACACCGGTACCACCAGTGAAAATACCGGTTTTCACGTTCTTGTTGACTAGGTAAACTGTGCGTGCCTCACAACCAGATGGGAAATATGACGTCATATACCTTACATTTCTCGCGCATGACGTAATATTGTAATGCGTTGCTATGCGGGAGGGGTACACCACGGGGAATAACGGAAAAGAACTGTATTGAAACTTGATAAAACTCCTCCCAGAATGGGTTAAAAGCATGAAATAAAGAGAATATTTGCGGTTTTTTTTCGGTGAAAGATCGAAATTTATTTCATCGAGTGAACACCATTGGTAATATTTTCACTCGTGGCTGCGCCACTCGTGAAAATATTTCCGATGGTGTTCACTCGATGAAATAAATTTCGATCTTTCACCGGAAAAAAAACAAATATCTTCTATCAGTTTCAGTTTATTTAGCATAAAAGTAGATCTACAAAATGTCGTTAGCTGACAGTAACGTTATGTAAATTCTATACCAATAACATTTGCTTGCGCATACATAAAGAAACCAATTCAGGAGGGGAAAAATCAATAAGACAATTTGTCACCGTGTTAAAAATGTTTTTTATCGCTTGTTATGCAATAAAGGTATTACCGTCACTAATTGGATAGGAAATTTTTCGTTTAGATAATCTTTCTTTCCTCTTGGTTTTTTTTTTTTGTCTTCATGTGAAAACGTGTTCCTATCTACAGTAAGTCAGTGTGTAGGCCATAAATATGTGATGCAAGTCCGACCGAATCCCCATAGACTTGCGTATATTTTCAACTTGTTTACTTTATTGCGAGTTTAAAAGTAAAGCTATAGTTGATGAATCTTATATAAAATAAAGAAAGACAAATTTGATGTCAAAATACTCCATACAAAGTAATTTCATATAAATGCAGGTTTTCAAAAAGTTATCAGTATTTTGTAAAACAATCAATCGGCAAAGAAAGAAAGACCACCTGGATGATATAGCACTGAAATTACGATCTATTAACATTACGGCGAGAGATTGGTGGAAAGTCTTGAAATCTTTTATAGCCCCATCGTCTTCTTCCTCTATACCTCCATTGATGGACGAAACTAAGGATACAATCGTTGTTGATGAACACGAAAAGGCTAACGTTTTGAATTCATATTTTACCAAACAATCAACTATTGACGACTCAGCTAACAGTCTCCCGGATGATAAAAATGAAATTAATGATAACTCTTTAGATTCAATAACAATTACCCCCGCTGAAGTGTTGGATGTTTTAAGGACGCTCCGTCTAGGTAAGGCATCTGGTCCAGATGGTATCAATAATCATATTTTAAGGGAAGTAGCACTTCAAATATCCAATCCTCTGAGTCAAATTTATAACCAGTCTTTGAACACAAGTATATTTCCCTCTTCTTGGAAAATTTCCAATGTGTGTCCCATCTTTAAAAGTGGTGACTCTGCTATTACATCTAATTACCGACCAGTGTCTCTATTAAACACCATGGAAAAGGTATTTGAAAGAATAATATTCAAACATGTCTTTAATCACCTAAACGATACTAATTTCTTTACACCTTCTCAATCAGGCTTTCTACCCGGAGACTCAACCGTCAACCAAGTTGTATTTCTATACGATAAAATTTGCAAAGCTTTGGATGATGGACTAGAAATTAGAGTTATATTTTTTGATATTAGTAAAGCCTTTGACAAAGTATGGCACAAAGGTCTTCTATATAAGTTACACAAAGCTGGAATAGGTGGCAAACTTCTCTCGTGGTTTTCAGACTACCTCTCAAATAGGTATCAGAGGGTTGTTCTACCTGGTGCTGTCTCAGACTTAAGTTCTATTAATGCGGGCGTCCCTCAAGGATCTATTTTCGGCCCTCTTCTATTTCTAGTCTACATTAATGACATAGTAAATGATATTGAGTCCAACATAAACCTATTTGCAGATGACACCAGTTTATCCATGGTTGTAGGTGATCCTGATACAACCGGTGCTATTTTATAAACAGACATCAACAGAATTACAGATTGGGCAAATAAGTGGCTTGTAAAATTTAATCCCGCAAAATCAAAATCTCTAATAATATCTCGCAAACGTAACAAACCTGTTCACCCTGAGCTTTTTATGTCTGGTGTTGGAATTCCATCTGTTCAGGTTCATAAGCATCTCAGTATTTTCATTTCTAATGATGGTTCCTGGGATTACCATGTAAATCAGTCTTTAACCAAGGCATGGAAGAGAATTGGAATTATGCGACGTCTAAAGATACAACTAGATCGAAAATCCTTACAGACAATATATTTTTCTTTTATCCGTTCAATTCTTGAATATGCAGATGTTATTTGGATGAATCTATAGCAATACCAGAAAGATCAAATTGGAAAAGTACAAAACGAGGCTGCACGAATTGTTACTGGATGCAGTAAACTTGTGTCTTTAACGGAGCTTAATAAGGAGTCAGGTTGGGAAACACTTAGCGAAAGAAGATATAAGCACAAACTTATATTGTTTTTTAAAATGGTAAATGGACTGTCCCCTTCTTATTTAAATTCTTTAGTCCCTAATACAATAGGAAGTACTTCATCCTACAGCCTAAGAGATTCTCACAATCTACAAAATATAGCTTGCAGGGCTAATCTGTATCTTAACTCCTTTCTACCCTCGGCTATTACTGATTGGAATGCTCTACCCGTTGATATTAGAAATCTGGACTCCCTTTCAGCATTTAAACGTTACATTAATAGAGAGAAAATAATTCCGAATAAGCTATATTTCTTTGGAGACAGGAGGATTCAAGTTATACATGCTAGGCTCCGAACTAAATGTAGTTCACTTCATCAACACCTTTATTTCAGAAACATAATCGATTCTCCTCTTTGTGCTTGTGGCGAAATCGAATCAAATCAGCATTATTTCTTTGATTGCAGATACTATCGTGATTTTAGAGACACTTTACTTCAAAGCGTATCAGAAATTTCCTCAGTAAGCCTGCACACACTTCTTTTTGGAGATGAGACCCTCAGTCTTGCAGATAACGAAAAAATATTTTCAGCGGTTCACTCATACATTGTTGACACTGACCGTTTTAGAAGTTGAATCACGTTTTTTTTTTTTTAAATTGTATTATCTGAATATTAGTATTTGTTGATGGCACTCCACGCCTCCCTCTCTTCTCTCTCTTCCTCTCTCTCTCTCTCTCTCTCTCTCTCTCTCTCTCTCTCTCTCACAAACACACCCACACATACAGAGTTGACCATTTTGTTGCAATTTCTTATATTGTTAAACATCTGATATTAACGTGACTCACAGGAGAGGAACTTTATAAGCTAGTAGCTTTCGTTCCAATCCTTTTCACGTAACTTTACCTACCAGAACAGTATCATGTATGTAAATATTATATTGAATAAAATATGTTTAAATTAAATTAAAACAATCAACGTTTTTGACATTGACGTCAATGTCGACGTCGCCAAACTTTAGCAGTAAATAACGCCACAGGGCTTTACCACCAAGAGTGATTTTTCCTCAGGGTCGTTAAACACAGGATATAGAATTTCATCAACTTGTGGTTAATATGGGGAAATATTTGCTTCAAAAGGGAAACGTATGCGAAAATAACGAGTGCGGTAATGTGATGAAATAAGTTATATATTATATTTCATCTGATTATTTTGTCAACGAACAGTGATCTCAAGTCAATAAACAAGATTTTTGGCAGGAGGAGATTATTCACTGTGACGGGGAAATATTCCTTGTAAGTGCTTTCAATATGACCTACATTCAGGCCGCGCAGTCAAATTCGAGACGGCACATTAGATTTTGTCCCACAGTAAACTTGCGCAAAATAGAAAATTACATAAAGAGTATCGTCTCGGATTCGTCTGTGCGGACGTTAAGTGCTTTCAATATGACCTACATTCAGGCCGCGCAGTCAAATTCGAGACGGCACATCAGATTTTGTCCCACAACGAACTTGCGCAACATATAAAATTACAGAAAGAGTATCGTTTCGGATTCGTCTGTGCGGACTGCACACACTGATCAGAGACGACACTCACGTCCGAATGCCCTTTTTGCGTGGTGCATTCCATATAAATGACTGTCATCTGGTAAAGATTTCAGCGAAAATAACACTTGTAACGATGAATAATATAGCAGTGTAAGTTGAATCTGTTATCTGATTGAAATTCCAAAGCGGCTTATGAAATATTTAGTTGAAGATGGCTTTAAAAGACATATTTATACCATGAAAAAAAAAATCATAGTTGTTAGTCAGTTAGCTATTATCGTTTAAAGCAAAGTAGGTAAAATGGTTTGTGCCCAATTCTTTTTGTTGATTTATCTTTCTTTCTGCTTGATTATGAACACATCTTCTGAAAAACTGTCTCTAAGATTCACGAATCGAATGGACGGCTACAGACAAAAGTATGAGAGCGTCTCGAAATGTTTTTCTTGTATGAGCACAATTTCGTGTATGTCCGCTTGCAGGGGCGTCTTTGAATGTGCAACAGTATCATACAACCCTGATGATGGAAAGTGCTGTCTCGGTGTGAATGAAGTGACTTTTAACGGAACTAAAGATGGACACTTGACAAACGAATCAGGATGGTTTACGATGTCGAAAGCTATCTTCACAGGTAGGTGTCCATTGAAAGGTGTGCAACGTTCTGCCCTATCAAATGCATTCTGCGCAGAGTACCGAAATACAGCAAAGATTGACACACGGTATAAATCTAATCCTGGGTCCGTATTCACCAACCGTTCTTAAAAACATTCTTGGGATTATTCTTCAGAATTTTGTCAATGTGAAAGTAACGGAACTTCTGATTGGCTAAACCAATTGGTACGGGCTCGACTGGTAATGAAAGTATCGTATTTTTACATGTGTGTTAAAATAAAACCGAACCAGTCCATATAGGCGAACTTTACCATAATTTCAACTGGAACTACATTTATGTACATAAGCAGCTGTCATTCAGCAAACAACACAAGAAAATAAATGTAGTATTAAAACTAAATTGCAAAATTGATATTAAAAACTGGGTATGGAATGACCAAAGTGGGTACGAAATGATCAAAGTGAATACGAGCGTACGAATTTACCAAAATAAAAAGTATAGGTGGGTACGAAATGACGTCAATCGTATGAAATGGCGCATGTATAAAATGACCTAGGTACGAGATGAGTGGAAGCCTGGCAATCAATATACCTACCTCCACAGACACTTTTCAAAAGCGAATAAA
Organism: Tridacna crocea; assembly: GCA_943736015.1. Lineage (NCBI taxonomy): Eukaryota > Metazoa > Mollusca > Bivalvia > Cardiida > Cardiidae > Tridacna > Tridacna crocea. Next base: position 19,764,581 of record OX031060.1, on the reverse strand, counting down.
AATATAGTGCCGCTGCTCATGTGGCACTGTATGTGCTTTAAAAAGTCGTTTATCGTTAAGTGGTATGAGTAAAAGCTCTTACTGTTGGTGTTTGTATGCGATTTTACTCGAAACAAAACGGGTACCAAATTTCTTACATTGAATGAAATAAAAAACATGACTTGCATGTGGTTGTTGACCAGCTTCACATTCTATAGCCCGTTGTCTGCGCATGTCATATTCTTCGAAGATTCGACTGCCTTATATATGACGCATCACTAGCCACGAAAGCGGGCTGACTGTAATATTACGCTCTTTAAAGTAGCAATGTTGAAAATAGCTTTTATCAATACGTTTGAGGAGAAATGAGACTTGCTTTAGCAACAGATTTCTCTAAAATGCTGATTATAGCTAAGTGAATTGCACGAGGTAGTGTTTCATTGAGTAAACCTTTATTTTAGTTTTAAATTCAAAGTAACGGTTGTCGCGTAAGAAAGTGGTTCGGTTCTGTACCCAGGATGCTCATATTAGATAGATGAGTACTTATAGAATGCCATCTAGCGGGAGATAATATTCCATATCCTAATAGGCCTACATGTGCATAAGACGTACTGATATATAGTCATATCTAGTAGGTTATACAAGGCAGTTTAACTCTTTACCAAACGGGACAGTTTCAGACTGGTCCAAATTGAAAGCATTTTCAGACGCCAAAATGAAAGTTACTGAAAATTTGAAATTTGTTTTAGGAAGAATAGAAAACATCGTTGGAAAAGGAGAAAATGCTGGTAACCAGCATTTTCTCCTTTTCCAACAATGTTTTCAGAAGACTTCTTTCTAAGGGTCGTTAAAAGTAGGGATAGTGTGGTAAAGGGTTAAATATATCTTTTTTCAAACTTACACTTCATCAAAAGACCCACCTTTAGCATACTTGTTATCTATTTCTCCCCTTTCCCATTTTTTAAAGTTTACTACATTAAGGTTTTCAAAACACCTCAAATCCCGAATTTTAACACCTTTGGGAAAGAGGTATTAAGAATATTGTGTGTAAAACAAGAAAATGCTGGTAACCGGAGTTTTCTCCTTTCCCCACGATGCTCTTTATTTTTTCAAAGGTTAGTTTTGGGATCACATTCACTTTGTCATCTGCTTCGAATTTTGGTCACGCTGAAACTGTGTCTTAAGGTAATGGGTTGATTCACATTCTGGGCCTGTATTCACCAACCATTCTTAAGAACATTCTTTGTCTTATTCTCCAGAATTTTCTATATTTGTAAGTGACACAACTTCTGATTGGCTAAACCTTTTGGTTTAGCCAATCAGAAGTTGTGTCACTTACAAATGTAGAAAACCTTAGCGAATAAGACTAAGAATATTCTAAAGAACGTTTGGTAAATACGGGCCCTGTTCTCAGTTTTTCAGTTGAAGAGTGCTCACGGTCATTACCAGTTAAAGTTTGAGGATGCAGCGCCCAGATGTGCAGAGCGTGACACTGTTGTTGCAGCACCGAATGAACTGCTCGAGTCCTGGAGACGAGGCCTAAATTGGTGCGCGTGTGGCTGGCTATCAGACGGTAGTCAAGGTCTCGTGTTACAAGAGTCGACTCCTGTGTGCACCGATTTGTACAAACCCGAGATAATCTTTTGTGGCTATAATATGTCTAATGTTTGGTGTGTTTTGCCATGACTTCTCCCTATTTTTAAGATAATATGACTGTTTATTATTAGCATCATTATTTTTGTTGTTGTTGGTGGTGGTGATGTTATTATCGTTTTATTAAAGAGGTTTGTACCATTTTGATGGATTAAACTTTCCTAACATCAGCTCCTATCCAGGAACCAAAGTTTGCTGTTAACAAAGGGTTAACAGTAGGCATATATGTGTGCATATGTATGTTTATCAACATGCAGGAAGAAACTTTACGGTAACAGTTCCGATTACAAAGCGACAGGGCCATTTCGCATTCGGCAAACCTCTGATGATCCGCTGATCAAATTTGATGGAAAAGTTCGTTGTCTGTGCATGTCATATTTTTCGAAGATTCGACTGTCTTATATGACGCATCACTAGCCCCGAAAGCGGGCAGACTAATATTACGCTCTATAAAGTAGCAATATAGAAAATAGCTTTTATCAATACGTTTGAGGAGAAATGCGACCTGCTTAAGCTCTAGATTTCTGCTGATCATAGCTGATTGAATTGCACGAGATAGCATTTTATTGAGTAAACGTTTATTTTAGTTTGAAATTCAAAGTAACGGTTGTCGCGTAGGAAAGTGGTTCGGTTCTGTTCTGCGCTAAGGGAAATTTTGGAAATTAGATCCTGGGGGTCAAAGACATCTCAAAATTATAGTATCCAGGTATAGAATAAATTGAATTCAATGTATTTAAATGGCTTCACTATCTACCCATCATGCATCCTTTCGTCAAGGGACATTACTCCTGACTCCTCTTGAAAGATCGATGGGAGACCACCACACAAATGATGCAAACTTAGGCACCAGTAATCTCCAGTTAACCAAGAGATTAATTTGCTTAGAAGGTTGATTTTCAAGTATAAATGCCCTCTCTTGTTTTTCTCACCTGAGGACTTAGTGCTAAGGTGAGGAATTGTGATCGGACGTTGTCCGGCGTACATTTAAACGTCTATCCAGAATTCCTTTGACCATCTCTTCCTTAACCCCTGGGCCAATCTTGATGAAACTTGGTAGGGATGTTCCCTCGTTTGAAGTTCTATCAAACTTGTTCAAGAGATTTAATTCCACCTTTAACTCTAGTTGCCATAGCAACAGAATGGAAAAAAAATCGCATATTTTTTGAAAATCTTTTCTGAAACTAGAAGGAGTAGAGCTTTGATATTGTGCATCTATCGTCTCCTAGTTGATCTCTACCAATTTTGCTTATATGATGCCCATAGGGTCAAAAGTGACCCCGGCCCAGGCATCACAAGTTCAAACATAGGAACAAAGGAGGAAAACTTTAAAATTCTCTTTCTCTAAAACTGGAAGGTGTTTTAAAAACTTTTATATTTAGTACGTAGCATCTCATAGTGCACCTCTACCAAGCTTGTTCAAATGATGTCGCTGGGGTCAAAACTGGCCCCACCCAAAGGATAACAAATTCGAACATAGGAACAAAGAAGGAAAACTGTTAAGTTCTTCTTTTCTGAAACTGGAAAGCATAGAGCTTTATTATTTGGTATGTAGTGAACCTGTTCTAATCTGGTTAGCCCAAATGAGCACAACATGTTCACTCAGTTTAAAATTGGGTCACGCGGGGTCATAAGTCTCAAGGTCAAATTAAAGTAGTACCTTATGGGTACTCTAGAGGCCACATCTTTTTGCTCAATTGACTTGAAAATTAATCAGAATCGTTGTCTTGAGAGTTTAAATGAATGTTTTCAGAATGCTTCAACTCAGGGTCTTGAAATCCAGGGACTGTTTGGTAAAGGGTTAATCGACTTTACCAAACCAGGGCGCCAGATAAGAGAGACTGTTGGTACTCTAAAGTAATTATTTCTCTTCTACACCGTATATTGTACGTACTCATTAGAATTGTCTCGATGAGACGATTCTAATGAGTGCCCAAAACATAGGGTTTACTGGAGAATAATAAATATTTTCAAACCAAAATCGCTCCCTCCATCTGGAGTTCAGTAAACAATCCCGAATTTTGACGATCTTGAAAAAGAAGGCCTTTAGAGAAAACATTGTAATGAAAGGAGGAAATGTTGGTTACCAACAGTTTATTCTTTTTCTAACAATGTTTTCTATTCTTACAAGGATAAATTACAACATTTTAGCATATCAAAAAAGTCGTCTGCAAATGCAATGGAATTTGGCCAGACAAAATTATTGTTTTTGGTATTTAACCAATTGCGACACAGTCCCTACTTTTGACACCCCTGAGAAAGAAACCTCTAGAAAACATTATGGAAAAAGGAGAAAATGCTGGTAACCAGCATTTTCTCCTTTTCCCACAATGTTTTCTACCCTTCACAAAACAAATTTCAAATTTTTAGTCACTTTTATTCTGTCGTCCGCAAATGCGTTCGATTTGGACAAGCCTAAAATATTGTCGTTTGGTAATGAGTTAAAGAGTCCAGTTATATAAAACGTATTGTCTGTGAATGTTTTTAATATGGAAAGTAAAAAAAAATGCCATTAATTGAAGGTTTAACCCTTTGCCACACAGTACCGAGTTACATCGAACCTGAGAAAGAAACCTTTCGAGAACGTTGTGAGAAAGTGATACAATTCTCGTTGTCATTATTTTTCCTATTCCCATAAAGTTCTCTACCCTTTCACAACCAAATCACCTGATACCGGCGACTTTTAAACTCTGCTTTGAATTTGGACGCCATCAACATTTTATCATTATGTGAAAGGTTAAACGAATGCACTAGGTGTAACGATGAATAAAATACCAGTGTTTGTTATATTTATTATTTAATCGAAATTCTAAAGCGGCGTATGAATATTTAAGCAGATAGGGCTTCCTAAAGAGGTATGTTGTAACCGTGAATAAACACTTTAATAGCTTTTAGTCAGCGGCGATCAGTTTAAAACAAAATGGGTAAAATGGTCTGCGTTAAGATGTTTTTGTTGATCTGTATTTCGTTCAGCTCAATTCGGAGAACTTTACCTGAAAAAGTGTCTCAAAGATTTACACAACGAATGGACGACTATAGACTAAAACCTGAGAGCATCTCGACATGTTTTTCCCCTGCAAGCACATTAGCATGTATGTCCGCTTGCAGGAGCACTGTTGATTGTGTTACGGTCTCATACAATTCTGATGATCAAACCTGTTGCCTTGGTGTGAATGATGTCTTGTATTTGGGAACTAACAGTGAAATCTTGACAATCGAACCAGGGTGGTTTACGATGTCAAAAGCTGTCTATACAGGTAGGTTTCTTTTGCAAGGTACCATTGCCATATTTTTTGTTGGTGGCGCAATGTCGATATCAAGCAATGACAGATGCACGATTGACCCTTTACCAAACGACAAAATTTCAGACTTGTCGAAATTGAAAGCACTTGCAGACGACAAAATAATTGTGACTGAAAATTTGAATTTTGTTTCAGGATGGGCGGAAAACATTATGGGAAAAGGAGAAAATGCTGGTTACCAGCATTTTCTCCTTTTCCCACAATGTTTTCTAAAGGCTTCCTTCATTGGGTAGTTAAAAGTCGGGATCGTGCGGTAAAGGGTTAAGGAAAAAATAAATATAATATTTTATAATATATAAAAAAGGATATTTTGAGCTATTGTATGACTTTATGTGGATGTTGTGCTTGCATCGTAATTGTTTTGGCCTCTTTATGGCCTTTATTCCTTGAATATCGGGATGATTGGCACAGAATTAGCAAGAAAGATCTTAAAGGTGGGTATTTAGATTTCTCACATCTCACCAAATTAAAAAAATAAATATATCTCTGAATTTATATGGAAAAACAATACAAATCATCGATAATTAAGAATCATAAAATCACACACACACAAAAATTTTGATGGTATTCCCTTAAAAGGCTACGTAGCCTGTTAAGGTATTTTTAGATTTCGCGCCACAAATTAAAAAAAGCATTGTGGGAATGTCATGTGACTGGCACGTGACTCGTGACTAATGACACTTAAATTCCATACCATATAACAAACATGAAATAATTTTTCATAATGTCTTCTTCGGACGCTATGTTTGAAGCTTTGTATATTTTCGGTCTGTAAATGAGCGACTTGCTCATGTAAAAATAGAACGTGTTTCCCGTCGGTGTCGGCCTGGACCGTAGTAAATCTCTAATTTCTTGAATGATTTTCGACTAATGGGGTTTTATGAATGAAAATTAAAAGACTTCTGGAATATGAGGATGGCGTTTTGTAAAATTTCCAAAATCTGAAGGGCCACCTTTAAAACAAAAACTTCGCCGATAAAAATCCCTCCTTGATTTGTCGTCTGTTTCGACACAATAAGGCGACAGCTTAGAAAAGAGAGACTTGTGTCTGTATTTACCAATCATTCCTAAAGACCATTATTCAATGTCTCATCGTGCAATCTTGCGACCGTCAGAGACAACATCTGGCATGAAGGTACCAGATTATAGTTCTATAAAACAAAGAAGAAATTGTTTTAAAAAACGGATGAAAACGAGTAATAATGAATCTTTAAAGACAAAGACTTGAACTGTTTCTTTCTTCCAGGTTTGAAAATATAAATGGACATACGACATGAAAAAGCAAACTTTTGAGTTGTTTGGTAAAGCTCTACATTCACCATCTGTATCAATTCAAGCGCTGAGCTTATACAACATGGTTTGAAGCGCGCGAAAAGGGGCATTGGGCATCTTCGCAAGCCAAGGCTGAAGATTCACTACGCTACTCTACCCTTGGCGGATCGAGCTTGATTTTTACATTCACCCGATACGCTTTTTCATTGGATGCAGCCAGCTCTAGCTGCAACGAATGAAATCGCACGTAGCATTTCATCTTTGATAAAAATAGAACAAGGTCGCTACCTTTCGAATAGAAGGTAAACATGGAAACCCACGTGGATGTCTGCTTATCGCTTCATGTGTATTCGTAATCGGTTTGTAAAACGAAATTTCATTTGCTTTTAGAAATATGATGTAAAGGGGGGGTAATAACCAGCATCCAATAGAGGGCGCATCGCAGGAATCTCGATATAGGGCTCAATCAGCCAAGGAAAGATCCACGTAGTGATCGTAAACTTGGCTCGCGACGATGGCATTGGGAGGCTAATCCGTGTCGGCACTTTATGACTACATTAAATTTTGTGCTACAGTGGACTTGTGCAAAACAGAAAATTACATAAACCCCAAAAAAGTGTCGTTTCGGATTAGCCTGCGCGGAGTGAGACGACACTTTAATCAAATGTCCAAATGTCCCTTTTCGTGTGTCGCTAGCCATATCTAACCATGTCTAACAACCAGATGAATCAGAATGTAGAACGGTTCTTAGATATGCAATAAATTTACAAATGAAGCATGTTTCTCTCTTTATCAAACGTTACAATTTCAGGCTTTTTAGGTTCATAATCAACTTTTTCGTCTGAAAATGGTTTCAAATTGAACGAGTTTAACTCATTACCAAACGGCAAAATTTTGGACTGGCCCAAATTGAAAGCATTTGCAGACGATAAAATGAATGCGAGTCAAAAATTGAACTTTGATTCGGAAAAGGTAGAAAACATTGTGGGAAAAGGAGAAAATGCTGGTTACCAGCATTCTCTCCTTTCTCCACAATATTTTCAAAAGCTTTCTTTCTCAGGGTCGTCAAAAGTAGGGATTGTGTGGTAATGGGTTAACCCTTAACCTGCTCAATAACTTGAACGAAAATTTTATTTTGATATTAAAAAACTCAAATATTGCAATTTCAAAGTTGTGTCTTGGGGATCAGATCTCCTCGTGGGACAGTGTAGATCCATGATCAGACTGCACGTTCTCTGCTGTCTGATCTTGATCTTCACTGACCGCGAAAGGTGATTGGGTCGCGCCTAGCAGCCTAAGAATTGAAATTGCATTATCTCCCGCTAGATGGCATTCTATAAATACTCATCTATCTGATATGGGCATCCTGGGTACAGAACCGAACCACTTTCCTACGCGACAAACGTTACTTTGAATTTAAAACAAAAAAAAGGTTTACCCAATAAAACGCTACCTCGTGCAATTCACTCAACTATGATCACCAGTTTAGAGAAATCTGTTGCTAAAGCAGGTCTAATTTCTCCTCAAACTTATTGATACGTAAAAGCTATTTTCAACATTGCTACTTTATAGAGCGTAATCATTACAGTCAGCCCGCTTTCGGGGCTAGTAGTGATGCGTCATATAAGACAGTCGAATCTTCGAAGAATATGACATGCGCAGACAACGTTGAAATTGTGCCGTCTGGTAAAGCGTTAACTCATTACCAAACGACAAAATTTTGGGTTTGTCAAAATTGAAAGTATTTGCAGACGACAAAAAAATGAATATGACAGAAGATTTTAGAATTGTTTTGTGAAGGATAGAAAACATTGTGGGAAAAGGAGAAAATGGTGGTTACCAGCATTTTCTCCTATTCCCAAAATGTTTTCTAAAGGCTTCTTTCTCAGAGTCATCAAAAATAGGGATTGTGTGGAAATGGGTCAATTCATATTTTTTTCCCCAGTTTTTCAGTTAAGAAGTCCTCTCGGGCATTACCAAATAAGTTTTGCGGATGCAGCAACCAGTTGTGCGGAGCGTGGCACGGTTCTTGCAACACCGAGTGATCTGCTCGAGTCCAGGAGTCTCGGCCTTGACTGGTGCGCGTGTGGCTGGCTATCGGACGGCAGCTTAGGATACGTGGTACAGCAGCCGTATGTACAATGCGGAGCGTACCACACCGGGATAATTTTGTGTGATTTTGTTGTAACGGGTAATGTTTGGTGTGTTTTATAGTGACTTTCACATATAATTTGAATGGCATTTTTTTTTTGTTAATGGTTGTTTACTTCAGAAAATTTGCACCGTTTGGTACGGGTTAATGTTGTTAACATAAACATGTTTCTTTGTTTACACGGAGTATTGCGATTCACTGACATTATTAGATCTGGCTGGATTCAAACAATTGGTCTTTAGAGATTGTACTTGTTGTTCTCTTTACTCTGCCTATGTATTATGTTGTTTAACCCTTTACTCCATAGATACTCATTTCTACACATTGCTTGTAGGAGCCTTTGGAAAACATTGTGGCAAAAGGTAAAATTGCTCGTGATGAGCAATTTCACCTTTTGTCACAATGTTTTCTATGCTATCAAAAGGTATCATTTACACATAAGAAACGGCTTCATCTTTGCTGTTATTTAGGGTCAGTTAGAGATGCCATAGACATGCCTTATGGGGTAAAGGGTTTATTGGGTTCAAGCCTATTGCAACAACAATCCTTCACCTTTGTTTGAGGGTTTAATTTTCGTATGTTCCTCGGGGTTGATTTTTTTTTGCACCAAGATGTATGCTAGAAAATAAGCAGAATTAATGCAAGCAGAGAGACTCAGGCTCTCAAGGCCTCTAATTTTGATACATACAGTATTCTAGATTATCAATAGATTAGCTTATTGTTTATTCTTTACCACACGAGAAAATTTTAGACTGGTCCAAATTGTAAGCATTTGCAGACGACAAAATAAAGGTTACTCAAAAATAGAAATTTGTTCTGGTAAGGGTAGAAAACACTGTGGGAAATGGAGAAAATGCTGGTTGCCAGCATTTTCTCCTTTTCCCACAGTGTTTTCAAAAGGCTTCTTTCTCAGGGGCGTCAAATGTAGGGATTGTTTGGTAATGGGTTAACGATGGTAATGTGTAAAAGCAGCTAGTTTCTTTTTTAAGAACAATCAAACGAAGCACTCTTGAAAGAAATTCCAAGAAAGCAAGCATTGGCGAACTTACGCCCATGGTATATGTCAAATAATGTTGGAAATGGTGTAAAGACACCTTAGAAATGCATAAACTCGTTATTTGCTGTGGTCATTTGCATTTGTTAGAAATATATCTCAAAAGCAATTACTGCTTTCAGGAACAAGTCAAAAGGGAAAAATGTCACAGAACACAGTGACAATGATTATCATTATATTCAATCACAAGAATGAAAAATGTGACATTGTTTTTACTGGATAAATAAAATTTCCGTTCAGTGAACATTTCGCCTGTCAAAGGAAAAACTGTCTTTTTTTTTTGCCAAATTTTCTGTTCCCTTTTGTGTTACCTATTTCATCCATATTGCGCATTGTTTGGAAAACAAATCTTACCATGAATGTCAAAGCGCAAGATTTAAATCTGTTGAATAATTGACGAGAAAGAGAGAAAACAAGAACATTTAAAATTCCAAATTTGTAAATCTTATTATTTATTCTTACATGTGAGGTGTAACTAGTTTTAGTTTGTTTTTACAGAATCAAAAAATTTTGTTTTTGCTTCAAAATAAAATGTGTATTCTTTCAACCCTAGTTTTGTTTTCCAATTTCTCATATTTGAGAGTGTACTGAAAAACATGACAATCGGTTGTTCAACTATTACCAGTACTGCTATGGACTTAAACGACATATAAATGCACTTAACGCTTAGAAAGAATGGTATGTGTATTTCTTTTTGAATTTTCGCAAAACATAGATGCATTGACACACTACTTCTAAGCAAGTGGAAATGCATAAAAGATATCAATTTATGGATGCGCACAGTTGCTCTAAGCATGTGCACTTTCCTATGTCCCTGCCCCATCAGCGCTTTCACTGCTTTGATTATGTTTTTGTTCATTTTTTTCCCATTCATTTAAATCTTTACCGCACAATCCCTTAGAGGGTCATTTCTTTACGTACAATTATGACCCGGGTCATTTCTCTACGTAGTGAAATGACTTCTGGGGTCATTTTTCTACGTACAATAATGACTCGGGTCATTTTATAGGGAGGGTATTTCTCTGCATTACACCTGTTTTAGAGGTATTTGTAGAATACAAAATGAATGCGGTTCAAATGATAGGATTTATGTCCGAGCTTGAAAACAGAGTGCAAAACGAAGAAAATTCTGGTTACAAGGGATTTCTCCTTCCGCAATGTTTCCAAAAGCGTCCTCCAGCAGGGTCGTTAAACACCGGATTGTGGGATGAAGGAATAACGCAGGTAGCATATTAAATGATTTAATGTAATTCATTAGGAAAGTTAAAGAGAACAAAGACCGTAATGTAGCACGACATTCATCAATATTTTATTCATTCGCCGCCATATACGGCTGTAGGAAAAAAAAGCCCACTAGGACAAAAACCTACTGGGATAAAAAAGCCCACTTTTACTCATTATTATGTACTTAATTAAAAAAATTGTATATAAGATGTGACTTTTCTTTAGAAGAGAAGAAAACATTATGTGAAAAGCAGAAAATGCTTTCTAAAAAATGATTACAATATGATTTTGTAGATCTATCACTTTTTAATTTGCAGCGGGCTTTTGTCCTCCCTGCCAAAATTAGCAGTGGGCTTTTTGTGCTAGTGGGCTTTGGTCCTCCCTGCCAAAATTAGCAGTGGACTTAAAATTGTCCAGTGGGCTTTTGTCCCAGTGGGCTTTTGTCCTCCCTGCCAAAATTAGCAGTGGGCTTTTGTCCCAATGGGCTTTTGCCCTCCCTTCCAAAATTTAGCAGTGGGCTTTTGTCCAGTGGGCTTTTGTCCCAATGGGCTTTTGTTCCAATGGGCTTTTGTCCCAGTTGGCTTTTGCCCGTTTCCCGCCAAATACCTGTGAGCTATGCTCTGTAAAAAGGATGTTTAACCCATTACCACACAATCTTTACTTTTGACGCCCCTGATAAAGAAGCCTTTTGAAAACACTGTGGGAAAAGGAGAAAATGCTGGTAACCAGCATTTTCTCCTTTTCCCACAGTGTTTTCTACCTTCCCAGAAACAAATTTAGATTTTTTAGCCACCTTCATTTTGTCGTCTGCAAATACTTTCAATTTGGACCATTCTAAAATTTTCTCGTCTGGTAAAGGTTTAATGCATCTTCATGATGTATGATACAAAGCAAGTCATCATAGATTCATAGAATCCATTTATTCTTACTTTTGACCGAAGGGGAGGTAGAATGGTCGTTCGACATGGAGAAAATGTAAAGACAGCAATACGTTTCGGCCCATGTCAGCCTCTCTATTAACCCATTACCACCCACACAATCTCTACTTTTGACGACCCTGAGAAGGAAGCCTATTGAAAACATTGTGGGAAAATGAGAAAATGCTGATAAACAGCATTTTCTCCTTTTCCCACACTGTTTTCTATCCTTTCCAAATCAAATTTCAATTTTTGATTCGAATTAGTTTAGTCGTCTGCAAATGCTTTCAATTTGGACTGGTCCAAAATTTTGTCGTTTGGTAAAGAGTTAAAGGGACAGCGCAGGCTAACGTGGGTTGATACTTATTTGCAGATTCATTAAGCCTGGTTTTCACAGAGCACAGTACCTGTAAATACGTTAACCCTTCACCAAATAAACCCTGGTTTTTACAACCCAGATGAAAAAGTTTCTGAAAACATTGTGGGAAAAGGAGAAAATGCTGGTAACCTGCATTTTCTCCTTTTCCCACAATGTTTTCTACTCTTTTAAAGTCAAGTTTTCATTTTTGATTCAAGTTTATTTTTTCATCTGCAAATGTTTTCAATTTGAACATGTCTAAAAATTTGTCGTTTGGTGGTAAAGAGTTAACATTCAAACTATTTCTATAGCTGATACTAAAATTCTACGACTTTACGTTTTGTGCATAATGCAGACTGAAGAACCAGACGGTCTGAGATGTAGGATCAGTCAGCACGTTTTGTGCTGTCTGATTTTGATCTGTTATATCACTATATAATCCCTTTACAAATATTATCTGGTGATAAAAGGATCAAACTTTTGTCATACGACCTCGCATTTACAATTTACTACCCTGATGATGAAGGTGAGGCATGCTCTGGTAAGTGGGGGCTTACTGCGTCTTCGTATTCCATCATGGCAAGGATATCATCATATAATTATTGATCAATTTGTCTTACATCCTTCTTCGCGAGCCAAGGTTACGATCACTACGTGGATCTTACCTTGGCGGATCGAACTCGATTTCGAGATGTCCGCGATATGCCCCGTATTAGATGTTACTTAATATCTCCTTTTACATCATATTTCTTATGGCCAATGAAATATCGTTTTGCAAACCGCTTACGAATACAATAATTCAACATGAAGCAATAACCACAAATGTACCTCGACATTCCATGGCCAGGTGCTGGAATACAGCCTTAAACCTCTCGTAATTGATTGGTCACACTGAAACTTTCTGTAAATATTGCTCGTCTAGGTATTTTTCGGTAATATATCATTACATATTGCGCACACATCCACGGAGGTATTCATGTTTACCTCTTATTTTCATCCGAAAGGTCGCGACCTTGTTCTATCTTTTTTAAAGATGAAATGCTACGAGCGATTTCACGGTGGGGAATCACGTGACACAACAACAACAACAATGATCGTTATTTGAAAATATTCCCCGACTTCGGGTAAGAAAATCTTGAATAATTCCGTCAATACATGACCGATTGGAATTTGGTTTGAAGCAGAGAAGGCGGAAGGACTCCGGGGATTTGCTTGATGTGTTAGATTTTTTAAACAACACCTGATAAAAAAATTATTGACGAGCAAACAAATTATCCAGGGTAAAAAATTTGTTTGCTCGTCAATAATTTTTTTATCAGGTGTTGTTTAAAAAATCTAACACATCAAGCAAATCCCTGGAGTCCTTCCGCCTTCTCTGCTTCAAACCAAATTCCAATCGGTCATGTATTAACGGAATTATTGAAGATTTTCTTACCTGAAGTCGGGGATTTTTTTCAAATAACGGTCATTGTTGTTGTTGTTATGTCACGTGATTCCCCGCCGTGGATTTGATTCGTGCAGTTAGAGCTAGCTGCAACCAATGAAAATGCGTAGTGGGAAATGTCGAAATCAAGCTCGATCCGCCAAGGGTAGAGTAGCATAGTGGATCGTCACCCTTGGCTTGCGAAGATGTCTTACATCCGACTGGGTTTTTTTTAGGTAAACTACTCCTTTGACATGTAGGAAATTGCCCTATAGAGAAAAAAAAAGTTTTGGCCCGGGTCAGCCTGCGCGGACTGCTACCTGGGTCAATTCTTTTTGCAGATGCATTAACCCCTTCCCAAACAAGCCCTTGTTTTTATGTGTCTGCAGTACAAGTCTTTTGAAAACACTGTGAGAAAAGGAGAAATTGCTCGTAACGAGCAATTTCCCCTTTTCCCACAGTGTTTTCTGCCCGTTCAGATAGTTTTCTGCCGTTGTTATGAAGGTTAAAATTGTCGTCTGCGAACTCTTTCAGTTTGGAAGAGTCTAAAATTTGTCGTTTGGGAAAGGGTTAAGCCCCCCCCCCCCCTTTAATAGAGCACAACCCAAGTATTTGTAGACATCGTAGGAAAAGGAAAACTATTAGGGACCAGTATTTTGTCCTTTTCAAACCATGTTTTCTACCCTTTCATGGAGTCTAATCATTTGATCCACATGTATTCTATTGTCGGTAAATTCTTTCACCGTTGACAGTTCTGAAATTTTAACGACTGATAAAGTGCTAGATCTAATCGATGTTACCATAAATTATAGCTGTACAAGTGAAAAATGTCATGTAAAAATTTGAACTTCTAAAGAGGCCTATAAAATATTAAAATAAATGGGAAGGACAGTGCATGTCGTTAGTTACGTCTGAAGTTGCGACCATGTTATAGTTTAACCCGTTACCATACGAAAAAATTTTAGACTGGTCCAAATTGAAAGCACTTGCAGACTACAAAATAACTGTAGTTCAAAAAATGAAATTTGTTCCCAGCAGGGTAGAAAACATTGTGGGAAAAGAAGAAAATGCTGGTTACCAGCATTTTCTTCTTTTTCCACAATGTTTTCAAAAGACTTCTATATCAGGGTCGTAAACACCAGGGATTGTTTGGTAAAGGGTGAACATTTTACTATACAATCTCCTGTTTTGAACAACCCCTAAGAAGAATAATTTTGAAAAACAAAGCGGAAAAAGGAGAAATGCTGGTAACTATTTTTTCTTTTTAACCATTTGGCTTTCTAACACAGGTTCGATCCAATTTGATTTGTCATCTGCAAATATTACCACATATGAACGTCCAATGTCAAACACAAAAAAGATTACAAAATACTTGTATCTCAACCGATTGCGATTTTTTTTTTTTTGTTAGTTCAGCTCAACCAGAAAACCCTTTAGTAATCACAGTGACATAAGTCTTTGCTGGTCGTTTATTTCCCATAATAAAGACGTGGTATATTCCATTCAGAGAGATTGGCCCTATTAAAAGATAAAAGAAAGTATATTACATTGTATGGTAAATTACCTAGTCTCTCTCTCTCTCTCTCTCTCTCTCTCTCTCTCTGTGTCTTAAACCCATTACCACACAACCCCTACTTTTGACGCCCCTGAGAAAGAAGCCTTTAGAAAACAATGTGGGAAAAGGAGAAAATGCTGGTTACCAGCATTTTCTCCTTTTCCCACAATTTTTCTACCCTTCATACAACAAATTTCAAATTTTCAATCACTTTTATTTTGTTGTCTGCAAATGCTTTCAATTTGGACAAGCCTAAAATATTGTTGTTTGATAATGAGTTAAGAAGGAATCTTAGATGATAAGCGACGAATACCAATAAGACTACTTACATGCTACCCCATAGATACTGATCACGTCTAAAACTTCGGCTGAAAAAGTAAAAATACTTCCGTTTATATCAAAGAAATGCCCAAATAAAATCACAGAACTTGAAGAAAATGAAAGAAAGGGTGATATAGATTTTGGCAAATTATATGGCAAAATGAAAAGGGCATTAATTGAGAAAAAGTATGGTCCACCAGACTACAGAATTTTAAATTTGACCTTTTGGATCACAAAATGTAATGATAAACAATATATCTCTTAATAAAAAGTTTGAAATATCCGAAACTAGTTGAGATTAAAATATTTCGTCAAAATGACACTTGGAGTTTGATCTCTTTTTATTCATTTAATCTGTAAGAATGGAGAATATGACTGCTTGGATTGAATGTATCCTGGAATTACGATAAGATGCTGGTTATAAACACAATTTTCTAATTACCCGTTCAAAAACTTTCGTTATTTTACATCCTACCAAAGTACAATACTTCAGAGACTAGTCAAATTATTATACTGCAAAGAAATTTCTCCTGATCAGATCGGTTAACATGCCGGGACCATATATATCATGTTCCCTGGCAAAAACCACGTAAAAACCAGTTTCCCTTTTGAGTGCCCCGTAAACATCACTACACGTGCAACACAACATCACAAATGGCGTCGATCGATCACCAGACTGCACATTTATGCACCAAACTGCACGTTTTAGTGACGTCAGTTTCCAGTGACGTCAGTCTTCATTGAATTGGGGCACACAGAAGGGAATTTCTATTTCGTCAGCATACTCGATTGGTAAAATTACAAAACAGGAAAATTTCGCTTAACGTGCTTTGAAAGGGTAAAGCTTTGCAGTATAATACATTCGTTGTACGGTCAGGTGGCAGTGGAATTGGAAACTTGTTCACGGCTGTTTATGGCTGTGGTGAATCATGTCGCCACCTCGGTGAGGTGGCGACATGATTCACCACAGCCGTGAACAAGTTTCCAAGTCCCCTGCCACCAGACCATACAACTAATAATGTATCGGCAGAATACAAATAGAATGTGGCTCAAATTATTGAAATTGTCCTTGAAAAGGTAAAAAAAAATTATTGTTGAAAAAAAGTTAAATGCTGGACACCTTACTGTCTAGCAAAGGGATCAAGATTTTTAAATCACCATAAAAGGTCATGTGTTTACCAAATTAGTTCATCTCTGTAAAAGGAATTTTTCATTTTAGAAGAAATGTTTTCGGCAGACTTCGAGTGTCTCATTTCTATATCCTGAGAGTATAAGGGATATCTGGGCAAACGTCGTGGCCGTCCTGCTGGCGGACATCTCGTGTCACGTGGGGCTTTCTCGTACAAACGGTGACGATAGGAGCTTCTGTCATTTCCTCGCCTCCAACGGTGTTCGTAAGGTTCGCTTACATGTAAATCCTGGATATTGAAAAAGGGATAGACCTTTTTGATTGACCCTTTCCCAAGCGATAAATTTTGGACCCTTCCAAACCCAAAGAGTTTGCAGACGACAATTTTAGATTTGGAGAAAATGGCAGAAAGTTCTCAAGAAGGGTAGAAAACACTGTAGGAAAATGAGAAATTGCTCGTTACGAGCAATTTCTTCTTTTCACAGTGTTTTCAAAAGACTTTAACTACAGACACGTAAAAACAAGGACAATTGTTTTGGAAAGGGTCAAAAGAGGTTGGCAGCGTTAGAGATACTAGAACATGAACACTGAAACACTTTTGTGGTTAAGCATGAAGAGAAATGATGAAAAGTAATCCCGCTAGCAACTTTCCTTTTTCCTTCCTTATTTCATATACATGTATTTGGGAAAAGTAACGTGTTCAGTTATAGATATTTTTCAATATTAATAATCAGACTTAAAAAAGAAGGCTGGAGAGAAGATCAATTGCTGTTTAACTCTTAACCAAATGCCAACATTTTAGACCGGTCCGAATTAAAAGCACTTGCAGGCGACAAATTAAACTTAACTCATAAATTAAAATTTGTTTCCAGCTGGGTAGAAAACATTGTGGGAAAAGAAGAAAATGCTGGTTACCAGCATTTTTTTCTTTTCCCACAATGTTTTCAAAAGGCTTCTATCTTAGGGTCGTAAAAACCAGGGATTGTTTGGTAAAGGGTTAAATTGATATGGCAGAAAATTATGTAGACGTACAGAGTCATGTTTTACGGTAACCTGTAAAATACCAAAATTCCAATTCATGTACATAAATAATTACCTGTCCCCCATCATAATCATTTGCTTAGGCGCAAACAACCGCCTGGTGGTATTGGTTAGCAGTAGTAACACATGTATATTGGTGTCCCATATGGGCCCAAAAATAGGCAAGCATGGGGTTCGCAGAATACTGTCAACTTTTCTTTCGTCAACCCCAAGTCACTTTTTTTGTTATCATTCGAGAATATAAATACAAAGGTTAAGGTCAAAAGCCGGTGTAATGCAGAGAAATGACCCCCATTACAAACTGACCCATGGGTCATTTCTCGACGTCGAGAAATGACCCATGGGTCATTTCTCGACGTAGAATAATGACCCGGGTATTTTTTCTACGTAGAAAAATGACCCGTGGGTCATTCCTCTACGTCGAGAAATGACCTATAGGTCATTTTGTAATCGGGGTCATTGCTCTGCATTACACCGGCTCATAAAAGTACGTCGAAAAATGAAATGTATTTTTTTTTTATTTCTAAATCTTTCCATTTCATATTAAAATTTCAGACTCCTTTTTCATAACGGTTATTGGCACACGAGATTTTGTGGTAAAGGGTAACTTTTATTAATTGGTACCAAACCGATAATCATCTTACATGAAACCGAACCCCGTCATCATATAGTACATCGTCTTGTGAACGGGAACGTCTGTACTGTTTCCGGTCACTGGAGTATTTATCTTTGTACGTGCTTGTGTTGGACCGTTGATAGGAATCAATGCTACGGTTTGCACCCTGGTTTCTGTACCCTTCGTAGTTATTCGGGGTAGCAGTTGTATAGATGCTGTTCATTTCAATATTGGTGTTATCAGACACAATTTTGTCCGATACGCTGCAAAAACAGAAAGTCTGGGCCCGTTTTTTTTTTCATTCTAAACCAATCTAAACTCCACTCTCAGTCTTATTCTTGATTCAGCTAGAAAAACACAATTTCTTATTGGCGAAAACAGTCACTTTTTTTTTAAACCTTTTTCATACTGAATATGTGAAAAGATACTTCTTAGCTGTCTTTTAGGATAAAAGATGTTTCCCTACCGGACAGTGCAGATCCAAAATTAGACTGCACTTGAGTCGCACCTAACCTCCTTAGGGCTATTAAAATGAAACTGCGTTTCTTTAACATTTAACCAAACGACAAAATTTTAGACCAGTCCAAATTAAAAGCAGTTGCGGATGACGAAATGAATGTAACTCAAAAATTGAAATTTGTTTCCAGTAGGGTAGAAAACATTGTGGGAAAAGGAGAAAATGCTGGTTACCAGCATTTTCTCCTTTTCCCACAATGTTTTCAAAAGGCTTCTATCTCATCTATCTCATCTATCTTGTTTGGCAAATGGTTAATATTAAGAGAATTGTCGATAATGAAATTTAGAACGCTATTTATATTGTTTGTTGATCTTTGACCCTTGTCTCTGACTGTTCAAAGTGCATCAGCTTATGTGCCACAACCCAACTTGATTCATAACTTTAGACAGCTTTCGTTGGCACATGAATTATTTAATTCGTATTTGAAATCTAACCTAGCGGAACAGAGAGATCAATCTGATTTATGGAAATTTAAAGGATTATTATTCAAATTAAACAAAATGTATTAGATTCAATGGCAACGCAAAATGATATGCATCTGCATTGATAAAATAGTCTAAGTTTGCATGTAGCAAAGGAATTTCCATAGACCGTGTGTTGTCAATGAGCACCAACACCCGCAACAGCGGCAAAAAGTAAACAAAAGGGGTGATAAAATACAATGCTATTCACCATGCATAATATTGTAAAGTAGGGATATTATTTTGAAGATGACAATTTGATACTACATGGTCGGTGTAAGTCGAAGGCAGAAAAGTGAATTTTTTTTGTTCACATTTTACTTGATTTTAAATTTCATTTTTCTTTCAGCAACTTACTCTTGGACTGATCGGACAGTCAAAGATTATTTTCACTTGGATTTTCACACTTTTAAATGTATCATTTAGATTTTAACATCCGGGCACTTCGTTTACTTTTGACGCGTACTGGGCTTTTAATGCAAGCCATAATTATTTGCAACAGTTATGTTCTATAACACTGTCACTAGGCAACATAGTTTACATAGGCTAAAAAAAACGAAAATCTTATTTTAATAAAAGGGTTTGCATTCACCATATATCCTCAATTACGTATTTTAAGATCCGAGTCTGGAATGAGAAAGTAACAAAATACCGATTTGCTTGGCTATTTGGTTTGGCCAATGAGAAGCTGTGTTCATTTAAAAAGTCCGACTTTACTTGAGAACCAGACTAATAATGTTGTTATGAAAGGTTGGTGAGTACAGGCCAGCATTTACCAATAGGTATTATAATTCTAATGTAGAATACATAGAGGATATTTGTTTTTTTCGGTGAAAGATCGAAATTTATTTCATCGAGTGAACACCATCGGTAATATTTTCACGAGAGTATCTAAAACAAATAACATAATTATTAACTTAGTCTCTTTTTTTGTGAAGTGATACTTTTTTTCCTGACACTTTTTTTCTGATACTTTTTATCCTGGTTCTTTTTTTCCAGATACTTTCTTTCCTACAATCGTCAGCCTGCGCTGAGTTGAAACTTGTAACTATTGGTCAACTTTATACATGTCAAAGGACTAGTGGACTTAACTCAATACCAAACGACAATATTTTAGACTGGTCCAAATTGAAAGCATTTGCAGACGACAAAATAAAAGTGACTGAAAAATTGAAATTTGTTCTGGGTAGGGTAGAAAACACTGTCGGAAAAGGAGAAAATGCTGGTTACCAGCATTTTCTCCTTTTCCTATAGCGTTTTCAAAAGGCTTCTTTTTCAAGGGCGTCAAAAGTAGGAATTGTGTG
The DNA here is from genome assembly GCA_943736015.1 of Tridacna crocea. Classification (NCBI taxonomy): domain Eukaryota; kingdom Metazoa; phylum Mollusca; class Bivalvia; order Cardiida; family Cardiidae; genus Tridacna; species Tridacna crocea. The sequence goes on along the minus strand of OX031060.1, from coordinate 19,744,306 downwards.
GTAATGGGTTGATTAATGAAGGTTTAGTCACATATCAAAAAAATAGATTTTAAAGTCTATAGATATCCATAAATTGATGATGAGTCGGGGAAATGTGTTCATACCTATAGGGCGTAGAAATCTCTCCATAAATTGGAAGCTCTTTATCACTGCAATAAAAGAAACTCTTTCTAAGTTTCGAGAAACTCTTTTTGTTTGTTTTTGTTTTTTTTTGTTTAACCCTTTACCTGATAATCCCGACCTTTAACGACACTGAAAGGGACAGTTTTTGAAAAAAAAATATGGGAAAAGGAGAAAATGCTGATAATCAGCATTTTCTCCATTTCCCACATTTTTTTTCTAACTCCATCATTTTAGCAACAATTAACGCAGTAGACCCCTAATAGAAAACAGCTATTTCCACAATAAATTATCCTACAAAATTTGCTATGACTAAAAAAGAGTGTTATTGTACTGCTTTAATCAAGCCACTTTTCCCTTTTTGTCTTTTCTAGAATTATCATTTATAAATCTAAAACAACTATATTTTCATTACAAAGAAAGATAGTACATTACTTCCCTTTTCTGGAAACTAACAAAAGTATCTATAAATAATTTCAAGATAGGCATAAAGAAATTTCTGGTCCGTTAAAATGTGCAAAAGTATTATACCTGTATAAATCCGTATTTATCAACTATCAATAAAACTTAATGCAATGCAGCACTAGAGGTATTCGGGGTTTAATTCGTCGTCTGCCAATGCTTTCAATTTGGTCTTGGCCCATATTTTGTCGGGGAACAGGACATTTGCCCCCTGGACATCTGCCCCCGGACTTTTGCCCCTATAGGACACCTGCCCCCTGGACATCTGCCCCCCTCTCTCTCTCTCACCTGCCCCCTTGACATCTGCCCCCCGGGCATTTGCCCCCGTAGGACATCTGCCCCCTTAGGACATCTGCCCCCTGGACATCTGCCACCCGGACATTCACCCCGTAGGACATCTGCCCCCGTAGGACATTTGCCCCCTGGAAATTTGCCCCTTGGACATCTGCCCCCGGACATTCGCCCCCCATTAGGACATCCCTTCCGGTCATTTCCCCCGTAGGACATCTGCCCCCTTTAGGACATCTGCCCCCTGGACATCTGCCACCCGGACATTCGCCCCCGTAGGACATCAGCCCCATAGGACATATACCCCCCGGACATTTGCCCCCTGGACATCTGCCCCCGGACATTCGCCCCCTTAGGACATCCCCTCCCGGTCATTTGCCCTGGTAGGACATCTGCCCCTGGATATTTGCCTCCGAAGGACAACTGCCTCCTGGGAAACGATAAGCCTCTTCTAAATGATGTTGAAGAACTAATAACATCCTGAATTTTGCTTTATTTTTCTCAAAATGCAAAAAAAAAAAAGAATTTTTTATCGGGGTTTACAGCAGGCGTACCAGATGAGTAACTGACTAGATATAGTTATCATACCTGAAGTTTGATATTAAAACTGAAATCAATTAATCAGCCGAAGATTTTCAACAAAATAGCACCTAACGATACAATAGCTGAGAGATCTTTTTCATAGTGCCGGTCAAAATTACGATATACATGTATATCTCAAAGTTGCTTTTTTGAGATTGTCCCTTAAAGGAGCTAGCCGTCCAAGTTGTAAACAAACTGAGGGGGCAGATGTCCAGGGGGCAGATGTCCGGGGGGCACATGTCGGGGGGGGGGGGGCAGATGTCCCAGGGGGGCACATGTCCTAAGGGGGCAGATGTCTGGGGGGCAGATGTCCTAGGGGGGCAGATGTCAGGGGGCAAACGTCCAGGTGGCAGATGTCCTAAGGGGGCAAAAGTCCGGGGGCACAAGTCCGGGGGGGCACAAGTCCGGGGGCAAATGTCCTAGATCCATTTTGTTGTTTTGTAAAACTTTATATAGCGCTGCTTAAAACGTGTACTTGCAAGCATAAGCTGTTGATACGTGGTCAAAAATCTTATTTAGTTACAGAAAGGGGCCTATGCGCTGTTATGTTATAAATTATGAATTGTTGGGTCGGTCCCTGCATAAAAGAGTCATGTTCTAGTGCTGGTAAGACACACAGACAGACAGACAGACTGACAGACTTCTTTTACTTGCCCTTTCTCCAACTGCTGTTTCCGCCTTTTGTAATATAAGACACCACAAATAATAATGATGAAGGTGAGAACCAGGACGACAGTGACAACCAATACAATTAGCAGGATCGTAGATTCGTCCAGACCTGACGACACGTTAGAGCTGGTTGTGGTGGGTGAGTCTGAAGTGTGGCATATAAAAAGTATACATATAAAGTATATAGAGTTACATGAAACGGGCAAAACCTCAATGCAAGTGACATGGAAACTTTGTGGACTAAATACATGTACATGTACCTAATAACTGAAATAACCAGCTAAATCTTGAAATCATGGGATTTTGAGTTCGGATATGATACTAGAGGAAGAGAATTTGACCTTCTTCTCCCAATTCCTCCACAAAAGCACAGTGACGAGTGAAAAATATGTTAACGAAAACTTTATCAATATTTTTTTAAGATTGGAAGAAAATCCCTAGACACATTTTTTTCAAATTCAAGGTCCGTATTCACCAACCGTTCTTAAGAACATTCTTTGTCTAAATCTTCAAGATTTTCTGACTGTGAAAGTAACAGGACTTCTGATTGGCTAAACCAATTGGTTTAGCCAATCAGAAGTTCTGTTACTTTCACACTGACGAAATTCTGAAGAATAATCCCAAGAATGTTCTTAAGAATAGTTGGTGAATACGGACCGAAATAGACCTAGCACGCTGCATATAATTTCAAACGTCATCGGCATGATTAGGGATATACGTAATGTGTGTGCATGGAAACGATGCTTCTTACCCGTTATTGTCGAGGACGCTCTATACATGATAAAAAAATAGACTTGTAATCGATTGCTGTGTTAATAAGATACAATTACACCTACAAATAGGAAAGAAATAGAAAACAAATAACAACAAAAAGTCAATATGAGCTTTTTCCTTTTCCCAAATGTTTTCAAAAGCCTATTTCCTACAGGTGTCCAAAAAACGACATGGCTCGATAAAGAGTAACTGATGCAGAAAAAGCTATTGGGACAGAAAGTAACTAAAACAACAAACTTCTACAATATGGTGACCCGCTCCATTGTCCGTTGTTGCCACAGATCACCTGGGACTGACCCACAAGTTCGAGGTCAAACTGACAGCTAACGTTAACTTGTGTCCCGGGGCTCCTGTCATACGTAGACACCAGGAGTTCGCTGACCAGCTCTTTTGTTATGGCAACGATGTTCGGTGTTATCTTAGTTAAGGCTGAACAGTCTGTAATGTTATGAAAATAAACACCAATGAAAAAGGAAATTTCTTCAAAAACAAGCTTTTTTTATTCTGAATAGATATTTCATATTTAAGGTAGTGGATCCGTAATAGAAAACAGCTATTTCCACCATGATATTATCCTAAAAAAATTGCTATGATTAAAAAAGAGTATCATTGTACTACTTCAACCTAGCCATATTTTCCTTTTTTTTCTCTTCTAAGAATTATCATTTATGAATCTAAAAACCCTGTATTCTCATTACAAAGGGAGATAATAATAACTCCATTTTCATGAGACTAACAAAAGTATCAACGAATAATTTCAAGATAGACATCAAAGGAATCTCTGGTCGGTTACAAATGTGCAAAAGTTCTATATCGGTATATATAGGATCTGACATGAGTTGGTTTTTGAGAAAAAAAAAATCATTAAACGAGTCTACAAAAAAATGTTATTAAGCGAGCCTTTGGCGAGCTTCATAACATTTTTTTGTCGACGAGTTTAATAAATGTTTTCCTCAAAGCCAACGGGTATCAGATTCTTTTCATCACATTACTGTATAACAAGAACTATTGTCCAAAACAAGAGGCATACATATATCATGTGTAGTGAAATTTACATGAAGCCTGTGCGCTTACTTTGACATGTACATTACGAACGAAAATAGTTTCGAAGAAACTTGTATATTGATTTTTGTTTGAGTCTAAAAGTGATATTAAATTAACAACTTGATCAGGATAAGACTTTTGACCTCTATTTCTTTCAGGAACTTAGGTCAGTAATGTTTAAGAAATGAAGCGTATGATTACAGAGTGTTGACAAAATACAGGACTATTTTCTAATTCTATTGACTAAGAAAGTAATCTATAGTGTGTGACTCACGCCCAATTTCCAACGAACGCGCATTCTGATATTTCTTATGCAGTTGTTGATATATTGTCAACTATATTGATAAAAACAATAAGGAAAGATACAATAAGTACTTCAGGGTTCATTCTGATATTGCAAAGAGTGTAGTGATTCATTGACAATATACAAAACCTTTGTTTCGCGTTTTTGCGCTTCAGAAGAAATACATCAGACCCTTCAGGCTTTCTTACAAAGTGCCCTAGCACGATCTGTACCACAATCCCTTCACACACCGTTTCATGTTTGATCCAAATATTTTTGAACCACATTTGGCAACGTTACTAACTGCTTTCCTCCGCCAAGTGTGTGTGTCCAAGCCTTGGCGACCCATCTCTGATACATGTAGCCGGTGGGGTAGGAAAAGTTTGGGTCGGAACCGTACTCTCTTTTGTTACGGCAATACTTTACAACACAAATGTCCAGAAGACGACTTTGCAGATGATAAATAAATTAAAGCTAATCAATTTGTAATAAATTTATGTGAAAACATCTAAAAGATTTGACTTCAATTGTGAATTTTGCGTATGAAATTAAGAAACTTTTCGGTTGTCTTGGCTTGTCTCGGATGATGGGGCAATACTTATTCTAATTTTCAAATATATAATAGTCTAAGACGGCATGCTATGCAAATTTTACAAAGTTTAAAAAAAATACTTACTTGACATACTTGGATATCCATTCAGCTGTTACCTGTAAAAGAAGTACTCTGAAAGCTACGGAATATGAAATTTTCGTTGCATCAGTCAGGATTTTATTTTTAGGGGTTTCAATTAAAACCTTTCGCGGCTGAGGGCTACAGAAGTGGCTTTTTGCGAACTGTGTAAATTCAGATCATACTGCACAGAACGTTTTGTCTGATATCGAATCTACACCGCCCGATTCTAGAATTACAGCGAAATTTCCCCTAACTTACACCTACTTTTCTTTAAAGGTGGATATTTAGATTTTTCACATCACACCGAATTAAAAAATGTATATATATCACTGAAATTAATATGAAAAAATAATACAAATCATCAATAATTAAGAATCATAAAATCACAAATAAATTTTTTTTGGTAGAATTCCCTTAAAACGCTACGTAGCTCTTAAGCTATTTTTAGATCTCCCGCCAAAAATCAAAAAAGCATTAAGGGAATGATAAGTGACGGACACGTGACTAATGACTCTTAAATTCCATAACATAACAAACATGTAATTATTTTCCATTATGTCTAGAACTTCGGACGCTATGTGTGAAGCATCGTCTGTATATTTCCGGTATGTAAATGAGCGAGTTGCTGATGTAAAAATAGACTGTGTTTCCCTTCAATGTCGACCTGGGCTGTAGTAAATCTCTAATTTCTCATGTTGGCGGATGGGTTTCGACTACTGTGATTTTATGAATGGAAATCTTATGGCTTTGGGAGTATTAGGATGATTTTTCTGTATTTTTGTAAAATTTGTGTCCCAAATTCTAAAGGGCCACCTTTAAGATGGTGAAAGGTTTTGTATCAACATAATTATCTAAGTTCCCTTGTTCCTCAGCTAAATAGTAAAATCAGTAATTATAGAATTAGTAATTCTAATAAACTTATTAGCATTGCATGCAGGACAAACTTGTTTAAAAATTCATTTCTTCCATCTGTCGTTGATGAATGGAATTCAATTCCACAAAGTATTAGAAATCTAGAGTCTGTTTTAGTAACATACAATATTTTAGGCTTATCCAAATCAAAAGCAGTTGTAGACGACAATATGAAAGGAACTGAAAATTTGAAATTTGTGTTGTGAAAGGTAGTAAACATTGTGGGAAAAGGAGAAAATGCTGGTTACCAGCATGCATTTAGTTTTCTAAAGGCTTTCTCGGGGTCGTCAACAGAAGGGATTGTGTGGTAATGGGTTAAGCGCCCCCCCCCCCCCCCCCCCTCTTTCTGCTTAAGCATGACATATGACTAAATGGTCGTAAGGCCAGGCTAGGTCACAAATTTCCCATTTTTTTTCAGAAGAAAGAGGGAGAAAACATTAAATAGGCACATAGCTGTATAATTATCATAATAACTCCACATGTATTTTATTTTATTTTCATTTTTAACCACAGCGATTTCCATCAGTTTATGTTATAGTTCTATTGCCTAAAGGAAAATATCTTCGCCTTTATTTTTTCGTACACAGAGTTCTTTAAATCTGACCCTTCGATGACCCTAATAGAGTTTTTTTAAACAGCGATTACGTAATTGCTGTTTTAATAATATTGGTTTTATACTGTTTCGATATTTTTCGATGCACCTTTTGATAAGCACCCCTGGCGACGAAAATTCGCTTTCCACTTCTGTTTTTTAAATCCAAATTTACCGAGTGTGCATGTACTTTTGTTCATTGATATATCACCTGCCTTGGTATTTTAACGCAATCTTTCTCCCCGATTCATTCATTACACGTCAATTTTTTTTTAATAATAATAACCTTATCCTTTACAAAGGCAAAACGAGCTTGGCTTCAACTGATGATTTTCTTAGTATGACGTCGTAAAGCGGTCGTATAGAACAAGTTGTAATAATAACAGTACAAGTAGAAGTAGTAGTAGTTATAGTATTAGCAGTAGATGTAATGATAGTAGCTGCTAGTAGTGGTAGTAGTAGGAGTAGTATGGTTTCTTTTGTCGTTGATGAACGAAACCTTAAAAATCATATGCACCGTGTGAGGCCATGTTTATCATTTATCCAATTACCATGCAAAAATCCGTACTTTTGACGATCCTGAGAAAGAAGCCTTTAGAAAACATTGTGAGAAAAGGAGAAAATGCTGGTAACCAGCATTTTCTCATTTTCCCACAATGTTTTCTACTGTTCACAAAACAAATTTCAAATTTTAAGTCACTTTTGATTTGTTGTCTGCAAATGTTTCGATGTGGACAAACCTAAAATATTGTTGGTTGGTAATGAGTTAAAGGATATATATAATATATATAATCTTTTCTAGACAATAAAAATTTTAGACCGTTCCATTTTGAAAGCATTTGCAGACAACAAATTATTTTTGTCTCAAATGATGGCTATTTTCCCCCCGAAAGAATAGTTGAGCGGGGAAATGATGGTTAGGAGCTTTCACTCTTATTTTTCCACAATGTTTTTGAAAGCCTCTTCCGTCAGGACCGCAAACACGAGTGATTGCCTGATAAAAGGTTAAGGCATACCAGAAAACTGTAATTAATTGGAAGAGCAATCATTAAAACAGGCTAAAGATGGGGGGGGGGGAAATCTACTCTAAACGACTTTGAATGAAAAATTTACCAAATATTCAAAAGTTGGCCGAACCTGGAATTGAACGAGCGACCTCCTGTTCAGAAACCCATAAGGGTACCGATTAAGCTACGTAGGCTCGGGCATAATGCGTTTGAAATATGTTGGGAAAATGAGAAAATGCTGGTTACCAGTATTTGCTCCTTTTTCCTACATTTTTCTGTACATTCTAAGACAAGACCGTTACTTGAGCCACATTTAATCCTTGACCACACAATCCCGAGTTTTTACGACTTAAGGAAGACGCCTTTTGAAAACACGTTGTGAAAAAAAATAGAAAATGCTGGCTGATGACGAGCCTTTTCACCTTCTCCAACTATGTTTTATACCAATGCAAACACATTTTTTTTTTATTTCTTATTCAAAATCATTGCGTCATCTTCAAAAGTTTTTGATCTGAGTAAGCTTTGCATTTTGTCGTTTGGAAAACGGATTTGTTTTTTTATCTGTAAATGCCGTCAATCACTATGAGACAGTCTTAAGTTTTTTCGTTTAGTTAAGAACTTGAGAAAAGAAAAACAAATGCTTTTGTAACTGCGCGCAAGTCCAGGAAAGGGAATTATAAAAGAATAAAGGAAATCGTAAACAACACTTAGCGATTGTAAAAGAAATGTGACGAAAAGGAACACTGAGTCACATCAACTGGCAACGTCACTGTTTGCAAAAGTCTGTTACGGATTTTAGCAAGTTATAAAATATATATTTGAACCATTAGTTGGTGCCTTTATATAATGTACAATTTTATTTCATGCTTTCCGGTGGGATATCGAGAAATAGCAGTGAAAATATTTTTCGATCTTACACCAGTGAAAATACCGATTTTCACGTTCTTGTTGCCTAGGTAAACTGCGCGTGCCTAACAACCAGATGGGAAATATGACGTCATATACCTTACATTTCTCGCGCTTGACGTCACGTTGCTATGCGGGAGGGGTACACCACGGGGAATGAGGGAAAAAAATTGTACTGAATTTTGATAAAGCTCCTTCCAGAAAGGGTTAAAAGCATAAAATAAATAGAATATTTGTTTTTTTCGGTGTAAGATCGAAATTTATTTCATCTCGTGAACACCATCGGTAATATTTTCACTCGTGGCTGCGCCACTCGTGAAAATATTACCGATGGTGTCCACTCGATGAAATAAATTTCGATCTTACACCGAAAAAAACAAATATCCTCTATGTCGTTGGTGGTGGTGTTATTCCAGTTGTTGTTGTTGTTCCTTCTCCTCCTTCTTCTTGTTCTTGTTCTTCTTCTTCGTTTTCGCAGTCATCATCGTTGTTGTCTTCATCTCCGTCGTTGCATCATCATCATCATCATTATCATCATCATCATTATACTCATCATGGTCATCAGTACAATCGTCGTCATCGTCGTTGTCGCTAGTGCAATTATCGGCGCCATCGTCATTATAATTATTACTAAATCAAACATTTACAGGGCAGTAGCCTATTTTTGCTCCCTTTTTTTTTTTTTACCTTTGTCTTCTTTTGTATTCCTGCTCTCACGATGTAAACAGCACACCAAGCAACATTATCATCGATAGTGATCATCATCACCATCATCAGCAACAACCATCAACAAAGAATATCTTAATTCTTTACCAAACAAGCCCTGGTTTTAACGAAGCCTTTTGAAAAGAAGCCTTTTGTAGATTGTTGGAAAAGGAGAAAATGCTGGTGACCAGCATTTTCTCCTTTTTTCAACAATGTTTTCTTATCTATCAAGGACAAATTCAGCCATTTATGGTTTGTTGTCTGCAAATGCTTTCAATTTGGACAAGTGTAAATTTTGTCGTTTGGTAAAGGGTTAACATATAATTAAACATCGCAAATACTGTAATAAGTTGCGTGGCTGTGCATTTGATTATCCGTCATACCAGTTAAAGATTACACTTTTTTACTTACAACTGGATGCTGTATAAATAAAGTCATTAGTCTAATAACTCAGGCTACAGTATATAGTCATCATACTTTTATCTTTATGTAAACGGAAATGCACCAATGCTGAGAAATTAAAAAATAACATTTTGGACGTAGACAGACAACAGATAGATAGACAGACAGACAGACAGACGGGTAGGATGGCACGTACGATGACAGGAAGGCGGGTGGATGTCAGTGGACAAGCAGACAGACATTCCACAAAAAGTGGTCCGGTTTATGTGGTTTTGTTCTCTATTTCATATGAATTATAGATGGATTGAAGTTCATAAACACCAAGACGTTGGTCCGGATGGACCGACAGATAGGCACACAGATACACATATTTGCAAACATGTTTGTGTTCTATTTGTGTTCTATTACACTTTCTGAGTAACAGCTGAGCATGATGCTGTATAAATAAAGCCATTAGTCTAACAGACAGATAGAAAGATATGAGATGGCAGGAAAACGGGCGGTTGTCGGTGGACTAGCAGACAGACATTCCACATAAAACGGTCCGGTTTATGTAGTTTTGTTCTATATTTCATATAAATTATGGACGGATTGAAACTCATAGACACCAAGACTTCAAAAATGGTCCTGACACATATTTGCAAACATGTAAGTGTTTTCTATCTGGTACACAAGAATATACAAAACTACTACTACTACTACTACTACCACTCACCACTACAAAAAGTTAATCCTCAACATTGTACAACTGCCTGTATTGTCTGCTAAGTGACGCTCATAATCTTATAATACAGTGTCCACCCAACCATTCACTTCCTCTTTGTTATACTACTGCTGCATTAGGTCACCACCGTGTGGATGATCTTTCATCTTTGGGCCGCTGAATGCCAATCTCCGAGCAGGGTTGTCGTTCACCATACATCTCTGCAATGGGCTAAATGACAAGAATCTTGTCAAACCGAGGAAAAGATGTTTTGTTACGGTTTAACTGTTTCATGTGTAACATTATAAAGTACACAAAGGAAATATGATTCTGGATACATTATAGGTGCATTCAAACTGATGAATTTATCTGTATATAATGGAACTATTTTTTTCCAGCTTCTTTACTGATCAGAATCTTATGCCAATTTTAACAAAAATGGCTGCGCCCATGAATGGTGACAACAGTTTAGACACACCGATGGATCTTAGTTTATAAGATTAAAGAACAAGTTATGGTCCTTTAAAAGACATTAAGTTTTTCAGAAAACCCGTCTTTTTTCACATTTTCTACCATTTAGTCTGATTGGCCGTATGCTGTTTGAACAGCACACAAAGTATTCGATATTGGTCTCTCTTTCACCGGCGTTTGTGTCGCCATTTTGAGTTCTGGTCATGTGATGAAAGAATCATGTAATGACGGAATACTTTCTGAGCCCACTACAGAGGTGAATGTGAATGATCCGGAGTGCAAGAGAGTGGCTGAGTGCAACACATATATAATGCATTTGGCGGACAGTGTAGATCAACCTTAGACTTTCAAGAGCGACATTCATCGTACTGTTTTTAAACGTTTTCTGTATAGGGAGGTATAAACTTGTTATATGGTAAAGAATTAATATACACATGACTGTGTAAATACTGCTTATTATTTTCAAACATTAAAAAGCTTCGAAATAATATGACAGAAGACAACATCACATTCGAACGTTAACTGAGAAAACTGATTACGTTTACTAATTAATAACAACGTTTTTTCCAGATGCCAAGTGTAAATTTGTTATTGACGTATTTAGCATGCTGGTATCCGGCGTTTCTAATTAAACCTTATGCTTCCAAGAGCGACTCACTGAGCTTTTGCGGACAGTAGAGATCAAGATTAGACTGCACAGACATGGACATATTTCCACAAAACTAATTGCCTTTAAAATAGAAAAAAAGTTTGAGTTTTTTTTTTCTGTCCGTGTAAAAGTTTCACATCACGTATTTAACTCTTTCCCAAACAAGCCCTGGTTTTTACGTGTCTGCAGTACAAGTCTTTAGAAAACACTGTGGGAAAAGGAGAAATTGCTCTTAACGAGCAATTTCTCCTTTTTCCCCCAGTATTTTCTAGCATTTCGGAAAACTTTCTGCCGTTCTCATCAAATTCAAAATTGTCATGTGCAAACGTTTTGAGTTTGGGACAGTCTAAAATTTGTCATTTGGGAAAGGGTTAAGAGAATAGAAGGGTTACTTCTTCTTTCATCGCATCTTTTGGTTTTCTCTGTTGCTATTTCCACTCATTCCCTTCACCCATTGCCCCCACCCATCCCATGAAATCCCATGAAATCCCATGAGACAAACCTACAATAGAAGACTTTAAAAATATCTACGTAAATTAAGGCTCCGGGTTTGCCTGCGTTTAAATCTAATGCTCAGCTCATTGAGCATCTTCGCAAGCCAAGGTTACAATCACTGATGGAATCTTACCATGGCGGATTGAGCCCGATTTCGAGATTCCCGCGATACGCCCCCTGTTGGATGCTGCTTATTATCTCCCTTTACATCATATTTCTTATAGCCAATGAAATATAGTTTTACAAAGCGCTTACGAATACAATAATTCAACATGAAGCAATAATCACAAACGTACTTCGACATCCCATGGTCAGGTGCTTGGTTATAGTCTAAAACCTCTGATAATTGATTGGTCACACTGAAACTTTCTGTAAATATTGTTCGTCTATGTTTTTTTCGGTAATAAATCATTACAGATCCTGCACACATCCACGGAGGTATTCATGTTTACCATCTATTTTTATCCGAAAGGTCGCGACCTTTTTTTATTTTTATCAAAGATGAAATGCTACGAGCGATTTGATTCGTGCAATTAGAGCTAGCTGCAACCAATTAAAGTGCGTATCGAGGGAATGTCGAAATCAAGCTCGGTCCGCCAAGGGTAGAGTAGCGTAGTGGTCGTCACCCTTTGCTTGCAAAGATGCCCATTGAGCTATAAAGGGCAATTGCAAAAAGTATACTAACCCTTTACCAAATAATCCCTTTTTTTTACGATCCTAAGATAGGAGCGTTTTGAAAACATTATCGGTAACCCGTATTTTCTTCTTTTCCTACAATGTTTTCTACGCCGCTGCAATCAGTTTTCAATTTTTGAGTTACGTTTATTTTCTCGTCTGCAAGTACTTTCAATTTGGACCAATCTAAAATTTTGACGTTTGGTAAAGGGTTAAAAGCCAAGACCGTTTATAACGTGTTGCCAAGCGGTCCAGGTTTTTTCTACGAGATACGTTTTACCAACCAAGCCAGATTTAACCCAAGTATTAATCGTCGGTTTACTAAAAAAACATCGCAACTACAGCTTGAGTCAAGCTGTAGTTACGAGATTTTTTAAGTACACCGACGATTTGTGATTGAAAATACACATGTACGACATACGGCCTTTTTACAGATCGTGACACCTAAAAACAATTCAAGCCATCAAGGGAGGAAAAAGGTGACTGAGATTTCAAATATGTTTTCAATAATTGTGAATCAAAAATCGAACTGCATGTTAAGCAAGGCTGACACTTGCACGATTCTGTGACACGCATTGGCACGATTCGAGTCATGCCAGTGCGCAAACTAGTCGTAAACTGGCGTGAAGTGTGCGTAAACACGTCGTGACTGCGTGCAATGTCGGGACAAAAATTTCAAAATGTTCAAAATTTTGGTCATGACAAAATTTCGGGACCGGGTCGTGAACTATGCGCAGACTGTTCGTGAAATCGTCGGGACGATGCGGGAATATGCGTGCCAGTGCGCGCCATGCCACGAATGTCACGAACAGTTCACGTCGAGTTCACGAATATTTCACGACATGTTCACGAGCAGTTCACGACTATTGCGCGACAATGGGGCTGGCGTCGGTGCGGGGGTATATATAGGGCTTCCTGAACACTGCTCGCCATTCCAGAGATCGCCAGCGAAAAAACATCACAGAGACAAGATGTCAAACAAAGCAGACACGAGCCTCCCATTTCGTGCCCCAAAATGGCACGACTTGCCACGACAAAATCGTGGCCAAAAGTCGTGCGAGTGTCAGCCTTGCTTTATGCTGGCAAAAGCACATCGATTCACGCCTAATCCTAACAAGAATTTTGTTGGAAACCGAGCTGGTAAAAAGCTTTCTCCCCATTTCCACAATGTTTTTTCCACATTTTTATGTACGAGTCCTATTATTTTAGACTAATTTGTCGTTTGCAAATGGTCTCATTTTGGACGAAACAACGTCCGGCAAAGAGCTACTATTAAGCATGTATTCCTTGCACCTATGTACTCTTTCATTTATTCATTTATCTATTTCTATCTATTTATTATCAATGTTTATTTCAACCCTTGAAGTGCTGAATTAATACAAGAAAATTTTAAATAGGAAAAATACCTGAAGCATTGCTGAACTAATCGTTTTTTCCAGAATATGTAACAAAATAGAGGACAGTGTAGATTCAAGATCAGACTGCACGTTCTGTGCAGTCTAATCTTGATCTACACTGTCCACAAAAACAAGCTAAGTTGGTTCCAGCGCTTTAACCCATTACCACACAATCTCTACTTTTGACGACCCTGAGAAAGAAGCGTTTAAAAAATATTGTGGGAAAAGGAGAAAATGCTGGTAACCAACATTTTCTCCTTTTCCCACAATGCTTTCTACCCTTCATAAAACAAATTTCAAATTTTCTGTCACTTTATTTTGTTATCTGCAAATGCTTTCAATTTGGACTAGTCTAAAATTTTGTTGTTTGGTAATGAGTTCAGGGTTAGGTCAAATACCTAAAATACTTTTGATAGCACGCAGTGCAGTGTAATGAAATTTCCGCACTTCAGATAACAAATGGCTCTTAGAAGGGATACTCATTTCCGTTGAACTTTACAGTACGAGATTGGTGGTCAGAACAGGTAGGAGGTAAAATCGTCAATGGCCTACACTTACTTTTTGCAGCATGTGATCTATAACTGAGCCATGATTTAACAAAAGGGGACTTAAAGGTGGCCCGTTGTCTGCGCATGTCATATTCTTGGAAGATTCGACTGTCTTATGTGACACATCACTAGCCCCGAAAGCGGGCTGACTGTAATATTACGCTCTATAAAGTAGCAATGTAGAAAATAGCTTTGATCAATACGTTTGAGGAGAAATGAGACAGGCTTTAGCTCCAGATTTCTCTAAACTGCTGATCATAGCTGAGTGAATTACACGAAGTAGCGTTTTATTGAGTAAACCTTTATTTCAGTTTTAAATTCAAAGTAACGGTTGTTGCGTGGTTCGGTTCTGTACCCAGGATGCCCATATCAGATAGATGAGTATTTATAGAATGCCATCTAGAGGGAGATAATGAAAGGTGGCTCTTCAGATTTTGGGACGAAAATTTTACAAAATAATCATCCCTGATGCTCCCAAAGCCTTTTAATTTTCATTCATAAAACATCCGGTGGTCGAAAACCATCCGACAGCATGAGAAATTAGGGATTTTCCATGGCCTGGGTCTACGCCGAAGGGAAACACGGTCTGTTTTTACATGAGCAACTCCCTTATTTACACACCGTAAATGCACAGACGAAGCTTCAAACATAGCGTCCGAAGAAGACATTATGGAATTGGAATTTTAAGTGTTATTATATAGTCACGGGCAAGTCACTTGACATTCCCACAATGTCTTTTCTTCTATTTATGGCGCGAAATATAAAAATAACATTAAGAGGCTGCGTAGCCTTTTAAGAGAATACCATGAAAAAAAATATTTTTTTTTTAATTTTATGATTCTTAATTATGGATGATTTGTATTGTTAATTCATATAAATTTCAATGATATATTGGCAAACGACACAAATTTAGAATTCCCCATATCTAAAGCATTTGCAAGACGACAAAGTTTATTTGCCCCATATCACTGTATGACAGTATATATCTTTGAAAAAGTAAGAAACGTTACGGGAAAAATTAGAAAAGGCCGGTAACCAGCAGTAGGAAACATTACAGGAAAAATAAGCAAACGCCGGTAACCAGCACTATCACCATTTCCAACCATGTTTTCATAACTCTTCTCAACAAGGGTCGTAGAACATGATGTTGAAAGGTTAATTAAATATCACAGTGTTCGTGTCATCTATAGTAAGGCACACAGAAAAAGATTCTATCAGTACAGAGGGATTGCTTTCCACCAAATCAACAGAAAAGTTCAATATCAAGGTAACTGTACATGTATTTTAAATCTTTGTCGTGAAAGTCTAACCATTTTTTTTTTCTAATGACAAACATTCGAAGTTGTCCATATTGAGAGCATTTACTACGAAAAATCGATGCCGAATAATGATAAAGTCGTTGGTGAAAAAAAAAACGGTTGAAAGAATACAAGAAAACTTGAAAAAAAGTAAGAGATCGGGTACGTATTCACCAACCATTCTTGAGAACGTTCTTTTCTTACTCTTCAAGATTTTCTAACTGTGAAAGTAACAGAACTTCTGATTGGCTAAACCGAATGGTTTAGCCAATCAGAACTTCTGATACTTTCACATTGACAAAATTCTGAAGAATAAGAATAAGACTAAGAATGTTCTTAAGACTGGTTGGTGAATACAGACCCTGAAATACTATTAGAAGTTGACGGTGGAAATTTGCTTGCAAATAGATTCAAGTGGTGGGCAAATTTATTGAAAATTCATTCATCTGACGGTTTACAACATTTTTTAATTGATTAGTACCATTATTATTATTTCATTTTCCTTTATTTCCAAAGAATTATATATCTTAGCGCTTTGCATGCGGTTTTAGATGTTAGGTAGTTGCTTGGTTGAAATGACAATGATTTGGTAAGTGTTTTTAGAGTGTTTTTCTTCGGGCGTATTCCTTTCGCTACTCCGAACACTCCGAACATGTTCTAGGCCAATGGAGTATTTCGGAACTCTGTGTCGTGTTCTTCAGAACATGTTCTGACTGTTCTAATCCAATCGAGGTGTAGCGCACCTGCTGGACGGTTGCTAGGTGATACAAGATGGCTGAAAGACGGATAATTCGTCATGACAAAATTTGCAATTGTTTTTTTTTTTACATGACTACCATAAATATGGGCATAGTAGACTCGTCTCTGCTCTCTCTCTCTCTGCAGCTAATCATTTCCTTAACTAACATAGCTATGACAGTAGCTCTTGCAACAGCCATCATGCCAATGTACTTTAATTTCGATACGGTTTAGAACAAGGTTCCGAATATGCTCCATTCAGAATATACTTCCGGAACAATGTATTGTGTTCTGAAATATTCCTTTTGGCACGTTCCAGAACAGCATTCCAGAATACACAACAATGTGCCAGAACAGGCGAAAGGAATAGGCCCTTCCTTATTCATCTGCTATGTAGATGTTATCAAGTAAGTCATGTCAAAGCTCGGAAACGAGTCTAGTCTCATATTTAGAGCTATTTCTTTGACATTTACATCTGAAGTTTATTGTTTCTGCTATTTACTTGCACAATTTTTTCAATCCGCATGTTATTTGAATATGGCATGCAAAACGAGGAAAGGGGCATTCGGACATTTTCGTATAGTGTCAATCCCGAACCGCACGCGCAATCTGCGCAGACTAATCCGAAACGACACTTTTTTACTTTTTTTTATGTAATTTTCTCTTTTTCGCAAAGCTACTGTATGGCAAAATCTGATGTAGTCGTAAAGTGCCGTCTGGATCCGCCAGCGCAGACTGTGAAGGCTGATCGGTGACGACACTGTAGGCAAATGCTCGAAAGCTCCTTTCTGCGTGTTGCATGCCATATAGCATCTTCGCAAGCCAAGGGTGACGATCCACTACGCTACTCTACCCTTAGCTGATCGAGCTTGATTTTTACATACCCTCGATATGCATTTTGATTGGTTGCAGCTTGCTCTAACTGCACGAATGAAATTGTTCGTAGCATTTCATCTTTGATAAAGATAGAACAAGATCGCGACCTTTAGGATGAAAATAGGAGGTAAACATGAATACCTCCGTGGATGAGTGCAGGATCTGTGATAATTTATTACCGAAAAAACGTAGACAAACAATATCTACAGAAAGTTTCAGTGTGACAATCAATTATCAGAGGTTTTAGGAATGTCGAAGTACGTTTGTGGTCATTACTTCATGTTAAATTATTGTAATCGTATGCAGTTTGTAAAACGATATTTCATTGGCTATAAGAAATATGACGTAAAGGGAGATAATAAGCAGGATCCAATAGGGGGTGTATCGCGGGAATCTCGAAATCGGGCTCGAACCGCAAAGGTAAGGTTCACGTAGTGATCGTAACCTTGGCTCGCGAAGATGGTATGGAATGAGAATGAATGAATGGTGTTTTACGCCGCTTTCAACAGTATTTCAGTCATATCACGGCGACAGTTCACATATTCATGTTTCCTGGGTTTCACCAGTACTAGGCTAGGCTCTGAAGTGTCTTGCCCAAGGACACTCCTGTGAAAAAAACCCAGTGGAGCCAGCGAGGCTCGAACCTGGGACCTCCAGGCTACGAGTCCTACACTTTACCACTGAGCCACACAGGACCCAAGATGGTATGGATCAGGACTTAAGAACAGAAGGTAGCAGGTTCTATTTTTCTACTTCCCAGCTCGGTCAGTTCCAATCCGAGGATTTATGATAGTCAATGGCTTACAAATAATATTGTGCGGAGAACTGGTAAAGAGAAGCCCGGGAAAGCATGGATAAGTGCACTGGCCGCCGCGATATGACTGGAAAAGTGTTGAATAAGACGTGAAACACCAAACAAACAATCATTCAATCATGCTATTCAGTTTGTAGTTTATGGGTAAATCAATCGACTGCTTTCAGATACATTGCCGCTTCATGTACAGAAAAGGATGGGACAAAGCTAAACAAGGATAGCAAACGGTGATCAGCGGAGATTTTTTGACAACTAAAATGGGCTGCAAAAATATTCTTCACCGCCCCAACAGAGTGGGTTCAATAAAAAGCAGTGACGAAGATTATACTCCTTTCTGGGCGGTGAGCAATGATCTCGGTTCGTTCCGTACGTCCAGGATGCTACAGCTCACGATACTGAATCTCATCGCATGTGCACTTCTAATTGGACGCTGTATTGCTATCATCGTCATGGACATACAGGTAAATAGAGTTTATTTCATCAGGTTGTGGTTAATATGGGGGAAATATTTGCCGAAAAAGGGAAAGGTATGCAAAAATAACAAGCGCCTTAACGTTGTCTGCGCATGTCATATTCTTCAAAGATTCGACTGTCTTATATGACGCGTCACTAGCCCCGAAAGCGGACAGACTGTAATATTACGCTCTACAAAGTAGCAATGTTGAAAATAGCTTTATCAAAACGTTTGAGGAGAAATGAGTCTTGCTTTAGCTCCAGATTTCTCTAAACTGCTGATCATAGCCGAGTGAATTGCACGAGGTAGCGTTTTATTGAGTAAAGGTTTATTTTAGTTTGACATTCAAAGTAACGATTGTCGCGTAGGAATGTGGTTCGGTTCTGTACCCAGGATGCCCAAATTAGATAGATGAGTATTTATAGAATGCCATCTAGCGGGAGATAATTGTGCCGTAAGGCACTCGTTATTTTGGCATACCTTTCCCTTTTGAGGCAAATATTTCCTCATATTAGCCACAAGTTGATGAAACAAATTAAATTATATTAAGTTTCATTCTGAATATTTTGTCAACGAATGACACTTTTAAAACTAGTGATCTCAAGTCAATAAACCAGATTTTCGATAGGAGGAAATTATTCACTGTGACGGGGAAATAATTCCAAACAAATATATGTGGTCTACAGTATTACTTATACATGTATATTTATTTCTCTTGCAACAGGCCTATTCATCGAATGCATACCTTGTTAAACAACTAGAAACAAGCGTCGACATTGGCGGAGTGATACATTACTGTCAAGAGGAACGAGGAATGACTTCATTTTATGTGGCATCCGACAACAACCCGCTTGTTGAACAAATGCTCCAGCAAAGATACGAAAACACAGACGAGTACTTACGAAAAATGACGACATGGGTCACGCTTGCATCTCCATCAAACCATTTCCGGTCACGAGATAAGTACCACGAGAAAGTGAAATCATACCGAAGAGCTTTCATGTCGAAGAACTATGGAGTCACGGAAATAATTGGGGCCTACTCGAATGAAATTTCGATTTTTATCGATTGGATCACTGGACAGTTGTGCACCAGAAAAGCCATGTTGTATTGGTTGGAGCTTGTGGCATATCATCTATTAATTCTGAGTAAAGAGGAGGCTGGTGTTCAAAGAGCTCTGGGTGCTTCTTATTTCGCAGCTGGTAATGACAATAAATACTATAAAACTATGCTTTATGTACCTTAAGGCGTCATTTTCGTGTAATATGTCAGGTGGCCTCTAAAGACAGGTTTCGTCATAGACAGATGTCTTCCCGTCAATTTCGCTCTTTATAGCCTTATATTAGGTTAGGTTATATCATGCGGTGTTTTTCGAAAGAAAATACCTGAAGTTTAGTATTCATCAGACAAGAATATTCTAGACTTGTCCCAAAAAAAGCATGTGAAATTGACAGTAAGATGTGGTCCAACTGAAAATTTCAAGACAGGGTGAAAGCATCGTGGCTTTTTTGTTCTACAGTTGGTTCACGCAAAACTGAAAAATGCATAAAAACGGATGGTCTGTTGGTTCGGATTGACCGGCACGGACTGTGCGCACTGATCCAAGACAACACTTTACACATATGTCCGAATGCCCCTTTCCGCGTGTTGCAGGTCATATGATATGAATATACTTAACCCTTAAAGTGCTGAATTATTACAAGAGACATTTATAAACAGGAAAAAACATCTGAAGTATTGCTGTACCAAGGGTTTTTTGGCCAGAATATGAAACAAAATAGTGAACAGTGTAAATGCAAGATCAGACTGCACATTCTGTGCAGTCTGATCTTGATCTACACTGTCCACAAAACAAGTTAAGTTGGTTCCAGCACTTTAAGGGTTAAGGAATGCTCTGTGACAAGGTAGTCTAATGTATCTGGAAAGAATCATCTAAGGTCAGTCTGCGTGTAAGCGCATGTGACCTTGATGGTGAATTTTCTTAGTGTCAAAATACCAGCCTTTGATTTTAAGCATAATAAAACCTTTGAATATGACAACGTCCTTGACATATGCATAATTAATAGAGTTTATTTCATCAGATTGTGGTTAATATGGGGAAATATTTGCCGAAAAAGGGACAGGTATGGGAAAATAACTGGTGCCGTAAGGCACTAGTTATTTTCGCAGACCTTTCCCTTTTTGAGGCAAATATTTCCCCATATTAACCACAACTTGATGAAATAAATTAAATATTATATTATATTTCGTTTGATTACTTTGTCAACGAATGCCACTTTTAAAACTATTGATCTCAAGTCAATTAAGTGACATTTTCAAAAAAAAAGTAGATCCAGATTTTCGGCAGGTGGAAAATATTCCCTGTGACGGGGGAAATAATCCCCCCCGCTTTAGTTACGTCATTTCTTTCCCCATAACATTTCTAAAAATAGACATATGATATAAAGTATAGATGCATTAACCCCCTCCCTACTCGGATCCCAGCCCACTGCTCGTGTAAAATTGTTTATATCAATGCACGTGTATATATACTAGGTTACTTAAGGTGGTTTTTTTTTAGATTTTTTTTTTATAGTTAGGCAATCGAACAACATGTGTGGACAGACTGATGCCTAAAAGTGCAGCTGATGGAGAGGTTTGGTATCAGAAAAAAATGCCTGAATGAAAGAAGCGCCGCGGCAAACTGTTATCCATTGTACCCGCCCGATACCGAATAGATAGCGAGCTGCCAGTTTAGCGCTGCGGACGCTTCAACGTGTTAACCACGTGACGTTAAACCTTTAATCACGTGATTTTATATTTACAGGGTATTTTTCTCCAGATAAGTTTCAACAGTTCAGAGACAAGGAGACCTTAAGTTCTAATTACTTCCTCCAGTCCACAATCTATTCTGCCGACTTGAAACGTCAACTAGATAAACATTTTGTGGGTTCTACAGTCGCCAGACATCTAACAGGCATGCGGGAGGTTATACATGACAACAAGCGCATTGCTTCTTCTGTGCAGATGGGTTCCTATTGGTTTGACAATATGACGGAGTATATCAATATTCTTAAGCATATTCAGGACCAAATGGCGATCCATATCACACAGGTTTGTGTAACACGCTTACTTTCTCATCTTTGTCTTCCCTGTTAGCCTCTTGTCTCTCTTGGTTTCCTCGCATTTTTGACATGAACGTGCCATGGTCTCTCTCTCTGCAGCGACGTAGGAAGCATTTCAAGATTGGGGGGGCTAACTTCGAAATACTGAGATTTTTTTGTGTGGTTGTTTCATTGCGCTAAGAACTCATATTTTAATTACTATGATTTTCAAAATTATTTTGGGGGGGGGGGGGGGGGCTAGGCCCCCCCCCCCAATGTTCCTACGGGCTCGCTCTATCTACATGTCTACTTGTCTGCCTGCTTGTCTGCCTGTCTGCCTGTCTGCCTACCTACGTAAGTCTCTCTTCGTCTATCAGAGAGTCTGTCTGTCCCTCATCTCTCTCTCCTCTCTATCTTAACTGATAAAATATATACTCGTACATTAGGTTTCAATGTTGTTATAAGAAATTTTTTTAATCACTTTTAACTCATTACCAAACGAAAAAATTGTAGGCTTGTCCAAATCGAAAGCATTTGCAGACAACAAAATAAAAGTGATTGAAAATTGAAAATTTGTTTTGTGAAGGGTAGAAAACATTGTGGGCAAAGGAGAAAATGCTGGTTACCAGCATTTTCTCCTTTTCCCACAATATTTTCTAAAGGCTTCTTTCTCGAGGTTGTCAAAAGTAGGGATTGTGTGGTAATGGGTTAAATGAAAGACACACTTGTATAATCTTGTATAATTATAATTGCTCCATACAGAAGTAACCACTTTTACATAGGAGTTATGCTCTGTTAAAGACGGCTAAATGCGCTTGCAAAAAGTATCAACCGGTGTCACTCTAAGCTGTCTGCACAGGCTGACATGGGTCTACTTTTTTTTGTCGATGTATTTGTAAACTTTCTCCTCGTCAAAGACTATTCTTCCTCCAGATCGAGTCTATTGTTAAACATTTTTATAATGAATTATCACAGGCCTTTGAAGCTCTATTGGTCTACCCCAGAACACTAAAATTGTCTATGGTCGATCATCGAACATTCATAGCACATTGGTGCATCGCCTGTGTATCACTGAATATATTTACAAACTTTTATTAACAGTGTCACTGTAAATAGTACATTTGGGATTCCCTCCGTACTGTATTTAATAAGATTTATTATATACAATAGAGAGGGAATCCCCAGTGTGATATTTATAGTAACAGTGTCCGATAATGAAAATTTCTTTATCCCTTTACAGACCAATGGATTTTCAGTGGCCTATGGAATTATTATGGATCCATAATGATGTATTAACCCTTTCCCAAATGACAAATTTTAGACTGTCCCAAACTCAAAGTGTTTACAGATGACAAGTTTGAATTTGATGAGAATGGCAGAAAGTTTTCTGATAGGCTAGAAAACACTGTGGGAAAAGGCGAAATTGCTCGTTACGAGCAATTTCTCCTCTCCCGACAGTGTTTTCTAAAGACTTGTACTGCAGACACGTAAAAACCAGGGCTCCTTTGGGAACGACTTAACTTGTTTGGTACAATAGATCTTCTTTTAACTTGTTTGGTACAATAGATCTTCTTTTTGCCATTGCACGACTCATATGAGCCACGAGCTGACAAAAGGAAACTTGATGCATCTGCGAAGTTATCTACCCACGTCAGCCTGTGCAGTCGGCGTAGGCTACCTGGGCCGAAACTATTCGCTATTGGTTATTTTATGTAAAGTCGTCCTCGCTGGTACCGCGCCATCTATGATACCGCGGTAATCCGGAAAAATACCGAATTTGCATGCGTAGCGCCACCTAAGCACTGTTTACTCTTTGAAATCGACAGCAGTAATGTTTTGGACAGCATCGGTTAAAAATAATAGATTTATCTTCGGTAATGATAAGTTACTTTCAATATTCACAAATTGCAAAAATAAAGCACAATTTTCCTCCATGTTTTTTAAATATCCCCCCCCCCACTCTTCTTTCAACTGATAATTCATATTTGCAAATTACAGGTCATCTGCTGTGGCGTCATAGTCCTCGCTAGAAACGAAAACTATGGTACATAAAATAGTTTTTGAAAATAAAACAGAATTTGTACGATTTTTTTCAAATTACAATGGTGAATGCGGTACCATAGCGGACTCCCTTCGGAGCACCTGTATCTAAAATGATAGCTTGACCTAGATTTTTTTTTGAAAATAGAAAGTAAGCTTTGATAGTACACATTTATTGTAACTTTACATGCAACAGTTTATCACAGTATCGGAACTTAATACATGTGAGTTCTCTCTCTTGCAGTAAATTTCCTTCAAAATTAACCCATTACCACACAATCCCTACTTTTGACGCCACTGAGAAATAAGCCTTTAGAAAACATTGTGGGAAATGGAGAAAATGCTGGTAACCAGCATTTTCTCCTTTTCCCACAATGTTTTCTACCCTTCACAAAACAAATTTCAAATTTTCAGTCGCCTTTTATTTTGTCGTCTGCAAATGCTTTCGATTTGGACAATTGTCGTTTGGTAATGAGTTAAGTACCGTGGTACCAGCGAGGACCATCCTGTATTCAAGAACCAGTTTACCTAATGATTAAATCGCTCTTTGAAAAGTGGATATCATGGATCCATTAGTATGTGATGGCTTGCTTAGTACCTTAGATTACGGAGATGCATTCAGCGCCCTTCCCTTCGCAAGAGCACGACGGTATATGTTTTACTGTTTCTCTTTTCCAACAGACAGTTGGTGCGGAGAACACGGCACTGGTACATGACATGGTGGGTAATGTGATTCAGCTGACAATTGTCATTTTGCTGTTACCACTTGTCTCGGTATTTGCTTACAACACTGTCCTCATGATAAAGAAAAATTCGTCAGAGCTGGCATCAAAGACCGAGGAACTGGAAACGGAACGAGCCCAAACAAGAAAGTTTTTAAAGATGTTTTTGCCGGAAAGCATTTCTGAGAAGTTTCATAACAATGAGAAAGTGATGACGAAAGAGTACAAGTCAGCCACAGTGATGTTCGCGACAATTACAAATATACAGGACATAACGAGGTATAAAATGATGAATATTTAGCTTTTTAGAATTATTGGCGAAAGTAGGGGATTTTTGAGACCGGAATAGTACCAGATTAGACTGTACAGAATATGCCCTTTTACTATCCGAGCTATGAATTGCGTGACTTCAGCGCAGGACGATCCGGAAAATGTAAAAGCTTTTATAAAACTCATTAGATCAGCGCTAATGCAAGTTACAAGAGTAGTTTGAAACCTCAGGATATCAGAGAACAAAAGATAAGAAAAAAATCGGAACCCATTTTCCACTGATAGCCAGGTTGTTTTTGTTTTTGTTCTCCGATTTCATTGAACACCTTGTGTTACTATCTACCATAGAGAAGCGATGGACAAATGCGCTATTTGTAGTAACATTGTCCGATGATCAGACAATAAAAATTTTAGCGTTTGGTCAAAGACCAATGTAGCTGCGAAGGCCTGTGAGTATGTCCATAGTGCCAGAGCATGACTCCATTTATGTACTTGAATCTGGGGGACGTATTCACCAACCATTCTTAGAGCGTTCTTTGCCTTATTCTTCCAAATTTCCTGTCTGTGAAAGTAACAGAACCTGTGATTGGCTAAACCATTTGGTTTAGCCAATCAGAAGGTCTGTTACTTTCACATTGACAAAATTTTAAAGAATAAGACTAAGAATGTTTTTTTAAGAATGGTTGGTGAATACGGACCCTGTTATCTTTCAGCCAATGTTCTTTCTGTTATCTATTATCTTTCAGTCAATGTTCGCCGATCCATGTGATACAGATAATCAACCATCTGTTCCAAGCAATGGATGACCAGATAAAAAACTATGACGTCACAAAAGTGGAAATTGTCGGTGAGTACGCCTGACGTATTCGATGAGGAGGGGGTGGGGGACCAAATTTAAGTTTTCTCTCTAGAAGTAAAACCAAGGCGGCCTGTATTTATCAACCTAGCCTGGGTTCCAGTCCATTATTATTTTTTTTTCTTTTCTATCATTCTGACATTACATTGACAAAATGACGGCCTATGGACATTCGAAGACAGATCGCAGCGACATCTAAATTTACCATTTAACAAGGGGGTACACTAGATAAAGCTGCAATCAGTTTTCAAACGTAAATGCCTAAAAGTAGATTACTGAAATCCAATAACATCGGTTTTGACATACAAACATTGACAACAAAATTTCAAACACGTTATTCACAGTGACTTAGGAGGGATAGTTTAACAATGATAAGGGTTGTTGATTGTTGCGATGTGTTTTTTCTTTATTGCACAGACCTGTTCGGGAAGGTCAGTCGTATATATGAAATAACCCCGTTGTACTTGAATTGGCCTGTAAAATGCTCGAACCCATCGTTTTCAAAATTGTGACGTCACGCAATAAACAAATTTATTATATACCTAACAATCCTGGAATTTCCCAGTGTAATAAATTTTGATATCATCACTAGTGACGATATCATCTTTCACTTTCACTTCCTGCCGTAATTTAGGAACTACTTTTTCATTAAGCACTTATAGATTGTGTTAATTGTAAGTTCTATATTTTCAACCAGACAATCCAACTATTTTTCGCATCTCGTTTTGTTCTTTTACATTATGTATTCATCCGCACTATGTCCCTGATTTTTTTCTCTCTATCCAAAGTATTGATTTCCACTTTCAAACGAAACATTAAAAATAATAATGTTAATAAGGTATATAATAAATAGAATAATCAACTGGTTATTTTTTATGTGAAAAATATCTCATTCGGATGCGTCATAAGGCGTTAAAAAAACTCGTGCTGCGCACTCGTTTTTTTCAACGCCTAACAACGCATCCTCGTGAGATAATTTTCATATCAAAAATAGCCAGTTGATTATCCTCTATGTCTTATTAGATTATCTGCACCATGCATGATCACGGGAAGACTCTCGAATGTCCCCTCTCCCTTTCTTATTTGCCATTCGGGTAATCTAATCAGACGTTGTGTTACTTCCATTCTGGAAACTGAAACCATGCAATAATTGTTAAGTAAAATGGGCCCTTATACCTGGCACAGCAGACAGTGTAGATCAAAGATCAGACTTAATATATTTTACAATCTGATCTCGATCTACAGTGCCTTCAAAGACAACTTAAGTTGCTAACGGCACCTCTAGGGTTTAAAAATGGCTATATTTTGCTCTAAATTATGACTCTTACCGGTATACGTATACTCGTGAACACCATCAGTAATATTTTCACGAGTGGCATAGCCACTGATAGTGTTCACTTGATGAAATAAATTTCGATCTTTCACCGTAAAAAAAACAAATATCCTCTATTTATTTCATGCTTTCCGGTAGGAAATTAAGAAATAGCGGTGATTTTTTTTTTTCGATCTTGCACTGGTACCACCAGTGAAAATACCGATTTTCATGTTATTGTTGCCTAGGTTAATTGTGTGTGCTTGACGTAATATTGTAATGCGTTGCTATGCGGGAGGGGTACGCCACGGGGAATAAGGGAAAAGAACTGTACTGGATTTTGATAAAGCTCCTCCCAGATAGGGTTAAAAGCATGAAATAAATAAAATATTTGTTTTTTTCGGTGAAAGATCGAAATTTATTTCATGTCGTGAACACCATTGGTAATATTTTCACTCGTGGCTGCACCTCTCGTGAAAATATTACCAATGGTGTCCACTCGATGAAATAGATTTCCATCTTTCACCGAAAAAAACAAACAAATATCCTCTGTATCTTGATCTCCGTAAGCATGAGTCAAATTTCCAATCTGCCAATCTTTTTTTTTATTATTTGAAGGAGGCGAAACGATGCTGGTTTCTGGAATCCCTTCTCGGAATGGAGACAAACATGTTGGAGAAATAGCTCGGCTGTCACTGGACGTCATGTCTGTTATGAGCCTGACAAACATGCCACCTCTGGACGTGGAGCTACAACCTAGGATAGGTTTCCATACAGGTGAGAACTGCCACAGGTATTCCAGTTAGATTGGTGTGACCGAATAGAATGAATAGAATGAATAGTGTTTTATGGCCCGTCGACAACTTAGGTCATTGGGCGCACTTACTTAGTAAACAATAATGCGAGGTGAAAATAACACACATGTGCAACAACGTAAGACAAACATGATAAATGAGGAATGGATGAAACACAAAATGATGCCCCTTTTGTCGCCTTTTACGACATGCATGCTGTCACTTTTGTTCCGCCAGATGAAATAGCAGATGTGACGATCGCGGGACTGCAGTGGTTTATTCTTATACCCCCGATTAAACCACACGGGGTCCCACAGGCCAACTGATTCCCATTCCAAACCCTATTTACATCAAGAAAAAAAATATAGGATTTGGAATAAGAACTACCCAACCTGCTGCAATCCTACGAATTACGAGGAAAGCAGCCGTTTGTCTCTAATTTTAGTCGCCTTCTACGACATGCCATAGAGAAAGGCCGAGGTCCTATTCTATAAAGTAAAAAAAACCCCGGGACCCCACGGGGATGGTGTGACCGAAACCACTGGACTTAGACGGTTGGTTTCAGTTGTTAGTTTGTGAACTCGTGAGCGCGTCATGTGCATGCTTGTTCTTTCATTCGTTCGTTTGATTGTTTGATATTTTCTGTATATCATTATTGTAAGTGAATCCTTTACCCCACAAGGCATTTCTTTGGTATCTGTAATTGACCCTAAATAACAGCACGGATGAAGCCGTTTCTGATGTGTATATGACACCTTTTAATAGCATAGAAAACATTGTGACAAAAGGTGAAATTGCTCGTCACGAGCAATTTCACCTTTTGTCACAATGTTTTCCAAAGGCTCCTGCGTAGAAATGAGTATCTATGGAGTAAAGAGTTAACCAGTGCACCTACCAATGCATTCTGATGTTCCTCTAGCAATAATTACGCAAGTCTTTTAAGCCACTGGCTTCTTTTCCACATTAGAATCGTCAAAATTATATAAGAGAGGGAGACAGGAGTGAATCCTGTGAGTGACTATTGTCAATCAAAACACTAACCCTGTGTTTCTGTGGGCTAAAACGTGCAATTCACTTGGACACGGTACAAACACGATTACGATTCGTGTTCGTATTATTTTCATAATTTCTATTTAACTCTTTATTCAACAGTGATAAAACACTTGATAAAGCCTAATTTACATTGTTTCGGGAGTGATTCGTGTAATGATAATAATAATAATAATAATAATAATAATGATAATAATAATAATAAAAGTAATAATAATGATGATGATGATGATGATGATGATGACGATGATGATGGTGATGGTGGTGATAATGATGATTACCCATAGGCCTAACTATTAGTATCCTATAGTTATCGAAATACATTTTACTACTCTGTATTCACCAGTTTTCCCAGGATTTTATGCTGACAAATTCTTTAACCCTTTACCCCATAAGGCATTTCTATGTTATCTCAAATTGACCCTAAATAACAGCAATGATGAAGCCGTTTCTAATGTGTATATGACACCCTTTGATAGCACAGAAAACATTGTGATAAAAGGTGAAATTGCTTGTCACAAGCAATTCCACCTTTTGCCACACTGGTTTCAAAGGCTCCTACAAGCAGTGCGTAGAAATGAGTATCTATGGAGTAAAGGGTTAATACTATCATAATAAATGTGACTTCCTGTTGTATTTTTTAAAATTCAAAAGCCATTAAATTCTTCGGTCATTCAGGTCCCTGCTATGCCGGAGTGGTTGAAGAAAGAACACCTCGGTTTTGTGTGTTTGGAGAGACCGTTAACATCGCACGTCAGTTGGAGATATCCGGACAACGTAAGTCGGTTTCACATCCCGAGTTTTAGCCACTCTGTCGAAAAAGCCATTGAGAACCTTGTTGCAAAAAGGAGAAAATGCCGACGACCAGCATTTTCTCCATTTCCAACAATGTTTTCTGGTCATTTAACCCTTTCCCAAAAGACAAACTTTTTGACTAGACCAAATTGAAAGCATTTGCTGACGACAATTTAACTCTTGCTGAAATGATGATTTCTGTCTATGATAGGGTAGAAAACATTGTGGGAAAAGGAGAAAATGCTGGTTACCAGCATTTTCTCCTTTTCCCACAATGTTTTCAAAAGGGTACTATTCCAGACCCGTAAAAACCAGCGATTGTTTTGGAAAGGGTTAAAGTAAAGTCAAGTTTTTTTGAGACATGATTTATTTGCCGTGCGTAAATGCTTTTTATTTGTCACGTCTTAGAATTCAATGTAGCTCAAGATCAGACTTAGATCAATGTACCTTTTTCGAGGAAAGTAGGAGAATGTAAATCAAGATCAGACTGCACAAAAGATTTAGTCTGATCTAAGACCTGCACTGTCCTCTATTTTGTGAAGTGTTCTGGCAAGAACAACCTTGACATGGTTATGCTTCGGCATGCTTTATTCATCTAGAAGTCGGCTGAATTGTGTTTGACTTTATGATTTCTAAATATTATTTCAGTTACATCGCGATGGCCAGTTTACCTATCCATCCTTTCCTGAAGTTTCTGTTACAAGTATTTCTCACAATATTATTACCACTTTGACTCTGACATTTTTACCTTAGACATTTTTACCTCTGACATTTTTTTCCTCTGGCATTTTTATCTCTGACATTTTTACCGCGCACCGCAATACAGTAGCTTTGATATTTCTGCCTTAAACAGCCCTTGAAATACGCATGACAGAGAAATGTGCCTACATGCTACTTAAGGATATGAAAGCTATGATTGTTGATGCAGGACCGCTTCATCTCAAGGTATGACTTGCTACTTTGTATTTTTGTAGGTTTAACCAGGGATCATACATATATAGAATCCCTGGTTTAACCCATGAACACACAGCTCCGAGCTTTACTACACAATCCCTGAGGAAGAAGCCTTTCGAAAATATTGCGGGAAAAGGAGAAAATACTGGTAACCAGCATTTTCTCCTTTCCCAAAACGTTGTCTACTTATTCAAAGACAAATTCCATCATTTGAGCACGCTTGAATTGTAATCTGCAAATCTGTGCAGTCAGTTGGAATCTAGAATTTTATCGTGTGGTAAACGGTTGATTTGGAAATAATGTGGAATAAAATTCTCATGTTTAGACGCGCAGGTGTTGCCAGATTGTTCCATATGTTGCTAATAAAGAAATTAATACTTAAAAAAAGTCTTTGAAATTTGTTTTGTGAAGGGTAGAAAAAATTGTGGTTACCAGCATTTTCTCCTTATCCAACGATTTTTTTCAAAAGATTTTCCTTTCTCAGGGTCGTCAGAAGTAGGGATTTTGTGGTAATGGATTTAATGAGTTAATGGTACTGTACGCAAAATCCTCTTACACGGCTGAACGTGTTTGTCATTGTGGCGCCGCATGAGCGGCGGCACTATATTTTTATTCGCTTTTGAAAAGTACCTATGGAGGCAGCCATAATTGTTTATTCGGTTTTAACGCATTTCGTAATTAGGTCATTTCGTACCTAGGCCATATCGTACAATCATGGTTATTTCATACTCGCCTATACTTTTTATCTTGCTCATTTCGTAATCACTTAGACCATATCGTATCCACTTTGGTCATTTCATACCCAGTTTTTAATATCAATTTGGTAATTTAGTACTTAGTTTTAATACTATTTTCTTGTGTCGTTTGCCGAATGACAACTGCTTTTGTGCATAATTAACCAATTGATGTTGAATTCACTGAAGAATGGCTATGATTGTGTTCTACCATTATTGTCTCTTTCTTTTCTAAGTTTTTGGATTCTAAATATTGTTAAGGGCTTCTCAAGTCATTTAATACTCACCAATTTCTGCATAAATTTACTTTGGCAATTCAAAATGCTGTTTTGTGCCTCTGTATTTCAGAAACAGCAGATTTGCGGCGCTATTGATGTTATGCATTAAAATTTACTTGTTATTGAATCTAAATAAATCGCGCCATATTCTGTGAAACGGGAGTGTATTCCATCTGCAAAAAAGTATCGACCCGTACTAGTCTGTGCAGCCCAAGCAGGCTAGCATGGATCGGTACCTTTTGCTATTTGTTTATTTTCTGCATGTCATAAAACCAAACTACTTAGTCATTCAAGTTCTTGTTAGACAAAAAAAATTGTTAACCCTTTATTCCATAGATACTCATTTCTACGCATTGCTTGTAGGGGCCTTTGGAAAACATTGTGGCAAAAGGTGAAATTGCTCGTGACGAGCAATTTCACCTTTTGTCACAATGTTTTCTACATTATCAAAAGGCGTCATATACACATACGAAATGGCTTCATCCTTGCTATTATTTACGGTCAATTAGAGATACCATAGAAATGCCTTATGGGGTAAAGGGTTGATTGACCCAAAATTAGGCGACGATATAATGGTATAATACATCATGGATATCTTCTAATATGAGGGGCTGGTACTCGATCCAAACTGCACAGTATACTCACACCCTTAGGCTGGTACTCGATCCAAACTGCACAGTATACTCACACCCTGAAGCTGGTACTCGATCCAAACTGCACAGTATACTCACACCCCGAGGCTGGTACTCGATCCAAACTGCACAGTATACTCACACCCTCTCTTTACCATTATTTCAGGGTATTGGTCAGATACGAACTTTCTGGCTGAGAGGCACTGTTTGATGATGGACAACGGAAAATGAACCCTTTTGCGCTTATCACAGGTCAATCGGAGAATCTTAAACGTAAACCATAAAACAAAAAAGACATTTCATGTATTTCAACCTTTTCAGTTTAAAAAAATTCACAGGCTAAAGAATATCAATGCGATGCAGTTTCCACAGTCTGTTTTGCTGGAATATTGCATATTCAGTGTTCTATTTGTTTTGTGAACAACATGTCTAGGTACTCATGATTGTTAAATCGTATAAAAAAAATGGAAATTTTAGTGTAACTGAATGTTTGCGATGAAGTGAGACCGACGGACCGACCGACCGACCCACACACAGACAGACAGGCAGACAAACAAATTAATTCTAAATGGTGTTTGCGTTAGTACATGTCACCATGTCTTTAACTTAATTAACTCATTACCACACAATCCCTACTTTTGACGACCCTGTGAAAGAAGCCTTCTGAAAACATTGTGGGAAAAGAATAAAATGCTGGTAACCAGCATTTTCTCCTTTTCCCTCAATGTTTTCTATCCTTCACAAAACAAATTTCAAATTTTCAGTCACTTTTATTTTGTCGTCTGCAAATGCTTTCGATTTGGACAAGCCAAAAATTTTGTCGTTCGGTAATGAGTTACGGGTTAATATCAGACTATGCTTTCTGTGCAGTCTGATCTTTATCTGTGCCATCAGCATGAACACTAAGTTATGATTGCCAGTGATGCGTTCCTGAAGTTTAATCTACACCTGCATAGACTAGACGACTGATAGGATGATAGATCTAACAAGCTTTACACAGAAAAAGTAAGCCATCCAGGGCCATCATGGCCCTCTTGTCTAAGAGAGGTGTAACCCAAATGCAACACAGTTCTAAACATGGGGCATATTCCTTTCGCCTGTTCTGGCACAATGTTCTGTGTTCTGGAATGCTGTACAGGAATGTGCCAAAGGAATATTTCAGAACACAATTTACTGTTTCCGGAAGTATATTATGAATGGAGCATGTTCGGAACATTGTTCCAGACTATATCGAAATGAAAGTGTATATGCATTGCAAGAGCTACTGCCATAGAGCTCTGTGTTAGTTAAGGAAATGATTAGCTGCAGAGAGAGTAGAGACGATTGTACTATGCCCCTATTTATGGTATTCATGTCGTAAAAAAGAACAATTGCAAATTTTGCCATGACGAATTGTCCGTCTGTCAGCCACATTGTATCATCTAGCAACTGCTCAGCAGGTGCGCTACACCTCGATTGGATTAGAACAGTCAGAATACGCTCGTATGTTCTGAAGAACACAGCACAGTGTTCCGAAATACTCCATTGACCTAGAACATGTTCGGAGTGTTCGGAGTAGCGAAAGGAGTACGCCCATGAACTTTAGCTGTCACATGATCTTAACCTAAAACATGTGATATGAGAGACTAACTCTGTTCTCTTACAATATTTAAGAAATGGTAACTAGCGTGTGTTTATTTGGAGTTCTTACAATATTTAACCCTTTCCAAAACAATCCCTGGTTTCTACGACCCTGAGATAGATGCCTTTTGAAAACATTGTGGGAAAAGGAGAAAATGCTGGAAACCAGCATTTTCTCCTTTTCCCGCAATGTTTTCTACCCCGCTGGAAACAAATTTAAATTTTAAAGTTACGTTTATTTTGTCGTCTGCAAATGCTTTCAATTTGGACCAGTCTAAAGTTTTGTCGTTTGGTAAAGAGTTAAACAATAAATTGTTTGCAAATTGCAAATCAAGATATTTCAAAATCTGTCACCACCCACAATCATCAGCGCAGCAATAATTTTGATGAATCAGAATTCTGCAAATAAATTTTTGGGTAGATCACCCAAGGACAATTTCTTGAAAAGAGCAAATGCTCAATAGTGACTAAAAACAAGAGCACCACATGCAGGTGCCAACAATTGGCTGTTATTTTCAATGAATAGAAATTTTCCCAACAATTTTTGAAAAGGGTCACCCTAGGAACATTTCTGTGAAATTATTTCAAACTCTGACCTGCTGTTTCAGAGAAGAAGAATTTAGAAATTCCTCTTCATGTCCCTGTAGTGCAAATAGCCCATAGCCATCAGAGCCATGTTTCTTGACAGATCATCATTTTGAGAACAATTTTTGAAAAGGGTCAACCAAGGAAGATTCCTGTGAAATGATTTCAAAATCTGACCAACGGTTTCAGAAAACAAGAATTTTTAAGAATTTCTTCATTTCTGTATAGTGCTAGTAACACCCATTCAACAGAGCCATGTTTCTTGACGGATCAAAATTTCGTGAACAATTTTCGAAAAGGGTCACCCAAGAAACATTTCTGTGAAACTATTTCACAACAGTTTTTGATGGAATCAAATTTTGTGCACACTTTTGAAGAGGACCTCCCAAGGAACATTCCAGCCAAGTTTGGTCCAAATTGGCCAAGTGGTTTAGGAGGAGTTGATGTTTAAAGAATTGTTGGTGACGCACGACAGACACCGGATGATCCTAAAAGCTCCCCTTGAGCATGTTGTGCTCAGGTGAGCTAAAAAGGGTAACTAGTAAGTGTTTATTTGGACGATTTTTGGCCCAATTTTTTGGTGTAAAAATAGATAACATACAATACATGTTTAATCATTAACAAATAATCATTTATTTTCAAAGAATTTATTGTATAATATCAAAATGTACAAAATCAGACTTCAAAAACATACAACTTCTGTAAATCACTTTTATAACAAAATTTGAAACCAAGTATTTTAATTCTACAAGTAAAAAAATTTTAACAAAGTTTGAAACCAAGTATTTTAATTCTACAAGTAGTCCTTTGTCATATATCTGGGCCATACTCTGAAAAAGGGGCTTAATGCATTTACATTGATGCATGTCAGCTTCTGAACTGCGCAGGCTGACCAGGGCAACAACATTTCACTACTTGTCAATTTTCTGCATGTTGAAGGAACGTTCTTCCTCATGACCACATCATTTGTTCGAAAAGCGGCTATTATGAATCTCTAATAGTGATTATTAAACTCTTTATACCACACAATCCCGACTTTTAACGACCTGAGAAGGAAAGCATTTGAAAACATCGTGGGAAAAGGAGAAAAGGCTGGTAACCAGCATTCTCTCCTTCTCCCACCATGTTTTCTACCCTTCCAAAATCAAAATTAAATTTTTCATTGAAATTCATTTTGTCGTCTGCAACTGCTTTCAATTTGGACTTGTCCAAAATTTTGCTGTACGGTAAAGAGTTAATATGATACATATAATGCATCACAAAGATGTATTTAGCCCCCTTTTACCAGAGTATAGCGCAAGTATACATATAAAATCGTAGCAATTATCATAATTATGTGAAGGAGACAATCTTATTTGAGGTAGGGTAAATTTCCAAAACTAATTACTTCAGAATCATTAGAGACATTGTCTTTCTTCCACTTCAATGAGTATGAAGCTTTAGAGCCCTAAACATTGAAACGTTTACTGTTGTTGCTGACAGAGTGGACTGCCTTTAGCAGACAGTGTGGATAAGTTTGATATAAGATACAGTGTCTTCTTTTACAAATCATTTTTAATATCTTTGCAAAATTCTTTTGAGTTCATTATAAGGAAAATTAGTAGATTATAAGGTCTAATAATTCATGATTTCAACAAGTAAAATTTACCATAAATATTCCATAACTCTTTAATTGTTAAAGAAGCCACCTTATCTTTTTTCATAAAGCATAGGGTTAAGCAGTTCTTATTTCAAACACTTAAGTTTCAAATATCAATCAGTCGATTTAAAAATGAAAACCCATACAACAAATTCCTGGTTCACACGAATGGCAGAGCCTAGTTTAACCCAAGAAAGCATAGCACAACCAAAGTGTTTTTTTCTCAGACAGTGTAAATCAAGATCAGAATGTAAAGAGTCTACATTGTGAGCAATTCCAATTTCAACAGTAAAAGACTTGAAAGGAATGAGAAAATTACAGTCCGCTCCACATATTACGAGATCGGTTTCAACGAGATACCGCTTATAACGTAAATCTTGCTGAGTCCCGGCAGAATCCCTTCTTTTTTTTCTTTTATTTTATACCGCGTAGAACGAGATCGGTTACGGCGAGATATCGGCTACAACGTAAAAAGAGTCAAGGCCCCAAACGTAAATTTCCCACCTTACAACGAGGTCTATTGATAAAATACGTCATCTGCATTAGTTTGTCACCATGCAAGGCAATTATCGAATAATTATCGGATTAACTTTCTAACATTAAACTATTGTCGCGTTTTGGATATGTTTGCGCCACGGGCTAAATTGATCCGTAGGTGATTAAATGTTATCACACATTTTTTTAGCAGTTTATACATGTAGCTTATGACTGCTCAGTTCTGATGGATGAAATGAAAACTTTACGCAGGTTCTTTGAGTGCCAGTCGGACATTGATCAGAGCAAATTTTCAAACTTAGCGAGTATTGAACAATTACTGGAGGATAAAATCAAAAACAAAAAAGGCTATCTAACAAAACAGCATTCTTCAAATAAATGCATATTTAATTTTTAAAATGCTAACATTCGTGTAAATATCTCGTAAATACATATAATACATTGTACAGTAAATCGACAGAGTTATCTGTCTTTGTATACTATTCAGAAAGAAGGTAATTAGCTACTTCCGGTGTAAACGAAAGTAAACAGTATGAAAGTCTGTATCTTTACGTATCTTTTCGATGTTTGATTTCCGATTTGGTTATAACGAGACCCGGTTACAACGAGATAATACTTCTTGTCCCCGCGATCTTGCTGTATCCGGAGTGCACTGTACAAAAGGAAGAGTATGTAATCTACAAAATAACCCTTTACACCGTAAAGCATTTCTATAGTATCTCTAATTGACACTAAATAACAGCAAGGATGAAGCCGTTTCTTATGTGTATATGACACCTTTTGATAGCATTGAAAACATTGTGGCAAAAGGTGAAATTGCTCATGACGAGCAATTTCACCTTTTGCCACGATGTTTTCCAAAGGCTCCTACAAGCAATGCATAGAAATGAGTATCTTTGGAGCAAAGGGTTAAGTCCTTATCAGCCAATCCTTTAGTTTAGTAATCATAAGGATAAAGACTTGTGAAAACATCGTGGGAAACAAAGGAAATGCTAGTAACCAGGATTTTATCTTTTTACCCCAACGTTTTCTAACCTTGAAAAATAAGCCCCAATCACTTTAGTAACATTTAATTTGGCATTTACCCACTCTAGTAATGAGAGTTAATTCTTTACCACACGAGAAAATTTTAGACTGGTCCAAATTGAAAGCATTTGCAGATGACAAAATAAAGGTGACTGAAAAATTGAAATTTGTTCTGGAAAGGGTAGCAAACATTGTGGGAAAAGGAGAAAGTGCTGGTTACCAGCATTTTCTCCTTTTCCCACAGTCTTTTTAAAAGCTTCTTTCTCAGGGGCATCAAAAGTAGGGACTGTGTGGTTATGGGTTAAAAGTGGAGTTAATTAACATAAACCTCATAGCTGGCCCTTACATCAACTCTACCATACGAGAAAGTTTGGGACTTAGCCAAATCGAAAGCATCTGCAGACAAGAAAGTAAATGTGACTCAAAAATTGAAATTTGTCTTGGGAAGGGTAGAAAACAATGTGGA
This sequence comes from Tridacna crocea, assembly GCA_943736015.1. NCBI lineage: Eukaryota > Metazoa > Mollusca > Bivalvia > Cardiida > Cardiidae > Tridacna > Tridacna crocea. Next base: position 19,706,418 of record OX031060.1, on the reverse strand, counting down.
AAAAGGAGAAGGGTCACCAGCATTTTCTCCTTTTCCTACAGTGTTTTCAAAAGGCTTCTTCTTCAGGGTCCTTAAAAGTCGGGATTGTGCGGTAAAGAGTTAACAAAAGGTAAAGTATGAGAATAATCAACTTTTACAATCAATAATCCTTTTAAAATTAGAGATTCTCTATCTAATAATAAAATCTCCATTGTATAATCACACAAATTATTACAAATTAACATAACAAAAAAAATCAATGAAATCGGATCAGCACCTCCTATATTTTGAGACAAAAACAACAAATACATTGGTACATCAACCCTTTTAATGCTAAAGACAGTATAAATCAAGGTAAGACTGCAGATAATGCACCATCTCATCTTGAATCTATGCCATCCACTCAGCAAAGCCTATAGCCCTGTACCACATGACAGAGTTTTAGATCTATTCAAATTGAAAGCATTTGCAGACCACAATTTCATAGTGACTAAAATGGTGCATTTTTTCCTCGATATGGTAGAAAACTTTGTGGGAAGAGGAGAAAATGCTGGTTACTAGCATTTTCTCCTTTTCCCACAAAGTTTTCAAAAGGCCTCTTCATTAGGGTCGTAAGGTTTAAGCTAAAACTCTAAGTTTCATCAGCTGTTTATTTTCAGCTGTGGCAAAGAGTGACGTCTTTATCAATGTGGCACTAACAGAATATTTCTTTTGTCAAACAGTTTTCTTTTTCCTCAACAATTTGCAGCTTTTGTGTCTACTAATAAAATTCTGAGACAATCTTCTGTTTTTATATTACTATAAGAAGAGATAACAGTTAAAAACTATACAATGTAATTTGAAGACAGCTTATTCACTACTCTATTTACAAAACTTTACCCTTTCTACCTGGTCTCATTGCCTAGTGAAATTCTGGAGCACAACTTTGAACATGTTCTTGTAAGATACTGGTTGGTTGGTTGTATTGGGGTTTAACGCCACTTCAACAGCTAAGGTCGTATCATGGCGGTTGGTGACGCACATGCGTTTCCTGGTTTTCTTATACCAGTACTAACATAACTTTCTTTCCAAAGCCACAGCAGGGGTGAGAGGCCAAAATATGCCAGAAAGAAAGTTGGCCTCAACCGGGTATCGAACTCACAACTACCAGGTCATGAGTCCACTGAGCCAACCGGGCGGGCTCTTGTAAGATATAGATGCTCCATTTACAAGCCATGCTCTTACAAAACGGGGCTTACTACATCCTTGTAATATACTGTACCTAGCAGGTCATCATATGATTTAGATCTACAGAATTTTTTTCGTACGATAGCCAAGAAAATCATCGGGTAGAATATTCATTTGACATGCAGAAAATTTACCAATGGCAAAAAGTTTTGACTCGGGTCAGGCTGTGTTGACTGTGCAGGCTGACCTGGGTTGATACTTTTTGCAGAAGCATTAAGCCCCCTTTTCAAAAAGCATGGCCCAATTCTACATTAGCTCTTTTACCCTCTACTCCATAGACACTCATTTCTACGCATTGCTTGAAGGAGCCTTTGGAAAACATTATGGCAAACAGTGAAATTGCTCGTGACGAGCAATTTCACCTTTTGCCACAATGTTTTCTACACTATCAAAAGGTGTCATATACACATAAGAAACGGCTTCATCCTTGCTGTTATTTAGGGTCAATTAGAGATACTCAATTATAGATACTCATTTCTACGCATTGCTTGTAGGGGCCTTTGGAAAACATTGTGGCAAAAGGTGAAATTGCTAGTGACAAGCAATTCCATCTTTTGCCACAATGTTTTCAATGCTATCAAAAGGTATCATATACACCTAAGAAACGGCTTCATTCTTGCTGTTATTTAGGGTCAATTAGAGATACCATAGTAATGCCTTAGGGGGTAAAGGGTTAACATATTCAAAAGTGGATGAAAAGATGGGACTTTTTTCATATCGGGTAAAAAAACAAAATCTGCAAAATATACTTGTAACAACTATTTTTGCCTCAGACAATACTTTCCACAGCTTTTTTTTACTGTGGCCTTCACTCTTTACCACACAATGCTGACTTTTAACAACCTGAGAAAGAAGCATTTTGAAAACATTGTGGGAAAAGGAGAAAATGCTGGTAACCAGCATTTTCTCCTTTTCCCACAATGTTTTCTACTCTTTTGGACAGAATTTATCATTTGAGCTACATTTGATTTGTCATCTGTAAATGCTTTTAATTTGGACCAGTCTTAAATTTTGTCATTTGGTAAAGAAATACCCAATTTGGATTGAATGGTGCAGAGCTACAACAACATTAGTGGAACCAAGAAGAAACTGAACGACAGAAAAAAATTATCTTACAAGAAATTGACAAAATACAAGATATTGCAAAGATACAAACACTATTGCTCAAACATGATTACAAGTACAGAATTGGCTTCAACAGAAAATTAATAAATTCCTAGGACAAATTATAATTGCTATTGATGTATTGCATACAGATATCATCCATGCTTTTGACTATACTCACAACTTTGCTCAACAAAATAGTAAAAGAATATATGATATTCAACAAATATATAAATTTTGATGTAGACAGGGAACATGATTTCAGTATATGGGTATCAGCGCTACTGCAATAACCTTTTATTTACTAAAAATTTAAGCCTTTTAAGCCTGTGTTTTAACTCTTTACCAGATGACAAAATTTTGGACTAGTCCATATTGAAAGCATTTGCAAATGATAAAAAAAAAGTGACTCAAAAATTGAAGTTTAATTTGGAAAGGGTAGAAAACTTTGTGGGAAAAGGAGAAAATGCTGGTTTCCAGCATTTTCTCCTTTTCCCACAATGTTTTTAAAGGTTTTCTTTCTCAGGGTCGTCAAAAGTCAGGATTGTGTAGTAAAGAGTTAAACAATCCTCTAGAAAGTGCTTTTAAAAATGTTGTGAAGCAGTAGAAAATGCTGATAACTGGCATCTTCTCCTAATCCCATAATACAGGGGTGTGCAATTTTGGAATTTTCCCACTTGCCCACGGACAAGTTGGACTGAATTTCCTACTTCTCCGCATTTAAAGTTTACTTGTCCTTTTTCCCCCAATTGCAATTGCATGTAGCGAGAGGCCTCACATTTAGGGATCAATATATTTAGTTTGTAACTTGAAGGTGTTTATTTCAACACTGGTAATGCAAAACTTGGAATAAATAGAGCATTTAAGGATCATCATTGATGTAAATATGACATTTCCGTATCTAGTTTGGCTAAAAAAATTCACTTGCCCACAGACAAGTGCTCTGGAAAAATTCACTTGTCCGCATGCAAAAAGTCCCGAGTTGGGCAAGTCGGGCATAGGAATTCCACACCCCTGCATAATAGTTTCAAATCTAACACACACATATTCTATTCTGTCATCTCATCCTCAATTTAATATCTGGAAATGATATCAATTTTGATGAACATAAAATTTTGGGCAGACAGGATGAAAGACAACCAGGGCCATAATACAATATTAGATTTCAGGCATATAAAAATTTGATCAAACATACATGTACATACAGCAAAAAAGAAAAAGAAAACATTTGTTCAACACACACCAAGTCCTACAGATACTTTCATTCCATCTTGCAAAAGCCCACTTTTGACATGTGGCAAGTGGAGGTACTGCTTACAAAGAACACCTTCTTTTTCTGATACTGTCTGCTATAGTAACCTGAAGCAGAAGGCTACAGAAAACAATAGTGAGAAAGGCAGAAAATACTGGATACTGTCATTTTTTCTTTTTCTCATGCTGTTTCTACCTTTACACAGACATTTCCCATCCACTGAACCACATGTAATTCATTATCTGCAAATACTTTCAATATGGATGGTTCTGAAATTCCATGGTTTAGTATATTTTAATCCTTCACAACAAGCCTCAAAACTTAACGCCCCAGAACAGGGATTATATATGTGTACATAAACATTTTAGGAAAAAGAGAAGATGCCAGTAACCATCATTTTCTTCTTTCCAAGTGTTTTCTAGTATTTCAAAGAAAGATTCCACCAATGAGCCATATTTAACTCTTTACCCCACGACAAAATTTTAGACTGGTCAAAATTAAAAGCATTTGAAGACAAAAAAAAAAAAAATGTAAGTCAAAAATTGAAATTTGTTTTCAGCAGAGTAGAAAACATTTTGGGCAAAGGAGAAAATGCTGGTTACCAGCATTTTCTCCTTTTCTCACAATGTTTTCAAAGGCTTTCTTTCTCAGAGTCATTAAAAGTCGGGATTGTATGGTAAAGAGTTTAAGTCTTTCCTGGACATTCTCGTCCTTTAGCGACCCTGACAAAAACATTTTTTGAAAAAATTCTTGGAAAATGAGATAATGCTGGTAACCAGCATTTTCTTTTCTTTCCACAATGTCGCATAACTTTCAGAGCCAATCACATCATTTGAACTGAATTTGTCATCTGCAATAGCCTCCAAAAAATGAACCAAGTCATAATTTTGTCTCCTTGTAAAGAGTTAATGAGCAAGGTTTTACCTGCAAGTCTTTTTTTTTTTAAATCAACAAAGAATGTAATAGAAAAAATAATAAAAAATCTTTGATTCACAGATCAAGTCACTGTTATTGTAAATTGCATTTTTTTTATTTACAGATCAAGTCACTGTTATTGTAAATTGCCTGTTTTTCTTTTCTAAATCAACAATTAATAAAATAAAAGATAACAAAAAAATCTTTGATTTGCGGATCAAGTTACTGTTATGGTAAATTGCAGTAAAAGTATAGGAGCAATAAAAGTTGACACTGTATCTACTTTCTTGAATGACTGTTTAATCAGTCATTGTAAGGGGTTGCCCATTATATTTGTCACTGCTTCTCAACTATCCCTGGTTAATCCTTTGGTGGATGATTTTCCAGCTTGTAAGCATCGCTTTAAAATGGCCGTATTTATCCTGCTGTTGTCTGCTACTATAAGATCAGGAACCAATTAAATACAAATTCTAATCAAATTCAATTCAGAAATTCAATCTGCTAGACAAACATACATGCCATAAAAAAATCAACAGATTTTCCATTCTGTTCTTGCATCAACTTCTCTTGCCTATGTAAAACAGATTTCAACCCTTTACCACAAAATGACAACTTTTAACGACCCTGGAGAAGAGGCCTTTTGAAAACTTTGTGGAAAAAGGAGAAAATGCTGGTAACCAGCATTTTCTCCTTTTCCCACAAAGTTTTCTTCTCTTTCAAAGAAAAATTGAATCACCTGAGCCACTATGAAATTATAATCTGCAATTGCTTTCAATTTGGATAGGCCTATAATTCTGCTGTGTGGTAAAGGGTTAACCTGCCTCTCATCTTTGAACTTTGCAACAGCAGACTTTAAAAACACAGATAATCAATTTTAATTAAACTGTGCTTGACAAACACAAACAGCATTGTGGGAAAAGGAGATAGTGCTCATTACCAACAATTTCTCCCTTCATCAAAATGTTTTCAAAATTAGCTTGCTGCAAGACTACAGCAGTTGCTTCAGAAAGTAGTGAGTTTTGTGGTCCTATCATTCTTCATTCTTTGTCAAGTTCAAAGTGCTTTTGTTCCAATTTCTTAGTTGTGTTTACAAACACAGGCTCAGGATTCAAACTCCCCTCTGTTACATGACTTACCAACAATCACATGCAATCATGTGGTAGCAATGCTTTGACTACTTTGCTCCATGAGACGTACACTAAGCTGAATGCTGATGCCATCAAATCCAGGTCAGTAACTTTTTATAATTACTGAGAGTTCTTTTCAAGCAGATCCTGCCATTAAATTTCGTAACTTTTTCAAGTTATCCATGGTAATCTGGTCATTTGGCTTGAGCTCTAGAGCTCTCAGATAGCTTTTCTCCCCTTCCTTCAGCTTTCCATTGATGTGATACATGGCCCCAAGATTCATATGAGCAGTTGCTTCCTGAAAGAAGATAACCTTTTCATTATTTACAGTTCATTCATGCAACAAAACCTCTAACACAAGATTAATTTGGATATTTACCTTGTAATTTTTCAATTCAGTATGTTGTATTAGTATCTTTTGTTTGTCACAAAGAGTTTATTCTGTTCCACTGTTTTTCAGTAAGACTAAGGTCCGTATTCACCAGCCATTCTTAAGAACATTCTTAGTTCTTATTCTTCAGAATTTCTTCAATGTGAAAGTAAAAGAACTTCTGACTGGCTAAACCAAATGGTTTAGCCAATCAGAGTTTCTATTACTTTCACAGTCAGAAAATCTTGAAGAATAAGACTCTTGAAGAATAAGACTAAGAACGTTCTTAAGAATGGTTGGTGAATACCGCCCCTGGTCTCAAAACCACTGATTGCTTTTCACTTTTTCTGTGAAGGGAACCAGTCATATTTTTTTAGTAAAACAAAGATAACTTACTTAGTCTTTTATCACAAATTTTGTAAGGCAATTTTCACTTTTTCTGTGAAGGGAACAATTGATATTTTTAGAGTAAAACAAAATTTACTTTGCTTAGTGTTTTATCACAAATATTGTAAGGCAAGAGCTGGCAAAACAGCTATGACTAAGAATGGAAAATACATGGGAAAGCATCTTTGTAAAAAGCATCTTTTCCCTAAATGGGCTGAGATGCTAGTATTCTGCAAACACTTATGGGCATGTCACATGATGTATGGTATCCTTTGATCATGTGAGATTACTTCGAATTGGAGCCAAATAAGCATTGTGAATCAGATCTCATATCATTCACTCATTACCGAACAACAATATTTTAGGCTTGTCAAAATCAAAAGCATTTGCAGAAGACCAATAAAGTGACTGAAAATTTTAACATTTGTTTTGTGAAGGGTAGAAAACATTGTGGGAAAAGGAGAAAATGCTGGTTACCAGCATTTCTCCTTTTCCCACAATGTTTTCAAAAGGCTTCTTTCTCAGGGGCGTCAAAAGTAGGGATTGTGTGGTAATGGGTTAACTCTTTCTGAATGACAAAATTATAGACTTGTCAAAATCCAAAGCAGTTGCAGACAACAAAATAAATGTGACTAAAAAATTGAAATTTGTTTTTGAAAGATATAAAAACTGTGTGAGAAAAAAGAGAAAAATGCTGGTTACCAGCACTGTCCCCTTCTCCCTGAATGTTTCAAAAATCTTTCTCTCTCAGGGTCATTAAAAGCTGGAATTTTGTGATAAAGCCTAAACCCTATCCTAAACAGTCCCGAGATGAAAGCCTTTTGAAAACATTGTGGGAAAAGGAGAAAAGCTGGTAAACAGCATTTTCTCCTTTTCCCACAACGTTTTCTACCCTGCCGGAAACAAATTTTAGTTTATGAGTTACGTCTATTTTGTCGTCTGCAAGTGCTTTCAATTTAGACCCGTCTAAAATTTTGTTGTTTGGTAAAGAGTTAAAATGAATATACATGACATACCGTAGGTTTAAGCTCTGTGGCTCTCCTAAAGAGTCTTTCTGCTTCCTCGTTTCTCTGTATTTGTCTGAGCACATTGGCCGCATTGAAAACAGTCTCAAAATTGTTGGGATCTTTCTCTACAATATCTGTATACATAGCACTAGACTCTTTTAGTCGGCCTGTATCTCCAAGAAACTGGGCTGAAAAAAAGAAATTTCTAAAAAGTAAAAATACAAGCTCAAATTGTTATAAATGAATGCAATTTTCCTACATGCGTTCGCCTTTTACCACAAAATTTCGACTTTTAATGAACCTGCGTTAGAAAGCTTTTGCAAACATTGTGGAAACAAGAGCTTTGCATAGCAGCTCATACATGCCCTAAGGAGCTTGCCAGTGGAATGGGTTGAAATCTAGAATGCCTATAGATATCCAAGTTTAAACTCTTTACCACACAATCCCGACTTTTCTCCTTTTCCCACAATGTTTTATACCCTTTACAAAACAAATTTCCAATCTTCAGTCACTTTTATTTTGTCGTCTGAAAATGCTTTTGATTAGGACAAATCTACAATTTTGCCGTTTGGTAATGAGTTAACCCTTTACCCCATAAGGCACTTCTATGGTATCTCTAATTGACCCTAAATAATAGCAAGGATGAAGCTGTTTCTTATGTGTATATGAGACCTTTTGAAAGCAGGGAAAACATTGTGACAAAAGGTGAAATTGCTCGTCATGAGCAATTTCACCTTTTGCCACAATGTTTTCCAAGGGCTCCTACAAGCAACGCGTAGAAATGAGTATCTATGGAGTAAAGGGTTAAGAGTCACATGTACAACTACCTGGTACAAATCAAATAGATTCATTGTGGTAAGTTTCAAGTTTTTTCCAATAAAAACTACAGGAGGAGTTGCCCACATAAGAAACTGCAAAGGGACAGACAGACGGATGGACAGACAGACAGATAGGTGGACAGACAAACAGACAGGCAACTGGGCCTTAACATAATACGACCCTTGGAACGTATAAAAAGGAAGAAAATTCTGGTAATCAGCATTTTATCCTTTTTCCAACATAATACAACCATTGGAGAATAATAAAAAGAAAATTCTGGTAATCAGCATTTTCTCCTTTTCCCAACATAATATGACCCTTGGATCTTTTAAAAAGGGATAAAATTCTGGTAATCAGCATTTCCTTCTTTTCGCAAAGGTCTGCAACTGTATCAAAGACAAGTTCGATCATTTGAGCCACTTGTTATTTGTAATTTGCAAATCCTTCAATGTGGACAAGTCTATTTTTTTTTTAATTTGCTAGAGAGTAAATAATCCAATCACTGTGAGCTATTTTTAAATAACTTGACCTCCAAAACAGACATGGGATATGAAACATACCTTTTCTTACAGTAACAAAACAGAAAAAAGGACAGCTGAATTTTAAATGCAAGTAGTCCTTTCCCAGAAATGTTTTCTTAACTCTTTACCAAACGACAAAATTTTAGACTGGTCCAAACTGAAACCATTTGCAGAATGAAAAATAAACGTGACTAAAAATTTGAAATTTGTTTCTGGAACAGAAGAAAATGTGACAAAAAATTTGAAATTTGTTTCTGGAACAGAAGAAAACATTGTGGGAAAATGAGAAAATGCTGGTTACCAGCATTTTCTCATTTTCCCACAATGTTTTCAAAAGCCTTCTTCTTCAGGGTTGGTAAAAGTTGGGATTGTGAGGTAAAGAGTTAATGCACAACATCTCAACATACCAGATGGTGTAAAGTTTTCAGACTAAAGTCTGATCTTGATCTATACTGTGCATAAAAGCAATTTACTGTAGTTGTGATTGAAAGGCATTATTCTGCACAAATTTATTGATACATCAAATAGCATTTGCCCGAGTGCAAGAATTCAAGCTAGAACTGTCATTGAATGTGATTTAATACCACTTTGAGTGCTTTGACAGAAACAGGCAATTGCTTGGGTTTTTCTTGTACACAGATGGACACATGGATGGACACATAGGCAGACAGGCTGATTCCAGTATACCCCCGAAAACATTCGTTTTGCGGGGGTATAAAAAGGCAAAAAACCTTCATGTTGGGAAACCTATCAGTCATGTTCTGTGACAGGAAGACTATAATGCATCCTAAAAGAATATCCACTCAGGTCAGACTGCACAGTCCAGCAGACCCAAGTTGATTAACTTCATGGTGTTTAACCTTTTACCAAACGACAAAATCTTATACTGGTCCAAATTGAAAGCACTTGCAGATGACAAAAATAAACGTAGCTCAAAAACTAAAATTTGTTTCAAGCAGGGTAGAAAACATTATGGGAAAAGGAGAAAATGCTGGTTACCAGCATTTTCTCCTTTTCCCATGATGTGTTCTAAAGACTTCTATCTCAGGGTCGTAAAAACCAGGGATTCTTTGGTAAAGGTCTAAGGCTATTTTCAACATTATTTCAGTTATATTGGGATGGACTGGCCAGTGCACTTACGTTTTCCTGGAGTTTCTGTTACCGTGACTACACACAATATTTTTTACGAGCCACTGGCTGCTTTCCCACACAACCAACATCAACACAATGATCAGCGGTGAGAGAGGAACATATCCTGTCCCAATGACTATCAATGCCTGGGCAGAAATTTGCCTAGCCTGGTATCAAGCTAGCAATTTTCTGTTCTCAAGCCCTGTACCCTTCCAACTAGTTAACACTTTACGACACAAAGACGACTTTTAACGAGCCTGGTAATATTTTCACAATGACAGAAACAGGCAATTGCTAGTTTCTTGTACACAGACAGACACATGGACGGACACACAGGCAGACGGGGCGATTCCAGTATATCCCCAAAAACATAATCAGATTATCTTTTGCTGTGCCACTCGTGTTAATATTACCGATGGTGTTCACTCGATGAAATAAATTTCTATCTTTCACTGAAAAAACAAATATCTTTCATGTATTTGCAAACCAGCTACTTTTTTGTGTCATTAAGTTTTTCCCACACAAACCCTGGTTTGTATGTGTCTGCAGTACAAGTCTTTAGAAAACACTCTGGGAAAAGGAGAAATTGCTCTCAATGAGAAAATCTGACGATAGAGATAGTATCAGTTTAGTCAGTCTTGAACTAACACATTTGTCCATCAACCCTGGTAGAAAAAACACTTACCATAATGTTGAGTAACAGTATTATCATTTGGATCAAGCTTCTGTGCTTTCAAAAACCATTCCTCAGCTTCCTTGATTAGCCCCTTAAAACAAAACAAAAAGGAGAATGTATAGTACAAAGTCTCCAAATTTGGTCCAGGGGTTGTGGAAAAATGGCTTCAGACAGATGGAAGGGCCGAAGGACAGACAGACAGACAAAGTGGCGACTATATGTTTGCCCTTCGAGGAGCATACCAAAGTCTTATAATACCATAGAAAAAAATACCATTCAATTGACACTTATTATGTAAGAATAAGCTCCCCATGTGCAAAATTACCCAACAGCATTTCTCATATCTACGAATTGTGGTCATGCTACTTTCCAAATGTATGCGTGCCCCAAACAATACTTTAACCCATTACCACACAATCCCTACTTTTGACACCCCTGAGAAAGAAGCCTTTTGAAAACACTGTGGGAAAAGGAGAAAATGCTGGTAACCAGCATTTTCTCCTTTTCCCACAGTGTTTTCTACCCTTCCCAGAGCAAATTTCAATTTTTCAGTCACCTTTATTTTGTCGTCTGCCAATGCTTTCAATCTGAACCAGTCTAAAATTTTGTTGTGTGGTAAAGCGATAACTCTTTACCCAATGACAAAATTTTAGAATGGTCCAAAATAAAAGCATAATGCAGACGACAAAATAAATGTGGCTCAAAAATTGAAATTTAATTTGGGAAGGGTGGAAAATATTGTGGGAAAAGAAGAAAATGCTGGTTACCAGCATTTTCACCTTTTCCCACAATGTTTTCAAAAGGCTTCTTTCTCAGGGTCGCAAAAAGTCCGGCTTGTGTGGTAAAGGGTTAAGCCAACACATAACTTTAATTTGGAAGAAAAAGTTTTTCATCTTCAAGCAAAAAACTTTTTAAAAAACTACTTCCTTGTTGCTTAATACCAGTTGGTTTCCACGCAGTATTAACATTTGCTTGATTATCCATCTTCTGAATCGAAGTTCTAAAAACTGAGACTTGTGAATTTATTTTAGCCCTTTCCAAAACAATCCCTGTTTTTTACAACCCTGAGATAGAAGCCTTTTGAAAACATTGTGAGAAAAGGAGAAAATGCTGGTAACCAGCATTTTCTCCTTTTCCCACCATGTTTTCTACCCTGCTGGAAAAAAAATCAATTTTTGATTTAGGTTTAATTTGTTGTCTGCAACAATTTTCAATTTGGACCAGTCTAAAATTTTGTCGTTTGGTTAAGAGTTAACTCTATTCTAATCAACAAAACACCAGTACACACTGAAAGCATTTGCAGAAGACAAAATAAATGTGATCCAAAAGTTGGAATTTGTTTCGGGAAGGGTAGAAAACTGTGTGTGAATAAGAGAAAATACTGGTTACCGGCACAGAATTTCTTAAAGTTGCCAAGTGCATATTTATTTTAACTCTTCACAAAATGACAAAAATTTTAGGCCAGTCAAAATTGAAAGCATTTGCCGCAGACAAAATGAATTCAACCCTAAAATTGGAATGCATTTGGGAAGGGTAGAAAACATTGTTGGAAAAGGAGGAAAAATAATGCCGTTTGGTAGCATTTTCTCCTTTAACTGTGATGTTTTCAAAAGGCTTATCTCTCAGGGTTGTTAAAGGTCAGAATTCTGTGGTAAAGGGTTAAGCAGCAAAATTTAACCCTTTACTCCATAGATACTCATTTCTACGCATTGCTTGAAGGAGACTTTGGAACACATTGTGGCAAAAGGTGAAATTGCTCGTGACGAGCAATTTCACCTTTTGACACAATGTTTTCTACACTATCAAAAGGTGTCATATACACATAAGAAAGGGCTTCATCATTGCTGTTATTTAGGGTCAATTAGAGATACCATAGAAATGCCTTATGGGGTAAAGGGTAAAATGGAAATATGAGCATGCAACATATTATTCAACTCATTACCAAACAACAAGATTTTAGGTTTGTCCAAACCAAAAGCATTTGCAGATGACAAAATAAAAGTGACTGAAAATTTGAAATTTGTTTCATGAAGGGTAGAAAACATTGTGGGAAAAGGAGAAAACGCTGGTTGGGTAACCAGCATTTTCTCCTTTTCCCACATTGTTTTCTACAGGCTTCTTTCTCAGGGTTGTCAATAGTAGGGATTGTGTGGTAATGGGTTAACTTTACTAACCTTTTTGTGTTGAAGTTTTGCCATGGTAATATGAGCTGGTACATGATCAGGTTTGACTCTAAGGGCTTCTCTAAACAAGCGCTCTGCTTCAGCATATCTACCTGTGTTGGCATATACCTCACCTAGTAAAATAACCGATATGTAGCTATACAACTGTGTTGAAATTAAGCACTGCTTTCTAATAAACATTATACAAAATTCCTCTATTTATATTGCCCTCTGAAAACTAGAGCTGTCACTGAATACGACTTAATACATCGCCATCACTTTGACAGAAGAAAATGCCAGGTCCAAGGAGAGATAGGAAGAGCTGACATCTGAAAATTGTGTCTTGCGAATCTTCAATATATGATCAGTATATGTGCAAAGTTTCAATACAACTGAAGGAAAACTGTAGGAGGAACTTGCGACACAAAATTATTAGTATTTTGTACACAAACGGACACTCAGACGGAAAGACACACGGACGGAAGGACACACAGACAGACAGGCTGATTCCAGTATACTCCCGAAAACATTTGTTTTGCGAGGGCATAATAATGAAGCGGTTTTCCCTGCTACATTCTGTTCAAATGAAAAACTTTAAAGGCTACTCTTTCAACTTACGCCATCACAGAATATCAACCCCTAAAATGCAAAATAAACCAAACGGTGTTTTTCATGAGGAATAAAAAAGGTCTGAAAATTGAATTTGCATGAACGGTTTTTGTGGAAACATTGCAAAAGATAGGGGACAGGAGAGACCCAAGATCAGACTGCTCATTATTTGCTGCACAAACTTGTTCTATACAATCCACTATCATAGAGGGTAGGGCAAACATCACCGAAAATAACTATAATTGTGCTTAGCACTCTAACACTTAACCCTTTCCCAAATAGCAAATTTTGGACCAAACCAAATTGAAAGCATTTTTAAGATGACAAATTAACAGTTGTTGAAAAGATGATTTTTCTATATGATAGGCAAGAAAACATTCTGGGAAAAGGAGAATATTCTGGTTACCAGCATTTTCTCCTTTTCCCACAATGTTTTCAAAAGGCTTCTATTCCTGATCCGTAAAAACCAGGGATTGTTTGGGAAAGGGTTGAAATACTTGCATTTCATTGTATGCACATGCCTAAATGTATCTTACCATATAGGTTGTAAATACTTTGTGAGGAATAGTGATCTGGCTTCTTTCTTAAAGCTTCTTCAAAAGCAGCAATAGCTTCCTATGTGAAAAAAAAAGAAAAACTCTTAGTTGCAAAACACATGAAAATACCTTAACCCTTTACCCCATAAGGCATTTCTATGGTATCTCTAACTGACCCTAAATAACAGCAAGGATGAAGCCGTTTCTTATGTGTACATGACACCTTTTGATAGTGTAGAAAACATTGTGGCAAAAGGTGAAATTGCTCGTCAAGAGCAGTTTCACCTTTCGCCACAATGTTTTCCAAAGGCTCCTACCAGCAATACATAGACACCAGTATCTATGGAGTAAAGGGTTAACTTTTTACAACACAATCCATACTTTTAATGATCCTCAGACAATGCTGGTAACTGCCTTTTTCGTCTTTGCCGACAATGTTTCTTGAAATGAAAGACAAATGCTACGGTATAATTCATTACCAAACAACAATATTTGAGACTTGTCTAAATCGAAAGCATTTGTAGACAACAGAATAGTGGTGACATGAAAATTTGAAATTTGTTTTGTGAAGGGTAGAAAACATTGTAGCAAAAGAAGAAAATGCTGGTTACCAGCACTTTCTCCTTTTCCCACAGTGTTTTCAAAAGCCTTCTCCTACAGGATCTTTAAAACTCAGAATTGTGTGGTAATGGGTTAAGTAACATTTGTGACATCCTCTGCGGCTACTTTTGATATTGACCAGGCTAAACTTTCATCATATACAGAAGAAAAGAGTTCACTTATTACCAAATGACAATATTTTAGACTTGTCCAAATCGAAAACATTTGCAGACGACAAACGGAAAGTGACTAAAAATTTACAATTTTTTTTTGTGAAGGGTAGAAAACATTGTGGGAAAAGGAGAAAATGCTGGTTACCAGGATTTTCTCCTTTTTCCACAATATTTTCTAAAGGCTTCTGTCTCAGAGTCGTCAAAAGTAGGGATTGTGTGGTAATGGATTAATGCTTACAGCACTAAGCTCAACTAAAGTCATTCTCTCTGAATGAAAAAACTGATTTACTTAGCACCTTAACACTTTACTGCGCAACGCCGACTTATAATGAGCATGGGAAAGAAGCCTTTTGAAAACATTGTGGGAAAAGGAGAAAATGCTGGTAACCAGCATTTTCTCCTTTGCCCACAATATTTTCTGCCCTATCAAAGAAAAGCTCCACCATTTTCAGCCCCATTGAAAGTGCCGTCTGCAAATGCTTTCGATTTGGACACGGCTGAAATTTAGATGTCTGGTAGAGGGTTAGCTGTATATTAAATTCTTTCAAATTAAAAGCGAAAATTTTAACTTATAATTCTAGGATAACTGTGAAAATGCTGCCTTACAAGTAGTTAAAATCTTGGAATATTCTGGTACAGACTAAGTAGATTTTTTTTTTAACTCTTTTCAATTTCAGACTGCCTAACACTCCAGACAGGAACAAACAAACGTCATTTCATTTTTCTATTGGAATTACAAATGTTTCTGACTTTTGTACATGATAAAGCATTCAGTTGCTTTGATAGAGAGCTGTACAAAATATTATTAACCCTTTACCCCATAAGGCATTACTATGGTATCTCTAATTGACCCTAAACACGGCGGGGAATCACGTGACACAACAACAACAATGACCGATATTTGAAAAAATTCCCCGACTTCAGGTCAGAAAATCTTCAATAATTCCGATAATACATGACCGATTGGAATTTGGTTTGAAGCAGAGAAGGCAGAAGGACTCTAGGGATTTGCTTGATGTGTTAGATTTTTTAAACAACACCTGATAAAAAAGTTATTGACGAGCAAACAAATTTTTTACCCTGGATAATTTGTTTGCTCATACGTCTGCAAATGCTTTTCATTTGGACAAGCCTTACATTTTGACTTTTGGTAAAGAGTTAACTCTTTATCAAACGAGAAATTTATAGACTGGTCCAAACTGAAAGCACTTGCAGACGACAAAATAGAAGGAACTCAACAGTTAAAATTTGTTTACAGCAGGGCAGAAAACCTTGTCGAACAAGAGCGGCAAATTGTCTCAAGATACGCCCGTCTTACCCCAAGTTGTAAAGCTGGGGCAGGCACTGGACAAAATTCAAGTATGAAAAACAACCAAGGGCACTAACTCAAAAATTAAGCAAACAAGAGTTATGATTCCTGTGCACTGCACTCCCCCTTGATGAGATCTATCCACCCATGAAATTTCATAACCTTAGCTAGTATAGTTTTGGAGATATTCACCGGAAAAATTCAAGTATGAAAAACGACAAAGGGCAATTACTCAAAAATTAAGCAAGCAAGAGTTATGATTCCTGTGCACTGCACTCTCCCTTGGTGAGATCTATCCACCTATGAAATTTCATAACCCTAGCTAGTAAATTTTCAAGATATGCTACGGACAAAATTCAAGTATGAAAAACAAGAAAGGGCAATAACTCAAAAATTAAGCAAGCAAGAGTTATGGTTCCTGTACACTGCACTATCTCTCGGTGAGATCTATCCACCCATGAAATTTCATAACCCTAGATAGTAAAGTTTTGGAAATATGCTACGGACAAAATTAAAGTAAGAAAAACAAAAAGAAAGGGCACTAACTCAAAAATTAAGCAAACAAGAGTTATGGTTCCTGTGCACTGCACTCCCCCTTGAGATCTATCTACCCATGTAATTTCATAACCCTAGCTAGTATAATTTTGGAGATATGCTCCGGACAAAATTCAAGTATGAAAAACAACAAAGGGCAATAACTCCAAAATTATACAAGCAAGAGTTATGATTCCTGTGCACTGCACTCCCCCTTGATGAGATCTATCCACCCATGAAATTTCATAACTCTAGCTAGTATAGTTTTGGAGATATGCTCCGGACAAAATTCAAGTATGAAAAACGACAAAGGGCAATTACTCAAAAATTAAGCAAGCAAGAGTTATGGTTCCTATGCACTGCACTCCCCCTCGGTGAGATCTATACACCCATGAAATTTCATAACCCTAGCTAGTATACTCTTGGAGATATGCTCCGGACAAAGTTCAAGTATGAAAAACAACAAAGGGCAATAACTCAAAAACTAAGTGAGCAAGGGTTATGGTTCCTGTGCACTGGACTCCCCCTTGATGAGATCTATCCACCCATGTTCATAACCCTAGCTAGTATAGTTTTGGAGATATGCTCCGGACAAAATTCAAGTACAAAAAAAAACAAAGGACAATAACTCAAAAATTAAGCGAGCAAGAGTTATGATTCCTGCGCACTGCACTCCCCTTTGATGAGATCTATCCACCCATGAAATTTCATAACCCTAGCTAAAATAGTTTTGGAGATATGCTCCGGACAAAGAACTGGACGCCGCCCGCCCGCCCGCCCGGCATGGGTGATCCCATAATACGTCCCATCTTCGACAGGCGTATAAAAAGGAGAAAATGCTGGTTAACAGCATTTTCTCCTTTTCCTGCAATTTTTTTTAAAAGGCTTCTATAAAAGGATCGGAAAACCCAGGGATTGTTTGGTAAAATGTTAAACAAAAAATTACAACTTACATCATTTCTCTTCAAGTCACTATAGAGACGACCTAGGTTGTAGAGGCAGGAAATCTTGGTGCTGTCATGGAGACGAGGATCTTTCAGCTTGCTTGTCTCTAAATTAGCACAATGTCTATAAACCTGCCATCACAAGTAATGAATTAATCCAGCAGAAAAAGAAGAAATTGTCACAGAAGATGGCGTAATACTTTTTCCGCATACCTTTATCCCTTTACCACAAAGTCTCGAATTTTAACGACCTTTCGCCAGAAGCTTTGTGAACATTATGAGAAAATGCCGGTGCCCCAGCATTTTCTTCCTTTCCGACAACTTTTCCTTCCCTTTTAACCCATTACCACACAATCCCTACTTTTGACACCCTTGAGAAAAAAGCGTTTAGAAAACATTGTGGGAAAAGGAGAAAATGCTGGTAACCAGCATTTTCTCCTTTTCCTACAATGTTTTCTACCCTTCACAAACCAAATTTCAAATTTTCAGTCACTTTTATTTTGTCATCTGCAAATGCTTTCGATTTGGGCAAACCTAAAATTTTGCCGTTTGGTAAAGAGTTAAGAGTCAAGTTTCATAAACTGAGCCACATTTAACTCCTTGCCACACAATGCCGACTTTTGATGACCTTAATAAAGAAGACTTGAAAACACAGTGGGAAAAGGAGAAAATGCTGATAACCAGCATTTTCTCCTTTTTCCACAGTGTTTTCTATCCTATCAAAGAAAGGTTGCACCATATGAGCCACATTGAAATTATAGTCTGCAAATGCTTTCAATTTGGACAAGGCTGAAATTCTGTCATCTGCTTTTCAAAAGATCTCTATCTCAAGAGTCCTGAAAACCTAGCATTGTTTGGTAAACAGTTAAGCTGTGAGTAAAGTAACTGAAACTTTTCAAGCAAAATAAACCAACAAAATACTAGCTGCTATCAGAAATCATTTTTGGGAGGAAATTATCTCCTTATTGAAGACTATAGATCCATGATCAGACTGCACATTCTGTGCAATCTAATCTTGATCTACACTGTCCGCAAAAAGAATGCGAGTCATGCTTAATAGACTACGGTTAAAACGAAACAGAATTTTCTCGCGGTAACCTCAAACCAGGAGATTATTCACCAACCATTCTTGAGAATATTCTTAGTCTTATTCTTCAAGATTTTCTAAATTTGTAAGTAACACAACTTCTGATTGGCTAAACCGAATGGTTTAGCCAATCAGAAGTTGTGTTACTTACAAATGTAGAAAATTCTGGAGAATAAGACAAAGAACGTTCTTAAGAATGGTTGGTGAATACGGGCCCAGGAGATTATTCACCAAATATTCTTGATTTCATTCCAATTTGAAATTTCAAGGGACAACATCAGACTGACCAGGATAGAAAGTGGAATTTAGTTTTGGATCAGAATTCCTCAACATTGTCATCAGTGTGGATTCAAGATCAGACTAGGATTTGCGTTTTAACTCTTTAGCACACAATCCCGACTTTTAACCACCCTGAGAAAAAAAAGCCTTTGAAAACATTGTGGGAAAAGGAGAAAATGCTGGAAACCCGCATTTTCTCCTTTTCTCACAACATTTTCTGCCCTATCAGTAACAAATTTCATAATCTGAGCCAATTGTAATTTGTCGTCTGCAAATGCTTTTATTTTGGACAAGTCTATATTTTCTGTTGTGTGGTGTGGTAAAGAGTTAAATCTTCAACAACACTATCTAAAGGAAATCTGTGACAGAGAGGTATTTCTAAGCCTTTACCATACATGCTTAGTTTATACTCAAAATCTATTACAAGAAATACAAAGCAAATTTCCTTGAAAAGCAATGTATCGAGTGGTATACAGTCCTTAAAAAAGATACAAAATTTTGTTATTGAAAAAAACAAACAGCAAAATCAGTATAAAATACAAATAACAGATGAAAAGTAGTAAATAACGTACCATTTCTGCCTCCTTGTGCTCTCCTATTTCAGCCAGAAGTATAGCTAAATTTAAATGAGCCACTGAAATTGAGGATAAAAATAATTGTGATAGTAACAATAATGAACACATTGTTGTGTTAAAATGAAATATCTTGCTAAAGGGGGAGCACTTTTCTTCTGGAAAAAAAAAATCGGACTGTCTGACAGGACAATAGATTGAATAGAAAAGGGAGAAAATGTCCCTCTTTCTTTTTGTGGTAAATTCCAATTACTATCTTTATATTAAACCAAAAGTTCCAAGAAGCATATTGCACAAAACCAGCTTAACCTATTACCACACAATTCCCACTTTTGACGACCCTGAGAAAGAAGCCTTTAGAAAACATTATGGGAAAAGGAGAAAATGCTGGTTACCAGCATTTTCTCCTTTTCCTACGTTTTCAAAAGGCTTCTATCTCAGGGTCGTATAAATCAGAGCTTATCCGCTAAAGCATTAAGGATAGTCAACCTCAAATTGGTTTGGGGCAGATTTAACTCTTTACCACACAAGAAAATTTTAGACTGGTCCAATTTGAAAGCATTTGCAGATGACAAAATAAAGGTGACTAAAAAATAGAAATTTGTTCTGAGAAGGGTAGAAAACACTGTGGGAAAAGGAGAAAATGCTGGTTACCAGCATTTTCTCCTTTTCCCATAGTTTTTTCAAAAGGCTTTTTTCTCAGGGGCATCAAACGTAGGGATTGTATGGTAATGGGTTTACCTATACATTACCAGAAAATGATGTAAATTTGCCAAAACTGAAAGCTTGTGCAAACAGCAAATGACTGTGACTCAAAAATGAAAACTCACCTATGGAAGGTGAAAACATTGTGGGGAAAAGACAAAAATACTGTTTAACTCTTTACCACACAATCTCGATTTTTAACAACCCTGAGAAAGAAGCCTTTTAAAAAAGCATTGGGGAAAAGGAGAAAATGCTGGTTACCAGCATTTTCTCCTTTTCCCACAATGTTTTCTACCCTTCACAAAACAAATTTCAAATTTTCAGTCATTTTTATTTTGTTGTCTGCAATTGCTTTCAATCTGGCCCAGTCTAAAATTTTCATGTGTGGTAAAGAGTTAACAATAGTTTTCTCCTTTTCTCACATTGTTTTCTAATGGCCTTTGGCTTAGGGTCATTAAAAGTAGGGATTATTTGGAAAAGGTTTATAAAACTTCAATAGTGCTGAGTTGGGTATGAAAACTTCCTTACTTGATAAGTTTGGTCTATAGCTTATAGCTGTTCTGTAACTTTGTAATGCTTCCTTTGTCCTCTTCTGGTTTTGAAGCAAGATCCCCCTGGAAAACATAATAATATAAATCAACAGTTTTTATTAGTTAAACTCTTTACTACATAATCCTGACATTTAACTCATTACCAGACAACAGTATTTTAGGCTTGTCCAAATTGAAAGCATTTGCAGACGACAACATAAAAGTGACTGAAAATTTGAAAGTTCTTTTCGACGGGTAGAAAACATTGTGGGAAAAGGAGAAAATGCTGGTTACCAGCATTTTCTAACCAGCATTTTCTCCTTTTCCCACAATGTTTTCTAAAGGTTTCTTTCTCAGTGGCATCAACAGTAGGGATTGTGTGGTAATGGATTAATAACCCTCTGATGGAAAACTTCTGAATCCAGTTGGAAAAGGAGAAAATGCTGGTAACCAGAATTTTCTCCTTTTACATCAATGTTTTCAGCTCTTCCCAAACTAAATTCTACTTTTTAAGTCATATGGGTTTTGTCATCTTTAATTTGGACTGGTCTAAAATGCTGTTGTTATGTAATTAGTTATAAAAACTAGAGACTTGTCTATATTGTATTTGTAGTTAATAAATGAAAATTGATTGAATAGTAACTAGCATTTTCTCCTTTTCCCACAATGTTTTCTACCCTTGAACAATTGCACCATTTGAGCCACATCTAAATTGCCATCTGTAAATGCTTTCGATTTGGACAACACTAAAATTTTGTCATTTGGTAAAGGGTTAACTAATTGACTGATTGCTGCTTTATGCTGTTTTCAATATAATTTTAACAGTGATATCATGGCAACAGCTCACATTTTCATGCATCTCCTCATCAATACTGGACCTGGGTTCTAAAGTATCTTGCTAGGGACAATTTTGAAAGTCTTACTTTGTCATAATTATGCTAACCCATTACCACACAAAAATATTTTGAACTAGTCTTAACCCATTACCACACAATCCCTACTTTTGACAACCCTGAGAAAGAAGGCTTTTAGAAAACATTGTGGGAAAAGGAGAAAATGCTGGTAATCAGCATTTTCTCCTTTTCCCAAAAAGTTTTCTACTCTTTACAAAACAAGCTTCAAAATTTCAGTCACTTTTATTTTATCGTCTGCAAATGCTTTGGATTTGGACAAGCCTAAAACACTGTCGTTTGGTAATGAGTTAATTAAAAGCATTTGCAGACAACAACATAAATATGAATCAATATTTGAAATTTAATTTGGGAAGAGTAGAAAACATTGTGGGAAAAGGAGAAAATGCTGGTTATCAGCATTTATTCCTTTTCTCACATTATTTTCATAATGCATCTTTTTCAGGGTTGTTAAGTGTCAGAATGACATGGTAAAGAGTTAACCCATTACCACACAATCCCTACTTTTGACGCCCATGAGAAAAAAGCCTTTTGAAAACACTGTAGGAAAAGGAGAAAATGCTGGTAACCAGCATTTTCTCCTTTTCCCACAGTGTTTTCTACCCTTCCAAGAACAAATTTCAATTTTTCAGTCACCTTTATTTTGTCGTCTGCAAATGCTTTCAATTTGAACCAGTCTAAAATTTTGTCGTTTGGTATTGATTTAAGAAAACATAAGAAAAAAAATTTTTTGATTGTCAGCCTAGGCAAAAAGTTCAAGGTAAGACAAAAAGATTTTTTTCACTCTCATTACCATAAAAGCATGTTTCACTGTCATTTTTTTATGAGAATGCAACCTTAAAATACCTTACCACCTTCAACTCTTTATCAGACAAACAAATTCTTAGACTTTTCCAATCTAAAAGTATTTGCAGCAGAAAAATCACATGTATTTCAGATGTTGAAATATGTCTATTACAGGGTTGAAAACATTTTGTCAAAATCAGAAAATGTGGACCAGCATGTTCAACTTTTCACAAAAACCTTATTTCTCAAGGCTGTTAAAAATTGTGTGGTGAAAGGTTAATTTATATTCTGTCATCTTTTATCTATTGACTCTTTACCACAGGAGAGCATTGGTCCAAATTCAAAGGATTTGTAGAAAACAAATTAAGTGTCATTCAAATGAATGACTTGTTTCAAAAAGGTTGTAAAACATTATCTCCTTTTCCCACAATGTTTTCACCCTTCACAAAACAAATTTCAAATTTTGGGTCACTTTTAGTTGTCGTCTGTAAATGCTTTCAATTTGGACAAGCCTAAAATATTATCGTTTTGTAATGAGTTATGTTTACTTTGTCATCTGCAATGCTTTCAACTTGGACCAGTCTAAAATGTTGTCATTTAGGAAAGGGTTAAGGGTTGAAACATTAGCTGTCAAAAACACATTATAAAACTTCAAATTCAAACCAAGGGACTCACAAATTGTAATGCACATCTGACATATTTGGCCGATATTTCAGAGCATTTCTGTAAGCTGTCTCCGCATCTTTCACTCTGCCTTGGTTGTTATATATGTTTGCCAAATTTCCCCAGGCTGGAAAATAAATTATTAACTTAATTTACAGTAACTTACAAAGATTAAAGCACTACATCAACTAAATGAAGTTGAAAATAAAACTATTAGGAGGGTGGAGGCCATCTGTTTTATGAAATAACAAACTTAAGAGCATAATTATGAAGGAAAAACAGCTGTAGCAATAATGGATATCATATTCAATAAGTTGGCTTCTTTAACCCATTACCACACAATCCCTACTTTTGACGCCCCTGAGAAAAAAGCCTTTAAAAAACATTGTGGGAAAAGGAGAAAATGCTGGTAACAAGCATTTTCTCCTTTTCCCACAATGTTTTCGAACCTTCACAAAACAAATTTCAAATTTTCAGTCACTTTTATTTTGTCATCTGCAAATGCTTTCATTTTGAATCAGTCTAAAATATTGTCCTTTGGTAATGGGTTAAACAAGAGGGCCATGATGGCCCTGAAATCGTTCACCCGAGTCTATTGACCAAACATGAACCATTTTCAATCTAGTTTCCAAGTGACCTAGAATTTTATCAGACATTACCCATTATCAAACACTTTTGAGATATCAATAAGACAAACATTCTGATCAAGTTTCATGAGTATTGGACTAATAATGTGGCCTCTACAGCGTACAAAAGGTATTTTTCTAAGATTTGACCAAGCGACCTAGTTTGGACCCAACAATTATCCATTATCAAACTCTGTTGAGACATCACAAAACAAACACCAAACCAAGTTTGAAGAGTATCAGGCAGAAAATGTGGCCTCTAGTGTGTGCACAACATTTTTATAATATTTGACCCAATGACCTAGTTTCTGACTCAACATGACCCATTTTCAAACTCATTCAAGGTATCACCAAGGCAAATATTATGAACAAGTTTCAGGAGTATCAGATTGAAAATGTGTCCTCCAGAGCATACACAAGGTTTTTATAACATTTGACCTATTGACCTAGTTTTTGACCCAACATGACCCATTTTCAAACTCACACAAGATATTATCAAGGCAAACATTCTGACCAATTTTCAAGAGTGTTGGACTGAAAATGTGGCATCCATAGCGTATACAAGTTTTTTCTAAGATTTGACCTGGCAACCTAGTTTTTGACCCAACATGACTCATTTTCAGACTTGTCCTAGATATCATCAAGACAAACATTCTGACCAACCTCCAAGAGTTTTGGACAGAAAATGTGGCCTCTAGAGCATAAAAAGGTTTATCCAACAATTGACCTGATGACCTAGTTTTTGACCCAACCTGACCCACTTTCACACACAGTCAGAGATGTCATCAAGACAAACTTTCTGACCAACTTTCACTAGTTTTGGACTGAAAATGTGGCCTCTGACCTAGTGACGTAGTTTTAGACCCGACATGACCCATTTTCGAACTCATTTGAGATTTTATCAAGGCAAATATTCTGACCAAGTTTCATGAGTATCAGACTGAAAATTTTTGGCCTTTAGAGCGTATACAAGGTTTTTCTAAGATTTGACCTAGTGACCTTGTTTTTGACCTGACATGACCCAATTTCGAACTTGTACGAGATTTCATACAGGCAAACATTCTGACCAAGTTTCATAAGTATCAGACAAAAAATGTGGCCTCTAGAGCGTACACAAGGTAAAAAGTTGACAGCAGACGATGGACTATCACAATAGCTCACTTCGTGCTCAGGTGAGCTAAAAAGTTATGAAACCTTTCCGGATACTTTTCTAACAGCCCTCGTATATCAGTGATGCATGATACCATGCATGTCATCACATAATTATTGATCCGGGCTTCTGTGTCTAACTGCAAATTGAATAATGAGGTAATCTGGTCCTTGGACATACAGAAAACTCACGAATAGCAGAAAGTTCTGGGCCTGCATGGACTGCACAGGCTGATCTGGGTCAAAACTTTTTACCAATACATTTAGCCCCTTCTTTACATAGCACAGCTGATATAAAAATTTTACCTTTAGCAGGATTAACAGCTATTCCAGACGAGTACAAATTCTCCTCTGTCTTCCAGTCATAGTTTCTTCGCACTGTCTTCATCGAGTTGAGCAAAATAAGAATCCCCAAGGAAGCAACTATAGCTGTCTGTTTCCATTTCTCTCCATTTACATTCTCAAACTTTTTATACAAAATGTAGGAGCCATGTCCAATAAGTAGGCAAAAACCCATACTTGGAATGTAAAGAACACGCTCTGCTATCACAAATCCCACATAAAAGAACAAATTTGTGGCTGGAATAAATGGCAGCACTATTATTGCAGCAGAAAAAATTATGACATTTATGGAATGTGACGATAAAATTGCTGAATCAAAAATATTGCTAGTAAAACTACTTTTGGAATGTCCTTCATTAACAGAGGTTTGATGTTGGAATGTCTTGGGTTTATTGGGGGAATGTTTGGAAATTGTATGGTTACCATGGTTACTAGAGAAACCATTGCCATTCATATATGAAGTTGTCTCTTTGGAATGATGATGAATATAATCGAATGAAATAGATGCAAAATAAATTAAACAAGAATAGAATATCACTGTAAATATATTTCTATAATCTGAGACAGTTTCCACCAATGGAACAGCTGTCATTGACCAATCAAAACTCAGAACTCTTGGACACAAGAGTAACCACATATTCAAAGACGGCAACAATAAGTAGGTCAACGTTCTTGTAAGGAAGCTGTCTGAATCAGATGCTGGATTGTCCGATGGTGCAAATTCTGGTGGCTTGTTGCCCATAAAAGTAACTCGAAATGCCACCAAGGACACACCCACCAACCCCAGTAATGTAACACCTTCCATTGACCGTCTGTGCTTTACCTGAAAATATAGAATATTAACCCTTAGAGTGCAAAATCAACACAACAGGCATTAACCCTTTACTCCATATATACTAATTTCTAAACATTGCTTGTAGGAGCCTTTGGAAAACATTGTGGCAAAAGGTGAAATTGCTCATGATGAGCAATTTCACCTTTTGTCACAATGTTTTCTATGCTATCAAAAGGTGTCAGGTACACATAAGAAACGGCTTCATCTTTGCTGTTATTTAGGGTCAATTAGAGATACCATAGAAATGCCTCATGGGGTAAAGGGTTAAGACAAAAATACATAAAATTAAAAATACAATAGGGTTACATACACAAAATTTAATAGCAATGAACGGTTTGTGGAAAAAAGGTGAACTGTTAATGATATTTTGTCACAGTGTTTTCAATATTATCAGCTGCAAAATGAGATGGTCGTCTGTTGGGAGTACTGTTATTGTCTGTTGGGAGTACTCTGTTAATTTAAGTCAAAGAAAAAAATCTTTGCAAGGTGTCAAACTATAACTTTTGTTCTGCATAGATCATTAACATTTGCAAGTATGTAAAACTCATTCATGCACAATTTTCAAACTCTTGAATGATTGACACTTTTGCTTTATAGCACTTTCAACATTTTTTCAGTCATATCACAGCAACAATTTGCCTATTCATTATTGTCCTGGGTTTCACCAGTACTAGGCTACCCACTCCGAAGCAACTTGCCAAAGGACACTTCCATTTAGGCTAAAACATGGGCCCTTTACATTACCTTTAGACCTCGATTTTACCACTGATCCACACGGTTCTACATTTCAACCTCTTTGTCATATGTGAGAAAAAAATAAACTTTTCGTACAAACACTTGGACAAAAAACTGATGTCAGCAATGTAGAACCTGCTACATTATTTTGAGCAGCTTCTTTATTTCCATAAAAATTTGCTGAAGCCCTTCTGTACAACTGATTCTAAAACATGATGACAGAACAGGTTTAACCCTATACCAAACAACGATATCTTTGACATGACAAAGCAAAAAAAAACTTGCACACAAATAAATTAACCCTTTACCTTCAGAGGTACTCATTTCTACGCACTGCTTGTAGGAGCCTTTGGAATACCTTGTGGAAAACTTGAAATTGCTCGTGATGAGCAATTTCACCTTTTTTCACAATGTTTGCTATGTTATCAAAAGGTGTCATATACACATAATTAAATGCAGTTTCAATGAAAGAATCTATTTTTAAGAAAGAAGCATACATTCTAGGAAGATGAGAAAATGCTGGTTACCAGCATTTTCTTTTCCCACAATGTTTTCAAAGCCTTCCCTCTAATTTCCAGTATTTTTTTCTTTTCCCACAATGTTTTCAAAGCCTTCCCCTTCAGGGTCTTTAAAATACAGTACTAGAAAGTATATACTGTAAAAAGTGTTAACCCTTTACTCCATAGATACTCATTCTACACATTACATGTAGGAGCCTTTGGAAAACATTGTGGCAAAAGGTGAAATTGCTCGTGACGAGCAATTTCACCTTTTGTCACAATGTTTTCTATGCTATCAAAAGGCATTATATACACATAAGAAACAGCTTCATCCTTGCCATTATTAAGGGTCAGTTAGAGATACCAAAGACAGAGCTTATGGGGTAAAGGGTTAAGGTCAACATATTACAGTCTATCATTATCATCACATTGATACAAAGCTCAAAGGATTATCATAGCAAACAATCTGTCATTTTTTGTTGAACTATATACATGATAACTCTCTTTGATAACAACCCAACCAGTAATCATGATAATTACTATCACCACAGAACAACTGGCTTTCTGTCTCTGGCAAGGTTAGATCTGACTTGTCAAGGGCAGCCTTTAAAAAGAGGCCTGCCTTTCATGTTTCTGCAGAAAATCCAGGATAATTACTCGTCATTTAGCACAAGCATTACTGAATTAACTGTCAAATGAAGCCAAATGAATTAAATACCGGGCACATTTTAACTGATTACCCCCTAAATATTATAACTCTTTACTCCATAGATACTCATTTCTACACATGGCTTGTAGGAGCCTTTGGAAAACATTGTGGCAAAAGGTGAAATTGCTCCTGACGAGCAATTTCACCATTTGTCACAATGTTTTCTATGCTATCAAAAGGTGTCATCTACACATAAGAAACGGCTTCATCCTTGCTGTCATTTAGGGTCAATTAGAGATGCCATAGAAATGCCTTATGAGGTAAACGGTTCATGCAGTTTATTTTTTCATGACTCATATAATATCCATGGGCGGATCCAGAAGGGGGGACCGGGGGTCCAAACCCCCCCATGGAATTTTGGCAAAAATGTGGTTATTGAATTCATGAAATGGTACTGGTTTGATATTGCACAGCATTTATGTAAAATACAGTCATAAATTTGAAAAAAAAAAAGAGGTTCTAAATGTGGAGACCTCCTCATGGTTAGAACTGGAAACGTTGACTTTTCTTGTAAACAGCTTACATCCACTGAAATCTGGAAATCAAAGTATCATATAATAAGATGAGTGCGTTTTCGTTGGGACCCCCCCCTCCCCCGAGAAACATATCTGGATCCCCGCATGATATTGCAGTCATACAGTCTGTAAGGCTAACTGCTTACTTCTTTATCACAGGACAAAGCACTTGCAGACAACAAAATAAACATAGCTCAAGCATTGAAAATTTGTTTCCAGTGGGGTAGAAAACACTGTGTGAAAAGGAGAAAAATTAATGCTGATTACCTGCATTTTCTCCTGTTCCTACAATGTTTTCAATAGTCTTGTATCTTAAGTTCGTAAAAACCTGGGATTGTTTGGTAAAGGGTTAACTTTTTACCTAATAATTCTGTTTTAATGACACGAAAAAGCTGGTTTGCAAATACATAATTGTAGCTTCTTCTTTCTCTACTATGCTTCCTACCTTTTCATAGACAATAAAATTTAATACCAAAACTTGTGCCACATTTAAGTGTCAGCAGCAAATGCTTCAATTTAGACAACTCAAAAATCTTGTCTTGGCTGGTTATGTGTTTAGGCACCTACCTATTGAGTGGGAGGTCAAAGGTTTGAGTTCAAATGGGGGCACAAATTGCTCTAATAAAGTCTGTTGGTGAGCCGCGATTAAGTTAAATATCGGTAACTGCAAAGAGCCTGAACTTGCCTGCTGTCATGGCAGTGAAAACTGAGAGGCAGGAAAATAAATCACAAAAGTCAGCAGATACTATCTGACCTTTTCGTTAGCAAAGATTATAAGAAATGCCTTTCACTTTGCCTTTTTAGTACTATATATCACTGGCAGTCTTTGAAAATATTAAACCAAATGATGAAGTTATTTGGCAATATTGTTTTTACTTCTTAATTAAAGCAATCGTTTATCTCTGACATTTATACTGTAGGTTGCTCAAAGTGAGGAATGCCTACCTTCAAAACATGATGTTTCAAAATAACTGAATGAACAAACAAATGAATGAAAATGAATGAACGAATGAATGAACAAAAAATGAAAGAATGGATGAATAAAAAATGAAAGAATGAATGAATGAATGAATGAATGAATGAATAGGTGTTGTTTTCAGGTGCATCAACAGCTTTGCTCATTTAGTGTCCATATCTGTATTTAAAATGTTTTCAGTGGAGTTTCAATCAAAGTGCTGTCAGCACTGTAATCTGTCGACACTGAATAACCACACTATTTTGAAAATCACAAATCAAGATTAATTGCAGTTGTGTGAATTGTGTATGGGAGTAAGTTATATTACCTTTCATAATGGATTAGAACCTTGATAATGGATTAACGAACTTATTTCAGACTTGTCCAAATTGAAAGCATCTGCAGACAACAAAATGAAAGTGAGTTAAAAATTAAAATTTCTTTTGAGGGTAGAAAATATTGAGGAAAAAGGAGAAAATGCTGGTTACCAGCATTTTCTCCTTTTCCCACAATATTTTCAAAAGGCTTCATTGCCAGGGTAAAGAGTTAAGAAATCCTTTCTTATCCTAATGCTATGGATTATGTAGAAATTATCATAATTCAGTAATGAACTGTTTGATTGATTGGTTGTTTTTTGTTTTTGGCTGCTTTCATTATTATTTCAGTCATATGATGGCCTGCTTTTCATGTAGTGTCATGGCCTGCTTTTCATGTAGTGTCATAATCCAGAGTTTAACTACCCTGTTAGAAAGCTTCTGAAAACATTGTAGGAAAAGGAGAAAATGCTGATGACCAGCATTTTCTCATTTTCCCATAATGTTTTCTAACATATCGAATACATAAATCACATCTAAGCTATATCTAAGTTGCCATCTGTAAATGCTTTGTCCACTTAGAACTTTGGTCAACTGACTTTTCTGTAAATGCGAGTTTGGCACGCCCCCCCTTAGTAATGCGGTATTTTGGTTGTCAAGCCTGACAAACATACCAGAAAATGGCGTCGAATACAAAGAGAAAGAGCGTGTTTGGCATGCCCCCTTAGTAATGCAGTATTTTGGTTGTCAAGCCTGACATGCATCAAATACATTAGAAAGAGCATTTATTTCAATTTCAGTCTGGGTTATATTTCGCTCTAGGTTAATTGTACCAAATTTTTCTCAATTTTCCTATCAGTTGAAATAGTATCGGCAGCGTAACCAGAGAAAAATACTTAAAATAATGTCATATTTATGAGCGATCAAGAAGTAAAATTGATGCAATCATGCTCGTTATTCCATATGTGGGGGCATATTTCCGGGAATGTGGAAATCGGGCTCGATCCGCCAAGGTAAGATCCACATAGTGATCGTAACCTTGGCTCACAAAGATGGTCCACAATATGACAATATATACATTGTGTGATATACCAGACCACGTCCAGTTTATATGTCCAGTTTATTGATAAGGTTTGTCTGTTTTTGAACCCTTCGTTCCTAATTTTTTCATTCCGGTATCGGAACGCCTATTTCCGGAATAAAAAGTAAAATTTGTACAGAAAATATTCGTGCCCTAATGTTTTCTTCAGGATCTTGAGATTTGCGAAAAATGGAGACCGGAGTAATGCAGTCTGACTGTAGTTCTAGTATTTCTGTCAATCTCTATACAGATACCTATACTGATGAGTTTGAAATGAGGACAAATCCCTTGAGTATTTCTATTTCCTTAGGTGATTCATGTAGGTGATTCATCTGTGTTTTACATAGCAGAGCCATTCTACGCACTTTTAAGTTCTAACAGCCTTTTCTTTCTTTTTAGCTGTAGGATATCTCGAATCACTTGGTAAATTTGAAGTGCAGTAATACATTTGAGTGCTCTTCATTTCACTGATAAACAATCTCACCAAAATTGAACATCAAGTAGTTTGGCCTGATAAAAGATAACCTGTACCCTGTATTGTAACTTCATTATAGAAAAACATTATCATTTTTTCATTTTTGCACAAAGAGGAAAAATACCTGTACCCTGTATTGTAACTTTATTATAGAAAACATGATCTTTTTTCAATTTTGCAAACTGAAGAAAAATGATGAATGACAACAGACTTTTCATGTACAAAATTATACATACAGAGCAAAGAAGAAAATTTTGATATTCTTTTTGATATTCTGTTGATGTTTTCAACAGTTATTTACTGCAGGGATATAGTCCTCTCATGAAAGCGCTTAATTACTTCAACTGCTGAACCCTTTACCACACAATCCCGAGTTTTGACAACCATGAAGAAGGTCGCTATTAAAAACATTGTGGGAAAAGGAGAAAATGCTGGTTACAAACATTTTCTCCTTTTCCTACAATGTTTTCTACCCTGAAAAAGACATAAAACCATGATTTGAGCTTTATCTATTTTGTGTCTGCAAATGCTTTGAATTTGCTTGAGTCCAAAGTTTTGTCATTTGTTGAGAGTTCAGTGCTTTGGTATAGAGGGTGGATCTTACCTTGGCGGATTGAGCCCGATTTCGAGATTCCTGCAATACGCCCCTATCAGATGCTGGTTATTATCCCCCTTCACACCATTTTTCTTATTGCCAATAAAATATCGTTTTACAAACCGCTTACGAATACAATAATTCAACATGAAGCAATGACCACAAATGTAAGGTACTTCAACATTTCATGGTCAGGTGCTAGGGTATAGCCTAAAACCTCCGATAGTTGATTGGTCACAATGAAACTTTCTGCAAATATTTTTTGTCTACATTTTTTCGATAATTAATCATTATAGATCCTGCACACATCCATGGAAGTATGCATGTTTACCTTTTATTTTTATTCTAAAGGTCGCGATCTTGTTCTATTTTTATCAACGATGAAATGCTACGAGAGATTTGATTCGTGCAGTTAGAGCTAGCTGCAACCAATGAAAATGCATATATCGGGACTGTCAAAATCAAGCTCGATCAGCCAAGGGTAGGGTAGCATAGTGGATCATCACCCGTGGCCTGCGAAAATGTGTAAACAACATCATGTTTTCAAAAGCTTTTTTTTTATATCTCAAGGTAAAGAGTAGACCTTTTACCAAACGTCCTTTGTTTGAAAAACCCTGTGAAAGAATTTTTTTAAAAAACAATGTCGGGAAAGGGAGAAAACTGTGCAGAAAGGGTGGTATACTTGTCTTCTCTCACTATAATGCAATGCCCAGCAAATATTGTGACACAGTCAATTTAAATATTGACCAAAAAGTTTAAAACATTGAACCGAGCTTGATTTTAGTATTTCCTTCATGGTAATCGATTTTCACACATAACTTTGTGTTAAAGATTCTCCTATCCTAAAAATTCTTTCACACAATTCACAGTCTGACAGACCCCTGGAAATTATACTTTCGAAAACATAGTAAGAAAAAGAGGAAATGTTGGATACCATCATTTTTTCTTTTTCCCACTATGTTTTCTATATCCTTTTATAGACAAAAACCATCAGTTGATGCATTTTAACACATTACCAAATGACAATATTTTGGGCTTGTCCAAATCGAAAGCATTTGCAGACGACAAAATGAAAGTGACTAAAATTAGAAATTTGTTTTGTGACGGGTAGTAAACATTGTGGGAAGAGGAGAAAATGCTGGTTTTCTAAAGGCTTCTCTCTCAGGGGCTTCAAAAGTAGGGATTGTGTGGAAATGAATTAATTTGTTGTCTGTAAATGCTTCAAATTTGGAAAAGTCTAAAGGCTTGGTCATGTGGTAAAGAGTAGACATGATTTTTGAAAATATTGTACCGAATACCCGTATACCGAATGGTCGATCATGTTACCATAAGTAACTCTCCTTTCTTGTTGTTCTACCCATTTTTTTCAAATATCAAACTTTATTAGTTCTACGGTCAGGTGGCAGGGGACTTGGAAACTTGTTCATGGCTGTGGTGAATCATGTCGCCACCTCCCCTTCGGCTCGGGGCGACATGTCAAATTAACCACAGCTGTGAACAAGTTTCCAAGTCCCCTGCCACCTGACCGTACAACAAATT
Source organism: Tridacna crocea (assembly GCA_943736015.1). Taxonomy (NCBI): domain Eukaryota; kingdom Metazoa; phylum Mollusca; class Bivalvia; order Cardiida; family Cardiidae; genus Tridacna; species Tridacna crocea. The sequence continues at coordinate 19,673,133 of OX031060.1, read as the reverse complement.
TATTATAATGCTAAGTTTTACCCTTTCAAAGCGTGTTAAGCGAAATTTTCCTGTTTAATAATTTCACGAATCAAGTATGTTGACAAAATAGAAATTCCTTTCTGAGTGCCCCTGATTCAATGTAAACTGACGTCACTGGAAACTGACGTCACTAAAACATGCAGTTTGGTGCATAAATGTTCAGTCTGGTGATCGATCAACGCTGCCATTGTGGATGTTGTGTTGCATGTGTAGTGATGTTTACAGGGCACTCAAAAGGGAAAATGGTTTTATGTTTTTTCTGCCAGGGAACATGATCAATGAGTCCACCATTTGAGCCAATTTTACTTTTTTCTTTGCAAAATGTTCTCTAGATTGCCACAGTCTTGAATTTAGTCATCTAGAAAAGTCAAAAGTTTAGACATTTCCAATTTAAAAGCAATTGCAGACAACAACAAAATTGTGTATCAAAAAGTAAAGTCTGTATTTGGAAGGGTGGAAAACTTTGTGGGTAAAGGAGAAAATGCTGGTTGCCAGCATTTTCTCCTTTTCCCACAAATGTTTTTACAGGCCTTATTCCCAAGGATCATTGCATGATGGGATGGTGTGGTAAAGCTAATGACATGAGAATACCAATATTGTCTATACCAGGGAGATCTGCCCAAGGGAAGCACTTGTCCTTTATTTGTACAGTCAACAGGGACGGTAAACATTTCATGGTGTTCTGATGCAAAAAAACGACAAACTAAGCCCAATTTGATTGATTTCACACTTTTTCTGTACAAATTTAAACAGGCGAAGTCTGTAATTCAACCCTTTACCTTCATTCTTATTGTGACACACACAAAAATGATATTTGCATAGGAATCATTTTACCAAACATGTCAACTGACTAACTGGTTCATGAGCAGTGATTTACATTAATTTCAACATTATTTACTAGTGTCAGTCATATCACTGTGACAGCTTGTTTAAAGATTCGCCTGTGCTAGTCTAGGGCTCTGAAGTGTCAAGCTCAAGGGGACTCCGATGAAAATATTACACATTAAGTGGGGCTCCAACCTGGAGCATCCAGGTTACCTGAGTTCTACACTTAACCACTGATGCACACAGCAACAGCCCCCCAGAGTCAAATTAATTCATTACCAAACGACAAAATTTTAGGTTTGTCCAAATTGAAAACATTTGCAGATGACAAAATAAAAGTGACTGAAAATTTGAAATTTGTTTTGTGAAAGGTAGAAAACATTGTGGGAAAAGGAGAAAATGCTGGTCACCAGCATTTTCTCCTTTTCCCACAATGTTTTATAAAGCGGCTTCTTTCTCAGTGTCGTCAAAAGTAGAGATTGTGTGGTAATGGGTTAATTAGGCTCAAAACCATGCATTTATTTTAAGTCTTAAATGTTGGATGACATCCTTTCTGAAAATCAGCAACCAGAGGTTGAAACTATCAGAGCACCAAGGCAACATTGATGCTTCCAGGACAGCTTACTTTAATCCTTGTAGCACTCAATCTGAAGGTTGAATGACTCATGCAGACAGCATAGATGAAGATCATGCCTCATAGAACATTTTAAGTTGTACCGTCAGGTGGTAGGGGACTTGGAAACTTGTTCATGGCTAGTCAAATCATGTCGCCGAAGGCGAGGTGGCAACATGATTCGACACATCTGTGAACAAGTTTCCAAGTCTCCTGCCACCTGACCGTACAATGAATTTATTATACTGCAAAGTTTTACCCTTTCAAAGCATGTTAAGCAAAATTTTCCTGTATTATAATCTCACGAATCAAGTATGCTGACGAAATAGAAATTCCCTTCTGAGTGCCCCAATTCAATGAAAACCGACGTCACTGGAAATTGACGTCACTAAAATGTGCAGTTTGATGCATAAATATGCAGTCCGGTAATTGATCGACGCCGCCATTTTGAATGCTGTGTTGCACGTGTAGTGATGTTAACGGGGCACTCAAAAGGGAAATTGACTTTACTGGTTTTTGCCAGGGAACATGATATATGTTCTCGCCATGTTAACCAATCAGATCACGAGAAATTTCTTTGCAATATAATAATATACGCTGTCCAATAGTTAGCTGGATATTTTGAACAAAAATAGCCATGAAATTGCTGTCTCTGCATCTATAGTACTATGAATGTTTACTTTGATTATTAATATTACACAAGGCTTAAGATCAGTCTACTGATAAATATGCTGTCTGATTACAGATCACACAAATGAACATATTTATAATTAAAATCTGGCCAACAAAGTATCACAGCAGAAGCAGAGCAGACAAATTGAAATCACTAAAGACTTAATTTTTTCCCCAAAATGAAAACTAATAGGCTGTTGATTATTTTGTCAGCTATTTTGTTTGATGTTTTTAAAACCGTTTCAAAATGGCAGCAAGTGTGTCTATCAATGTATTTTTGCAATTTCTTTACCCTTACTTGGTGTATCACTCTTTTCAAGCTGCATCATCAGACCCCATGCAAGTTACTGTGTGTATTATATTTTTGTACATTATCACGGTGAGGAAACTACATAGACGGAGCCATTGGCTCTGTTAAGGAAATCTTGTGTGGGTTTTTCCGGTCATTTGCGGCGCCGTCAATATCGGCTGTTTCGGTGGACACGAAAACGTAAGTCTCCCATTTATTGTCAAAATTTGATTTTATACTGAACACTAGCGAGAAAAGTGGAATTGTATGAGGGACCTATGACTTTCAACTTACTTCCTTGTCCGTTGCGAGTTCCAAGTCGGCGCGGTTTTGTCTGAAACACTTTTGCCGTGAGCCACGGTGAGGTAAACAAAGGTCATTTTCTATAATGACCACAGGCTTTCTATTGCTCTTTCTGCATAAAAATTACTTATCTAAATGTTTACACCGTCCGAATGTATGAATTGATTATCTAATCCTTCCCCACTCACGAAAAACAAAATTTGAATCAAAATAAAAAAAATTGAGAAAAAATAAACAATGGCTCTGTCCATATCGGCCGGCTCTGTCTATATCGGCTGGCTCCGCTGTATGAGGGCGAGTTTTAGAAGCGATAGGTTTTTTTCGCTATTGGGTTTACCAGTCAAAAGTTAGATTTTTTGAAAGTTATTTTTGGAATGGTGATGCTTTTCTCGAACCATTTATCATTTCAAAAAGGGCGGTCACGTGGTTGAGTGGTTAAAGTGGTTGACTTCAGTGCTTTTGATCATTCGACCATATCACCCTGTGGGTACAGGGCACTCTCGGACAACGTGGACAAGCCAAGTTCTGCTTGCGGGTGTGTCGGGTGTTTTTCCCGGGATACTCCCGGGGTACTCCCGTTTCCTTCCACTTACCGATCCATTCGTCTCAATACCAGTTTAACAGCTTGGGGGACGCAAAACTGAATAAAACCAATATTTGAGAATAACCTTTGTAAAAGTTTTGCAGGTATGTCTGAAGTTGACACTCCAGACTTGAGTACTTACTTTTAGCTTGACTGCACGAAGTGTGAAGAGCTATTGTAGTCACCTCGGTCGTACGCGTTCCCGTGCGAAAGAAAATAAAGCGAATTGTGTGTGTGTGTGGGGGGGGGTGGGTGTGTGTGTGTGTGTTTGTGTGTGTGTGTGTGAGTTTTGTTTCAATTGTGCATATACGTCGCTTCTAAAACTCACCCTCATACAGCGGAGCCAGCCGATATAGACAGAGCCGGCCGATATGGACGGAGCCATTGTTTATTTTTTCTCATTTTTTTTTATTTTGATTCAAATTTTTTTTTTCGTGAATGGGGAAGGATTAGATAATCACTTCATACATTCGGACGGTGTAAACATTTAGATAAGTAATATTTATGCAGAAAAAGCAATAGAAAGCCTGTGGTCATTATAGAAAATGACCTTTGTTTACCTCGCCGTGGCTCACGGCAAAAGTGTTTCAGACAAAACCGCGCCGACTTGGAACTCCCTACGGACAAGGAAGTAAGTTGAAAGTCATGGGCCCCTCATACAATTCCCCTTTTCTCGCTAGTGTTCAGTATAAAATCAAATTTTGACAATAAATGGAAAACTTACGTTTTCGTGTCCACCGAAACAGCCGATATTGACGGCGCCGCACGTGACCGGAAAAACTCACACAAGATTTCCTTAACAGAGCCAATGGCTCCGTCTATGTAGTTTCCTCACCGTGATTATAAATCACTGAAAAAAGAATAGGGTTTAGTAAGTCAGTTCCAAAATGCAATACTGTTCTTCAAAATTTAAAAGGTTTTATGAAACATTAACCCATTACCACACAATCCCTACTTTTGATGTTCCTGGAAAAGAAGCCTTTGGAAAACATTGTGGAAAAAAGGAGAAAATGCTGGTAACCAGCATTTTCTCCTTTTCCCACAAAGTTTTCTACCCTTCACAAAGCAAATGTTAAAATTTTAGTCACTTTAATTTTGTCGTCTGCAAATGCTTTTGATTTGGACAAGTCTAAAATAATGTCGTCTGGTAATGAGTCAATAAAGCTATATCAAAGGATAGGCCCTTTATCAAAATATCCCAAGTTTTAACAATCATGTGGAAGAAAACTTGAAAACATTGACATGAGAAATTATCCAGATAACCAGAATTTTCTCTTTCTCACCCAAAACATTTTCTACCTTTTTTCAACAACAGAATTCATCATTTGACATCCATTTAAATTTTGTTGTCTGCAAAATGCTTTCGTGTGACTAGGGTAAAATTTCGTCATCTTGTAAAGTCAGTTAACTCTTTACCACACGACGAAATGAAGATTTGCTCGAACTGAGAGGATAAACTTTTGCAGACAAAAATTTATGTCTGGTTCAAATGATGGAATAAGTCTTTGAAATGGTAGAAAACATTGTGGGAAAAGGAGAAAATGCTGGTAATCAGCATTTTCTCCTTTTGCTACAATGTTTTCAAAAGGTGTCCTTCTCAGGGTTGTTAATAGTCCGGACTGTGTTGTAAAGGGTTTAAAGAAAGTGAAGATCCGCTTTCATGGTCTATGATCTCAAAATCAGTAATCTTTATGTGGTTTGTTAACTCTTAACGACACAATCCCTACTTTTAACGACCCTTAGAAGAAAGAAGCCTTTTGAAAACATTGTGGGAAAAGAGAAAATGCTGGTAACCAGCATTTTCTCCTTTTCCCACAATGTTTTCTACCCTTCACAAAACAAATTTCAGTATTTGAAACAAATTTATCCTGTAGTCTGCAAATGCTTTCAATTTGGAACAGTCCAAAATTTTGTTGTTTGGTAAAGAGTTAACACTTTACCACACAATCCCTGGTTTTTACGACCCTGAAATAGAAGCCTTTCGAAAACATTGAGGGAAAAGGAGAAAATGCTGGTTACCATCACTTTCTCCTTTTCCCTCAGTGTTTTCTACCCTCCCAGACACAAGTTTCAATTTCTGAGTTACATTCATTTTGTCATCTGCATTTTCTTTGAATTTGGACCAGTCTAAAATTTTATCCTTTGGTAAAGAGTTAAACGCTATAATTTATCTAAAAATTTACACCATCAGTCTACATGAGTACAATAATAATTGAGCTCTGGTCTATTACAAGGGGGATTAAATGTATCGGCAAAAACCCATCAACCGATGTAAGCCTGCAAAGCCTAAGCAGGCTGAATTGAGTCGTGACTTTTTGTTTGCTTTCCATCAATTATTTGCATGTCAAAGGACCAGTCTATCTCAATTTAGTTGGTTGTTATACAACAGGTATTATGGATTCTTAATTATGTTATGATTTGCCCGGTATCATGCACATTAAGACCCCTTTTTCCAAAGAAAGTTGTTTGTTCTCATATCAAAAACAATTGGTTGGTTGATTGTATTGGGGTTTAAGGTCACTTTAACAGCTAAGGTCATATCATGGCGCTCAGTGACACAAATAATGTTTCCTGGCTTTCTCATACCAGTACTAACACAACTTTCTTTCCAAAGCCACTGACTACTGTTCTCACATGCTTCAGCAGAGGTGAGAGGCGAAAATACGCCTGAAAGTAAGTTCGTCTCAACCAGGTGGCGAACTCACAACCACCAGGTCATGAGTCCGACACGCTCACCACTGAGCCAACTGGGCGGGCCTCATATCGCAAACAAAGTGGCCCAACAACCCATAAATCAAAGAACAAATCATTCCCTCACAAATAACTTTGAAAACATTCCTGAAAAATACAGATTTAAAATCAAAATGTCCCTGGGACAAAGATTTAATAGATGAATTTAATCAGATTTTGTGCACCAGGAAGACAAACTGTCTGTTATGTGGAATTTTTCGTTATGTTACAAAATTTTAAACAGTAGCGAGTGTCTTTATATGACAGAAAAAAAGTTGTCAAACTACTCTGAGATGCAATCTGCTTTTGAATAATTCCAGCATAGCTTACAAGCACTGTTTACCTAGGCATAATAAATTAATGATATTTCAAAGCGAAAATGACACCTGTGGTTTGAACAATCTTAACCTTTTACGAGATATACCCTTTATTTGTTACATCCCTGAAAAGGAAGCTCACTCTAAGTTTTGAAAACTCTGTGGGAAAATGAGAAAATGCTGATAAACAGCATTTTCTCAATTTTTGACAATGTTTACTACCCTGTCAAACACTGAAGCCTCAAATCTTTCTCTAATGAATAAATAAATTGCATTTTTGAAAAGGATAAAAATAGATTTCGTCTGCAATACTAAGGTTCAGTCATAATCCAGAATATAGCAGCGGACAGTACAGATCAGAGATCAGATTGCAAGTTTTGTGTAGTTTGATCTTGATCTTTACTGTCCATAAAAGCTTCTGGTGTTGTCTATGGTATCGAAAGATTAACTAAGGTCAAATCTAATTTGTCCTCTGCAAATGCTTTCAATTTTGAGTTGACAAGTCTAAAATTTTGTTGTTTAACCCTTTACCAAATGACAAAATTTTAGACTGGCCTAAAATGAAAGCACTTGGAGACGACAAAATAAATGTAGATAAAAAAAATGGAATTTGTTTCCAGCTGGGTAGAAAATATTGTTGGAAATGGAGAAAATGCTGGTAACCAGCATTTTCTCCATTTTCAAAAATATTTTCAAATGGCTTCTATCTCGGGGTCATAAAAACCAGGGATTGTTTGGTAAAGTGTTAATAAAGTCAGAGGGATGAAATCTGCACACATGTGCAAACTGTATGTAAATGATCATGATCATGCATCTAAATGTTATCTCTTGATCTTATCATTTCTGACAGTTTTTGTGATAGTTACTGATTATGCAATATGTAGCCTTTTATAGTCTATGGAACACTCACAAGGCCATCTGAAGCGGTCCGGCAGGTCCGGCCATGGCCGGACCAAATTTTCGGCCGAAAATGAAAAATGGCCAGACCAACTTTCGAAAAAAAAAAAAAAATGTGTAATATAAACCTCAAAAAATGTGCCAGAATGTGCCAGAATGCACCAGGGAGCCTCTTATTTTTCAAAAATTTTCCAGGGAAGCATGCCCCGGGACCCCCCTAGCATGGCTTCGCGACTTCGTTGCTCGCCATACTGGCCGGACCAAATGAAATATCCTTCCGACGGGCCTGACTCAACAGCTCTTTCCTAGGAGACAACTTACTTTTGTTTTATTTTTTCATGATGAAGGCAACATGCAATTGACAAATTAGATGCGAGCCAAATGATAGGACGGGAAGTAGAAGGCAGTTCAAGGCACTGTTTAAAAATCACCATTTTCTCCTTTTCCACTACCATTTTCAAGAGCCTGACTATTCTCGGAGACAAAAATAGGAGACTGATTGGCAACAAAATATAACCCTTTCCCAAACAAGCCCTGGTTTTTACGTGTCTGCAGTAAAAGTCTTTTGAAAACACTGTGGGAAAAGTAGAAATTGCTCGTAACGAGCAATTTCTCCTCTTCCCACAATGTTTTCTACCCTTTTTGAGAACTTTCTCCCATTTTCTCCGAATCTTAAATTGTCGTCTGCAAACTCTTTCGGTTTGGAAGAGTCTAAACTTTGTCGTTTGGGAAAGGGTTAACTAGAGCTGTCACTGAATGTGACTTTATACCCCCGCCAGCAGTTTGACAGTATTTTGTATACAGATGAACAGATGAACAGACAGGCTGATTTTAGTATATCCTCCCCCCCCTCCCCCAACCCTCCCCCCTTAATCTCTTACAGTGCATGTAGAAATATAGTGTTTAAGGACATAAAAACTCAAATTTGTATGATTTATGGCTTAAATTTGATTTGAAAGATAGATAGCAAAAACAGCCATACCTTATGAATGATATAAACCGAACATGATTTAAAAGTAGTTATTTATATTTTTGGTCTGAATATAAATTTTTCAATGTTTTTGTTAGATCCTAAACCTTTTCAAATCTCTGAAAGTAATCGCTTTACTTACCATCAGTACATATAGTTAAACAAGAGGGCCAAGAGTGGCGCTGGATCACTCACCTGATTTTTTGAGAGGACCATAGCCAATATTATTTTAAGGTATTGAAACTTAGGAAAAAAAATCATTATTTTGCCAAGCAATTTATTTCAAAATTATTTCGAAAACTGAAAGGCGGTTTCAGAAAAGAAGATTTTTTTCATGTCCATATAGTGTAAATAGCCAACAGCCATCAGAGCCATGTTTCTTGATGGATTAAAATTTCTCGAACAATTTACAAAGAGGGTCACCCATGAAACATTTCTGTAAAATTATTTCAAAATCTGACCAGCTGTTTCGGAGAAGAATTTTTAAGAATGTCTTCCTGTTGATATAGTGAAAGTCTCCCCCCCCCCCACTCCCACCTTCTTTCACAATCCCAACTTTTAATCAGGGCTCCAGATAGAAGGAGTGATTTTGATTTCAAAATTGAAAATATTAATTATTCTCCACTAAACCCTATGTTATGGGTACTCATTAGAATCGTCTCATCGAGACGATTCTAATGAGTACCCACAACATAGGGTTTGGAAGAGAAATAATGGATTTAGAATACCATCACTCCCTCTTATCTGGAGCTCTGTTTTAATGACAATGAGAAAAAAAAAAAGGTTTTGATAACATTTTGGGAAAAGAGAAAACACTAGTCACAGCAGTCTCACAATGATTTGTATTCTTCCTGGAACAAATTTCTACTCTTGAGTCACATTTATTTTGTTGTCTACAGATGCTTTTAATCTGGAAAGGATTAAGAGGAATGGTCTAACATGTTGTCATTTGGTAATGCCATAAGGCATTTCTATGGAACCTCTAATTGACCCTAAATAACAGAAAGGATGAAGCCATTTCTTATGTGTATATGACACCTTTAATAGTGTATAAAACATTGTGGCAAAAGGTGAAATTGCTCATCACAAGCAATTTCACCTTTTGCCACAATGTTTTCCAAAGGGTCCTACAAGCAATGCGTATAAATGAGTATCTATGGTGTAAAGGGTTATGGGTCAATGCTTACCCTTTTCAAAGCATGTAAATGTACATGTATACATAAATGTTACCACTAAACCATGCTTCACACAATCCTAACTGTTAAGGAGCATTAGATAGACAGCCTTTGAAAAGATTATGGGAAAAGGACAATGTGCTTCTAATCAATTTTCTCTCTGATTCAAACAATCTGTTGTAACTTGTCATAGGCACAGCCATTCATGCCTATACATCTTGCTAGCTGTGAACACCAATTATGAAATTAGCGATTTATTTTGTCCTACCTGTTTATAAAACTGCAAAATCTGGAAAATGGTCATCTTGGAATGCACAAAAAGATCATATGCAGCACACACACCAAGTACTGTAACTCCTTGTTCTTTGGTTAACATTCCTGCTGTTGTAAGAATGGCTGTTCCTCCAAAGTACACAAATCTATGTGATCTTGAACTTTGTCCTTGGTCCCTACAGTTTACATATTTCATATAGGAGAGAAGTGCAAGGATGAAAAATAAGCAGGCACCAATATCTGCTCTTCCGACGACCCCAGCAACTGCCTCTGTATGCACAGGATGAGATGCAAAAATGAGACCCGATACCAATGTCGAAAAGGTATGTTTCAAAATAATTCTCGATAATTTTGTAAATATGGCTGTCACAACTGCATGTAATATCACATTACCTAGATGGTAACCCCATGGATTAAGTTCACCGAGATAATAATTTAGACGGAATGTAAGAACACAAAGAGGCCTGTAGGACTTGTGGGATCCAGTGTGGGTGAGAGGCGTGCCCCAGAAGTCATCGTAGAAAATGTTGACTAGGGGTGTCTCCGGCTGCAGATCTTGATTCTTCACAATGGCTCGACTGAAACAAGAATAGGAAAATGAATTAATTACAGTGTAGCAACATCAATTTCAATGATTTTATCTGATAACTACTGATATAAAATCCTTAATTGTTAAAAAGCAGATGAAAAAAAGCATTACAAAAATTTCTCAAAGCTTTTCCTTTACCATACAATCCAAGACTTTCAGTAAGAGCTTTGAGACATGTGAAATAATTTCAGTTAATTGACTCCATGATTATGCAAATCTTTTTAGTTTAGACCATTCTAAATTTCTTTCATTTCGTAAATGGTTTAAGCTTAGTTCAGGGCCCTGGATATAACATTATCCCATAAAACAAATTTTACATTAAAACATAATCAAACAATTTATGCCGAGCCTAGTAACAGAGCAGGTAGCACAAAGAATTGTGACTGGAGAGTCACCAGTTTTAATTCCCAGCTAGGCCAGTTTGTTCCCAAGAATTGAGGACAATCATTAACCCTTTCCCAAACAATCCCTGGTTTTTACGGGTCTGGAATAGTAGCCTATTGAAAACATTGTGGGAAAAGGAGAAAATGCTGGTAACCAGCATTTTCTCCTTTTCCCACAATGTTTTCTACCCTATCATAGACAGAAATAATCTTTTCAGCAAGAGTTGAATTGTCGTCTGCAAATGCTTTCAATTTGGTCTAGTCCATAAGTTTGTCGTTTGGGAAAGAGTTAACTCTTTACTCCACAGATACTCATTTCTACGCATTGCTTGTAGGAGCCTTTGGAAAACATTGCGGCAAAAGGTGAAATTGCTCATGATGAGCAATTTCACCTTTTGTCACAATGTTTTCTATGCTATCAAAAGGTGTCATAAACACATAAGAAATGGCTTCGTCCTTGCTGTTCTTTAAGGTAATTTTGAGATACCATAGAAATGCCTTATGGAGTAAAGGGTTAGAACGATTCATTCCTCCTTCACTGCTGGTCAGTATGTGCTGACACTGTTTATGTTGCAAATAGGAAGAACACTGCCGCAAAGTTCTAAATATGGAAGCTCCACAAAAGCATGAACAGATGCACTAGCCACATGATATAGCAGAAATAATGTTGAGAACTACCGGTATGTTAACCTCCAACAAACACACAATTAAATCAAAAGGGGCTCAAATAGCAATAGTCTTTCCCCTGCGAAAAGTAGTTCTTGAGTTGATGAACAGTTCACAGTATAATGTTTTCAGTTCATCGATACTCAAAGGATGGGATTTGTCTATAAAAGGGGCAGAAAAAATTGAGGAAAAAAGGAAAAATTCTAGAGAATTTTCACTTCTTACTAAAATCTTTTTCAAAGCTTTTTTACTCAGGGTCATTTAAAAAGAAAAAGAAATCTTTTGTAAACTTTTAAAGCAAACTTCAAAGACATGTCCTTGTAGTCGTACATGAATGCAAAAACGTTTAATGTAATCTGACAAGCTTTGCATGACCATTTTGAAATGTCAGTCAAAAAATGACATTTTTGGGCAGGTAAAACAGCACTCTGTTTCTTGTCCTGTTAATGACAAGTCCATTTATCTTTTAAAATCCAAGAAATGACCTGGAGTCATGCCATGATTCTCTCCACTGTATTTTGTGATATCTCTTTACCAAATGACAAAATTTAAGACTTCTATGAATTGAAAGCATTTGCAGAGCACATAATTGAATATGTCTTAATTCTATGAAAGGATTAAAAACACTATGTGAGATGGAGAATATGCTGGTAACACTTGCATTTTTCCTTTTTTTGACAATGTTTTGAAAAGCAGTCATTACTAGGGATTGTGGAGTAATCTAACTACCACATAATCCTGAGTTTTAACGACCTTGGAGGAAGCATTTGGAAAACTTTGTGGGACAAAGAGAAAATGCTGGTAACCATTAAAATTACTATGTCTTTAGAAGGGTAAAAAACATTGCGAGGAAAGCAGAAAATGCTTTTATGCTTCTGTTTTCAGGTTTGTTTCCTAGGGATGAATTGCTTCATCCACAATTTGCTTTAACCCACTACCACAAATCCCTACTTTTGACGCCCCTGAGAAAGAAGCCTTTTGAAAACATTGTGGGAAAAGGAGAAAATGCTGGTAACCAGCATTTTCTCCTTTTCCCACAGTGTTTTCTACCCTTCCCAGAGCAAATTTCTATTTTTGAATCACCTTTATTTTGTCGTCTGCAAATGCTTTCAATTTGGACCAGTCTAAAATTTTCTCGTGTGGTAAAGAGTTAACTGCAAAAAATGCCCTACCTAGGTATGACATTCTATTTGGCACTAAGTTTTGTAGTCAGTAAAAATACTATGTCATTCTTTTTGGCAATTATAGAGTAAAAATATTAACTAATATGACTGCTTTTGTTATGGAAATTGGGGCAAACTTCCTTATTCCATGTAGTCTTTGCTAGCCCTTCAACAAACAAAAACAGATTTTTTTTAACCCATTACCACACAATCCCTACTTTTGACGCCCCTGAGAAAGAAGCCTTTTGAAAACACTTTGGGAAAAGGAGAAAATGCTGGTAACCAGCATTTTCTCCTTTTCCCACAGTGTTTTCTACCCTTCCGTGACAAGTTTCTATTTTTCAGTCACTTTTATTTTGTCGTCTGCAAATGCTTTTAATTTGGACCAGTCTAAAACTTTCTTGTGTGGTAAAGAGTTAAGACACTGAGGATGATGGATTTGGAAAACATTGTAGAAAAAAGAACATTTAAGACTGGTAAGCAGCATTTTCACCTATTACAATAATTAATTTTTACCCTTTACCATTTGAGCCATGTATAATTTTGTTGGCTACAGGATGCTTTTGATTTGGACAGTCTATATAAAGTCTGTTTTTTTGTTATAAGTAAAACCGTTACAAATGACACACTTAAATTCCATAAGAAAATATACTCAAAATATCTGTACCACATGACAAAACTTTCCAAATTGAAAGCATTTGCAGACGACAAAATAAATATGACCTCTGTATTGAAATTTGTTTAACCCGTTACCACACAATCCTGACTTTTAACACCCCTGTGAAAGAAGCCTTTAGAAAACATTGTAGGAAAAGGAGAAAATGCTGGTAACCAGCAATATTTTCTTCCCTTTCTGAAACATATTTGGATTCTTTAGTCACATTTATTTTGTTGTCTGCAAATGCCTTTAATTTGGACCAGTCTAAAATTTTGTTGTTTAGTAAAGAGTTAAGGAAGGGAAGAAAACATTGTGGGAAAAAAGGAGAAAATGCTGGTTACCAGCATTTTCTTCTTTTCCCAAAATGTTTTCAAAAAGCCTCTTTCACAGGGGGTGTTAAAAGTTGGGATTGTGTGGTAAAGGGTTAAGGTAATTTCTGTCTGAAAAAAAAAACTGCAAAGTCATGTGAATTATCACTTTACCAAACAATACCATGTTTTCAATACATTAGAGGAAAAGACTTAAAAAAATGTATAAAAAGGAGAAAACATTGGAAAGAAGCATTTTTTCCTTTTCTTACCATGTTTTATATTCTTCTCTAATATTTTTTTTCATTTGAGCAAGATTGAATAATTATAGCGTCTTTCATTGCTTTCAACATACACAATCCTAAAATACTGTCCTCATAATAGTCTTTACCAGAAAAAAATTCCCAAAACTGAGGGCATTTTTGCAGAACTTTGACAAAACCTAAAAATGAAATTTATTGGTAAATTGATAAAAAACATTATGGGAAAAGGAGAAAATTCCTATGAGATTGTACACTTGGACTAAGTAAAGGAGTGACTGAGATACACAATTTTCAGCTATTTTGACCTAATATTACCTCTAGCAAACAATATTTTCTATATAATTGTCTTGCAGCATTCCAGTTAGAAAACACTGTCTGCTAAAGAGTTTAAGGACACCAAAAAAAAAACATACGGTAGTACCTACAAGTAAATACTGAGACAAACAAAAAAGAGTAAAATACTACATAATTATACTGTATCAAATGAATAAAGATTTACTCCAACATTAAAAATGTTGTCCTTAACTTTAATAAACTATCAATGTCTCTCCTTTTCATAGGCAAGCAAGGTAATGTTTTGAGGAAAAGAGCATGTTTTTCTTATAACCTTTCCCAAATGACAAATTTTAGACTCTTCCAAAATGAAAGACTTTGCAGCCGACAATTTTAACTTTCATAATAATGGCAGAAAATTATCCGAAAGGGCAGAAAACACTGTGGGAAAAGGAGAAATTGCTCATGAGCAATTTCTCCTTTTCCCACAGTGTTTTGAAAAGACTTCTACGGCAGATACATAAAACAAAGGCTTGTTTGGGAAAGGGTTAAATCTTATTCCTTATATTGTCATATTGTGAAATTATAATGTAGATGAAGTTACTTTGTGGTCCATCAATGATTGGATTCGAAAATATATGAAAACATTGTGGGAAAAAGAAGTTATGCTGGTTATTAGCACTTACTTTTTAACTTAAAATGATTTCAAAGGCCTTCTTTCTTTGGTTCATGAAAAATGGATAGTTTGGTTCACAAAATACTTGTGTTTCAAACAACCCTTTGACTCAAAGGAATTCTGTCGACGGCTTCTGAAGCAAGTTTGGCAAACTGTTTCCAATGTTTGCATCAATGTTTCGATTTAAAATCTGCACATTCCAGGAGTGGGCTAAAAGAATTCAAATGAATGTTAAGGTTGTTGACCTAGCCTTAGCCCATTACCACACAATCCATACTTTTGATGACCCTAAGAAAGAAATCTCATTTAATGAGTTACCAGACTGAGCTCTTTCCCACATAGTCTAAAGTTTTAATGACCACAAGAAAGAGGGCTTTTGTAAACATCGCAGGAAAAGCCTATTCCCACAATCTTTTCTACCCACTCTAAAGTAAGTACTATTTTCGGAGCTACATTCATGTTGTAAACAATAATGTGTCGATGAAGACAAATCTAACAAGACGGCCATGATGCATGGCCCTGTATCATTCCACTGGCTAATATACAAAAATGCCTACATGGTAAACATTGCAACACTTTCCCCAATTGGTTTTGAGCCTTAAAGGTGGGTATTTAGAATTTTCACATGACACCAAATCAGAAAATACATATATCACTGAAATTTATATGAAAAAACTATACAAATCATCAATAATTAAGAATCATAAAATTACAAAAAAAATTTTTTTTTGATGGTATTCCCTTAAAAGGCTACGTAGCCTCTGAAGCTATTTTTAGATTTCGGGCCAAAAAAAAAAAAAAACATTGTGGGAATATTAAGTGACTGGCATGTGACTAATGACGCTTACATTCCATTACATAACAAACATGTAAATTGTTTTTCGTAATATCTTCTTCCGATGCTATGTTTGAAGCTTGTCTGTGTATTTCCGGTATGTAAATGAGCGAGTTGCTCATGTAAGAATAGAACATGTTTCCCGTTGATGTCGACCTGGGCCGTAATAAATCTCTAACTTCTCTGGTTGTCGGATGGTTTTCGACAAATGGGATTTTATGAATGACAATTGTAAGGCTTTGGGAGTATAAGAACGATATTTTTGTATATTTGTAAAATTTTCGTCCCAAATTCTGAAGGGCCACCTTTAAACACGACTAAAATTGGTAGCCAAAGTCCTTATGGTTAGTGACAAGAAGATTTCTAAATATTTCACTTAAACCAGTGTAAAACTGATGACCCTAGGGTGGGGTCAAATTTGTCCCTAGGGCTGTAATTTAGGGCACTCTTGGTAGAGGCCCTCTAGATAAAGCCACATGCAAAGTTTGGTAATCCTAGGGATAATAATCAAGTACAAGGAAATTTCTAAAGTTTTCACTAAATAAGCCCATGTAAACTTTGTGACCCCTGGGGTGGGGTCAAATTTGATTCCAGGGTTAATGAATTAAGTTGGGCACTCTTGGTAAAGGCCCACTAGATGAAGGGGTATGCAAACTTTGGTAACCCTAAAGCCCCGGTCACATATTCACGGAAGACCGCCACGGAAGAGCTACGGTCTAATTTCTCACGGATGTCTATGGAAATGACAAATTCCGTAGTCCGCTACGGTTCCAATACGGATACATAACGGTGTGAGTACGGAGTTCGACAGATCTACAGCCAAAATGTAGGTCAGAGTTCCAGGAGTGATACGGACTGTTATGGTTTGACACGGTTTAATACGGAGCGACACGAATCAGAACGATTTTAGTACGGATACACTACGATTTGCTACGGAGCAGATACCGATTAGTACGAATAAGAACGATCCGATACGTAGTAGTACGAATCATCACGGATCGATACGGACCTACCACGATTTATCATTCCGTCCAAATGCTCTAGCCCGCTCACTTTCAAAATGCAACAAGTTCGGCCATGAAAGCCTCATACGGACAGGTCTTCGTAAAAGCCAATCTCTAGTCCACATATTCTCTGTCTGTTATTACCTGATTATTATAATCAATAACCCATCACAAGTTGACAAAATTTGGCCTTCACGAAATTGAAAGCATCTGCAGACAACAACTGTAAATTTGGTACAAATGAGCTTCAGTTCCACAATAAGGTAGAAAGCATTGTGGGAAATGGAGAAATTGCCCACCTTGAGCATCTTTTTCGATTTCCTAGAATCAGAATGTTTTCTTGACTTGTCTGTTGCAGACCCATAAAAAGAAGGGATTTAATGGCAAAGGGTTCAATGAAAATATTGCTCAATAACATTTCTCTTATGTTCATAAAATCTGCTGTTTATTTCACAATTACACTGATTATCGTGAATGTTTATGTTTTAAAAAGTAAAGTGCTTGTCTATTACAGTTAGTATCACCCATTTCGAAAGGACCAGCCGGGCACCAGGCAGGCACCCAGAAACCATACATTTAACCAGCTGGCGGTTCACCAACCAGCCATATTAGAACAAACTCCTGGCGGGGCCCGAACCTGTGACCTCCTGTTTCGTTGGCGGTTGTCAGAACCACCAGAAACGGTGACAGTTTTATGTACTCGTACTATTTGACCGTTTTACTAGCATGTTTAGCATCGTTGTTTGGATAAAATGTCACCTTATAATACTGATGTTTATCCATTTTTGTACAATGTTTTGTAAAATATGTAACCTTAAATTAAAGGTATTATTAGTAGTACGATAAAAATATAATTATTACATCTATGTATGTCATCAAGCTGCTGGACCAGTGCCTTGACATTTTGTGCCATACCAATATCCAGTTACCGCCAATTTATTGCAAACATCATTGTTGACGGTCCATGATTGTGAACTCAACAACAAAGCGCAATTGCGTTGTATTCTACAAAGACAGAGTAAAAATACCCTTGTTGAAGTACATGATTTTGAATTTATCCTACCAAACAATAGTGGTCCTTACAATTCTGTACTGTGTTGTGTTGCAACGTAGTAAACCGTAAAAGACCGTGCGAATCCCTGCCTCTCCGTAGTACAACGTATTATGGTCGTGACTTTCCGTGACAAATCCATATCATAACGTAACTAAAACGTAGCATAACCGTGCTAATACGTAGTTCTCCGTATCAAATCCTGAAAAAATTTTGGGCCTACGGATAAGTACGGACTGATACGGTTTTAATACGGACCAGAACGTATCAGTACGGTTAAATACAGACTAGTAAGGATACGCTAAGGTCGTTTGATCCGTAGCGAATTTTTGTGCATGTTCAAAAATTGTCAAGGACCGCTACGGATATACAAGAACTACTACGAACGACTACGGTTACAATACGGAGAGCTACAGACTAGTACGAGTTGCCACGGACAATGCCGGAACGAATCCGTAGCTCTTCCGTGGCGGCCTTCCATGAATATGTGACCAGGGTATAAGGAGATTTCTAAAGTTTCCTCTATGTAAGCCAAGGTAAAACTTGTGACACCGTGGTCTTTGGGAGTATAAAGATTTTTTTTTTGTATTTTTGTAAAATTTAGTATTTTGCCCCTAAATCTGAAAGGCCACCTTTAACCCTTTATCCCATAAGGCATTTCTATGGTATCTCTAATTGACCCTAAATAACAGCAAGGATGAAGCCATTTCTTATGCGTATATGACACCTTTTGATAGTGTAGAAAACAATTTGTGGCAAAAGATGAAATTGCTCGTCATGAGCAATTTCACCTTTGGCCACAATGTTTTACAAAGGCTCCTACAAGCAATGCATAGAAATGAGTATCTTTGGAGTAAAGGGTTAACCCATTACCACACAATCCCTACTTTTGACGCCCCTGAAAAAGAAGCCTTGAGAAAACATTGTGGAAAAAGGAGAAAATGCTGGTAACCAGCATTTTCTCCTTTTCCCACAATGTTTTCTACCCTTCACAAAACAAATTTCAAATTTTCAGTCACTTTTATTTTGTCGTCTGCAAATGCTTTCAATTTGGACCAGTCTAAAATATTGTCGTTTGGTAATGGGTTAAAGTCCTCAAATAGCAAAAAGCATTATCCTTTTGAGAAGGTTATAGAATCCACTAGCATTGAAAAATTCATAAACATGATTTTGAGGAAATAAAACAAAAATTAAAAAGTAATTTTGCAAATCTTTCTGTTCTTTTATATACAAACTTCCTTTGAATGCTCATCTTCATAAAGAGTACAAAGTGTATAGCCATAATATCGCTTTACAAATAGGGAAAAAAATACACTTGTTCAAATTTATAGCATAATGCAGGACTGGTGACAAATTCATAAAGCTTAAGTCTTTACCACACAACCCGAACCTTTAAGAACCAGAGAGGGAAAGCCTTTCTAACCCTTCCCAGCACAAATTTCAATTTTTTACTCACATAAATTTTTTCGTCTGCAAATGCTTTCCATTTGAAGAATTCTTAAGTTTTGTTGTTTGGTAAAGAGTTAAATAATAGAATTTGTATTGATAGGGCAGTAAACAATGAGTAACAAGGAGAAAATACTGATTACCAGAATTTTCTTGCTTTTCCACAATGGTTCCTGTGGTTGCCTTTCACTCAGTCATACAGCTACAAGTGTGTTCATTTGATATTTTAGAGGTAATCAAAAGTGGTGATGAGCTGAAAATTTCAATTACACTTCAGTTACACTCTGTTACAGAATGATTATATCTCCTTTCAAACCACACAAATGGATGTATCAGACCCACAATTGCTCTTTGTACTAGTTCAGGGCTGCACCCTTTGAGCAACAAATACACCATGTACAATTAAAAGTTTGAACTTACAATGAAAAGGGCCTAAGAGAATTTTTTGGCCTCACTTTTGGTAGGAAAATCTTGCATATACATGGATATCTTTCTTGACTATACATCTTGTACATAGTCAGTTACAACCAAATTAATTTCAAAATGTCCTCTCGCTTGCTCTCTCTCTCTCTCTCTCTCTCCACGACCGGGTAAAAATTGCGCTGCATCCAGCCTGCCACTTGATAGCCACCCTGTGACTACAAAATGTCGAAAATTTTTGAGTGAAAACTGGCAGTTACCACGCCGGCAGGCGGCATTTTTACTGATTTGTGACTGTACTATTAGATTTTGGTCAATAGAAATTACGGTCGATAGAAAACGATTTTGGCTCAGTTGCTGCCTTCCTTGCAAATTGTCGTTTATGCTTTTTGAATCGAAGATTTTCGATATATCCGTTATACACTCAGGTAGATTCGTATGATGATTATGTGTTCTGTCACTTGACTATATTTGACCTTAGCGTATACTGGGGAAAACTTAAGGAAATGTAGGCTTCTCTGTTGCTGCCTCGATTTTCAGAATTATAAATTTCCGTGACGCACCGCCATTGTCTACAGCTTCGATCATCAGACAGTTTTCTTCTGACCAGTGTTCGTTTTTTAAATCGAATCGCCATGTTTCTTTTTTCTTTTGTTTTTCAGGCATGTCATAGAAGGTGACTAAAATTAGAGACCAACAGCTGCTTTCCTCGTAATTCATAGGATTGCAGCAGGCTTGATAGTTCTTGTTCCAAATCCTTTATTTTTTTTTTCTCAATGTAAATAGCATTTGGAATGGGAATCAATTGGCCTGTGGGACCCTGTGGGGGCGCAATTGTCACATCTGCCATTTCATCTGGTGGAACAAACGTGACAGCATGCATGTCATAAAAGGCAATTTTCACTCCAATTCGGCATTTCGTAGTCACGCGGTGGCTATCAAGCGGCAGGCGGGATGCAGCACAATTTTTACCCGGTTGTTGGGTTTGAGAGCCTTCAAACTTCAGGTGTAAATGGCTGGTGTCCGCCAGGTCGCCGGGCTGTGGCAGGTAAAATCTGATGGCTGCAGGCCTGTCACCTAACTGCCACCGACCAGTATCCTGATGACGCAACACACCCCTCAAACTTGAAATACTGCCTGGTGCCGCCCGGACGCCATCAGGCGGCATTTTACTGGCAGTTATTTATGACCACTCGCACCAATTTGTGAAAAATCGGCTGGCAGCATGTAACTTTTAGAATCCACCGATGTCTAAAAACTGGCAGGCAGTAGTTTCACATTGTGAGCATAGTGTTGGCAACATTGCAACCATCAGGCGCAATATTTGGCAAAAACATATAAGAATGAATAATGTTTTGATAGAATAAAGACAAAATGAATTAAAACTGGCTGAAAATGAGTAAAAGGGCCTCTTTAAAGATTTCATATAAGGAACTGATGAGATGAAATATTAGGCAACCCTAATACTTGAAAGGGTCAGTCTGAAATTCAACTTAAAGGCAAATCGCTTGGGCAAACAGATGCATAATATAGTATTTGTACTGTCTTTCCCTTATGAAGAAGACTTAAAAATCCAACCATCTGTATGCTTAGCCCCATATCAAACAATCCCCTGTGTAAGTGAGCACAAAGGGAACATCCTCTGAAAACGGTTGGAAAAGGAGTAAAATCTAATATCAAGACTTCTGATTACAAATCCCATCAATTGTGCCACATTTAGTTTTTGTCTGCAAATGCTTTCTATTTAAATCAGCCTGAAATTTTAATTGTATCAATGGTTAAGAATTAACACTTTACAACAAATTCCGACTTTTAATGACCCAGAGTAAGCAGATTTTTGAAAGCATCAATGACTACTGTGAATTTATGGTGTTTTATGGGCATCTACATCAAAGGTCATTTAGCACACAATAAATAAGTTTTTTTGAGAGCCATCTGGAAAAAGGAGAAATTGATATTGACCAGCATTCTCTCCTTTTCCTGCAATGCTTTCAACCTCCTCATAGACAAATTTCATTGAGTCACATTTTGTTACCAACTCTCAATTTGAACATCTTTTATGTGATATCTTGCCGAATATTAACTCTAGGGTTCACCAGTAAACAGAGAGCTGGCTTGCAGCATGTATATATTAACAGGACTTCTGATGCTAAAAAAAAGTTTGAAACATAAGAATAAAGTTTCTTTTTTTCCTTCTTTCAAAGAGTACTCTACAATAAGAAGAATGTTGTCTTGAAAGTCCCTAGTTTTGACATTCTACATTTGACAGATCTGATTATCATTTGTACATGTCTGTTGTTATTTTTATCCTTGACACCGTTTTAACTCTTTACCATTAAATGACAAATTTATAGACTGGTCCCAATTGAAAGCATTTGCAGACAACATAATAAATGCGATTCAAAAGTTAAAATTTGCCATGGGAAGGGTAGAAAACATTGTGGGAAAAGGAGAAAATGCTGGTTTAACCAGCATTTTCTCCATTTCCCACAAAGCTTTCCAAAGGCTTCTATTCTACCTCAGGGTCATCAAAATTTGTCATAGTATGGTAAAGGTTTAAACATTATTTCAGTTCAGGAAGTAGCAAATGCACCTTTCCATGCTTTTAGTGGAGTTTCTTTTACCATTACTTAGGATAATTTTCTCCACAAGCCATCATTGCCTTATGACTTAATCAGCATTAAAACAAAACCCAGCAGAGAGAGAGAAACATGAATCCTGTTGCCGTCAACTCCACACAGTGCACATAATAAATTGCAGATTTGAGACTACAGTGAGGTACATTGAACTCTTTATCAAACAACAAAGTTTGGACTGTTTCAAATTAAAAGGATTAATAGTTGACAGATTATAGTGACTCAAAAATTGATTTTTTTTTCGAAAGGGTAGAAAACATTGTGGAAAAAGGAGAAAATGCAGGTTACCATCATTTTCTCCTTTTCCCACAAGTGTTTTTAAAAGGTTTCTTTCTCATGGTCGTTGAAAGTGTGGAAAGTGTGGATTGTGCAGTATCGAGTTAGGGATATTAAACTTTGCAGTAACTCCTTACCAATTATTGACAAAATCTTTATCTAAATCAAAAGCTTTCAAAAACCACAAAATCAGTGCATATCAAATTTTGATATTTACACATGTATTAGTATTTGAAAGGTTAGAAAAAATTGTTGGAAAAGGAGATAATGCAGGTAACCAGCATTTTCTCTTTTGCCACCATATTTTCAAAAAGCCTCTTCTTCAAAGAATGTTAAAAAATTTAGGATTTGTATGGTATTGGGTAAATTCCTGTCTGGTCTCAGCGTGACCCCCACGAAATCTCTATTATGATGTTTTAATGGACTGTGGGGCTATTCAAAAGAGTAAAATATATTTTCCCAACACCCTTTATGCACTGAGGATTTTCCCAATATATACAAACCTTAGTTAACTTGCCATCAGAGAGGAATTTTTTGCCACTTTTTCTAATTTACCAGCAATGCAAAATCAAGATCAGACTGTACAGAATTTTCAATCTGATCTTGGTTCTGAATTATATCTGGTCCAAATTGAAAGCATTTGCAGACAACAAAAAAAAAGTGACTGAAAATTTGCAATTTGTTTTGTGAAGGGTAGAAAACATTGTGGGAAAAGGAGAAAATGCCGGTTACCAGCATTTTCTCCTTTTCCCACACAGTTTTCTAAAGGCCTCATTCTGAGGGGCGTCAAAAGTAGGGATTGTGTGGTAATGGGTTAAGTTGATGCTTATTTGGGTAAAATGGCCTCAAGTTCGTCATTTTTATGTGCATTTTTTTTTCTGCATCACTTTAAACTTTCTTTAAACCTTTACTCCATAGATAATGACAGTTTCTACACATTGCTTGTAGGAGCCTTTGGAAAACATTGTGGCAAAAGGTGAAATTGCTCGTGACGAGCAATTTCACCTTTTGTCACAATGTTTTCTATGCTATCAAAAGGTGTCATTTACACATAAGAAGCGGCTTCATCCTTGCTGTTATTTAGGGTCAATTAGAGATGCCATAGGAATGCCTTATGGGGTAAAGGACTAAAGGGTTAACAAGGTGTTCAAAAACCAACCTCGATTTTGTAAAAGTCAGAGTTCTGATTTGAGCATGCTTCTGCAATCGTCTGAGAGATAGAGGTACTTTTACATCTACTAGGAAGTTTACAAAAAATAGTGAACAAAGGAAGACTAAACCCTTTCCCAAACGACAAACTTTTGGACTAGACCAAAATGTTTTCAAAAGGCTACTATTCCAGATCCGTAAAAACCAAGGTCTGTTTGGGAAAGGGTTAAATTCTGGTTACCAGCACAACCAGCAACTCTTTCCCTTCCCAAAATATTTCTTAAGCCTTTATCAGGGTCATTCATTTGCATGTGAGGGTGACGCCATTTTAATAGCTAAGGTCAAAACACAGTGGCCTGGTTGCGCTTACTCATTCTTCCTGGCTTTCTCACACCAGTACTGACACAACTTTTGTATCCAGTTCCCCGACTACTTTTCTCATAATTATGCATCAGAAATGGGCGACAAAAAACTGCCTGAAAGATAGTTTGCCTCAATCAGGTATCAAAACTTCATCCACAAGATCACAAGTCAAATACACTAACCACTGAGCAACCTGGAAATGCCAATCAGGGTCAAAAGACCAAATTTCAATGATCATTGGTAAAGGGCCTAACACCCACATCTTAAACCATTACCACACAATCCCTACCTTTGACGACCCCGAGAAGTCTTTAGAAAACTTTGTGGGAAAAGGAAAAAATGCTGGTTTTCTACCTGTCGCAAAACACAATATTACATTTTCAGTCACTTTTAATTTTATTTTATTGTCTGCAAATGCTTTCATTTTAGACAAACCTGAAATTTTGTCATTTGGTAATGAGTTAATTTGATGGTTGTACAACTATACTCTAAATCTACCCTCACAGCATCTTCGTGTGCCAAGGTTACGATCACTAAGTGGATCTTACCTTGGCTGATTGAGCCCGATTTCGAGATTCCTGCGATGCACCCTCTATTGGATACTGGTTATTACCCCCCTTTACATCATCTTTCTAAAAGCCAATGAAATATCGTTTTACAGACTGCTTACAAATACGCAAGAAGCGATAAGCAGACATCCATGTTGGTTTCCATGTTTACCTTCTATTCGAAAGGTAGCGACCTTATTCTTTTTTCATCAAAAATGAAATGCTACCAGTGACTTCATTCGTTGCAGTTAGAGCTGGCTGCATCCAATGAAAAAGCGTATCTGGGGAATGTAAAAATCAAGCTCAATCCGCCAAGGGTAGAATAGCGTAGTGAATCGTCAGCCTTGGCTTGCAAAGATGCCCTCACAGAGGAGGAAGATATGTCCACTGACTCTCACTGCAACATCCAGCTTTTTATTTCAAAGATATACTTACCCCCAGAGCTGTAAATCTGGGGATAAGATTTCATATTAGAGGGTATGATGAGAATGGTTTCAAACTGAAAGTTAACCAATCAATAATGATGTTTTGCTACATAAAAGCCTTTTAAGATATCTGTGGAAATTCACAGCTTAAAGTCATTAAAGAGGTAAAAAGACGATCTGAAGTGACTCTGAACTCTTTACCACACAAAAAAATTTTAGACTGGTCCAAATTGAAAGCATTTGCAGACGACAAAATAAAGGTGACTAAAAAAAAGAAATTAGTTCTGGGAAGGGTAGAAAACACTGTGGGAAAAGGAGAAAATGCTGGTTACCAGCATTTTCTCCTTTTCCCACAGTGTTTTCAAAAGGCTTCTTTCTCAGGGGCATCAAAAGTAGGGATTGAGTGGTAATGGGTTAACAGACAGTGTCAAAAGGAACATTTTGTTGGGTCATGGGTTTCTGTGTTTTTTTCCCGGTAAGCATTTTTTGGTGTGTCTTAATTAATGGCCTAGTATTTCCGTGTGATTCAACAATAATTTATCGATCAGGCTAGCATTGGTAAGTTCACATCTTATTATTTTACACAATTTAAGTGGATAATGGCTTTTTTTATGCAAGAGCTTGCGTGCAACCTAAATTTGTTACGTGAATTTCAATTCTATAACCTGATTTACACAACAACATGTGTGAGTGTAAACACTAAATGCCTCTCCCATCTGAACATGTACCAAACATTCTTGACCCTAATGGCAAGTGTCCTTCCTGCAAGAAACTGGCAAATCTTGTATTGAATTAAAGCTGTCTCCGAATACAGTGACACTCAGTATGAATTATATGATGCAAAACACAAAAAAATATGTATCATGTGACTTGGACGATAACCATTTACCACACAATCCTGAGTTTTTAGAGGCCTGCAAGAGAAGGCTTTTGAAAACATTTTGAGAAAAGGACAAATTATACTGGGTACTCCTTTTCCAACATTATTTTCTGTCATATCAACAAATGAAATGATTATTTTAGCTACATTAATTTTGTCATCTGCTTTCAGTTTGTTCGAGTCCGTTATAGTTAATTTTATCATTTGGTAAACTTTTTAGGTTATCGAAGTTGAAGATAACTTTAGGGATTTATACTACCACTTTGACTTTGAAGTGAAAGCTGTGAGAGGCTACTTCACTGATAAAAGGAAGGAACCCCTAGATTAGTGCATTACCTCTTATTGACAACTGTTTGCATCAATGTAAACAATAATTTTAAAAACATACTGAAACAAGAGCTTCACAAAGCACCACATGTACGCCCAAAGGGGCTTATCAGTGAAATGGGTGAAAATCTATGACACCTGTAGATATATCCAAATTTTAAAAGTCGTACCCACAACTGCACATCATAGGATTCATTGAGATAAGTTTGACTTATTCCTACGATTCTACGAAAGCTGTAGGAGTTATGCACACAAGAAATTGCTGACAGACGGATAGACAGACAGACAACCAAGGCCATAACATACAAGACTCTTCAGGTAAAAGGAAAAACTGCTGGAAACAAGCAAATTCCATATTGGTTTTCCTCAATTAAATCATAATGTAAATTCTCAATTTTTCACAAGGATGTTTTCAAACTCCTCTGCTGCTTTTTTAATTGGGGTACATGTAAATTCCAGATAGTTACAGGGATATGTACTGAGTGAAAAAATCGTACAAGAATGAAGATTCTTTTTGTGCTAGGTTACATTCATTATTCCTCAACCAAACAACAAAATTTTGGACTAGATCTAACTGTCTAAGGCAGAAGACAATTAACCTTTTCCTAAACAAACTCATGTTTTTTACATGTCTGCAGTACAAGTCTTTTGAAAAGATTGCAGGAAAAGGGAAAATTGCTCAAAATCAGCAGTTTCTCCTTTTAAAATTTAACACTGTCATCTGCAAACCCTTTTAGTTTGGATAGGTCTAAAATATTTTGTTTGGTAAAAGGTGAAATGTAGCTTAAATATTGATTTCTGTCTGCGATAAAAAAAAAAACATTGACGGAAAAGGATAAAATGCTGGTTAATGCCATTTTCAACATTATATACACAAGGCGGCCAGTGTCCCTGTCCATGCTTTCCTGGAGTCTCTTGTACTATTACTTAGTACAGTAATTCTTCATAAACCAGAGACTGCACATAACCATCTTTGAAATGGTCTAACCAGGTAATTGGAGTCTGATAGACTTGTCTGCAGCAAAATCAGAGCAGTCACTCCGGCAGCTCACGGTGTGGTTCTAGTCTCAATAGTGAGACGCCCCGGTGTTCTTTTTCATATTTGGACATTTACTGTACACTGTACCAGAGGCGCATCCTCGGATACCCCGGGGTCTCCCTATTTACTACGCTACATCGACCCCTGGGACAACTGACTGATAAAACTTTGAATCAGCCGCCGAAAATCGATACGAAACGTCATAGCATACAGTCCACTCGCCCATCACAAAATGATGATGGAACCAATGAAAAGCCAGCATTCGGCCAGCGGTAAAGCGAGGGAAATTCAATTAATTGTCCCAGGGGTCGATGTAGCGTAGCAAATAGGGAGACCCCAGGGTATCCAAGGATGCCAGAGGCGACCGTCAAAAGTAACATCGCCTTTGGGGACAGTTATCTGTACTAGGTGTGGTTCAAGATAAATTTTGTAAGTAACACACCTTCTGATTGGCTAAACCGAATGGTTTAGCCAATCAGAAGTTGTGTTACATACAAATGTAGAAAATTCTGGAGAATAAGACAAAGAATGTTCTTAAGAATGTTTGATGAATACAGGCCCAGGTTACACAACAAAAAACTTCATCTTGATAATCTACACAGTGGAAAATTTTCGAAAGTATTGTGACAAAAAACCTGCTATAACCTTGTAATATCCAAACTTATTTACAGACTGAAAATAGCAACCCACTCAAGCTGTAGAGGTAGGAAATTTTTGCTTTTAGCAGGGAGGTGCAATTTTGAAATTTTCCCACTTGCCCATGGACAAGTTGGACTGAATTTCCTACTTGTCCGCATTTTAAGTTAACTTGTCCTTTTTTCCTCCCACGGCAACTGCATGTAGCAAGGGCCCTCACACCGAGTCATTATATTTAGTTTGTACCTTGAAGGTGTTTATTTCAACACTGGTAATGCAAAACTTGGAATAAATGGAGCATTAAGGATCGTCATTGATGTAAATATGACATATCCTCATCTGGTTTGGCTCAAAAATTCACTTGCCCGTGGACAAGTGCTCTGGAAAAATTCACTTGTCCGCAGGTAAAAAGTCCCGAGTCGGGCAAGTTGGGTATAGGAATTCCACACCCCTGCTTTTAGTAAATTTTCCACATGGTGAAGGACCAATCTAACATTGGATCCAGCTGGTTGTTAAGCCAATGGATTTTGTGGAATCATAATTAATTTTGAGACAAATGCATGGTACAATGGATCTAAGAGATGCCCAAAGACCCTTTTTATCAAAGCATTGGCTGATATATTTTTATAGTAAGCCACTGCAGTGCTGACAGAAAAATTGATATCTTATGGGTTATCGGCAAAAAAACATGGACTAGAGCTTTCTTCAAGTGTCTCATGATCCTGTACCCTTTATCACACAATCTTTAAATTTTACTTACAGAAGAAATAAACCTTTAGAAAACATTGTTAGAAACAGAGAAAATTCTGCCAAACAGCATTTTCTCCTTTACCAAAAACGTTTTGTCTTTTCAAAGACAAAAGTATCTGTCATGACATATTTACTTGGTTGCCTTAACTCAACATCAAACGACAAAATTGCAGACAGGTCCAAATTGAAAGCATTTGCAGAAGACAATGTAAATATTGCTCAAAAGATGAAATTTGTCTAGGGAAGGGTAGAAAACATTGAAGGAAAAGGAGAAAATGCTGGTTACCAGCATTTTCTCCTTTTCCTACAATGTTTTCTAAAGGCTTCTTTCTCAGGGTCGTTAAAAGTCGGGATTGTGTGGTAAAGAGTTGAAATACATTCAACACACAGGTTTGTAATTTGGTAAACTATTAATCAATATGATATTTTTGCAGTGAAATCCTTTGCAAACAAAACTTTCTAATATAAGGCTATTAGCATTAAGTTTTAAACAATGTGAAAATATTTATGAGCACTTGGTGCAGATAAAGAAGTCCTGTTGTACAAGATGAATGTTTGCACTGGTAAAAAACAAGCTCTTGTGGTTTAGACTTTTACCTTCACAGTGCACAAACAGAGATCCAAGTTATATTGAAACTGAACAAATTACTGTTGAGAAAAAACAATTAATCACACTTTGAAGGTGCTCAGCTCTAGTCAAAACAGAGCTCTCCAAAAATGTCTGAAAGTGGACTCCCAAATGGGCAGTATGCTTCGTGCAACCTGATCACAAAAGTTTTACTCAACCCTTTACACCATAAGGCATTTCTATGGGATCTCTAATTGACCCTAAATAAAAGCAAGGATAAAGCCATTTCTTATATGTATATGACATCTTTTGATAGTGTAGAAAACACTGTGGCACAAGGTGAAATTGCTTGTCAAGAGCAATTTCACGTTTTGCCACAATGTTTTCCAAAGGCTCGTACAAGCAATGCATAGAAAGGAGTGTCTATGGAGTAAAGGGTTAACTTTTTCACAAACAATAAATTTTGACAAGATCTAAACCACATTCATAACAAATGCAGAGGACAAAATCAAATATGGTTCAAACAGTTGAAATTGAATTCGAAAGGTAGAAAACTGTGTGAGAAAAGAAAAAGCATTCCTCCTTTTCCTACAATGTTTTCAAAAGCCTTCTTCCTCAAGGTCAACTTGATTTGCGATAGGTTGTTAAAACCAAAATTTGTAACAGTTAAATATGTCAGTCAGGTTTTTTATGCAAAATTAGATCATGAATCTATGAGGCAAAGTTTCACTAAAAGGAAAATGATCCTTTTAACCCATTACCAAATGACAATATTTTAGACTAGTCCAAATTGAAAGCATTTGCAGACGACAAAATAAAAGTGACTGAAAATTTGAAATTTGTTTTGTGAAGGGTAAAAAACATTGTGGGAAAAGGAGAAAATGCTGGTTACCAGCATTTTCTCCTTTTCCCACAATGTTTTCTAAAGGCTTCTTTCTCGGGGCGTCAAAAGTAGGAATTGTGTGGTAATGGGTTAATTTTGGTTTTATATTAGGGCTCTGCTTCTCTGTGATCAGGTGTTGTTTTAAGGTTATGCTGCTTTTTTTTTTCAAGCTTGGCATATTTCCCGCCCTGTCTGCTCCATTGTCAATGTATCTATGTATTTTGACTCATTTCTGGTTCAGTCAAAATGAAACTACAGTATTCCAAGACAAAAAGGGTTAGAAACAGGAAATTCTTGCTTTAAAGTCAAATACTCTGACAAAATGATAACAATCATGTTAAAATTTTTGACATATCCCTGATGAAAAAAAAAGCCTGCAGACTCCAGTCTACTAAATCGGTTTTCCGTTCAATTTGGTTTTCCCAATGAAAATATTAACTACCACACTTGATGATCGGCTTCCCGCAGAAACTGTCACTAAATTGTTGCTTGATGAACGAAATCACAAACTATGTCAGCAATCTTTTTCAAGGAACTGCATCTTAGGTTGATTTATGTCACTTATGTCAAGCATTAAAACTAATACTAAAACTAATTGTCTCGATTTTTGAACTAGACCATTCAGGCTAGCTGGACGCAGTCTCTACAAGCCCTAACCAATGTTTTGCTAGACAACGTTGTTCAGACGTCCCTTAATATCGAACCCTGTCTACCTGTAGTACAAGTCTGCTTCTAGATTTAAGCAGAATTTAACTACAAGTTGTTTTTTTTGTTTGGTTTTAGGAACCCACATAATGCCAACTTTTTAATGAAAATCCCTGATTGAGGAGGTTTATGGAAATATTGTAATAAAAGAAGAAAATGCTGGTAACCAGCATTTTCTCCTTTTCAAATAATGTTTTCACCATACACATTGCTTCTAGCACAGGAATTTGCAAACAAATTTTGTGTTGTCTATCGCTAGGCTAAAGGAAATTGTGATCAATGATTGTTTCAGGGGTGACTTTGGGTGGGAAAGGCTGTCTTGTGCTGGCGCCAGCAATCGAGACGTTGCATTCCTTGTGTTTATATTATACTCAGTATGGCCTTTTCTCATTTCTCCGTTCATTCTCGTTTCTCCGTTCATGTACTAAAGAGGAAGGAATAACTGCTTGTGACGTTTTGTTCCACCCAGGTTCTATTCTACTCTGTCAGACATTATGCACGACATCCTACCGTACATCGATAGTATTTTTCTATTGAATAAGACACAAAAATGCAACAAAACAGAGTAATTTTCACAGTCTGAAAGAAAATATTGCATTAGATACATTAAAATGCAAATTTTCAATGTTTATCAACATCAAATACACATAAATGGATTGTATTTACCCTTTAGTATGAATGGGCTAGTCCATCTAAACTGGAGTGTACAATATTCATCAGTCATGAGCGACCGCCTTGACAATCAATCAAATGAATGGATAAATGAGAAAGCGGCCATACTACCCAGGTTGGCGAGGTAGGTTTGAAAACATCCTGGGTTCGAACCTATTGATGCAAGCACAGGAATTTGACATTCTAGAACAAAATAAATGATAAAATATGAAAAAAAATCTCTCCTATATAATATAAACAAACTCAAACTTTTACCTGTAAAAATTCACTAAAACTTGCATCACAGGAATTTGACATTCTACAACCAAAATAAATGATAAAATATGAAAAAAAAAATCTCCCCTATATAATATAAACACAAGGAATGCAACGTCTCGATTGCTGGCACTAGCACTCGACAGCATTTCCCAACCAAAATCACCCATGAAACAAACATCGATCATAATTTCCTTTAGCCTAGCAATAGACAACACACTAATGTACCTGCGACATCCGGCGATACCTCTGTAGACACCTTTCAACCGGAGATATCCGTCATGTTTTACAGCTTTATCAGATATTTTGATTTGTCTGGGTCTCCATTCGCTGTCACAGAAAGTGGCAGGAAGCGTATTTTCGTATTACTTATTACTATTATTTTTTCAAATATCTTTTCTTTACAAAGGAATGCGCTCAAATACTTTTGTTAGTTACTTATAGAAAAATCTTTAGTATCATGTGATGTCCATAAATATATTAAAAACGAAAAAAATAATAGTAATAAGTAATACGAAAATATGCTTCCTGCCATTTTCTGTAACGTCAGCGAATGGAGACCCAGACAAATCAAAATTTTCTGATAAAGCTGTAAAACACGACAGATATTTCCAGTTGAAAGGTGTCTACTGAGGTATCGCCGGATGTCGCAGGTACATTAGTGTGTTGTCTATCGCTAGGCTAAAGGAGATTATGATCAATTTTTTGTTTCGTGGGTGATTTTGGCTGGGAAAGGCTGTCGGGTGCTAGCGCCAGCAATCGAGACGTTGCATTCCTTGTGTTTATATTATATAGGGGAGATTTTTTTTTTCATATTTTATCATTTATTTTGGTTATAGAATGTCAAATTCCTGTGATGCAAGTTTTAGTGAATTTTTACAGGTAAAAGTTTGATTCAGATTTTATATTTGATCATTACACAAAAGTTTTTGTTCTTTGATCTAATCTGTGCATTTTGTGAGCTTATTTATGCTTAGGTGAACGCAGCACAGGAATCGGACGTTTAGTTGGTGAAAATAGCTAAATGTCAGCCAAAGTGGTCACTCTCTATTATAAATATACAAGGTGTGCAACGGATTTCCCAAAAAAATTCGACACGACTGTCACCTAAAATCATCGCTGAAAATGGGGTCAAATCAATATTAGCCGACATAAACACACATCTACCGTGCTCTTAAATATCTAATCTGTCGATTTATTATGTCCCTACCTGCCGTGAATCACTCTTTCCGTGTCATTCATCGTATTTCCCTAGGGCGATATTCACCAAGAATCAGCCTCCCGGTGAATCCACCATGGTTCACCAACTTCCGGTTATCGGAGTGAATGAAAATGTCTGTTTACTTTTTCCAATAAATCACGTCAGAAAATGTTCATAAAATTTCCGTAGGTACAAGTTAAATGTAAGAAAAATCATGTTATATTTATATCAACACAATCGATGCAAATCAAATATATATATATATAATTTTTTTGACTGTATAGGTATGTGTATTCTCCGGCCCCAATCAAAAATATGCCACAATTCCCGGCCCTAACGGCCCCCTTGCTAAATATTTTATTGGCGGGTACATTTGAATAAAATTAGCACCAAATTAAAGCTTAGGTAATAACTTTTCCAATGGTATATAGAAACATGATTTTTCATGCATATGTAGTTATGATAAAAGCGTTTGAAATTCTTCATTTTTTTTTTGCTGAAATGCGTCGTAATTTGTTAGTGATAAAATCCGGCCCCAGGTGCTAAATATTTCATTTATTTGCCAAATCTAATAAGATTAGCACCAAATTAAAGCTTAGTTAACAACCTTTCTAATGGTATGTAGAAACTTGACTTTCCAAGCATGTGTAGCGTTTGAAATTCGTCCTTTTTATTACTAGGCTTCATTTTAATACTATTCTGAGCATAATACAACGAAAAATAAAAGATTTTAAATAGGGGCAGCAAGGGCCGGGAATTATGACCCATTTTGACAGGTAGGGCCGGGGAATACACTTTGCCCATTCACTCCGATAACCGGAAGTTGGTGAACCATGGTGGATTCGCCGAGGCTGATTCTTGCTAAATATCGCCCTAGGAAAATCGGATGAATGACGCGGAAAGAGTGACTCGGGGCAGGTAGGAACTTACTAAATCTGCAGATTAGATATTTAAGAGCACGGTAGGTGTGTGTTTATGTCGGTTAATATTGATTTGACCCCATTTTCAGCGATGATTTTGGGTGACAGTCGTGTCGAATTTTTATGGGAGATCCGTTGCACACCTTGTATATTTATAATAGAGAGTGACCACTTTGGCTGACATTTAGCTATTTTCACCAACTAAACGTCCGATTCCTGTTGTAGAATTGTTAGATATCGTTAAAGTTCGGGTTCCGGAAATTGCCCGAGTCTTGACGAAGAGTTGTTGACAATAACATGCCAGGCAACAACCAATGAGGATTCAGCAGCCCATCCTGTGCATGCGCAGGCGTTTTACTGGGCTTGAACCAAACGAGATTCGGCGCACTTGACGATATACCACTTTACTGAACAGACCTATCAACTTAGCTGAACAGCTCCCCACGAGGAAACTATAGCTTTACATCGCGTTTTACAGACAAGCCGGCCAGAACTTCTGAATACTACATCCAGATAACCGTAAGTTGCCGGCTAAACTGTATTTATACATTCTTATAGAGACCAGTTTCTCTATAATTGGCGCTGCGAGCAATTGAACCTCGTGAACACATCGGCATATAAAATTGTACTTGCAATTAGCGGTAAAAATCTCGTGCTGAACGTTAAGCCGCGTGTTGGATTCAATGTATATTGGAGGCATTAGGGATTGCAATAGGTAACTCCGTGGGAGACCCTGAAAAATATCCCAAACGGCGATTTTCAAAATAACTGATTTTTTGAAGCGGCCAACTGGGATTTCAGAGTGCGGGTTTTATTCGCAATTTCCCGGCAGCGTCCAAATTGAAAATATCCATAATCGGGCATAGTTCAAGAGATAACCTCCACTAGCGAGACTCTTTTTCGCTGAAAAAGTGTTTTGTTCAAGCAGTGCCCCGTGAGGAAAGGGATATATGGGGGACTTGTTGTACAGTTGACATTAAGTTGCCCATTTTCCTCACGGTTTTGCTACTCCCACGGCAGTATTTTACATTAGCTTGCTGATTTCACTTCCGTTTCCGGTTTCGGTTATCGGCAGCTACATTGTAAAATTTTTACGAAAAAAAAAAATCATTTTTTCATTAATTAGTGTTATTTCTCCTCTGTTTTGTCTGACAATATTTTTTTTAACCCCAACCTACATAAGGCAATTTAAAAAAAAAAAAAAAACATTGAGGGGGAGAGTCGGACTATTCAAGTTTAATGTATCATCCCTGTCCCCATTTACTTTTTGGAGAACATTGGTTGGTTGCCCATACGGTTTTAGGAGTGGATGATTTGAACAGAACAGATTTCTTATGTATGTTCATCCATCTGAAACCAGGAATTCGGGGGACTAGACCATTCCACATTTAGGAGAACATTGGTCGGTTGCCCATACGGTTTTGGGAGTGGATGTTTTATGCAGGCTTGATTTCTTTTTCTGTTCATCCATCTGAAACCAGGAATTTGAGGAATTAGACCAGAATTCAAAAGGGATTGGGAATTTTCTTTTCTCACAGGGATGTTATTTACAGGCTGTCACCCTATTTCATATTACTTAATTACACATTATTTCAGCTTTTTCTCATCACAAGAAAAGATAACTAGTTTTGAATTGAACAACCTTATCCTTTTTTAATGCTACTTTTATTAGAATAGATATCTATCCAATTGTAGGCACTGTCCTCTTTATGGACATGTAACTTATATTAATACTGGTAGGATTGATTACTAATATTTAACATTAAAGTAATTTGAGTACATGTATTTAAAAATAACTTCATTATTTCTAATTTAACTTTGTGATTGACCTTGTAATTAAAGAAAATTAATTTAACATACTTTCTTTTACCCTTATCCAGTATCTATCTATAATCTTGACATTTCACTGATTGCAAATAGTTGATGATAAGTAAAGCTTCACATATATTTTCCAATATTTGTATTTGTATAACTTCTATTTTACAAGTAGTACGAAGACATGCACAATATATTGTTTTGTCTTTATTACTGCCTCTAGATAACATTATCTCTAGCTTATTTATTTTGTTAATACATAAGAATATTCCAGCAGTAGTTAAAAATTATTTGGGGAAAGATTACTTTTTGTGCTTCTTACCCCTACTTTACTGTAGAACTTGACAGCCTGTATGAAAACTGAGGAGAAAGAAGACAAATTAATTTTTGATACTCTATCTGCTGAAGGGCAAAACAAAAGTGGAAAAAACCTTCACTCTTGGTCTTTTTAGTCATACAAGGGGGAAGGCTAGAATAAGAAAGGTGGAAGAAAGAGACAAGTCTTTTCTACAATAGCTTTAGAACATCAATATAGAATATTAGCTGAATTGACTAGGCTAGTTTGGAATAAATAGTGTTAAAGAAAAGAGCAAAGATTCTTGGTGAAGCCAAGAATGGATGGGTGTTTTATGGGTTTTTGTATGGAAAGCTGTAGGGCACTTCTCTGCAATAAGAGATTTATAGGTACCCACAACCCATAGCTTAGGTCTGATAAGTTGATAGGCTACCACTGAGATTTTAATGGAACGATATTCCTGAAAACCTCATGGCTCAGCCTATGACTTAAACCCAACAGCCCAATGAAAGTTTTGGGGAATGAGCATATAGGAATTGGTGACCTGGGCGCAATAATGCCCAGATATTCCTATGTAGAAAGAAATGGCCTTGTCATTCACACTATTCTGCTGCGGTTGTGCCCATAGGGAAGCAGGGTATAGGATTATCTCGGAACCAACAACCTAATTCCCGGGAAAATGGGTTTTCAGCAACAAAATGGCAGTATCTATTCTGCAGGGGTTGCACCCATAGGGAAGCGGGTAATTGGGTTATCTGGGAGAACCAACAACCTCTATCCCAGGAAAATGGGGTTTCAGCAACAAAATGGCGGTAATTGATTTACAAAGCTTGGAGTCAGAGAAAGGGTAAATTGGGCAATACGTGCACAGACATGTTTACATAAACATTCTGTCGTGATTGTTACCACTTTGCCAACAAAAGATCAAACCACCTAGCCCTTCATGAGACTTGGATAGAATGAAATAGTTTTGCAAAAAGGTTAAGATTCAAAAAGACCTAAGATTCAAAATTAATAAAATCAATATTATAACAAAAACTGACATGTATGATCTCACTTACAATAGATGTAAAAAACTTTTGAGGAAAAAATTATTACAACAATAATATATGTGACGTGAACACCTCACGGCCAAACTTGTGGCTAGAGGTCTGGTTCTTATCATTTAACACTTATTATACAAAATAAAGTTTAACACCCCCCATTTAAATTGGAAATTTATAATTGTTTTATAATTAATTGCAAAGTGGGGGAGTATAACTACGGCACTTTGTCAATAAAAGTGCCAGTCACATGAAAGATTACTATCCAAGTCTGTACTTTTTTTATGCAGAAGAGTAAAATACTTTTTAAATGGGTCAGGATCGGACAATAAGGCCTTCCGATCCTGAAAGAATTATTTTGAGGCCTTAAGTTTGAATGTTCAGGCAGTCATGTTAGAGAAAGGGTTGTAAAGATCTTAAATCATCTTCCAGTGATAATTTTCTATTTGGTTACATTAGAATAGGATCAGCAACACGTAAACACCAGACAAGTCTTTGGGGGATGTAGCTGTACAATAAAGACAGTAATTCCTCCAAATTCTGTGCAGTTGGTGAGTTGCTATTGTAAGTCAAAGGTAGGTCAATTTCACACGCGACCTACTAATATCAAGAACTTAATGAAAAGTAAAATCATCATGGCCTAAATCAGGGCAACCATTAATATGGCACGGAATCTGAAAATTGCCAAACTTAAAAAAAATATATATATATTTATATTTGGGATAAGATCTGCCCATGAATTCTCTCATGCCCATCCATTGGGTAATTCTGACGAAAGCAGTATTTGCCCAAAATAAGGGAAAATATGGGTAGAAAATAACTGCCTGGTCATTCAAAGTACTGAAAGTAACTAAACACTGGAGCAATCAATACATTTCTTTTAAATCAAATATCAGGAAGCCTATAATTTGGGTAACTTCAATTTTGTTAGAGCACCAAACCTTGTTACTTGTGTCGCACGACCCATTAAAGGAGAAAGGAGTGTGTCTATGAGGAAAGCTTGTTCAGAATAGATGCGTAATGCAGGGAGGTAACTCCTTAATTTCAGAATAGACTTCTCTGACAATTTTGATATGGGAAGGGAAAGTGTGCGATGGTATAATGGATTTCAGCACCCTTAAGATTGCTGTGAAAAGGGATTTCTAACCTGTGCCCTTATAAAGAGTGCTTGGATACCCTTCTGGTGATGGGTCGTTTTGGGAATGGTTGCCAATCCCGCCAAGTGGTAGATAACCATAGCGGTAGGTGACCAGACACGAAGCGACCCACAGTAAGAAATATGGTTCGTTCCAGACTGCAGGATCAGTGGCTTTTGGTATTACACCAAAGCCACTTGCAGGAACATTAAACCTGTTTATAGGAGGCATATCTAGATATCTATAAGTTTCCACTTCTCTGGAAGACATTGGGATAATGGGCACAATCTGTACCCAAAAATGTCATTTTCCAACGGAAAGTGAAACTTTCAGTAAGATGGGTTTTGGGGGAAAAGGGTTAGAAATACGTGAAGTGGATAGGTATGTGGAAAACTGGCCGATGCCCCAAAGTTCCATAGATATGGAACGTTCCTTGGGGTTGGCCAAATACCACAGATAAGAGAAATTATAAGGGATTTTTGGAATCCAGCCTCTCCATCATATACACCAATCAGAAAGAATGACTAAATGGGGGTGAATGACAATGTCATAAGAGGTAGCTCTAACATCAGCTCCAGTGTAAAGTTAACCTGATGGGACTGGTTTATTTATTCTTTCTTGATACTGATGTATCCCAAAAAGCAATAAGTATAGCCCAGCTATCACAGGTGCAGGGAGGACAGGAGAGTATAATAATCGTTTATTTGTGTCTAATCCTGGCTGTCTGAAAGGAGGAGGTATTGCACCACTCGTAAGGAGCTTCTTACAGCGTTGCACGTTACTCGTCAACTCGGGCAGCATTTCGCGGGGCAAATTCTGAATCCATTTAACCACAGCAGTTTTAAAAATATGATAAGGTCAACTGGCAAGTTGGTTGGATGAATTGCCTCAATATGATTATCAAGCGCTTGGTTTTGAGCAAGTATCAGAATGCTGATCAATGCTCTATCTCTCTCGAATCCCTTAGTGATAAGCAGAAAGTTATATATTGGGTCATGCATTATAGTAGTTACCCTATGAGAATGCACATTATCAAGAAACGTTAAACGTTGTGGAAGCACCACAAAGTATTTAATATCTTTTATCAGACCAGTCCTTACATACTGTGATAGTACATTTCATTTTAAAAATAGGCTGTAGGTGTATATACTTTTTGCTATCTATCATCAGCCTGCTGGGTTTTATAATCATTTACTTTAAAGTGCTAGATCTACTTTTAAAGTCTTCGAAATAGGTACCAATTTTTAGGTACTATTTATGAATTTTAATTAATGATGCTACTTTTAAAGTTTTAGAAATACTTACCAAATTGTAGATACTGTTTTGTGAATTTTAGTTAACCCTGATGGCATTAGCTTCACAAGATGGACACAATCAAACATGTCCAATTGTAACGCCCATACCATCAAAATGGTGGAGGAACATTGGGTCAAACGGTGATGATGCCTTACAGGGACTTATTGTTTTAAGTTTTGGGGTTTTAGATATATAATAGGGGTTTTAGATATATAATGAAAATGAGCAGAGGTTCTTTTAAATAAAATGGGGAGGAGTGTAGAATTGTTAGATATCGTTAAAGTTCGGGTTCCGGAAATTGCCCGAGTCTTGACGAAGAGTTGTTGACAATAACATGCCAGGCAACAACCAATGAGGATTCAGCAGCCCATCCTGTGCATGCGCAGGCGTTTTACTGGGCTTGAACCAAACGAGATTCGGCGCACTTGACGATATACCACTTTACTGAACAGACCTATCAACTTAGCTGAACAGCTCCCCACGAGGAAACTATAGCTTTACATCGCGTTTTACAGACAAGCCGGCCAGAACTTCTGAATACTACATCCAGATAACCGTAAGTTGCCGGCTAAACTGTATTTATACATTCTTATAGAGACCAGTTTCTCTATACTGTGAACGCAGAAAGGAGAACACGGATATTTTCACATTTTATCTTTTTGCGATATTTTGGTTATAGAATGTCATATTCCTGTTTTGTCAGAGTATGCCATGGAAAGTTAGTTCAAATATACCCAAAACATCAGTACAGCTAGCTCTAAGCGTACGATAAATAAGTCAATACATAGATAGTCCAGCTCAATGAGAATATTAAAATTATCACCCAAATCATTTACAGTTACGGATGGCTAAACAACCTGTCAAACGAATAGGACAGGTTAGACATTCGTCTTTATTGATTTAAATGTGTCGGTTTTCCTTGACAACAAATGAAAATAATTTGAACTTTTCTCACCTGTCATCGTATGCAAAATCTGCGTCTAGCGTGTTCAAATAAAGCACAAATGCGACGAAACTTGTCACAAGCCCTGTGAGATCCATGTTTATACTGTCGGCTGCCCACCGGCCTCTGCTTTCTAAACCGCAACAGCGCATGCGCAACACTTTCGATTTTGAGACATTTCGGCCCATAACAATTTCGGACCATAACAATTTCGATCCATTACAATTTCGACCCATAGT
The DNA here is from genome assembly GCA_943736015.1 of Tridacna crocea. NCBI lineage: Eukaryota > Metazoa > Mollusca > Bivalvia > Cardiida > Cardiidae > Tridacna > Tridacna crocea. Next base: position 19,632,730 of record OX031060.1, on the reverse strand, counting down.
CTGTACACCATTTTAACTGCATTTGAATGTTTCTGATGAAAACTATAATTTGGGCTTCAGCATAAAAAGCATTATACAATCCTCCTGAAATCCATGCGTTGTAGACAAAGGCAAATATGAGAGTATAATTCCTGATCAAATTTCTCAGCCCTATTAATTAGCACAATATGATAATGAAAGACCCGTTTTACATGTACTTTGTTGTTAATGGGATTGGATTTACAACACCCGTAAAATTAAAACGGGATGAAGTGTGTGCTTGTAATCGACAGATATCTAGGCGATATGGTCATACAGATACTGGTTGTGTGAACCCTTATCCGAATTTGAAGATCTCCGAAAATGACTAGATGATAAAATGAATGATCAATTGTCTGCTTAAAAAAGATGGTAAAAGATCAATATAAACAATGCATTTAACCGAACCCTTTCTGTGTCGACAAGTCTCTTTGGAGAATCCTTGGGCACTGAGACACATTCGAGACCAGAAATGATGAACCCAGTACAAAAATGATATTTATAACCTATCACTGTGAAGTAAATAAAATCATGTTGAAAGCGGTAATGTCGACCTGTGGAATTTTAATTTATGTTCAATCGGTGCCGGGGTCGTTGACACGTAAGGAAGACCTCTCCACACTTTATTATTTGACCCACCACCCCGCACCATAATTCGGAATCCCGATCCCAAAACGATCGCGTTTCGTGCGGTTCGTACATGCAAGTATAAACGTTCATTCCTGCGCCGGGGCAATCGTGCACGGGCATCAGTTCTATAGAGACGAAACAACCCTCTGCCCATTTTATTTATTACGATGAATGTAGTTTGATTTTTGAAAGGCTTAACCGTTTCTAATAACAACAACAACAAAAAAAAGCATATCAGAAATAGCGTTATTTTCAAACCCTATTTATGTAATAAGATTAAGACAGCAATCTATAGGACAGTTGTTATATGCGGCTCCTGGAATCAGCATATCATGATCAAATGAACAGAGTTCTTGAAAAATATGACATGTTATCCCCCTTCCCCCCCCCCCCCCCCCACCTCCGTCGCAGTTGACAATTACTAAAAACTTTTAGAGTCACGCTGTCGCAAAAAGAGACTTAATGCATCTCTGTGACGCATGGTACTAATTTCGTAATCAAAATTATCGTCGGTTTACTTCCAAAAGCTCGTAACTACAGCTTGTTACAAGCTGTATTTACGAGGTTTTGGAAGTAAAGCGACGTTATGATCATCGCTTCGTGAAATCCATTCTTTCTAAAATCAGACTGGTTCTATGCATCCTCGGATACCCCGGGGTCTCCCTGTTTGCTACGCTACATCGACCCTGGGAGAATTGACTAATAAAACTTTGAATCAGCCGCCGAAAATCGATACGAAACGTCATAGCGTACAGTCCACTCGCCCATCACAAAATGATGATGGAACCAATGAAAAGCCAGCATTCGGCCAGAGGTAAAGCGAGGGAAATTCAATTAATTGTCCCAGGGGTCGATTAGCGTAGCAAATAGGGAGACCCCGGGGTATCCGAGGATGGGTTCTATGTGGCTCAGCGATAAGGTTAGCTTGACCCTTTACTCCATAGATACTCATTTTGACGTATCATCAACAGACAGCGTTTGAAAACATTGTGGGAAAAGGAGAAATTGCTCGTAACGAGCAATTTCTCCTTTTTCCACAATATTTTCCACTCAATCAGATATTTGTATCCTCATTTGTCCATATTTTTAACATCATATCTTTATTTGCTGCTGAAATGGAAGAGCCTCAAATTGGAATATCAGGTAAAGGGTTAAAAACCTGTGTTCGAGCTGATTCTAGGACAATTGCCTCCCCCGACTATTGCTCCCTGAGGACAATTCTCCCCCCCCCCCCTCCCGACTATGCCCCCCCGCCCGAGGACAAACCCCCCGAACAACAGCCCCCCGACGACAATCCCTCCCCCGTACCATTACCCCCGATGACAATTCACCCCCGGACTATTGCCCCCGAGGACAATTACCCCCGGACCAATGCCCCCCCCCAAGGATACATGCAATTAATGAACCACGTTGCCTCTTACGTTCTTACGTTGCGTATTCGAAGTGTCCGGCGGAATTGTCCTGGGGGGGGGGCAATAGTCCGGGCAGGGGATTGTCCTCGGGGGGCAATAGTCCAGAGGGGATTGTCCTCGGAGGGGCAATAGTCGGGGGAGATTGTCTTCGGGAGGGGGACAGATTGTCTTCGGGAGGGGGGCAATGGTCCGGGGGAAATTATCCCCAGGAGGACAAAGGGGGGGGGGGCGCAATGGTCGGGGGTCCTCGGGGGGGATGGTCCGGGGGAATTGTCCTCAGGGGTCCGTTGTCCAGGGGAGGGAATAGTCCGGGGGGCAATTGTCCCAATTGTCCTGATACGGTTCGAGTCTCACTGTGTATTTTCATGACAGTGTCCTTGGGCAAGATACTTATGATACCTAACCCTGTGCTAGGGGAACTCTAGACATACATAATGATTTGAGCTGTTGCCGTGTTATGACTGAAAAAAAAAAACATGTTGAATCATCAATCGATTTTACACATTTGATATAAAAATTAAGGGTGACTTAATTATTTTGACACTCTCCCACTCCACCATTTTATTTTCTAACCATTTACCAGAAGAAAATCTTTAACCTTGTTCACGTTTACTTTTACCAAACGGTAGAATTGTAAACTAATCCGAGTTCATGTAAAGGGTTTGCAGAAGACAAATTACATGTGGCTTAACCCTTTACCAAACAATCCCTGGTTTTTACGGCTCTGAGATAGAAGCCTTTTGAAAACATAGTGGGAAAAGGAGAAAATGCTGGTAACCAGCATTTTCTCCTTTACCCACAATGTTTTCTAGCCTGCTAGAAACAAATTTCAATTTTTGAGTAACATGTACTTTGTCGTCTGCAAGTGCTTTCAATTTGGGCCAGTCTAAAATTTCGTCCTTTGGAAAAGGGTTAAAAAGGGTGGGAAAAATAGTGGCACAAATAAGCTTCCGTTACCAGCATTTTCTCTTTTGCATAAAAAAAAATGTTTTCAAAAGCCTTCTTATAGCTCAGTCATGGTAGCGTGCAGGACCGGAGAACATGGGGGTCGGCATCTTTTTTTTTCGGAGATTGATCCGCTGATAATTGTCTCGACGATGATGATGTGGGACAGTAGCCGCTGGCTGGAAAAAATATTGTGCGGGGTACCTGTTTTAACTCTTTACCAAACGACAAAATTTTAGACTGGTCCGAGTTGAAAGCACTTGCAGACGACAAATTAAACTTAAATAAAAAACTGAAATTTGTTTCTTACAGGGTAGAAAACATTGTGGGAAAAGGAGAAAATGCTGGTTACCAACATTTTCTCCTTTTCCCGCAATGTTTAAAAGAAGGCTTCTTTCTTAGGGTCGTAAAAACCAGGGTCTGTTTGGGAAAGGGTTAAAAATATAGGAAATAATGGAAAGGTGCACTGGTCGCCGCAATATAACCAAAATAATGTTAAAAACGGCATAAACACGATACAACAAGTCAAAGTATGTTCTGTGCAGCCTGATCTTCATCAAGATTGTCTTCAAAAAGGTCCGCGAATCTCACTTACAAGCCTAAGGGTTAAAACACTGTGGTATAGGGTTAAACTCCGCGAAAAACTAAATTTAGAGGTGAAAAAATAAAGTTTACGTCAACTGGGTATAGAGCCCCATCACCAGGTAACGAGCATTCATGTGTCTGTTTTAACAGGGATAGCCTTTGCACTCGAGAATGAAAACATCATGTGAAAAGGAGAAAATGCTGCTTACTAGCATTTTCTCATGTCCAAAAATGTTTTCAAACTCCTTCTCTTTCGTCGAAAGTCGGGAGTGTATGATTCAATAAAAAGGGGAGATATTTGAAATTTCTCCCTGCACAATCTTTCCGTAAGGAGTACCTCAAGTTAGAGGAAATAGGGGGGCGGGGGGTTATTTCAGGAACACGAATATTGAAGATGGTAAGAAAAAGAATAACCTATTTAGACAAATTTGTGATATTCTGATGTATTGACTATGACAAGGCAATACACTAGCGCACCGAAGTCCTCCCAAAAAATTGAAAGAATCTAAATTTGAAAATGTGTAAATTTAGAAGTGTTGATCACGTGTTTCAGTCATTCTTTGCGGCCGCGGAAGTTTCGAAATGGAACTTGCAGCTTATTGTGGAACTTGCCTTTATTTTGTCCTTCTATAGGCCTAAACGAAAAATATGTTCATCATTCCTGTTTGCAAGACCTTGGATAGAAAGATCTTCATGTCTTGCTATAATTTATGAAAAATACTATTTTAATTTCTAAGCGCTTCTCCTATTATAAGCTCACCTGAGCACAACATGCTCAAGGGGAGCTTTTAGGATCACCCGGTGTAGGTCGTGCGTCAGTGGGTCGTGCGTCAGTGCGTCGTCAACAATTCTTTAAACATCAACTCCTCCTAAACCGCTAGCCAATTTGAACCAAACTTGGCTGGAATGTTTCTTGGGAGGTCCTCTTTAAAATTGTTCACAGAATTTGATTCCATCAAAAACTCTGGTTGCCACTGCAACCAAATGGAATTTTCTAGGAAATTATTTAAAAATCTTCTCCTCTGAAACCGCTGGTCAGATTTTGAAATAATTTCACAGAGATGTTCCTTGGGTGACCTTTTTCAAAATTATTCGTGAAATTTTGATCCGTCAAGAAACGTGGCTCTGGTGAATTGGGGCTATTTGCACAGTTATACAGAAATGAAGGAATTCTTAACAATTCTTCTACCCTGAACACGGGTGGTAAACGGGGCAACTAGCTCCAAAAAGAGTCAATAGTATTTTGTTGCCTCGTAACATACGGGTGTTTGCGTGCTAGTTGCATAGATAGAAAATTTGTCAACAAAGGTAGGTGTCGAATACTTTAATTTCTATTTATTTCCTTAGCGGAGACCTTTTGAAAAATCCGGCAATGCAGTGCGATATAGAAATGACTAAACTTTATTCATCGCTAGCATATGTCATATAAGTGTGCAGCGCTTAGATAAAATCTTGGCCAAACTTTCGAACATCGAGCGGTAAAACTGTAAATCGGAGATATGAAACCACGGATTTCCTCATTGAACGTCCAATACTTAGCGACTACAATACTTGATGCACTTTCCCTATTAATTTCAAGCCCAGGGAATTACGAAATAACAAAAATTGAAAATTTCAGAAGTCGTGTATGCAGAATATTAGCTGAATTTGTGTGCGGGCTAGTTGCCTAGCCCGGGGGGTAGTTGAATAGACAAGGAGGTACATGTAGTTAACCTATTTGCCCCAAATCAGCACTGTACAGGGTAATTCAAGAAGTAATTTTACATATCTAGGATTCTGAACATATTTTGAAACACTTTTTAAACGATTTATATATTCTTTTCATTCCAGAATGTTGAGCTTAGTAAAATTTGTAATATGCAAGTGCTTTTCACACTATCTAAAATTTGGCATTTGTAGTTGGATGCCTATGCTATACTTGAAATAGGAATAGCGGCTAACTCGTGACCTGAAAGGTGTCGAGGGTCGCGGGTTTGAGTCCCGGCCGCGCCGCTGGTCACGTGGATATGTCCATGGAGAAGGCATTCAGGGTCCCAGCGTAGTACTGTTGATACCCAGGAAGCACACGAGTTAGTGAACTTCGCCGTGATATAACTGAAAAGATTCTTTGAAACGGTATGAAACCCCATTCAAATGTGGTGGACGAAGCTTTTTCCGCAGCTTTCAGTTGTTAAATTCTTGGCGCTGTGATGCTGCCTCATGTGATCTGACACTCTTTTTCTCGTGGCTACTTGCTTTCCACAGCAGTCGCATTCATATTTGCGAACACCCAAATGTGCATAATCCACATAAGTTTTTAATATTGTTTTCGTGCTGAAATGTCTTTGGCATATATTAGATACTGTCGATGATGGATCCTGGTGAGCATTTTTCGAGTGTTCTTTTAGTCTTGATTTGGCTGAGTAGCTCTTTGGACACTCTGAACATGTGTACCGTGAAGAATTTGGATTTTTTGACATCTTTGCTAGTTTCTGAAAAGATGTCAAATTTCACAAGTTAAAGTACTTTAAGGGGATGTAACAGTTACATGCATGATCAGGATGCCACCCATCCCCTGCAGTTTTTCATTAGAACAACAGGCACTCGGTTTCCGATCTCTTAACAAATTGCCAATTCTTAGGAATGTATATAAAGTAGCCTACACACGTTTTAGCAGCTGCTTTTTTTCAGTTTACACCGTCGTCATGTTTGGGCTGTGCCAATTTCTAATATGGGTACCAAAGATGTCAGAAACCTTAATAGAAATGAACGCAGCCCAAACGTGATGTCAGTATAAAATTCCGTTGCTAGAAAAAATGGCAGCTGTGGAACCTTGTGTATTTTGTTGATCTCAGTATTTGTGAGTTGTTCAAACATCGGGAAAACGAGTGTCCGTGTCTCGGACAGGCCCACGTGAAAATATTATATAAAGTATTATTTAGGCATCCGATGACCGAATGACAAATTTAGACAGAGTCGAATATAAGCACTGGCAGACGACAAATATTACTAAGCTCAACCTGAATTAAAAGCTGGCTCCTTGTCTATTCAACTACCCCCCGAGCTAGGCAACCAGCCCGCACACAAATTCAGCTAATATTCTGCATACACGACTTCTAAAATTTTCAATTTTTGTTATTTCGTATTCCCTGGGCTTGAAATTAATAGGGAAGGTGCATTAGGTAATGTAGTGGCTATGTATTGGAGGTTCAATGAGGAAATCCGTGGTTTCATAACTCCGACTTACAGTTTTACCGCTCGATGTTCGAAAGTTTGGCCAAGATTTTATCTAAGCGCTGCACACTTATATGACATATGCTAGCTGTGAATAAAGTTTAGTCATTTCTATATCGCACTGCATTGTCGAATTTTTCAAAAGGTCTCCGCTAAGGAAATAAATAGAAATTAAAGTATTCAACACCTACCTTTGTTGACAAATTTTCTATCTATGCAACTAGCACGCAAATACCCGTATGTTAGGAGGCAACAAAATACTATTGACTCTTTTTGGAGCTAGTTGCCCCGTTTACCACCCGTGCTGAAACCGTTGGTTAGATTTTGAAATAATTTTAGATATTTTCTTTGGTTGACCCTTTCAAAATTTTTTCGCGAAATTTTGATCCGTCAAAAAACATGGCTTTGATGGATGGAGGCTACTTGCACTATAGGGAAATGAAGAAATTGTTAAAAATTCTTTTTCTCTGAAACCACTGGTCAGATTCTGAAATAATTTCACAGAAATGATCCTAAGATAACCCTTTCCAAAGCTGTTTGCGAAATTTTGATACATCAAGAAACATGGCTTTGGTGAATGGGAGCTACCTGCACTATATGGCTATGAAGAAATTCTTTAAAATTCTTCTCTGAAACGGCCGATCAGATTTTGAAATACTTTCACAGAAATGTTCCTTTGGTAATCCTTTTCAAAAATTGTTCACAAAATGCTGATTTGTCAAGAAACATGGCCCTGGTAATGGGGGCTACTTGCTTCAGAGTTATCAACATTGAAAGCATTTTAAAGACAACTCGAGTGTTGCTAAAATGATGGTTTTATCTGCGGAAAATAGTTTAGTAGGTAGCGAAGAAGACTTGACTCCACCAGCTCGGTCAGTTTCCTTCTGAGGGTTGACGATAGGTATTGTGATAGTCCTGATTCAATTCTCTCTCTTCAAAGAGCAAACATACAAGTCTCTGAAGTCTGAGTACTTTGAATCACTGTAAATAATTATTTTCCAAAAATGTCCCTTCTCCGAAAGACTTTTTTTCTGGAAAAAAAAAAGTTGAAAGCATTTGCAGAAGACAAATCAAATGTCAATGAAAAAGTAACATTCGTCTTTCAAATGCTAGAAACTGTTGTTGGAAAAGGAAGAAATGCTTTTGTGGAAAAGGGTTTCAATATACAGTAATCAGAGATGTGGGTCAATAAAACACTCTTAATGGGATGGAACTGGTGACTTCATGACCGACGGCTGGAAATGAATCTCGTATTGGGTGATGGAAAACGTACAAGTAGGAAAGGACAGAAAAATAGACGAGAGAGAGAGAGAGAGAGAGAGAGAGAGAGAGAGAGAGAGAATGAAAAAAATCTTTGTACGATGAATCAAAATAGCGGTAATGGACATATAAGAAATTAAAAAAAAACAAAACATTTAATGACAAGCGAATGACTACAGAAAGAAATAACAGACATTTTCTTTCAAATCAGAGTCAATCAAAGACATATTTCAAAAATCAAGCAGGTGTAATCTATTTGTGACAGGTGTGAAATACATCCTATCAGTGTGAAATAGGCGAAATAAACAATTGGCAAAACTACTAAATCACCCTTGCATTAAGGTAAATACATATAATGTGCATACTAAAGATAAGGAATGTTCAAAAATATTTTTTAAAGGTGGCCCTTCAGAGTTTTGGACGAAAATTTCCAAAAATGCAAAAAAATCATCCTTTTACTTCTAAAGCCTTTTAATTTGCGTTCATAAAACCCAAGTAGTCGAAAACCATCCGACAACACGAGAAATTAGAGATTTATAACGGACCAAGTTGACACCAGCGGGAGACACGTTCTATTTTTAGATTATCAATCCTGTCATTTAAATACAGGAAAACACAGACGAAGTTTCAAATATCCGTCCGAAGAAGAGATTATGGAAAATAATTATTATATATTTGTTATGTAATGGAATTTCAGCGTTATAAGTCACGCACCAGTCACTTGACATTCCCACAATGCTTTATTGATTTTTGGCGCGAAATCTAAAAATAGCTTTAGAGGCTACGTATCCTTTTAAGGGAATACCATCAAAAATTTTTTTTTGAAATTTCATGAGTCTTAATTATTGATGATTTGTATTACTTTTTCATATAAATTTCAGTGATATATATATATATTTTTTAGTTTGGTTAGATGTAAAAATTCTAAATACCCACCTTTAAAGACAACTTGAATAACGATATGGATGAAATGTAATGTTCGGGACAACTTCTCCAAAATTTTATTTTGGGACGATTTCACCAGAGAAGTCGTCCTCCAGGGGCCGATTTCTCCAGGGGACGATTTCTACAGCAATCTTCTGGGCGCTTGTCATATAATGCGTTTGTTTGCCCATGATCAAAACCGGTGTATTAGTTATTTTTCCCTCACACTCGTCGTCTTGACAAAATATTCTATATTCTCAAACTATGTCTTTCGCTTTTGTTGTCGTTGGTGGTGGAATCGCTGGAGTAACATGTGTAGAAACGGTATTTTGTATTCAGTTCTTCTGTCATAAGTGTAGTTGTAACCGTAAGCCTGAGGTAGAATACCTTCAGTCTGAAGCACAGGCACTCGGTTTCCTTGTCTTTTACTTTTGTACCTTATTTCTTCTATTCCTGCATATTTTAAATACTAGAAGGTTTCGCAGCGGCCATGTTTTAAAGCAACGGAAGTACTTGACCAGGATTCGATTTACACTGACTCCCGAATCGTCATTAACATGCTGGCAAATACTGGTACCAGGATAACGTAAACAAGACGTTCTATCTTAAGAATAGAATAATATTTCACTTCCGTTGCTTTAAAACATGGCCGCTGCAAAACCTTCTAGTATTTAAGATAAGCAGAAATAGAAGAGGTAAGGCACAAAAGTAAAAGACAAAGAAACCAAGTGCCTATGGTCTGAAGGTGTCTGCTCCGATGCTATTTTTGTGACTGGTCTTCGCTAACACCTTCAGTCCAGCCATTCATTGAACCCGTATGGAAAAAATATGATTTTACCCGCATCTTTTCGAACGTCTCAATTCGACAAAAATTCCAATGACAGCTAATAAAATGGGTATGGATCGTTAGATAAATGATTAATCTTTAAGAGCACACAAATAATTAAATCAATGGGAATTTACCTTTTTCCAAACGTAAATAAATCCAGCATAATTTGTAAACAACTAACACGGCGACTTCCGTTAGTCAGGCATGCGCACTCAACGGAATTTGAAATTTGTACAGTCTGGTTCCCTAACCCTATACAGCCAAGTTCGATCAAGGTGCGTTTATTTACAGCAAAATTCGCAACTAAACCATTCTGTAGCGTGTCAGAGATACTGCGATTTCTGCCGAGACATGCGCATTGAAAAGATAACCATGTTTTGATTTCTGGTGAAGTAGGTCAACGATTATTTACGTTGAAAAGTACAGATTTGCACAAAGGTAAGAGTTGGATATTAACTAACATCAGTTTTTTTGTAAAGATTAATCATTTATCTAACAATCCATGCCCATTTTAGTAGTTGTCATTTGAAATTCTGTCGCATAGAGCCGTTCGAAAAGATGCGGGTAAAATCGTATATTTTCCAGAAGCCTTGAATGAATGGCTGGACTGAAGGTGTTAGCGAAGACCAGTCACAAAAATAGCATCGGAGCAGACACCTTCAGACTGAAGGTAGAGGTAGAACACAGGAATTTGACATTCTATAACCAAAATAAATGATAAAATATGAAAACAAAATCTCCCCTATATAATATAAACAAAAGGATTGCAACTTCTCGATTGCTGGCGCCAGCACAAGACAGCCTTTCCCATCCAAAATCACCCACGAAGAAACATCGATCATAATTTATAATACTTAATAGCATAGCTATAGACAACAGAAAAATATACCTACGACATTCGGCGATACCTCAGTAGACACCTTTCAACTGGACATATCCGTCATGTTTTACAATTTTTTTTGGACAATTTCGATTCACCGAGGAAGCCATTCGCTGACGTCACGGGATTCCCAGGAAGTGTATTTTCAGATGTTTTCAGTCAGATCTTGATTTACCTTTCATAAGAAAAAGGATATAATAATGGTCGTGAAAACAAGAGTTAGTTTTTACATGACATGTCAGTGACACATGCTTGTCAATCTCCTGGTAAAAAAACATGCAAGTTACAAACATCAAAGAGGCACCGAAGTAACCCTCTGCCTCTTTACAAGGAGTACGCACTTCTCTTCTAAAAAAAAAAAGGTTGGTGTACTAAAACTTTGTGTAATGTTTGGTAGTTGTTAAATTTTTAATTTACGCTGCATTCTTATGGTCAGCATCTGTTATCTCTTACATGATTACAACGAGAAATACGAAAAAAGTAAGTTCAATAGTTTTTGTCCACATTAGTATTTCCTTTGAAAGTCTATGCCTTACATGTATTGGGGTTTTTAACCCATTACAACACAATCCCTACTTTAAGCGCCCCTGAAAAAGAAGTCTATAGAAAACATTGTGGGAAAAGGAGAAAATGCTGGTTACCAGCATTTTCTCCTTTTCCAACAAAGTTTTCTATCCTTCACAAAACAAATTTCAATTTTTCAGTCACTTTTATTTTGTCGTCTGGAAATGCTTTCGATTTGGACCAGTCTAAAATTTTGTTGTTTGGTAATGAGTGAAACTTGTGATGATGTGGAAAAGAGTTAAAATACCCATGTTGAAAAAATGGATGAATTTTACCTAGTTTCCATCTGTTTTTTCTATCTGTCTAGCTGTCTGTGTTATGTCCCGAGGAAGAAATCCTTTTGATTGCTGCATCAAAACTTATCAAAGCAATTTCCAACTATCAAAAGGTAAGTCAAGATTTTCTCAACTTTCTTTACAAAATTTTAGATTTTCCAAAATTGGAAGCCTTTGTAGATCCCAGTTGTTGTTCACTTGATAAGATTTATGGTTGGAAATATTGAAAAAGGGGGAAAAAAAAGTTGTTTGAAGCATTTTTTTTAGTGTTAGTGTTGTCCTCCATCTGTCTGTCTGTCCTTGTGTCTGTGCTAGAGAATATCTTCAATACCATTGAACAGAATTTTATGAAACTTTTTATGTGGTAACCCATTCTGCGGAGACAATTTTTTTTGTTTTTGTTTAATTTGATGCAAAATGGCCAACTGGGAGCAATTTTAAGTTACCCATTTGAGTGAAATTTTGTTGTTTTCAGTCTGATCTTGAAAACTATACAGTGTTTTTACATCGAACATGTCACAACTATCAACTACCATTTTCAAATGCAGGACAAAAACTTTACCCATATTGACCCTGCAACACAACAGTTATATACACTTTTTAAATGACCAGGATGTCTTTAACTGCAGGATAAAATGTTACGAATCCTCACTTTCATATTGTTTATTTCAAACCACAGGCAATAAATATTAGTTTCTATTTCATGAAATGCCACATCATGATAAAAGGGGGCTAAATGTATAATTTCATCATGGACCAGTGACCATCTCTTTCAGTTTTTGCAGACAGATATCTTATAAATTCTAGACAAAAAGTAATAGAAATTCATAAAGGTGTTCCTCATGATGTCCTCAGATATTGATTTTTTTTTGCTTTTTTGAAATTCAATGTGGATATATATGGTGCCGCTGAAAAAGGGGGCTTCATGTAGATTTTCGTTTTAGATCAATATCTCTTTAAATCAAATTCCTTGATGAAAATTTATGAAACTCCTGCCTTATGATAGTCTGCCTATATCATTCTTTTACCTTTTTTTCATTAAATGTCATGTGATGGAAAAGGGGGCATGACATAATATATTTTCATTATGGACCAATATTGCTATCGCTACAGAGCAAAATGTAATTTAACTTCATCTTTATTAAGCCAAGTCTTTTCAACGAATTTGCTTGTTTTGTAAAAGATTAACCCTTTACCAAATGACAAAATAGTAGACTGAACCAAATTTGAAGTGCTAGCAGACAACAAAATAAATGTAACTCACAAATTGAAATTTGTTTCCAGCAGGGTAGAAAACATTTTGGAAAAGGGTAACCAGCATTTTCCCCTTTTCCCACAATGTTTTCTACCCTGTTGGAAACGAATTTCAATTTTTGAGTTACATATAATTTGTCATCTGCAAGTGCTTTCAATTTGGACCAGTCTACAATTTTGTCGTTCGGTAAAGAGTAAAAAGGCTTCTCTACCAAGGTCATTGAAAGTTGTGACTCTTGTGGTAAGGGGTGGAGATTTACAAATACATGTGTTTGACTGTATAGAATTTCTCAGATACCTTAACTCTTTACCAAACGACAAAATCGTAGGCTTGTCCAAATTGAAAGCACTTGCAGACAACAAAATAAAGGACGCTCAAAATTTGAAATTTGTTTTGGGAAGGGTAGAAAACATTATGAGAAAAGGAGAAATCGCTGGTTACCACCATTTTCTCCTTTTCCCACAATGTTTTCAAAAGGCTTCTATCTCAGGGTCGTTAAAAGTCGGGATTGTGTGGTAAAGAGTTAACCCTTTCCCAAATGACATATTTTAGACTCTTCCAAACTCAAAGAGTTGCAATTTCAAATTTGATAAAATTTGATAAAAATAGCAGAAAGTTCTCCAAATGGGTAGGAAACACTGTGGGAAAAGGAGAAATTGCTCACTACGAGCAATTTCTCCTTTTCCCACAGTGTTTTCAAAAGACTTGTACTGCCGACACGTAAACACAAGGGCTTGTTTGGGAAAGGGTTAAATTGCCAAAGATACAAAGGAACACTTTTAGAAAGGGGCGGGGCTGCAAGCACCCAAGTATTGATGTTTAAAGGTCGTGTTTACCGGAATGCGTCTAAGCAGATATTTGGAAACCTGGATAAGGCTGCATGTTTATGGAGTTGGATCTTGAGCTGTGCAGGCCACAAAAGCACACAAGGGTTATATATATATATCTCAACTAGACAAGAAAAGTTTAGAACTGTCCAAATTGAAAGCATTTATTGTGGCTCAAACCAGGTTATTGTTTTTGTTTGGGTTGAAAATATTATGGGAAAAGGCTTATTACCAGCATCTTCTTTTCTCATGTTAATTTAAAAACCATTATCAATCCAAAAAAGAGCTGTGTTAAAGGGCCTAATTTATGTTCTGTATTTTTTGCACAGGTGTCAAGGACGTTAGAACAGTTTGATGTAGAGGAAAAAAATGCATGTATTTTAGAAACTAACTGTCCAAATGTCAAGGTTATACAAAAAACACTGGTGTCCTTGGATACAGAGAAAAAGGTACATAATATTATTATACTCATAACCAAACAAATGGGCTTGTCTCAAAGTGCTTAGGTTAAAATCCCACCACTATAACAAAGCAGAGTTTATCACTTGAAATGCTGAACCCAGATTTGATTGCTTATGATAATAGTGTAGACACTGACCCTATTATAACATGAGTGTCCTGTAGCTCCCAAAATTTCAGGATTGATGCACAGGTGGGTGGGGGGCGATTTGTTTTGATTACTACAAAAGGACTCCAGCCCATTATTGTTTTCACATGAATACAGAATCTTACATTTCACAAACTTAACATCAATAAATTTCTGTAAGTTGACCAGTAATGGCGATATCAAATGTACTGTAATCTGGCAATGTATTGGGACAGCAAATTTGTTCTTACGTCACTAAAATGTGCAGTTTGGTGCATCGATCAACGCCACCATTTTCAACAAAGTGGGTGTATATTGCTTTGCTAATGTCGGTTGGTCGGTCAGTTCGTTGATGGGTCAGTTGGTAGACCTTACCTTGTCCGGATGATAACTAAACCCAGAATTGACCTAGATTCTTCAAATTTTGCACAGACATTTGTCTCAGAGTGTAGATGATTCTTAATGATTTTGAGGTCAATTGGTCAAAGGTCAAGGTCACAGTGACCGTCAACATGTTATATATAGACCATACCTTTTCCAGATGGTATCTAGACACAGAATTGATCTAGGTTCTTTAAATTTGGCACAGACATTTGGCTTGGAGTGTAGATGATCCCTATTGATTTTGAGGTCAATCAGTCAAAGGTCATGGTCACAGTGACCGTCAACATGTTGATACGTAGACCAAACCTTGTCGGGATGATAACTAGACACAGAATTGACCTAGGTTCTTCAGATATGGCACAGACATTTGTCTCGGAGTGTAGATAATCCTTATCGATTTTGAAATTAATCCATCAACGGTCTAAATCACATTGGCCTTCAGCTTTATGATATATAGATTAAACCTTGTCCAGGTGATAACTGCAGACAGAATTGACCTAGATCCTTCAAATTTTGTACATAAATATACTTCTTGTGGTGGAAATGATCCCTATCAATTTTAAGGTTAATCCATGAAAGGTTAAGGTCACAGTGACCACCAGTGACCACCAGATGATTCAGGGCCCATGCTGCTGTTAGCCACTTGAGCCATTTGCTAAAAAAAAATAAAGCCTTAAAAATCATCATATGTAGCTCAATTTGCAGCTCCAATATTTTACTTGTATATTATTGGGGATGCAGTAAGCATCAAAGTCAACTGGGAAAAAGTGGAAGTCACTGCACATTTTGGTTACAGTAAATGAACTCTACCACTTCCTGTATCAATGTGGCAGTACGGGGTCATGACTGTTTTACTAACAGACATCTTGTTTATTTTGTAGATCGTGAAAACACATGATGGAACAGAAATAGGATACAAGTACCTGTGCATTTGTACTGGTGGTAAACCAAAGGTATGACATGCAATTCATCAAAGTTGGGTTTGGAATTTCCGATGCCAGCCCAAACCCATATGCAACCCTTGGTCTTTGTTGAGATGTGCAGCAGGGCTACATTAAACTTTTTACCACACAATCCTGACTTTTAACAACACAGAGAAAGAAAGCCTTTGAAAACATTATGGGAAAAGGAGAAAATGCTAGTAACCAGCATTTTTTCCTTTTCCCACAATGTTTTCTGCTGTTTCCAAATCAAATTTCAATTTTTGATTCCCATTTATTAAGTTGTCTACAAATGCTTTCAATTTGGACTAGTCCAAAATTTTGTTGTTTGGTAAAGAGTTAAGTAGATTTATTATCTTTACTTGAATTCCAGAACTGGCCATTAGACTGGCTTAGGTATTATGTGTTGGCCAATCAGAAAACTAGGTTTGGAATTCAGATTTGTTGTAAAAATGGATGGTAGATGAGGCCCTGGCCTCTTTAACTCATTACCAACCGACAAAATTTTAGGCTTGTCGAAATTGAAAGCATTTGCAGACAACAAAATAAATGTGACTGAAGAATTGAAATTTAATTTGGAAAGGGTAGAAAACATTGTGGAAGAAAGGAGAAAATGCTGGTTACATGCATTTTCTCCTTTCCCCACAATGTTTTCAGAAGGCTTCTTTCTCAGGGTCGTTAAAAGTCGGGTTTGTGTGGTAAAGAGTTAATTTTGAGCTACTTACATTTGCAGATGACAAATTTCATCTACCCAAGCTGATGAGGCTGTTTGTATAAAGTTTGAAAAGAAGAAAATGCTGGATACAAAAGCATTTTCTCCTGTTCCTATGATAATTTCAAAAGTTTTTTTTTTCTCAGGGATTTTATAACATGGCTGTAGATAAAATGTTTAGTTATTACCGCAAGTAAGGCCTTTTTACACCTCTATTTTAGAAAGGAGCAACTGTAATAAGCAGTGATACATGTACTTTTCTGACTTAATTTTCTTATACTTGTATTGTCAAAAATAACAGAAATTTTTTTTTTTTTCAAATGTTTCTCCTTCGGTGTGCTTTTAACCCTTTACCCATAAGGCATTTCTATGGTGTCTTTAGTTGATCCTAAGTAACAGCAAGGATGAAGCTATTTCTTATATGTATATGACACCTTTTAATAGTGTAGAAAACATTGAGGCAAAAGGTGAAATTGCTCGTAATGAGCAATTTCACCTTTTGCCACAATGTTTTCCAAAGGCTCCTACAAGCAATGCGTAGAAATGAGTATCTATGGAGTAAAGGGTTAACAGATTGTCAATAAGTTTTTCAAAAAGGCATCTATAATGACTGATGTGGTATTTATCATTTTGTTAAACAGATAATTGCCCAAGACAACCCCCATGTCATTGGTATTAGAGATACAGAGAGTGTGCAGGTATTATACGACATGTTTTTTTAATTCCACTTGCCAAAGGCCAGCGGGCTTATGTTTTGACCCTGTGTCTGTTGAGGGTCGGTCAACTTTTCTTAAAAACATCTTCACAGACCTCAAACCTCCCATCGAATTTGGATGAAACTTCACAGAAATGATCCAGCTATGATCCTCTTAAGAATTTCTTTGAAGAATTTGATATCAATCAAAAATCTGGTTGCCATGGCATAAAACTGAAAGTAATTAAAAATCTTTAAGTTCTCCATAAGGTCTGGGGCTACCACATTTGTCATGTAGTTTGACTTAATAACCTGTTACCAGGTCTTCAAATTGTGACCGTGGGCTCATATTGGACAAGCATTATTTTTCAGGAACAATCTTTTGTCAATTTTTGAAATTGTATCAGTTATTTTGTTTCCTTTTTTTTTAGCTCACCTGAGCACAACGTGTTTAAGGGGAGCTTTGAGGATCTCCCAGTGTCCATCGTTCGTCGTGAACAATTCATTAAACATCAACACCACCTAAACCGCTGGGTCAATTTAGACCAAACATGGTTGGAATGTTCCTTGGGAGGTTCTCTGTAAAAAATGGCTAGATTTTAAGATAATTTTACAGGGATGATCCTTTGGTGAACCTTTTCAAAAATTGTTTGCGAAATTTTGATCTGTCAAGAAATGTGGCTCTGGTGAATGGGGGGCTACTTGCACTATACAGAAATGAGGAAATTCTTAAAAATTCTTCTTGTCTTAAATGGTTGGTCAGATTTTGAAATGATTTCACAGAGATGTTCCTTGGGTGACCCTTTTCAAAAAGTGTTCGCGAAATTTTGATACGTCAAGAAATGTGGCTCTGGTGAATGGTATCCGCTTGCACTATATGGGCATGAAGAAATTCTTAAAAATTCTTCTTCTCTGAAACGGTAGATCAGATTTTGAAACAATTTCACAAAGGTTTTCCTTAGGTGAACCTTTTAAAGAAAAATTTGCAAATTTTTGATCCGTCAAGAAACATGGCTCTGGTGAATTGGGGCTATGGCACTATATGGAAAGGAAGAAATTCTTTAAAATTCTTCTTCTCTGAAACCACTGGTCAGATTTTGAAATAATTTCACAGCCATGTTCCTTGGGAGACCCTTTAAAATTTGTTTGTGAAACTTTGATCCATCAAGAAACATGGCCCTGGTGAATGGGGTCTGCTTGCACATGAAGAAATTCTTGAAAATTCTTCTTCTCTGAAACAGCAGGTCAGATTTTAAAATAATTTCACAGAAATGTTCCTTGAATGACCCTTTTAAAAAAGTGTTCGCAAAATTTTGAGCCATCAAGAAACATGGCTCTGGTGAATATGGGGGCTACTTGCACTAAATGGAAATTAAGAAATTCTTGAAAATTCTTCTTTTCTGAAACTGATAGTCAGATATTGAAATTACATGTACTTTTACAGGTGACCTTTTCAAAATTGCTTGGCAAAATAATGATTTTCTTTCCAATGTTTCAATACCTCCAAAAAAAAAAAAGGCCATGGTCCTCTCAAAAATTCAGGTGAGTGATCCAGGGCCATCTTGGCCCTCTTGTTTTTTAATTTCAGGAGTTTCAGAAATGTTTACAGAAAGCAAGGCGCATTGTTGTTGTTGGAAATGGAGGAATAGCAACAGAACTAGTGTAACAGCATTTCTTCTTTTTTTATACCCAATGAATGAAAAGGGCATTTTCAGTGCATGTATTCATGTATTCATATATTCATTGCTGAGCCTTGCTCCAGCAAAAGCTTCGTGCATCTCCAGGATACCTTATACCAAGTCATGTCATAATAATGGATCCATGAAAGCCATTCCATCTGACAACCCATCGCATCACAAAGTAGACTGGTCCTTTGACATGTTGAAAATTGAAAGATAGCAAAACCCTTTGACAAAGGTCAGCCTGCTCTGGCTAACAAGAGTTGAAATTTTTTCAGGTGCATTAACCCTTTCCCAAACAAGCCCTGATTTTTACGTGTCGGTTTTGCATAAAGAATTCTTTAAACATCATCTCCTCCTAAACCACTATCAACCAAATTTGGCGGAAATGTTCCTTGGAAGGTCCTCTTTGAAATTGTTAAAAGAATTTGATTCAGTTAAAAATTTTGGTTACCATGGCAACCAAATGGAATTTTCTTGAAAATTCTTTAAACATCTTCTCCTCTGAAACTGCTGGTCAGATTTTGAAATAACTTCCTCAAAATTCTCCTTGGGTGACCTTTTGACAAATAGTTGGCTAAATTTTGATCCTTAAAAAAAAATAACCATGGTGGTGGGAGGGCTCTTTGCATCGTGCTTCATCAACTATACTATAAACATCTTCCCTTCCTAGACTGCTGGACAAATTTGGACCAAACTTGGCTGGAATGTTCTTTGGGGAGGTCCTCTTTAAAAATTGTTCACAGAATTTGACTCCATCAAAGACGCAGTTGCCATTGCAACTATATGGAATTTTCTAAGAAATTCTCAAGAAAAACTTCTCCCCTGAAAATACAGGTCAGATTTTGAAATTTCACAGAAATGTTCCTTGAGTGACCCTTCGCACTGTGTGTATATGAACTGAATAATTCTTTGAAATTCTTCTTCTCTTAACCCTTTCCCAAACAAGCCCTGGTTTTTACGTGTCTGCAGTAAAAGTCTTTCGAAAATACTGTGGGAAAAGGAGAAATTGCTCTTAAGGAGCAATTTCTCCTTTTCCCACAGTGTTTTCTACCCTTTTTGAGAACTTTCTGCTATTTTCACAAAATCTAAAATTGTCATCTGCAAACTCTTTCAGTTTGGAAGAGTACAAAATTTGTCGTTTGGGAAAGGTTTAAACCACTTGTCAGATTTTGAAATAATTTCACAGAAATGTTCCTTTGGTGCCCCTTTTGAAAGAGCGTTTGTGAAATTTTGATCCATCAAGAAAAATGGCTGTGGTGGGGGGCTTTTTGCACTACATGTATATGGACTTGAGGAAGTTCATAAAATTTCTTCTTCTCTTAAACCACTTGTCAGATTTTGAAATAATTTCACAGAAATGATCCTTTGGTGACCTTTTAGTTTTCATCAAAAGACTGTATAGGTATTTTGGTGAAAAGGGCTATTGCATACATAAACCTCTACCAGGTGAGTGCACTGGTCAGAAATACTGATATGCACACTTTCTACTTGATGTATTTGATAGTTATGTATTGAAAGAGGTAATATAAAACTGTTATCTGTGGAATACATGCATAATATTTCACTAGTTACCATAAGGGCCTCTATCTGGGTGTTTACTAGCTTGTTGATCACCATTTCTGTACATGTACTTTACTGTGGATTGTTTTCTGAATTCTTTATATGCAGAATTCTGATCTGTCAGAAATATGGCTGTGGTGATGATTGCAGGGGTGGTGATAGATTTTGAAATAATTTTTACAGGTGACCTTTTCAAAATTGCTTGGCAAAATAATGATTTTGTTTCCAAAATTTCAATACTTCAAAAAAATTGGTTATAGTCCTTCCAAAAAATCAAGTGAGCAATCCAGGGCCATGTTGGCCTTCTTGTTTGGGTAAAGGTTAATACTTTCCCAAAGAAAAAATTTTGACTTCTCTGAATTTGAAATGTCTGCAGATAACATATTCAAAATTGGGACAAAAGAGGGTAAGTTCTATGATAGGTAGAAGACATTGTAGAAAAAGGGAAAAATGCTGGTCACTGGTATTTTCTCCTTTACCAAAAATGTTTCATGAGCCTTCCTATAAAAGGTCTTTAAACGTTAAGGTTATGTAGTAATGGGATAACTCATTACCAAATGACAAAATTTTAGGTGTGTCCAAATTAAAAGCATTTGCAGACAACAAAATAAAAGTGACTGAAAACTTGAAATTTGTTTGTAATGGGTAAAAAAACATTGTGGGAAAAGGAGAAAATGCTGGTTACCAGCATTTTCTCCTTTTCCCACAATGTTTTTCTAAAGGCTTCTTTCTCATTGTTGTCAAAAGTAGGGATGTGTAGTTATGGGCGTATAAACTATTTGTGAATTCTATACAGATATGAAGTTGAAGGCTGTGAAGTAATATGGGCAATCAAAGACAAAAGCATCAGTCATACGTTTATTGATCCAGGAGCAGCAACATTCTTCTTGCCTCATCTTAAAGAAGATAAGTCTACAGATGATGATAAGCCAATCAAACGACTCAAATACACTGAACAAACATGTATGTAGGCTTTCTTTTACTCTTTGCCAAATGACAGAATTATAGACTTGTCCAAATTGAAAGCATTTGCAGACAACAAATTTGTTGTTAACTAAAACAAATTTGTCCTTCATAGGGGAGAAAGCAATATGGGGGAAAAGGAAAGAAATGCTGGCTACCAGCAATTTTTTTGTTTTCTACATTGTTTTTATGCTCTCGGAAACATTTCGGGGCAGCATATAGTCGCGTGTGTATATCCGTTTGTCCGTCTGTCCGAAGCCATTTCTCCTCAACGCTTGGACTAAAATTTTATGAAACTTCATACCTGAACTCTTGGAACATTGCGCAGATACCTCTTTCCTGATTTCTCAATTTGAGGCTGCATTATGGAAAAAGGGGGCTTCAAGTAAAAAATTGTTTTTCACTACTATCTTCTACATCAGTGCTCAAAACTTTGTGAAATTTCAAATCTGAACTCGTTGGAGCATTGCCCAGATACCTCTTCTCTGGTTTCTCAATATCAGGCTGCGTCACGGAAAAAGGGGGGCTTCATGTAAAAAACTGTTATTCTCTAATATCTCCTACATCAGTAATCAAAACTTTATGAAATTTCAAATCTGAACTCATAGGAGCATTGCACAGATACCTCTTCTCCAGTTTCTCAATATCAGGCTGCATCACGGAAAAAGGGAGCTTCATGTAAAAAATTGTTTTATGAACCTCTTTCCCAGTTTCTCAATTACAGGCTGTGTCACGGAAAAAGGAGGCTTCATGTAAAAAACTGTTTTTCCCTTATATCTCTTACATTAGTGCTCAAAAGTGCTCATATATGAAAAGGGGGCTTAAAGGAGGCTTAGTGGGTTTAACTCTTTACCAAACGACAATATTTTAGACTGGTCCAAATTGAAAGCATTTGCAGACGACAAAATAAAAGTGACTGAAAATTTGAAATTTGTTTTTTGAAGGGTAGAAAATATTATGGGAAAAGGAGAAAATGCTGGTTACCAGCATTTCATCCTTTTTCCACAATGTTTTCTAAAGGCCTCTTTCTCAGGGGCGTCAAAAGTAGGGATTGTGTGGTAATGGGTTAATGTTCTATATAAGTTACTCCAAAAATATTACCGCTATTAATGTCAAAATGCATGAACAGATAGGTCTTATTGATTAATAATAGAAAATGTAATTTTTCATGTTTCAAGACCTCTTAGGGGAAAAGGGAGCTTCATGGTAGATTTAGAGTCAGTTTTTCTCCATTACCTTGCCACTCAAAATTTCACATTTCAGTTACTATCCTCCCGAAAAGAATTTTGCTGTCAGTCTGTCCATTCGTTTGTTAGGCTCTATCATTTTCTCCTGGTAGTTATATCGGAAATTATTATCATCGTAACATTTGCCTTTGGATTATTTTTTCCAATTTCATACATTTTATGATAAGCACTTGTTCGGGGAGCATAATCCGTTCCTGACAGCTCTTGCTTAAGGTGGTTTTCTAAAGGGTCACTAAAATTTGGGATTGTGTGGTGAAGGGTTAACTAGTTTCTCATTGCATATATGAAATATAGGTTTTGGAGGTTATTTTTTATTGGTTTTGATATAGATGTATTGGTACTTTTTACAACAATAAACCAAACTCCATAGATGGGCAAGGCATAATTGTGTTTATCTACCCTGAAGTACTGTTACCCTCTTGCCACACCATCCGGGGTTTTAAGAACCCTGATAAAGGAGACTTTTGAGAAAAATGTGGCAAAAATAGAAAATGCTGGTTATCAGCACTTTTTCCTTTTCTCACAATGTTTTCTATCCCATATCCCATTGCAGACAGATCACTTAACTCTTTATCAAACAACAAAAAAGTAGTCTTTGACAAATTGAAGGCATTTGCAGACAAGAATATAAGTGTGTCTCAAAGGATGGAATTTCTCCTTGATAGGGTAGAAAACATTGTGGGAAAAGGAGAAAATGCTGGTTACCAGCATTTTCTCCTTTTCCCTCAATGTTTTCAAAAAGGCCTATTTTGTCAGGGTCGTTAAAAGTCGGGATTGTGTGGTAAAGGGATAATATGCGAAATAAGTCCAAAATTTTGTCACTCAGTAATGGTTTGGACACCCTGCTCCCTCTTCCTTAAGCTCGGACAAATTTTTGTACAATGCATGCTACATGTCAGTATTAGTTTTCCCTACCAAGGCTCTTTACAAAGGTGTTAACTCATTACCAAATGGCAATATTTTAGATTGGTCCAAATTGAAAGCATTTGCTGATGACAAAGTAGAAGTGACTGAAAATTTGAAATTTGTTTAGTGAAGGGTAGAAAATATTGTGGGAAAAGGAGAAAATGCTGGTTACCAGCTTTTTTTCCTTTTCCCACAATGTTTTCTAAAGGCTTCTTTCTCAGGGGCGTCAAAAGTAGGGATTGTGTGGTAATGCGTTAATACTTTTCAAGACGAACATGTCATAATTTCCACACCAGAAGCTTTTACAGGTGACGAGTCTAACATGGCTAAACTGATAGTCTCTGTTTGTGTAGTATCCATAGATATTAATATAGACTTTACAAGAAAACGAAATATTAGACTCCTTTGAATTGAAAGCACTTGCAGTCAACAAATTAAATCTGGCTTAACTCTTCACCAACCAATCCCTGGTTTTTCACGTCCCTGAGATAGAAGCCTATTGAAAACATTGTGGGAAAAGGAGAAAATGCTGGTAACCAGCATTTTCTCCTTTTCCCACAATGTTTTCTACCAAACTGGAAACTAATTTCAATTTATAAGTATTGGTTATTTTGACAACTGCAAGTGCTTTCAATTTATACCAGTCTAAAATTTTGTCATTTGGTAAAGGGGTAAATAGTGAGATAGGTATGTAAAAGTATGAACAAATTGCAGGAAAAGGAGAAAATGCTTTAAATTACGACAAGTCTAAAATTTTTTTGTTTGGTAAAGAGTTAAGGGTACTTAATTGAAATCGAGGTAAAAATACCCCCTCTGTAATTCATTATGTAACATATTTCAGCTAAAGATAGTGAACAAAAACAACCAACAGAAAAGCTTCCAATTGGAAGTGCATTAGGGCCTGATTGGGCCGCTGACAGAGAAATGAAAGGAGCAAGTAAGGTATGTCTACATATGGTCATTCATCTCATTGAACAAAGTGATTTGCAGAGTCAGTTATCAAACAGTCCTGAGTTTTAATGACACTTTTGAAAGTACAGTAGGAAAAGACAAAAATACTGATAGCTTACATTTTCTCCCTGTCCCATAATGTTTTCAACCCCTTTAACTCATTACCAAATGACAAAATTTTGGACTAGTCCAAATTGAAAGCATTTGCAGACGACAAAAATATGTGAATCAGAAAATGAAACTTGATTTGGAAAGGCTAGAAAACATGCTGGTTACCAGCACTTTCTCCTTTTTCCACAATGTTTTTCAAAGGCTTTCTTTTGCAGGGTTGTTAAAAGTGGGGATTGTGTGGTAAAGAGTTAAAGACAGATTTCATCATTTTAGTCACATTTGTAGTTTGCCAGTGCATTGGATATGGAGAAATATGCAATTTTGTCAAATTATCATAATGAGATAAACCCTTACCAACTGACACAATTTCAGACTTGTCCAAATTGAAAGCACTTGCAGACTACAAAATAGACAGAACTCAAAAACTGAAATTTGTTTCTAGCAAGGTAGAAAACATTGTGGGAAAAGGAGAAAATGCTGGTTACCAGCATTTTCTCCTTTTCCCACAATGTTTTCAAAAGGCATCGTAAAAACTAGGGGTTGTTTGGGAAAGGATTAATGTTTTCAACCCCTTCAAAGACAGATTCCATCCTTTAAGTCACATTTGTAGTTTGCAAGTGCATTGGATATGGAGAAGTATGCAATTTCGTCACATTATGATAATGAGATTAATACAAATTTCTCCTTCTCCTACTTCTTCTTTTGATGTCTGCAAATGTTTTCAATTTGGAAGAGTCTAGAAACTGTTCTTTAGTAAAGAGTCAAATTCGTACATGTATGCTCTGACTGATTGAAATAACCTCATATTTCAGGCTGGAAGACCTGTGCATGTAGAATACAAAGTGGAAGTAGCTAGACTACTTACTTCAGAGGAATTGTCCAAAAGTGGTAAAACTGAAAGTTGCCCTTCAAACATCACTCCTTCTGATACAGGTTTGTATAGACTTCTACAAGTGAATTAACCCTTTCCCAAATGACAAATTTTAGACTGTCCCAAACTCAAAGTGTTTGCAGATGACCATTTTGAATTTGATGAGAATGGCAGAAAGTTTTTGATAGGCTAAAAAACACTGTGGGAAAAGGAGAAATTGCTCGTAATGAGCAATTTCTCCTTTTCCCACAGTGTTTTTTGCTTGTTTGGATAATTTTCTGCCTTTGTTTTAAAAGTTAGAATTGTTGTCTGCAAACTGTTTCAAAATTTGTCATTTGGGAAAGGGTTAACTCTTTTCAAAACGACAAAATTTTATACCTTCCCAAATTGAAAGCATTTGTAGACAACATAAATAAATGTGACTCAAAAGTTAAGTTCACAAGAGTGGAAAAACATTGTTTAGAAAGGAGAAAATGCTGGTTACCAGCATTTTCTTCTTTTACCTTCATGTTTTCAGAAGGCTTCTTCCTCTTGGTTGAAAAACCAGGGATTGTTTGGTAAAGGCTTAGCCTATGTGTGTGAAATACATTTGAGATTGTTGTGACAAAAGGAGAAGTAGCCTGTTCCCAGTATTTTGTCTTTTTGTGTCAATGTTTTGTTTTGTTTTTTTGGTCTGCTATCATGAGACAAAATAAGTCATTTACAGAAGGTATTGAGGTAATTCTATTCTACAATCATGTATGGCTAATAGTACTTGTGTATGAACCGGTAGAAAACAGTATTGGAAAAGGAAAAAATGCTAGTTACCAGCATTTCTCCTTTTCCCATAATGTTTTTAAATGTCTTGTTTCCTTGGGTCATTAAACTGGAGATTGTTAGATAAAGGTTTAACCCATTACCACACAATCCCTACTTTTGATGACCCTGAGAAATAAGCCTTTGGAAAACATTGTGGGAAAAGGAGAAAATGCTGGTAACCAGCATTTTCTGCTTTTCCCACAATGTTTTCTACCTTTCACAAAACAAATTTCAAATTTTCAATTACTTTTATTTTGTCGTCTGCAAATGCTTTCGATTTGGGCAAGCCTAAAATATTGTCATTTGGTAATGGGTTAAGATATAGAAGCTAGTAATAGATGCAGTGGTCATTGCAGGAGGCTGGCCAGTCTATGTAGAACTAACAAATGGTTGTGTTTACGGATGTGATTTTGTTGTAAGTGCTACTGGTGTAGAACCCAATACAGACCCATTTATAAATTGTCAGGTAAGTAGTTTGTGGTCACCATTTAAAAATTGTGGAGTGCGTCATGGCGTAGAGTATTTGATTAACATTTTACCTCAGAATCCTAAGTTTTAATCACCCAGATGTGGAAGGTTGTGAAACATTGTGGGAAAAGAGGAAAGACATAAACGAGTTGTCATTGTGATATGACAGTTTCACTGTTGAGATTTGCATAACCTTTTACTCCATAGATACTCATTTCTACACATTGCTTGTAGGAGCCTTTGGAAAACTTTGTGACAAAAGGTGAAATTGCTCGTGACGAGCAATTTCACCTTTTGTCACAATGTTTTCTGTGCTATCAAAAGGTGTCATTTACACGTAAGAAACGGCTTCATCCTTGCTGTCATTTATGGTCAGTTAGAGATACCATAGAAATGCCTCATAGGGGAAAGGGTTAAAATTAAACCAACAACTAAAAATGGTCTGTTACCAGTGATGTTTTAAGTCTCTAGGCTGTAACCCTTTATTTCAGAATCTCTAAGTTTTTGTGATTTTGAGGAGGAAAACATTGAAAAAGATTGTGGAAAAGGAGAAAATGCAGTTAATAAGTATTTTCTCCTTTTCCCACAACCTTTTCTACCCTTTCACAGACATATCTGATCATTTGAGTCACATTTAAATTGTTCTGCAAATACTTTGATTAAACCCATTACCACACAGTCCCTACTTTTGGCACCCCTGGGAAAGAAGCCTTTAGAGAACATTGTGGGAATAGCAGGAAATGCTGGTAACCAGCATTTTCTCCTTTTCCCACAATGTTTTCTATTTTTTCCAAAATAAAGTTCAATTCTTAATTCGCATTTATTTTGTCATCTGCAAATGCTTTCAATTTGGACATGTCCAAAATTTTGTTGTTCGGTGAAGAGTTAACTTATTTCCAAACCACAAAATTTTAGACTGGTCCAAATTGAAAGCACTTGCAGATGACCAAATGAATACGACTCAAAAATTGAAATTTGTTTCGGACGGTGAAAAACATTGTGGGAAATAGAGAAAATGCTGGCTACCAACATTTTTTCCTTTTCCCAGTGTTTTGAAAACGCTTCTACCTCAGGGTCGTCAAAAGAGGTCATTGTGTGGTAAAAGGTTAAAAAAGAGACCAATTTACTGTGTTCATCTGGTACCCATCTGCCAAAGGAGGCATATTCTTTTGCATAGAGAAAAAAAAAATTGGATAGATGGATACAATTGGATAGATGGATACAAAGGCAGACACAAAATAGACAACACTAAATAGAGTTTATTTCATCAGCTTGTGGTTAATATGGGGAAATATTTGCCGAAAAAGGGAAAGGTATGTGAAAATAATGAGTGCCATAAGGCACAAGTTATTTTTGCAGACCTTTCCCTATTGAGGCAAATATTTCCCCATATTAACCACAAGCTGATGAAATAAATTATATATTATATTTCCTCTGGTTATTTTGTCAAGGAATGCCACATTTAAAACTAGTGATCTCAAATCAATTAACCGGACAACTGATATTTTCAAAAAAAGTAGTTCCATTTTTTCGACTGGAGGAAAATATTCACTGTAACAGGTAAATAATCCCCCCCCCCAGCTTAAATTACATCATTTCTTTTCCCATAACATTTCTAAAAGTAGTCACATGAAATATAATATATAAATAATATTCCTCCTTTCAGAAATATTGATGTAAAGTCTGCTATAAAATGTTTTTTGTCATAATCATAGAATTTGTTAATTTGGGTACTTTGTCCTTTCCTGGACCTTCCCAGAAAGTAACAGTGCCCAAACCATGTTATTCCCTCCATCAGGGGAGTGTTCTGTACATTTTGTATAACATTTACTTCTTAGAGTAATACCATTTTGGCATTTGTTATAGTTTGATATAGGTGAAGATGGTGGGCTTAGTGTCAATGACAAAATGGAGACATCAATTTCCAATGTGTTTGCAGCAGGGGATGTTTGCAGTGCATCATGGGAGCCCGCTCCTCATTGGCTACAAGTAAGGAGTTTGAATTTTATTGTTGACAAAGTAGTCATCTCTTTACAATGACAGAATTGTAGATTTGTCCAAGTTGAAAGAATTTTCAGATGATTAAATGTGACCCTAAAAATAAATTTTGTGTTTAACCCATTACCACACAATCCCTACTTTTGACGCCTTCAGAGAAGGAAACCTTTAGAAAACATTGTGGGAAAAGGAGAAAATGCATTTTCTCCTTTTCCCACAGTGTTTTCTACCCTTCACAAAACAAATTTCAAATTTTTAGCCACTTTTATTTCGTCGTCTGCAAATGCTTTCAATTTGGACAAGCCTAAAATGTTGTTGTATGGTAACGAATTAATAGGATAGAAAACATTGTGGGAGGAGAAAAATGCTGGTGACCAGCATTTTCTCCTTTTCCGACAATGTTCTCCAAAGCTTTCTTTTGGTTGTAAAGAATTATATTATTGTTAAGGGTAATCTGACACTTTCTTTTATATGCAATGGCTTTTTGGTAGTTCTATGTTTATGTAGCTACATTTCTAATTAACTCATTACCAAACGACAAAATTTTAGGCTTGTCCAAATGGAAAGCATTTGCAGACGACAAAATAAAAGTGAAAATTCGAAATTTGTTTTGCAATGGCTTTTTGGTAGTTCTATGTTTATGTAGCTACATTTCTAATTAACTCATTACCAAACGACAAAATTTTAGGCTTGTCCAAATCGAAAGCATTTGCAGACGACAAAATAAAAGTGAAAATTCGAAATTTGTTTTTTGAAGGGTAGAAAACATTGTGGGAAAAGGAGAAAATGCTGCTCACCAGCATTTTTTCCTTTTCCCACAATATGTTCTAAAGGCTTCTTTCTCGGGGCGTCAAAAGTAGGGATTGGTTATGGGTTAATGAACTCTGTTGTAGTAATAGACGGCAAGCTTTATCTGAATAATTTGAGAAGTGGGTGGTATGTAAATAGCTTGTAGTAAAGAGGCAAAGAATTGGTTGAAATGCTTATTAATCCTGAATTTCACTCATGCTATCAGTATGGGCAAGTCTGTAATTCTGTGGTCTGATTAAGAAAACAGGATGTCAAGGAAGTATTTGATGGCTCCTCTGAAAAAGGAAGTTTTATGAATTCTTTACCAAGTGACAAAATTTCATACTGGTCGAACATCAAAGCACTTGCAGATGACAAAATAAACATAACTCAAAAATTGAAATTTGTTTCTAGCAGGGTAAGAAAACATTGTGGGAAAAGGAGAAAATGCTGGGTACCAGCATATTCACCTTTTCTTGCAATGTTTTCAAAAGGCTTCTTTCTCAGGGTCATAAAAAACAGGATTGTTTCGGAAAGGGTTAACTACCCAATTCTTCATTAACATTCAATCCCCCTGCATATGACCTGGTTTGCCTAGCTGCGTACCTTTCCAGAAAACATTGTGGATTAGCCCTTTATCAAACAACAAAATTTTAGACTGGTCCAAATTCAAAGCCTTTGCAGACAACAAAACGAATGTGACTGGAATAAAAAGTTGGTCAAGGAAGGGAAGAAAACATTTTGGGAAAAAGGAGAAAATGCTGGATACCAACATTTTCTCCTTTTCCCACCATGTTTTCAAAAGGCTCCTTTCTGAGGGTCGTCGAAAGTAGGGATTGCGTGGTAATGGGTTAACTTGAAATTTTTTGATGAATAGTTCTCCAGTTGGGACAATCGTCCTAAAATATTTATGAAATCTTGACTAGTTTTGAGAGTATGTTTTCATTCATCTGCTGCAGGTTTGCTTCAGGAGGTTTATATCCGGGGCCACCCGGGTGGCTCAGTGGTGAGCGTGTCAGACTCATGACCTGGTGGTTGTGAGCTCAATACCCGGTAGAGGCAAACTTTATTTCCGGCGTTTTTTCGCCTCTCACCTCTGCTGAAGCATGTGAGAAAAGTAGTCGGTGGCTGTGGAAAGAAAGTTGTGTAAGTACCGGTATGAGAAAGCCAGGAAACGCATGTGCGTCACCGACCGCCATGATATGACCTTAGCTGTTAAAGTGGCGTCAAACCCCAATACAACCAACCAACCATTTATATCCGGCTGTCTAGCTCAGTGGTTGGCGTATCCAACTCATTACAAGATGGTTATGGGTCGGATACGGCGTTGTCCAATACAATATGATTCATGAGTTTTAGATTTTTAGATTTTTGGCCATTGGAGTGCAAAATTGATGAAATGGACATTATCATATGGGAAAAAAACATTGATGTCAGTTTTCAGAGTTTGGTCGCAAAATACTGAACAGATGTGGGCACTTTAGATTTTAGATCAAACTTACTTGCGGCATGGTGTCAGTTTATGTTGAATGCAAAACCAGCAAAGCTTTTGCTCTGCATCCTGTAGGAGGTCTTTCAATAAATCTTTTCCATTTAAGATGAGGCTATGGTCCCAGGCCAGACAGATGGGAGCTTACGCAGCAAAGTGCATGGTAGCCAAACATAGTAGAGAAGATATACAGATGGACTTTTGTTTTGAACTATTTGCTCATGTTACCAAATTTTTTAATTTTAAGGTATTTGACCTTTATTTTCAACCTGCATTCTTTATTATGACAGTAGGAGCTATATGTAAATATCGATAGGTGAGTGCAACACTATTCTAAGTGCCTGTACAATGTACAGGCACTTAGAATGGTGTTGCACTCACCTATCGATATATCAATATGGAAAAGGAGAGTGATATATGGTAACTATACCAAAATTGTATCATTAAAGAGATTTCACATGGAGTTAACAGCAAAAGTTTAGAACAGTTGAAATTGAAAGTATTAACAGACAACAAATGAAATACATGTATCATTTGAAAATTGAAATTTAGTTTGAGTCTTCACTTTTAGGGTTGTTCAAAAGTTGGGATTGTTTGGTAAAGGTTTTACTCTATACACAACAAAGTTTCATGCATGTCCAGATCGAAAACATGTGGCAGAGAACATTTTCAGTGTTTCTCAAAACATGAAATATCTTTCAAAGGGTAGAAAAACAGTGTTGGAATAGAGAGAAAATGCCAGTTAACTGCATCTTCTTCTTTTCCAACATTTCCACCTTCTTTTTTCGTGTTGTTGAAACTCAGATTGGTTGGTTGAGGGTTTCAAAAAAATGGCATTTTTAACCCATTACCACACAATTCCTACTTTTGTCGCCCCTGAGAAAGAGGCCTTTAGAAAACTTTGTGGGAAAAGGAGAAAATGCTGGTATCCAGCATTTTCTCCTTTTCCCACAATGTTTCAGTACAAGTCTTTTGAAAACACTGTGGGAAAAGGAGAAATTGCTCTAAGAAGCAATTTCTCCTTTCGCAAAGTGTTTTTACCCATTTGGAGGACTTTCTGCCATTTTTATCATACTTGAAATTGTCGTCTGCAAACTGTTTGAGTTTGGAAGATTCTAAAATTTTGTCGTTTGCGAAAGGGTTAAGAAAAAATCTTCATTCTATTGTGGTTTATCGTTCAATAAACCAAAGTTGTGAGTTATGAGGCACAATAAATAATCCACAAGGGTGATAGCCCCAGTGGGTTATTCATTGTGCCTCATAACTCACAACATGGTTTGTTGAATGATGAACCACGATAGAAAGAAGATTATATTGATTCTAATATCACCAAATCTTCATGAAAGGAAAACAAATTTATACTTCCAGTAAATTCATACTTAAAGTGAAAACGTGGATGCTGATTATATTCCATTCAATAATTTACTTACTTACTCTATACAAAATGTCACTCTACAATAGAATAAAAGTAGATTTTACCATGCTTTCGCTGCAATGTTTTATAGTGCTGAATTCATGGGTCATGTTAAAATAATGAATATATTTACTTTCCTTACAGGTTATTTTATTAGGAAAATTCAATGCACAAGGAATGGAGGAAGATCACGAATTACTATTACGAGTAACTAAAGGTAGGTCTTCAAAATTTATTTAACTCTTTACCAAATGACAAAATTGTAGACCAGTCCAAATTGAAAGCATTTGCAGGCGAGAAAATTAACATGGCTCTAAAATTGAAATTTGTTTTGGAAAGGGTAGAGAACATTGTGGGAAAAGTAGAAAATGCTGGTTATCAGCATTTGCTCCTTTTCCTACAATGTTTTCATTGGACTTCTTTCTCAGGGTCGTTAAAAGTTGGGATTGTGTGGTTAAGAATTAAACATTGTTTCATGGAATAGAATTTTCTTTCTTCTTTTAGATTTTTTTTTTTTTTTTATACAAAAAAAAAAAAAAAAAAAACGCTGAAAAACAAGATGCTTCTTTGAAATGGAAAAAAAAAAGCAAACTTTTTTGATTGAAAGATGTAAGAAGTATTGTGTTTTGTATGTACATGTCACATTTTTAAAGATATAGGAGGCACATGTATTGTGTTTTTCATGTACTTGAAGCCTTTTTGTTATTGTCCATAATGGAATTGTATATTAAGCCCACTTTTTCCATGATGTGGCATTTGATCAAAGGACAAAAAGAAAAGCAAAAAGAATATACAAGTCGTATCAGTGGACTATTGTAAGCAAAAAATTGTCTATGATAGGATAGGATACATTGTGGCATCAGGAGAAAATGCTGGTAACCAGCCTTTTTTTTTCCTTTCCCACAAGGTTTCAAAAGGCCTAATTTTCAGATTTAACTCAGGATTGTGTGGGAAAGTGGTAAGAGAATCAGAGAAGGTAGACCAAGACCAGACTGCACACATGTGCAGGCTGATCATGGTCCACACTCTCCAATTTAAATTCAGGTTGCTCCAAGCAGGATAATTGTTAACCCATTACCTAACGACAAAATTGTAGGTTTTTCCAAATGGAAAGCATTTGCAGATGACAAAATAAAAGTGACTGAAGATTTGAAACTTGTTTTGTGAAGGGTGGAAAACATTATGGGAAAAGAAGAAAATGCTGGTTACCAGCATTTTCTTCTTTTCCCACAATGTTTTCAAAAGGTTTCTTCCTCAGGGGCATTAAAGGTCGTCATTGTGTGGTAATGGGCTAAAAGGAACAAAATTAGCAAATCATCCAGCCATGATGCCTTGATAGTTTATTGGTTTACTTTTAGGTGAGGAATACATTAAGGCAGTTTTACGTGATGGGCGTCTACAAGGTGTGATTCTTATTGGAGAGACAGATCTTGAGGAAACTTTCGAAAACCTTATTTTAAACCAGATTGATCTTACACCATTTAAAGAACATTTACTGGATCCTAATATAGATATTGAAGACTTTTTCGATTGACTTTTTACAACCAAGGGTTGCCAGGTCAGAAGATGGCAGATTTGCTCTCCTTTTAATCGACTTCTGCATCTCCTTTCACTTATTATGCTGTTGATTTGTTTGGTCCATTTCTGATCAAGGATGATTTTAAGGAATGAAAAAGGCACATTTTTCTTTACGTATGTGGGATGCCATGCAGTTCATGTAGAATACGTCAATTCATGAGTCTGAGCCTGTGAAAACATTATCAAAAAAGGGAAATGCCACAAGCGAGAATTACCTCCTTTTCTTGACTGTTTTCTTTTTTATAACAAACAAATCCCATCCTTTTAGCCACATTCATATTCCGCAAATGCATTTAACTCTTTACTAGACGGCAAAATGTTTGACTTGTTGAAAGTACAAGAACTTGCAGATGACAATATTTCATGTAGCTCAGTTTATGCAATTTGTCCCTAACTCATTACCAGACGACAAAATTTTAGACTCGTCCAAATCGAAAGCATTTGCAGATATCAAAATAAAAGTGACTGAAAATTTGAAATTTGTGTTTTGAAGGGTAGAAAACATTGTGGAAAAAGGAGAAAATGCTGGTTACCAGCATTTTCTCCTTTTCCCACAATGTTTTCTAAGGGCTTCTTTCTCAGGGGTGTCAAAAGTAGGGACTGTGTGGTAATTGGTTAAAAGATAGAAAACTTCATGGAAAAAGGAGAAAATATTGGTTACCTACAAGGTTTTCAAAAGCTGTCCTTGTCAGGATTTATAGGAATTTGAATTGTGTGTTAAAGGGTTCAATTTGATAAAACTAAAATTTTGTTGTTTGTTAAAAGGTTCAACAATGTAAAAAAAATTTTGCTGGTCCTGAAACAGTCAGTGTCGATGGGTATGTAGAAAGGACATTTGAATGTTCAAAACTGAAGCAATTTTTGCTTTTTATTGTAAGCCTTGAAAAAAATATAAATTAAAAAATATTCATTAAAACTTAAAAGAATAATCCACACCCTTCACTAAGATTAAAAAGTTGGAACTATTAATGACTGGCTAGATTAAAAAGAAAAAAAAAAAAAAAATAATAATAACTAAGACTTGTTTTTCTACAAAAAAAAAGAAAACGAGATGTCTCCCTCCTTTTTGGTGTCACAAGGATTGAATTGTGATCAAGGAAATTTCTAACTAAAATAATGGTCATTTTTCTCTCACGGTTTTTGAGTTACAGAGCAGACAAGAAACTTCATAAAATGAGTAAGGAAATTTACCGAAGGGAAATACCTTGAAAAAATATAGAAGCCACACTTTTGATTCTTGTGCATGACACTTTGTCTCACGGTGCTTTACAAATGTGTGAAGTTCTGTCAAGATTTCTTAGATGGTTTTCAGGTTATAGAGCGGACATGATTTGTGAGAGACGGACACACGGGGGAAAAAAAATATGTCTCCCGACCGTGATGTGACGTGGGGAGACATAAAAATGAAAGTTTGTATTTCACTTTCATGCTTTTTTCTTAGCTCCATTGGGCAAAGACCAGCTGGCTTATGTCATAGCCCGATGTCCGTCGTACATCCTTTCGTGTGTGTGCATGCGTTAACTTTTATTTCAAACATTTTCTTCTCAGAAAGTATCCATCCAAATTTGATGAAGTTTCACAGAAATGATCCTGCCATGGTCTTCAGAATTACTTTAAAGAATTTGATTCCTTCAAAACTGTGGTTGCCATGGCAACAAAACTGAAAAAAAAAAAACAAAACATTTTTTAAAAATCTTCTGCTCTGAAACCACAAGGCCCAGCACTACTGAATTAAGTAGCTTTATCTAATGGACCTTTAACAAGTTTCTCCATATTATAGGCCTGGGGTAAAAATTGGCTCCATTCCAGGGATCACAAGTTTAACATGGGCTTCTATATTATAGTCACTTATATTTAAGAGAGAGAGAGAAGAGAGAGAGAGAGAGAAGAGAGAGATAGAGCATTAAGCAAGAGAAATAACTTTTTATACATGATAAAGTTTGTTACTAGTTACCTCCCTTGAATATCAAACTGAAGTGATACATAATTGGTGCAATTTTTGATAAAAAATATTGTTTTCTGGAAGAGTGATTCATTATGATGTTAATAGTTATGCTCACATGAGTAGAATATTAAATTCAGAGTAAGGTTTCTATCAACTAGGGTTTTTTCTCAAGAACTTTACCTTTCATGCCAATAAATTAACCTGCTTGTATTGCCCAACAGTCTTTTCGAAGGCCCTCTTTTTCAGGGCCATGAACACTTCAATTTGTGTGGTTAAGGGTTAAAAAGACAGTGGAGTGATACAGGGCCATCATGGCCCTCTTGTTTTGAAACAGCTTCATACCATGGCGGTCAGTTTACCTACACATGTACTTCTTAGCTTTCTTACACCAGTACTGGCAAAACTTTCTTTTCAAATCACTGACTACTTTTCTTACATGTATCAGATGTAAGAGGCAAAACCTTGCCTTAACCCATTACCACACAATCCCTTTTGACGCCTCTGAGAGAGAAGCCTTTAGGAAACATTGTGGGAAAAGGAGAAAATGCTGATAACCAGCATTTTCTCCTTTTCCCACAATATTTTCTACCTTTCCCAGAACAAATTTCAATTTTTCAGTCACCTTTATTTTGTTGTCTGCAAATGCTTTCAATTTGAACCAGTCTAAAATTTTGTCGGTTGGTAAAGGGTTAACTCATTACCAAACGACAAAAATTTGAACTGGTCCAAATTGAAAGCCTTTGCAGACTACAAAATAAACAAAACTCAAAAATTGACATTTGTTTCCAGCTGGGTACAAAACATTGTGGGAAAAGAAGAAAATGCTGGTTACAGCATTTTCTCCTTTTCCCACAATGTTTTCAAGAGCTTTCCTTCTCAGGATCGTTAAAAGTCGGGATTGTGTGGTAAAGAGTTAACTCAATATCACACGACAAAAATTTGAACCAGTCCAAATTGAAAGCCTTTGCAGACGACAAAATAAATGTGAATCAGATATTGAAATTTTATGTGGGAAAGGTAGAAAACATTGCGGGAAAAGGAGGAAATGCTGGTTACCAGCATTTTCTCCTTTTTCCACAATGTTTTCTAAAGGCTTCTTTCTCAGGGGCATCAAAAGTAGGGATTGTGTGGTAATATGCCATGCAGGAAGGAGTGGTCTCCCGTAACATAAGTTTTTCCCTAGCGAGTATCGAACTTGCATTCACCAGGTCACAAGTGAGATATGCTAACCAATGAGCTGCTTGGAAAAGCTATTTCAAAGAGATATTCATTTAATATATTTTACTTGTTGTCTGCAATAATACTTTCAATTAGGACACATTACTTAATAATACTTACAATACTTGCAATAATACTTACAATTAGGACACATTTCAAGAATTGATGTTTGGTAAAGGGTTACCTTTCTTTGCCTATCACCAGGCCAGGCAAAAAAAAAATGACTGGAAGTTTGAATGTAAGCTATAATAGTTGGGAGTTTATTTATCAGTTGTTTAAAAAGTATTTACACAATTTGATGATCAGACATAAACTGCTTATTTTCAACAGAAAAAAAGATTTTTACAAAATTCCTCTGCTCAAGTTTTCTCAATAGATAGCAATTTGAACCAGTATGTGACACATTTAAAGTATCTGGTTTGCTGTTATCTGTTTCAATAAACAATGCAGACGATTGTCACAATTACATACACACACACACAAATATTATTAGAAATAACACTACCAATATGTTCTTAAATTGAAATGGAAACTTCGTTGGAAATGAGCAAGCATTAAAAAATAATAAACATCATTATCTCCCGCTAGATGGCATTCTATAAATACTCATCTATCTAATTATCTAATTTGGGCATCCTTGGTACAGAACCGAACCACTTTCCTACGCAACAACCGTTACTTTGGATTTCAAACTAATATAAACGTTTACTCAATTAAACGCTACTTCGTGCAATTCACTCAGCTATGATCATCAGTTTAGAGAAATCTGGAGCTAAAGCATGTCTCATTTCTCCTCAAACGTATTGATAAAAGCTATGTTCTACATTGCTACTTTATAGGGTGTAATATTACAGTCTGCCCGCTTTCTGGGCTAGTGATGCGTCATATAAGACAGTTGAATCTTCAAACAATATGACATGCGCAGACAACGTAATAAACATTGCTTTTTTTCCTACTGTGATATCAACAGCTATTTACTGTATAGAATAAAAACAAGAGTGACCCTTGTACTGTATTGTGTTTAAAAATAGAAATCTTGCTCTTAAT
Source organism: Tridacna crocea (assembly GCA_943736015.1). Classification (NCBI taxonomy): domain Eukaryota; kingdom Metazoa; phylum Mollusca; class Bivalvia; order Cardiida; family Cardiidae; genus Tridacna; species Tridacna crocea. The sequence goes on along the minus strand of OX031060.1, from coordinate 19,594,761 downwards.
ACAAATAGTCCCAAACATACTCAATTAACAAATACTTTAACCATTTTGGTGCGTAGTAAAAAAAACATGGATTGCAGCAAAACCTGCTACAGCATTGCAGTTTGAAGAATATTTCTCCCATATATTTCACAATAACAGTATATAGATATGACATTATCTATTATTATTATTATAGACATTATCTATTAGTCCAATCTTGATCTTCATTGTCCATACAAGCTGGTTTGAACATGATCTTCATTATTTGTGAAAGTTGCCTAAAAGGTGCCCTCAAGGATTTAACCCTCCCTGTACCATGCAATCATGGCATTTAACAACCATTAGAAGTCAAGCTTTTGAAACCATTGTGAGAAAAAGAAAATGCTAGTAATTAACAATATCTTCTTTTCCCACAGTAGTTTACAACTCATTCAAAGATTTGTTTGTATTGAAGTTAACATCATTTTAAGAGCTTAACCCTTTACTAAATGACAAAATTTTAGACAGGTCCAAATTGAAAGCATGTGCAGATGACAACACAAATGTTACTCAAAAAGTGAAATTTGTTTCCTGCAGGGTAGAAAACATTGTGGGAAAAGGAGAAAATGCTGGTTACCAGCATTTTCTCCTTTTCCCACAATGTTTTCAAAACGCTTCCATCTCAGGGTCGTAAATCAGGGATTGTTTGGTAAAGGGTTAAGTCATATGGCAGTCGGCGCTCTTTCCAATGAAGTTTGCCTCAACCAGATACTCTTAAACACTGAGCTTTCTAGCCAGGCTATTTCAAAGAGAAATTCATCTCCTGGGCCATATTTCACCTATCATCTACATACACTTTTAATTTGGACACATTTAAAAAATTGCTGTTTGGTTTGGTGAAGGGTTAACTGTATGGCACATTATCACACCCACAACTCTGCACGGAGGTCAGACTTGTTCTAATATCATCTATCTTTTATCTAACAATCGTCTATTCAATTCCCAACTGCTTTGCTTGATCCTTGGTCTTCTCTAACAGTGTCTGTGGAAATTTGTTTGCATCTGATAATGTAGTCTGAAAAACAAATACCATACAATTGTTCTTAATATGAGTTGTCAAAGAGTATAAGAAATTCACCATGTACTGGTTAATTCTGAAAGACACTTAAAGCCAAGACAAGTCCAAATTGACAGCATTTGTCGGTGACACAATGTTGATTGATCCCATTTCTCTAACAGGAACAAATGTCTACTTCAGGCATAAGGAGGAGAAGTGGTAATTTCTTCTTAACACTTTCCCAAACGACAAAATTTTAGACTGGTCCAAACTGAAAGCACTGGCAGACAACAAAATAAATCTAACTCAAAAATTGAAATTTGTTTCCAGCATGTGGGAAAGCATTGTCTCCTTTTCCCACAATGTTTTCCAAAGACTTCTATCACAGGGTCGTAAAAACCAGGGATTGTTTGGTAAAGGGTTAATTAAGCATTCTCTGTCTTGGTTGTTAACCCTTTACCAAACAACCCTGAGCTTTAATGGAAGGAAGAAGGCCTCTTTTGAAAACAATTTGGGAATAGAAGAAAATGCTGGTTACCAGCATTTTCTTGTTTTCTCACTATTTTTTCTACTCTATTAGACAGACAAATGTTGTCACTTGAACCAAATTAAATTTGCACTCTGCAAATGCTGTGGGCAAGTCTATAATTTTCTCACCTAGTAATGAGCTTTGCATGTGCAAAGTTTTTTTTAAAAAAATCTGTTAGAAAAATTGTGATATACATCATTAATGTCATCTGCAAATGCTTCAGTCTTACGTTTTGTGAGTGAAAGAGATCTATTCTCATTCTTCTGTCTTCATCTAGCACTGATGTAAAATATAAACCTGTTCCTGTGCAGGCTGATTTTTTGGTTCGTAGGATCTTGTGCAAACACAACTTAAACACCCAAAGGAAACAAAAATGAATAATGGTTCAACAGCACAGAAAATACTGTTTATGCTCCATGAAGGGTAAGCATACTGTTGCCAATATTTCTTGCCATACCAATAGGGGTCCATCGTTTGACTCCTGATACCCCTTAAATTATATACTACTCAAGCTTTGATAGGGATAACTTGCATATTTCCCTATAGGTATATATGTTACACCAGTTTTGCATAAACTCTTTACCACACGATAAAATTTTAGATTTGTCCAAGTTGACAGCATTTGCTGACCAAAAACCAAATGTAATGTGCAATATTATGTCTGTCATAGGGTAGAAAACATAGTTAGAAAAGGAGAAAATGCTGGTATCCAGTCGGCATCTTGAGGTAAAGGGTTAAAGATCCATTTCCACTGGTCATTTTATTGATCAGTGTGGCAATGTAACATATTGTAAAACCATAAATGATACGTATCACATATAGATCTAGGGTAAATCTTTTATGGTGATCCCTGGCAAATTTTGAGTAGTATATATATTATAACAAGGGATTAATCATTTAACTCTATTCAGCCCATTACTCGACGCCGATTACAAAAAAGGAATGTATCTTTTCTTTTCTAACAGTCATTCTCCTTATTCTTTTGACAACTGAGAGCTAAAACATTTTTCTACCAGATAAACACATTACTGCTTGTCGGTTGCTAATGCAGTCTAGCTGTTACAGTCACGGATTCAATCCTTCACAAGATTACCCTCTTTCACCACTGCAGACCTTCAAGAAGTATCCTTTTGTTTCGTCAAGTTTCCGTAACGTTTTCTTCAGCTATCACAACTAGGAAAAGAAGCTTTATTTGTGCAATCAATGATTAATTCTTTACAACACCATCCCGACTTTTAACGACTCGAGAAAGAAGCCTTTTGAAAACATTGTGGAAAAAGGAGAAAATGCTGGCAACCAGCATTTTCTCCTTTTCCCACAATGTTTTCTGCCCTTCCCAAAACAAATTTTGATTTTGTCATCTGGAAATGCTCTAAATTTGGACAAGTCTACAATTTTGTCATTTGGAAAAAGAGTTAAAAGCCATAAAGGCATCTTACCTGTACATCGTCCATATGTTGCATGAATACACCTAGGGCTTTCTCAAAGAATACTCTATAATCATGCAGTTTTTTCTTTCTTTTTTCCTTCTCCATTGCAGCCCTGTTGAAAAGAGGAGAATAATTCCCTTTTACTTTACCAGTTAAACCCTTTTCTTGATAATACATAGAGTTTATTTCATCAGCTTGTGGTTAATATGGGGAAATATTTGCCATAAAAGGGAAAGGTCCGCGAAAATAATGGGTGCCATAAGGCACGAGTTATTTTCATGGACCTTTCCCTTTTGAGGCACATATTCCCCATATTAACCACAAGCTGATGAAATAAATCATATATTGTATTTCTTTTTATTATTTTGCCAACGAATGGTACTTTTAAAACTAGTAATCTCAAGTTAATTAACCCGATTTTCGGCAGGAGGAAAATATTCCCCCCCAGCTTAAATGACATCATTTCTTACCCATAGCATTTCTAAAAATAGACAAATAAAATATAATACAGTGTTTTTATGACCTATCTTCAGTACTTTTTGCATATTGGTTGCCCTTTTCCAGTTTTTCATCGAGGATTTGGAAAAAGTTGGGATTTCCCCCAAGCTTAAAAAAAAATGGGGGATTTTCAAGATATTTTGGATTGAAGAAGTTAAGAAATTTATATAGCATTATTCATGATTATTGGCATATTGTTACCATAGGCAACGGGAAAAATGTGTTATTTTCCAGCTTTGATGGGAAATTTAAAATATGTCCTACATCAAATGCCTGCTTTTGAAACTTACCTCAAAAAAAAAAAAGAAAATTATATAATTTTGCATAAATCATAATCAATCTTAAGTGAAAAAAAAAATTCAAATGATTCTCATTGCATCATTTCTAATTTTTTCTTTTGCAATTGATTTTAGGTACACAGTTAAAATATGGACACCGCACTTTGAAGGTGTTGCTTATAACTGAGCTGGTTCTGACATTGATGGTGAAGCAGAAAACCAGTTATTTCTGCGAGACATATACTCTTCCAGCATGAAAATTGCCCAAACTTTCAAATGTCAAACACGGCTTACAGTATATCTTACCAATGTTTACATGTTATAGGCTAGCTTTCCCATTTTTGACAGGCACAGGATGGTGTCCGAAAACATTGGGGATTATTTTTACAAAAGTACCGGATTCCCAAAATCCCACAGCCTACATGAATCATGGTTTTTATTTCACATTTTGGGATTTTGTCAGGAGCATAACTTCAGAATTATATCAGCTTCATACCACAGATACATATAGATCATACTAAGGAGAAGTGCAGTGATCCGTAACTCTTTCTTTTTTTTCCCAAGGCTTTGTCTTTAAAAGCAAACGAGCAAAGCATGCAGGTACTGAACACTTGTCTAAAATTGCTTGGTTTTCAGTGGAAAATCAAGGTAAAAAAAGGGGCACTGTCTAAAGTGAACCCTGACTTTCTCTTCAAGAGAACTTACAACAATACAAGTGCCTCTCAGAATAAATATAATATTTGTTTACCATTGTTCCATTTTCTTCAGTTCCTTTTCTACATCTTGATCTGACTGTAACATTGCACTATTCCAGGAAAGTTTCTCAGTTTCCAACTCTTCTATGCTGCGCTGGATATTTTCTCTTTCTGACTGATACATCTGAATTAGATAACAAAATTGTTACTGTGGTAAACCCTGTACTACACAATTCAGTTTTAAGTATCCTGAGAAAGAAAGCTTTTCAAAACTTTGTGGGAAAAGAAGAAAACAATCTTCAAATCTCATTTATTTTGTCAACTGCTAATGCTTTCAATTTGGACTAGTGTAAATTTTGTGTTAACCCTTTCCCAAACAATCCCTTGTTTTTATGGGTCTGGAACAGTAGCCTTTTGAAAACATTGTGGGAAAAGGAGAAAATGTTTTTCCCACAATGTTTTCTACCCTATCATAGACACAAATTATCTTTTCAGCAAGAGTTGAATTGTCATCTGCAAATGCTTTCAATTTGGTTTAGTCCAAAAGTTTGTCATTTGGGAAAGGGTTAATCTGATATCTGATACAAAGGAACATACTTTAGTGCTGGGGGGGGGGGGGGGGGAGGAGAATTGAATTACAATGACCAACTAGTAGCCTGAGTTTAAAGTAAGCAATTGGAGATATCATCCCCGACAGATGGTATCCTTTCGCCTTTGGTGGGGGACAGATAGCTAAACTTAACTTAGTTTTGCACTACAACAACACAGGTGTCCACATTGCAATGGCATATTACCTCAGTATTTTTTTTTTAAAAACAGCAGTTAAAAACTTGCTTTATGGCGGTCTAAGATTTTGTGTTCTCGGCCAATTACATGGCAAACCTTCAAATTTAGAACAATAAGTATTTCTTGAATGGCTATTGAATGAAACCCCAAATATTCATGATAGGGTAAAAATCTAGATACATACAAGTGTAAAGTGATAAAAGCATTTTAACTTTTTTTGTCACTTACCATGCCATTATGTAAACTGACTTACCTTTTTCTTGTTTTCCAGCTCAATATCTGCCCTTTTGTTCTTGTTTTCTAACATTTCTATTTCATTGTTCAAATCACTCAGTACTTCATTTATCTGTTAATGACAAACCAAGTAGATTATAATGTTATAAATGATGTCAACTGATCAAGCTTACCATACTAACCTTTTACAAGTTAATCCAATTTTTTTTTACACCCCCTGGAAGAAGATTTTAAATATATGATGGGAAAAGCAGAAAATTTTCCTATCGCCAACAAGTTCCAACCCATCTTCGCAAGCCAAGGCTGATGATTCATTACGCTACTCTACCCTTGGCAGATCAAGCTTGATTTTTACATTCATCCATTACGCTTTTTCATTTGATGCAGCCAGCTCTAGCTGCAACGAATGAAATCGCTTGTAGCATTTCATCTTTGATAAAAATATAACAAGGTCGTTGCCTTTCTAACAGAAGGTAAACGTGGAAACCCACGTGGATGTCTGCTTATCACTTCATGTGTATTCGTAAGCGGTTTGTAAAACGATATCTCATTTGCTTTTAGAAATATGATGTAAAGGGGGCTAATAACCAGCATCCAATAGGGGGCGCATCGCAGGAATCTCAAAATCCGGCTCAATCAGCCAAGGTAAGATCAATGTAGTGATCGTAAACTTGGCTCGCGAAGATGGCGCCACCCTAGCACAGAGAAATTACCTGTTTCAAGCTTATCTACTTTATATTTACTTATCTATATTTTATAGCCTGAGAAATCTTTCACAGGTTGTGTTGTTAATATTAGACAACAACATAGCCTTAGGATGACTATAATGTTTGGTAAAATGCTGGTAACCAGCACTTCCTCCTTTTTCCACAATGTTTTCTACCCTTCACAAAACAAATTTCAAATTTTCAGTCACTTTTATTTTGTCGTCTGCAAATGCTTTCAATTTGAACCAGTCAAAAATTTTGTCATGTGGTAAAGAGTTAAGCAGGATTAGGGTTAAAAGATCCATTTTGATCTGTTTAACCCTTTCCCAAACGACAAATTTTGGACTCTTCCAAACTGAAAGAGTTTGTAGAGAACAGTTTTAGATTTTGAGAAAATGGCAGTTAGTTCTCGAAAAGGGTAGAAAACACTGGGAAAAGGGGCGTCAAAAGTAGGGATTGTGTGGTAATGGGTTAATAAATCAAAATGAAACTTTCAAGCTGACAGTAAAACTCAAGTTTTGCTTTTTTAAGGATCTTTGGGGAAAGATATTAAGGATATCTTTAGGGAAAGATATCTTCTTAATGAACAATGAAGATCCAAAATCAGACTGTGCAGTCTGATCTTGATCTACACTGTCCGCAACAGGTCAGTGAGTTACACTTGGCAGCCAAAGGGTTAAACTCTCTTAAAAGTAACTACAGACACTCTATGAAAGTCTAATACTTTTAATGTTATCTGTAATCTGAACAATAAAGCAAAGGTAAAAGGAAAGCAAAAATTTATAACACTGATCTATACAGATCGTTTTCCATGTAAGTACCTTTTTTCAATGCACCTTTTTTCAATGCACCTCGGACGGCATAGATGGATAAAAAACAGTCTGATCCTAGATATCATACAGTCTGAAATTTTGGGAGACAATATGGCAAACCAGCCTTAGAATTTTAGTATCTTAATTATATTTGCCTCTGAAAATTATTTTTGTAAGCTCTTCACAGGTTAACAAATTTACCTCCTCGATTCTTTCTTTCAAGGTCATTTGTGTTGATTCCTTACTCATGCATGCATCTTGACACTGCCTCTTCATTATAGTCAGTGCTGGCTGAAAAATTAGACATACTTCGTTATGCATTGAAACTTGATCAACCCTTTACCACTTTATCACACTATCATGACTTTTGACCATTCTGTAGAGGAAAGCCCCAGACACCATCATGGGAAAGGGAGAAAACGTTTGTAACCAGCTCTTTCTCCTTTTTCCACAATGCCATCTACACCATCAAATACACTTTCAGACATTTAACTCAAATTTGTTCTGTAGTCTTCAAATACACAGGATTTGGACAAGTCGCAATTTTGTTCTTTGGTAAAGTTGAATATTTTAACTTAGTTTAAATTCTGAAGAGGACCATGGCAGGATCATTTCTGTGAAGTTTCATTAAAATTGGATGGGTTGTTTCAGAGAAGATGTTTGAAATAAAAGTTAACACACACAGACGGCACAAGCACACATGCACGAACGCATGATGGACACCAGGCCATGATATAAGCCCGCTGGCCTTCAGCCAGTGGAGATAACAATCGATAAAAAAAAATCCTTGTATAAATGGAAAATGAGGTTAGGATTTACCTTTATGACATTGGCAAAATTAGACATTTCTGCATCGGAGAAAGTAACTTTCTTTAGCTCAAAATCTATCCCCGAGGAGTTTTCAGCAGACAAAGGTATTAACTTCAGTTTGTAGGCCAGGTTATTGTAGCCATTGCATTTTGCATCAACCTGCAATAGGATCATAATACAAAACAAAAAATACTTTACAAGTTAAACTCTCAATGTCAAATTACATGGCTTGAGATTTTTCTGTTTTTTTGCACTATCCATATGAATAAGTCTTAACTCTTTACCACATGAGAAAATTTTAGACTGGTCCAAATTGAAAGCATTAATTTTGCAGACGACAAATAAAGGTGACTGAAAAATTGAAATTTGTTTTGGTTACCAGCATTTTCTCCTTTTCTCACAGTGTTTTCAAAAGGCTTCTTTCTCAGGGGCATCAAAAGTAGGGATTGAGTGGTAATGGGTTAAGACCTATACATGTACTGTCTAATTAAAACTTAACCTTTTACTAAACAATACCGAGTTATTTCAACCTCATGAAAGAAGGGTTTTGAAAAGATTGCATGAAAAGGAGGAAATACTGGTTACCTGCATTTTCTCCTTTTTACACAATGTTTTTATATCCTTTCAAGGCAAAATCCTATCATTTATGCCACATTCAGAATGTAATCTGCAAGTGCTTTCAACATTGTAGAGTCCAAAATTTTATCACCTGGTAAGGAGTTATCTGAAGTCTTGCTGAAGAATTCTTTCAAGAGGCCTAAGTACTGCTGACATTATATTTTTTCTCACAGCTCTGTTTAAATGTTTTACCCTTTACAAAACAACAAATTTTAAGCTCATCCAAAATGAAAGGGTTTGCAGATGACAGACCAAATGGGACTCAAATGATGAGTTTATCTTTGCAAAGGATAGAAAACATTGTGGGAAAGTAGAAAACACTGGTTATCAGCATTTTCTTCTTTTCTGACAATGTTTGGTAGAAAACATTGTGGGAAAGTAGAAAATGCTGGTAACCAGCATTTTCTTTTTTTCCCACAATGTTTTCTTTTTTGTTAAGGACAAATTTCCTTACTTGTGCCACATTTCCAATGTCCTTTGGAAATGCTTCCGATTTGGATTTGTCTAAAATGCTTTGTGGTAAAGATTTAATTCTTTACCAAACAACATTTTAGACTGGTCCAAATTGAAAGCATTTGCAGACGACAAATTAAATGTTGTTAAAATGCTGATTTCTTTTTTCAATGGGTAGGGCACATTGTGGGAAAAGGAGAAAATGCTGGTTACCAGTATTTTCTTCTTTTCCCACAATGTTTTCAAAAGGCCTCTTTTCCAGGGTCGTTAAAAGTCCGGATTGAGTGGTAAAGAGTTAAAACAGTTACCTGATCCATGGTCTTGGATAGTGTCATCTCTTTCTGCCAAATTTCTTGATCTAATGCATGAATACTTTTTTCCACATCATCCTTCTGTCTCTGCAGTTCACGTCCCTTTTGTTTGAGCCTCTCTACATCCTCCTGTGAGAACTCCTGTTTCTCCAAAGTGAGCTGCATTTTCAACAATTTGGCATTTTCAGCTTCAAGTTCATTGTCTGTTTTAAAACAGATTTGTACAATTTAGTAATCGACCAACTGGTTAACTCTTTACCTCGCAAGAAAATTTTTAATCCCTCGAACTTGAAACCATTTTGTCAGTTTGCCTCCGAAACCTCGTAACTACAGCTTGTAACAAGCTGTAGTTACAAGGTTTTGGAAGCAAACTGACGATTTGCAGATGACTTTATACAGATGAGGCATAAATGATGGAATTTTTCTGTGATAGGGTGGAAAACATTGTGAGAAAACGAGAAAATGCTAGTTACTAGCACTATCTCCTTTTCCAAATATGTTTTCAAAAGCCCTCCTTCTCAAGGTCGTTAAAGGTCAGCATTATGTGGTAAAGGGTCAACATAGGTCATTATGAACTTCTAAAGCTCTCTTTCAGGTACAAACGTTTTAGACATGCCAATAATAAGAGATGTAGGTAAAGAGAAAAAAAAAAAGCTGAAACTAGAGCTGTCACTGAATGTCATTTATGCCCCCACCAGCGCTTTGACAGTATTTTGTACACAAACGGACACACGGATGGACACACGGACGGACCCACCGACAGACTGGCTGATTCCAGTATACCCCAGAAAAGATTTGTTTTGTGGGGGTATAACAATGGAATTTCTGACCAAGTTCCATGAATATCCAACTCAAAATGTGGCCTACACAGTCACGCACAAGCTAAAAGTGAATGAATAATAGGTAATCCATAAATTATAGCAAGATCACAAAAGCTATCCTTGAGCACTAGATGCTACGGGGAGCTACAGAGCTTCTATGAAGATTTTTTGTTATCTCCTGGACCAACTTTGGGGAAAATGGCTTTGAAAACAACTTTATTAAAAGATAAGTTATCAATATGCAACAGGGTTTAATGCATGAATGCAAAAGAAAAAATCGATTGTTTTGAGCAAATTTTTCAATATATTCCTAGTTTCACAAATGTTTAGTTGCTCAAGTTCATGCGAAATTTGTCTGCAGAAGGTTATCAGATCATACAGTAAGAGAAATTACCATCTAACCCTATGCCAAACAACGTTTTAGACCAGTCCAAAATGAAAGCATTTACAGACTACAAAATAAATGTGACTGAATTATTGAATTTTTTTTTTGGAAGGGTACAAAACATTGTGGGAAAAGGACAGAATGCTGGTTAATACACATTTTCTCCTTTACTCGCAATGTTTTCCAAAGTCCTTTTCTCTGACAGGGTCGTTTAAAGTTGGAAACAAGTTTCCAAGTTCCCTGCCACCTGATTGTACAACTAATAATCTCTTGGATGGTGCATACTCAGATCATTGCACAGATCCTTTGTCTCCTTAGCTTGCTGTTCCTGTTGACGTTTGTGAGTGTCAAGCTCATCCAAATAGGTGACTAAACGTTCTTCATCCAACTTGAGTAACTGCAGGTCCTGTTTCTCGGTCTTCAACTTATCCTGAGTGGAAGATATGAAGAAGTCTACAGACTAAGGCATTTGAATGTTCCCACATTCTTAAAGACACCAAAAGTTTAGAAGGGACACCTGAGAATATGCATAGATCTAACTCTTCAAGTTGCCAAATTTGGGGAATTTTCCATTTTGAAAGCAGCTAAACATGTCAACTGAATGTACTTCACATTTTGCAATCTGTCTCATATTTCAGAAAACACGATATATGTAGAAAAAAATAATGGTTTCCAACAATTTTTCCTTTTTTCTTGGGCCCTAGGGTTGTTAACCCTTTACCACATAATACAGACTTTAACTTTTCCCACAATCTTTTCTACCTTATCAAAGAAAAATTGCACCACACTAAAATTATTTATTGTCTACAAATGCCTTCAATTTGGCCAAAGTTCATATTTTGTCATCTCGTAAAAGGTTAAATCATACAGATGTTTGGTAGAGGATTCAGAAAATTCTTTTCGAACATTTGTGGTAAAATAGCTTCCATTTAGAAAGCATTAACGGATGTCAAGGCAAGCTGTAGTTCAAATGTTGCAAGTTGTCCTTGACAGGTCAGAAAACACCTAATAATAATGAAAATTGCTCAGTTAACCCTTTACCACATGGCAAAATTTGAACACCCATCCAAATTGAAAGCATTTGCAAACAACTATTTCATAGTGGGTCAAATGTGGCAACTTCTCTTTGATAGTCTAGAAAACTTTGTGGGAAAAGGAGAAAATGCTGGTAACCAGCATTTTCTTCTTTTCCCACAATGTTTTCAAAAGGTTTCTTTTCCAGGAGCGTCAACAGGCCTCATTGTGTAGTAAAGGGTTAAATCTGTATTTTGATTAACCTGCACTGCTCAGAATAAATCCGACAAACGCTTTTGGTCTAGAAATGAGACACAGATAATTGTAATTTCCAGACTGCCCTTGTCAATGATGTCTCAGCAAATTGTACAGTATAGGTCAATGATCATCTTCGCAAGAGAAGGATACTAAGGTAGTACCCTTAGCCGCTCGCCTCTTTAAAAGTCGAAGCTCCCACTGCACTATTTCGTTGGATGCGATCAAAATCCATCCCGTCCAATCAAACCATCCATAACAAGGAATCTTGCGCAAAACAGAAAAAAATAATGGCGGGCCCGTCAAAAATGAGTTGTCATGTTTGTGAAAAAAAATTTGCCAAAAAAGAGTAGACGATCGATATTTAATGAGATTTTTATAGTTTATGATCAACTATGTGAAATATAAGGACGGGTTCCACAGCCAAATGATTGCGAATCATTGTATGTCTGTTTGTCTTGTTTTTGATGTGATGAATCCGAATATTTCATGCATAGCTTAACAAATTTTATTACAAGCATTTTGACTGGTCAAAAATAACATCAGCAAAGGTTACGCAACTCCTGATATTTGATAGGTGGCGCAACAGAGTTTCGATTTTTAAAGAGGCGAGCAGAAAAGGGTACATACCGAACAAAGTGGAGTTAGTATCCTTGGCTTGCAAAGATGGTCAATGATCAGAAAACAGCTTTTTTTGCAATCTGATCAACATCTTTACTGTCTATAAGAACATCTAATGCAGTGAAAGCATTAATGCGATTTTACTGTTTTGTTAAAAGAAAAATCCTGACCTTATCCTGTTCAAGGTGTTCCAGCTCCATCTTAAATATTCTATTTTCTTCACGTAAATCATCAATACTCCCTGTTGCTCCCTCCAACTTGGCTTCTGTGCATAGACATTAATTCTCACATTATTCCTTTTTCTTTCTATTAAGACACAACATGTGTTCCTATGAAGCTGACAAGAAAATGGCTTTCCAAACCTGGCCGAAATGCTGATATATCGCCTTTGTGTACCAGAAATTTCTTTTATTACTTTCAAAGATCAATCGCATCATTAACAGCAAGTCTTAACAATTTACCAAACATTCTCTGGTTTTTACAACCCTGGGACAAGAACCACATTTAACACATTACCACACAATCCCTACTTTTGACAACCGTGAGAGAGAAAGCTTTTGAAAACACTGTAGGAAAAGGAGAAAATGCTTGTAACCAGCTTTTTCTCCTTTTCCCATGTTTTCTACCCTTCCCATATCCAATTTCAATTTCAGAGTCGCATCTATTTTGACATCTGCAAATGCTTTCAATTTGGTCTAGTCCAAAGATTTGTTGTTTGCTAAAGGGTTCATTTTGGATTCATGACTCTAAAGTGTTGTTTTTTTGTACAGAATTAAAAAAATAAACAGTTGTTTAACCCATTACTTTTGACAACCATGAGAAAGAAGCCTTTAGAAAACATTATGGGAAAAGGAGAAAATGCTGGTAACCAGTATTTTCTCCTTTTCCCACAATGTTTTCTACTCTTAACAAAACACATTTCAAATTTTCAGTCACTTTTATGTTGTTGTCTGCAAATGCTTTCAATTTGGACAAGTTTAAATTTTTGTTGTTTGATAATGAGTTAAAAACCTACTGAAAGAATGCCTTAGTGCTTCATCTTCTTCAGCATAGTCATCTCTCCCATCCAGGAACAGTTTGTATGTTTTGACCAAATATGAATGTAGAATCTGTAAATAAACCACACAAGAATAAAAATTATTTCTGCACATTTTAAAGGTGGCCCTTCAGACTTTGGGACAAAAAATTTACAAAATATAAAAAAATCATCCTTATACTCCCCAAGCCTTATATTTTTCATTCATAAAATTCCAGTGGTAGAAAACCATCCAAAAACAAGAAAAAAATAGAGATTTACTACAGCCCAGGTCAACACCGATGGAAAACAAGATCTATTTTTACATGAGCAACTCTCTTATTTACATACCGGAAATACACAGACGAAGCTTCAAACATAGCGTCCGAAGAAGACATTATGGAAAATAATTACATCTGTTATGTTATGGAATTTAAGCCTCATTAGTCGCGTGCCAGTCACGTAAGGCTACGTAGCCTTTTAAGGAAATACCATTTCTTTTGTAATTTATGGTTCTTAATTATTGATGATTTGTTTTGTTTTTTCATATAAATTTCAGTGATATACATATTTTTTGATTTGGTGTGATGTTAAAAATCTAATTACACACCTTTAAGACTCTACATACATATATTATCCTCACTTTTAGAAAGTACAGAATGATCCACACAGGTGTTTTCTACAGTGGTACATAACAGTTAATATAACTCTTTATTTCATGCTTTCCGCTAAGATATCGAGAAATAGCAGTGAAAATATTTTTCGATCTTACACTGATACCACCAGTGAAAATACCGATTTTCATGTTCTTGTTGCCTGTGTGTGCCTCACAACCAGATGGAAATATGATGTCATTTACCTTACATTTTTCACACTCGACATAATATTGTAATGCGTTGCTATGGGGGCGGGGTATGCCATAGGGAATAACGGAAAAGAACTGTACTGGATTTTGATAAAGCTCCTCCCAGAAAGGGTTAAACGCATTAAATAAACAGAATATTTGTTTTTTTTGGGTGAAATATCGAAAATGATTTCGTCAAGTGGACACCATCGGTAATATTTACACGAGTGGCTGCACCAAATAAAAATGCACCATGAAATAAATTTTGATCTTTCATGGAAAAAAAAAAAAACCCAAATATCCTCTATTCATTTCAGTGCGTTTTAGACTCTACATACATATGTTATCCTCATTTTTAGAAATTACAATATGATCTAACCTTGAAATTTAGAGATATTTTCTACGGAGGTACATAATAGTTAATTTACAAGTATTTCTAGTTGTACAATAAATCAAAACTTGTTGGTTGAAACTAATATTTAAGACATGCCTGGAAAAGCAATCTGATCATGGTCTACACTTTTCTCAGAAAGCATAGGTGGTCAAGTAAGGCATGAAATGGGAGGAGGGCACAAAATATTGGTACTTACCGGTCTTTCAGAAACTGTATCAAAGGAATCTTCCTCCCTCGGAAACATAATACTGTTCATTTGATTTGACATACTTATACCATACTGAAAGCATATGATTCAATGAACTTTGTAAGTGTCTTTTACTCATATTTAAATATTAGTGAGGGCAATCAATTCAGAGTTAATAACTGATGAAAAAGGTCATTTTCAGTGAAGATTAGTGCTAACTGATCAATTTGTAGTATGTCACTGTCTGTCTGTCATAAACAACAACTTGGGATAAGTCTATTCTAATGTGAAGAATTAGAACGTGACATTTGCAAAGTTTTTTTCTTTTCTGATACTAGGTGAAACTAAAAATGCAACAAACTGGACAAATACCCTACCCTCCAGCAGCTTGTCACTGAAGCACCACAATCAGAGATCAGAAATGATTTTCAAAACAAGGTTCACCTGTGACTAGACCTTTGATCCATGTGACACAAAAACAATGGGCAGGGGTGTGGAATTCCTATGCCCGACTCAGGACTTTCTGCTTGCGGACAAGTGAATTTTTCCAGAGCGCTTGTCTGCGGGCAGGTGAATTTTTAGCAAAACCAGATAAGGAAATGTCATATTTACATCAATGACGATCCACAAACGCCCTATTTATTCCAAGTTTTGCATAACCAGTGTTGAAATTAACACCTTCAAGGTACAAACTAAATACAATGACCCTGTGTGAGGCCTCTCGCTACATGTAGTTGCTGTGGGGGGAAAAAGGACAAGTAAACTCTAAATTCAGACAAGTAGGAAATTCAGTCCAACTTGTCCGTGCCCAAGTGGGAAAATTCCAAAATTGCACTCCCCTGATAGGGCAACCTTCTTGGGCCATGAGCAACATTTCTATAAAGTTTCAGGGTCCTACATCAAACAGCTATTGAGTTAAAGCATACATACAATTTTCAAACAAAAGTCACCTGTGACCTTAAGCTTTGACCCAAAGATAACAAGGCATCTGCATCTCCTTGGGTCATGAGCAACATTTGTATGAAGTTTAAGCGCCCTAGGTCAAACAGCTTTTGCAGTTAAAGCATAGAAATAATTTTAAACATAGTTTACCTGTGGCCTTGACCTTTTGAGTTAGAGCATGGAAACAAAACATGGACAGATTGAGGATGGATGGACAGGTGGACATGGTGAGACCATTGTACCTCCCCCCCCCCCCCCCTTCCCTCTCTCTACTGTGTTGGTGGGTTGTTCAATGAAGCAAAATCAGGTTAATTGTATTTTTTGTTTGAATTCCTAGCATCTAATATCATGAGTAATGTTTCAATAAACGACTGCAATTATATCATTTGGTATATAGATTCTATTTAGTATTATTTTTCAATTCATGCTAATCTGAAAGTCTATTTCTCCAATGTATGCAGAAATTTTGCCCTGGTTTCAAATTTCATTATGCATATGTGTTTTTCAGCATTCTAGTCATTGCTACTACTGAAAAAACTGGAAGGGACAATTGAAGTGTAAAACCATGTAAAATTGGAACTTGTTTCATCATGGGTCACATACTTGTAAAACAAAGACTTAACCCATTACTGACATTACCAAACAACAAAATTTTAGGTTCATCCAAATTGGAAGCATTTGCAGACAAAATAATAAAAGTGGCTGAAAATTTGAAATTCGTTTTATGAAGGGTATAAAACATTGTGGGAAAAGGAGAAAATGCATTTTCTCCTTTTCCCACAATGTTTTCTATAGGCTTCCTTCTCAGGGTCGTCAAAAGTAGGGCTTGTGTGGTAATGGGTTAAGCTCTGGTTTCATTTTATTAAATAAACTGTGTACTTTAGTGTTTTATCTGTTTACATTATTAAGGCTTGAAAGCAAAACACGGATGGTGATGCAATAGTCAAACTTACACTATGTTTTGCCATAGGTTTTACATCGTGTTAAAAGTACTTCAGGGCAACCTGCCCTTGTTGTGTAGATTCCCTTTTCAACTCTTTACCAAACAACAAAATTTTAGACTTGTCCAAATTGAAAGCAATTGCTCACAGAAGACCATTTGAATGTAGTTAAAACTTTGATTTTTATCTTTGACGGGTAGAAAGCATTGTGGGAAAAGGAGAGAATGCTGGTTACCAGCATTTTCTCCTTTTCCAACAGTGTTTTCAAAAGGCTTCTTTCTTAGGGTTACTAAAACTCGGGATTGTATAGTAAAGGCTGAAGGGGTGGAAATGAGCCCAAGCTCGAAGTAAATACTTTGAATAATATGCAGAAATATGAGAAAATGTTTAACCCTTTGGATGCTAATTGCGACTCACTGACCTTTTGCAGATAGTGTAGATCAAGATCAGACTGTGCAGAATGTGCAGTCTGATCTTTGTTCTACACTGACCGATAAGGAGATATCTTTCCTCAAAACATAACTTTGAAACAGCAATATTTGGGTTATTGGTATCAAATTGAAAATTTAACTTTAGTTTCTTAACCCATTACCACACAATCCCTACTTTTGACGCCCCTGAGAAAGAAGCCTTTAGAAAACATTGCGGGAAAAGGAGAAAATGCTGTTAACCAGCATTTTCTCCTTTTCCCACAATGTTTTCTACCCTTCAAAAAAACAGATTTCAAATTTTCAGTCACTTTTATTTTGTCGTCTGCAAATGCTTTCAATTTGGATCAGTCTAAAATATTGTCGTTTGGTAATGGGTTAACAGGATAAGGGTTAAAATTTTCCCATGACTACATCAGGGCTCAGACCGAGACTTGACATTTTCCTGGACAAGAGCCAAGCTAAAAATGGTGCTAACTTACCTCTATCAGTTCAACAAGCCAGTTCAAGGCTGCCAGAATTGAGGGCCACATATGAGGACTCCCAACAGCAAACATTGCACTTTTTGAGATCATAAATGGGTACCCAAGCATTTTCAAGATTTTTGGAATATCCTCCTCTGGTCTAGGAGAATTTCTGTAATCTGGTACAACCAGGCCATACATGAACTGAAATTCAAATGGACAAAAACAATATACTTTCAAATGAATGAATCAATAGCGTTTTAAGGCTGTCGACAACTTAGGTCATATTGGGCGCACTTACTTAGTAAACAATAATGCAAGGTTAAAATAACATACATGTGCAACAACATAAGACAAACATGATGAATGAGGAATGGACAAAACACAAAATGATGCCCCTTTTATCGCATTTTACGACATGCATGCTGTCACATTTGTTCCGCTAGATGAAATGGCAGATGTGACGATCGTGGGATTGCAGTGGTTTATTCTTATACCCTCGATTAAAAAAACACACGAGGTCCCAAAGGCCAAATGATTCCCATTCCAACCCCTATTTACATGGAGAAAAAAAAAAAGGATTTGGAATAAGAACTACCCAGCCTGATGCAATCCTACGAATTACGAGGAAAGCAGCCGTTCAACTCTGATTTTAGTCGCCTTCTACGACATGCCATAGAGAAAGGCCAAGGTCCTATTCTATACAGAAAAAAAAAAACGGGGACCCCACAGGGAATTATACTTTCAATCTTCAGATATGATTAATTATGTGAAATATTTCAATATGTAATTTTGTTACAGCCTACTTTTTCCAATTACCTAACCACTTCTAGAAACATGTTTTCAAGTGTCAAGTTTGCACGTTTCCATGTGATTAAGGTAGTGGACCCGTAATAGGCCTAATGCATCATGGCATAAAAGTTTCTTGACAGTTAATAAAGACAGATTTGTACAGATATAATAATATTGAACATTTTTAACCGACCAGAAATTCCTTCGATGTCTATCTTGAAATCATTTGTTGATACTTTTGTTAGTTTTCAGAAAAGGGAGGTAATTATCATATCCATTTGTAATGGAAATATAGTGGTTTTAGATTTATAAATGATAATTCTCGGGAGGACAAAAAGGCAAAAGTGGCTCGGTGAAAGTAGTATAATAATACTCATTTTTAATCTTAGCAAATTTTCTAGGACAATATTATAGTGGAAATAGCTGTTTCTATTACGGGTCCACTACGTTAAGTCTTTGTAGCAGAATTTTAGATCAGTCCAAACTAGAAGTATTTCCAAAAGACACATCAAATTTGGCTAAACTGATAAAACTTGTCTCTGAAAGGATAGAAAACATTACAGAAAATGAAAATGTTGGTTAACCAATTACCACACAATCCCTACTTTTGACGCCCCTGAGAAAGAAACCTTTTGAAAACAAAGTGGGAAAAGGAGAAAATGCTGGATACCAGCATTTTCTCCTTTTCCCACAATGTTTTCTATCCTCCACAAAACAAATTTCAAATTTTCAGTCACTTTTATTCTGTCGTCTGCAAATGCTTTCTATTTGGGCCAATCTAAAATATTGTCATCTGGTAATGAGTTAACAGCATATTCTTCTTTCTCTACGATATTTGTAAAGCCTTCTCCTTTAGTCACAAAAAAACAGGATTGTTTGATATTGGGATATGACATAAGTTTATGTGAAGTATTTTCAAAAAAGCGATATCCTACAAGACAAGCTAG
Organism: Tridacna crocea; assembly: GCA_943736015.1. Classification (NCBI taxonomy): domain Eukaryota; kingdom Metazoa; phylum Mollusca; class Bivalvia; order Cardiida; family Cardiidae; genus Tridacna; species Tridacna crocea. The sequence goes on along the minus strand of OX031060.1, from coordinate 19,575,535 downwards.
AAGAGCCAGAACCAGTGACATCAGTTCTATGAGTTTATAACTATGTTGTCTAAAAGTTGTATCAGTGGGTGGTAGGGTGAGTGCTTGTTCAACCCTTTTATAGTTCTTTTCCGCTAGTTGCATGTGCCGTGCTTCTTGTGTAAAAAATTATGATACATGTAACAGAGAGCAAATTTTTGCACCAGCATTTACCAATTAAAAAAGAAAAAAAACCTCTTTTCTCGAGATAGTTTAAAATCATAAGATTGTTATGGCATTATTTTTTAAAACTTCATTCTGTAGATCCTAATAAATACCCCAATGATGGCTTAACTCTTTACCAAACAATGAAAGTTTAGACTGCTCCAAATTGAAAGCGCTTGTAGATGACAAAATAAGCTTAACTCAAAAATTGAAATTTGTTTCCAGCAGGTCAGAAAACATTGTGTGAAAAGGAGAAAATGCTGGTTACCAGCATTTTCTCTTTTTCCCACAATGTTTTCAAAAGGCTTCTACTTCAGGGTCGTAAAAACCAGGGATTGTTTGGTAAAGGGTTAAATATACAAGATGATACAATATGAATATTTCATCACTAGTATGGTTGCTTGAAGGCAGACGCTAAAACAGGTGTGAGGAGTACATCTCATTACCTCAAATATCCGGAAAAAATCTTTATTTGTTGGTGACTGTAAAATCTTTGTAGTGATGTTGTGAGGATATCCTTTATCTGTTAAAAACTGAGAAACAAAAAAGAGTAAATCTACAGCTGTGTTCATTACTGCCAATTAAATGTAATTCATCTGAATCTAGGATAGGTTTTCTAGATTAAATTCTGAATCTCGGATAAAAAAAAAATCAGCCATCTGAATCATCAAGAAAGAAGTGTCTCAACCTATCAAATGGCTAGTCTTGAAATTAGAAATAAACTTAACACTTAACCCATTACCACACAATCCCTACTTTTGACTACCCTGAGAAAAATGCCTCTAGAAGATATTGTGGGAAAAGGAGAAAATGCTGGTAACCAGCATTTTCTCCTTTACCCACAATGTTTTCTACCCTTCACAAAACAAATCTTAAATTTTCAGTCACTTTTATTTTGTCATCTGCAAATGCTTTCAATTTGGACAATCCTTAAATATTGTCGTTTGTTAATATTAAGTTAAAAGTCTTTCACAAAGACAATTACTTTTGCAGCCAGAGTGGGTCAAGATCAGACTACACAAATTAAGCTGTTCGATCTTTGATCTACACTGTCTGTCTCGCAGAGCCCTTCTTTACACAAAACACTCAATGTATCTCGTGTTTATTCGGCGCTCAAGGGATTTAACTCCTTACCAAAAGACAAAACTTTAGACAGGTCCAAATTCATAGCATTTGCAGACGACAAAATAAAGGTGACTGAAATATAGAAATTTGTCTTGGAAAGGGTAGAAAACATTGGGGGAAAAGAAGAAAATGCTGGTTACCAGCATTTTTTCCACAATGTTTTCAAACAGCTCTTTCACAGGGTCGTTAAAAGTTGTGATTGTGTGGTAAAGGGTCAAGTCTTTAATACTAATAACTGAAATTTTGCTTAACCCTTTCACAAACAACAAATTTTTTACTCTCCCAAACCGAAAGAGTTTGCAGACAACAATTTTAAATTTGATGAAAATGGTATAAAGTTCTCCGAAAGGGTAGAAACCACTGTAGGAAAAGGAGAAATTGCTCGTTACAAGCAATTTCTCCTTTTCCAAGTGTTTTCAAAAGACTTGTACTGCAGACACGTTACAACCAGGGCTTATTTGGGAAAGGGTTAATCTCCATTATCTGCTTTAAAACCATTATCCAATGGCTAATTAATGTCTAATATCACAAAACTTTCATGTATACACCTATCAAAATATTAGACCTGACTTATTTTCTTTATTTCTGGAGTTTCCTATAAAAGAAACTATTACCAGTATTGTGCAAAAGTTGCTTGGGTAGAATCTAAACACATCTAAAATTAAATGATACTGTTGCGAGAAATCCATACCTGAAAAACATTTTTAATACATTTATGCTGATAGGCTTTGTCTGATACAGGCCTGGGATCTTTTGGTACACCATTGTTCCTCACACCCATTCCGCTACCTCGAGACAACCTGAAACAGAAAAAGCTAGTATAAACTAGAATACCTGTCACTAAAGGTGATAAATACTCCCGCCCCCTGTATTTCATGTCACAGGGGCAATAACTCATTCATTTGTCATAGAATTTTTATGAAAATTGCATCTTGCACATCTACAACTCCTAATGAACAATTATGCCAAGTTTAAAGTGAATCAAACAGAAACTGTAGGAGGAGTTGCCCGGAGTTGTCCAATCAGGGGCAATAACTCAGTAATTCTTGACGGAATTTTCACAAAATTTGCATCATGCACATCTACAGCTCCTAATGAACACTTCTGCCAAGTATCAAGTGAATTTGACTGAAACTGTAGAGGAGTTGTCCAGACAAGATTTTGCGGACAGACTGACCGACCGACCCACAGGCTGATTCCGGTATACCCCCCCACAAACTTCGTTTGCGGGTGTATAATGACCCAGCTCTGAGGATAATTGTGAACTAGGCAAAACATGGTAAGGACCACATCAGAGGAGTCAGCATGATGCATTCAACATTAACCCTTTACTCCATAGATACTCATTTCTATGCATTGCTTGTAGGAGCCTTTGGAAAACATTGTGGCAAAAGGTGAAATTGCTCGTCAAGAGCAATTTCACCTTTTGTCACAATGTTTTCTGTGCTATCAAAAGGTGTCATATACACATAAGAAACAGCTTCATCCTTGCTGTTATTTAGGATCAATTAGAGATACCATAGAAATGCCTTATGGGGTAAAGGATTAACCAAACTATAAATTTTAAACTGGCCCAAATTGCAAGCATTTGCAGACATTAGCAAATGGAGCTCAAATAACATTTTTTTCCTCTGAAAGGTAAGAAAACATCATGGGGATCATAGAAGGAAGACACTGGTGACCAGGATTTTCTTGTTTTTATTGTTTGCAATTTACCTGTATGTCTGAAATTTTGTCATCTTGTAACGACTCAAATGAGTTAACCCTTTACCCCATAAGGCATTTCTTTGGTATCTCTAATTGACCCTAAATAACAGCAAGGATGAAGTTGGTTCTTATGTGTATATAACACCTTTTGACAGCATACACAACTTTGTGACAAAAGGTGAAATTGCTCGTCACGAGCAATTTCCCCTTTTGCCACAATGTTTTTCAAAGGCTCCCACAAGCAATGCAGTTTGCCCTACTTTCTGACTGACAGCTATGGATGGGCGGAAAAGGCCATACAAGAATGACAGAAAGCTCAATTTGCCACGCCTCTTTTGATTGACGGGTGTATGAACGTGAGTTTTGAGTCGCATTGTGTCACTATTTTGTCCTTGAACTAGTTTCAGAACAATGTCTGTGGTCATGCTCTTCTAAGTGCTAGATTCAGCAATGAATGCAAGCTTTGAACTGGTTGACGACAAGCAATTTTAAAAAGAATTTATTTTTTGGGTGGAAAAAGCCATACAAGAATGACAGAAAGCTCGATTTGCCATGCCTCTTTTGATTGACGGGTGTATAAATGTGCGTTTTGAGTTGAATTGTGTCACTATTTTGTCCTTGAACTAGTTTCAGAACAATGTTTGTGGTCATGCTCTTTAACGTGCTATATTCAACAATGAATGCAACCTTTGAGCTGGTTGACAACAAGCAATTTTATAAAGAATTTATAGGTCAACCATTTAATGATTAAATGGCCACATACTGCAACATATTGAGTCTGTATGGAATTAAATCAAGCAGTTTTGAACGAAATCCAGGTTTAAAAAGTAGGGCAAATTGTAAAGTAAGCTTCTCGGTGCACAAGCTGATCTGAGACAACACTTTACGCAAATATCAGAGTGCCCCTTTTCTGATGTTGCAAGCCATATGTTACACTAGAGTACCTGGAATTTGGTCTGGATAACTGGGACATAGTTTTATGACCACCTCCAATTGAAGGTCTGCTGCCAATTGAAGGTCTGCTGCCAACTGAAGGTCTCCCACCAACTGAGATTCGATTTCCTGACAAAGAACGGAGGTTGGTCGACTGAACCCCTGATTTCCTGAGGGAGCTTCTCCCATTTCTGCTTGATGAGGGTTCAATGTTGTCTTCATTTCTTACTCGTAAAGGGGCAAGAGACTTTCTATCTGCTGATGCTGATCTGCGCATTTTCTGTCAACTGATAAGCTACTGAAATAAATAAATATACCTTTTATAAAAGTACATTAACCGGTTACCACACAATCTCAACTTTTGATGACCCTAAGGAAGAAGTCTTTGGGAAACATTGTGGGAAAAGGAGAAAATGCTGGTAACCAGCATTTTCTCCTTTTCCCACAATGTTTTCTACCCTTTACACAACAAATTTCAAATTTTCAGTCACTTTTATTTTGACGTCTGAAAATGCTTTCGATATGGACAAAGCTAAAATTTTGTTGTATGGTAATGAGTTAAACTTTTATGAACTATGTAATTGGTCCAACCGACGGCTCGCGTATATAAAGTTATTGACTAATTCTCAACCGCGAGAAGACTATCCTTCGTGAAGGAGTGCCACAGTGCTAGTGTGGGAAATTACCTGAAACAACAACAACATTGAAATACCACAGACACTCTCCTACTTTTTATCTTGTTTAATTTGAATTCCTGACAAAATCATTCATAGAAACCATTGACAAATCAACATATGAACAATATCGTATATAATCAAGATTCCTTGTGGCTTTACTTAGAGAACAATTCCTGTGATACATCAAAGGACCCAACCTTGATCTATTTTCCTTTTTCTACTTTTCTCCTATCATATAAAGCCAACACCAATCAAATTCATCTATTTGGCCAAAACAAAATATGAGTGGTTTTACATTTTTTTTCCCGCGGACATGTTGACTTTTAACTCTATACCACACAAGAAAATTTTGGACTTGTCCAAATATTGAAACCATTTGAAAATTGCAGACGACAAAAGAAATGTGACTGAAAAATTAAAATTTGATTTCGGAAGGATAGAAAACATTGTGGAAAAAGGACAAAATGCTGGTTACCAGCATTTTCTCCTTACCCCCCATTTTTTTTATGAAGGCTTCTCTCTCAGGGTCGTCAAAAGTAGGGATTGTTCGGTAATGGTTTAATTCTTTACCACACAATCCCGACTTTTAACGACCCACAGAAAGAAGCCTTTCAAGGCTTATGAAAACATTGTGGGGAAAAGGAGAAAATACTGGTAACAAATCTTTCTACTGAATAAGCTTTTTACATCAATAAGAATTTGTAATTATTGAATTTCGTTGAAATGAGACAGGACCCTCATTTCATAATCGTTTCGAACATTGACAATGAAACTGGCGGGCTGTCAAAACAAGTTCTGCACTAATTCAGTTATATGCATAGGGTTAATATGAGAAAATACAGAATCAGCAGTGGGGTGGAGTTCGACGTTTCTCATCACAAACCACAAACTGTCTCATTTCAATCTATTTACCTAACAAAAATGCATTTCTCCTTAAATTGCTAAGTTCTTTATTTTTAAAGTTACCGCGCGTGCGTAGTGGTGTGGAGCCGCCGTATATCATTTCAACCGAATCAAATGTAAACACCGAAAAGGAATGTTGTTCCGATAAAATATTAGGACGAGTGAAAACAAAAAATTGTCGATTTAGTCAATTTCAGGATGAGCGACAATACCCCTTTTTTTACTGGAAGATTTTCTATTTATCAGGATTTATGATAGTTTGTAGACGAGTATGACTAGACACCGTAAAGACCACATTTTCGCAAAAATAGCTTTCCCTGTACGAAAATAGCTTTCATTAATTGCTGTCTGGATGTATGTTTGAATGTATTGCTTCTATTTATTATCTTTATATAACAGCTATTTTCATACAGGGAAAGCTATTTTTATGAAAACAGGATATTTTCGGTATCTAGTCATACCGCTTTTTAGGGATACAAAAACTTTACTTCTTATTTATACCTGTAATTGCGCCATAATTTTTCAATTGCATACTTTAGGCCCACCCTTAATCCCACTCTCTGTGGCGTATTCCTTTCGCTACTCCGTATACTCCGAACATGTTCTAGGTCTATGGAGTATTTCGGAACACTGTGCCGTGTTCCTCAGAACATGTTTTGACTGTTCTAATCCAATTGAGGTAAAGCGCACCTGCTGAATGTTGCTAGGTGATACAAGATGGCTGAAAAACGGACAATTCTTCATGGCAAAATTTGCAATTGTCCTTTTTTACGATATGAATGCCATAAAGAGGGACATAGTAGACTCGTCTCTACTCTCTCTCTGCAGCTAATCATATTGTCAACTAACACAGCTGAGACAGTAGCTCTTGCAACAGCCATCATGCCAATGTACTTTCATTTCAATATGGTTTAGAATAATGTTCCCAACATACTTCATTCAGAACATACTTCCGGAACAGTGTATTGTGTTCTGAAATATTCCTTTTGCATAGTCCAGAAGAGCATTCCAGAACACAGAACATTGTGCCAGAACAGGTAAAAAGAAATATGCCCTTGCACTACGGATAGTTCTCATTCATGAATGGTCGAGAGTAAGGAACGACAACTCTGCTTGAACATTTCCTTGATCTAGCCCTGGGGCGTATTCCTGTCACCTGTTCTGGCACAATGTTCTGTGTTCTGGAATGCTGTCCTGGAATGTTCGAAAGGAATAATTAAGAACACAATACACTGTTCCGGAAATATGTTCTGAATGGAGCATGTTCGGAATATCATTCTAAACCATATCGAAATGAAAGTACATTGGCATGAAGAGCTACTGTCTTATCTGTAATAGTTGAGGATATGATTAGCTGCAGAGAGAAAGAGTAGAGACGAGTCGACTATGCCCCCATTCATGGCATTCATATCGTAAAAAAGGGCAAAATTTTGCAAATTTTGCCATGAAGAATTGTCTGTCTTTCAGCCATCTTGTATCACCTAGCAACCGTTCAGCAGGTGTGCAGCACCTCGATTAGATTAGAACAGTCAGAACATGTTCTGAAGAACATGGTATGTACAGTGTTCCGAAATACTCCACCGACCTAGAACATGTTCGGAGTGTTCGGAGTAGCGAAAGGAATACGCTCCAGTTCTCTAATCATAGATTTGATGCAATCGAACGCAGCCTATTTGTGAATTAAAGTAAGGGTAATTTGTTGATTATTCTTTGATAAGCCCCTTATCATGAACAGAAAGCTAATAAATAATATTTACACGTATGAATCAGGTTGTCACACATTGTGTTATCATTATCTGTTCATAATTTTTCGTGTGGATTGCTATTGTGATTAGTTTTCGCGAATGCACGTGTCGTTTTGGTTTACTGTCAAAACGTACTCAGATCAAAACGTACCCAAGTCAAAACCTACCCAAGTAAATTGAAAACTTACCAATATGTTAGGCCAAAATTTATTGATGGATTTAATAGTGGTTATGTCCTTCATTTTTTGGAAAGTATGATCAGAGATTGTTGAATTGCCATTTTGAAGTTGATCTTTATGCCTTTTTCTCATATATTTTCGTGAACCTAACTGGTTTTTTCATGCAGTCAAAAGAAATCACAGCGATGAATTAATTTAGGCACATTTATAGGCAGGAAAAATGTCAGAAATCATTTTCGAAAAAGGGGAGAGTATACTTAACTTATTTTTCATGGTGAAAGCATCCAAAATTACCTTCAGTCTGAAGGATCTGCTCTGATGCTATTTTTGTGATGGTCTTCCCAGACCCCTTCATATTAACTTCATTAAATACATCTGGAATAAATACGATTTGACCCGCATCTTTTCAAACAGCTGTATGCGACAAAATTTCAAATGACAGCAAATGAAATGGGCATGGATTGTTAGATAAAAGATTAATCTTTACAAAAAGACTGGTGTTTGTTAATATCTAAATCTTACCTTTGTGCAAATCAGTACTTTTCAACATAAATAACCGTTGACCTACTTTACCAGAAATCAAAACATGGTGATATCATCAATGCGCACGTCTCGGCAGAAATCACAGTATCTCTGACCCGCTACAGGACAGTTTAGTTGCAAATTTCGCTGTTGACAAAGGCACCTTGTGCAGAAATGATTATTAGGGTAAGATAACCAGACTGTACAGTATTCAAATTAGGCTGAATAAGCATGCCAGTTTAGCGGAAGTTGCTGTGTTAGTTGTTTAGAAATTACACTGGATTTATTTACCTTGGGGGAAAAAGGTGAATTTCCATTGATTTAATTGATATTTTGGAGCACAGTTTGGGTGATGTTAAAGATTAATAATTTATCTAACGATTCATGCCCATTTTATTAACTGTCATAAGCAATTTTGTCACATAGAGCCGTTTGAAAAGATGCGTGTAAAATCATATTTATTCCAGACGTGTTTAATGAACGGCTGATATGAAGGTGTATGCTAAGACCAGTAACAAAAATAGAATCGGAGCACACACCTTCAGACTGAAGGAACCTAAAAACATATTTAATCACTTACAGAAATTGACCAGAGTATATCCTAATACTGTGTGAATTATCTTTGAAAAACATGAAGTATATTCCAAATGTAGGAAAAGGATGTCATCCAAGGGGTATCCTAATGGTCACAGCCTCTAAACTTATCACAGAAGCATTTTTTTTTTAATCAGACTTTGAAATCATGAGCACAAAGAGCAAATAAATGTGATGCACAAACAACTGATGAATTATGAGGGAAAACAATGGTTTTTGAATAGATCATGACTTTTTTTAATTGTAATTCTGTTCCTAACCAATTTCTTAGGCACAGAGAGCTTTTCTGGAATGTTAACGTCTGTAAAAATGTTCACAGGAGCCAAAAAAAAAAGAAGTGAGCAAAAAAATTGATAGCAAACATAATTATATTCACAAAGAGACGAGATTTCAGGAGGTAATGACAATCAAGTAATAAACAAATGAATACATTGCAGAAATACTGGGACTGGACAGGATTTGAACCCAGACTGCCTGAACGAAATACCAATACCATAACCACTGAGCTAAGGCAGAATTCTCCCTAACACAGTTATTAGGTATTATATTAACCCATTACCAAACGACAAAACTTTAGGTTGATCCAAATTGAAAGGAATTGCAGACGACAAAACAAAAGTGAATGAAAATTTAAAAATTTGTTTTGTGAAGGGTAGAAAACATTGTGGGAAAAGGAGAAAATGCTGGTTACCAGCATTTTCTCCTTTTCCCACAATGTTTTCTAGAGGCTACTTTCTCAAGGGTGTCCAAAGTAGGGATTGTGTGGTAATGGGTTAAAGGGGGATGATGCCATGCATGAAGGATTGGTCTCTCATAACACTACCTTGTGGGTTTTTTTTTTCCAGTGTTTTATATGTCCTTTCAGAAAATGGCTTTAGACTTACTAACAGATCACAGTCACTACATTGTGGCAGAAGTTCAGTTTCTGTTTTACTCCTCTGAGGAGATAAGAAAGCTTAGTGTGAAGGAGATTCTGAACCCAACGACATTTAATGATGCACAGCAGCCAAACGTTGGCGGATTGTATGATCCTGCATTAGGTATAGTAAAATCTGTCAGAATCCTTTACCCGACCAAACTATTTTTGACTCTTACGAAAAAAGACCAAAATGAAGCCATTTTTAACCCTCTACCACACAATTGCAACTTCTAACAACTTCTAACAATCCCTGGTGGTGTCCGGCGTCGTGAGGTAGAGCGTCTGCCTCATAACCTAAAGGTCCTGAGTTCGAAACCCAAGAGCGGGTGTTAACTTTGGGATTTTTCATTGGCCCACGCATTCGGCGCAAGTACTGGTGTACTTCCCAGGAAGCAGAATCGAGAGAGATTAGTATAAGTTGTAAGAGTTGTTTCTCAATCGATGTAAAATAAATATATTTAAAACCCATTACCACACAATCCCTGAGAAAGAAGCCTTTAGAAAAGATTGTGGGAGAAGGAGAAAATGCTGTTAATCAGCATTTTCTCCTTTTCCCACAATGTTTTCTACCCTTCACAAAACAAATTTCAAGTTTTCAGTCACTTTTATTTTGTCGTCTGCAAATGCTTTCAATTTTGACAAGTGTACAATAGTGTCATTTGGTAGAGTTAACCCTTTCCCAAACAGTCCCTGGTTTTTATGGGTCTAGAATAGTAGCCTTTTGAAAACATTGTGGGAAAAGGAGAAAATGCTGGTAACCAGCATTTTCTCCTTTTTCCACACTTTTTTCTACCCTATCATAGACAGAAGTCATCTTTTTAGCAAGAGTTGAATTGTCGTCTGCAAATGCTTTCAATTTGGTCTACTCCAAAAGTTTGTCATTTGGGAAAGGGTTAAACTAAACTAAACAAACTCTTAATTCTTCACCAGACAACAAGGTTTAACCATTTATCTCACAAAAATATTTTAGACTTGTCCAAATAGAAAAATTGAAATTTAGTTTGGGAAGACTAGAAAACATTGTGGGAAAAGGAGAAAATGCTGGTTACCGCGTTTATTGGTAACTGTTATGCAGTAACTTGGATTCATGTAATGTCAGCTCTACAAATGGTGGAACCAACAATGTTGACAAACGATTCCTCTCAAAACTTTGCGATTGGGTGGACGATTGAATGAGAATGGTAGCATGATCATGAGATTGGCTGTTTAACCCATTACCACACAGTCCCTACGTTTGACTCTCCTGAGAAAGAAGTCTTTTGAAAACACTATGGGAAAAGGGGAAATGCTGGTAACCAGCATTTTCTTCTTTTCCCACAATGTTTCTACCCTTCTTAAAACAAATTTCAAATTTTCAGTCAATTTTAGTTTGTCGTCTGCAAATGCTTTGGATTTGGACAAGCCTAAAATATTGTCGTTTGGTAATGAGTTAACCCATTACCACAAAATCCCTATTTTTAACGCCCCTGAGAAAGAAACCTTTTGAAAACACTGTAGAAAAAGGAGGAAATGCTGGTAACCAGCGTTTTCTCCTTTTCCCACAGTGTTTTCTACCCTTTCCAGAACAAATTTCTTTTTTTAGTCACTTTTATTTTGTCATCTGCTAATGCTTTGAATTTGGACAGGTCTAAATTTTCTTATGTGGTAAAGAGTTAAGTGGTGTGACAAGCTAGACATTTATTACCCCAACAATATTGATCTTGTCAGGTTGACTGCAAATTCCAAAGAATAAACATTGTCAGAAGATGGTTAGCAAAAATAGAAAGATTAGTAACAACAGCTTTCACCTGTCTCCAAAGATGGCTTGCGACTAGTACTAGCAGTTTTTGTTGTTTGAAAAAGTTGCATAAAGTCTCCAAAAGTCTTACAACAGTAGTGTAGTGTTTCAAAATGTAACGAGAATCGTCTAATAATAGTCTTGTCATAGCTGAATTCCAAATGCAACAGAATGTATTCTTGGTTGTGAAAGATCCGTAATATATGTCGAAGTGTTGAGAATGGTTAACCCTTTACCACACAATGACAACTTTTGACGACCCTGAGGTAGAAGCCTTTTGAAAACATTGTTGGCTTCCGAAGATGCCTTTTCCCACAATGTTTTCTACTCTTCACAAAACAATATCAAATTTTTAGTCACTTTTATTTTTCCGTCTGCAAAGTTTAATGCTTTCGATTTTGAGAAGCCTTAAATATTGTAGTTCGGTAAAGATTTAAGTAGAGATTTGATACTAACCGTGTTACATTTTGTTGTAGGATCCTTGGAATCCAATGAACAGTGTACAACTTGCAGTTTAGGAAGATTGTATTGTCCAGGTCACATGGGGCATATTGAACTCCCTGTGCCTCTTTATCACCCGCTTTTCTTTGAGACTGTGTATATGGTAAGGTTAATTTCTAACTAACCCTTGGGTGACTTTAAGTACTTTAGTTGCCTTCTCAGCCCATTGAAAATCATCTTCGCAAGCCAAGGGTGATGATCCACTACGCCCGCCTTGGTGGCTCAGTGGTGAGCGTCGCGGATTCATGACCTGGTGGTTGTGAGTTCGATACCCAGTGGAGGCAAACTTTCTTTCTGGTGTATTTTCGCCTCTCACCTCCAATTCGGATTAATCCCAAATTTTCGTCATTTGGTAAAGCGCGCATCACAAATCAAGTAGCAGATAGCAAAGACCGGAGATTTCACTCTGCTGTTCATTGTTTATTTGGGAAAGTGGCCAGTGGCTTGAAAAGAATGTTATGCAATGTTCTGGTAAAAGAAACTCCAAGCTGGTATGGTAGGAACCCATGAATATGAGAGCTGGCTCAAAGTTAAGGTCACAGTTAAAGGTTACTTACATCTTTAGTCTTTGATTTGACAAGTCTAGAAATACTTAAACTCTTTACTACAGAACAAAATTTTAGACTAGTTCAAATTGAAAGCACTTGCAGACGACAAAGGTGACTGAAAAATTGAAATTTGTTCTGGCAAGGGTAGAAAACACTGTGGGAAAAGGAGAAAATGCTGGTTACCAGCATTTTCTCCTTTCCTACATTGTTTTCAAAAGGCTTCTTTCTCAGGAGTGTCAAAAGTAGGGATTGTGTGGTAATGGGTTGACCCTTTCCCACACAGTGATGACTTTTGACGACCCTTGGAAAGAAGCCTTTTGAAAACATAGTGGGAAAAGGAGAAAATGCTGGTAACCAGCATTTTCTCCTTTTTCCTCAATGTTTTCTACCCTGTCAATAAACAATTGCACCTTTTGAGCCTCAACGAAATTGTTGTCTGCAAATGCTTTCATTTTGGACAGGGCTAAAATTTTGTTGTCGGGTAAAGGGTTAATCAGGTGAAATTTGGTATCTGCTCTCTAGTGCTGCTGCAGCATGGGAAATGGCTGTCTTTCAGATTACATTCTTTTCATTATCTCCTGCTAGATGGCATTCTACAAATACGGATCTTTTTAATTTGGGCCTTCTTGGTACAGAACCGGACTACTTTTCCACACGACAACCGTTACTTTGAAGTTCAAAGTAAAATAAATGTTTACTCGGTAAAAGGCTATCTATGGCAATTCATTCAGCTATGATCAGTCACATGTAGCATGTAACCCATTTACTTAAACAAGCCCTACAGGCTTGGGCAACAGCTTCCGCATAAGCACTACTCTTCCATAGTATATGGGGTCAGTGATATGTCTTAGCAGATGGGTCGAATCTTGAAGAATATGACCTTCGAAGACAACGGCATTCTTTTTCATCTCGGAGAGCTCCTAAATGTCTGAAATGTGCCTTCATGTAAGAAAGAGTATATTGTAAAGTTACTTGAATTGATTATCCCTTTACCAAACAATCCCTGGTTTTTACCTTCTATGAGATAGAAGCCTTTTGAAAACATTGTGGGAAAAGGAGAAAATGCTGGTAACCAGGATTTTCTCCTTTTCCAACAATGTTTTCTACCCTGCGGAAAACAAATTACAGTTTTTGAGTTACATTTATTTTGTCGTCTGCAAGTGCTTTCAATTTGGACCAGTCTAAAATTTTGTCATTTGGTAAAGAGTTATAGTCTGTTTTTTACCAGCTGTTGAGATCCTCCTGTTTAAAATGCTACCATATTGCTGTACAACCCAGAGTAGAAAACATGTTTGTGAACCAGTCCAGACTGCTTAGAAGAGGCCGCTATGCAGCATTCAGGCACATAGAAGAGCTGCAGCGTAGCAACAAAGATGTGCCCGAAGGAGAACTGAAGCTTATTCTAGATAGTTTCACTAAAGAGGCTCTGACCGGTTGGTAGCTTTGCTCTATGTCTGATGGATTAGTAAAACTTATCTAATAATCCCCCTTTTTAATCCATTACCACACAATCCCTACTTTTGACAACCCTAAGAAAGAAGCTTTGAGAAAACATTGTGGGAAAAGGAGAAAATGCTGGTAACCAGCATTTTCTCCTTCTCCTGCACTCTGAACTAGAAGTTGAATGCATTACCACACAATCCTAAGTTACAACAACACAAAGAAAAAAAGCAAATGAAAACATTGTGTGTAAAGAAGAAAATGTTGATAACCAGCATTTTATCCTTTCCCCACAATGTTTTCCCCGTTTTAATCCATTACCACCCAATCCCTACTTTTGACGACCCTAAGAAAGAAGCTTTGAGAAAACATTGTGGGAAAAGGAGAAAATGCTGGTAACCAGCATTTTCTCCTCCTGCACTGTGAACTAGAAGTTAAACGCATTACCACACAATCCCAAGTTACAACAACACAAAGAAAAAAAGCAAATGAAAACATTGTGAGTAAAGAAGAAAATGTTGATAACCAACATTTTATCCTTTCCCCACAATGTTTTCTGCCCTATTATAGACAAAAACGTTATTTCACCCATACCCAAGTCGTGTACAGCAAATGCTTTCAATTTGGAGAAGTTTGAAACTTTGGCTATTGGTAAAAATGGCCTGCCCAGGCAGGTCAACGGTAAGCACTTTGGACTTGTGACCTTGTGGTTGTGAGTTTGATATCCTGTAGAAGGCATAGAGCTTTGATATTTAGTATGTAACAATTCCTAGTGGACCTATACCAAGGTTGTTGATATTATGCCCTTAGGGTCAAAACTGGGCCTGCCCCAAGGGTCATAGTTTGAACATAGCAACAAAGAAGGAAAACTTTAAAAATCTTCTTCTCTGAAACTTGAAGGTGCAGAGCTTTGATATTTGGTACGCAGAATCTTCTAGTGGACCTCTACCAAGTTTGGTCATATTATGTCCCTTACATCAAACGTGGCCCTGCCTCGGAGGTCACAGGTTGAAACATAGGAACAAAGAAGAAAAAATTTAGATTTCTTTTTCTCCTAAATGGGAAGGTGTAGAGCTTTGATATTTGGTATGTAGCATCTCCGAGTGGACCTCTAACAAGTTTGTTCCAAGGATGTGACCTGGTGGTTGTGAGTTTGATACCCTGTAGAGGCAAACTTCCTTTCTGGTGATTTTTCGTCCCTCACTCTATGATGCCTGTGGGAAAGTAGTGACTTGGAAGGAAAGTTGTGTCAATACTGGTGTGAGAAACCGAGGAAACATAATTATGCTTAGGTGCATTGACAGCCATGATATGACCTAAGCTATTACTATGGCATCAACTCTTTACCACAGGAGAAAATTTTAGACCAGTCCAAATTAGAAGCATTTGCAGAAGAAAAATGTGACTGAAAAATTGAAATTTGGTTTACAAAGGGTAGAAAACATTGTGGGAAAAGGAGAAAATGCTGGTTACCAGCATTTTCTCCTTTTCCCACAATGTTTTCAAAAGGTTTCTTTCTCAGGGTGGTTAAAAGTCGGGATTGTGTGGTAAAGATTTAACCCTTTCCCAAAAGACAAATTTTAGACTCTTCCAAACTGAAAGAATTTGAAGACGACAATTTTAACTTTCATAATAATGGCAGAAAATTATTCTAATGGGCAGAAAACACTGTGGGAAAAGGAGAAATTGCTCGTTACGAGCAATTTCTCCTTTTCCTACAGAGTTTTTAAAAGACTTGTACAGCAGACACATAAAAACGAAAGGGTTAAACTCCAATCAGTCATGTTTTCTTTTTTCAAGAAACAGATGACTCTTCAACGGATAATGATTCGCAGACTAGAAATAGAAAGGAACTGCGTAATACATTAGTCAAGACATTCATTTCAAATTTGGGGATGGCTCGAAGGAAGTGCCCTCATTGTGCTCGTGCAAAGAAAGTGATGCGTAAAGATCATAAAGCTAAAATTGTGGTTGTGACGGACACAAAAATTTTGAAAAAAGACAAAAAGTGAGTATTGCATAGATTTTATCTCGTCAGCTTGTGGTCAGTATGAAGAAATATTTGCCAAAAAAGGGAAAGGTATGCGAAGATAACGAGTGGAGTGCCGGTAGGCACAAGTTATTTTCACGGACCTTTTCCTTTGTGGCAAATATTTCCCCATATTAACAAGCTGATGAAATAAATTATATATTATATTTCATCTGATTATTTTGTCAAGGAATGACACTTTTAAAACTAGTGATCTCAAGTAGAACAAAAAAAGTAGTTCCAGATTTTCGGCAGGAGGAAAATATTCACTGTGGTGGGGAAATAAATCCCCCCAGCTTAAAGTATGACATTTCTTTACCCATAACATTTCTAAAAATAAACACATGAGATATAAGATATACTTTTCTTACTAATTACTACTTGCACCTATTAATTTGTTTTCTCCTTACATTGGACCTTTTTGGAAAACATTGTGGCACAAGGAGAAATTCTTTGTATTTAGCAATTTCTGCCTTTAACAAACAATCTGTGCTTGAAAAAAGAGGGCTTTTCTAAACATTGTGGGAAATGGAGAAAGTTCCAATAGCAAGCGATTTCTTCTTTCTGACAGTATATCCTACCTTTTCCAGGACAAATGCTGTCATTTTGACAGTTGTATTTCTTTTTTAGCTCACCTTAGCACAAAGTGCTAAAGGTGAGCTAATGTGATCGCCCTATGTCTGTCATCCGTCAATAATTTCTTTAAACATCTTCTCCTAAACCAGGGGGCCAATCTTGATGAAACTTGGCAGGGATGTACCCTCATAACCGTAAGGTCCTGAGTTCAATACCCGGGAGTGGGTGTCAACTTATGGGTGTGTCATTGGTCCACACGTTTAGCGTGAGTACTGGTGCATTTTCTCCTTTTTCCACAATGTTTTCAAAAGGTCTCTATCTCAGGGTTGTAAAAACCAGGGATCGTTTGGTAAAAGGTTAATTAATGATAGTGAAATGTGTCTCAAAAAATGAACTCGGCATGTGCCAGTGCCAGTCACAGTGGATTTGAGTTAAGTAAGAGACTTTTTAGTAGCTTCTTTTGTGAAACCGGTTCCTGCTAGAGTCAAATGAAAATTGATAAAAATCAAGTATGGAAGTAACGGTTTACCAAATGACAAAATTTTAGACTTATCCAAATTGAAACATTTACAGACGACAAAATGAATAAATGTTACTCAAAAATCAAAATTTGTTTCAGGAAAGGTGAAAAAAAACCTTGTAGGAAAAGGAGAAAATGCTTATGTTTTCAAAAACCTTCTTTCTTGGGGTCGTTAAAAGTCGGGATGGAGTGATAAAGAGTTAGATAATTTAGGAAGAGTGATATTTTTTAGGAAGAATACCAAAAACATATCAGAGATAGAAGGTACACAAAGCTTTGATGAAGAATCCGAGAATGAAGAAAACTCAAAACATCCAGCAGTTCGAGTTTCAGCTGAAGTAGTGTTGTTAACTGCAAGCAGAGTGAAAGAGATTTGTCGAAGGTTGTGGGAAAATCACCGGGAAATGTTGGTGGAGCTGTTTCCCTTCCTAGATGAGAGCATGCTAGAATTTCCAACAGATAATTTTTTCCTTGATGCTCTTGGAGTACCAGCAAATAGATACAGACCAGTAAGTTGGTCTATACTCTTTACTGCATGACAGTATTTTAGACTAGTCCAATTTGAAAGCATATGCAGATGACAAATTAAATTTGGCTTAACCCTTTCCCAAACAATCCCTGGTTTTTATGGGTCTGGAATAGTAGCCTTTTGAAAATATTGTGGGAAAAGGAGAAAATGCTGGTAACCAGCATTTTCTCCTTTTCCCACAATGTTTCTACCCTATCATAGACAGAAATCATCTTTTCAGCAAGAGTTGAATTGTCGTCTGCAAATGCTTACAATTTGGTCTAGTTCGAAAGTTTGTCATTTGGGAAAGGCTTAATTAATATGATTAGATAATAAATTTTCTCTTTTTCCCACAATGTTTACAAAAGTCTAATCTGAGTCCTTAAAACTCCGAAATTTGTGGTAATTGGAAAAAAGGAATCATGTTTAACCCTTTGCAAAATGGCAAAGTTTTGGAATTGCCCAAATATGAAGCATTTGCTGATGTTGAAGTAAATTTGGCTAAAAAGGTAAAAATTGTCTTTGAAAGATACAAAATGTTACAGAAAAAGGAGAAAATGCTGTTTAGCAGCATTATCTCCTTCTCTCACACTGTTATGAAAAATCAGTTCCACAGTGTTTTTAAAATTGGGTTTTAAGTCTTCACCAAACAATCGGCAAAGTTTTTAAAAGTCGGCTTTGACTCTTTACCAAACGACAAAACTAAAGACTGGTTCAAACTGAAAGTATTAGCAGACAACAAATTTAAAGTATTAGCAGAAAACCAAATAAATGTGACTGAAAAATTGAAATTTGATTTGGGAAGGGTAGAAAATATTGTGGGAAAAACTTGACATTGGGTTGGGAAGGGTAGAAAATGTGGGAAATGGAGTAAATGCTGGTAACCAGCTTTTTCTCCTTTCCCACAATGTTTTCCAATGGCCTTTATCTCGGGATAGTTAAAAGTCAGGATTCTGTGGTAAAGAGTTAACTCTTCACCAAACAGCCCCCTGTATTAACAATGTTGGATAAGCAACACTATTCCAGACTTAATTCTTTACCACTTCCAACATTTAACGACCCTGAGAAAGAAAGCTTTTGAAAACATGGTGGGAAAAGGAGAAAATGCTAGTAACCAGCATTTTCTCCTTTTCCCACAATGTTTTCTACCCTCCGAAATGGAATTTCAATTTTTGATTCACATTTATTTTGTCGTCTGCAATTGCTTTCAATTTGGACTAGGCTAAAATTTTGTCTGGTAAAGACTTAATATGACTGCATATCAAATGAGAACTTTTAGCTACTTTGAACGACCCTGAGAAAGAAAGCTTTTGGAAACATGGTGGAAAAAGGAGAAAATGCTGGTGACCAGCATTTTCTCCTTTTCCCACAATGTTTACAACCCTTCCCAAATGGAATTTCAATTTTTGGTTCACATTTAGTTTGTCGTCTGCAAATGCTTTCAATTTGGACTAGGTTAAAAATGTCGTTTGACTGCATCTCAGGTGACAACTTAAGCCAGACTTTGTACTATCTCATTTATTAAAAAGTGAAGTAAAACCTCTTTTAAATGACCCGAGGCTTGGCCCTGATAGGTCAGCTGGTAGTGTAGAGGACTTGACAACAGGGTGTCATTTGTTCGATCTCTGGCTGGGCCAATTTCTTTCAGAGGATTGATGATAGTCATTGCGACGGGATTCATTCCTTGCGAACTGCTGACTATTGTTTGAAGGATGATTATGTTGGAAAGCAGCCCGTGGCTTGGACAGAGTATTGTGTGGAGTGCTGGTAAAAGAAACTCCCGGAAAGTATGGATAGGTGCTTTGGCCGGCTAACGTAACTAAAATAATTCTAAAAGTACCAATAATCCTTTACAACACAATGCCAACTTTTCATGATCCTTGGAAAGAGGCCTGTAGAAAACATTGTGGGAAAAGGAGAAAATGCTGGTGATCAGCATTGTCTCCTTTTCCCACAATGTTTTCTGTCCTACTGGAAACAAATTTCTAATTTTGAGTTACATATATTTTGTCGTGTGCAAGTGCTTTTAATTTGGACCAGTCTAAAGATTTGTTGTTTGGGAAAGGGTTAAATAACATGCAATCTTTCAAAAACATCCACTAAATATGACCAGGATGCTTGCAATTGCCTTTTTTTTTTTTCTTTCTTTCTTAACCCCCCCACCCACCCAAGTTTGTTCTTGAAAGTGTAGAAAGCAATGAGGAAAAAGGGGAAAATGCTGGTAAAGGGTTAATTATGAATGTTTATATCATACAAATTCTTGCTTTAAGATTTCAGAAATTAAAGATGAGAAGTATGAACACGCACAAACAGCCAATTTACATCGAGTCCTCTCTAGTTGTTTGGACGTTCGAAGAATTCTTGGAGACATGAACAAGGAGGTAGAGGAAAATAACAACACAACTCAAGTATGTAAACTGTATTTACCTCAAACTTGATAGAAATGTTACTCTTAATGGATTCTAGAGGTAACTCTGTCTTGCTGTACAGTTGAACCTGCCCCAATGTCTGCCTGCGGTAAATGACCCCCTGTAGTAAACAACCACATGAAAATCCCCTGACAAAATTTCGTTTATAAAGACTTGAAATAACAGACTCCCAGACGTCCCTGACCAGCCCCCTTGCAAATTATGACTTTTTGGACCGTGCTGCCCCTATAAGCAAGAGTTGAATTTCATACTAAGCATAAGGATAATGGTCAGACTGTTCATATGTTTTCACCAGAGACTACACAAAGTAAATTGTTGCTTTCAATTTTGACCAGTCTATAAATTTGTCAGTTGGTAAAGAGTTACGTCATTCAGTGTTTCAATATTCTTTAGTGGCATTTTCAGAATGGTCCTAAAATGATCTTAACCCTTTCCCAAACGACAAACTTTTGGACTAGACCAAATTGAAAGCATTTGCAGACGACAATTCAACTCTTGCTGAAAAGATGATTTCTGTCTATGATTTCTAAAGGCTACCATTCTAGACCCTTAAAAACCAGGGATTGTTTGGAAAAGGGTTAAGAAGTTGTAAGTTCAACCCTGCAATAAGGCTATAATTCTAACTTCCTATAGATACAACTCTAACTAAATAAAAATGTCAGTCATGATTGATACCACTTTAGATTTTGGATCCATCCAAACTTATAAATCTGATAAAGTGTTAATTTCATATTTTATATTTTTAGAAATCTGGTCCTGCAAAGAAGTCAATTTTGGCAATGTTGGGTGAAGCAATTGTGAGGTTACAGAAAGATGTTAATCTTGTCATTGATAAAACTACTGATCCCCTTCTAAGAGAAAGCCAACCAGGTATACGACAGGTAACTTCATTATGTTCATTTGCTCATCTGTTTTGAAGAAAACATCAAAGTGTTGTCGTAGCCTGAATGGCATTTTCATCATCTGTGTTGTCATATATGCCATCATTGTGCAAAAACTTTGTGATTTTGTAATATTTCTGTTACCACTGAAGATATATACATGTACTTCTTTTTAACCCTTAACTATTGAAAGGGTACCTGAACAACAAGGGCAGGTAACTATCAAAGTATTTTTGACACAGTTACACCCCTTGTACAAAAATATTGTACAGGAATACATAACTGGCTGAGAAGTGAAGTTATAACAGTGTAACTAGCTTTTTACCATACACCAAATTTGTAGACTTGTAGAATTTTGCAGATGACAAAATATAAGTAAAGTGTAGATTAAGATTTGGAAGGTAAGAAGATATTGTGGGAAAAGGAGAAAATGCTGGTTTAGTGCATTTTCTCTTTTCACACATTGTTTCAAAAGTCTTCTTTCTTGGGGTCAGAAAAGTTGGAATTGTATGGCAGAGAGTCAAAAGTGTATAATCTACTGATTTGGAAGGTTATTGGATATTGTGGGTAAAGGAGAAAAATGCTGGGTAACAGAAAGGTTGTGAGGTCTCCTTACTTGGAGTCAGAAAAAATCTGGATTGTATGCTAGAGAGTTAACCCATTACCACATGGTCCCTACTTTAGACGACCCTGAGGTAGAAGCCTTTTGAAAACATTGTGGGAAAAGGAGAAAATGCTGGTAACCAGCATTTTCTCCTTTTCCCACAATGTTTTCTACCCTTCCAAAAAAAAATTTCAAATTTTCAGTCACAGTTATTTGTCGTCTGCAAATGCTTTCAATTTGAACCAGCCTATAAATTTGTTGTTTGGTAAAGAGTTAAAAGTGTATAAACCTATGATGTTTTTGCATAATCCATTGAATAGGATATAGGAACATTTTTGTTAAGTCTCGGCTAAACAAATACTTCCAGCATTCTCCTGTGGCTGTTCTGGAAGAAAAACAGGATGTATTCCCAATGCCCTGTTTTCTGTGTTGTTGTTGTCATGCAAATGATGTGGCATTCTCTTATGTCCTTGTTATCCCTGAAAATGTTTATTTCAAAGTTGAACTAGTTGTTTTCCAAACAAAAGGGGAACCCAAACCTACCATTTTGTGTTATATAAGTGCCTACATATCTGATCTGTCTGAAATATTGTCATTGTAAGTTGCTGTTTTCAGCCTTCTTTCTTATGGTTGTAAATGTGTGGAATAGTTCGTTAAAGGGTACAAAGATTTTTTTTTTGTCTTTCAGCTTCTTGAGTCTAAGCAAGGGCTTTTCCGAAAGAACATGATGGGAAAGCGGGTAAACCACGCTTGTCGATCTGTCATCTCTCCAGACCCAAATATAGCAACCAATGAGATTGGAATCCCAGAGGTCTTTGCAAAGAGTCTGACCTATCCACAGCCTGTGACCCCCTGGAATGTTCATGAACTTAGACAAGCAGTAATAAATGGTCCCAATACGCACCCAGGGTATGGCTCCTTCTATACTGTAGTCACATTTCTGACATTGATGTTTCCCACACAGTCCTGAAGTTTTCAGAACCTGGGTCGTATTCAACAACCATTCTTAAGAATGTTCTTTGTGTTATTCTCCAGAATTTTCTACATTTGTAAGTAACACAACTTCTGATTGGTTAAACCATTCGGTTCAGCCAATCAGAAGTTGTGTTACTTAAAATTTAGAAAACTTTGGAGAATAAGACTAAAATATCCTCAAGAATGGTTGGTGAATACAGGCCCTGGATCCTGTTTTTGTGAGAGTTTCTGTTGGCAAGACTCTTCAGAACCATAGGCCCTGGGACTTGTGAAATCCTGAAAATACATGAATACGTGAGCTCTTGCTATGACATGACTGAAATAATGTTGAAATCTCTGGAAATACCATTTAACCAAGTTGGGATTGAATATTATTTGACAACATCATTGACTCATTACCACACAATCCCTACTTTTGACGACTCTGCGAAAGAAGCCCTTAGGAAACATTGTGGGAAAACGAGAAAATGCTGTTAACCAGCATTTCCTCCATTTTCCACAATGTTTTCTACCCTTCACAAAACAGTTTTCGAATTTTCAGTCAGTTTTATTTTGTTGTCTGCAAATGCATTCGATTTGGACAATCCAAAAATTTTGTTGTTTGGTAATGAGTTTAAGAATTCTTAGGAGGAAGCCTACTGACAGTTGGCCAGAAGAGCTTTTGTCATAGCTTAATTTCAGTCAACAGTCCAGTGTACTGTAGTTAACTATTTTTTTTTGATTATATGATAAATTCCAGATTTAAATACATGTAGAATGTGGACTTACTGCTGTAGCTCTGTTGTCCTTTACATAATTGTCATGTAAAAATATTATCATTTTAAAATACCGTTTTATTTCATGCTTTCCGGTAGGATATCGAGAATTAGCAGTGAAAATATTTTTTCGATCTTACACTGGTACCACCAGTGAAAATACTGATTTTCACGTTCTTGTTGCCTAGGTAAATAGCGCGTGCCTCATGACCAGATAGGAAATATGACGTCGTATACCTTACATTTCTCGCACTAGACGTAATATTGTAATGCGTTGCTATGCGGGAGGGGTACGCCACAGGGAGTAACAGAAAAGAACTGTACTGGATTTTGATAAAGCTCCTCCCAGAAAGGGTTAAAAGTATGAAATAAATGGAATATTTATTTTTTCAGTGAAAGATTGAAATTTATTTCATCTCGTGAACACATAGGTAATATTTTCACTCGTGGCTGTGCCGCTCATGAAAATATTACCCATGGTGTTCACTTGGTGAAATAAATTTCGATCTTTCACCAAAAAAAACAAATATCCTCTATGTCATTACTGAAGGTATCTATTTCAAACTTTCATGTTGTATACTATCAACAGGGCAACCCATAAAACAAGGCTAGGTAGCCATCAAAAGTATTTTTGATACAGTTATGTGTCTTTTTTCAACTTAGAATTTTTACTGCAAATGAAGCCCAGCATTGGCACCCACATAAAGTGCCCTTGTCTTTATCACATTTCAGGGCTGTATTGGTGACTAATGAAGATGGAAGTGAGATTCGATTGGATCCAAAAAACAAAACACGGAGGGAAGCGGTTGCAAAACAGCTGCTAACCCCTTCACCTACCTCATCTAGGATCGCAGTGTTTGGAACCAAAAAGGTAAAACTACAGTTTAATCCTTTCCCAAACAACAAACTTTTGGACTAGACCAAATTGAAAGAATTTGCAGGCGACAATTCAACTCTTGTTGAAAAGATGATTTCTGTTTATGAGAGGGTAGAAAACATTGTGGAAAAAGGAGAAAATGCTGGTTACCAGGATTTTCTCCTTTTCCCACAATGTTTTCAAAAGGCTACTATTCCAGACCCTTAAAAACCAGGGATTGTTTGGGAAAGGGTTAAACCTTTTCCTAAACAACAAATATCAAACACTTGCAGATTCAAAGTATATGCAGAATATAAATTTTGAATTGATTGAAATGGCGTCAGCATTGGTTAACTCTTTACCAAATGACAAAATTTTAGACTGGTCCAAATTGAAAACATTTGCAGATGACGAAATAGATGTAACTGAAATTGAAATTTGAATTGAGAGTGGTAAAAAACATTGTGGGAAAAGGAGAAAATGCTGGTTCCCAGCATTTTCTCCTTTTCCTGCAATGTTTTTAGAAAGCTTCTTTTTCAGGGTCATTAAAAGTTGGGAATGTTAGGTAAAAGTTAAGGAGTTAAAAGGAAAAGATACTTTTATGGACGTGACAGAGGCGTTTTCTCTACAAAATATTTATGCGTTATAAAATCTGAACACATCACCATCACCACCAATTTTAATTCACTTATGTATAAAGCAGTCAAGCAATACACTACAAACATGGTGCTCTTGATTTTCTATGTTATACATCTTAGCAAGCCAAGGGTTACGATCCACTACGCTACTCTACCCTTGGCAGATTGAGCTTGATTTCGACAATCACCCGATACGCATTTTCATTGGTTGCAGCTAGCTCTAACTGCATCAAATCAAATCTTTCGTAGCATTTCATCTTTGAATAAAATAGAACAGGGTCGCGATAAAAATAGAAGATAAACATGAATACCTCCGTGGATGTGTGCAGGATCTGTAATGATTCATTTCCGAAGAAAACATAGACGTACAATATTTACATAAAGCTTCAATGTGACCAATCAATTATCAGATGTTTTAGGGGATATCCCAGCACCTGACCATGGAATGTCAAAGTACATTTATGGTTATTGCTTCATGTTGAATTATTGTATCCGTAAGAGGTTTGTAAAATGACATTTCATTGGCTATAGGAAATATGACGTAAAGGGAGATAATAAGCAGCATCCAATAGGGGCATGTTGTGGGAATCTCGAAATCGGGCTCAATCTGCCAAGATAAGATCCACATAGTGATCGTAACCTTGGCTCGGGAAGATGTATATTACATAGCTTGTTTGTCTTTGTTGAGGTACTCTTTATTATATAGCTTGTTTGTCTTTGTTGAGGTACTCTTGAGACACAGTTTATTGATTTATCATTTGTTCAACATCGTCACAGATTGCCCGTATGGGCAACATCCCCTTAAGGCTGTTAGTATTGTCATAGGGGATTATGCAGTCACGGAACAATATTCATCCTAAGTTCTGCCTGGTTCTTTGATATGCTGTTGTACAGCACCGTCACAAGGGACCTCAGTTTGATGGCTCATCCGAAAGCTTATTAGTTATTTTAGATGGCCAGTCATGGGAATCGACCCCACACCCTCAAGTGACCCAAAACATTGCCAGATCATGAGTCCTACTCTTAACTTATTGTGCTATGCAGGCTGGTCTTGGACACCAGTCAATTAAGTGATCTTTTTTTATTCAGTAATTATAAATGGAATGATATACTCTAATGTGTTCAAGAATATTTGCTTTCTCCTTTAGGTCCATCGACACTTGAAGAATGGAGACATGGTCTTACTGAACAGACAGCCCACACTCCATAGACCTAGTATACAGGCACATATAGTGAGTGTATGAAATAGCTGATGAATAGTTTACTTTGTACCAGACAGGAAAATTTTAGACCAGTCCAAATTGAAAGCAATAGCAGACAACAAGTCAAATATGGCTCATATGATGGGAATTGTCTTTGGAAGGATAAAAAAAATTGTTGGAAAAGAAGAAAATGCTGCCAAGCAGCATTTTCTTCTTTTCCAACAATGTTTTCAAAAGCCTTCTCCCTCAGGATAGTCCAAAATGTAATTACTTTGTATAGAAATAATTGTTTACCTACCATGAAAAATATGCAAAAATTGAAAATAATGGTTGATAGTTATTGGTGCCTGTTGTCATTTGCAGAGAATGTTGATCAAGGTGAAAAGGTTTTAGTATGTGTGGCTTTAAGATGTAAAAGGGAAAAATACTGTTATTTTGAATTTTCATTTGTAATTGATACTTGAATAGAAAACTGCCTCACTTCCTTTAGAAGACAAACTCTGTCTTAACTCTTTACCAGACAACAAAATTTTAGACTGGTCCAAATTGAAAGCATTTACAGATGACAAAATAAATGTGACTAAAGAATTGAAGTTTGTTTTAGGAGGAGAAGAAAACATTGTGGGAAAAGGAGAAAATGCTGGCTTCCCAGTATTTTCTCCTTTTCTCACAATGTTTTCAAAAGGCTTCTTTCACATGGGTGATAAAAGTTGGGATTGTGTGGTAAAGGGTTAATAAGCTAGTCCGCAGAAAAATTACCTGATCACTATGGTATTGTAACAAGAGGAAAAGACAATTGCAAAGTCAAATGTTCGATGATCGCTCACTATTAGTCTATAAAAGAAATAAAGATATTTGTTGAGCTTAATCAAGCCCAATACTGAAAATATTTTGTATTTGAATTAGGTATCAGTGCAGCAGGTAATTCTCACTGTAACCATATTGCTCTTTCTTGCATTCATTCGGCCTATCTAGTACTTCCCGTTCCATGTCAAACAGAATGAGAAATATTTTGGCACAAAAATACAGTTTGAAGTGAGTCTTATCATTCTAAGGTATAAAGGTTAAACATAGGGAGGGTTTTGTATTAAAAATTAATAATTTTTTTTTATTATACATAGAGGATTCTCAATGCTTTTTTTTTATTGTAACTTCAGGTGAGAGTGTTAAAACATGAGAAAACAATGAGGCTAAACTACATGAATTGTAAAGCTTACAATGCTGACTTTGATGGGGATGAGATGAGTGCCCATTTTCCACAAAGTGAACTCTGTCGGGCAGAAGCCTACCATATTGGTAAATTCATCTTCTTACTGCTCTTTTTTTTCCTTAAAAAGTGCCAGAACAATTACATATCAAGGGGTAAGTGCAAGACTATTTAAGTGCATAAACATTGTATATGCACTTACAATAGTCTTGCACTAACCCCTCGATATAAAGTAGAGCCCCCAGTTGTCTGTCAGACTGTCTGTCTGGCTGTGTGCTTTATCTTAGGTAGCTGTCCTCCCCAACATTTTTCACTAGGGTTTCTTAACACTTACAACGTTGTATTTGCATGACATGATTTTGTGCAACTCTATGTTTGCATTCAAGTCGGTTTACTCTTTCCCATATGACAAACTTTTGACCTGGTCTGCATTAAAGGATTTGCAGACAAATAATTAAATGTAGCTAAAATGCTGGAATTTGTCTTTGAAAGTGTAAATGGAACTGTTAGAAAAGGATGAAATGTTGGTTTAAGTACGGAAGAATATAAAATTCTGGTAAAGAGTTGTCCCCTTACCAAACAATCTCATGACCGTTAGAAAGAAGCCTCTTGCAACCATTGTGGGAAAAGAAGATGATGCTGTTAACTCGTTACCAAACAAAGAATTTGCGGTTTGTCCAAATCAAAAGCATTTGTAGATGACAAAAGAAGACTGACTGAAAATTTGAAATTTATTTTGTGAAGGGTAGAAAACATTGTGGAGAAAGGAGAAAATGCTGGAATCGGAGCTGTAAAATCAAGATATTTCTGATCTTGGCTGTTTTAGAAAACGTCCAGACTGAAGAATACGTGAAAAGAGGCAACCTACAACCTATTCTCGATTTGTTTACATTACGCATGTGCATGGTGTGCGTAATAGAAGTTACGCCTATGGTAATTTGCTAGAAATGCTATTTACCAGCATTTTCTCCTTTTCCCATAATTTTTTCAAAAGGCCTCTTATTCAGAGCTGTTGAAAGTCAGGATTGTGTTGCAAAGGGTTTAACCCTTTCCCAAATGACAAACTTTTGGACTAGACCAAATTGAAAGCATTTGCAGACGACAATTCAACTCTTGCTGAAAAGATGATTTCTGTCTATAATAGGGTAGAAAACATTGTGGGAAAAGGAGAAAAATGCTGGTTACCAGCATTTTCTCCTTTTCCCACAATGTTTTCAAAAGGCTACTATTCCAGACCGGTAAAAACCAGGGATTGTTTGGGAAAGGGTTTGCAGATTCCTCTCAATTTTTAGCCAGTACAGACTTCCAGTACCTTGGACCTAAAGATGGAACCCCTCTTGCTGGGCTGATGCAGGACCACATTGTGTCAGGTGTACATTCTACAATCAGGGGAAAGTTCTTCTGCAAGTAAGTCTATAAAGAACTTCCTTACAATTTGTTTTTAATCCTCCCAAAATAGAATTTATGCAAGCAATTACTGTAGTGTTGTCCATCTGTCTGTCCATGCTTGTGTGGGCAGAATGTATCCATCAGTTCCACAGTTATTTTTAATTCTTTACCAAACATCAATATTTATGGCTTTTCGAAATCAAAAGCATTTGCAGAAGACAAAATAAAAATGACTGAAAATTTGATATCTGTTTTGTGGAGAGTAGAAAACATTGTGGGAAAAGGAGAAAATGCTGGTTACCAGCATTTTCTCCTTTTCTCACAGTGTTTTCTAAATGCTTCTTTTTTAGGGTCATCAAAAGAAGGGATTGTGTGGTAATAGGTTGAATGTTTAACTCGTTACCAGTTGGCAATATTTGGGAAATGCTGTTTATCACAAGTTTCTCCTTTTCCTGCAATGTTTTCAAAAGCATCATCCTCGTGGTCTTTAAAATACAAAATTCTTTAGTAAAGGGTTAATCTTTTGAAGGGTTTTTTCTTTGATTTAATGAACAACTTAATTACAAACCTGAAAAAGAAACTTGACAATATTTTGGAAATGCTGTTTATCACAATTTTCTCCTTTTCCTGCAATATTTTCAAAAGCATCTTTCTTGAGGGTCTTTAAAATATAGGATTCTTTAGTAAAGGGTTAATCCTTTGAAGGGTTTTTTCTTTGGTTTATTGGTCAACTTGATGGCAAACCTGAAAAAGAAACTGTTGAAATTGTCTATGGAAAAAGATAAAATGGTGGTAATCGGCATTTTCTCCTCTTCCCACAGTGGTTTCTACCGTACGGGGAAGGTAAACACCATCAATTGCACCTTAACCCTATACCACATAATGCCGACTTTTAATGACCCTGAGAAGAAAGCCTTTGAAAACATTGTGGGAAAAGGAGAAAATGCTGGTAACTAGCATTTTCTCCTTTTCTCACAATGTTTTTTACCCTTTCCAAATCAAATTTCAGTTTTTGATTCATATTTATGTAGTTGTTTGCACATGCTTCAAATTTGGACAAGTCCAACATTTTGTTGTTTGGTAAAGAGTTGATCAAACTTTCACCTGCAAATAGTTTTATTTTGAAGGAAATCTAAAGTTTAGTTGTCTAATAAAGAGTTATGGCAGTGAATTTAAAATCAGGAAATCCTGAGATAGATAATAGTTGATCTTACTTTTCATATGGGAATATCCTTTAGTGATGCTCATCAAGGCCTAGTATTAGTGAAGCCTAGGAAAGATGATTATTGATGACTGCTCTGTTTCGGAGATATATAAGCAGGATTTGCGGGAAATGATTTTACTCTTTACCAAACAATTAATTTTAGACTTCAAATTGAAAGCATTAAATTTTGCAGATGACAAAATAAATGTGACTCAAAATTAGAAGCTTTACTTTTGAAGAGTATGAAACATTGTAGAAAAAGATTGTAGCAGAAAATGCTATTTACCAGCATTAGAAAATGCTGTTTACCAGCATTTTCTCCTTATACTACAATGTTTGGAAAGGCTTTTTTCATAGGGTCGTTGAAAGTTATGAGTGTGTGGTAAAGAGTTAAGCCATTACCACATAATCCCTACTTTTGACGCCCCTGAGAAAGAAGCCTTTTGAAAACAATTTGGGAAAAGGAGAAAATGCTGGTAACCAGCATTTTCTCCTTTTCCCACTTTGTTTTCTACCTTCCCAGAACAAATTTCAATTTTTCAGTCACCTTTATTTTGTCGTCTGCAAATGCTTTCAATTTGGGCCAGTCTAAAATTTTCTCGAGTGGTAAAGAGTTAAGGGTTGATCTTTGATGGGTTTGTCTTTGAAGCCTTCTTTTACAGGATTGTCAAAACTTGGGATTGTTTTGTATGGGTTATGCAAGACTGTAGTTGTAGAATGGCGTCCACTACTGACAAGAGAGTATCCATCATGCATTTTGGAAGACCCTGAAATATACCTCGAGAATTGTGAAGATAACCAGGCTTTAATGTTCTATTTGCGTACCTTTCAGAGAGGATTATTGTAACCTTGTAAATTCAGCTGTGTTTGACAAACGAGGTCCTATCCATATATTGCCACCTTCTATCATAAAGCCATACAGATCTTATACAGGCAAACAGGTAGTCTGATGTTAAAGAGGTTTTTTAATTTTCCTTGCAAGAGGAAAAACTTTAAGACTGACTTGGGTAGGGAACATTTGTAAGCAACACAATGAATAATGCTGATGAAATCAGGTTTTATTTTTGAAGGTATTGAATCATTGTGCAAAAATGAGAAAACTGTTGGTTACAATAATTTTTTGACTTTCCCATACTGTTGTCAAAAGCAGTTTTACTCCAGAATCCTGAAAACACATGATTGTTTGGTAATTGTCTAGCTGTCAGTATGCCAACAAGTTAACTCATTACCACACAATCCCTACTTTTGACACCCCGGAGAAAGAAGCCTTTAGAAAACATTGTGGGAAAAGGAGAAAATGCTGGTAACCAGCATTTTCTCCTTTTCCCAAAATGTTTTCTACCCTTCACTTAACAAATTTCAAATTTTCAGTCACTTTTATTTTGTCGTCTGCAAATGCTTTCGATTTTGACAAGCCTAAAATATTGTCATTTGGTAATGAGTTAAGTTAATTTGTTGGCAAGAGTGAATTGGAATCTGACTGCAGAACATGCAGTCTTATCTTGGACCTTTGCTGTAAAATAATGGGAGAATGGGCCCTATGATTGTGAACTGTCATATGGATTAAGAATGTGTTTTTTTTCTAATGATATAATTATGGAATACATAATAAAAGTTTTCTTGAAAGAACAGCATTCTATATTTACCAGTAACACTTGCAATGGAAAAAAAATACGATAAGACTGGTACACGTCATTTGATCTTGGCATAATCTGGCTATTAATATAAGAAAATTTCATGATTTTTTCCTGTTATTTTCCATTTATGATGGATAGGAAGTAGGGTACATGTAGCTTTTTCTATACTAGTCACATTTTTTAAAAACTACAGTATTTGACTTGAGCTATCAGCTCTGTACCAAACAACAAATTTCATACTTGTCCATATTCAAATCATTTGCAGACTACAATTTAGTTGTAGCACAAATGTTGATTTCTATCTTTGATGTTTAAAAGGGAGAAAATATGGTGCGTAATGGAGAAAATGCTGATTACTAGTATTCTTCCAAAATGTTTTCAAAAGGCCTTTTCCTGAGGGTTTAAGAGTTGTTTGATAAAGTCATAACTGTCAAGAAGATTTAACATAGCTTTTGTCTATCTACACAGGTTTTATCTACAGTCATTTTGAATGTCATACCAGAAGATGCAGTCAAGCTATCATTCAACGGGAAAGCAAAAGTTCCAGAAAAGGTACTGTTTTATAGAAGTTGGTATTGCTCCTATAAGTTCTGCATGGGATGAAAGTGTGCAATTTTTTTTCAGATTACATGCTACTAGTAACAGAACTGATGAAGAATATGTCATCTTTCTAAATATCAAAACAAGGATGATATATGTCCGTCATTAGGAGCTTAGCCAGGTGGAATCTGAAAAAGTATAGAAAATAGCCAGAATTTCTAAATTAAAATTATGGAAGAAGATGCTCCGAATATGATGAACATGATTCATTTATATAGCTAGAAAATTTCTAGCATGCAATAAAATGAATGGTGAACATCTGTTATATAACACACACTCCACACAAGGATGATATTAGCATTTGCATTTACATACTCAGCTGACAAAAAGTTGACAATTCAGTTTTCATTAGTGTGATACTTAACAATCCACTTTTACATTTAGATGAAGAAAGAAAAAATAGAAGACAGCAGTTTACAAACCATAATACCATAACAGTATTTGTAATGAGTCAATTGTTTCAGATATGCCTGCGCATCAATGCCTATGGATTATCCATACATATGGAATACTACAACAATTTGCATTTCTGCTTGTTTGAATCATGTCGAGTTGTGTGTGTATAGAGGTACACATCAAATGAGACCTTCTCATCTGATGCTCACTTCTTTCTAAACACAGCTCAACATATTTGAACCATACAGAAATGCAGGCTGTTGTAATGTTCCTTTATTATATACCTTTCCATTATAACTGAACACAAACATCACATACAACTGAATAATTTATAATAATTAACCAAACAACCATAGAACTACATTTTATTTTACATACACACACAATATTTATAAATGGCAGAAGAATATGTATAATATAATAGCAAGTCTGCATAGGTCAGGCTATGTCTTTATATAAAAGGCTGTTGCTTGTCATCTACTCATGCCAAATAAAAGAACTGTTGCTAAGAAACCATATCTGAAATCTGAAAAGGTAGAAAGTGGTTGGTTGTTATAACTGTAACTGTCAAGAGTAGTATGAATTCGTTTTCATTTTAACCCCTTACCAAACGACAATATTTTAGACTGGTCCAAATTGAAAGTATTTGCAGACGACAAAATGAAAGTGACAGAAAATTTGAAATTTGTTTTGGGAAGGGTAGAAGACATTGTGGGAAAAGGAGAAAATGCTGGTTACCAGCATTTTCTCCTTTTCTCACAATGTTTTCTAAAGGCTTCTTTCTCAGGGCGTCAAAAGTAGGGATTGTGTTGTAATGGGTTTACGCAGAAGGCAAATTACACTTGCAAATGCATAATGCCTAAGTTCAGGAGTGATACATATGGAAATACTGTTGTTGGTGTTCTAGGCATTGATATAGGACAAATTCATTTCTGAATAAAAACAATTTTAGATAATAGTGGATGACAGCTAACAAAAGATGTACCTATAAATACTCCAAAATGGGTTTTTCATGCTAACCAAATGTTATACATTAACCCATTGCCATAAAATCCCTACTTTTGATGACCCCTAGAAAGAAGCCTTTAGAAAACATTGTGGGTAAAGGAGAAAATGCTGGCAATCAGCAATTTTCTCCTTTTTCCCACAATGTTTTCTACCCTTCACTAAACAAATTTCAAATATTCAGTCACTTTTATTTTGTTGTCTGCAACTGTGTTCGATTTGGACAAACCAAACATTTTGTCATTTGGTAACGAGGTAAAGAGACAGAAAAGTAGTCAATGAACACAGTTATTCAACTCCCCAGTAAGAAAAAAGGGCGTGGGGGGGAAGGGGGTTACTGAAATCGTCTTGGCTATGTATCCTTTGGTCTGTCTGTCCATAGACACAAACTTGGACGGTGAAATACTCCAACAATTTTTCAGGTTCTAAACTCAAATTTACACTGTAAATTTACACAGTGTTCCTATGTATATAAAGTTGTGACCCTGCTGTGATTTGTTGTGGAATTATGCCCCCTTCAATTTTTTCAACACTTACTTTTGCACTGAACCTTTCTGCATTCTGTAACAAAGATCTGTTTTGTGACAAAGAGCTGATGGGGGTATAATCAGGTTTATTGGTTGCTCTAGTTTTCTCAGTTCTAGACAGGGTACATGACTCACCCAGGAGCTATGACAGGTTTTTAAATAAAGATATTTTTTCATGATATTTTTATTTTCGAATTTACTGAAATGGATATTTTTAATAATAATTTTGTTAATATTTTCAGAGTTGGATAAAGAATGATACTGGAAAATCATCAGTCCCTTTTATGGGAGAGAGTGATGTGGTTATAAGGCAAGGTGAACTGTTGGTAGGAATTCTAGACAAGGAACACCTGGGAGCAACCTCCTATGGACTTGTACACTGTGTAAATGAGGTTAGGTCCTAAAACATAATATTATGTCCTATGTCATTTAAATGAAGAATTGTTCAATTTTAACCCATTACCACACAATCCCTACTTTTGATGACCCTGGGAAAGAAGCCTTTAGAAAACATTGTGGAAAAAGGAGAAAATGCTGGTTACCAGCATTTTCTCCTTTTCCCATAACGTTTTCTACCCTTCCCAAATCA
Source organism: Tridacna crocea (assembly GCA_943736015.1). NCBI lineage: Eukaryota > Metazoa > Mollusca > Bivalvia > Cardiida > Cardiidae > Tridacna > Tridacna crocea. Next base: position 19,541,255 of record OX031060.1, on the reverse strand, counting down.
TATTTCAATTCTTCAGTCACATTTTATTTTGTCGTCTGCAAATGTTTTCGACTTTGAACAGTCTATAAATTAGACATTTGGTAAAGAGTTAAGTGACCAGTAGTATTTGTGATTCATATGGGATCCTATTCAAATGAGTATTAGTATGTTGTATTTGATCATATAAAGATAGACAGAGTTAATGATTGCAAGGATTAGTTGAAAGCTCAATTTGTAACCAGGCCCTTCAGGTCGAATCCTAGCTCAGCCAAACCCTTGTCCAGGATTGATGAAAGCCTTTGTGACAGGATTCAGTCCCTCAATTTGTAACCAGGCCCTTCAGGTCGAATCCTAGCCCAGCCAAACCCTTGTCCAGGATTGATGAAAGACTTTGTGACAGGATTCGGTCCCTCAGACATTTTTTTGATTATGTTTTTGTTGGGAACCAGCCAGTGATACTGAGAGAGTACTGTGCAAAGTATTGGTTAACTCTTTACCTAAATACATCTTTTAAGATGTGCTCAAATTGAAAGAATTTGCAGATGATGTATTTGATGCTAGTCAAAGGGGGGCTTTTCTTTTTCAAAAGGGTAGAAAACTTTGTGGGAAAAAGAGAAAATGCTGTATGTTTTCCAAAAGGCTTGTGATTGTGTGGTAAATGCTGTCAGTATACCGTATAACGGAGTTTTTTTACAGCTGTATAAGTTTACGAATTTGAGCTAAAAACATGTGATTTAAATTTTTACAATTTTATTTTTTACTAATTCTAAACATGCATAAAAAATTACAACATTAAAAATATCAGTGCATTGTCCACTCTTTCATTTAAGATTATAAGTGTATTGTTTGTTTTAAATACAGGTTAAGTGCACAGGTATTACATACTGATAACCCTTTATTTCATATTGATACAATACTACAGTTTTACGCTGTAATTATTTACGCGTCAAATTTTTACGAATCTTTTTGATGCGTAAAAATTAGTAAAAATTGGCAGCACGTAAAAAAAAAAACTTTATACAGTATAAGATGCCCAAATTTTTGTCTGGTATGAGTTAAACATAAAAAAAACGACAAAATCTTAGACTGGTCCAACCTAAAAGCACTTGCAGACGATAAAATAAACAAATTTCAATATCTGAAATTTGTTACCAGCTGGGTAGAAAACATTGTTCGAAAAGGAGAAAATGCTGGTTACCAGCATTTTCTCCTTTTCCAACAATGATTTCAAAAGGCTTCTATCTCAGGTTCGCAAAAACCATTGATTGTTTGGTAAAGCGTTAAACTTTCAAAGATAGTTGTTGATATGGACCTATGCTAAAACTGTACTGTGAGTAATCTGCTTATCATCAGTTTATTTATCTTTTTTATTTGTGTAGTTGTATGGTGGTCGAGTTGCTGGTAGACTACTCACCTGTCTTGGTCGACTTTTCCTTAGTTTTCTCAAACTGAGAGGGTTCACTTTGGGTATAGAGGACATTCTGGTGAAAGAGAAGGTAAGGTCTTGACTCTATACCAAACAATAAAATTGTGGCCTTGTTAAATTTAACTTTAACAATTCATAAAATTTTTAGACTTGTCCCATAGCATGCACAGGTAACAAATACAGTGGAACTCGGATGGAGGAAGGTTTTCTTTTAAATGATAGGGAATACTGTCAGAGAAGGAGAAAATGGCTGGTAACCAGCATTTTCATTAGACAAGTCTAGAATAAATGTTATTAAGCAAGGCGTTGGCAAGCTTAAGAACATGGTTGTTCCAAATTTGATAGAATATTTTCTTCAAAATTATACTCAGAAGCCAACTCATGTGTCATGTTTTTTTTTTGTCACATGTGACTAACAGTATGTCCAGCATTATAGTTCTTGTTATGCTAAAGCATAGGCTTAAATGTGCATATGTATTGAATTTAACATGAAGGTTTTTTTGCATTATCCCTTTAACTCATTACCAAACGACAATATTTTAGGCTTGTCCAAATTGAAAGCATTTGCAGATGACAAAATAAAAATGACTGAAATTTTCAAATTTGTTTGTGAAGGATAGAAAACATTGTGGAAAAAGGAGAAAATGCTGGTTACCAACATTTTCCCACAATGTTTTCTAAAAGGATTTTACTCAGGGTCGTCAAAAGTAGGGATTTTGTGGTAATGGGTTAACACACAATCCCGACTTTTAACACTCTTGTGAAAGATGCCTTCTGAAAACATAGTGGGAAAAGGAGAAAATGCTGGTAACCAGCATTTTCTACTTTTCCCACAATGTTTTCTCCCCTTCCTAGAACAAATTTCCATTCTTTAGTCACAATCATTTTGTCGTCTGCAGATATTTTCAATTTGGACTAGTTTAAAATTTTTGCCGTTTGGTAAAGAGTTAAAAGATGCATGAAACCAACTGTTGCTAGAGCATGGCTTAGTCTAACCCATTACCAAACGACAATATTTTTGGCTTGTCCAAATTGAAAGCTTTTGCAGACGACAAAATGAAAGTGACTGAAAATTTGAAATTTATTTTGTGAAGGGTAGAAAACATTGTGGGAAAAGGAGAAAATGCTGATCCCCAGCATTTTCTCCTTTTCCCCACAATGTTTTCTGAAGGCTTCTTTCTCAGTGTCATCAAAAGTAGGGATTGTGTGGTAATGGGTTTACCGATGCCTTTGAAATACACAGGCTGATCACAAGAGACGAAAGGTCATCAGGAAGTCCCTGAAGGTTGGAACTGCTGCTGCAATGAAAGCACTAGATTTGAAAGAGGATGTCACGCCAGAAGAGTTACAAAAATCTATGCAGAAAGCCCATTTTGACAAAGATGAAAGACAGTTAAGAGAGTTGGATCTCAGTATGCGAGGACAAACTAATGATATACAAAATTCTGTTGTCAAGTAAGTTAAAATAGCACTTTGTTTTTTTCATTCTATAAAAACAATTGACACATATTTTTACCTTGGCCGTTTTCCAAGAATACAACAAGTTACTGTCTTTGCACTGGCATCTTGGTCATCTGCGTCATCATGCAAAAACTTTGACATTTTATATCTCTGTTATTACTGAAGATATTTACTTCAAACATGGACCAATTTTGAAGTATCAATAGGAGAAACAATACAACAGTGGCAGATAACCATCAAAGTATTTTTTACACAGTTGTGCCCCTTTTTCAACTAGGAATTTTCACTGAAAATCAAGCACTTTCAGCTGGGCGCTGGCATTTACAAGCGTTGCTCTTCATTTCTCCTGTATGACTTTGTATTCAGTTTTGTTACTTAAGAATAATTGAAATGATAACTTTTCATTTTCTAAAATCAGTCAGTCCCCATCCCAGACAGGTCTCCTTTCAGACGATTGAAAATAGGTAATGCATTAAAGTCATGCAACATAAACTTTCAGCCAGCAACTTTTACAGTTGACATTAGTTTTGTATACTTTTACACCTGCTGCAATGAAGGAAGGTTGGGGGAGTCAGGTCTGTCTGATCATCTGTCTGTCCATCTCTGGACACAATTTTTTGTCTTTTTCTTTTATATTCTTCAACAAATTTTGCCCTTTTATTAGAAGGTTGCCAATTACTACTGCCTTACCATGTAATACTGACTTCCCACTACTCTTTTTAAGAAGCCTTTTGAAAACCTTAAGGAAACCGGCATTTTCTCTTTTTTCAGCAACATTTTTCTTCATCTCAATTGCATTAAAATTGTTGTTTGCAAATGCTTCGATCTAGACAAGTCCACCTTTTTTAGGTGGTAAAGGCTTATAAGTGTTATTGCCCTTTGAATTTTTGCCCTGATGTTGTGACAGGGCAACTGGTTGGGGTATTTTCAGCCTTTGACAGTGCTGCAATGAAGCTTCTTTCTACTTTTTTCAGTAGATTGACATTGTCTCTCTCTATGATTTCAGTACTATTATGCCACATGGTCTTATAAAGATGTTTCCAGCCAATAACCTACAGCTTATGGTGAAGTCAGGTTCTAAAGGATCAATGGTCAGTAAATAAGTTGTTTAATTTTTCACCAAACAATCACTCATTTTGATGTCCCGCAGAGAGGAGTTGCCAAGTCATAGTAGCTCAGTCGGTAACAAGCAGGACTTGAGAACAGCGATTCCGGGTTCAATCCGTGACTTGCTCTATGTCCTTTTGAGGATTGATGATAGTCGTCTGGACAGGATTCATGTCTCTCTCAATGCTTACAATTGTCTCAAAGATTGTTATGTGGGAAAGTAGCCAGTGGCTTGGAAAAAAAATTGTGTGAAATATTGGTATAAAAGAGACTCCAGGAATGCATTGATAGGTGTACTGGCCGCCATAATGCAACTGAAAGAATGTTTAAAATGGTGTTCAATACGTTACAATCAATCATTCAGTCAATCAGAGATGAGGGCTTCAAAGACAATGTGGAAAAGGGAGAGAACACTGGTAATAAGCATTTCTCCTTTTCCTGAAATTTGTTCTACCCTTTCAGAGACAAATTGTATAAGCAATTTTTAATTTGTCATCTGAAAATGCTCTCAATTTGGACTGGTCTACAATTTTGTTGTTTGGTAAAGAGTTAAATACTGATTCTCAGAGCTTTCAGAGGGCGAATTAAGTGATGCACATATGTTGGAATTTGTCTTTTAACCCTTTTCCAGACCACAGAATTTTGTAGATCAGTCCAAAATTCAAAGTACTTAATGATGGCAAATTAAATTTGACTTGAAAATAAAGATTAGTTTTTGGCAGATTAGAAAACATTGTGGGAAAAGGAGAGAAAAGGAACAGTGTTTTTGAGAGACCCTTTTCCTCATGTGTATAAAGATTTTGGCCTGTTTCAATAATGGTCTTGTCAAACTTCAGGGGTTGTCATGAAACAGTATCAGTTTTATGTGGTGCATGGCTTAAAGAATCTAGATGAAATTCCACAAAGATAAGCAAGAAAATCATTATAAACAGTACTATTTTCTGCTCGCTTAAAGAATTGCCATGTTGAACTGTCTTTTGGTTCTTCACCAGTACATCAGCCTTTGCAGAGTTCTTCACTAGTACATCAGCCTATGCAGCCATGGTTTAGTTACACATCAAGAGTACAGTACTATTTTCTGCTCGCTTAAAGAATTGCCATGTTGAACTGTCTTTTGGTTCTTCACCAGTACATCAGCCTTTGCAGAGTTCTTCACTAGTACATCAGCCTATGCAGCCATGGTTTAGTTACACATCAAGAGTACAGTACTATTTTCTGCTCACTAATAGAATTGCCATGTTGAACTGTCTTTTGGTTCTTCACCAGTACATCAGCCTTTGCAGAGTTCTTCACTAGTACATCAGCCTATGCAGCCATGGTTTAGTTACACATTAGAGAACAATTATTAATGCCTTTTTTATACGCATTATAAAAGGGTCATATTATGTTATACCCCCGATCATCCGTCTGTTAGCGATTTCTTGTGTGCGCAACTCCTACAGTTTCCATCAGAATTATTTGAAACTTGCCACAATGAATCTCCATGATGTCTAGTTGTGCACCTAGGTCAAAGAATTTGGATCTCTGTTTGCGTTCTAAAATTATCTGCCCCTGATTTCTGAAATAATTAACTTTTTACTTTGAATTTTTGTTCAGGCTATAACTTCCTAATGCTCTGCTCATCAATTTTACCGATAATCATGTTCAATTAATTCACAAAGTTTACATTCTTACATCATATTTTTAGTGGCTATTATGAAATGAACAATTGCTCGTGATGAATATTAAATGCAGATAATTTATGTTCTGAGATTATTTTGAATGCATATTTCTAAAACTACAGGTGAACACTATGCAGATCTCATGTTTACTTGGACAAATTGAATTAGAAGGTAAACGACCACCTCTTATGCTTAGTGGAAAGACTCTGCCATCTTTTTATGCCTATGATGCTTCGCCAAGGGCTGGTGGTTTTGTGTCGGATAGATTTTTGACGGGTGTAAGACAGCAGGAATATTTCTTCCACTGTATGGCTGGAAGAGAGGTAATGCTATAGTGTAAAGTTATGCTCTTTGTCATTTTTTTCCAAATTATTTCTTTGTAATTCACATTGAAGTTTTCATACATTTGTTATGTTTCATGAAGAAACATTTTTGACTTATAAGAATACCCATTTATCACAACTTTTTTTTTCAGTGCTCTATATCCATGCAAAATATTTGATAATGAGATCTTTTTCTGCAAAAATACATTTGAAATAGCCATATACAAGTTTTATTCTCTGGGCTTGACTGTTTCATAAAACTCACTTAGCAGTATATGGATGAACTCTTTACCAAACGGCAAAATCTTAGACTGGTCAAAATTGAAGGCATTTGCAGAAGACAAAAATGAATGTGACTTATAGAATTGAAATTTGTTTTAGGAAGGGAAGAAAACAGTGGGAAAAGGAGAAGATGCTGGTTACCAGCATTTTCTCCTTTTCCCACAATGTTTTCAAAAAGGCTTCTCTCACAGGGGTATTAAAATTCAGGATTGTGTTGTAAAGTTTTAATCAACAAACTTATCTTGCAGGGTTTAGTAGACACAGCTGTCAAAACCAGTAGAAGTGGCTATTTACAGAGATGTGTCATAAAGCACTTAGAAGGTATCAAAGTGAATTATGATTCCACTGTGAGAGATGCAGATAACAGTGTAATACAGGTAAATGCTTTTGTTAGTGGATTGCTGGTAGTCTGCATTCTTTTTGGATTCATACTGAATGTGTAGGATTCTCAGTCTAGAGGTTTAAAAATCTTTTCTCTGGGAGCTGCTTTTTAGCTCCACTGGCCAAAGGCCTGCAGGTTTATGTCATGGGCTGGTGTCCGTTGTGCGTCCGTCTGTGCATAACTTTTATTTCAAACATCTCCGACGAAACTACATATTCAAATATGGTGCAACTTCACTGAAACAATCCTACCATGGTCCTCTTCAGAATTTCTTGAAAGAATTTGATTCCTTCAAAAACTCTGGTTTCCATGACAACAAAAGTGAAAAAAACTTAACATTTTTAAATATCTTCTTCTCTGAAACCACTAGGCCCAAGACTACTGAATTTGGCATGTAGCTTGATCTAATAGACCTTTAACAAGTTTCTTCATATTATAGGCTTTGGTTCAAAATTGGCTCCATTCCAGGGATCACAATTTTAACATACGTAGTCACACCAATGTAAAAACATTAATCAAGGAAAGTAACTCTAGTTATAAAGAATAAAGTTTGTTACTATTTACCTCCCTTGATTATCATACTGCAGTGATGCATGATTGGTTCCAGATATTTAAGTTTTTTGATAGAAAATATTCTGTTTTCAGATAGTGATACATTTTAATGTCAATAGTTCTGCTTACATGAGTGGAATTTTAATTTCAAAGTAAGATTTCTGCCATTCAGGTTTTTTCCAAGAACTTTACCTTTCATGCCAATGAATAAACCTGCTTGTATTGCCTTACAGTGATCATTCTTTACAAAAGCCCACTTTTTCAGGGTTATCAACTCTTAAATTTGTGTGGTAAAGGGATAAAAAGCTAGTGGAGCGATACAAGGCCATCTTTGACCTCTTTCTTTTTGTGTGTGAGTGTCCTTGATCAAGACACTTCTAAGCCCTTGCCTACTACTGGTGAAAACTAGGACAAATATGTGACCTGTCACACAAAAAGGGACTATCTTGGAAATCTGTACATCAATAAGATGAGAAGATATCAGCGATAATGTAGTTCGTTTTAAGTTGATAGTTAAAAAATAATTGTATTACAAAGTAGAATGACTACTGTTCATGCAGAAAATATCACCAAAGCGAAAAGTGTTAACCCTGGTCAGACTGCGCGATTTGCTCAGTCTGATCAGAGTTGACACTTTTCACAGTTCCCAGAAGGTCCCTTTGTTGCGTGATGGGTCACATATGAATTAATGAAGTGTTGCTGTGATATGATTGAATGGGGGTTAGAATTTTTTTTCTTGGAAATACAGTCGAACGTCCTTAGCTCGAACGTCCCTTAGTCGAACTTATCCCTACGTCGAAGTTTTTTTCAGGTCCCGATCTCATTGCTCTTTATTTCAATATAATTCAACCTCCATACGTCGTTATCTGTACCTCGAAATTTATCCATACGTCGAATGAATTTCAAGGTCCAATCACCTTTGTTTGAACCTATTCACACATCTTTACCACGAAGTAAATTTGTAAAGGACGATGTTTGCTGTCAATCAGGTTTTTCACACCTTTCGACTTGTCAACTCCGGTAATTAAGAAGTGTATTACAGTATTGATTATCGATTGTTTGTTTGATTTTGGATTGACTGTTTGACTGTGAGATTAAAACTTCAAAGTTTGAGTGATTTGAGTGAAAGGGTCGGAAAAGTTTTTTCAGTGTTTCATTTGTAATTTACATTGACGAGTGAAGAACCCAACGCTAATTCCATACAGAACCAGTGTTTCAGCCAGGATGCGCCCTTGCGGGATTCCCGCAAATAAATAACGATTCCCGCACATTTCCAAACATGGCACGCCAGATCTGGCGCAAAAAAATCATATTAGGCCCCCAAAAATCGATTTTCCTGTACACGACCGCGCCAAGGTGCGAAAGTGTATGGGACGAAACTGCATTGCGTACGAAAATTAATGGAACGAAATCGTGACTGGCTTAGTGTTTTAAACCATGCAATACCGCATAAACTATCGAATGCATAAAACCAGTCTTAATTTTTTTTGTACTGGTTCCTCGCCTTTCACAGCAATCGTTTGTAAATTGAGAAAAAGCTACAAAGAGCGGGTAATCTGTTTATAGTAACATTTACATGACGAACTACGAAACAACCGGTGGAAAAATGAAAAGAAGAATTAACCGACTTTTTCACAGGCCCAAATGAAAGTGAAGAGGTAGGGCCATCAAATACTGGAAAAATAGCAAAAGTAATAGGATCACAAACTTCAGGTGACCGAAAGCCTGATTAATCTGAAAGGTCCCAACGACATAAAAACTCCAATGATTTTAAGTTGTTTGACTTCGGCAAAGCTCCACAGAAAGGGAAAAACTTGAAAGGAAAGAGGATCTTTAATTCCTAAGGTATTTTAAAAAGAATGTTATATGTATTCAGTCTAATATTGAAAGAATACACTCCCCCCCCACTCCCCCCTTGCTCAAGACGATTGGCCCCTGTTTAGTATTTCGGGGGGCCAACTGGCCCCCTTTTTATCAAAGCTGGCTGAAACACTGCAGAACTTGTTTGGTGAAGGACCCGGTCAATGTGCAATTTTTATGTTTATTGTTCATAGTAGTTGTAGAATTTGTATAAAAACAATGTTTCTTAACGAAGAAATAAATAATAATAATAATAAAACTTATTTTATCTTATTTTTGTATTCGATTTTATCTTATTTTATATTTGATTAGTCGAATGAAGACAAATCAAATGATGCCTCTATTTACTTCCGGTATTTCGCCATCTATCTAATTCGTACCAAGTTTCGAGAACTCCGATGATCTACACGTCGAACTTTCTATAACTCGAAGTTTTTACGAGTATCCCCCGAACTTCGAGGTATAGAGATTCGACTGTATCCCAAAAGAGTTAGAAAACCGATGAATTCGGGTAAAAAGGTATGCCAAGATGTCAAACCTTAAAAAAATCAATGTGTGTACTCTAGATCTAGTAGCAGTATGTGTCTGCTTCTTGATCGAGAACATAAACACCCATATAAATATAATTCCTCCCAATCTTTCTTCTCTAACAGGAAAAAAAAGTTGGTTAAAATCTAGATTTTTGCCCCTTTAATGCTTACTGTAGGCAACTTTGTTTTCAAAAGCCTTTTTCCTTAGAATAAATAAACCATGAGACTGTGTGGCAAAGGGTTGAAAATATAATTCTCTTAGACTAGTAAACTTATGTTATCCCTCCCTGAATGCTTGTTTGTTTCAGTTTCACTATGGAGAGGACGGTCTAGATGTGAGCAAGGCAGGGTTTCTAAATGCTAAACAACTTCCATTGATCGTAGAAAACTTTGGAGCTGTAAAGAAAAACGGTATTGAAATTGGTGAACAGTCAAAACGAGTCAGAAGGGCGCAAAGAAAGGTAATATTGTTTGTTTAGTTTTATTAATTATGTATTTAAGAGACAATAATGAAAATAGAGAAGCCTGAAAAGTAAAGTAACATGTAGATGCTTGTTTTGAGATCAATATGGTGTCATCATACTTCTTTGAATATTGTAGCAGATAATTGATGCTTGTCATTGCCAAGCCCCAAGAGCTCAATTGGCAGAACATGAGAATAGTGAATGTCAAATCTTGGGCAATTAATTTTAGGATGTGGGTTTCATTCCCATAGCTAGGCACCTAAACCTCTGAAAAAATTTACTGGACTTGACGATAAGCCTATGTCTCCTGTGACAGGATTATGTACAGATTATGATAAAGAATCAGGCATAACATAACTCTTTACCAAACAACAAATTTTAAAACTGGTCCAATTTGAAAGTATTTGCAGACAACAAAATAAAAGTTACTGAAAATTTGTAACTTGTTTTGGGAAGGGTAGAAAACATAGTTGGAAAAGGAGAAAATGCTGGTTACCAGCATTTTCTCCTTTCCCACAATGTTTTTAAAAGGCTTCTATCTCAGGATCGTTAAAAGTTGGAGTGTGTGGTAAAAGGTTAAGATGTGTGTTGTACTGTATCTTGCATTATCCTTTGTAACGTTGCTGTCTTCTGAAGGTGTCAATCTTATTGGAAACCAGTTGCAATGATGAATAAATGAAAATCAGTCAATTGTCATTGATCTTGTGACATTCTCTCAGACCCTTGTAAAACTCTGTTGCAAAATGTATGTGAATACCTTGTGAAGCCATTTAGGTATTACTGTAACAAAGACTTTTTCCATTTCTTTTGTTTGTTGGTTATATGTATGCTATTGCTTCTTCATCTTCGCAAGCCAAGGCTGATGATTCACTACACTACTCTACCCTTGGCAGATCGAGCTTGATTTTTGCATTCCCCCGATACGATTTTCATTGGATGCAGCCAGCTCTAACAGCAACGAATGAAATCGCTCGTAGCATTTCATCTTTGATAAAATAGATTAAGGTCGCTACCTTTCTAATAGAAGGTAAACATGGAAACCCATGTGGATGTCTGCTTATCGCTTCATGTGTATTCGTAAGCGGTTTGTAAAACAATATTTCATTGGCTTTTAGAAATATGATGTAAAGGGGAGTAATTATCAGCATCCAATAGAGGGCGCATCGCAGGAATCTCGAAATGGGGCTCAATCAGCCAAGGCAAGATCCACATAGTGATCGTAACCTTGGCTCACGAAGATATTGCATCTTATAATGCCTTACCAAATGGTAAATTTTTCGGACACAACCAAACCGAAAGCATGTGCAGATGACAAGTTCAGTGGCTTTTTTAAAGAAAATTTGGTGGGAAAAGGAGAAAATGCTGGTGACATTTCCCACAAAGTTTTCAGAAGCTGTCTTCTTAGAGTCGTTAAAAGTCAGGATTGTGTGGTAAGGAGTTAATTCACTAATGTAACATTTTTGGGTTTTGGTTTGATTATAAAAACCTGACAAGTAATAGGATAAGTGTCATGCATGCTATCTTCTTTTTTGCAGATTGATAAATGGAAAGAAAGGAAGATTAACCAAAGGAAAACCAGAGATTCACCATTCCTACAATATTGCGAGACTGCTGATGTTTCATTCATTGAGAAAGGAACGAAAAATGGCAGGAAAAGCAGGGACATTGCCCTGTGTGATAGTTGGGAAAAAATGAGTTTCAAACAGAAACACAGGTGTGTTTTCTTGATTTGAGTGTTAATCCTGTACCATGCAGTGCCATTTTGTAACAAATGCTGAAGAAGAAGGCTTTTAAAACATGGTGGGAAAAGGAGAAAATGCTGGTTACCAGCATTTTCTCCTTTTCCCACCATGTTTTTCACTGGCTCAAACATGTATATCAATATTTGAGCTACTTTCAGTTTGTTATCTGCAATAGCTTTCATTTTGGACATAGCTGAAATTTTTCTATCTGGTAGAGAGTTTACTGTGATCCTTGGTATGTGCATCTTAACCTGAAGTATGTAATGACCTTGAGGAAGAAGACTTCAAAACATTGTGGGAAAAGAAGTAGATACTAGGTCCATATCCATCAGCCATTCTTAATTCCACCTTGAATCTAATTCTGATGTGAGAAAGTAACACAACTTTGGGGGTTTGCCAAACCCTTGTGGTTTAGCCAATTGGAAGCTTTGTCACTTTCAAATTTAACTAAGATAAGAATAAGAATTGTGGACTGAAAACAAAAATCCCTTGGGTGTATACTGGGCTCTATGGGCAAACATTCTTTGGAAACCAATATATGATTGTAAAGTAACTGCAGTGTTTATGTATTCTTTTATAGGTTTGAGACTGTGCATTATGATCCACTGTTATGTAAATTCTGGCCATATGAAAGAGGAGTGTTTCCTGAAAAACTATGGGAACTGCTAAAGTCCTACGCAGCTAAAAACTGTAACAAGGTTAGTACAGGTAGCAATCATCTCTTGGGCAGATTTATAGTTCAGCAGCTGCTCTTTGAAGAAAACTTTGAGGGTATTGTGGGTATCTTGGCCGTCTTGTTTTTTTTGTTAGGTGAAGAGTTAAGTTATATTCAGATTTTTTGAAAGGATGGAAGGCATTGACAAAAAGGGAGGAAATTGTGATAAGCAGCATTCTCCTCTTTTCTCAAAATGTTTGTGAAAACTCCTGTCAGAGGGATATTAATTTACACTTTTTTTCATCCAAAGGGTAAACAAGAAAGATACTTTTACTATCTTCATGCCCAAAATTATTATTATACCCCCGCAAAAAGAATGTTTTCGGGGGTATACTGGAATCAGCCTGTGTGTCCATCTGTGTCTGTCTGTGTGTCCATCTGTGTCTGTCTGTGTGTCCATCTGTGTATAAAAATCATGATAAAATACTAGTAATTAACAGTTTCTGTCAAAGTGCTGGCTGGGGTATTAAGTCACATTCAGTGACAGCTCTAGTTTTATCCAGAACTTTATCAGTGTGTGCTGTGCATATATAAGCAGTTTTTAAATTCTTATGTAGTGTTTTTGTATCTTCTTTTTTCCTTAGGATCGTTCACCTGTAACAGAGGAAGAATTCATCAGTGTGATGGATGTGAAAGTAAAACATAGTTTAGCACAGCCAGGCGAGGCGGTAGGATTACTTTGTGCTCAGGTATAATGGCAGTTTCTATTTTAACTCTTTACAGCACAATCCTGACTTTTAATGACCCTGAGACAGAAACCTTTTGAAAACATTTTGGGGAAAGGAGAAAATGCTGGTTACCAGTATTGTCTCCTTTTCCCACAATGTTTTCTACCCTTTCCATATCAATTTTCACTTTTTGATTCACATTTATTTTGTCGTCTGCAAATGCTTTCAATTTGAACAAGTCTATAATTTTGTTGTCTGGTAAATGGTTAAGAGACATACCTGTTTATTTTCTCTTTTTACCAAATTATTTTGAAAAAGCATATTCAGTAGGGTGTTGTTTAGTAAAAAGGTATGTGTGAAAAGTTGATTTGAAAAAATATTGGACATCTTTTGCAGTCGATTGGTGAACCCTCAACTCAGATGACATTGAATACCTTCCATTTTGCTGGGAGAGGGGAAATGAACATGACCCTCGGGATCCCTAGACTGAGGGAAATTCTTATGTCGGGGACTAAAATGATGAAGACCCCAGCTGTTGATGTTCCAGTGGTAGAGGGAACGGAGGCTAGAAATACCGTCAAAGCATTACAGAAATGGTTGAATAAGGTCCATCTGTCAGAGGTAGGATATGCTTCAGCTCTTTCTCTTTCTTTTAACCCATTACCACACAATCCCTACTTTTGACGCCCCTGAGAAAGAAGCCTTTAGAAAACATTGTGGGAAAAGGAGAAAATGCCGGTAACCAGCATTTTCTCCTTTTCCCACAATGTTTTCTGCCCTTCACAAAACAAATTTCAAATTTTCAGTCACTTTTATTTTGTCGTCTACAAATGCTTTCAATTTGGACCAGTCTAAAATATTGTCGTTTGGTTATGGGTTAACTTGTAACCAAACGACAAAATTTTGGACTGAACCAAGCTGAAAGCATTTGCAGACAACAAAATAAAAGTGACTGAAAATTTGAAATTTCTTCTGGGAAAGGATGTAGAGATTGTGGGAAATGGAGAAAATGCTGGTTACCAGCATTTTTTCCTTTTCCAACAATGTTTTCTAAAGCCTTCTTCTTCAGTGTCATTAAAAGTCGGGATTGAGTGGTTAAGGGTTAACCATTTTGTCCCGACTTTTAACGACCCCTATCAGAGAACCTTGTGGGAAAAGGAGAAAATGGTGGTAACCAGCAGTTCTCCTTTTTTTACAATGTTTTCTACACTACCCAAGCCAAAAGATGACTGGATTATCCAGTCACATTTATTTAGTTATCTTCAAATGCTTTCTATTTGGACCAGTCTAAAATTTTGTCGTTTGGTAAAGAGTCAAGCCTTAGCCAAATAAAACAAGTTTAGACCAGTCTAAATGCATTTGCGAATGACAAATTCTTTGTGGTTCGAACTATTTAATCTGGCTTTGACAGAGTTGAAAACATTGTGGGGAAATGAGAAAATGCTGGTCATCAATATTTTTTTCCTTTTCCCTCCATATTTCATTCATTCCTTGAAAAGATCCTTATATAGAGAGCTTTTGAAAACAAAGAAGGAAAGGAAGAAATTACTGGTAACTAGCATTTCCTTCTTTCTCCACAATGTGTTCAGAAGGCTCAGGGTGGTTTGACTCTTTACCAAACGACAAAGTTTTAGACTGGTCCAAATTGGAAGCCTTTGCAGACGACAAAATGAATGTGACTGAAAAAGTTGAAATTTGGGTTGGGAAGGGTAGAAAACATTGTGGGAAAAGGAGAAAATGCTGGAAACCAGCATTTTCTCCTTTTCCCACATTGTTTTCAAAAGGCTTCTTTCACAGGGGTTTTAAAAGTCGGGATTGAGTGGTAAAGGGTTAAGGACAAAACCTATCATTTTAGCCGTATGTGACCCTTTATCAAACTGTATAATTCGAGATTCATCTAAATTTAACCCTTTACCAAACAATCCCTACTTTTAACGACGCTGACAGAGAAGCCTTTGGAAAACATTGTGGGAAAAGGAGAAAATGCTGGTAACCATCATTTTCTCCTTTTCGCACATTTTTTCTACCCTTCAGAAAACAAATTTAAAATTTTCAGTCACTTTTATTTTGTCGTCTGCAAATGCTTTCGATATGGGCAAGCCTAAAATATTGTCGTTTGGTAATGAGTTTTAGCTTTTTCAGACTTAAAGTAAATGTGGCTCCAATGTTGAAATTTAAATCTGATGGGGAAAGAAGTATTTGTTTCTTTCCCACAATATTTTTGTTAAGCTTCTTCCTCAGGGTTATGAAAACATGGGATTTTCTGATAAAGGATTAATTGATAATTCTGTTTGCAACAACATATTAAATGAGAGAATTTGTCCCTGAAAAAAACATTGTGGGAAAAGGAGACATATCAAATGAGAGAATTTGTCTCAGAAAAAAACAGTGTGGAAAAAAGGAGAAGAAATGCTGGGTACTAGGATATTTTCCTTTTCCCTCAATGTTTTCAAAAGGCTTTTGTGGCAAGACCGTAGAAACTTCTTGTTGTGTGGTAAAGTGTGAAATAAGGAGAAATCTGAAATTTATTGTCGTTTAACCCTTTACCAAACGACAATATTTTAGACTGGCCCAAATTGAAAGCATTTGCAGACGTCAATATAAAAGTGACTGAAATTTTGAAACTTCTCTTGTGAAGGGTAGAAAACATTGTGGGAAAAGGAGAAATTGCTGGTTACCAGCATTTTCTCCTTTTCCCACAATGTTTTCTAAAGGCTTCTTTCTCAGGGGTGTCAAAAGTAGGGATTGTGTGGTAATGGGTTAAAGAGTTTAGTGGTAAAGACTTCGTCGTGTTCATTTTTTGTGTTTTCAGGTTTTACAGGATGTTGAAGTGGCTACATGGCTATCCCTAAAAGGGTAATTAATTTTTCTGTCTTTGGTACAAAGATGAATGATAATCTTTCATATTGTTCTACAGAAGCTAACCGATTCAAAAGGAGTTGAAATAAGTTGATGTTTGCATGTTTCATTATACCCACATTTACAAAGTCTAAATGGACTTTCTGGCTAATAAGGGTTTGAGTCATCAATAAAAGATTACTTTAAGAGGGGGTGTGTTATGGGAGACCACTCCTTCATTAATAGCTTTGTCCCGATTTAAATACAATACCTGACTACTGCGTCAGGTAGATATCTCTTTGGCCCAGTTAAGGTATTGGCCTTTTATCGGGGAGTTATGGGGTTCGAATCCCGCCCAGTCCCTTATTTCTGCCATGCATTTATTCATTTGTTTCTTTGATATGGACTTTGTTTGTAAGAGGAGGGTAATAAAAAATAATGTATTTTATACTTAACCCTTTACCAAACGATCTTGTGTTTAGCACCTTTAAGGAGGAGGACTTTTGAAATTATTGTGGAAGAGTGTAAAATGCCAGTAACCAGCCGTTTTCAATCTGGACAAGTCTAAAATCTCATCGCATGATAATTACTTAGGAACCAAAATACGGTATATGCCTCTAATCTGTAACTTACCATTTCAGTCAAAGGTCAAGAATGTTCCAAGTGACCTTCAAGTTCCTTCCAAGGTCATGTTACAAGCAACAGTTTACCATTACACCACAGTATATTCTGAGATGTATGGAACAACAGTTCTTCAAAAATCTAGTTGACACTATCAAAAAGAGTATGTCAAAAGTAAATGAAACTGGGTAAGTAATCTTGGATCTCTTCACTCTTTATTTACACTGAAATATATACGGAATATACATATATTATTTTGTGGTAACTTTTCTGGTGCTTGTATTTAATTTTAGCAGTGTAAGACTATATGATATCATGTAAGATCGAAGTTCAAGTGAGATGTCAAATTTTCTTACATAGGGAGAAGTAACTACAAGGGTCAGGAAATTTACAATCTAATATTCCTTTTGTTATATACCTACAACTTTCATAGGCAGAATTTTGCAACCATTGACATTCTATTTGATAACAATAAAAGAACTAACAGTGTAGTGGCCAGGAACTTTTTTTTGTCACCGGGATGGGAATGAATATTATTGCTTAACTCTATATGAAACAACAAAATTTTAGACAGGTCCAAATTGAATGCACTTGCAGACGACAACATAAATCAAAAATTGAAAATTTGTTTCCAAAAGGGTAGAAAACATTGTAGGAAAAGGAGAAAATGCTGGTTACCAGCATTTTCTCCTTTTCCCAAAATGTTTTCGAAAAGCTTCTATCTCTGGGTCGTAAGTTTGCTGGCTGTGGGGTATCCCATCATTACATATGGAAACATATTGAAATGATTATTTTTTCTGTTAAACATGTTATATTCATGCGCTTTTGGAGCATGTATATTTACTGGTATAAGATGGTATATGTGCAGTGCTCTGGAAAAAGGGCTTCAACTCTTATCAAAAAACAAAATTTGGCATGCAGCCAACTTGAAGTCCAGAGTACAGTGTGAAGTATCTCAGATGATGATTTTCTGTCCTTTAACTCTTTACCAAACGACAAAATTTTAGACTTGTCCAAATTGAAAGCACTTGCAGACAACAAAATAAATGTGGCTCAAAAATTGAAATTCTTATAGGAAGGATAGAAAACATTGTGGAAAAAGGAGAAAATGCTGGTTACCAGCATTTTCTCCTTTTCCTACAATGTTTTCAGAAGGCTTCTTTCTCAGGGTCGTTAAAAGTCGGGATTGTGTGGTAAAGAGTTAAAAGGTAGAAAACATTGTGGGGAATTTGCATTCTTCTTTAGGATCATTATCTAATTACCAAACAACAATATTGTAGGTTTGCCCAATTGGAAAGCATTTGCAGACTGCCAAATAAAAGTAAAATTTGAAAATTGTTACGTAAAAGGTAGAAAACATTGTGGGAAGAAGAAAAAAATGCTGGTCACCAGCATTTTTAGCTCCACTGGCCGTAGGCCAGCGGGCTTATTTCATGGCTCTGTGTCTGTCATGCATCTGTGCGTGCGTTAACTTTCATTTCTAACATCTTCTCCGACGAAACTACCCATCCAATTTTGATGAAACCTCACAGAAATGATCCTGCCATGGTCCTCTTCATGGGGGGTCACAAGTTTTACAAATTTTGCATGTTGTAGCTTTATCTAGTTGATGTCCACCAAGGATGCCAAAATTATAGCCCTGGGGTCAAATTTGTCCCCGCCCTGGGGTCATGATTTTTACATTGGGCTTATGAAGGGAAACTTTGGAAATCTACTCGTATGTAACCATAAGGCCTAGGGCTTCCAGATTTTGCATGTTGTACCTTTATCTATTTGGCCTCTACCAAGAAGACCCAAATTATAACCTTGGGGGTCACATGGGCTTTTATAGTGAAAACTTGATAAATTTTCTTGTGACCAACCATAAGACCTAGTGCTAACCTGTCCCATGGGTCTCAAGTTTCACAGGATCTTTTATTGAGCAAACTTTGCAATCTTCTTGTTTATTACCACACATTCTAGACCTTTTTTTAGCTCACCTGAGCACAACGTGCTCAAGGGGAGCTTTTAGGATCACTTGGTGTCCGTCGTCTGCCGTGAGTCGTGCGCCGTCAACAATTCTTTAAACATCAACTCCTAAACCGCTGGGCCAATTTGGACCAGCTTGGCTGGAATGTTCCTTGGAAGGTCCTCTTTAAAAAGTGTTCACAGAATTTGATTCCGTCTGGTTACCATGGCAACCAAATGGAATTTTCTTGGAAATTCTTTAAAAATCTTCTTCTCTGAAATCGCTGCCCAGACTTTAAAATAATTTCACAGAAATTTTCCTTTGGTGACCCTTTTAAAAAATTGTACATGAAATTTTGATCCGTCAAGAAACATGGCTCTGGTGAATGGGGGCTACTTGCACTATAGGGAAATGAAGAAACTCTTAAAAATTCTTTTTCTCTCTAATGGCTGGTCAGATTTTGAAATAATTTCACAGAAATGTTCTTTGGGTGACCCTTTTCAAAAATTGTTCGTGAAATTTTGATTCGTCAAAAAACATGGCTCTGGTAAATGGGGGCTACTTGCACTATAGGGAAATGAAGAAATTCTTAAAATTTCTTCTTTTCTCGAATGGTTGGTCAGACTTTGAAATAATTTCACAGAGATGTTCCTTGGTGACCCTTTTCAAAAATTGTTTTTGAAATTTTGATTCGTCATGAAACATTGCTCTGATAAATGGGGGCTACTTGCACTATACGGACATGAAGAAATTCTTGAAAATTCTTCTTTTCTGAAACGGCAGGTCAGATTTTAAAATGATTTCACAGCAATGTTCCTTGGGTGACCCTTTTCAAAAATTGTTCGCGAAATTTGGCTCTGGTGAATGGGGGCTACTTGCACTGTACGGAAATTAAGAAACTCCTAAAAATTCTTCTTTTCTGAAACTGCTGGTCAGATTTTGAAAGGACTTGTACAGATGGCCTTTTGAAAATTTCTTGGCAAAATAATGATTTTGTTTCCAGGTTTTCAATACATTAAAAAAAAAAAAATTGGCTATGGTCCTCTCAAAAATTCAGGTGAGCGATCCAGGGCCATCTTGGCCCTCTTGTCTCCTTTTCCCACAATGTTTTCAAAAGCTTTCTTTCTCGGGAATGTCAAAAGTAGGGATTGTGTGGTAAAGGGTTAAGAGTTTGGATTTGTGCAGTGAAGGTTTAATCCTTTCCCACATAACAGATTTTTGAGGAGTCCAAATTCAAAACACATAAAGATGATAAATAAAACATTGAGACAACTACACTAGAGTTCTCTGATTGGATAAAAACGATTGTAGGAGAAGGCGAAAATGCTGGTGACCAGCATTTTCTCTCCTCTTCCCACAATTTTTTAAAAAGCTTTCTTTTCAAAGTCAGGATTGTGTGGAAAGGGTTAACCCATTACCACACAATCCCTGCTTTGGACGACCCTGAGAAAGAGGCCTTTAGAAAACATTATGGGAAAAGGAGAAAATGCTGGTAACTAACATTTTCTCCTTTTCCCGAAGTGTTTTATACTCTTCACAAAACAAATTTCAAATGTCACTTTTATTTGTTGTCTGCAATTGCTTTCGATTTGGACCAGCCTGAAATATTGTTGTTTGGTATTGAGTTAATACAATGCAAGAAAGTGCTCAAAAGGAAATCCGAAACTCAGTGCTTAGTAATTTCTGTATTTACAGACAAGCAAAGAGTAGAAATAAAAAAGATGCAGACAAAGATGAAAAGAACGACACTGCCAGTTATGCAGAAGGTATGGATGACGTTGATGGTAGGCAGCTTCAAGCAGGTATTGGTATAGCTGCTGCTGCTGATGATGATGATGATTTAAGTGATGTTGATATGGCCCCTGATAGCAAGGATGAATACAGTCGTAAACAGGATAAAAAACATGTGGATGAGCAAGAATACGAGGATGAGGAGAACCTTGATGAGGAGGGAGTTGCCATTGAGGAACAAGAAGTTGAGCCAGGATTGATAGAAGATGAGCTTCAAGAAGATGAAATTGATCATGAAAAAGAAATTGAAGGTATGTCAAGAGGAAAAGTAAATTAGGCTTTAACACTCAATCCAAGCCTGTACAAAACCTTATAGCGAAGGCTTTTGAAACATCATGGGAGAAGGGGAAAATACTGGGTACGTATTCACCAACCATTCTTAAGAACATTCTTAGTCTTATTCTTCAGAATTTCATTAGTGTGAAAGTAACAGAACTTCTGATTGGCTAAACCAAATCTGATTGGCTAAACCATTTGGTTTAGCCAGTCAGAAGTTCTGTTACTTTCACTGCCAGAAAATCTTGAAGAACAAGACAAAGAATGTTCTTAAGAATGGTTGATGAATACGGATCCTGGTTACCTCAATGTTTCTTTACCCCTTTCTTTTTCCCACAGTGTTTCTTTACCTTGTCAATGATAGAAATCATCCTTTAACCTACATTTAATATGTTTTCTGTAAATACTGTCAGCTTCAACTGGTGTTAAATTGAGTGGTTTGGTGAAGAGCTGAAAAAATTCATGTAAAAGCCCAAATATTTTCTATATCTTTTTCAATACATGCACCTCAAATGAAAACTGCTGAAAAGGAAACCCATACAAGAAGGATGTAACCCTCCGAATAGTTTTTGAACCCCCCTCCCCAAGAGGGGGCTTTGCCAATATCCAATATCTTGACTTTATCTTCAGAAACACTCAAATATATTTTTTTGATTTGTCTTGTTGTTTTTAGAAATACTGATTTAAAAACAGAAAAAATCAATGAAAGGTTTTTGATAACACAGGAAATTGCAATACTTTACTGACAAGAGTTTGATCAAATACTTTTTCTCATTGAAGATGTGAAAGAAAATGAAACAATTGACACTTTTCTCAGAATGAAAAGGCAAAAGGAAACAAAAGAGAAGAATACAGACATCCGGAGAAATGTAAGTATATGTATATGAGCCACACTCTGTGTGAAGGAGTATTAACCACAGTCCCGACTTTTAATGACCCTGAGGAAGAAGCCTTTTAAAAACACTGGCAGATACAGGGGGGTTTGGGGGGTTTGGATGAACCCCCCATAAATTTCCATTTTTTTTTTTTTTTGATAGACTTTCAACTCATTGGCGACTGAATTGTGCTTTGGGTTCGTGTCTGCATATCTAAGATTGACTGAAGAAATCCTGGATCCGCCCCTGGAAAACATTGTCGGAAACAGAGAAAACAACAAAATTTTAGACTTGTCCAATTTGAAAGCATTTGCAGACGACAAAATAAAGATTAATAGAAAATTGAAATTTGATTTCAGAAGGGTAGAAAACATTGTGGGAAAGGAAGAAAATGCTGGTTTCCAGCATTTTCTCCTTTTTCCAGAATGTTCTCAGAAGCTTTCTTTCTCAAAGTCTTTAAAAGTCGGGATTGTGTGGTAAAGAGTTAATGCAACTGCAAAAAGTATTGACTTATATAATCATACTTAGTTTACACAGACTGACATGAGTTGAAGCTTTTTGCTCTTCGTCAATTTTCTGCCTGTCAAAGGACCAGTCTACCTGAAGATTCAGCCAGTTGTTGGACAAATTGGGTTTTAAAGATCCGTAGTATAGTGATATAGTCTTGATCGGTACAATGCATCACAGAGATGCATTTAGCCCCCTTTTACCAGAGCATGGCACATATGTTTTCAATAATAAGTGTTCTAACTCTTTACCTGATAAGCCAATTTGAGGCTCTTCCATTTCAGCAGCAAATAAAGATACGATGTCAAAAATATGGACAAAATGAGGATACAAGCATCTGACTGAGTGGAAAATATTGTGGGAAAAGGAGAAATTGCTCGTTACAAGCAATTGTCCTTTTCCCACAATGTTTTCAAAAGCTGTCTGCTGTTGATATGTCAAAATGAGTATCTATTGAGTCTTGGACTTTCTGAGTCGTATACTAAAGAAAGTGAAAAAAAGTGATGAATGTTGCCTACAACCAGGATGTGCATTTGCAATGTTCTTGCAAAAGGCAGCTTCTCAGACATCTTGTTCAATGAGAAAAATGTCCCATTATGCACATTGGGACTCTGTCCCTCTCAGATTAATTTCAAAACTTGTATAAGGTATGATTGTCTTTACTTTTGAGCCAAGCCCTGGTAGCTCATTTGGTAGCATACAAGATTCAAGAACAAAAGGTGGCAGATTCGATTTCTTAGTCAGCCAAATTTTTTCCAAGGATTGATGATGGTCATTGCGACTGGCCACTGACCATGTTATTTTAATTATGGTTATGTTGAAAAGCAACCAATGGCTTGGATAGAATATCATGCAGAGTACTGGTAAAAAAAAAAAACAAAAAAAACAGGAGAGCATGGATGGGTGCACTGGCCATCCCATATAACTGAAATAATATTAAAAACAGTGCTAAACTCTATGCAGTCAATCAATCAATTAATCCATCAGTCAATCAATCAATCAATCAATCAATCAATCTCTTTACTTTTCTGAAGTGACCTGCAGGATAGTGGTAATGTAAAGGACTCGTAACCTGAAAGTTCTGGGTTCAAGCCTCACTAGAACCACTGGTTTTTTTCATGTGGGTGTTTCCTTTGGCAAGCCACCTTAGAACCTCATCTTTTGAACTTGTGAAACCCAAGACAAACATGAATATGTAAGCTGTGGCCATGATACAACTGAAATAATGTTGAAAGCGGCATAAAACACAATTTGGTCATTCGGTAAAAAAAAAACCAATTTTCTGCAAGATAGGTTAATTGTCCCTCTCTGGATAATCTCTGGTAGAACACTGTTCTGTGTCTGTTAATTTAAATCTTTAACCAAAGACCAAGTTTTGAACTTGTCCAAATTGAAAGCATTTTGCAGAGGACAAATTAAGTGTGACTCAAGTGATGGATTGTGTCTTTGATAGGGTAGAAAAGATTGTGGGAAAAAGAGAAAGTGTTGGTTACCAGCATTTTCTCCTTTTCCTATAATGTTTTAAATAGGCCTTTTCCTCAGGCTCGTTATAGCTCAGAATTATGTGGTAAAAGAGTTGATAAAACATTGATGCAGAAAGCTTTTAAAGAAAACATTGAAATGAATGGGGCAAGTTGTGGTAGTCTTCAGGGTCCTGTGTGGCTTTGTGGTAAAGTGTGGGACTTGTAACCTGGAAGTCCTTGGTTCAAGCCGAACTGAATACACTGGGCTTTTCGCAGAAATGTCCTTTGGCAAAACACTTCAGAGCCCTAGCCTGGTACTGGCAAAACTTGGAAAAGATTACTATATGAGCTGTCTTCGTGATTTGACTGAAAGAATGTTGAAAGCAGCGTAAAATCACTTTTCAATGTGGTAGTCTCTATTTTCTCCATGTCTAACAAATTCTCTCACGTGTAATTCCCACCATTAGAGCTACATTCAATTCATTATCTGTAAACTTTCTTAATTTGTTGGTTAAGTACAAAATGTTTATGTTGTGTGAAAAGCTAACAGAGATTATTGTATATCTATTTTTAGAATCTTCTTCAAGTTGCCAATGAGATAGTGGATTACAAATTTGATGAAAAGAAAAATCTATGGTGTGAAGTGACTCTAAGTGTAAGTATCTATAGATTGTACCCAGGTCCTGTATCAACCACTGAGCTCAAGATAGAGGGACTGATTTTGATTTCAAAATCGAAAATATTTTAATAATTCTCCACTAAACCCTATGTTATGGGGGTACTCATTAGAATCGTCTCATTGTCACTAACCATAATAAGACGTAGCACTGCTAAATAAATTTAGCTCTATTTCATAGGTCTCGTGTTTTACAGGGCTTTCCATTGAGAAAACTTTTAAAGTCCTCTTTTTTTATAAGCACACATTGGAGACCTGCATTGGTATAGGGCTTTATCTTGTGGACCTCCACCAGTATTCAAGTAATTATAGCTTTGTGGTCAAAAATGGCTTTGCTTAGAAGTCATAACTGCTTGTAGGATTTTATAGAAAAAAATTTTTTAGTCTTCAATTTTGAAACAAAGTGGCCAAGTATTGTAATGTTTGGCCTGTATTGCTATTACTTATTAGCCAGTGGAGCAATACAGAGCCATCATGGCCCTCTTGTTTTAGAACTGACTGTATCATCTGGTTGACTAGTCCTTTAGCCCTTTATTCCACAGATACTCATTTCTACGCATTACGTGTAGGAGCCTTTGGAAAACATTGTGGCAAAAGATGAAATTGCTCGTCACAAGCAATTTCACCTTTTGCCACAAAGTTTTCTATGCTATCAAAAGGTGTCATATACACATAAGAAACAGCTTCATCCTTGCTGTTATTTAGAGTCGATTAGAGATACCATAGAAATGCCTAATGGGGTAAAGGGTTAACAAACAGAAAATATGACCTATAATGAAAGGTTCCGGCCCAGGTCAGGCTGACCTGTGATCAATAGTTTTTGCTGATGCATTAAGCCCCCTTTTCAGAGAGCATGACTCAAATTTATGTTCTAGTTTCCCCTACAAGACAACCATTTGGATTTATCAGACATCATCAAAAACCTGGCCCAGAAAACCGTGATACATCATGTACCAGGAGTCTCCAAAAGTTACCTGGGAGAACAGCAAGGTGAACATGGACCTGAATTGCATCTGAAAACAGAGGGTATAAATATGGAGGTATGTCTGAATGGTGAATTTACTGAGCCCTAGTAGCTCAGCCGGCATCTATGCAAGCCACGACTGACGATTCACTACGTTACTCTACCCTTGGCGGATCGAGTTTGATTTTTACATTCACCAGATACGCTTTTTCATTGGATGCAGCCAGCTCTAGCTGCAATGAATGAAATCGCCTGTAGTATTTCATCTTTGATAAAAACAGAACAAGGTCGCTACCTTTCGAATAGAAGGTAAACATGGAAACCCACGTGGATGTCTGCTTATCGCTTCTTGTGTATTCATAAGCGGTTTGTAAAACGATATTTCATTTGCTTTTAGTAATATGATGTAAAGGAGGGTAATAACCAGCATCCAATAGAGGGCGCATTGCAAGAATCTCGAAATCGGGCTCAATCAGCCAAGGTAAGATCCACGTAGTGATCGTAAACTTGGCTCACGAAGATGCTCAGCCAGTAATGTATGAGGATTGTTATCTTCATTAGTGTATACAATACTGAGCTTATAAGCCGACAGTGGCTTCCAAAGGAGACTGTCTGTAGTGGTTGTGAAAACAAATTATCCAGGGTTCATATTCACCAACCATTCTTAACCCTTTACCCCATAAGGCATTTCTATGGCATCTCTAATTGACCCTAAATAACAGCAAGGATGAAGCTGTTTTTTATGTGTATATGATACTTTTTGATAGCATAGAAAACATTGTGGCAAAAGTTGAAATTGCTCGTGATGAGCAATTTCAACTTTTGCCACAATGTTTTCCAAAGGCTCCTACAAGCAATGCGTAGAAATGAGTATCTATGGAATAAAGGGTTAAGAACAATCTTTGTCTTATTCTTCAAGATATTCTGACTGTGAAAGTAACACAACTTCTGATTGGCTAAACCATTTGCTTTAGCCAATCAGAAGTTCTGTTACATTCACATTGATGAAATTTGAAGAACAAGACCAAGAATGTTCTTAAGAATGGTTGGTGAATACGGGCCCAGATCATCAATAGATGCACTGATCACCTAAATATAGCTCATATTTTGCTGAAAGATGCTGTAAAGGGCAAACAAATTATGAATCAATTCTTTACCCAGTGATCCCATGTGTTCATTTCCTTAGGACAATACTGACTTTTAACGAACCCGACAAAGAAAATCTTTGAGAACAGTGTGAGGAAATGAGAAATTGCTGATCATTTTCTCCGTTTCCACAATATTTTCTATCCTATCAAGGGCAGATATTGTCATTTGGTCTAGCTTCAATTTGTCATCTGCAAATGCCTTACTTTGGATCAATCTGTGTGTAATTTTATCGTCTAGTAAAGGGTTTAAAAAAAATTTGGCATTGGAGAATATATCTCTTTTTACAATGCTTGAGGAATGATAATTGTCAGTGTCATTAATTGTTAATTCTATTTTGATTTTTTTCTGATAATTTTTATTTGGGAAAGTAGCCAGACACTTTGACGGAGTATTGTTCAAAGTACAGGCTTTTCAGAATTTTTTTTAACCCTTTACTCCATAGATACTCATTTCTACGCATTGCTTGTAGGGGCCTTTGGAAAACATTGTGGCAAAAGGTGAAATTGCTCGTGACGAGCAATTTCACCTATTGTCACAATGTTTTCTATGCTATCAAAAGTTGTCATATACACATAAGAAGCGACTTCATCCTTGCTGTTGTTTAGAGTCATTTAGAGATACCATAGAAATGCCTTATGGGGCAAAGGGTTAATATGAATATTTTGCCATCTGGTAGAGAGATAATGACAGCCCAAACTGTATTCCTTTACTATTTATTGTTCTTCACTTTCAGGAAATGTTCAGGCATCCAGAGGTGTTGGCCTTAAATCGTCTGTATTGTAACAACATTGACACTGTACAGCAGACTTACGGTATTGAAGCAGCCAGGAATGTTATCATCAAGGTATGAACATGTTCAATCTTTTACAACACTGTCTTGAGTTTCAACTAAACTGGCAGAGGGTATACAGTCGATTCTCATTATGTCGAAATTGCTTATCTCAAAACTCCTGTTATGTCAAAGTCGAAGCAATGTTCGAACTTTGAGCCTCTTTATATCATATTGATTTTAGTTTTTATCTCGAACCCGTTGCATCCCAAATCCTGTTATGTCAAAGAAATTTGGAGAGCAATTTCATACATCGGATCATATTTTCATCCATATATCCTGTATAAGTGCAAATAAGTTTGTAGCAGCCGTTCTTGTAAGACTTACACATCTTGAAAAATACACTGAACATAGAGGCTCACAAGTTAGTTTGTCTCTCTTGGTAATCACTTGTGTTTTAAGTCGGTCTTTCTTGTTTTAAGCCGGTCTGCACCAACACGGCCTATTTATTCGTTGAATGCACATAAATGTCATCAGAAATGCAACTTGATTGTGCTTTTGCTATGCTCAAGCAAACCAGTGAGGGACCTTTGAATTTCCGGGGTTTGTTCCACAAATCCTCTGCGACAATTTATCCCCGTTCTTATTTTTTGTTTACTTCCGGTTTTCGAAGTCGGTCCTCGAATTCTTATATCGAACTCCTCAAAATGAGTATCTGTGGAGTAAAGGGTTAAAGAGTCTTGGACTTTCTGAGATGCAAGATGGGCAGGTAAATCTAAATATTTTAAACTCAGTTATGCCCCTTTTCCACTTCAAATTTTCACATAACCCTTTACCACACAAGATCTGACTTTCAATGGCCCTGAGCAGCCTTTTGAAAATATTGCTGGAAAAGGTGAAAATGCTTGTAACCTGCATTTTCCCCTTTTCCAAACAATATTTTCTACCCTTCCCAAAACAAATTTCAGATTTTCGGTCTCTTTTATTTTGTTGTCTACTAATGCCCTCAGTTTTGACTAGTCTAAAGTTTTATTGGTTGGTAAAGAGTTAAAAGCATCTGCAGCCATGCCTTGGCACCCACATGTTGTGATCCATTCACACAAATCATTTTTCTCTGATCACTGTTACAGGAATTGCAAAGTGTGTTTGGTGCCTACGGAATTCAAGTGGATTACAGACACTTGTCACTGCTGGCTGATTATTTGACTTTTGAAGGGACTCACAAACCATTCACCAGGATGACCATGGCTTCAAATGCATCACCTTTACAGCGAATGACCTTTGAGACATCAATGGCATTTCTTCTGGATGCTTGTATTAATGCTGAGGTTGATGATTTATCATCCCCTTCGGCACAGATTACATTGGGGAAAAATATCTCCTGTGGAACAGGATCTGTTGATATGATGGTTCCTTTGACTTTATGAAGCCTGATTCCAAATTTTTTCTATGGTGCTAAATGATTGGGCTAGGTCCCAGTGGGCTGTGCTGGCTATGCAGGGTTTTGTTTGAATCTTGTTGGCAAATTTGAGGCCCCAGGGTTGATTCTTGTCCAAAATTCTGAGGTTTTCATCAGAGGGTCATTGGGCTAAGTGATTGGGCTAGGTCCCAGTGGGCTGTGCTGGCTATGCAGGGTTTTGTTTGAATCTTGTTGGCAAATTTGAGGCCCCAGAGTTAATTCTTGTCCAAAATGCTGAGGTTTTCATCAGAGGGTCATTTGGCAATACACTTCGTATCCCAGGCCTAGTTCTGGAAAAACTGAGCATACATGAATGAAGAAATGGTGGCTTTGAGAATGACTAGAATAATGTTGAAAGCATCATAATACATTACAACACAATCCCTACTTTTGACGCCCCTGAGAAAGAAGCCTTTTGAAAAAAAAAAAAAGGAGAAAATGCTGGTAACCAGCATTTTCTCCTTTTCCCACAGTGTTTTCTACACTTCTCAGAACAAATTTTAATTTTACAGTCACCTTTATTTTATCGTCTCCAAATGCTTTCAGTTTTAACCAGTCTAAAATATTGTCGTTTGGTACAGAGATAAAGCACCATTCGGTCATTGCAATCAGGTGATAGAATTACCTTGCAAAAACCCTTTACCCAACATTCCAAGGTTTTAACACCCTTGAATAAAATTCTTTTGGAAAATATTTGAGAAAAGGAGAAAATGCTGGTAACCAGATTTTTTTTGCTTTTTTCAAAATATTTTCTTCTATATGAAAAACAAATACCTGTGCCTGGATTAACCCTATACCAAACAATCCCTGGTTTTTACAACCTGGAGGAAAAAGCCTTATGAAAACATTGAGAGAAAAGGAGAAAATGCTGATTATCAGCATTTTCTCTTTATCCCACAATGTTTTCTACTATTTTAAAGTAATGTTTCAATTTTTTAGTCACAATTTTTTTGTCGTCTGCAAGTGCTTTCAATTTGGACAGGTCTAAGATTTTGTCGTTTAGTAAAGGGTTAAAGCCACATTTGAAAGGTTGTCTGCAAATACATGCACTACAAATTTGGACAGGTCTAAAATCTTACTGTCTGGTGAAGAGTTAATGTCATCTCTAAGAACTGAGAAATGCGTTATTGGAGGATTCATCGTTCTCTCACAACTCAATTTCAATGTTGCAAAAAGCAGGAAAAGCTTGAGAAAAGTGTTGTATTTATACCAACATTTTCTCCTTTTCCAACACTGTTGTTAAAAAATGTACATGAGCGATACCCTTGGAAAAGGGGGTTAACTGCATAACAGTAGTATACCAAGCAAGTTTCACATAATTTTGGATCCTTAAAAACAGTATAGTAAAAAATTAACCCTTTACCACTTGGCAAATTTTTAGACTTATCCAAATTGAACGTATTTTCAGATGACAATTTCATAGTGGCTCACATGACACAGTTTCCCCTTGATAGGGTAGAAAACTTTGTGGGAAAAGGAGAAAATGCTGGTTACCAGCATTTTCTCCTTTTCCCACAATGTTTTCAAAAGACTTCTTCCTCAGGGTCGTCAAAAGTAGTCATTGTGTGGTAAAGGACTAACTGAATCTGGAGGTTGAATATTCTTAGATATGCAGAAAGTTCATGTTTACAGTTAGCACAAAATTTCGGCCTAAGTCGGCCTTTGCAGACTGCAGGCTGACATGGGAGGGTCAACACGTTTCGCAGATGCTTTAACCCCTTACCAAAAGACAAAGTGTTAGACTCTTTCATATCAAAAGCACCTGCAGATGGCAATTTGAAAACTTGCTCTGATGAATTGCAGTTGTCTGATAGCCTTGAAAACATAGCAGGAAAAGGAGACATTGCTTGTTATGAGCATTGTCTCCTTTTCCAGCTATGTTTTCGAAAGCCTTCTACACTAGGGATTGTTTGGTACAGGGTTAAATCCTCTTTTAGTAGAGCATAGCCGGGATGTACTTTTATGCTCCCCAAAAGCTGTGGTGTTGTCAATGATTTGTGCATCCATTATCGGATCCAAAAATTTTGTTTCTACTAAAAATTCTTGCACGGAAGGGAGCATCTGTTGGAATACAGATATTCTGTTCAGTAACTTGAGCATGTGGAAAATGAAACCATGTCAATAAATCCTTTTTAAATTTTGTTAAATTCTATTTGTTAGAAATAAATATGGAAACATGGAACTGTTCCCTTCAGTTTTTGTCTCCAAGCCCTGGTAGCCACAAGGTTTGTGGTTTGATCCCTGGCTTGGTCAATTCCTTTCTAAAGATTGATGGTAGTCTTTGCTAGAGGATCCATTCCTCTCCCTTCCCTGACCATTCTTTCAGCGTATTTACTCATATGCTTTCGATGTTCATTTTTCTCTGTGAAACTCACTGTATTCTAAGCCCCTTAACTCATTACCAAACGATAACATTTTAAGCTTGTCCAAATCCAAAGCATTTTCTCCTTTTCTCACAGTATTTTCTACCCTTCCCAAATCAAATACAAGTTATTTATTCATATCTATTTTGCCGTCTGCAAATGCTTTGAATTTGGACTAGTCCCAAATTTTGTCGTTTGGTACAGAGATAACGTATGTTTGAGATGCACAATACCAAGCATGTTATCACATAAATATACACAAAAAGATAAAATCCATTTAGCATAACATAATATGACTCTATCATAAAATCGAATGGTCTTTGGATATGCTAAAAATTTACGAATAGCAAAATTTCCCACCTATGTCAGATATGGTAAGCTGATATTGGTTGATATTCTTTACTGATGCATTAATTCTTTACCACACAACAAAATTTTAGACAGGTTCAAATTGAAAGCATTTGCAGACGACAAAATAAAGGTGACTGAAAAATTGAAATTTGTTCAGGGACGGGTTGAGAACACTGTGGAAAAAGGAGAAAATGCTGGTTACCAGCATTTTTTCCTTTTCCTACAGTGTTTTCAAAATGCTTCTTTCTCAGGGCCGTCGAAAGTAGGTATTGTGTGGTAATGGGTTAAACCCCTTTTCATAGAACTTTGCTCATTGTTGTATAACATGCAGCAGAAGATTGAGTTTGACATATGAAAGAGGCCAGCTACGAGTTTTCAGGAGAAAGGGAGTATCTGAGATTTTGTTACCAGTCTAGTATAATGTGCAATTGGTGGGCAATCTTTCCTCCAATAGTTACAAAAGAAGCCTTGTATCATACACCCACCAAAATACTGATATTAAACAAAAAGTATCCAAATCATCAATTAGATGGTGCCCCCTATTTGTTATTTAAGAAAAGAGAAGAAAGTTTTATTGTTATTTTGACGATCTGGGTAGGCGTACTGCTTACACTTCTCAGGCTGTTAAGCGCGATTCACTAATCTTTTGTGGACAATGGAGATAGAGATCAGACTGCACAGGCATGCAGTCTGATCTCAGATCTACACTTTCCGATCAGATCTTTTTCCAAAAGAAGACAATCTTTAACCTTTTACCAAACAATCCCTGGTTTTTACGGCCCTGAGATAGAAGCCTTTTGAAAACATTGTGGGAAAAGGAGAAAATGCTGGTAGCCAGCATTTTCTCCTTTTCCCACAATGTTTTCTGCCCTGCTGGAAACAAATTTCAATTTTTTTAGCTACATTTATTTTGTCGTCTGCAAGTGCTTTCAATTTCGACCAGTCTCAAACTTTGTCGTTTGGTAAAGGTTTAAATAGCAAAATTAGGGTTTTTACTGTGGGCTGAAAAGTTTTATTTCATTTATTTAGCAAGATAAGAGTGAAGTGTGTAGACCTTTGTACATAAATAATCTTTCTTTGATGGGGGGAGAAAACATATTAAAAAAAAAAAAGACAAAAATACTTCCTGATAGTAATTTAGGAGACACTTTGAAGAGGACCAGGGTGGGAACATTCAACTGAAATTTGAGCAAGAAATTTCACATGTTCATCAAACAACATTTTTGGACTAATTCAAATTGAAGGCATTAGCTGATGACAAATCAAATTAGACTCAAATCAATAAGGCTTCAATCAAGATTTTTGTTATATTTTGAAACATGGTGCGCAAAAGAGAAACTGTCCGTAGCTAGCTGAAAACAGTTTACAAGGACAAGCCTTCATGGACAGTGTGCTCGTCGATCTTTTGTCCCTTCTTCAGTAAAAGGGAATTAGTAGGGGAGACAACTCTCCACTGTAATACACGCTGTATTTCTTAATTACTTCCCTTACTATTTAGAGTAAACCGTCGATTTACTTTCAAAACCTCGTAACTACAGCTTGTGACAAGCTGTAGTTACGAGGTTTTGGAAGTAAACCGACGAAAATATTTTTGTAAGAGGAACGCGATCAAGTATAATTATGAAGATTTTCTTTTTATATAAATGGACAGCTTTTTTAACGACTTAATCGTTACTTAACCTTTCACCACAGTGGCAAAAATTCAGACCATATAGTCTTATGAGTATATCTCCAGAAAGCCCATTCATTCAGAGGGCAGAAAACATTGTGCTAAAAGAAGAAAATGCTGCTTACCACGTTACCAACTTCTTTCACAACATTTTCAACTGCATTCTATATACCTCATGATCGTTAACCCATTACTACACAATCCTTACTTTTGACGCCCCTGAGAAAGAAGCCTTTAGAAAACATTGTGGGAAAAGAAGAAAATGCAGGTAACCAGCATTTTCTCCGTTTCCCACAATGTTTTCTAATCTTCACAAAACAAATTTCAAATTTTCAGTTACATTTATTTTGTCGTCTGCAAATGCTATCGAATTGGACAAGCCTTAAATATTGTCGTTTGGTAATGAGTTAAAACATAGGATTATATAGTAAAGGGTTACGATGCCAAGTTCCTTTGATGAGATAAATGAATAGGCTAGACTAAAACGTGTAGACCTGTCCCAGTTTGACATGATCTAGATTTATTTGCAATTTAGGTTTTATATCTGATTTTTTTTTTGTTCATAAATTTTTTCGAAGTTAATTGCTTCTCTATACACTTTTTCAATTTCATCACCCTAGCCAAACCTTCTATGTACTCCATTATGATCGTGAAAAAGTTTTACATTTGACAATAAAATTGCTTAACCCATTACCACATAATCCCTACCTTTGACGCCCCTGAGAAAGAAGCCTATTGAAAACACTGTCAGAAAATGCTGGTAACCAGCATTTTCTCCTTTTCCCACAGTGTTTTCTACCCTTCCCAGAACAAATTTCAATTTTTCAGTCACCTTTATTTTGTCGTCTGCAAATGCTTTCAATTGGGACCAGTCTAAAATTTTCTCGTGTGGTAGAGAGATAAACCTTACCATATGTCATTTGAAAGCGTTATTAATTCCAGAAAAAGTTGAAGGGGAGGCGGGAGGTGACTTTGTTCAATGGATTTCAAGTGTGTGTGTGTGGGGGGGGGGGGGGGGGGGTTTGCAGCAATTACACTGCATTGTCTATGATGGCTAATCTTTTTTCCTTGTAAATTATTACAGTAAAACAACGGAGGAGGTACATATGAATCAATGCCCTGTAAGCAATGAGAAAAATGAATTATACTTTGAAAGAGCTGTAGTATACTGGTCTATCCCACAGATAGATGTCAAGGTATACATGTATAGCTTGTGTTGGTATAAGGGGAGACACTTTCACTGCTTTGCCATAGAGCTAGCTTTTGTAGCGATATGGTAAAGTGTTCGGCTTGAGACCCGAAGATCCAGTATAATTTACTTTTTCCTGGTTACGCCTATGTTAAGTAACAGTAATTGAAGGATTCGTGGACGAATCTTCTTGTGGCGAGAAAGTATCTAGTATACTGGTCTATCCCACAGATAGATGGTAGAGTGTTCGCTCTGGGACCGGGAGGTCCTGAGTTCAGACCCTGCCAGTGACGACTGTTTGTGAGAACTGTTATAGAGTTAATGTCGGAATTGAATCTCGTGTGCGATCATATAATCAGTTTTATGTGCAGACAATTTATTTGTGAAGATTGTCAAGATCTTCAGGAGATTTTCTGCATTTGATTGGTTTTATTGCTAACTTGGACCCGCTTATGCTTATTTATTGAATTAATTCATTATCTTTACGCAATAAAGTACTATGCAATCAGTGATCAAAAAAGAAAGTGATAATAGCAGAAATTGTCATTCTGGCCTTGTTATGCACAAGAATGCCGCAGATTAAACCTCAAAACAGGATTGGTCATCATGATCTCGTAAAGTCTCGCTTTTATCGAGATTGTCGCCATTTTCTGACTTCCTCATTATTTTTGCAGCGAAAGCCTAAAAGTTGGTTACAAAATGACTTTTTGCAGTGACAGATGCAAGTGACGTAAGTGCCAACTGGATCTTAAGAGCTTTCTTCGTAGAATGACGATATCTTATCCGTTTAATATTCGTACTGGTCTAACGACTTGATAAAAATACGGACCAAGGGTGTGACCTACTTACTCCCATGTTTGACATTTAACAACATCGGTGTACACGACGAAAATTTGGTTTACATTACGAGCCAAGTAGCAAGCCACTAAATGTCAGTCCATGTGGTTGGCAGATTCAGTTGGTATTGAGAATAGTTTGTACATGCGACAGTCCACAGAGTTAATGCAACAGCTGCAACGCTTTCTTGTCTTTCAATGGTTTTTGGTTGGTCTCGTAATTGCGAGACGTAACGGTGATTTTTTTCATATTTAGACATTTATTGTGCACCGTATCATCTCTAGTCCATCGAAAAATTTCCAATAGCAAAGGTAGAGAGCTATAGTGCCTTCTTGTTTCGTTGGTTAAATTTGTATTGCAGCAAAATGCAAATAAATTTAAGACCAATTATTATACAGTGTTGTGCCTAGGCCGCAGGATTGCGGGATTCCCGCAATTTTTTAAACAATGTCCCTTAAAATTTAAGCCATTGCGGGATGTTGGGCGCGCTTATGAAAATCCGACGAATTTTCCTTATCTGGAGTCCATTTCGGTATTTACATACATTGCGTTAATTACAATGGGCACCTGCAGAACGTAGACTGTGACTGCGGAATTTACTGAGATTAAGTCGCTTAGGGAAATCCGATATTTAAACAAGTCTTACAGTTGTCAATAAAGAAAGGTTAGAAATAGAAAAAATGCAGATGAAATTGAATTACAGAGGACTGTGAAAACCCCGAATTGATCGTAGCTTCTTTGACCTCCGGAACAAGTTAGAAAAAGGACAGAACATTTAAGAAAAAATGGGCTCATAAAATTTCCCTGGTTACAAGAGTCGGATGAAAGTATGAAATGTGTCCCCTAGATTTTTCTACTTCTAGTGTCCCCTTGAAATTAAGGTAGGGGGACACCTGTGTACCTCAAAAATTTTGGCCTAGGCACAACACTGATTATACCTTTCATCACCTTATTATCCTGTAGAATTATTATACCTTTCATCACCTTATTAACCTGTAGAAGTCGTTTATGACATGTAAATCTCGGAAAAAGACACTGACAAAATTTATCAGGCATGGCCACTATTTGTCGGGGAACTGTCTCGGAAAAACTATTGTCAGGGTCTTGTTTTGGGGTCTGATGAATCTCTAAAATTCTGATAGGCCACAGAAATACCCATTTTAATCCCCCGCAGAACAAATATGTTCATGGCATACTGGAATCAGCATGTCTGTCTGTACAAAATACTAGTAGTGTTCCAGCTAGAGGGGAATAGAAGGGCGTGGTGCCCTGCCCATTCTTATAGACGCCATGCCCTTTCTCTGGACGCCCTGCCCTTTTTCTTGGCCTACACTTCAAACAAATTGGACAATGTCAGCCGAACATGTTCAATTATGATTGTTTCTTAAAGGTGGCCGATCAGATTTTGGGATGAAAATTTTCAAAAAATACAAAAAAAAATCATCCGTGTACTCCCAAAGCCTTATAATTTTCATTCATAAAACTCCAGTAGCCGAAAACCATCTGACAACAAGATAAATTAGAGATATACTACAGCCCAGGTTGACAAAGACGTGAAACATGGTCTGTTTTATATGAGCAACTCGCTCATTGACATATTGGAAATATACAGATGAAGCTTCAAACATCCGAAGAAGAGATGATGGGAAATAATTACATGTTTGTTATGTTATGGAATCTAAGTGTCATTTGTCACATACCAGTCACTTAACATTCCGACAATGCTTTTTCGATTTTTGGCGGGAAATCAAAAAATAGCTTAAAGGTGGCCCTTCAGTTTTTGGGACGAAAATGCAAAAAAATCATACTTGTACTCCCATAGC
Source organism: Tridacna crocea (assembly GCA_943736015.1). Classification (NCBI taxonomy): domain Eukaryota; kingdom Metazoa; phylum Mollusca; class Bivalvia; order Cardiida; family Cardiidae; genus Tridacna; species Tridacna crocea. Next base: position 19,504,535 of record OX031060.1, on the reverse strand, counting down.
TTTTTAATTTGCGTTCATAAAACCCCAGTAGTTGAAAACCATCCGATAACACGAGAAGTTAGAAATTTATTACGGACCAGGTTGACACCAACGGGAGACACGTTCTATTTTTAGATTATCAATTCTCTCTTTGAATACAGGAAAACACAGACAAAGTTTCGAACGTCCGTCTGAAGAAGACCTTATGGAAAATAATTATTACATGCTTGTTATGTAATGGAATTTAAGCGTTATTAGTCACGTGCCAGTCACTCGACATTCCCACAATGCATAATTGATTTTTGGCGCGAAATCTAAAAATAGCTTAAGAGGCAACGTAGCCTTTTAAGGGAATACCATCAAACATTTTTTCTTTGTAACTTTATGATTCTTAATTATTGATGATTTGTATTGTTTTTTCACATAGATTTCAATGATATATTTTTCTTTTTAATTTGGTGTGATGTGAAAATTCTAAATACCCACCTTTAAGAGGCTACGTAGCCTTTACAGGAATACCATCAAAAAAATTTTTTTTTTGTAATTTTATGATCCTGAATGATTTGTATTGTTTTTCATATGAATTTCAGTGATGTATATATATATATTTTTTAACTTGGTGAGATGTGAAAAATCTAAATATCCATCTGTACCAGAAGAGAAAAGAATGCATGTTACAGCATATCAGAGACCTACATAATCTAGTGTCTTCTTTTGCATATAAAGTGAATTAGCGCTCATGTTTGTGTCTGTTTATATTTCAAAGAAATCAAATTACTTTAAAATGATGTCCTACAGATAAATCTTTTGTCTAGATTGTCAAAAATAAGATCGGGTCTTTCGGTATGTAACAGGTCGGACATGCGAGTGTTTCGGTGAGTGTTCTCCACATAAATTTCCACATAAATCAGTAATCAGTGTATACAAACATCATTTTTCTCAATAATGAGTATTGATTAATACTTTAAGTAATTTTCTAAAAATGGATAAAAAAAATCTTGCATTCTTGGGTCTGCTATCTAAAACCAACAGTAAAAGAATTCGGGGTGTTTTGGTTGTATTTCGGTGATTCGTGAAACGGCTCTCGGCCCCATGTCGTAAGAACCCTGAAGAATAAAGCGGTTGACAAACATCAGGGAGAAAAAAAAGAAAGTGCTTGTAATCAGCATTTTTCAATTTTCCACAATGTTTTCTACCATTCCAGAGAAGAAATTCAGTTTTTTGAGTCAAGTTTAGTGGAAGTCTTCCTTTTGCATAATTATGCTTTTAACCCCTTATCCCATAAGGCATTTCTATGGCATCTCTAATTGATCCTAAATAACAGTAAGGATTAGTAAGGATGAAGCAGTTTCTTACGTGTTTATGACACCTTTTGATAGCATAGAAAACATGGCAAAAGGTGAAATTGCTCGTCACGAGTAATTTCACCTTTTTCCACAATGTTTTCCAAAGGCTCCTACAAGGGACGCATAGAAATGAGTATCTATGGAGTAAAGTGTTAATTCAGACTAGTTTCTTTGTTTGGTATATAGCATAAATGAAGGTTCTGCAAAATACTAAATTTTGCCAATTCTTGATAAAAAGAAAACCTTTTGAAAACATTGAAGAAAATGGAGCAAATGCTGGTAACTAGCATTTTGTCCTTTTCCTACACTGTTTTCTACCCTTCCCAAATCAAATTTCAGTTTTTCAGTCACATTTATTTTGTAGTAGGCAAATGCCTTCAATTTGGAACAGTCTATAAATTTGTTTGTTAAAGATAACTCCACCAAACAACAAAATTTTGTAGTCTACCAAATTAAAAGCATATGTAGATGACAAAATAAATGTTTGTATCATGATGCTTTTTGTCTTTAATTTGATGGAAAACATTGTGGGAAAAGGAGAAAATGCTGGTTTCCAGCATTTTCTCCTTTTCCCATAATGTTTTCAAAAACTATCTTAAGATAATCAGGACCATCAAAACTCGTGGTCGTGTATTTAATGAGTTAAAGGTGTGGGAAAGGAGTACGTGCCACTTACCAGCATCTGCTTTTACCAAAAACTCCAGACTATATTAAAGGGTTTTACTCAACCAAACATCACATTTTAGACTAGTCCAAATTGGAGGCATTTGCAGACGACAAAATTGATGTGACTCTAAAATTGAAATTTGGTTTGGAAAGCTTAGAAAAAATTTTGGGAAAAGGAGAAAATGCTGGTTACCAGCATTTTCTCCTTCTCCTACAAGGTTTTCCAAAGGCTTCTTTCTCAGGGTTGTTAAAAGCAGGGATTATTTGGTAGGGTGAAGGACATTGACTTAACTTAACCCATTACCACACAATCCCTACTTTTGACGCCCTTGAGAAAGTTGCCTTTAGAAAATATTGTGGGAAAAGGAGAAAATGCTGGTAACCAGCAATATTCTCCTTTTCCCACAATGTTTTTTACCCTTCACAAAACAAATTTTAAATTTTCAGTGACTTTTTATTTTGTCGTCTGCAAATGCTTTCAATTTGGACAATCCTAAAATATTGTCGTTTGGTAATGAGTTAAGGAGAAATTGCACATCAGGACCTTTGCTCGCTTGAACACAGATGTAAAGTCATTTTCTGTTAAAGACTATAGTGTTGACTTTATTATACAGGTATAGGATTGTAGGTAAAATCATCTACATAATGTATACCTGTAAAAGTTTCATATTGCTAAGGTTCAAAGGGTATATATATATATATACATGTAGTACCTGTTTTAGGGCATCATTAATTCTAGGATGACCTACAAGCCAACTGTCATGCTTGGCCTACTTCAGCCCGACAAGATTTTACGAATATGATATGGAAAGGTCTGTTTGCTAGATAGTATCTCAATGGCAGTGATTTAGTAGGGTTCTCCCGTGATTATATTTCTAAACCTAACAGGCAAAAAATATTTTCATTGTACAAATTCATAGCGTTTGCACAGACAGTATATATCAAAAGTGGTTCAAATGAACTCCGTACCACACATCAATATTTTAGGTTTGTCCAAATCGAAAGCATTTGCAGATGGCAAAATAAAAGTGACTGAAAATTTGAAATATGTTTTGGGAAGGATAGAAAACATTGTGGGAAAAGGAGAAAATGCTGGTTACCAACAGTGGCAGCATTTTCTCCTTTTCCCACGATGTTTTGTAAAAGCTTCTTTCTCAGGGTCATCAGAAGTAGGGATTGTGTGGTAATGGGTTAATAGTAGATGATATCTTTGATAAAGTAGAAAATATTGTGTGGACACCAGTATTTTCTCATTTTCCAACAGTGATTTCAAAAGGGTTTCCTATGGTTCCAGTTGTCAATACATAGAATTGTTAGGTAAAGGGATAACTAAGATCTGGGTTGACATTTTTGATGTAATGTCTTTTTGTGATGCTCATAAAACGCAATTTAATTATGTTGTTACTATTATTTTGTTTCATGAATAGGACTGTATGTACTGTTTTGGTGTTGATTTTTGTAGCTAGATGTTACAAAATATTATTTAACCCATTACCACACAATCTCGACTTTTGACGATCCTGAGAAAGAAGCCCTTAGAACCAGCATTTTCTCCTTTTCGCACAATGTTTTTTTACCCTTCACAAAAGAAATTTTAAATTTTCAGTCACTTTTATTTTGTCATCTGCAAATGCTTTCAATTTCAACCAGTCCAAAATTTTGTCTGTGAAAAATGTTATGTCTCTGAAATGATAGAAAACATGGAAAAAAATATAGTGGAAAAATTTTCTTGTTTCTCATATTGTTTTCAGAAGTTTTATCCTTCAGTCCTAGCATTGTTAAAATACTGGATTGTTTGGTGAATGACTGGTGACCTAGTTTCCATTTAAACTGTTATTTGCGCATTATGAGCAACGAAGAGTTGACATGTAATGCTTCAAACCTCAGTTCCGAGGATGGACGAACAGTTGACATGTAATGCTTCAAACCTCAGTTCCGAGGATGGACGAACAGTTGACATGTAATGCTTCAAACCTCAGTTTCGAGGATGAACAAACAGTTGATATGTAATGCTTCAAACCTCCGTTCCAAGGATGGACGAACAGTTGACATGTAATGCTTCATTCAAGCCTCAGTTCCAAGGATGGACGAAGAGTTGGCATGCCATCTCTTGAAACAACTTTGAAGATACCCTTGTTATATTTGCAAAGATAATGAAAATAGAAGTGACCTAATATCAGATATTAAAGTACCGGTACTTTTGAACATTTTGGAGCAAAGGGAGAAATTTTGCAGCACAGTTTATTTTCACAGTGACCTTTTGTTACAGTGTTGGCAAAAAATTGTTTTTTGCAAAAAGTGGTCTGAAGATGATGATTATCAGTGGTTTATAAATCTTAATGTATTTCTTTCAAGTTTGCCTTATTCACTCTTTACTTAGCAACAAAATGCTAGACAGATCGAAATTAAAAGCAGTTTCAGACTACAACATAGGTGTGGTTCAAATAGGGAAAACTTTCTTAGAAAGGGTAGAAAACATTGTGGAAAAAGGAGAAAATGCTGGTACCAGCATTTCTTCTTTTCCCACAATTTTTTCTAAAGGCTTTCTTCTTCAGGGCCTTTAAAACTCGGGACTGTGTGGTAAAGAGTTAAGGTATTTATCATAAATGTATTCAGTCCAAATTCTTTGATGTGCAGAAATGAAAAGTCGTATGCATCTTTTAGTAATTTCATGTTTTTCTTTATTTTCAGGTAAAAACAAGTCATGCCTTTTATACAGCGTATTGTTGACCCTACCCACGTGAGTCGGGTGGAGGTACACAAATCTATTTCCAATGAACTGGAGTGTGTTACAAACCATTCTCTTGCCAATGTTATACGACAGTTGAGCTCTCTTAGTAAACATGCAGAGGATATGTTTTCCGAGCTATATAGAGATACAACTATGTTCTTCAAGAGAGCAAATGACCTTAACAGTAGGGTTGAACATCTAAGAGTAAGGGTCACTCAACTGAACCCCACAGAGGAAGTTGGTAAGTTTTATAAGTAATGTTTCAGGGAATAATGTTTGTTCTTACAGAGCAACTTTAAAATATTTGAAGTGACCAGACTTTTTGAAATATTGAATCATGCATCTTCGCAAGCCATGGATACTAGGGTAGTACCCTTGGCCGCTCGCCTCTTTAAAAATCGAAGCTCCCGCTGCGCCTTTTCATTGGATGCGATCAAAACCCATCGCGTCCAATCAAACCATCCGTAACAAGAAATCTTTCGCAAAACAGAAAACAATAATGGCGGCGCCCATCAAAAACGAAAGTTGTCGTGTTTGTGACGAAATTTGCCAAAAAGGAGTAGACGATCGATATCTAGTGAGTTTTTTTTTGTTTACGATCAATTATGTGAAGTATTAGGACGGGTTCCATAGCCAAATGATTGCGTCTGTTCGTCTTGTTTTGGTGTGATGAATCCGAAAGCGCAGCCATATTTGATGCATAACCAACCAATTTTATTACGAGCATTTTGATTTGTCAGAAATAACATTAGCAACGGTTACGCAACTCGTGATATTCGACAGGTGGCGCAGCGGGTGTTTCGATTTTTAAAGAGGTGAGCGGCCAAGGTACATAACGAACAAAGTGGAGTTAGTATCCTTGGTTTGCGAAGATGTGAATCATGTAAAGTAGGTAATATATTCAAAATGCTATGAGGGTTTTTGATCGCATTTGATTTATCATATACATGCCTGTTTTTTTTGCCTTGAAAATGTATCCTAAGCTTGTTACAGGCAAATCTGTCTTAGAAACCACTACCTACAGTCTGAAGGTTTCTGCTCCGATGCTATTTTAGTTACTCTTCTTATGAGCCAAAGGAAGAAAGCCTTTAAAAATGTTAAATGAGAAATGGATGATGCAATCTTATTAACACTGGCTATTTCTTCTGTCCCATCGAATATGAATGTGATCATTTGAGTTGCCAGATTTGTCATATGCAAATGCTTTCAATGAAAAAAATCTATAGCTCTGATGGTTGGTATAGAGGTAAAGTATTTTTCATCTTTTCAGCCTGTAAAAAAAAAATAATAATATAAAGAGGTATATTTTATTTACAAATACATGTTTGTTTAGATCCAGTATCAGGCAAAGCATTCTGTGTATGTTAATTTGATTTTTAAAAACAGAAACAAAATAAACTAATGTTATGTTTGGCTCTTTAAAAACTAGCTTCTGTTTGTAGTATGACAATTTTGCAAAGAAATGATACCAAAAAGACTTGATACGTTTGATCTTAATTCTTGAAAGGATTAACTGAGTTAACCCATTACCACACAATCCCTACTTTTGACGCCCCTGAGAAAGAAGCCTTTAGAAAACACTGTGGGAAAAGGAGAGAATGCTGGTAACCAGCATTTTCTCCTTTTCCCACAATGTTTTCTACCCTTCACAAAACAAATTTCAAATTTTCAGTCACTTTTATTTTGTCGTCTACAAATGCTTTTGATTTGGACACGCCTAAAATATTGTTGTTTGGTAATGAGTTAAGAGCATTTGGAACTCTATAGTACATGTATCTCTTTTATTGCTTTTCTGTGTTACAGTTCAGTTACAAGATATACATCTTCGAAAGCCATATAGAAGCTCTAACCAACATGATCAACAAGTTGTGTCGCGAATAACCATACCTCAAGCTATACAGGACATGTACCTGGTCTGTGAGAAGCCTCCAGCTTTAGATAAACTCAACAAATATAGGTACAAACAATTTTACCATTGCAGACTACCGTTTTTAGAAATCTATAGTGACAAAAAGAGAAATTGCTTATCTCTTTTATATGTACCTGTACATGTACATCTGAATTAAAATATTTGAAAAAGTACGATTTACCAAACTTAAGCTGGATATATTTTCTCCCTTCCTTTAGATTGGACCAATTGGCAGATGACAAATTCATTTCAGTTGAAGGGATGAATTCCGTCTTGGAAATGGTAGAAAACATTGTTGAAAAAAGAGAAAAGCTTCTTACCAGTATTTTCACTCATCCCCACAATGTTTTTTAAGACCCTCTGCAGGGTCATAAAAATGCAGGGTTATTCGAAAAAGGGTTAATGGTTGGGTATTACGGATATTAGATGCAGACATCTGGCATGTTACCTTGTGTGGAATTATGCTTTGTACTGTATCATACATGCTCACTGTGCTGCCATAATACCACAGATTTTCTTAACCCTTTACCACATAACACCAACTTTTAATGACCCAAGAAAGAAAGCCTTTGAAAACACTGTAACCTGTATTTTCTCCTTTTGCCATCATATTTTCTATCTTTTCCAAAACATATTTTTATTTTTTAGTTGCATTTATTTTGTTGTCTGGAAATGCTTTTAATTTGAACTAGTCTAAAAATTGTTTGTTTTGTAAAGAGTTATTATAATTTCTGTCAAAGCTCTTTAGGTCTATTTTTTTGTCTGGGAAGTAGCAATAATCAGAAAACAAACTAGCATTTGGTTGCAGAGGATACCTTAGATTCAAAGTCAGACTTGCTGTTCACAAAGATACCATAAGAAAATGGGCACTCGGCCATTTGCGTAAAGTGTCGTCTTGGATGAGTCTGCGCAGTCCACATGGGCTAATCTGAAGCAACACTTTCCATTTTTATGTAATTTTCTGTTTTGCACAAGTCTACTGAAGAACAAAATCTCATGTAGACTTAGAGTGCTGTCTCACATTAGCCTGCCCGGACTGTGCGGGCTGATCCGAGACGACACTTTTTGCGTGTTGCATCCCATATGATGTTGCTTCTAGCCGGGACAAAATTGTTCGATATTTCTGCTTACAGAGAGGATGGCAAAGACTGTATGAAATTTTACACAGATCCTTCGTATTTCTTTGAATTATGGTTTGCCGAAATAAAGAAGGATATTGATAAACAGAAAAAAGAATTGAAGATGAAGAAAGGGAGAAAAGTAAGTTCAAGGCCTTATAATTCAATATTAGTTGTTTTCATGAATATTGGCGAGTTCTGATTGGCTGAAATATTTTTTTCATAGCTCCCTGAAAAAAGAAATTTCAGCATAGCCGGGACTACTTTTGCAATAATGTAAACAAACATGATATGAGATTTCATAATGGTTTTCTTTCTGATCTTTATCAAGTCAGAAGTTCAAATTGCTAGCTGGATTCATTTTCTCTTAATACTGAAAAAAATTTCCAGCAGTAAATTCAACGAGAGAGCTGAATACTCATTATGACTTTGCTGGGTTCTAACAATCTTATTTTCAACTTAGCTCTAGATATTGAACCTGAGTTACCTCTAATGATAAATCTACTGAACCTGCAGATAAACAATACTATAATGACATCACAAATTTATGTCATTGTTATGTCATGAACCAGCAGTTTTACCGTGCTATGAATTATGAATGAAATGGACATTAAATGAATACGCAATGTTAGATTTTCAATGATAAAAAGCAGTTAGTATTTTTCAGGTGCATATTTGTTGGTTGTGATATTGAATTATAAGGAATGAAGAGGTATGAAAAAAAAAACGCTTATCACACTGTTGTATGAAACTGCCCAAACTATTTTCTCTATTTCGCGCTATTTCGTGCTAAGTTTTTACCCTTCAACATTTTACCACAAATCCAGAGTTTCAATTATTACAGTGGCAAAAATTTTCAGAACAATTTTGAGAAAATTCTAGTCACAGACTTTGTGAAATTTGGACAAGTTTTAAATACTCTTGGATGGTAAAGAGTTTAAACAAATCCTATCTTGTATAATTTTGATGAGCCATGCTTTGTGAAAAGTGACCTTAACCCTTTACCAAACAAGCCCTGGTTTTTACGTGTCTGCAGTAAAAGTCTTTTGAAGACACTGTGGGAAAAGGAGAAATTGCTCGTAATGAGCAATTTCTCCTTTTTATACGCCTGTCGAAGACGGGACGTATTACAGGATCACCCGTGGCGGGCGGGCGGGCGTCCGGGCGGCGTCCAGTTCTTTGTCCGGAGTATATCTCCAAAACTATTCTAGCTAGGGTTATGAAATTTCACGGGTAGATAGATCTCATCGAGGGGGAGTGCAGTGCCCAGGAATCATAACTCTTGCTTGCTTAATTTTTGAGTTATTGCCCTTTGTTGTTTTTCATACTTGAATTTTGTCCGGAGCATATCTCCAAAACTATACTACCTAGGGTTATGAAATTTTATGGGTGGATAGATCTCATCGAGGGGGAGTGCAGTGCGCAGGAATCATAACTCTAGCTTGCTTAATTTTTGAGTTATTGCCCTTTGTTGTTTTTCATACTTGAATTTTGTCCGGAGCATATCTCCAAAACTATACTAGCTAGGGTTATGAAATTTCATGGGTGTATAGATCTCATCGAGGGGGAGTGCAGTGCGCAGGAATCATAACTCTTGCTTACTTAATTTTTGAGTTATTGCCCTTTGTTGTTTTCCATACTTGAATTTTGTCCGGAGCATATCTCCAAAACTATACTAGCTAGGGTTATGAAATTTCATGGGTGGATAGATCTCATCGAGGGGGAGTGCAGTGCACAGGAATCATAACTCTTGCTCACTTAATTTTTGAGTTATTGCCCTTTGTTGTTTTCCATACTTGAATTTTGTCCGGAGCATATCTCCAAAACTATACTAGCAAGGGTTATGAAATTTCATGGGTGGATAGATCTCATCGAGGGGAAGTGCAGTGCACAGGAATCATAACTCTTGCTCACTTAATTTTTGAGTTATTGCCCTTTGTTGTTTTCCATACTTGAATTTTGTCCGGATTATATCTCCAAAACTATACTACCTAGGGTTATGAAATTTCAGGGGTGGATAGATCTCACCAAGGGGGAGTGCAGTGCACAGGAATCATAACTCTTGCTTGCTTAATTTTTGAGTTATTGCCCTTTGTCGTTTTCCATACTTGAATTTTGTCCGGAGCATATCTCCAAAACTATACTAGCTACGGTTATGAAATTTCATGGGTGGATAGATCTTATCGAGGGGGAGTGCAATGTGCAGGAATCATAACTCTAGCTTGCTTATTTTTTGAGTTATTGCCCTTTGTTGTTTTTCATACTTGAATTTTGTCCGGAGCATATCTCCAAAAGTATACTACCTACGGTTATGAAATTTCATAGGTGGATAGATCTCACATAGGGGCAGTGCAGTGCACAGGAATCATAATCCTTGCTTGCTTAATTTTTGAGTTATTGCCCTTTGTTGTTTTTCATACTTGAATTTTGTCCGGAGCATATCTCCAAAACTATACTAGCTAGGGTTATGAAATTTCATAGGTGGATAGATCTCATCAAGGGGGAGTGCAGTGCATAGGAATCATAACTCTTGCTCGCTTTATTTTTTTTTTTCATACTTGAATTTTGTCCAGTGCATGCCCCAGCTTTACAACTTGGGGTCAGACGGGCGTATCTTGCGACAATTTGCCGCTCTTGTTCCACAGTGTTTTCTACCCTTTTTGAGAACTTTCTGGCATTTTCTCCAAATCTAAAATTGTCTTCTGCTAACTGTTTTGGTTTGGAAGAGTCCAAAATTTGGCATATGGGAAAGGGTTAATATACCTGCAAACAGCATAGACCCATGTCACCCTGTGCAGGCTGACATGGGCCAAAACATTTTGCTATTGAACAATTACATGTATCTGCATGCCAAAGGAACATTCTACCTCAAGATCCACTCTGTTGTTGGGCAAAATGGATTTTTACGCCACACTCATACAATGGCTTGCTAGGTAAAATGCAATAAATCTTTACCACACAATGCCGACTTTCGATGATCATGAGAAAGAAGGCCTTTGACAACATTGTGGGAAGAGGAGAAAATGCTGGTAACCAGCGTTTTCTCCCCACAATGTTTTCCATCCTTTCCAAATTGCATTTCAATTTTAATTCACAGTTAGTTTTTCTTCTGCAAATGCTTTCAATTTGGGCTAGTCCAAAATTTTGTCTTTTGGTAAAGAGTTAACCCATTACCACACAATCCCTACTTTTGACGACCCTGAGAAAGAAGCCTTTAGAAAACATTGTGGGAAAAGGAGAAAATGCTGGTAACCAGCATTTTCTTCTTTTCCATCGAGGTTTTCTACTCTTTACAAAACAAATTTTAAATTTTTAGTCACTGTTATTTTGTCGTCTGCAAATGCTTTCAATTTGGACAAAAAGCCTAAAATATTGTCGTTTGGAAATGAGTTAAGCCCCATCTTGCAAGAGCATGGCTCTTTTAATATTGTCATTCATAAAGACTTTAAAATTTGGATAAGTCCGACTTGTTTTGATACGGTATAGAATTCACTATGATTGTATTCTGATGTGTTTACAGCATAGGTCACCACCCTCTAACAAACAAGTGAAGCCAAAGGAAGTTGTAACGAAAGCAAAAAAATATCAAGATAAAAGTATGGGACGTGAGTTCGAAAGTGACTATCAAGTTCCTAATATTAGGACAGGTGGAAATAAGCCCATTCCACAAGGTTATCAGAAAACATCTAGCCATCGCCCAGAAAGTCTGGAAGGGTATTCTAAACAAAGTGAAGACTCTAGTGTAGTACAAAATAATACACATGAAATGGGTAATCATACAGACACTAGGCAAATGAATGGACCTTATAGTGAACATTATCAAGTGCAACCTCCCAATGAATATCTTCGAAATCAAAGGCATTCTCAGAGGACTCCAAATGCTCAAAATCAAAATCAGTCGCCTAAAGATAGGCGAACAAATTACAGTGTGCAAAATATTCAAAGTCCTAATCGCCCTAATGTGGCTCCCCCTCCTCCACCCCCAGCTTTAAATCAGCACAGGGGAAGCAGTATGTCGCCCCAACGGGAGAGTTTGCCCCCTCCCCCTCCTCCCCCTCCATTAGAAGATGGATCCCAATCACAACAGCACACACCACAGATGATGCGACATCAGCAGTTACACAATGTGAGTCATGGTTCCCCGAGTGGTTCCCCTGTACATCGTCAACTGAGGGACCAGGATCTACCACCGCCTCCCCCGCCTCCAGTGGCAAACACGCCTGACACCCCGGAGATGCCGCCACCACCCTCTCCGCCACCAGCGTTGGATACTTCACCGCCTCCTCCACCTCCCCCTCCTCCCCCGCCACCATCTATGTCCCCAGCAACAATGATGGCCCCAACTCCAGTGCCCCCAACTCCTTTCAACGGGCATTTAAGAAATCAGCCGGATACAGTTTCTGTATCATCAGAGAGTTCATCGACAACATATTCTAGTACAAAGGAGGTAGAACCACCACCCCCTCCTGAACCACAAAAACCAACGGGGAGAAGTGCATTACTGGAAGAGATAAGACTGGGTGACTGTAACTATCAAACTTTACTTCTGTCTGTTGGTTTTTCTATCTGTTGTTCACACCATGGGTACCTGCCCTGCTTGTGTGTGTGCGTGTGTGTCACTGCATGGTTTATGTCTGTTGAATTCAAATAGAATCTGCTAAATACACTGATCAAAATAGTAATTGAAGACAAGTAACAGGGTAACTGTCCAGCATTCTTTAACTGTTGGTCAATGTCAGACTTGATTCAAAATATGGAAAAAAAAAACAACAAATGTTGCTTTAAGAAGGAAAATTATCTAGACAAGATAGTTCAGATTCAAAACTTTTGTAATGTAACTATATAATAGAAGAAAAGAAAAGTAGTTACTGATTGTTGTAATTTTCATCGTTTTTATTCATAGAAAGGCAAAGGTATTAGCTCAGTTGGTATTCCAGAGCATAACTCCTTACCGCACAATCTCCACTTTTAACTAATAACTACCATGAGAAAGAAGCCTTTTTAAACATTGTTGGAAAAGGAGAAAGTGCTGGTAACTAGCATTTTCTCCTTTTCCCACAATGTTTTCTGCCCTTCCCAAACCAAATTTCAAATTTTCAGTCACTCTTCTTTTGTCGTCTGCAAATGCTTTCAATTTGGACAAGTGTACAATTGTGTCTTCAGTAATGGGTTAACTCTTAATACACGACAAAATTTTAGACCGGTTCAAAATGAAAGCATTTGCAGACGACAAAATAAAGGTGACTGAAAAATTGAAATTTGTTCTGGGAAGGGGAGAAAAAACACTGCAAGAAAAGGAGAAAATGCTGGTTACCAGCATTTTCTCCTTTTCCTACAGTGTTTTCAAAAGGCGTCTTTCTCAGGGGCGTCAAAAGTAGGGATTGTGGTGACTGATTGGAATGCTCAGCTGAGCGAATTTCTCTCTAAGGAGTGATGCTAGTCATTGCAACAGGATTGATTCCATTCTCACTACTGATCAGTGCTTTGGCATTTTAGTTATGTGCGAAAGTAGCAAGTGTTGTAGAAAAAATATTTGGCAAAGTATTGGTAACAAAAACTGTAGGAGAGAATTGATAGGTGCTCTAGATGTTGTGATACAAGTAGAATAATGTTAAAAACCAATAAATGATCTCAGAAACATAAATTATTATTCGATTGATTGAGAGTAGCAATTGCCAGAGAAGACATACTATAATGATTTTGTTTGAAGCATTTTGGCAGTTTGTTGAAAACACACCAAGAAAAGTATAAGTATTTGTAGGATTATTTACAAGTGTCAAGCAGATTATGTATGAAATTCAGCAGGTAAACCAAATTGCTTGCTAGCTTTGTTTTTTGTTTACATATGAATAATGGCTTTAAACCAATTATCACACAAAACGTGAATTGACATGACATAGATTAGTTCAAATTTAGTCTTTATCACACAACCCTGACTTCCATTGACACTGAAAAAGTTGACTTTTTAAATCAGATGAAGAAAAGAAAATACTGGTAACCAACATTTTTTTCAGCTCTCCGAATATTTTTTAATCTTTTTAAAATGAATTCAAATACTTTAGTGTCATTTATTTTGTTGTCTGCAAATACACTAATTATAAGGTCAGAATTTTGTTACTCAGTGAAGAGAAGGACAAAAAAAAATATGGAAAGTTAAGTATTTTCAGTGGGATGACAATTATGAAAAAAAGGGGCAACTGCTTGTAGTTAGAAATTGCTCTGTTTCTGTAGAACATTTCACTTTTTACCTTGCAGCAAAATTTTAGGCTGGCCGAGTGCAGTGCAAAGGATGGTTTATGTCCTTTATGGGGTCAAAAACATTGTAGGAAAAGGAGAAACTGCTGGTCACCAGCATTTTCTCCTTTTCCCACCAAGGTTTTAAAAGCCTTTCTCAGTGTTGCTAAAAGTTGGGATTTTGTGGTTACAAGTATAAACCCTTTACCACATGGCAAATTTTAGACCCTTTCAAATTGAAACCATTTGCAGACAGCAGTTTGATAGTGACTCAAATGACACAATTTTTCTTTGACATGGTAGAAAACTTTGTGGGAAAAGGAGAAAATGCTGGTTACCAGCATTTTCTCCCTTTTTCACCTTACTCATTAAAGAAGTGTATCTCATGAAGGGAAAAGTGAAAAAGAAAACACTCCATTTGTTGATGACAGGAATGTTATGTAGAAGAAGGGGTTTGATTAAATTTAACAATCTATGGCGAAACAAACCTTTTGTTATGGTTTCCCAAAATTCTGTTTACATCTCTTGAAAGAAAACTTAAAAAACAATAGCAGTATTGGAAAATTACTTCCTGAAATTAAATCCCTTTTACTTCATTCAGCACTAGTGTTTATCCCCACAAAGCTGAAGGAAAAATAAACTACATTTCAGAAAAGACAAGCAAATTTTCAAGAATTGATAAATTTCTTCAGATGTTTTAGGTTTTAATATTAACAGCTTATCAATATTCTGAAATACAACATATCTCTTAGCATTGCTTTGAAAAACAACATTTCTTTTATCACAACATAAGTCATTTTTTTTTCTTCCTTCCTCTTTACAAAATGACAAAATTTTAGACTGGTCCAAATTGAAAGCATTTGTAGACAAATTAAAGACAGCTTATATGGTTAGATTATTCCTTGAAAGAGAAGAACAACATTTTGGGAAAAGAAAAAAATCCCACAGTGTTTTCAAAGACTTCTTTCCATTGTTTAGCATACCAGATAAACCCAACAGTCTGGAAAGAAGGCCGAAGTAGCTGCAATTTTGAAGGTTTCTTTTTTTTAACTGAAGTGTCTTTTGCAAGTGGGAAAATATAGATCAAAGATCACACTGATGTTGATCTACATTGATATGAAAGGCAGCACTTTAGAGTTGAAGGAGAACTTCAGGTGTTAAATATCTTATTGAGAAAGCAAACTGAAATTGAATTCTATTGTTTAATCCTTTACCCCATAAGGCATTTCTATGGTATCTCTAATTGACCCTAAATAACAGCAAGGATGAAGCTGTTTCTTATGTGTATATGACACCTTTTGATAACATAGAAAACATTGTGTCTAAAGGTGAAATTGCTCGTCACGAGCAATTTCACCTTTTGCCACAATGTTTTCTAAAGGCTCCTACAAGCAATGCGTAGAAATGCGTATCTGGAGTAAAGGGTTAAAGAGTAAAGAAGGACCCATATGCAGTTGCATATTTTATGACTTTATGACTTAAAGATATTTTTAATGCTTTTTTTTTTTTTTCTTCCTTAACCTGGTGGCTCCAGGTTGAAGCAGCACTGGATCCTCCAGATTTTTCATGGGAGTGTCCTCGGGCAAGGCACTTCGGAGCCCTAGCCTAGTAGTGGTAAAATCCAGGAAATACATAAATATGTGAGCTGTTGCCGTGATATGACAATTAATGTTTAAAGCTTGCGTAAAACTTTTATTTAAAACTGTAGCCTTAACCCTTCCCACACAATGACGACTTTTGACGCCCCTTGGAAAAAAGCCTTCTGAAAACATTGTGGCAAAAGGAGAAACTGCTGGTTACCAGCATTTTCTCCTTTTCCCGCAATATTTTCTATCCTGTCATTAAACAGTTGCACCAATTGAGCCACATTGAAATTGTCATCTGCAAATGCTTTCAATTTGGACAGGACTAATATTTTGTTGTCTGGTAAAGGGTTAACTTGCAGCCAGAGTTTTAAAGTTTTCAAATTTAGTTTTGTTCTCTTTCTTGCACTTTCCTGTATTGAAAAGTAACATTGCTCTGAGATATGTTGTATTGACTTGTATGTGTTGAGAGGGCAGGTACCTGTGCTTTTGTATGTGTGTCTCACTGGAGTGCTTGTGACGTGTGGCTTTTATTTTAACCATGTTCCTTTTCATGTATGAGAATTTGGCCGGAGGTATCTTTATACCTCTAAATTGTCAATGGCAGATACATGTAACATAAAGCTTTGTCAGTGTTTGTTAGTGCTAGCAATAGTTGATTAGTGCTATAAATTCATAAGCAAGGTAAGAAAATAGGTTAGAGCTTCATTTGAAATAATATTTTCATCTCACAATTGCACCTTATAACAACCTTGACAAAGAAATCGTTCGAACTTACTGTGAGAAAAGGAGAAAATGCAAGTAACTAGCATTTTCTTATTTTAGCTCAGTATTCCTATCCTGTCAGAGACAGAAGTTGCCAATTTAGCAACAATTAAATTTATTGGCTGCAACCATCTTTAGTATGGTCTAATCCAAAAGTTTGTTTTGTTAAGAGTTAACCCTCTACCAAACAATCCCTGGTTTTTACGACCCAGAGATAGAAGCCTTTTGCTTTTGAAAACATTGTGGGAAAATGAGAAAATGCTGGTAACCAGCATTTTCTCCTTTTCCCACAATATTTTCTACCCTGCTGGAAACAAATTTCAATTTTCGAGTTGCATTTATTTTGTGGTCTGCATGTGCTTTCAATTTGGACCAGTCCAAAATTCTGTCGTTTGGTAAAGGGCTGAAGGTGTATGAGAGCTATAATATCATAATTTTGATTTATTTTTTTAGACAGGTAAAGCTGCATGCAATAACTTGCCCTGTACTCATTTTTGAACGGACAAATTGCTGGAATGATACATTAACTCTTTACCACATAGGCAAATAATAGACTGTCCAAATTGAAAGCACTTGCAAGCGACAATTTAAACATAGCTCAAATGATGGAATTTGTCCTTGCTGGAGTAGAAGACATTCGGGAAAAGTAAAAAAAATGCTGGTTACCATCATTTTCCCCTTTTTCCACAATGTTTTCAAAAGGCTTCTTTCTAGGGTTCTTTAAAAGTTGGGATCCTGTTGTAATGAGTTAAACTTTTAATCCTTTACCACAAAACAAAATTTTACAATTTGCGCAATTGAAAGCATTTGCAACCAACAAAGAAGGTTTAGCTCGTCTGGCAAGATTTGTGTTTCACAGGGTAGAAAAAATTGTAGGAAAAGGAGAAAATTCTGCTCATTCCAGCATATTTCTCCTTTTCCCTCAATGTTTACAAAAGGCTTCTTTGACAGGGTCTGTAAAACTCGTTATTTTGTAGTAAAAGTTTAACAATTTTTCACTGTGCTCTTATGTTTTATGCTGCATTCAACGATTACCTTAAGACATGTGAAGCCAACAGCTTACTCATATCTTTCCTAAGTTATAATAATATAATATCCTGGGACTTTGTAGTGTTTTGCGTAAAGGCTTTCCAATATGACCAGTGAACTAATGAAATATTCTCTAGACAATAACAGTGCCAAACTCTGAAGAAGGCATTTGAAAATTGTGTGGGGAAAAGATGAGATGAAGAGCATTTTTCCTTTTTATCCATAAATGTGTTTTACTTTCAAAGACAGTGTCAATCTTTTTACCAAATTGAATTTTGTTGACTACTGATTTGATCATTTTGAAAACATTTTGATAAGATTTAGATGTTTGATGCGTCTCTTCCTCCCACTGTTTCCAATCACAATTAACTCATTACCAAACGACAAAACTTTAGGCTTGTCCAAATGGAAAGCATTTGCAGACGAAAAAATAAAAATGACTGAAAATTTGAAATTTGTTTTGTGAAGGGTGGAAAACATTGTTGGGGAAAAAGAGAAAATGCTGATTACCAGCATTTTCTCCTTTTCCCACAGTGTTTTCTAAAGGCTTCTTTTTCAGGGGGCGTCAAAAGTAGAGATTGTGTTGTAATGGGTTAATTGCATTAACTCTTTACTAAACAACAAAAATTTAGATGAGACTGAATTGAAAGCATTTGCAGGCAACAAGATAAAGGTGACTCACAAGATGATTTCTGTCTCTGATAAGTTTGGAAAGAATCTGGGAAAATGTGAAAATAATGGTTTAATACCAGCATTTTCCCATTTTCCCACAAAGTTTTCAAATGCATTCCTCTTTTATAGTTGTTGAAATTCAGGTTTGTTTGTTAAAAAGTAAGAAATTTAAAGAGTGAGAAAATCCTATCTGCTTTTTATTTGGTCACAAAAAGTTGAAGAAAAAAGTTAACCCTTTACCACACAATCCTGACTTTAAACCACCCTTAGGGAGAGGCCTTTTGAAAACATGATGGTAACCAGCAGTTTCTCCTTTTCCCACAGTGTTTTCTACCCTTTTATTGGCATTTTATTATGTTTGAAGTAACATTCAATTTGTTGCTTGCATAATGCTTTCGGCTTGGCCAAGACTGAAATTTTGTTGTGTGGTAAAGGTTTTAGGAAGGATTCTTATTGATTGAAGTTGCAATAATCTTTATTAACCCTTTACTGCATAGATACTCACTTCTACGCATTGCTTGTAGGAGCCTCAGGAAAACATTGTGGCAAAAGGTGAAATTGCTCGTCACGAGCAATTTCACCTTTTGCCACAATGTTTTCTATGCTATCAAATGGTGTCATATACACATAAGGAACAGTCTCATCCTTGCTGTTATTTAGGGTCAATTAGAAATACCATAGAAATGCCTTATGGGGTAAAAAGTTAACTGCAATAGAGAAATTAAGTCACAAAATCATGTACTTCTATACAACTGATATTTTGTGCATGCATGAATCTAGTTTTATTAGAGGATATAATTAGAAATTAGAATTTATATACTAGTAATAAATACATCATTTTGAAGAAATATTCAATTTGATTTTAAAGGGAATAAGAAGCTGAAGAAAACAGAGGAGAGAAAGCGGGATACAGCCCCAAGAGATAAATTTGATGTGCATGCTGTGATGACTAGGGCATTTGACATGCGACGACGAGCGATGGAAGACAGCGAATCTGATGATGAAGATGAAGAAGAAGATAACGACTGGGATGAACAAGAAACTTAGAATAGTTAGGCTTATAGGTAATATTCTTTTCTGCGCTTCTTTTACTATTGAAACCATACAAACAGGTTTGAGGCCGGCTACTTTGAAAATGTCTTTGTCATTATCTCCCGCTCGATGCATTCTATAAATACTCTTCTATCTGATTGGGCATCCTAGGTACAGAACTGAACCACTTTTCTACACGACGTTACTTTGAATTTCAAACTAAGATAAACGTTTACTCAATAAAAAGCTACCTCGTGCAATTCACTCAGCTATGATCAGCATTTTAGAGAAATCTGGAGATAAAACAGGGCTCATTTCTCCTCAAATGTATTGATAAATGCTATTTTCTTTATTGCTATTTTATAGAGCATAATATTACAGTCTGCCCGCTTTCGGGGCTAGTGATGCGTCGTATAAGACAGTCAAATCTTTGAAGAATATGACATACACAGACAACAGTGTCTTTGTAAATTATGGATGACTAATACAACATTTGAATCATTGTTTGATACATAAATGCATGATATTACCCATATGTGACAATTGGTCCCTACAGGGCACAAAAGGTCATCTGCATAATGTAATGAGTAGATATTGGAAGCAATCTCTTTGGAAAAAAAATTAACATTACTTTCTCTTCTCTCTCTTTCAGGTTTAAATTTATAGAAAAACAGATCTTAACAGTTCGATGTGCTAAACTTGTAGAATTCCCCCCTTTGCAAAGTGTGATACCTTGTGTTGAGACAAGACACAAAGTAAGCGTAGCTGCCAGCCATGGAATGTTTGTTTAGTAACATATATAATTGGACTTCCAGAAGAATGTTCTTGTCTTTATGTGTAATTTTACTTGTTTCATATTATTGTCCAATTCTGTACTTACAATAAATGTCTGTTTACCCTTTACAACACAATCCTGAATTTGAATGACCCTGAGGAAAAAAAAAAGCTTTTGAAAGTATTATGTAAAAACAAGAAAATGCTGGTAACCAGCAATTTTTTCTTTTTCAACAATGTTTTCTCTTTTATTAAAAACCAAGTTTCATCACCAGAATCATGTTTAGTTTCTCCTTTAAAAATGCTTTTAAAGTGTACGAGTCATGAATTTTGTCATGCTGTAAAGGGTTAACCCTCTACCATATAATTTCAGCTTTTGTAAAGACAATGTGGAGGAGAAAATGCTATTAACAATTATTTTATCTATTTTCCACAATATTAAATGATTAAGTCACAGTTGTGAGTTATTAAGTCCAAGGAATAATTGCCCGCCCGGGTGGCTCAGTGGTGAGCGTGTCGGACTCATGACCTGGTGGTTGTGAGTTCGATACCCGGTTGAGGCGAACTTCCTTTCCGGCGTATTTTCGCCTCTCACCTCTGCTGAAGCATGTGAGAAAAGTAGTCGGTGGCTATGGAAAGAAAGTAGTGTAAGTACCGGTGTGAGAAAGCCAGGAAACACATGTGCGTCACCGACCGCCATGATATGACCTTAGCTGTTAAACTGGCGTTAAACCACAATACAACAACAACAACAACCAAGGAATAATTACCTTTGGCTATTGCCGTCATAGTTTATTTACTGTGCCTAATAACCCTCAACTGTGGTTTATTGAATAACAAACAGTGATAGAAAGAAGATTATATTTTTTTTGTACTTTGACCACAACAAGCAACTTTTTCATATCAGAAATTAAGTTAAAACATATTGTTTTCAAATATGATGCAATTTATGCTTATCAAGTTTTGTAACTAATTTCATTTTTCCACATGGAAATGGGGTTTTGCTTGATTCAGTGCCTAAGTTTAGGAGTTATAACATAAAGGCCCTGTGTCCAAGCCTCATTTTCATGATTGAATCTATTCTGTCAGTGCCTTTAGACAAGATATCTTAGACCCTGGCATTGAATTCATGAAACTCATGATATATCGGCATAAGATTCAACATTTGCACTGTTGCTGTGATATGACTAAGATAATGTTGAAAGCAGCACAAAACATCATTCATTCAGTCACTTAAGAATTCCTAATGTTCTTGGATTTAAGATCTATGGCCCCCCTAACTCTCACATTAACCCTTTACCAAACGACAAAATGTTAGACCCCTTTGAATGGAAAGTATTTGCAGATGACAAAATAACATGGCTCAAAGATTGAAACTTGATCTTAGAAGAGTAGAAAACATTTTGGGAAAAGGAGAAAATGCTAGTTACTAGCATTTTCTCCTTTTCCCACAATGCTTTCAGAATGCTTCTTCCTCTGGGCCATAAAAACCAGGGATTGCTTGGTAAAGTAAAGACGGAAGTTGCCAAGACTGGGCTAATAGCCTTTATGGATATATGGTTGTTATTCGACATTTACTTTAGTGAGTTTATGGTCCTAACTGCAGTATGAGAGGGAAGTTGGTAAGATTGGCTGAATAGCCTTCATGAAAATGTTAATGTTACATGGTATTTATCGAAGATGAGGGGTTGTAATCCATAACCCTTTCCCAAACAAGCCCTAGTTTTTATGTGTCTGCAGTAGAAGTCTTTTGAAAACACTGTGGGAAAAGGATAAATTGCTTGTAACGAGCAATTTCTCCTTTTCTCACAATGTTTTCTTCCCTTTTTGAGAACTTTATGCCATTTTCTCCAAATCTAAAATTGTTGTCTGCAAACTCTTTCGGTTTGGAAGGGTCCAAAATTTAATGTTTGGGAAAGGGTTAATATTTGCAATATATCACCGTATGAAATAGGTTCAGGTTTCATATCACCCATTCAAGTTCAGCTTTTGTTGCTGTATTCACTTTCCTTTCTTTTAATATCTCAAATTCTAAATTAAAGACTTGAACATATGGGTTCATATTATGCCTATATGGGTTCATATTATGCCTTATTCTCCAATATTTGTAAAATTTGTAAGTAACACAACTATTAATTGTTGAAACCAAATGGTATAGCTAGTCAGAAGTTATTTTACTTTCAAATATAGAAAAAAAAAAAAACTCTGGAGAATAAGTCTGAGAATATTCTTAAGAAGTAGGTTAACCCATTACTACCCAATTCCAGCTTTTGATGACCCTGAGAAAGAAGCCTTTAGAAAACATTGTGAGAAAAAGAGAAAGTGCTAGTAATTTTTCTACTCTTTACAAATTTCAAATTTTCAGTTACATTTATTTTTTCATCTGCAAATGCTTTCTATTTGGACAAGCCTAAAATATTGTCGTTCGGTAATGAGCGAACCCATTACCACATAATCTCTACTTTTGATGCCCCTGAGAAAGAAGCCTTTAGAAAACATTGTGGGAAAAGGAGAATGTTTTCTACCCTTCACAAAACAAATTTCAAATATTCAGTTACTTTTATTTTGTCGTCTGCAAATGCTTTCGATTTGGACAAGCCTGAAATATTATTGTTTGGTAATGAGTTTAAGACCCTGATTGACAGAGGCATTCTGTTGCATCAATCAGATGGCTGATCTTGAAGATTAGAATTCACTCTGTACAAAAAACAAATTTTTGGACTGGACGAAATTCAAAGCATCTGCAGATAACATATTAAGTCTTGGGAATATGATGATTTATGACTTAGATAGGGTAGAAAATATTTATGGGAAAAGGAGAAAATGCTAGTTTCCAGCATTTTCTCCTTTTTCCACATTTTTTGTTTAAAAGACTGGATTGTGTAGTAAAGGATTAATTCAGAATGGTAAATGGATACAGCTCTTTTCTTTAACTGTAATAGTTGTTATTGCCAAGTTGTAATGGGATCAGGTTGTTGTGCTTTATGTTAAGTATCTATTTGAATAGTGGAAGGGTATAGTAACCAGATGTGTGGGATGGGGGTGTTAGGGTATTTTTGACCCTTCTTACATTTTATCAATCACACCCCTTTATATTATTCATTACAAGAATATTGTTAGAGTTGGTCTCTCCGTTGTTCACAATGTTCAGCTGTGGTTGTACATGGTTGTTTTCATGGCCCTTAAGCCGCTAAGCATGACTCGCTGACCTTTTGCAGACAGATTAGATCAAGATTAGACTGCACAGAATTCTGTGCAGTCTGATCTCTGATCTACAATGTCCATTAAAGAGATTTTTTTCTCAAAAGAATATGTTTTGAAGTGGCATTATTGAGGTTTTTACTATCGACTTGAAAGTTTCTTTTAACCCTTTACTCTATAGATCCTTATATTTACGCATTGCTTGTAGGAGCCTTTTGGAAAACATTGTGGCAAAAGGTTAAATTGCTCATTACGAGCAATTTCACCTTTCGTCACAATATCTTTTATGTTATCTAAAGGTGTCATATACACATAAGAAACAGCTTCATCCTTGCTGTCATTTAGGGCCAATTAGAGATACCATAGAAAAGCCTCATGGGATAAAGGGTTAAGTTATATAACAGGATAAGGGTTATTTTAATTTGCAAATAATTATTTCCAAAGGCATCTGTGGCAAGATTGTGTGCTTTTGCAGACATTGTAGCTGAAGAGGAGGCTTCACATTCTGTGTAGTTTGAGGTTGTATTTAGCCCTGTTCATCATTTTGATATATCTACATTATTGGGTTAAACTTCTGTTGAAATATCCTTCCAGTTGATATAGCAGTAACAATATGAATGTAATTTCATCATTGACCAGCTGTTACATAAACCTGTATTGGTTTATATAGAACTCTTTTCCAAACCTTACATAAGGAGACATAAGTAGGAAGCATTTACCGATAGCCAAGAAAACAATATGGCGAAAATGATGTGATTTGTCCAAGAGTAGAAAACTTTGTGGGAAAAGTTGTTTAGCTGCACATTCTCTATTTTCCCATAACATTTCCTAAAACCTTCAGGGCCTCCTCAAAATAGGATCATTTGGTAAAGGTAATACATGTGATTTGTCATCTACAAATGATTTTAGTATGGGCAAGTCTGGGGCCATATTCACCAACCATTCTTAACTCACTACCAAATGACAAAACTTTAGGCTTGTCCACATCAAAAGCATTTGCAGACGACAAAATAAAAGTGACTGACAATTTGAAATATGCTTTGTGAAGAGTAGAAAACACTGTGGGAAAGGGAGAAAATGCTGGTTACCAGCATTTTCTCCTTTTCCCACATGTTTTCTAAAGGCTTTTTTTCTAAGGGGCGTCAAAAGTAGAGATTGTGTGGCAATGGGTAATTAAGAATATTGTTTGTCTTACTCTTCAAGACTTTCTTAATTTGAAAATAACACAACTTCTGATTGGCTAAGCCATTAGCCAGTCAGAAGTTGTGTTACTTTGAAATTTAGAAAATTATGGAGAATGAGATTATTAACCTTTTTGAAGAATGGTTGTTGATGTCGAAACTAGATTTTTGTTTGTCAGGTTGATTTAGATTTCTAAACTGACCAGTGGGTGACTATTGGAAAATACATGGTATGGCTGGTCCAAAAAAGGAGCATAAATGTCTATTGTGAATGGATGCTTGGTTTTTCATTTCATATTTATCATGTATATGTACTGTATCTGTCATTTTGATAATAGACTTATACAAGGCATTTTCTACTAAACACATACTTGTAAGTGCAATATTTGTATATATATGTGTGTTTGTACAAATGTTTGCATAAGTGGGAATTACTATTTCTTGTTAGATGATAGTGTCCTCTATTGATATAGTCAAGTAACTCTAAGACCGGTACATTGTATTGTGGTTACACTTAAAAACAACTACATTGTATTATGATTAAAACGCAAATATTTACTAGACAACACCTTCTTAAATCCATCTAGATTAGAAGCACTTGCAGAAGGCATATTAAACCAAGTGTAAATGATGCAATTTGGGTTGGAAATGATAGAAAATATTGCAAGAAAGTGTGAAAATGGTGATTACAAGGACTTGCTACTTTTCCCACTATGTTTTTTAAAAGATTTGTAGCCTGTTGTCCAAAAAATGCAAGACTGTGCCATGAGCAGTTATGGGTTGTTTTGTTATCATATTTCTGTTAATCCGTAATTACCTTAACAATTATAGTTGCTTTTTGGCCAGTGTAAATCAAGATCTAAATGCACAAAACATGCAGTCTTAGAATTGATTTGCACTGTCTGTCTTGCTGAAACACTGCAGACAGAAGCAACTATGAAATTGTACTTTTTTTGGCCATATTGTGAGACCAAAAATGTTGATTTGATTTATTAGGCAAGTATGGTATAAAATTTATGCATGGATTACGGACTTGTAATTTATTGTTCCTCGAAGAGTGGAAACCCTTGTGAGGATAGGAGAAAATGATCTTTTCTGACTATGTTCTCAAAGCCTTTGTTTCTTTAGCTTATTGAAAATCAGGAGTAACTTGCAAAATATCATACACTACAACTTTTTCTTTGTCAAAAACATTTTTAAAATCCATTTATTTCAAGGGCTTATAGCTCCACTGGCCAAAGGCCAGCAGGCTTATGTCATGGCCTGGTGTCCATCGTGCGTGCGTGCGTCTGGCCGTGTGTTAGCTTTTATTTCAAACATTTTCTGAAACTACCCATCCAAATTTAATGAAACTTCACAGAAATGATCCTGCCATGATCCCCTTTAGAATTTCTTGAAAGAGTTTGATTCCTTCAAAAACTCTGGTTGCCATGGCAACTAAACTGAAAAAAAAAAACAAAAAAAAAACGTTTTTAAGATTCTTCTTCTCTGAAACCACAAAGACCAGGGCTACTGAATTTGGCATGCAGCTTTATCTAGTGGAACTTTAACAAGTGTCTTCATATTATAGGCCTGGAGTCAAAATTGGCACCATTCCAGGGATCACAAGTTTAACATGGGCTTCAAAATGTAGTCACTTCAATTGTTAACATGAATCAAGGAAAATAACTGTTTATAAAGGATAAGGTATGTTATTATTTACCTTCCTCGAGAATCAAACTGCAGCAATGATTGGTGCTAGATATCAAGTTTTTTGATAGAAAATATTCTGTTTTCTGGGAAAGTGATTCATTTTGATACTAATAGTTATGCTCACATGAGTGGAATATTAAATTCAGAGTAAGATTTCTGATATTCAGATTTTTTCCCCAAGAACTTTCATGCCAATGAACTAACCTGCTTGTATTGCTTGACAGTGTTCATTGTTTTTGAAGGTCCTCTTTTTCAGGGTTATGAACACTTCAATTTGTACAGTAAAGGGTTAAAAAGCCAGTGGAGCGATACAGGGCCTCTTGCTTTTTTTTTTCAGTTTCATGGAGAAGTATTTGTGTGTTCAAAATATTTCTAACTTAGTGTCTCTGTTTTAGATTGTACTGAAATATTTGTCACCAATTATATAGACAGGTATATATAATAATATACCTTTGTGCATGTTAAATTGCCAGGTAAACCTGTTAGTTTTCAAGCACCTGTCACAGCTTAACCCTTTCCCAAACAATCCTTGGTTTATACGGGTCTGGAATACTAGCCTTTTGAAAACATTGTGGGAAAAAGAGAAAATGCTGGTAACCAGCATTTTCTCCTTTTCCCACAAAGTTTTCTGTCATATCATAGACAGAAATAATCTTTTCAGCAAGAGTAAAATTGTCGTCTGCAAATGCTTTCAGTTTGGTCTAGCCCAAAAGTTTGTTGTTTGGGAAAGGGTTAATTTGTTCTTGTGGCCAGTATAGATCAAGGTCATCTGCATAAAATTCTTTGTGAAGACATTGTGAATATGAAAACCTTACTCTACAATTATTTTGGTCTTCTAATCTGAAAATGTCTTGTTTTTTTTTCCCTGCGCTCTGTTTGTTTATATTGCCCTGATTTCTAGAACAAGCCTTTGATTTGGCATTGATCTTAGCCAATCAGAATGCTAGTTCTTGATTTAGTAATGAGAAAATACTGTCAGCCGGTTTGGAGTTAGAGATGTTTTTAAGTAATGAATGGTGACAATGCAATGTTATATACATTTTTTTAAGTGTGAAAGAGAAAGTATGTTGGAATAGGACTTTCCTTTTTAAATCTGTGTACTCCCGCTTTTTGTTTGTGACTTATAGATAAAGTGTAATTTAATCAAATTGAGCAATAAATATAGCCAGCTTCGTTTTTTTTCTTGGTTTTCCCCAGTGGAGAGGTATTGTTTCGATACTATTCTGCTGGTCAATCTCACCCGTCATGTTATCAATTTTATACTTCGCCATAAAATGGCAACAGGTTTATACTGTAACCCTCTGTCTGTCTGTCTGTCTGTCTGTCTGTCTGTCTGTGTTAGGTAAAAGTGTTCATGTGTAGCCAATAACTTCTAGATGCATGGTCTGATTCTGAAATAATTTTGCACAAATGATCACCATGGAGAGATGACATTTTTGCAACAATCATGTCAAGGTCACAGTCCTTAGTTTGAACTTGTCAACATTTGTTGCTGTAATTGTGATGACGGATGTTCCTATCTAGCCAAACGTGACATACATGGATGCATTCCTGAAACCACTGAACGTTTAACCAATCACGTTCAAGGATTTCT
The DNA here is from genome assembly GCA_943736015.1 of Tridacna crocea. Classification (NCBI taxonomy): domain Eukaryota; kingdom Metazoa; phylum Mollusca; class Bivalvia; order Cardiida; family Cardiidae; genus Tridacna; species Tridacna crocea. The sequence continues at coordinate 19,477,029 of OX031060.1, read as the reverse complement.
GATACAAGGTCAACTGTATTGATCAGAGGTCAAGTCGTATTAAGCCGGGGTCACTACCTGCATGCTATTGGAAGTAAGAAATGTGACTAGTATGGCGTGGACCGGTTTCCATGTATAGCTTCTATATAATAGTTAATTAATAATGAGTGAGGAGTGAGACTAACATCATATCTAAAATATCGTCTAACAGATTTTAATACAGAATACTTTATTACCATTGAACCTGAACACACACAGTTCATTGTTACAAACATATTTATAGCCCCGCAAAACGAATGTTTAAGGGGTATACTGGAATCAGCCCGATGGTCCTTCCGTCTGTCCATCTGTGAACAAAATACCTGTTGACTGTTTACACTCTAGCATCTACAATTATTAAGCAATCAGCACCAAACTTGGTCAAAACATATATGACTATAAGATCTTGAAAAAAATTCAGTTATAGGTCTTACCGGACTGGTACAACTGGAGTTATTTGCTCTTGAATTGAAAAGAGGAAATTGCTATATTTGACTGTTTATACTCTAGCATCTACATCTATAAACCAATCTTCACCAAACTCGGTCACCAAATATATATGACCATAAGATCTCGAATGAGTTTGACTATTGGTCTAATTGGACCAGAACAACTGGAGTTATTTACCCTTGAATTAGAAAAATTGCTTTATTTGACTTTTTAGCTCACCTGAGCACGAAGTGTGCAGAGTGAGCTATTTTGATAGTGCTGTGTCCGTCTTCAACTTTGTACCTTGTGTATGATCTAGAGACCGCATTTTTCATCTGATACTCATGAAACTTAGAATGTTTGCCTCAATGAAAAATCTGGCAAGTTCGAATTTGGGTCATATTAGGTCAAAAACTAGGTCACTAGGTTAAATCTTAGGAAAACCTTGTGTATGCTGAATAGGCCACATTTTCAGTCCGATACTCATGAAATTTAGAATGTTTGCCTCGATGGTATCTTGGATGAGTTCGAAAATGGGTCATCACAGGTCAAAAACTAGATCACTAGGTCAAATCTTAGAAAAACCTTGTGTTCGCTCTAGAGGCCACATTTCCAGTTCAAAAATCTTTAAAGTTCGCCAGAATGTTTGTCTTGGTGATGTCTTGGATGAATCTGAAAATGGGTCATGTCGGGTCAAAAACTAGGTCACCAGGTCAAATATTAGAAAAAAACCTTTTGTACGCTCTAGAGGCCACATTTTCAGTCCAAAGCTCTTGAAAGTAGGTCAGAAAGTTTGTCTTGATGATATTTCGGACAAGTTTGAAAGTAGGTCATGTTGGATCAAAAACTAGGTTACCAGGTCAAATCTTAGAAAAATGCCCTGGATGCCACATTTTCAGTCCAACACTCTTGAAAATCTGTCAGAATGAATATAAAAACCTTGTGTATGCTCTGGAGGACACATTTTTAGTCTGACACTCCTGAAACTTGTTCATAATATTTGTCTTGGTGATACCTTGAATGAGTTTGAAAATGGGTCATGTGTAGTCAAAAATAGATCACTGGGTCAAATATTAGAAAAACCTTGTGTACACTCTAGAGGCCACATTTTTCTCCTGATACTCTTCAAACTTGGTCAGAATGGTTGTGTTGGTGATGTTTCAAAAGAGTTTGATAATTGGTAATTGCCGGGTCCGAAACTAGGTCACTTGGTCAAATCTTAGAAAAACGTTTTGTACGCTCTAGAGGCCACATTTTTTGCCTGATACTCCTCAAACTTGGTCAGAATGGTTGTGTTGATGTCTCAAAAGAGTTTGATAATGGGTAATTGTCGGGTCCTAAACTAGGTCACTTGGTCAAATCTTAGAAAAACCTTTTGTACGCTGTAGAGGTAACATTTTCAGTCCAATACTCATGAAACTTAGTCAGAATATTTGTCTTACTGATATCTCAAAAGTGTTTGATAATGGGTAATGTCTGATAACAAAAAAAAAAAAAAAAAAAAAACAGGTCACTGGGAAACTAGATTGAAAATGGTTCATCTTTGGTCAATAGACTCAGGTGAGCGATTCCAGGGCCATCATGGCCCTCTTGTTTATACTGTAGCATCTATAAATATCAACCTATCAGCACCAAACTTGGTCAAAATATACATGATTATACTGTATAGTCATGGATGTGTTTCATTATGGGTCTAATTGGAGCCGAAGGACATGAGTTATTTGACAGTTCTTTTGAATAGTGCCTTAGTTAGAGCATAACTTTGTCATCTCCAGTATGATTGACTTGAAACTTGGCATTTATGTTTATTGCAAGAATATGGAGTGAAGTTTGAAAGGACCATAACCCTACCTCGTACTGTCTATGAGTTATTACCCTTTGATCCTCATTTTTAACGCATTTTCTGCTCGTCTGCAATGTGACTTTGTCATCTACAGCCTGAACATCTTCAAATTTGGTATGCATGACTGTTGAAAAATTACAAATTGCAGTGCACAAGAACCATGACTCTTCCTAGCACAATTTTTAGTTTTTCCCCTTTCACCTTCATTTTATAGCATTTCTTGCTTGTCCGGAGCAAAACTTTGTCATCTTTTAAGAATGACATGAAATCTATTATGCTTATTTTTTGCATTACAAAGTGCTGTTCACAAGAATTGTTACTCTACCTCATATTTTCTTTGAGTTATTTCCCTGTAGATGTCAGTTTTACAGCACTTAGTGCTTGTTTGGAATATAACTTTGTCATCTCAAGTCAGGAGGAATTCAAGCATGGTATGCATGTTTGTTGCAATATTAACGAGTATAGTATAGTGCGCAAGAACAATATCTGTACCTAGCAATCAACCGTGTGACTGTTTACAAAATACTACTAATTGTCTGTTTCTGTCAAAGAACTGGCGGGGGTATTAAGATAAACAAAAGTGTTACCTTACTCTCCGGACACCCAGTACTTCAATATTCGAATTTTTATATTTATGAATAAAGGATATCTTTCGAATTCGCCATACAGTGGTGAATTACACGCGGATGATTTCACGGTAATTAAACGTTTCAAAAATTTTCTGTGAAGTCTCTAAACAAGATCGCTTGTTAAAAAACCCCAAACTTCGCACGAATAATACATTATAGACACGACAAAGGCATCGAATAATTCATGCATTGTTTTTATTGGAATTTCTTTATTTTTAGTTACATGGAAAAGGTTACTCATTGCCCGGGTTGCCTTTCTTGTTAGGGTTTTAATAGCATTTTTGAAACTTCCATTACTTGTAAAGACAAGGCCTAAATAATTAAACGTATTTACCGTTTCAATTGTATACAAATTCAAAAGATTTGCTGACCCTTCTGTTCTTTTGAAATATCACCACTTTAGTTTTGCTTAAATTAACCGTAAGCTTCCATTTTTTGCAATGTTTTTCAAATATTGACTGAGTCGTCAGCAAACAAGAGCAAAAATATAGTAAGTTGGTCAAAGGTGAATGACTGGTTTGTGTTTACTTGCAAAAATAACTCTATATCATTTATATACAGTGGAAAAAGTATGGGAGTAATTGTCTCCCCTTGTAACAAGTCTACGTCACAACTATAAAACTCAGAAACATTGTTCATGTTTTTAACACAAATTTTAACATCGTCATATAACGATCGTATTACGGAAAAGTTTCCAGCTTATTTTTGTTTAAGCATTTTGCAATATATTGAGTCAAAACATTTTTGCAAGTCGGTAAAGGAACAATATAATATCTTCTTTTCTTGAAGTTGTTTATGGATAACTTTTTAATAGAAAAATGGAATGAATTGTATTGAAATTAGACTTAAATCCAAACTGTATATCGCTTACAATGTCATATTTCTTAACCCACGACTTAAGGCGTTCATTTGTCAATGATGTGAAAAGTTGTGAGAAAAAACTTGTCAGAGTTATTCCGCGATAATTGTTAGGATCTGACATATCCACTATCTTATGAACTGGTATGATCACGCCTCTTGACCCAGCTTTGAGGTATACTTGTTTGTCAAGTACATAATTGAATAGTTTGAACAAAGGTTTATCTAAATAATCTATACCAAAATTGAAATATTCATAGAATACATGTATATTGTCTGTCGAGCGTGTTTTGTACAAACCAAGGTTTTTCACGCATTTTCTTAGAAAAGTTCTTTAATTTATCAAAGTATATTTATCTTTGCTCAACATATATTGCACCGGAAGGGTCGCCAGTATATGGTTTTTATGATTTTGATATTTTTGAAAAAAATGAAAACGAAAGTCAACATTTTCAGATGCTAGGAGGGAAAGTTTTTCTTTTCAAAATTTGTCCTTTGGTACAGAGTTAAGGTATTACAAATTTAGACTTAATTCATTACCACACAATCCCTACTTTTGACGACCCTGAGAAAGAAGCCTTTAGAAAACATTGTGGGAAAAAGAGAATTATTTTCTCCTTTTCCCACAATGTTTTCTACCCTTGACAAAATAAATTTCAAATTTTCAGTCACTTTTATTTTGTCGTCTGCAAATGCTTTCTATTTGGACCAGCCTAAAATTTTGTCGTTTGGTAATGACTAAATCAGCAAAGGCTGTATAGATCAACTTTAGCTGATGAAGGCGACAGATGGTCGTGCTTCACCGCCCTTCTTATGCTGCAACGAAAGAAAAAAGACTGAATGTTCGACTGTCGTTTTTCTGTTACTTTTATTTCACGATACAAAAATGTTTATATTTTAGCAGTCGCTAAAAGATGACTAAGTTAAGAAACCCCTAGCGTTATTAGTGGTACGGTCAGGTGGCAGGAGACTTGGTGAATCATGTCGCCGCGGGCCGGGCCGAGGTGGCGACAAGATTCGACACAGCCGTGAACACGTTTCCAAGTCTCCTGCCACCTGAGCGTACAACGAATTTATTATACTGCAAAGTTCTACCCTTTCAAAGCGCGTTAAGCGAAATTTTCCCGTATTATAATCTCACGAATCGAGTATACCGTCGAAATAAGAATTCCCTTGTGAGTGCCCCGATTCAATAAAAACTGACGTCACTGAAAGCTGACGTCACTAAAGCGTGCAGTTTGGTGCATAAATGTGCAGTCTGGTTGTGTTGCACGTGTAGTCATAATTACGGGGCACTCAAAAAGGAAACTCTTTACGTGGTTTTTGCCAGGGAGCATCATTATATATGTTCCCGGCATGTTAACCAATCGGATCACGATGAATTTCGCTGTATTATAATAATAGGCCTACAAATTGTACTGTGAAGTGGCAGGGGACTGAGACGTTAAAAGGCTAATCTAATGTTCGATTAAGGCAAGTAATGATCTTTTATTTTTTTAACAAATCATAGAGCATAGAAAATGTATATAGAGTTTATTTCATCAGCTTGTGGTTAATATGGGGAAATATTTGCCAAAAAAGGGAAAGGTATGTGAAAATAACGAGTGCCCTAAGGCACGAGTTATTTTCGCAGACCTTTCCCTTTTTCGGCAAATATTTCCCCATATTGACCACAAGCTGATAAAATAAATTATATGCACGCTAAACTGATAGACCCACCAATTATTTTCGCTGTCTTAGGCTTATTCACAAATCATCCTTTGCCACACCAAACTTGAGTTTTAACGTACTCCAGGGAAACAGCTTTTGAAAACGTTGCTGGAAAAGGATAATTTACTCATTTTACCTCAAATGTTTTCTACCTTATCGCGGAAAAATTCCTTCATTTTAGCTTTCTACAATTTTACGATGAAACAGCTTCGATTTACTGGTATTCGGTTAGTTATCACGATGTTTCAAAATCAGCCTATTTCTTTAAAAAAGTCATTTATGATTTTGATGAAATAGGCGATAAATCACAACATGTTTGAATTACCACATGTTGCAAATTTTTACCGTTTTGTTTTGTCTCCGTAAATACGTATTTCAGTTTCCTCCTTGCCATTTGGTGCCTGTTAACCCTTTCCCAAACGACAAACTTTTGGACTAGACCAAATTGAAAGCATTTGCAGACGACAATTCAGCTCTTGCTGAAAGGATGATTTCTGTCTATGATAGGGTAGAAAACATTTTGGGAAAAGGAGAAAATGCTGGTTACCAGCATTTTCTTCTTTTCCCACAATGTTTTCAAAAGGCTTCTATTCCAGACCCGTAAAACCAGGGATTGTTTGGGAAAGGGTTAATCAACACTGTCTCTACATCGGGCAACAAGTATCTTTCCCTCACTGCATCAAATTTATGACTTGTACTCGTTTTTTTGGGCTATCAACTTGAAGAAGTACATTATAAGCACTGCTTTCGTTTATATCCATTTTGAAGAAAATTTTGAACAGTATTTGTACGGTTTATTTCAAAAACCTCGTAACTATACCTTTTTTGTAAACTATCATGTACGTTTTAGTTGAATATGCAAATAGAATGTTTAAACTAAGTATAGCTTCATTTTGTTTAGGAGTAAGTATTTCTATGAGGTATTTTACGCTGTGAACCCAATTAGTTCCTCTGCCATCGAGCGATAACCTATAATCACAGAGTCTCGCTCTTACCCCATAATTACACGGCCCCGTGGTTAGACGACCCTGAATAGTTAAAAGTAAAACTTCTGGAAACATCCAATCGATTTATATACTCTAAGCGTCTGCTAAATTTTTTACTTATTATAGTATGGCCCATTTTTAACTTGTGTTTCGTGTTCGTTAAAAGGTTCCCGTGATTGATTCATATTTTCCTTTTACGTTTTTTTCTCGTTTCAATATTTTCTTTTGTACTTTTGGACTTACACAGTGTGCTCCCGCATTCTGACCAGGGAAGGGGCTTTTGCTTTTTCGTCTTTTTATTGCAAGAGTCTTTTTTGGGGTCGGAGTTTGGCCCTACATTGGTTCTCTTTCAGACATATTCTTTATGTTATTTGATATCTTTCTTCATTTGTATTGCTTCCTTCCATTCTAATTGTTTTCCTTCATCCTTAATAATATGTTCTTTTTTTTCATGCTTTCCGGTAGGATATCAAGAAATAGCAGTGAAAATATTATTCGATCTTACACTGGTACCACCAGTGAAAATACTGGTTCTTGTTGCCTAGGTTAATTGCGTGTGTCTCGCATGCTACGGTTCCACGTCCGAGTCTCAATGTTTTCCCACCTTCCTAAAACACATTTCAATTCTTTAGTCACATTTATTTTGTCGTCTGCAACTGCTTTCAATTTAGACCAGTCTTAAATTTTGTCGTTTGGTAAATATTTAATGTTTGTTTTTCTCTCTGGCTGTTGAGATATATTTTTAGATTTTTTCTTGTCCCGAAATTTCGTTTTTATTTTGCTTTGCGCATTAAGAAGTAAGATTTCGTAATGCACCCATTGTTTTTTTCATCGTCTATAATGTATACCAGTGACTATTATTTCAGACGGAGTAACTTCGAGGAGTTAGAATGACCAATAGAAGTCGGAGAACAATCATCGTATGGACATTCTTTGCCGTGATCATACTAACTCTACTAGTTTTACTAGTAGTCCGAAAACAGCGACTTTCTGGTAATTTCTTTTACTTAAAATATCCCCAAAGTTTATATTCAAAATTAAAGGGAGGGTAGAGCCGAGAAGCAGGCAAGAGTTCGCTTTCCTCGAACTCTTCGTTTTTCAGTTCGTTTAAAAATAGCTTATGGCCCGTATTAATTAACCAACCATTCTTAAGAGAATTAAATGTTCCAACAGTTATTCTCCAGAATTTTCTAAATGTGAGAGTAACATAACTTCTGATTGATTGATATGGTTTAGCCAGTCAAAAGTTGTGTTACTTTCAAAAATATTCCAAAGAAATGGTTTGTGAATACAAAAGCAGGTGTATTCACAAACGCAGGTGTTAAAGTTTCTTAATCCTTAGCCAGTTGAATTAATTAATCCTTTCCCAAACGACAAGTTTTGGACTCTTCCAAACCGAAAGAGTTTGCAGACGACAATTTTAGATTTAGAGAAAATGGTAGAAAGATCTCGAAAAGGGTAGAAAACACTGTGGGAAATGGAGAAATTGCTCGTTACGAGCAATTTCTCCTTTTGCCACAGCGTTTTCAAAAGACTTTTACTGAAGACACGTAAAAACCAGGGCTTGTTTGGGAAAGAGTTAAATGAAACTTTCAGACTAAGTGATAGTAAGAACCGAGAGTTTACTTTTTAACCCTTTGCCACACAGTGTATTAACGACCCTGAAGAAAAAAGCTTTTGAAAACATTGTGGGAAAAGAAGAAAATGCTGGTAACCAGCACTTTCTTCTGTTCCCACACTGTTTTCCACTACTCCCTAAACAAATTTAGATACTTGAATCAAATCTGTTTTGTCGTCTGCAAATGCTTTCAAAATGGACTGGTCTAATATTATGTCGTTTGGTAACGATTTAAGATACATTTTTTTTCTTTCTTTGATGGGGTTAGATGTATATCGGACAATGTAGGTACAATATCAGACTGTACATTCTTCGCAGTCTAATCTTGATCTAAACTGTCCTGAAAAAAGGGCTTTGAGTCACACTTATCAGCCTAGGGGTTCAGATCTCCTTCCCAGTGTTTTTTTACTTCGATCTTATCAGGCGAGACTAAGTTATGGTAAAACTCTGGAAAGCATGAACTCATTCATCTTCGTAAGCCAAGGCTGACGATTCACTACGCTACTCCACCCTTGGCGGATCGAGCTTAATTTTTACATTCCCCCGATACGCTTTTTCATTGGATGCAGCCAGCTCTAACTGCAACGAATGAAATCGCTCGTAGCATTTCATCTTTGATAGAAATAGAATAAGATCGCGACCTTTCGAATAGAAGGTATACATACGGATGTCTACTTATCGCTTTATGTTGAATAACTACTACATGTATTCATAAGCGGTTTGTAAAACGATATTTCATTGGCTTTCAGAAATATGATGTAAAGGGGGGTAATAACCAGCATCCAATAGAGGGCGCATCGCAGGAATCTCGAAATCGGGCTCAATCAGCCAAGGTAAGATCCATGTAGTGACCGTAACCTTGGCTCGCGAAGATGGAACAAAGTGAGATGTCATCGCAATATAACTAAAACTCTGTTGACGACTATGTTAACCTTTTCCCAAACAATCCCTGGTTTTTACGATCCTGAGACAGAAGCCCTTTGAAAACAGTGAGGGGAAAGGAGAAAATGCTGGTTACGAGAAAATGCTGGTAACCAGCATTTTTTCCTTTTCCCACAATGTTTTCTACCCTGCTGGAAACAACTTTCAATCTTTGAGTTACGTTTATTTTGTCGTCTGCAAATGCTTTCGATTTGGACCAGTCTAAAATTTTGTTGTTTGGTAAAGGGTTAAACACAATCAAAATGAATTAGTCGTTCTTAACATTATAGGGCCCATCATGGACAGTTTCGAAGCCCATCTGGACGATTTAGAACCCTCTGTTGACGTGCCTAATCTTGTTTTGGTTAACGCTTACATGCGGACTGGATCATCGTACATTGGGGATCTGATGAGCTTTAGGAACGATACATTCTACTGGTTTGAGCCTTTTATGGCATCAGCTGGATGGAGTTACTTTACAACTGAAGGTTTACAATGTAATAGTCATAAGCCAAATTGTAACAAACCGTAAGTGTTCCCTGTCCACTCTGTTTTCCTTTTGATCTGCTTCTATATTTTTCCCTTTTCACGTACCTACATGTATTTTCTAGGGGATTCCCATGGCTCAGACGTGAAACCGTAGCAATGGGAGAGAAAAGTGAATTCCAAATTATCTCCCTTGTTAGATAAAACCAAAGAAACCGACTTACATCGTAGTCTTTTTGCTTGATTTCCTTTGTTTTGTTCTAGTTTTAAATAATACGTGATTCAGGACCAAGTAATAATTGGAGAATTATCAAGGGCAGAAACTATCTTTTGTCTCCCATTGTAATCAGACATTGCACTTTCGATTCCCGCTGGTTACACAGAGGCCGGGTTCCAGCCGGATCATATTGCTTTTAAGTTTTGACGTCACTTTGCCAAAAAAGAGGTTATTTGCGGAAGCCATCATCCGAATTGCCACAGATCTGTATTAGACGGAATAAGGAGTGGTAACCAGCATTTTTCTCCTTTTTCCTCAATGTTCTAAATGGCCTTTTTTTTCAGAGTCGTGGAAAGTCGGGTTTGTGTAGTACACAGTTAACTCCTCAACAAACGCCAAATTTCTAGACTTAAACCATGTACATGTATGTAGATGACAAATCAAAAGTTGCTCTTAGATGAACTTTGTCTTTGATATCGTAGAAACTTTGTGGGAAAAGGAAAAAAAAACAAAAAAAACTGCTGTTACCAGCATTTTGTCCATTTCTCACAATGTTTTTGTATGTTTTTCCTTTACAAGGTCGTTAAATAGAATGGTGTGATAAAGAGTAAACACAGAAAACGCACGAATAAGAGCAATGTCGCTACGGGTAAAGTTGACTATAAAGTTGGGAACACTGTAACCAATCCCTACTTTTGACGACCCTGAGAAAGAAGCCTTTAGAAAACATTGTGGGAAAAGGAGAAAATGCTGGTAACCAGCATTTCCTCCTTTTCCCACAATGTTTTCTACCCTACACAAATACAAATTTCAAATTTTCAGTCACTTTCATTTTGTCGACCATAAATGCTTTCGATCTGGACAAACCTAAGATATTGTCGTTTGGTAAAGAGCTAAGCCTTTTTCCAAGTAAACAAACGCTTTCTTTTTAAGGTTTTTAACTCTTTACCAAACGACAAAATTTTACACTTGTCCAAACCCAAATCGCATTTACAGACAACAAAATGAATGTGACTCAAAAATTGAAATACATAGAGGATATTTGTTTTTTTTTTTTCCGGTGAAAGATCGAAATTTATTTCATCGAGTGGACACCATCGGTAATCAGCCACTCGTGAAAATATTACCGATGGTGTTCACGAGATGAAATAAATTTCGATCTTTCACCGAAAAAAACAACAAATATTCTATTTATTTCATGCTTTTAACCCTTTATGGGAGGAGCTTTATCGAAATCCAGTACAGTTCTTTTCCGTTATTCCCCGTGGCGTACCCCTCCCGCATAGCAACGCATTACAATATTACGTCAAGCGCGAGAAATGTAAGGTATATGACGTCATATTTCCCATCTGGTTGTTAGGCACGCGCAATTGAACTAGGCGACAAGAACGTGAAAATCGGTATTTTCAGTGGTGGTACCAGTGTAAGATCGAAAAATATTTTCACTGCTATTTCTCGATATCCTACCGGAAAGCATGAAATACATCTACGTGATGCATGGTACTAAGCAAGTCATCACATAATTAGTCGGATCCATGAAATCTTTCTTATAATTGGCTTGCAACACGCGAAAAGGGACATTCGGACATTTGCGTAAAGTGTCGTCTCTGATCAGCCTGGGCACTTCGCCCAGGCTAATCCGAGACGGCACTTTACGACTACATTAGATTTCGTGCTACAGTAGACTTGCTGTAAACAGAAAATCACTTAAAAACGGAAAGTGTCGTCTCGGATAAGCCTGCGCGGACTGCGCAGGCTGATCCGAGACGACACTTTACGCAAATGTCCGAATGCCCCTTTTCGCGTGTTGCAGGCCAATTATTATAATGATGGACTGAATCATGAGGTACAATGGTCCTTTGCCATACGGGAAATATTCAACGACAAAAAAAGTTTCAGTTCAGGCCAGCCTGCGCAAACTGACCTGAGTCAATAGTTTTTCCAGACGCATTAACCCATTACCACACAATCCCTACTTTTGACGCCCCTGAGAAAAAAGCCTTTAGAAAACATTGTGGGAAAAGGAGAAAATGCTGGTAACCAGCATTTTCTCCTTTTCCCACAACGTTTTCTACCCTTCACAAAACAAATTCCAAATTTTCAGTCACTTTTATTTTGTCGTCTGAAAATGCTTTCGATTTGGACCAGCCTAAAATATTGTCGTTTGGTAATGAGTTAAGGCCCTTATCACAGAGGCTCTAATGATATTTTTCCATATAAACGATTTTCATTATTATTATTACTACTAATTTTGTAATTATTATTATGCAGTGATCCTCATGGCAAGACGGTCCTGAAAAATCCTTTGGGATTCCTCATTGATATATACAGATGTCGACTAAGCAAGTACTATACTGAATTTCTGGATCGGGTTACGGGAAGAAAGCAAGGTAATGCCGGTGATAATGCAGAGAAATGATCCTCCGCTACAAAATGACCCGGGTCATTATTCTATGTAGAGAGAAATGCCCCAGAAGTCATTTCACTACGTAGAGGAATGACCCGGGTCATTATATGTAGAGAAATAATCACAGAAGTCATTTCACTACATAGGGGAATGTCCCGGGTCATTATTCTACGTAGAGAAATGACCCAGAGGGTCATTTCTCTACATAGAAAAATGACCCGGGTCATTTCTCTACGTACAGAGAAATGACCCATGTGTCTTTCCACTACGTAGAGAAATGACCCATGGTTCATTTTGTAGGGGAGGGTCATTTCGGTCTTTCCATGCACTAATGTTTTGCTTACTACGAAACATTTATTAAAATAGCCCTGTTTTGAGAAAGGTCGCACCAAAAAGTCTAATTAAATATACGTGCATGCAGGGTTAAGCTTAATCATTTCCTAAAAAACAAGAAATATTTTTTAAAAAAAAAGACGACATTAATTTTCTAGCAAATAGGCAGGGGCCCTGTGACTAAACATGTCTTGCATTTTTTACCAATCACAAAGTTCTATTTATCCAATTGTTATCAGTGCCAAAAAAGTAGGTCAAGCAAGCACGGAAAAATGAATTTGAAAACCTTAAGGCTCCGAATCAGAATGGAACTAATGTTGTCTAGAAATCTTACATTAAAGCTTAATGATTTTATTCAGATTTTCATTAATGTTGACCGTTTGGCAGTGATATGTAGATCGACCATATATTTTAAATAAAGAGTAAGAATACAGTGCTTTGCTCTAGGTCTATCTCAAATGTAAGTACTTTAAGCAATATCGTAATTTTACTACTATATCTTTTATTGCCTTAAAACAAACATGTTTTACAGCAAATTACAAACATAAATGATAGAATTGTTATAAAGGTCTAACACTAAAATCAAAGATACTCTTGTTGTAAATACAATGAGTAATGTTACTTTCCCCAGACCACATATCTATCAATAACAAGTTTGCTTCTTTAAAAAGGAAGTCAAAAGAGGTCAGCATCAGTGTCTTAAAAATATTTTATTGGCTTTTAATTTCGATGTATCTTGGTACATGTGAAACAAACTAGCCATTAAACGAATGAGGGAAAAAATCGGTGCATATAGAAACCTTTGAAGTATTACTGTCACCTTCTTCCAGCGTTTTCAAGTCGCGTGATCTTTTCCCGCGGTGTCCTTTCTCTCTCTCTCTCATTTTTTTTAACGAAACTCTTTTTCCCCCTCAGATTTATTCAATTTGCTAAATAAAAATTGCAATTATTACAGAGATGTTTTACAATCATAAAAAAAAAACCCAAATACGCCTTTAAATCCGTCATATATAAAAATATGACTATTTTCTATTTCAGTTTTGATTTCGGCATAAACGATTGATTGTAACAGCAATTTCAAAGGCAGTCCGCCTTTTAAACTTACCACTGTTTGAGAGGCCTGATGACCTCTTCAACAAAAACATTAAAGACAGGTTACAGAAGCAATTGCAATTGGGTAATTGTTCATATTCGACCAGATATAAACCTATTGGAGGCCTTTAACCCATTACCAAACGACAACATTTTAGACTGGTCCAGATTGAAAGCCTTTGCAGACGACAAAATAAAAATGACTAAAATTTGAAAATTGTTTTGTGAAGGGTAGAAAACATTGTGGGAAAAGGATAAAATGCTGGTTACCAGCATTTTCTCCTTTTCCCACAATGTTTTCCAAAGGCTTCTTTATCAGGGGCGTCAAAAGTAGGGATTGTGTGGTAATGGGTTAAAGCTGATACAAGACACACAAAGAACGTTTCATAAGTTGCATAAAGAGTGACGTCATCAAACCTAGTCACTATGAAAATCAAAGTACTGAAAGTAGTGACAGACTAGCGACTGAAATAAGTGGCCATGGTAAAGATATTTAACTTGGTTGGTCTGTACTAGATTGAAGAATAATTGTCGAATGTGGTTATTGAGTCCGTTTCAGTTCCACCGGTTCATCCCGGTTAAGTCCAATCTGGATCTAGTTTAATCCATTGATTTTACCCACCACTCTTCGCAATTTACTTGTCAAAATAGGAAATAGCATGAACAACTTTTGTTGATTAATTTTCATGCTGAAAAAAAAAAAAAAAAAACATTAATTTGATGATTTGAACACTTTCTAGGGTTCACTGCTAAATGAACAAGCACATATTATTTTATCCAAATCAGCAAAATTGCAAACTCTTGCCTTTAATTTCAGGCACGTAACGAAAGCCAAAAGTTTCTTTTCGTTATATTTTCTTTTAGAGTTGATATATGAAGAACCTTCGGTTCAGTTTTTGTCGCACATAATTACGGAATCGGGTATAAGAACAGAACAGAACAACATTTCATTTGACGTGTACACTGTACATAATCATGCTTACATCAAAAGGCACATAAATTCTAAGGTCACCCTCTCTTTTTCTCTTTATCTTCTTTTCTCTCTCTTTCTCAGTCTCTCTGTCCATATCTCTCTCTGTCTCTCTCTCTCTCTGTCTCTCTTTCTCTCTTTCTTTCTCGTCCTTCTCTCTATCTCCCTCATTTTCGCTCCCTCGCACGCTCTCTCATTCTTTCACTCTGTTCAAGTCATGTAAACTGTATTGAACAAAAAAAGAGAAAAAGAAATGCTAATTTAATAATTACAACAAGTATAAGGAATCAACTGAGGACGATGATATATGAATAAAGGGTATCAGTCTGTAAACTTCGTTTGGAGAAAGAAAAAGAAATAATAATACTAATTGTAAACTGTTTGTTAAGTCGTAGTGAAAAAGCTGATGTCAGATAGGCCTAATCACCGGACAGAGACAATACATTTAGGACATTACTCAATATATTTAGGTCATTATAATTGGGATGGTAGAGATTTACTGGATTTTGTCAAAATTGCCGTTTTTGGCAAAATTAAGATTTCTGGGATTTTTTTTTTTTTTTTTCAAGGGTCATTATTTGGTTGTTTAAAATAAATCATCTGGAGAAAAGTTTGATATATAGTAATTTTTAGGCTAGTTTCGCTGGACTATAGGCATCCAGATTGGCCTAGATTCAATGTAAAAAACATAGTTGGCAAATACTGCCTCCATGAAAATAATTCTTTCTGTTTTTCAATCAGGGCCCGTATTCACAAATAGTTCTTAAGAACGTTCTTTGTCTTATTCTCCAGAATTTTCTACAGGTGTAAGTAACACAACTTCTGATTGGCTAAACCATTTGGTTTAGCCAATCAGAAGTTGTGTTACTTACAAATGTAGAAAACCTTGGAGAATAAGACTAAGAATATTCTCATGAGTGGTTGGTGAATACAGGCCAGAAGATTGCAAGGAGGCAAAATGATATTTTTTTCCACAGTAGAAACTGTTTCTCGGAAATATCGTCAGGGAATGCAGTAGTCCATCACTTTCTGAAAACAAAAACAACAGGCGATTTTCGAGATGAAATAAATTTCAATTTTTCACCGAAAGAAAGAAATATTCTATTTATTTCATGCTTTTAACCCTTTCTGAGAGGAGCTTTATCAAAATCCAGTACAGTTCTTTTCCGTTATTCCCCATGGCGTACCCCTCCCGCATAGCAACGCATTACAATATTACGTCAAGCGCGAGAAATGTAAGGTATATGACGTCATATTTCCCATTGTGATGAACGCGAAATTTACCTAGGCAACATGAACGTGAAAATACCAGTGTAAGGTCGAAAAATATTCTCACTGCTATTTCTCGATATCCTACCGGACAGCATGAAATAATCAACACTATTTCAAGTTTCAGAAATTATTACATGCAAAAGCAGAAGGTGGCCCTTCAGATTTTGGGACGAAAATTTTACAAAAATGCAAAAAAATCATCCTTATGCTCCCAAAGCCTTTTAATTTTCATTCATAAAACCCCAGTAGTCAAAAACCATCCGACAACACGAGAAATTAGAGATTTACTACGGCCCAGGTTGACACCAACGGGAGACACATTCTATTTTTAGATGATCAATTCGCTCATATACGTACAGGAATACACAGACGTAGCGTCCGAAGAAGACATTATGGAAAATGATTATTACATATTGGTAATGAAATGGAATTTAAGCGTTATGAGTCACGTGCCAGTCACTTGACATTCCCACAATGCTTTTTTGATTTTTGGTGCGAAATTTAAAAGTACTTTGAGGAAACACCATCAAATTTTTTTTTTTCGTAATTTTATGAATCTTGATTATTGATTATTTGTATTATTTTTTCATATGAATTTCAGTGACATAAAATTATATTTTTGAATTTGGTGAGATGTAAAAACTTTAAATACCCACCTTTAAGAAATATACTCATCAAAATTAATTCAAGATTGACCGACTGAAAAGGGAAACAAAAAAGATCTTTCTTGAAATAATTTTGATAAGCAAATTGTCTTGTCTTAATTTCGTCATAGTTCGCTACTTTACTTTCAAAAAGAAATTTACTGGCAAAATAGGAATTGCTCCCATGTTCTGTCTTTGATGTTTGTTGAATAAAATTTTGTTTGGAGAAAGTACTTAAGGGAAAAACTGTTTAAGCAGAATATTGGTGTCAAAAACAGACCCGCAAACAAGAGGAATTTCCACACGATAAATATGTCCATAAATACCATTCGCAACTTATTCACCAAGGTTGAGGCCAAAACCCAGCTTATACTGCTGAGCAGAAAAAAAAAACTGCAAATGGTAACGTGTTAAAGATAAATTTTCACCAATACAGCTTTACCTTGCTCATCTCTAAAATATTGAAATTCTTCTTTCGCTTTCAATATAACATAGCGCTTATGGCAATTGTCTCTTTGCAGATGCATTTTATAGATTCTGTAGACTGAAGTTTACGGTTAAAAAATGCTATCCAATGTTCACCAGAAAATGCGCCACGGCCAAACACATTGTAACCAAAGTATTACGCCTAGAACTTCGGTTAGCTGCGAATCTTCTACCAACATTTCCGAAGTTGAAGATCTTACAACTGATGCGAGATCCCAGGGGTACTATAAATTGCCGCATTCACACTAAGTGGTACAAAGTCTTAAATAGGAAGCAACAGTACGAGGAGATAGAGAGTGACGCCATTGTGCTCTGTAATCGAATGAGAAACGACATTGAGGGCGCTAAGCATCTCACCAAACACTTCCCAAATAGGCTGAAAGTCATTCAATATGAAGACACGTTTAACGTGACAAACACGTTGAACGCTATAAATGAATTTCTGGGCATGGATCCATCAGATTTTCATGGACACAATCAGGAACAGATAGCTCGCGGTAAATCGTTAAGACCAGATCACTACCGGCATACACTTGACAAAGTTGCCCTAGAAATAGTACAGAGGCATTGTACAGATGTTATCAAAATGTTAGGCCTTAGGGTCTTCAAAAGCTACGAGGAGATGGCTTATACAAACGTCAGTATTATTGATGATGGATTAACATATTCCTTAAATTGACAGTTTTCACATTTGCTGTGTGTGTGTATTGGGGGGGGGTGGGGGGGGGGGGGCGGTGAAGGGTGGAAAGAGGGGGGTGTTCAATGCGACAGGATTCATTCTTTTCTCATCGGCGATCAACGTTTCGACTTATTTATGTGGGAAAGCAGACAGTGGTTTAAGAAATACAATGTGCAAAGTACTGGTAAGAAAAAATCTTCAATAAAGCATAATTATACCTGTAGGTGCTTTGACCGACGGGATATTAAGTAGATAATGTTGAAGTCGACGTCAAAACACAAAGAAAATAACCACATCTATCGCCACCAATAAACCAGGAATCAGCACTGCCACCATCACCACTAGCTCAACTATCAAAACTACCACCACCCTAATAATAACGAGCGAAGTTCGTTTTGCAGTAACACCGTTCTAGATTTTTAAAAATGAAATTCCGACTTCGTTATGGGTTTTAGTCTAAATCTAAATAAGGATGACTAAAAATTGAATGTCTTCCGGTTACTCGTACAGCGTCACACGTATGACAATATTTCGCATAAGTACCTGATTGGTCAAAAATGACAATAATTATCTAACGAGGAATGATTACTTAAAATCATTATCAGTTTAATAAGTAAAATGATTATCTACCTATGAAATGATTACTTAAAAAATCATTATCAGTTTAATGAATACAGATTATCTAATTTCTTACTTACTTTCAGCGTATTAAGCATCTATTTAACCCTTTACTCCATAGATACTCATTTCTACACATTGCTTGTAGGAGCCATTGGAAAACATTGTGGCAAAAGGTGAAATTGCTCGTGACGAGCAATTTCACCTTTTGCCACAATGTTTTCTACGCTATCAAACGGTGTCATATACACATGAGAAATGGCTTCGTCCTTGCTGTTATTTAGGGTCAGTTAGAGATACCATAGAAATGCCTTATGGGGTAAAGGGTTAAGAAATAATCTTCTTGCTATCGTGGTTTTTCGTTCAATTAACCACAGTTGTGAGTTATGGGGCACAACTAATAATCCACGAGTACGATTAAAACATATAGTTAAAGGAAAAGGGTGACATAGTATTAATGTTCTATGTCAGAAGTTCATGCTAATATTTATTATTTACCAATAGTCTTCACATTCAGTTAAAAGGGTATTTATATCCTAACCACAAAATGCCACTAAATCAAAACAGCATTGCAGCAGACTGCGTTAGAAAATATTGTGACCAAATATGATATTGGTCACAGTCAGCAATATTTATTTGCCACAATCTTTTCACCTCAGTCTTTCAATTATTTTTCTCCATTTGCCTCAGATTTTATCTAGTGTTAAAAGTAAAAGTAGGTTTCAAGACTTTGCTAAATAAAGGGAAGGCAGTATTCTTGTTTATTTCTAGAACAAAAATCCTTGATGCCCCTTTAAAAGTGAAAGCAATTTACATGTAGTAAAATTCCATCATTGATATAGTGCGGAAAAAGAAATACCGTTACACACAGGTGTTATTAGCTGCACAAATATTGTGAAAAATAGTAAATTAACAGATAAATACTGGATTTTTTCAATAATATTTTTTCTGAAGCAGAAATTTGCTCCATCAAGGGACCAGAACAACATGAGAATGATATAAAAGTGTTATGTTACTACAAATGTAATACATATAGATATCTACAAAACTTTAAAGACATCTCAGTTTATTTTTCTGTTAATCTGTACCAACTGATAAAATTGTGAACTTCTTCAAATTCAAAGCATTTGCAGACGACTCATTGATTTTGGCTCACATTGTACATTTTACTCATTAAAGGGTAGAAAAGTGTTGAAAAGAGAAATTGTCAGTTGCCTTTTCCCACAATGTTTCCGAAAGCATTTTTTCATGTAGGGTTATTAAAACTCAGGCGTTTTTGGTAGAGACTTACAACTCATCAAAAATATTAACTTAAAAGCTTCTCAAACACATTTGCTGCAAATAAACTTTAGAAACATTTTTGTGAAAGTGAAAAAAAAAAAAAAAATCAAGGAGTAAAGCTTGAGTATTCATTAAATCATGTCAAAGGCCATCCTCGGAACACAGGTTTAAGCATTTTGTTACTCTCCATGCATTGAAACTGGGTCAACGGGGATGGTCAAAATAAGGCATTGCTTATTTTGACCAATTTGTCCGTAGGTAATTTGAATGTTTTCAAAATTTGTCTGCTGCAAAACACAAAAAAGTTATCTACAGGGGACAACCCACTGACCCAATTACCTGCTGGTATTTTATCATCGGTCTGTCTCTAGTCCAACAACTTGCAAGGTTGAATTAAACAACGGCTGTAGAAGTAGACATGCAACTATTTTAGCTTTTTATCATTTAACAAAATTTTTGTCGTGTCTTTTTTGTAAGCAAAGTTGGAGGATGATATAAGTGTAGCCCAAATGATTAGATTTATTTCCAAAAGGAAACAAAAAGGTGACTAGTTCTTTTCTACCCTTCCTTCAATGTTGTCGAAAGCCTTCTGCATCGAGGTAATTAAAAACAAAATTGTTTGGTAAAGGGTTAAGTCTCAGAACAATATTTAGCTGAACCGATGAAATTGATCTTTAAATGGGTAGAAAACACTGTGGAAAAAGGATATCCAATATAATCCCACAATTGTTACAGCTTCCCTCTCCCTGGCTGTTTTAACACAGGCTCATTTGATATAGAGCTAACAGTATGCCTTCTCTTTTAAATACAGGAAATGGCCTTGCAAATAATATCTTGCGGTACACCATGTTGCATATGCTGTCACTTGGACCGTCATGAATTTATATTGTACTTTAGTTGTTTGGCATTTCTGAAGCTTCTAGTTTCATGCGGCACCGTACAGATGTTTTGAACAGTTATTGTGATTGTTCTGAAGCTGTTGAGTCTCACCGTAGAGCCAACATCCATGGAATTATGTATGGCTAAAATATAGTGGTAAGGTTCTGATCTTCAGATATGTGACCACCCATTAAAACTACTAAAAGGTGGCATCCTGTGTAACATATTAGAAATTAACAACAGCATCTGTTCAAAGTGAAACTATAAAAATTATAAACTTGAAATACGAGTGCAGTCCATCAGAATACGGGTCCATTTCTTTGAACATCAATCAGTCTTATTCTGCAAGGTTTTCTATATTTGTAAGTAACGCAACTTCTGATTGGCTAAACCGAATGGTTTAGCCAGTCAGAAGTTGTGTTACTTACAAATATAGAAAATTCTGGAGAATAAGACAAAGAAAGTTTTTTAAGAATGGTTGGTGAATACGAGCCCAGAGTTTTATCAAAGCCTGAGTGTCTTCCTGCACACTTTGCTAACTCGTTATAATTGTACATTGGATTTGATTCGATTAGAAAACACACCACGTCAGTTTTTGCAAATGTTTGGTCTTCTTCCAGTGTTTATGGGAGTACCCTGAGGTAAAAGGTATAGAGAAAACTTTTGGATTAGAAATTCCTGGTTACAAGCATTTTGCCCTATAACAGTGTTTTCTACCAATTTCTTTGCCAAAGCCCATGTTTAGAGCCAAATTTTATTTTCTCTCTGCAAATACTAATTCCCTTACACACAAGTTTTACTGGCTGCACAAATTTAATAGTCTTTTGAAAACATTGTGAGAAATGGCAAGCTGATAAACAGTTATGGAATTTGTAATAATATTTTTCTTAAGCAGAAATTTGCTCCATTAAGGGACCAAAATATCATGAGAATACTATAAACGTGTTATGTTACTACAAATGTTATAAAAATAAATATCTGCAAAACTGATAACACTTCTCAGGATTATTTCTTATAATCTTTGTAATCTTTTATCAAGTGATAGATTTCTGAACTTCTTCAAATTCAAAGCATTTGCAGACGACTCATTGATTTTGGTTCACATTGTACAATTTACTTTGGAAAGATTGTGTTGAAAGGAGAAATTACTAGTTGTATTTTCCCATAATGTTACCTAAGGCATTTTTTCTGTAGGGTTGTTAGAACTCAGGATTTTTTGGTAAAGACTTACACGTCATCAAATATATTAATTAATAGCTTCTGAAACTTCAGAAGCATTCCATACGGATCCGTAGTTTGACTCCTATCACCCACAGACAATATAGAGGATAATCAACTGGTTATTTTCGATATGAAAAATATCTCACGAGGATGCGTTGTTAGGCGTTGAAAAAACGAGTGCCCATTTTGATGTGGCCATTAGGAGTAGTGTCAAAAGTACAGGGGGAATCCTCGGTATTCGGAGCAAAATCCTCGTTGAGCAAAATCCTCGGTAAACAAAATCTTCGGTGGTCTAATGACGTCAATCCATTGAATTTCCGCATTTTTTCAATCGTTTGTTTAGCTGTTTTCAGTCCATCGATGACGTCATAACAGAATACACGTGTATATAAAATCCATTGATTTTACGCATTTTTTCAATCTTTTGTTGGCATGTTAGAGAGCTGGATGATCAGAAAAAAGGAAATATATTAAATAAGTATTACTCAAGTTGAAGAACAAAATCCTGCAGCTTTTTGTGGACCGCAAAAGTTATTGAAAATGTTAGATCGAAAGTATCGCGCTGTGTTTACGATCGATTATGTGTGACAATGGTTGAGCAATCAAGATTCGCATGCATTACAAAAGCCGGTGCGATATCGGTTTAAGACCGCAATTGTGCGAGTAACATCTGTTAATGAGCAGTGGGATATACTGTCCATGTCTAGCTTAACGGAAGGAAATTACGGAGTCCAATTTCTACTTTTTGCCATAGTCATCTTGTCAAGAAAATTATGGGTACATAAACGGCAACAGCTGTCTCAGGAGCAATGAAGAGTATTTTACGTCAGCAGAAGCCGAAGAAGATTGATCGAGTATCGGAATTTGTAAATCGCTGGTTTAAAAAGCTAAAGTATTTATTTTTCACGACACAAAATCCAGGAAAGACCAGCTATGTCAAACGTGTTGAGCGCACAATCAAAAGTTCACTTTCCAGAATGATGAGACACAATCACTCGTATCGTTACATAGATTCTCTACAGAACGCCATCGGTAATTATAATAACATACCGCATCGTGGTTGGAATGGCTTAACGCCTATGCAGGTCGTTAAAACAAACGAAGCTGATGTGTTGGCTTACATCTATTCGAAAAAGAAACCAAAGGTGAAAACTAAACCTGTTTTTACCTATACAGTTGGTGATTCGGTGCACATAAGGTTTACTATACAACCATTCCGTCGAGCATATCAAGAACAATCTACGAAGAGGTCTTTAAGGTGTCTGCACAACTATTGAAACAGGGAGTACCCTACATATACAAACTACAGAATTAAAAAAAAAGGACAATGCTAAAGGTTTGTTTAACGCGGCTGAGTTACAAAAGGCCAATAAAGACGAGAACAATTTGTGGTTTATTCCGCGAATCATACGAAAAATACGAAAAAGGAAGCAAAACAAGAAGCTTCAGTACTTTGTCGAGTGGCAAGGATTTCCGAAGACATTCAATAGCTGGATAGGCACAGATGAAACCATCGAGAGTACATACAAACACTCACTCTCTTGCACTACCGATCATTCCCATTCGCCTCTGTAGTTGGCTTAGAAAGTAGTCCGTCATTACGTGGTATTTTATTACATGACCATAACTCAAAATGACGTCAAAAACGCAGATGAAAGAAAGGCCAATCGATTTTTGGTGTGCTGTTCAGACAGCATAAGGCCAATCAGACTTAGTGGTAGGAAATTTGTAAAAGAGGAATTTTTAAAAAAAACTTGATTGCCGTTTAAATGACGATAACTTGCTTTTTAATCTTACAAACCTATATCCATCGGTGTGTCGAAACTATTGTCATCATTCATAGGTGCAGCCATTTCTTTTTCCAACTGGCCTAAGATTCTGATCAGTAAAGAAGCTTGAAAAAATAGTTGTAATGTATACAGGTAAATTCATCAGTTTGAATGCACCTATAATGTATCTGAAATCATATTTCCTTTGTCTACTTTATTATGCTACACATGAAACAGAAGATGTTTTCCTCGAATTGACAATATTCTTATCGTTTAGCCCGTTGCAGAGATGTATGGTGAGAGTAACGAACGACAACTCTGCTCAGAGATTGACAGGCACTGCTGAAATATGGTCAAGGTGCGTTGGCAAATCAAATTGGATACTCGAGGAAGCAAATTCTCCTGGTAATAGGGCTCCAAGTTCCACTAACAAAGGTTTATACGAAAGAGTAGCCCTGATAACCAAATCGAAAACTTAAGGTTTCCTTTGTTTCACAGACTTGGTTGCCCTCAATATACGATTACTATTTTTATTTTTTTGACGAGTTAAATGAAAGTTTGATGTGCTAAATCTTTTACCGGTCGCCAAAAAATTCAGTGTGGCCAAATTAAATGCGATTGGAGACGATTAAAAAAGTCTGGTTAAAAATGTCATAAATTATGAGGAAAATATGAGACCAACACAGGACTCGGGACCCATTGCTAAAAGAGCGAGTACTACTGAGCTACGTATTCCCTTGAATTGACAATGGCAGACTTAGTACATTTTTGTGAAAAGTAGAGAAAGAAGGGAAAGTTGTTGGTTATCACAAAATCATGAAAGGCGAGTCAGAATGTTTGCCTTGTGAATATCTTGGATAAGTTCTTTATGGCACCATATAGATTATATATATTTGAGCGCGGATCTGGGAAAAGGTGCCTTAAGGCGTCGAGTTGTGACGTCGAGATATTGCGGTTCAAAGTTACGTCATCAATTTTGTGATCGTCACATGTTTCTCTAAAAATAGTCTATAAGAGTGTACGCGAAAAATCTTGATTTTTATAAAATAAAAAAATCTGTTTCCACTGAAAATTGATTTATTATAAGAAGTTAACGTTTGTTTATATGACCAATGTTATTAAATTTCTTTTTGATACGAGTTATTTGCATGTGAAGCCATAAATCTGGAAAGGAAATTTATGTAAACCCCCACCTTCCGAGAAAGACATCGTAATGGTGTTAAGTTTACTTTTATCGATATAGAGCCTAAGTTGCATTTCTGATTTCAAATATGTTTTCAAAACACAATGTTGCAAACCTAGCTTTGTTTCCATATCAGTTTGTTTTTATTCTCAACCTTAAATGCAGCTTCGTAGGCCTATGGCCGCATCAACAAGTGATCACTACGAAATGCGGAAAAAAAAAGGTTAGGTAGGCCTAGATCTATTAGAAAACAATTCCCGCAAATGTTGATGTTAGGTTGTTTAAACCATAATATATGGAAGATGTACCTGCTATTTACTTTTTTCTCGAGTCCAATGTTACGAGGGCGATGTTAAGAACTGAATTATCAAAATAAACTACATGTATCTACCTTAAACTTTCCAATATCTTTATGTAAGCGTGGGTAGCGCAGTCGGTTACGCTGCCTACCCACATTTGTTTCTTTACATTTTGAGATCTGACTGTAAGATCGAGGCGCATCCATTACCAATTACATTTTCTTCTTCTGGTCTCCCTTTTTCCCCCATGTAAAAATGTTATTTACTTTTTTCCCTTGACAATATTTTGTTTGTGGTATTCTGATCTAACCCATTATTTCAACCCTGATGTCTATTTCTTCCTTCAGGACATAGAGAGGTACTTTGGACGGACACCAATCAACACACCGTTTGGTTCCTAAGATGTCCCATTATCGTGTACCATTGATACTTTCGATGTGGAAGATGACGAAGATCCTTACATCAAGATCAATGGACGGGTTTTACAGGTTATCCAAGAACTAGGTCAATGTGATTGTACTGAGGCTAATATTGAGGACCTGAGTGACCAGGTTCTGAGCCCCAGTAACCCAGTCGGTTGCGGACAGGACTTGAGGACAGGGTGTCGTGAGTTCGACCAACGGATTGGCCAATTTCTTTCCGTCTCAAATAATTTTCAAAACGGTGTTAAACACCCTTCAATCAATCAATCAATTAGTGACCAGGAAGACGGGGGAAATGGAGATTCAGAGAAAGGTGATCCGACCGCCATTAACAACAGTCAAGGGATGTTAGATCTGTGTCACAGTGGAGATTTTTTAATGAAGATGAGGAGTTTTGAAGAGAGATGGTGTAAATGTAAGATAAACTGTCTGTCAAAATTCACAAAGACAGGCATGATCGACCACATATAAAATATGCGCGAGATGGAGAAAAATGATAAAGACATGTACGTAATGCGAACTTTGATGGCTTTTGATATAGAAAAAACAACAAAAGGAGAGAAAAGGAAGAGAAATAGGAAGAAGTTTATGTTTTGGGGAATGCTTGTGTAGGACATTTCTTATGGTTGTGTTTGCCATTTGACGAAGGCGACTCAAAAATTTAATGCAGCTGAGCACATGGACAAAAAAGGACCAGGTGTGCGAACACATGGAAACACTGGAAAAAGAGTCCACATCCCCACAGTGTTTGAAGACATTAGAGCAGCTGTTCAGTTCACTGTGAACTATTCGAACGTGCATGGTCTTCCTCAGCCAACTGCACCTCGGGGTACTGATAATACTCCACCCACATATCTTAACTGTGAGAAAACAAGAAAGTCAGTACATAAGGAGTATGTAGATTTCCTCTCTGAATTTACAAAGATATGGCGGAGCTAAGTGTCACACATTCGTATAGCAACACCAAACGACTTAAACATATTTTTTTCCCGTTCTCTTTGTAACTGATGCGTTCATTTCCGTTTACATTGTTTACTCCAGAAACAAAGGGGCTCATTAGACTAGTTTAGATAATTTATATGGTACACATAGTTAACAAAATATTTAACCCTACATCGTTTGTTGAGTTTTCCTATGCAAAATTTTGACGACCATGGTAAGACTGTTTAAAAAAAATGTAGGCAAAGGAGGAAATACTTATGACCAGTATTTTCTCCTTATCCAACAACCTTGTATGTCCTTTTAATGACAAATCTCATCATTCGGGATATATTCAGTTTGTCGTCTGAAAACGCTTTCAATTTGGTACAGTCTAAAATAATGTCACCTGATATATACATGTACTTTACAGATAAATATTTAGCAAGCTCTTTGGCCTGAATCTTCTCTAAAGACTTTTTAAAAGTTCGTATTACATGTATTTGTGTTTATTTTGATAGTTTTGACAACCGATCTTTAGATGTTCATATTATCTAGCAGATGCTAGCTTTGAACGACCAAAAGATAGGACATCAATATTTTAGGGATGCTGATATGTTTTCTTTTTTGTGTAGGCCTATTTAATACATCCAGACTTTAATGTACATATATCAATCGATATACATTTTTACGGAACACACAATAGAAGGGTTTGTTACGGAGACGTTTTAACATTCTTTGATGTGCTTGAACAAAAGATGGATTTGCGCTTTAGTTCCCATTTGTAGACCAAGATCAGGGTGCAATTATATGCATGCTATTTTCTCTACATTCTCCATAATTTCATGCTAATGTGCGGCAGCAAAGGAATGACACTGTTTCACTATCTCTTAGCGCCTTCATTTCAAAAATGAGCACGGCATTCCAACAATTCTTTTTACCGAAAGACAAAATTTCAGACTGGTTCAAAATGAAATCATTTGCAGAGGACAAATAAATAAAGACTGTCTTTGCAAGGGTAGAAAATAGCATTATAAATAGATCGATAAGTTTATACATGTCTTTTATGTGATTCAGTCTACCATAAACCTAGTAGTGAAACTGCACCCTGCTCTGGCAAAAGCGGGTCTGATGCATGTATGCCATGCATTATATCACGCGAATCAACACAAAATTAGGGATCTATACAGCCCATATCGTCATAGAAGTGGCTCAATAATCATTAGGTAGAGTAGTCATTGAACATGCTAAGAATTTACCAAAAAAAACCGAAAGGTCGACGCAGTTCATTTTCCACACGTCGTGCAGGCTGGTCTTCGTCGATTCTCCTTGCAGATGCATCAAACAACCTTTTACCAGAGAGCAACTTCTGTTTTTAAGTAGATCTACGTTTATTATATACCAGTAAATTTTTCTGGATCTAATATAAGCGTTGAATCGAATTAAATAACACACACGACAAAAAAAATCTACACGCAGTGAAATACGGTCCCAAATATGGTATGATGAAGTAATATTAATCCGCCATTCACGAAGACAAGAGTTACTACCATCCGTGCTGATTGATTTCTCATTCTATCTGCCGTTTTCAAATGAAATGTCAATAACTGCAAATCTTGTTGAAAGTTGTACGTATATAATAAAAGGAATATTATGTTGTAGTAACTTTCATGGTGTTTGTATTTACTTCTCTCAGCGTAAGAAAATTTTGACATCGCGCGACATCAAATTTTCTTATGCTGCGCGAATTAATTACAAACACAAAGAAAGTCACTACAACATAATATTCCGTATGTATTCCTTTATATCATGTTAATAGTAATTGCTGTTTGGTAGTTTCTTTAATGAATATGATTTAAATCATTCCGAATGGGAAATATGTCATATGAATATGCTCATTGTTTTTTACATCATATTCAGTAACAACGAATATGTTGTTTGTGTGTTACTTTTCTGTCCCGTTTTTTTTCCCTAATACATGGCAAACTGCCTAAGTAATCAAGTATCTAAACAGCGTCTCGTTGTCGTTTGATCCTTCGATTAAATCAAGGAACAAACTCAAGATACACATGTAGAGATGTGTTTTTACATTGACGTTTCACACCCACTGACAAAAATGTACGCATTTTACTGCGTTTTAGAATTGACGTCGCTGACGTGACGTTCGTAAACAAAACGCACTGTGGAGGGTGCCTGTCTTTAAACCTACATATCTCCGAAACTACACATCATATCAATGAAAGATGATAAACATATCAGGCAGAAATGAATCCTCTTTAATAAAATGCAAAAACAGAAAAATCGAAAATTTTGGCCATAAGGCACCTTTTCCCAGATCCGCGCTCATTTATTTTTGACCAATTACAAAACACTGTTTATTCATTCGATATCAAACAAAGAAGTAGGTCTAAAGCCAGCGCATTTAGCTACGCCGAAAAATAAAGACATCAACAGAGCTGATATAATATTTTTTAGGTCATCAATACCCTCCTGAGAAAGTCTAATCATCTCTGCATTACGCGCCTCGGATATTACCTCCTGTTGCGTCTACTTTATTTAGGGCTAGCTATACAGACCAGCATTTTTGATGTCTCGACTCTTATAAGGTTCTAGAAATATAGAATACTTTCGCAACAGCGGAGACGGACACTGAGTTGGAAATTTGAGTTGTTCATGTAGAGATTTTCCATTTTAACATTTGTAATGTTGCTAGAATTGGGGCAAATAGTTTCAGATAGTTCTAGAATACTCTCCGACCTTCAATTCCAAACAAATGGCTTGATTTCAACAAAGTCGACGCATAATTCAGCAATGAGAGACGAATGAATCATTTCGCACCGAATTTCATTAACGATTAAAACGAATTTGCTAACATGTGAAGGTATTCTTGGATAGGTGCACTGGCCAATGCAAAATATCTCAAGCACAAATATAAACAACCTGACTCTTCAAATTTGTTGTTGCAATTTTTAACGATTCTTTTGCCAAACAATTACGAGTTGTAACAGCCTTACATAATGAGGCCCGAGAAAGCATTGTAGGGAAATGAAACAATGCTGATAATCAACCTTTTTCCATTTTTGTTTATCTTAAATTAACTTTTCACAAAAAATATATTAATAAATATTTCATTGTTGTTCAGTGGAATGTGTAGCTCAGTGGTAGAGCATAAGTCCAGAAATCTAAGGGCAGTAAGTTCGAATCGTGCTATACTCGCACCTTTTTTTTTTCCCTCCTTAATTGTGACATTTTTATTCCAAATTTTTGTTTTGTTGTTGTTTTCTCGGAGTACTTTCATTTTAAACATGTTGATTTGTTTTTTGTCGACTGGTAAAGGTTTTAGTATACAGAACTCCTCGTTTAGCTCGCCATAAAAAACGTGAAAATTGGAATTATATATTGGGGGCATACAAATAAGTGAAACAAAGGAAATACGTGAAAAGATGAAGTGTCACGTCTTTGTAACTGAACTACCGTTTAGAAAGTGCGCGAAAAAAATCAAGCATACAAGCACATCCAATTGTTCAAGTTGGGGAAAAATTTAGCAGCGCCATAGAAGGAGTTCAGCCGAATAATTTTTTGCAACAGACTGTAAACGCAAGAGTTGCAAGCCCAAATCATTCTTCTACAACTTCTACTTTCCCACAATGTTTTTTACCCTTTGAAAGATAAACAATATTCGTGCCATCTACTTTATCGTTTTCTAATGGACAAGTTTAAAAGAAAATTGTCGTCTGGAAAAACAGCTGGCAGTGTGAATGAAAGGACTTGCTTTGTGCTCGGTAAAGCAAGATCAGAAACATTTGCAAAGGTGCACTGTTCGTACTGATATTCACCACTCGTATTATAAATAAATAGAGTGAAAGACAAGAAGAAAAAAACAGTTGCAGGACCATTTGTCAAAGAAACCCTCTTTAATTTTACCTCGGGTACGATAATTAGGGGCCGAACAGCTTTCACAAAAAAAATCTTGATTTCGGCTACAAAAAACAAGCCATCAGAAAAGGGGACCGAAAGTTTAACTCATTATTTCGACTATTTTATATCATTTTCGGAGCGCCAAAAGTTAACCGTGTTATCCAGAGCAACTCCAATTAACTTTTGAGAGCATAAAAATACAAGAATTGCATGTCGTGTGCTTGCAAATTGAGATTTTTCCATGTGGTCCCTCTTTTCATGCTGCAAAAGTTTTTCTTCAATATGGCCGTCTATCGGCCAAAACTTTCGCTGCACTTTAAAAGGGGTATTATCCTTGTCGCGCTTCGGTGTTACTTTTTATCGGGTACCTATTATAATGCCGCAACTGGATTAGCACGAGTAGTTTGATTTAGGCTTCCTCCCTTTTATGGAGTGGAGGCATAAATATATCCTAAAGCGCCCGTGTAGCTCGTGCAAATCCAATTGCGGCATGACAATAGGTACCCGATAAAAAGTAACACCGATGCACGACAAGGATAATACCCCTTTTAAGGTGCAGCGAAAGTTTTGGCCGATAGACGGCCATATTGAAGAAAAACTTTTGCAGCACGAAAAAAGGGACCACATCGAAAAATCTCATTTTGCAAGCACAAGAGATGCAATTCTTGTAATATTATGCTGCCAAAACTTAACTGGGTTTGCTCTGGATAACACGCCAAGCTTTTGGCGCTCCGAAAATGATATAAAATAGTCGAAATAATGAGTTAAACTTTCGGTCCCCTTTTCTGATTGCTTGTTTTTTGTAGCCGAAATCAAGATTTTTTTGTGAAAGCTGTTCGGCCCCTTAATTATCGTACCATAGGTAAAATTAAAGAGGGTTTCTTTGACAAATGGTCCTGTAACTGATTTTTTCTTCTTGTCTTTCACTCTATTTATCTATAATACGAGTGGTGAATATCAGTACAAACAGTGCACCTTTGCAAATGTTTCTGATCTAGCTTTACCAATTACAAAGCAAGTCCTTTCATTCACACTGCCAGCTGTTTTTCCAGACGACAATTTTCTTTTAAACTTGTCCATTAGAAAACGATAAAGTAGATGGCACGAATAGGTTTATCTTTCAAAGGGTAAAAAACATTGTGGAAAAGTAGAAGTTGTAGAATGATTTGGGCTTGCAACTCTTGCGTTTACAGTCTGTTGCAAAAAAAATATTCGGCTGAACTCCTTCTATGGCGCTGCTAAATTTTTCCCCAACTTGAACAATTGGATGTGCTTGTATGCTTGATTTTTTTCGCGCACTTTCTAAACGGTAGTTCAGTTACAAAGACGTAACAATTCATCTTTTCTTGTATTTCCTTTGTTTCACTTATTTGTATGCTCCCAATATATAATTCCAATTTTCACGTTTTTTATGGCAAGCTAAACGAGGAGTTCTGTATACTAAAACCTTTACCAGTCAACAAAAAAAAAAAAATCAACATGTTTAAAATGAAAGTACTCCGAGAAAACAACAACAAAACAAAAATTTGGAATAAAAATGTCACAATTAAGGAGGAAAAAAAATAACGTGTGTATAGCACGATTCGAACTTACTGTCCTTTGATTTCAGGGCATGTGCTCTACCACTGAGCTACGCATTCCACTGAACAACAAGGAAATATTTATTAATATATTTTTGTGAAAAGTTAATTTAAGATAAACAAAAATGGAAAGAGGTTGATTATCAGCATTGTTTCATTTCGCTACAATGCTTTCTCGGGCCTCATTATGTAAGGCTGTTACAACTCGTAATTGTTTGGCAAAAGAATCGTTAAAAATTGCAACAACAAATTTGAAGAGTCAGGTTGTTTATATTTGTGCTTGAGATATTTTGCATTGGCCAGTGCACCTATCCAAGAATTCCTTCACATGTTAGCGAATTCGTTTTAATCGTTAATGAAATTCAGTGCGAAATGATTCACTCGTCTCTCATTGCTGAATTATGCGTCGACTTTGTTGAAATCAAGCCATTTGTTTGGAATTGAAGGTCGGAGAGTATTCTAGAACTATCTGAAACTATTTGCCCCAATTCTAGCAACATTACAAATGTTAAAATGGAAAATCTCTACATGAACAACTCAAATTTCCAACTCAGTGTCCGTCTCCGCTGTTGCGAAAGTATTCTATATTTCTAGAACCTTATAAGAGTCGAGACATCAAAAATGCTGGTCTGTATGGCTAGCCCTAAATAAAGTAGACGCAACAGGAGGTAATATCCGAGGCGCGTAATGCAGAGATGATTAGACTTTCTCAGGAGGGTATTGATGGCCTAAAAAATATTATATCAGCTCTGTTGATGTCTTTATTTTTCGGCGTAGCTAAATGCGCTGGCTTTAGACCTACTTCTTTGTTTGATATTGAATGAATAAACAGTGTTTTGTAACTGGTCAAAAATAAAGATATATAATCTATATGATCCAATTAAGAACTTATCCAAGATATTATTATGGCAAACATTCTGACTCGTTTTTCATGATTTTGTGATAACCAACAACTTTCCCTTTTTTCTCTACTTTCACAAAAATGCACTAAGTCTGCCATTGTCAATTCAAGGGAATACGTAGCTCAGTAGTACTCGCTCTTTTAGCAATGGGTCCCGAGTCCTGTGTTGGTCTCATATTTTCCTCATAATTTATGACATTTTTAACCAGACCTTTTTAATCGTCTCCAATCGCTTTCAATTTGGCCATGTCGAATTTTTCGGTGACCGGTAAAAGATAAAGACATCAAACTTTTATTTAGCTCGTCACAAAAATAAAACTAGGAATCATGCATTCAGGGCAACCAAGTCTGTGAAACACAAAGGAAACCTTAAGTTTTCGATTTAGTTATCAGGGCTGTTCTTTCGTATATCCATTGTTAGTGGAACTTGGAGCCGTATTACCAGGAGAGTCTGCGTCCTCGAGTATCCAAACCTGGTTTTAAATTTGACTTACCAACGCATCTTGACCGTATTTCAGCAGTTCCCGTCAATCTCCGAGCAGAGTTGTTGTTCGTTACTCTCACCATACATCTCTGCAACGGGCTAAACGATAAGAATATTGTCAAACTGAGGAAAACATGTTCTGTTGCTGTTTAACTGCTTCATGTGTAACATAATAAAGTAGAAAAGGGAAATATGATTCTAGATACTTTATAGGTGCATTCATACTGATGAATTTACCTGTATACAATAGAACTATTTTTTTTCAAGCTTCTTTACTGATCAGAATCTTAGGCCAGTTGGAAAAAGAAATGGCTGCACCTATGAATGATGACAATATTTTCGATACACCGATGGATCTAAGTTTGTAAGATTAAAATACAAGTTTTCGTCCTTTAAAGGATATTTAAATTTTTCAGAAAATCCCTCTCTTTCACATTTCCTACCACAAAGTCTGATTGGCCTTATGCTATTTGAACATTACACAAAACAATCGATTGGCCTTTTTTTTCACCGGCGTTTTTGACGCCATTTTGAGTTCTGGTCATGTGAAGAACATATCTCGTGATGACGGACTACTTTCTGATCCAACTACAGAGGCGATCGGTAGTGCAAGAGAGTGAATGTCTGCATGTACGCTCGTTGGTTTCATCTGCGTCTATCTATCTATTAAATTCTTCGGAAATCCTTGCCACTCGACAAAGTACCGAAGCTTCTTGTTTCACTTCCTCTTTTGTATGATTCACTGAATAAACCACAAACTGTTATCGTCTTTATTGGCCTTTTGTAAATGAATGAATGAATAGTGTTTTATGGCCCGTCGACAACTTGGGTCATATTGGGCGCACTTACTTAGCAAACAATAATGCGAGGTGAAAATAACATACATGTGCAACAACATAAGACAAACATGATAAATGAGGAAAGGATGAAATACAAAATGATGCCCCTTTTGTCGCCTTTTACGACATGCATGCTGTCACTTTTGTTCCGCCAGATGAAATGGCAGATGTGACGATCGCGGGACTGCAGTGGTTTATTCTTATACCCCCGATTAAACCACACGGGGTCCCACAGGCCAACTGGTTCCCATTCCAAACCCTATTTACATCAAGAAAAAAAATATAGGATTTGGAATAAGAACTACCCAGCCTGCTGCAATCCTACGAATTACGAGGAAAGCAGCCGTTTGTCTCTAATTTTAGTCGCCTTCTACGACATGCCATAGAGAAAGGCCGAGGTCCTATTCTATAAAGTAAAAAAACCCCGGGACCCCACGGGGATATTGACCTTTTGTAACTCAGCCGAGTTAAACAAATCTTTAACATTGTCATATTTTTTTTTTTTAATCCTGTAGTTTGTACATGTAGGGTATTCCCTGTTTCAATAATTGTGCAGACACCTGAAAGACCTCTTTTGTAAAATGCTCTTGATATGCTCGACGGAACGGTTGTTTAGTAAACCTTATGTGCACCAAATCACCAACTTTATAAGTACAAACAGGTTTTCAAATAGATGTAAGCCCAAACATCAGCTTCGTTTGTTTTAACGACCTGCATAGGCGTTAAGCCATTCCAACCACGATGCGGTATGTTATTAATCGCCGCGCACAAGCGCACGACAATAATTTTAATAGTTTTTCGAGTTAGGACATGGACAATGGGAATTTTTTATAGGGGTATTAAGGTTAATAAGGAATCTTCCTACTTCGCCTTAAACTGGCTTTTTAATTCATTCTAAAGGTCCGTTTATACAGAGCGCGAACGCGAACGCGAAAGCGATCGCAGTTTTTCGTCCTGGAATATTTTAGTCATTTGTAGAGGAACCGTTCAAATAGAGTGCGAACGCGAACAAATATTTGTTCGCGCGAACGTCCGCCTTGATTGCCCCCAAAGCGAATTTTCTGAGAAGGTCGCGCGGCTTTTTTGCTATCAACCAATCAGCAGGAATTTCCCTTGCATCATTTCCACAAATAGGAACTTGTACGCCTGACCGTCCCAAGAAAAAGCTAGGCACTAGCGTCAGTCTACTTTGCTTGTGAAGATTGGAGAAGAATGGACAAGACAATGGACAAGACAGAAGCCATGATTCTTGAACTGATAAGAATCATGTACTGTATGACAATTTCGTGCACTGACAAATGCTTCTTTCCCTTCCTCCGTTGTTTTGCGTACAAGTACAGTACTATGATCTCCTCCGTGTCTAACTCTCCCTGCGCCATGATTCCAAATGACCAAATTTTATCTCTCACAGCAAGAAAAAGACGAGCCGCCTCGAAAGCCGTTGACGGTTTTCCGCCTTCGGGTTCCTGCTCTGTTTGAATGGCAAAACTGCTCAAAAGTCGCGTTCGCGTTCGTGTTCGCTTTGGACGCGTTCGCATTCGTGCTCTGTATAAACGGACCTTAAACGGACCTTTATTTTCGCTATTCGTGAGAAATGGACTCGTCCAAATAAATGCCTTGTTTCCATTGGCCAAGGCTGTACAGGTTTCCAGTCATTTCGTACCTAGGTAATTTCGTACCTATGTCATTTCATACGATTTTGGTAATTTCGTACCTACCTATACTTTATATTTTGGTCATTCGTACCTAGTTGGTCATTTCGTACCCACTTTGGTAATTTCGTACACAGGTTTAATTATCATTTTGATTATTTAGTACCTAGCTTTTCCTACTATTTGTGTGTTTTTTGTTGAATGACCACTGCTAAAATTGTACATTGCTGAAATTGTGTTAAATTCCGTCGAAAAACCGGTATGGTGGTTATGATTGTTTCTGACCATTATTGGTTACTTCTTTCTAAGTTATGTTTTTAAAACACATTTGTTTATTCATCACCGAGCTCTGCATAAATCTAATTTGTGGAAAAAAATCTGGAGATAGGCCAGTTTTTCGCTGTGTCTTTCATAAAGTGCAATGCAAAACCATGGTTCTTTATTAACACTTTTCACCAAAGAGTATAGTTTTAGACTTGTTTAAATTGAAAGCATGCCTTGCAAACTTACGTCCTCTTGAATCTTACTTTCCTAGGACAGCAACATTTTAGTAACTTAGCCCTGTTTTCACTACTTTCCCAAACGAACATGCGTGCTGTCAAATTCTTTTGGAAAAACATGTTGGATAAGGAGAAATTGCTGGTTATGAGCAATTTCTCCTTTATCAAATACTTTTTCCCCTCTACTACCGAATTTTCCACCATTTTTTCAGCTTTTCAAATTGTCGTATGCCAACTCTTTGAATTTGGAAAAGTCTGACATTTGTCGTTTGGAAAAGAGCCAAGAGCGTGCTGTGCGAGCGTATTTGATAGTGTAGCAGAAGACAAGTTTTGATATAGATTCACAGTCAGATCGATTTCATTATGTGTTAAAATATCTGCTGATGAAAATTGGCATTTACTTACTTGCCCTGGCTTTCTTGAAGCATTAAACTTTTTTTTTTTGCGGCGACTTTGATGCTCTGCATCAACTTTTTCTTGTAATTACTGATGGCGTTCTGTAGAGAATCGATGTAACGATACGAATGATTGTGTCTCATCATTCTGTAAAGTGAACTCTTGATTGTCCGCTGAACACGTTTGACATAGTTAGTCTTTGCTGGATTTTGATTAGTAAAAAGGAAATACTTTAACCTTTCATTGGCTTTTGAAACCAGCGATTTACAAATTCTGATCCTCGATCAGCTCGAATCTTCTTCGGCTTCTGATGACGTAAAATACTCTTCATTGCTCCTGAGACAGCTGTTGCCGTTTTGTTTTTAAATGTTCGTACCCATAATTTTCTTGACAAGATGACTATGGCAAAAAGTAGAAATTGGACTCCGTAATTTCCTTCCGTTAAGCTAGACATGGACAGTATATCCCACTGCTCATTAACAGATGTTACTCGCACAATTGCGGTCTTAAACCGATATCGCACCGGCTTTTGTAATGCATGCGAATCTTGATTGCTCAACCATTGTCACACATAATCGATCGTAAACACAACGCGATACTTTCGATCTAACACTTTCAATAACTTTTGCGGTCCACAAAAAGCTGCAGGATTTTATTCTTCAACTTGAGTAATACTTATTTAATATATTTTCTTTTTTCTGACCACCCATCTTTTTAACATGCCAACAAAAGATTGAAAAAAAAATGCGTAAAATCAATGGATTTTATATATTCTGTTATGACGTCATCGGTGCACTGATAACAGCTAAACAAAAGATAGAAAAAATGCGTAAAATCAATGGATTCACGTCATTAGATCACCGAAGATTTTATTTACCGAGGATTTTGCTCAACGAGGATTTTGCTCCGAATACCGAGGATTCCTCCTGTACTTTTGACACTACTCCTAATGGCCACATCAAAATGGGCAAGCACAAGTACTGATCGTGAGAATTCAAATAGTCTACAATTCTTTGTTATAACCTTCAAAGTGCTTCTGGCCACTTTAGTTTCTTTTGCGATCAATGTATATCATGATCAGGCTGCACAAAATGTGCAGTCTGATCTGTGATATACATTGTTTGTTTGGCAACATTATTCTTACGATATTTATAGAAGGAAAACGCCTCTTTGATTTATTTGGCGCTCTCACAATAACTGTCCAATAGATAGATGTATGTACAGTGCCGCATGAAACATCACCTACGATGGACGCTTTGGAAATGCCAAACCATTACAGTACAAGATTAATTTATGACAGTCCAAATGACAGCAGATGCAACAGGACGTATCACATGATATGATTTGCTAGGCATTTTCCTGTATTTAGAAGAGTAGGCATCTTGTTAGCTCTTTATCAAATGTGCTTGTGTTAAAACAGCCAAGGGGAGGGACGACCTGAAAATTGAAAAGGAGAAAATATTGGAAATCTTTTATCCACGGTATTTTCTACCCATCCAAAGACAAAGTTTTATCATTTCAGCTACATATTACCTACTAATCCTCTCAACTTGAACCAGTCGAATTTTTTTTCTGTGAGTTAACCCATAACCAAACGATTCTGTTCTTAACTACCATGATGCATAGGGCTTTTGACAGAATTAACTCATTACCAGACGGCATTATTTTATACTTGTCCAAATCAAAAGCATTTGCAAACGACAAAATATAAGCGACTGAAATTTTAAAATTTGTTTTGTGAAGGGTAGAAAACATTGTGGAAAAAGGAGAAAATGCTGGTTACCAGCATTTTCTCCTTTGCCCACAATGTTTTCGAAAGGCTTCTTTTCTAGGGGCGTCAAAAAGTAGGGATTGTTTGGTTATAGGTTAAAGGAGGAGGAGAAAAAAATGGTTACCAGCTTTTTATACTTTTCTTACAATATTTCTTGTCAGAAATAAACCTAATCATATGGGCTACAAGTGTTTCATCCTCCAACTTTGCTTTCGAAAAAGACATTATGAAAATTTTGTTATATAGTAAAATGTTAAAATAGTTGCATGTCTACTTCTTATACAGCCCTTGTTTAATTCACCCTTGCAAGTTGTTTGACCAGCGAGAACTCAGTGATATGATACCAGCAGATAAAGGGGTCAATGGACTGTAGATATTTTTTTGTTTTTTGCAGCAGACCAATTTTGAAAACATTTTGACCTGAGGTCAAATTGGTCAAAATAAGCAATGTCTGCTTTTGACATGATTTAATGAATACTTAAGCTTTACTCCTTGATTAGTCTCTTTTTCACATTTTATAAGGATGCCTCTGAAGTTTTTATGCTATAAATATGTTTCAGAAGCTATTAAGTTAATATATTTGATAAGTTGTACGCCTTTACCAAAAAATCCTAAGTTTTAACAACATTGCAGAAAAACGCTTAAACTCATCACCAAACGACAATATTTTGGACTTGTCCAAATCTAAAGCATTTGCAGACAATAAAGTGAAAGTGACTGAAATTTTGAAATTTGTTTTGTGAAGGGTAGAAAACATTTTGGGAAATGGAGAAAATGCTGGGTTACCAGCATTTTCTCCTTTTCCTACAATGTTTTCAAAAGGCTTCTTTTCCAGGACCGTCAAAAGTAGGGACTGTGTGCTAATGGGTTGAAAAATATTTTGGGAAAAGACAACTAACAATTTCTCCTTTCAACACAATGTTTCCTACCCTTTAACAGGTAAATTGTAGTATGTTAGCCAAAATCAGCGAGTCGTCTGCAAATGATTTGAATTTGAAGAAGTTCAGAGTTTTATCAGTTGGTAAAGATTAAAAGAAATAAACGCGGGAGGTGTTGAATTCTTTTGTAGATATTTATACCCCCGCAAAACGAATGTTTTCGGGGGTATACTGGAATCAGCCTGTCTGTTTGTGTGTCCGTCTGTGTACAAAATACTAGTAATTGCCTGTTTCTGTCAAAGCGCTGGCAGGCGTATTAAGTCACTTTCATTGACAGCTCTAGTTGTCTTTAACACATTTGTAGTAACATAACACTTTTGTATTATTCCCATGTTATTTGAGTCCCTTAATGGAGAAAATTTCTGCTTCAGAGAAATTTTGTTAAAAAAATAATCTGTAATTGTTTATTAATTTGCCATTTATCACAACATTTTCAAAGGACTATTAATTTTGTGCTGCTAATAAGACTTTTATGTAACGGAATTTCTATTTCCACACAGTGTCAACTGCATGTATATTGCTTTCACTCTTAAATGGGCATTAAGATTTTTGTTCTAAACATAAACAAGAATATTGCTTTTCCTTTATTTACTTTTAACATTAGATAAAATCTGAGGCAAATGGAGAAAAATAATGCTTTCAACTTGGACCAGTCTGTAAATTTGTCGTTTGGTAAAGAGTTAACTCAGAAACGGTTTCCTCTTAACCCTTTACCACACGACAAAGTTTTAGACTGGTTCAAATTGAAAGCATTTGCAGACGACAAAATAAAGTTGACTGAAAAATTGAAATTTGTTCTGGGAAGGGTAGAAAACACTGTGGGAAAAGGAGAAAATGCTGGTTACCAGCATTTTCTCCTTTTCTTACAGTGTTTTCAAAAGGCTTCTTTCTCAGGGGCGTCAAAAGTAGGGATTGTGTTATAATGGGTTAACTCATTACCTAACGACAATATTTTAAGCTTGTCCAAATTGAAAGCACTTGCAGACAACAAAATAAAAGTGATTGAAAGTTTGAAATTTGTTGAGTGAAGAGTAGAAAACATTGTGGGGAAAGGAGAAAATGCTGGTTACCAGCATTTTCTCCTCTTCCCACAATGTTTTCTAGAGGCTTCTTTCTCAGGGTCGTCAAAAGTATGTGATCGTGTGGTAATGGGTTAAGTGTCTTGACTGCACAAGCAGATGCTACAGATCCAAGAACAGGCTGCAGGTTCCATGCAGTCTGATCTTGATCTATGCCATCTGCAACAGTTTCTGTTTTTGCCCATAACGATAGAAAGATAAAGGATTATTTTTTTAATAAAAACTCAAAATCCAGACTCAGAATTGAGACAGAATATCTTACTTGTAATATACACAGTTTAACCCATTTCCACACAATCCCTATTTTTGACGACCCTGAGAAAGAAGCCTATCGAAAACATTGTCGGAAAAGGAGAAAATGCTGGTAACCAGCATTTTCTCCTTTTCCCACAATATTTTCTACCCTTCACAAAACAAATATCAAACTTTCAGCCACTTTTATTCTGTCGTCTGCAACTGCTTTCGATTTAGACAAGCCTGCAATTTTGTCGTTTGGTAATGAGTTTAAGGGTTCGGGAAACGTGTAGTGGGACAGGAAGGAAATATACTTAAACTGCATTATTATAATACACAATCG
The DNA here is from genome assembly GCA_943736015.1 of Tridacna crocea. Taxonomy (NCBI): domain Eukaryota; kingdom Metazoa; phylum Mollusca; class Bivalvia; order Cardiida; family Cardiidae; genus Tridacna; species Tridacna crocea. Next base: position 19,436,206 of record OX031060.1, on the reverse strand, counting down.
TATGTCAAGCTTCAGACCTTCACATAAAAAAAATCTACGTGTATAATAAAGGAGAAAAAAAGGATATCATTTTCTATAAGCCGTATTTTAGTTCAACACGCATTTGTGTGTTTTGGTATGTATCGTCGTTAGTCCCCCGTAGCATGAGATTCGGTACAGTAAAGTATATACGGAAGAAAATATTCAGGAAATGTAAGCGTGGCATGGATCGCGGAGTAGGCCGTATATTGGCTAATTACGCTATATTAGCTGGTATTAAACCATTAAGGGTAATAAAAATGTACATGCCTAATTTGGAAAACTGCTCGGACTTACATTTTAGCCGTACATTATATACGTTTGATTCTGTAAATAAAATCGTTTTTTGCAAAAAGGTAGCAGTTGAACCTGGCTTTGTAATAGCTACAAACTGAAGAGAGATTTCAGGCAATATATAATATCGCAATAAGGATAACATCTATGCTCTGAAAAAAAGGGGTTTAATGCGTTTCTATGACGCATAAAACAAAGCGATTCATCACATCGTCGGTTTATTTAAAAAAAAAAAATTCGTAACTACAGCTTGCTTCAAGCTGTAGTTACGAGGTTTTCGAAGTAAACCGACAAGATAGGCGTGAATCCATAAAATTCATTTTGTGTAGCAACACTTAATCCTGAAGCCAAATTGTCCTTTTACATATGGCCTGCAAGACACGGAATGGGACATTCGGACATTTGCGTAAAGTGTCGTCTAGGATCAGCCTGCGCAGTCCCCGCAGGCTGATTCGAAACAACACTTTCCTTTTTTATGTCGTTTTCTATTTTGCGTTTGTCAGCTGTACCACGGCAAAATCTAGTGAAGTCGTAAAGTGCCGTCTCGGACTAGCCTGCGCAGACTTTACGCAAAATGTTCGAATGTCCTTTTTCGCGTGTTGCAACCCAATTATATAGAAAACTAACATTTTGAAAAATGAATGGACTCATGTCAGCCAGCGCGGACAGAGCAGGCTTACCTGGGTTGAAACATGAAGCTGATGATTCTGACCTTTTCAAAGCGAACGGCTTACATGTACTAACATTGTGTTATTATTGTACTCAACTGCATCCATCTTCGCAAGCCAAGGCTGACGATTCACTACGCTACTCTACCCTTGGCGGATCGTGCTTGATTTTTACATTCCGCCGATATGCTTTTTCATTGGATGCAGCCAGCTCTAACTGCAACGAATGAAATCGCTCGTAGCATTTCATCTTTGATAAAAATAGAATAAGGTCGCTACCTTTCAAATAGAAGGTAAACATGCAAACCTACGTGGATGTCTGCTTATCGCTTCATGTGTATTCGTAATCGGTTTGTAAAACGATATTTCATTGGCTTTTAGAAATATGATGTAAAGGGGGGTAATAACCAGCATCCAATAGTGGGCGCATCGCAGGAATCTCGAAATCGGCCTCAATCAGCCAAGGTAAGATCCGTGTAGTGATCGTAACCTTGGCTCACGAAGATTAGATCTATATGAGTTTAAGATATACACTTTCGTTACATTTAAATAGCAACTGGTATGTGACATGTTTGTTGTCAGCAACCGATTCTGACAGCATTACACACTGACGTTGCAAGATTTAAAGTAACGTGTACTGTCGCAATGGGCATGTAGATCTATAATTACACAGAATTGTAATAATTACAAGAACTGTAATAATTACAATTATTGTACTCCGTCGTCTTGAGTATCAGAAAAAAATCAACATCAGTTTATAATATATATTTAATTAACCCATTACCACTCAATCCCTACTTTTAACGACCTTGAGAAAGGAGCCTTTAGAAAACATTGTGGGAAAAGGAGAAAATGCTGGTAACCAGACTTGCAAAAATTCCAGCCCGATCCCAGATCTACAGTCAGATTACAAGTAATGACAGAGATGTAGGCTGTTAAGTGTAAGTCGGTTAAATTTCTGAGGACGGTGTAGATCAAGATCAGATTTAAAGTAACGTGTACTGTCGCAATGGGCATGTAGATCTATAATTACACAGAATTGTAATAATTACAAGAACTGTAATAATTCACTCATTCTCAAAATACTGGCCAAAACAGTGTCACACATGTATTTATTGCTATTATACACTTTCTGTTTTTAGATAAGTCGAAGTCCCCTTTTTGTGATCTTATGAAACTGTTTCTGAAATATTTGTACTGGTTTAGTAAGATCAGATGTCCTTTTGTAAGCTTATTTTGTGGTTTTTAAAACAAGTACCCCCCTAAATTCTTCTTGTCACAAACCAATTTTGTTCCGTTTGCCTAGATATATATTCATAAATGCTCGAAATATTAAAGTTATGCTCTTATCTTAAATCAGTACCTTGCTTTTATGTTGCAAAAACGCAAGAAAGATGTAAGTTTTCCTATTCTTTTGTTCAAACTCCGTTTTCTAATTTTGTCACAGGATGTGTGTATTTTACGTGACGAAAACTTTAACCATCCACTAGTAAATCCAGCAAAATTATATTGACATCAATTATGTCTGATTTTGAAAGCCATTACTACTTTAAACTTGTGTAGAATGTCAATTCTTGGTTCTGAAAATGATCAAAAGTTTGAATTATATCATTATTTTATGTATCCCTAACAGGGATTTTTACGTGTATTGTTACGTGACAACTCTGTAGTCAATATTCGATCCATGAAACAGTGCTAAATAGTACACATTGTTACGTTGTGATAATACCATATATTCAGTTGAGTCTGGCAAACCTAATAAAATATTACGTATGGAAAATGTATGTTCAAATGCTTAAATGTATTTCACGTGACTGTAGTTTACGTGACGGTTTATATATTACCTACACATATTTACAAGACGATCGCGATACTATAGTCTATTTGTATTTACCTAACCTACACGGAACTTTAAAGCGCCATTTCGTTTCGAAATTGAAATCAACGTTGTGTAAATTCGAGAATAGACAGAGGACATTCGGTGAGTTCAACTATTTAGTTATGTTTTACAGGATTCATAAAGCACCTTTTTTGCATTTTTCCTCTTCAATGCAGAAAATATGATATTCAGTTTACTTTAATACACATTGCATCATCCCATCCACGTGTTCTGTTAATCATATTGCGTGAGATACTTGTGTCACGTAAATGACACATCTGTGTCACGTAAAATTCAGGTTTTAGTTTCCCGTTTTCCCCCGTTAATTTGCAGTAAATTCATAATTCAACAAGTGAATTATGTATTTTATTTAGTTAAGGTATCTCTATTTGTGCCAATGATGTATTATAAAACTAATAATTAATGGATTTGTAGTGATGTCCAGATATATTGCAGAGGAGCCGAAATTTTATAGGGGAAAAAATAAAATCCCTACTTGTGATTTTTCATAAATGGTCATGAACACTTCTTCCAATTACTGTTGTATACCAAATAGATTAATATATTCAAATAGCAAAAAAATGAAAGTTAAAAAGAGGAGTACATCGATTTTTTGAAATATGAAACATTACATATAGCAAGTGTCACGTAAAATACATATTGCTGATGGTGCGAAGATTCTGGATGGTTTAACCGACACGGACCTGTGTGAAGAGTTTGAGAAGGGCAGAAAGGATGGTCGTACAGCAACCAAAGACAAGTGAAAGCTCTGCTTTAGTTAATAACAGGAGCAACAGCTGGCTGCTGCTGAAACATCTGCTGTTAGGGCAATTACCGACCAGGAAACAGAGAGTATGTCTAAGGCAAAGTGCCCCTATAATACGGGGATTTTTGTTGGTCTGTGCCATCCCAGGAACTTACCCAGAACTGAGCGGCCCAGACATAGCACCAACTCTCCTAGCTAAACATAATGGCTGGCCAAAGGCCAAATTTCACACATTTTCATACACCGCAGGAGGCGGGCGTGTATTGGCGTCATCTTCTCCGTCTGCTGTACGTCCGTCCATTTCTTGTGAGAGCAACTCCTGACTAAGTTTCTGAACAGATCTTCATGAAACTTTGTAAATACAATACAAAATATCAAATAAGGGGTAATATTTCCTGGTTTAGAAACCAGTATTATGCTAGAGGGACTGTAAGTAGAAATATGTTCCTTTCAACGGTCCGTACATCTTCTATTCACATTGCTTGGAGCCATAATATATTTTATAACTTAATTTCCAGGAACGGCAAGATCGCATGCAGAACGTCAGGGAGCGTATAAAGAGAGAAAGTAAGCTTTACCAAATAGTACCTGGCCGAAAACTGCAAGGCCAAACGGCTGTTTAAGCTGACGGAGATGGACAGAAAAGAACTGGAATCTTTAATGTCTGAGGAATTGTGAAATTTACGTGACGCTATACTAGTTATTGATTACAGTTGTGTTAATGTTAAAGAATAGTTGGTTCAATGTTAAAGATATGAATAGCTGTTCAATATAACGTTTCTATACGCAACATGTGCATCTGAGATGTCCAGTTGGTTCGGTTGATTAATTTCCTAGCAGTATGTCTGCTGTAGTATTTTACGTGACATTAAGTACTATCAGTGAGTATTTTACTGTTTCATCAATGCTTTTCAAGGTAAACAGGCATACCTGATTCATTCCATTGTGCTATGTAAATCACATCTGAAATATGTTGTAAAGGATATAAAAATAGTAGCACAACACGTTTTTACACAGATACGGTAGTTTTTGTAATTTACGTGACATCTTTCACACAATCTAAATTGATAATATTTCACAAACATGCTTGACAAATCATTAAATTGGAAATTAAATATTTTCTAGTGCATCTTACCCCTTTTCAAGCAAACAATCTCCATATGTAATGTCTACCAACATTCCCAAATATACATTGTAAAAAAAGTGTTAACTTTCTAAGCAGAAAATAGGGAAAAAAATTTATACAGGTGTCAATTCAAATCGACTGAAATGTTTATTTTAATGCAGCTGGTGGTAAAAGTTGAACCTTTTGTGATTTTATATGATCCAGTATAATTGATAAAGAAATGTTCTGATATTCTTTTCTCTTTGTGTCATATTTTACACCCTTGTTGATAACAAACTCGTCAGCGTCACGTATAATACTTTCCAAATTTCGGTGTGCCACTTTGACACCACAATAGTCTCAGGAATCGAGAAATGTGTTATGCCCTTATACAAAAATTTTATCCCAACACATTCAACATTGATATGAAATCGGCAAACATATGTTAGCAGATACTTATTTTTTGACAATATAGGTCTGCGAAATTGGCCGTATTTTTGAGAATGAGTGAATTACAATTATTGTACTCCGTCGTCTTGAGTATCAGAAAAAAATCAACATCAGTTTATAATATATATTTAATTAACCCATTACCACTCAATCCCTACTTTTAACGACCTTGAGAAAGGAGCCTTTAGAAAACATTGTGGGAAAAGGAGAAAATGCTGGTAACCAGCATTTTCACCTTTTCCCACAATGTTTTCTACCCATCACTTAGCAAATTTCAAATTTTCAGTCACTTTTATTTTGTCGTCTGCAAATGCTTTCGATTTGGACAAGCCTAAAATATTGTCGTTTGGTAATGAATTAAATTACATTTAAACAGGAACTAGTATAGGCCTATTACAGCGACAGACTGTGCTTTACACTGATGGAAGATTCAACGCAACATGTAATGTCGCAAGGAGGATGAGTACTTAAACTGTATTATGATTGTACTCAATGGTCTTAAGCTCCAGGAAAAAAATTCTTCAGATGTGATACAGTTAAAATTTAGATACATTTAGCTATAATTAATAGAGAATGTGTATTTATGTTCAAAGCTGGTCAACAGGAATTTTATCAGTATTGTCTCGTTCTTGGTATGAGGCATGTGTCATCTTCGAAAAAATCAATTTGATTTTAAAGGTGAGGAATGCATGATTTACTCAATAGCTCTATCAAGTGACAACAAATTTATGTTACGCTCGTCTAATATGAAAGCATTTGCAAAATATATTTTAAACCTTTACTCTATAGATACTCGTTTCTACGCATTGCTTGGCGGAGCCTTTGGTAAACATTGTGACAAAAGGTGAAATTGCTCGTGACGAGCAATTTCACCTTTTGCCACAATGCTTTCTACACTATCAAAAGGTGTCATATACACATAAGAAACAGCTTCATCATTGCTATTACTTAGGGTCAATTAGAGATACCATAGAAATGCCTTATGGGGTAAAGGGTTAAACGTTAAACCAAAGTTATGGTATTTCGTAAAAAGGAAAAACATTTCTGAATGAAAAGTTTTATTATGGAAATGAGGAACTCGAAAATGTTGACAACTTTTCATACTTGCATGGGTAATGTCTTTTCATATACAGGCAATTTTGAACATAATAACGAACAAATCGTTGGCAAAGCGCTAAAAGCATTCAGCAATGTGTTATTAATGAATTGTCATAAATATAAGTTAAAACCTAAAACATTATGTCAGTTGTTCGATTCTTTCGTTGGTAGTATATTGAACTATGCAGCAGAAATATCCGGGTTTTCTAAATCAAAAGATATAGAAAGAAATCACCTTAAATTTTGTAAGAGTATTCTAAAAATAAGGAAGAGCATTTGTAATGGCACTGTTTATGCAGAACTTGGACGTTACCCACTATATATCAAGCGCTATGTACAAATCATCAAGTATTGGTTTAAAGTGATTTATACAAACAACATTTTGCTGAGTAGGGTATATGACTTTGAAAAAGAAGATTGTTTTGAAGGTTTAAATAACTTGGTATCAAATGTATTGAAATTGTTAAACGAAAATGGGTTCTCCTATGTCTGGGAAAATCCTTTTCTGTTAATATCAAATTGTTTATATCTTTTTTTTAAAAAGCGGATATTGGACAACTTCATCCAAAACGAATATGTCCACATTTGAAAAATCACCATCTCTAGTTTTGTACCGTCAGTTAAATGAAACTTGTAACTACAAAAAATATCTTCATGTTTTGCCCTACTACTTAAGAATACATGTATATGTCTGCAGAATTAGGACATCTTCGCACTCGTTGCGAAGACTGATCGATTTAGCCGAACTAGAATTCCAAGAAATGAGAGAAATTGGAGAGTATGTAAGGTAGAAGAGATAGAAGATGAATATCACTTTATTTTGAAATGTCCGTACTATGACTTTCTTTGTAGAAAGTATTTGCACAAAACATATTATACTTACGACCAAATATGATTAAATTGGTCCAACTATTGAATTCTAATAAAAAATGTGAGTTGACCTGAGACGAAACTTTCCGCTAAGTCACTTTTCTGTATGTCAAAGAATCCCTCTACCCTGTGATTCTATTGACTGTTAGACAAAATGCATCCATCATTATGTCATGGCTTGCTTGGTGTAATGGCATCATGGAGATGCATTAAGCTCCCTTTTTGTCAGAGCATGGCTCAGATATAAATGTTAAAAAATGATCTCCTACTGTTATGAACTCGGGTTATAACTCTGTATATGGCTTGGTGTTTAACCCTTTACCCCATAATGCATTTCTCTGGTATCTCTAATTGAACCTAAATAACAGCAAGGATGAAGTTGTTTCTTATGTGTATATATGACACTTTTTGATAGTGTAGAAAACATTGTGGCAAAAGGTGAAATTGCTCGTCACGAGCAATTTCACCTTTTACCACAATGTTTTCCAAAGGCTCCTACAAGCAATGTGTTAAAATGAGTATCTATGGAGTAAAGGGTTAAAGAGTCAACACTGCTTAGTTTATTTAATATACTAGGACGAAAAAGAAACGCAGGTTAACCTTTCAAGGTTGTTTAGAGGTGTGTAACTTGATTGAGAATTCTAAATTATTATTTTCTGTTTACAATTGATCAATTTTGAATATTTTGACGAAATTTCATTTCAGTTTGGCCAAAAGGAAATGTGAAAATGACTTCTTATTAACAGCACCCCCTCATCAGTGAAAAAAACAAAAAGTAGTGACTGACTGCATATGGAGACTCAGAGCTTGCTCAATATCGCGTATGGTACCCTGGGTTTCTTTTTCGTCCTAGTATACACAAAAAAATAATTGTGACCCATCACGCAAAAAGGGACCATCTGGGAATTCTGTACATGTACACCAATAGAAGAAAAAACAGATCAACGATAGTGCAGGTCAGTTTTAAGTTGATAATTCAAAAATGATTGTATTACAAGGTACAATGACCAGTCTTTATACAGAAAATGTTATTAAAGCGAAAAATGTCAACCCTGGTCAGCCTGCGCAATTTGTGCAACTCGCGCAGTCTGACCAGGGTTGACATTTTTCGCAGAAGGTCACTCTTTGCGTGATGGGTCACATACTTTCAGAGCATCTATCCATGTTTTTCCCGGAGATAATTTTTTCAGTACTCTGCAAAATGCTTTTCTAAAGCCACTTGTTATATACTTTCACACATGACCAGCTCGAAACAATGTTCAATAATGAGGGAGAAATGAATCCTGTTGCAATGACTATCGTTAGACCTTGGACAGAAATTCACTATTTAATTACCACAAAATCCCTACTTTTGACGCCCCTGAGAAAGAAGCCTTTTGAAAACACTGTGGGAAAAGAAGAAAATGCTGGTTACCAGCATTTTCTCCTTTTTCCCACAGTGTTTTCTACCCTTCCCAGACCAAATTTCAATTTTTCAGTCACCTTTATTTTGTCGTCTGCAAATGCTTTCAATTTGGACCAGTCTAAATTTTTCTCGTGTGGTAAAGAGTTTAAGAGTGTGTGCGAATCTACATGTAGGTGGATAAGTGACACTTTAGTTGTATATTTCGTCGCTAAACCCTTTTTCTGTCAATCCGGTGTTTTAAGCGACACTGAGAAAGAATTTAAGGCCTCTTTAAAAACATCGTGGGAAAAAGAAGAAAATGCTGGTGACAGTCACCAGCATTTTCTTCTTTTTCCCCACGATGTTTTCTACTATATCCATTTCCCATCTATTACGGAATTTATCGTCTGCAAATTCTCTCAAATTTACGAGTTTTGAGCTTTAACGACTGTTATATAGGATTGATGATAAATCGCTGTTTTGTGAAATATACACACATACTAACAAGTGGTTTATAATGGGTTCAGAAGGAAGTTTTCATACATTGATGTTTAACATCTGAAGGAATGAGGATATTAAATCTTTAAAAAAGGTACAATTTTTTTAACTTTAAACAGAATTACCGTTTCAGTGCTAAAGGAGACATGAGAGATTTTGTTGGTGGACGGCATAGGTCAAGATCAGACTGCATAGAAGGTGCAGTCTGATCTTGGATCTATATACTGTTCGCTGGTTTAATGATGTCTATAAAACAAGTCTTTTTCTGATAGTCAGTGGTAGAAAGTAGTCTTTTTTTTGTATGTGTGAAGCTGAAATTAGTTCATGAAATTTAAGATATGTAATTAAGCCTGTACCAAACGATCGCTTTTTTCACGACCCTGAGATAGAAGCTTTATGAAAACATTGTGGGAAAAGGAGAAAATGCTGGTGATCAGCATTTTCTCCTTTTCCCACAATATTTTCACCCCTGCTTGAAACAAATTTCAATCTTTGGGTTCCGTTTATTTTTGTCGTCTTAATGGATCTCATGTAAAAAACTGCAGGTGCATTTATGAATGATTTTTACATCATCTGATCTATATTGTGAAATATCGTTATGTGATAAAAAGAATCTGACATTCGTGGGCGTTTGAGATAATATTTTTTATCAGACTCGTCAAGGAAAATGCCAAAGGCTTGCTTAATAATATTTCCCTAGACTCATTTAATTAAATCTTATCTCAAAAGCCAACTCATGTCAGATCCTATATATCTCCCGATTGCTAAAGCATGTCTTTAATCTATTTTGATTTTTTTCCCTAAACTGGGTGGGGTCGGCGATTATTGGATAGATAATTGCACATCAAAGAACTTCAAAGAACTCTTTTCCAAACAATTCCGATTTTTAAGGATCGTAAAAAAGAAAGGCTTCTGAAAACATTGTGGGAAAAAGGAGAAAATGCTGGTTACCAGCATTTTCTCCTTTTCCCCCACAATGTTTTCTACCCTTTTAATGACAGAAATCACCAATTAAGCGACATTTAATTAATCTGCGCTTTGAATTTGATCCAGTCAAGAATTTTGTCTTTTGGTAAAGAGATAACTCTATAGCAAACGACAAGGCCTTATGGCTTTAATTACATTATTGAAAGTAGTTGCAGACGACAAAACAGATTTGGCTTTGACGATTGCATTTGTGTGTGTGTGTTTTTTTTTTGTAATTCACCAGCAAAAGAATGTTGTAATAGGAAAAACTTCCTGTTACCTATATGTTCTACTTTTCTCACTATGTATTCGAAAGAGAGCTACCTGTCTCTCTTTCTTTCACCTCTCTCTCTCTCTCTCTCTCTCTCTCTCTCTCTCTCTCTCTCTCTCTCTTTTACCTCTCTTTCTCACTGCCTTTGAGTTCTTTCTCTTTCACCCCCCCCCATTTCGCCTCTCTCTCTCTCTCTCTCTTTTTTACCTCTCTTTCTCACTGCCTTCGAGTTCTTTCTCTTTCATCCCTCCAATTCGCCTCTCTCTCTCTCTCTCTCTCTCTCTCTCTCTCTCTCTCTCACTGAAACAATATTTATCTGCTTCTCCGTTTTTTTCCCTCTGTTCGTTCACTGGTCCGATGTATGTATGTATGTGTGTATGCAGGCCCGTAGGAAAAGGGGGGGGGCTAGGGGGGGGCTAAGCCTCCCCAATAATTTGGACAATCATGGTAATTGAAATCACCCTTTGTCGCAGAGAGGTTCAATCAACGCAAAATTTTCCAGAAAATATGAGTTAGCCCCCTCCCCCTCCCAATCTTGAATTGCTTCCTACGTGGCTGTGTATGTATGTATGTAATTTTCTGTAATAAACGTCTATCTTGACTATACTCATGATACGACTATAAGTCTATCCGGGTGTAGTCGACCAACAACGGAAATCCATTCATACCTTATATATAGATCTAACCTAGTTATACACTTCACCATCTCTCTTCTCAACTGACAAAATGTCTGTCATCCTGTGATACATTTTTATAGCATCCTTCTCTAGCAGTTTTTAAAACATTGAGGTCAGTGAAGAACTAACAAAGGCAGATAAGAATAACAATAATAGTATAATTATTGTAAAAAAAGGTTTTTTGTGTATATTAACCCTTTCCCAAACAAGCCCTTGTTTTTACGTGTCTGCTGTACAAGTCTTTTGAAAACACTGTAGGAAAAGGAGAAATTGCTCGTAACGAGCAATTTCTCCTTTTCCAACAGTGTTTTCTACCCATATGGAGAACTTTCTGCCATTGTTATCAAATTTGAAATTGTCGTCAGCAAACTCTTTGAATTTGGAAGAATCTAAAATTCGTCGTTTGGGAAAGGGTTAATGATATAATGCTAGTAGTATATCATTAATAACTTTTTCGAATTATACGATGTCTTTTTTCGAATTTAGGGACAGCTGAACAATAAAATTGATGGGATAAAGAGGAGGGGTATACCCGATATTCAGTATGGAATGTAAACCAATATTCTCTTATTATGTGAACATTAAAAAAGAAAAAAAATGTTTCAGAGCCAAAGATGTAAACTCGAGCTCTTGCCTGGGTTGAAATTACAATTCACCAAAAAATTAGACCACCGAAACCACGGCGGGGAATCACGTGACACAACAACAAAAAGAATGACCCGACATTTGAAAAAATTTCCCCACTTCAGGTAAGAAAATCTTCAATAATTCCGTTAATACGTGACCGATTGGAATTTGGTTTGAAGCAGAGAAGGTGGAAGGACTCCGGGGATTTGCTTGATGTGTTAGATTTTTTAAACAACACCTGATAAAAAAGTTATTGACGAGCAAACAACTTATCCAGGGTATAAAAATTGTTTGCTCGTCAATAACTTTTTTATCGGGTGTTGTTTAAAAAATCTGACAGATCAAGCAAATCCCTGGAGTCCTTCCGCCTTCTCTGCTTCAAACCAAATTCCAATCGGTCATGTATTAACGGAATTATTGAAGATTTTCTTACCTCAAGTTGGAGAATTTTTTCAAATGTCGGGTCATTTTTGTTGTTGTTGTGTCACGTGATTCCCCGCCGTGGAAACTCCTACCTATTTCTATCATACGGAGTTCACTACCAAGGGGACAATATATCTGACCCATCACGCAAAAACGGACCATCTGGGAACTGCGAAAAGTGTCAACCCTGGTCAGACTGCGCGAACTGCGCAGGCTGACCAGAGTTGACACTTTTCGCTTTAGTGGCATTTTCTGTATGAAAAGTAGTCATTGTATCTTGTTATACAATCATTTTTGAATTATCAACCTAACCTTTCCTGCGCTGTGTTTTCATCGAATTGATGCAGGGCCTACAGAATTCCCAGATCTTTATTCTTTTAAAATAATAGAATTTTCAAGATATTTGGAGCGAAAAACCACCTACATTTTTCACAGATGTATTGCTTATAGGCATTTTCTCCTGTGCTATTTCATTAGCGCTGTAATAATTTTGACCATACAGGAGGATGGCGATGCGTCATAGCAGACAGGTCAAATCTTCGAAGAATATGACATGCGCAGATAATGGTTTTGCAATCAATTAATCCATTTATTCGTAAGGCATCAACTATGACGTCATTACAAAGATTTGACTACGTATCCTCGTAACGGAGGCATGTTAATAAACACGGTTTTTGGAGAGCAATCTAAAAATGAATAAAGAAGATTCGTAGCCCATTTCAGAAATATTTTTATGTTTTTCTTTAACTATGATTTGCCAGCTGTCGGCTTCCTTAATTGAGTGAAAAATACAAAATGTTTTTTCAAGTTTGGTGAGAATACAAAAATCTGAACAGCTGTCTTTGATGAATAATTATGCAAATGCAAGAGCGTAAATTGCCGTGAAATTACATTAGACATATACTGTACTTTATTGGGCGTTCTACGGCTCAACATGACCACGAAGTCCTCATACTCAAGTAGTCGCTCTCAAATGGCGTATTAATCCTTTATAAAAACAATCCCCTATTTAGGCAACGTCGAGGAAGAGAGTTTTCGAAAACATTGTAGGGAAAAAGGAGAAAATGCTGGTTACCAGCATTTTCTCCTTTTTCCCTACAATGTTTTCTATCCTTTCAAATACACTACTTTTCAGTGGTTAATTTTCATCTGCAAGTGCCTTGAATTTATACAAATCTAAAATCTTGTCGATTTGTTAGCCCATTACCACACAATCCCTACTTTTGACGACCTTGAAAAAGAAGCCTATAGAAAACACTTTTGGAAAAGGAGAAAATGCTTGTAACCAGCATTTTCTCCTTTTCCAATAACGTTTTCATCAATTCCAAAAAAAATTTTCAATTCTGCAGACATATTTATTTTGTCGTCTGCAAATGCTTTCAATTTGGAGCAATCTAAAATGTTGTCGTTTGGTAAAGAGCTAAAGAGTTTCGCCTAAAAGAGGCAGCAACTACATGTATGGTTACACTAACGACCTTTTCCCTCGACATTTGCTTTTTCTACTTACCATAAATCAACATAATTACAAAGTCCCGGCCTCAAGTTTCTCTATGTAATTGAATAAGACTAATTCCCATCCAAAACGCATGTAAGTTAGTTATTTGCCTTTTTTTTTCAACCCTATTCTCTGTACGCTTATGTTTTTTAAACTTTCAATTATCTATAACTCTATTTTTTGACCTGCATGTTCTGTAGGTCTTTATTTTTCATTACTTTAGATTACTTTACTGCCATTTTTGCTCCAACTCTATTTCTATACTTCCACTTATATTTACCTCAGTTTTTTCTATCTCTCCATTTTTCCATAACTCTATCTTTTTTACTTTTATGGTCTATAAATGTATTTTTTTCATTATACTTCAAATTTACTGTACGTGTATCTCTTTTTCTACACCATAATTTTTCTTATATACTCTAGCTCACTGTACTAGGGTATCGTATCAATGCGTGTTCATACGATGAGCAAAATATGATCAAATGCATCTATAGATAGATAGATAGATAGATAGATGGATGGGAGGGGAGGCAGGCAGACAGACAGACAGATATGATATTTTTGTGGCAATGTCTGCTTAGCGTTGGTTAGTTTTGAAATTAAGAATTAGGCCCAGAATTAACTTTAGACAGGATCGCGAATACAAGTCTCGCACTTTGAATACATGTATATTCGGTGGTTTGGGTCAATTATTGGCGCTGTAATGTAGATGTGTGCACCTCTGAGATATATACATGTATGGAAAAAAACCCAATTTTATCTCCTTTTTGAAAGATATGAAGAAGGGAATTTTTTTCCTCAAACGATATTTTTGATTGTAACCCTTATCCTGATAGAATAACTTACATGAAACTCAAGCCGATATATAGCAAAATGCAAAATTGTTCCTATTTCAAAGGTAATCTTGAGAGAAAAACATCTTCTCAACGGACAGTGTAGATCCAAGATCAGACTGCACGTTCTGTGCAGTCTGATCTTGATCTACACTGTCCGCAAAAAGGTCAGCGAGTCGCGCTTGGCAGCCAAAGGGTTAAATCAGAAGCTGTTATTTGTTTATATTGGGCGGAAGAGCGTTTATCTTTGGCACAAATAGGCCTACATGTTAACCTTTTACTTCCTGAAACTAAACATGTCTTTGATTTGTTTGGTTGAATGGTGTTTTACGCCGCTTTCAACAGTATTTCAGTCATATCACGGTGACATTTCACATACATGAATTCATGTTTCCTAGGTTTCACCAGTACTAGGCTAGGCTTTGAAGTCTCTTGCCCAAGGACACTCCTGTGAAAAAACCCAATGGAGCCAGCGAGGCTCGAACCCGAGACCTCCGGGTCACGAGTCCTACACTTTACCACTGAGCCACACAGGACCCTACATGGCTTTGAAAACATCATTGTAAGATTATACATAATCAATAATAGAGAAAACGATTTTGGTGAAAAACATAGTCGTTATGAGCGACTTTTACTATTTTACCCTTTACCACACAATCCAGAGTTTTATCGACCCTGAGATAGAAGCCTTTTGAAAACATTGTAGAAAAAGGAGAAAATGCTGGTAACCAGCATTTTCTCCTTTTCCCACAATGTTTTCTACCCTTCTGGAAACAAATTTCGATTTTTGACGAATGTTTATTTTGTCGTCTGCAAGTGATTTCAGTTTGGACCTGTATAACATTTTGTCGTTTGGTAAAGGGTTAAATGAAAGTTTCTAGCCAATAATGAAAACGCTAAATACTTCAATTTCTAGGTATTTTTTTTCTATATTTTCTATTGGAGAATATCTCTTTATTGGACACTGTAGATCCAAGATCAGACTGCACGTTCTGTGCAGTCTGATCTTAATCTACTCTGACAGCGAAAAGTGCTGACAATGAAAAGCGCACTTTCTAGCCTTCGGAATTAAAAAAAAAAAGCATTACAATTGTGAAAAAGAGTGAAGAGTTTTAAAAAAAATTTTTTAAAACACCCAGAAAATTTTGTGAAAAGTGGGAAAAAAATAGCTCCGATTGAGAACAGTATTCCCAAAAATTGGAATGTCTCTAACTTTTCCACACGAGGAGATAGGTACAAGAATGCAGCCAGGTGTATCCAATAAGTTGTCTATTTATATTATATAAGGTTCTCCATCAACAGGTAGGAAACCGCCCTATCTTATGCAAAAGTAATGCTCTAAGAAAAGGGGGTTTGATATTTTTTTACAGGGTGTTTTATGGGGGTGTCCTTGGGGAAGACACATCAGAGCCCCAGCCTAGTGCTAGATAAACCCAAATATGAGAGCTGTGGCCGCGATATGACTGAATTAATGTTTAAGCGGCGTAACAGACTAATCAATCAATCAATCGATCGATTAACCAACCAATCAATCAATCGATCAATTAACCAACCAACCAACCAACCAACCAACCAACAAACAAACAAACAAACAGACCGATCGATCGAT
The DNA here is from genome assembly GCA_943736015.1 of Tridacna crocea. Lineage (NCBI taxonomy): Eukaryota > Metazoa > Mollusca > Bivalvia > Cardiida > Cardiidae > Tridacna > Tridacna crocea. The sequence continues at coordinate 19,420,275 of OX031060.1, read as the reverse complement.
CGATCGATCGATCGATCGATCGATCGATCAATCAATCAATCAATCAATCAATCAATCAATCAATCATCAATCAATCAATCAATCCATCCATCCATCCATCCATCCATCCATCAATCAATCAATCAATCTACCTACCTACCAATAAATAAATAAATAAATCAATCAATCAACCAATCATTCAATCAACCAACCAACCAACCAACCTACCAACCTGCCTACCTACCCACCTGCCCACCTGCCTACCTACCTACCTTCCTGCCTACCTACCTACCTACCCACCCACTTGCTTACCTACCTACCTACCCACCTGCCTACCTACCTACCTACTTACCTACCTACCTACCTACCTACCTACCCACCTTCTCACCTACCTACCTACCTACACACCTACCTACCTACTTACCTACCTACCTGCCTACCTACCTACCTACCTACACACATACCCACCTACTTACCTACCTACCTACACACCTACCTACCTACCTACCCACCTGCCTACCTACCTACCTACTTACCTACCTACCTACCTACCCACCTTCCCACCTGCCTACCTACCTTCCCACCTGCCTACTTACCTACCTACCTACCTACCTACCTACACACCTACCTACCTACTTATCTACCTATCTACTTACCTACCTACCTACCTATCTATTACCTACCTACCTACCCACCTTTCCACCTGCCTACCTACCTACCTACCCACCTACCTATCTACTTACCTACCTACCTACCTACCTACCTACACACATACCCACCTACCTACCTACACACCTACCTACCTACCTACTTACCTACCTACCTAACCACCTTCCCACCTGCCTACCTACCTTCCTACCTACCTACACACCTGCCTACCTACCTACCTATCTACTTACCAATCAATCAATCAATGGCTTGACCCAGGAAGCGGTCAGGACAGATCCAATATCAGTATGCACGCTGTGTGCTGTGTGATATTAATCTACGTTGGTCGCCAAAATCCCACGTTCTCACATATGACGCTAAAAGGGTTCATTTAAAATTGGTTTGCAACACACGAAAACACAGGGCTTTCGGACATTTGCGTAAAGTGTCGTCTTGGATCAGTCTGCGCAGTCCTCGCAGGCTTATCCGAGACGGCACTTTACGTCATCATTACTATGACATTTTGTCCTACAGTTAGTTTGCCTAAAACAAAAAAAAAAAACACACAATTTAAAAGTGTCGTCTCTGATTAGCCTGCGCGTGCTGTGCAGGCTGATCCTGGACGGCACTTTACCCAAATGTTCGAATGCCTCTTTTTGCGTGTCATAGACCATTTAATTATACATGTAGATTGTTATCAACGTGTAGAGTGCTAATGATTCAAGCGGACCTTTCATCCTTTCGAGGAAAGAAGACAAAACCACTGTCATTTCAAGGAATGTTTTTTCCAAATAATTCACAACACAGCAGACCGTATAGATGCAAGATCAGACTGTACGTTTTGTGTACTTCGATCTTAATCTACACTGTCGACAAGAGGCATAAAACTGTAGTTCATAAATGTGTTCAGTCCTTCATTCTGTGTCTGCTTGTCTGTCTGTCTAAGCTGGAAACCAGCATTTCCTTTTTTCCCCACAATTTTTAATACCAGCTTCCACATTTCAATTTGGTTACATGATACAGTAGATACTTTGGTTTAGACAGGTCTATAATTTTGTTGTGAGGTAAAGAGTTAAAAGTCAAATTAGTTTCTTCAGATTACCATGAGTTTCAGTTCGGTGCAACTGCTAAAGGCCCAGTGAAGGCCAAAACACCAAAGCAGGTGTCAATATACATTTAAATTGAAATCATACCATTTAAAAGTATGGAAAATATTGTGGAGATTACAGTCTGTTATCGTGTGGCCTAGCCATAGGCCTATGTTAGTTGCTGCAAGAAATTAAAAAAAAAAACTTATGTTAAAAGGTTAAGAAAAAGGCACAGCTACCTGACAGGTTTTAACCTAGTTTTAAAAATCATTTCTCTGTCAGCGACTAGATCTAACACTTAGACAGACCGTGCAATGACAGATTGTTATCCTCACAATGACGTCACAATAATGTCCATACTTTGACATGAAATAATATAAATTTAAATGCATTTAAACCCTCGCTTTGTGTACATTTGGCCTACATTGCTGCTTTAACGCTTACCAAGCAATCTATTTTTTTGTTTTACGACTCTAAGATAAAGCCTTTTGAAAACATTGTGGGAAAAGGAGAAAATGCTGGTAGACAGCATTTTCTCCTTTTCCCACAATATTTTCTAACCTGCCGGAAACAAATTTTAATTTTTGACTTTCCTTTATTTTGTCGTCTGCTTACGCTTTCAATTTGGACCAGTCGAAAATTTTGTCGTTTGGTAAAGAGTTAAGAACAAACGTTCTTGATATCTTTCAGGAAGAAAATGAAGTTCTAACATGTCTTTCAAACAACGATTAATTACGCCAATCTTTGTAAGCCGTGTACATGTGGAAAACAATGCCGGCGATGAACTCGAGTGGGTTGTTAATCACACGATGTCAAATATCATACTACAGCTCAGCTCGCTCAGTCGGCATGCCGAGGATTTGTTCGCCGACCTCTGTAGATCCACGGTAGACCTCAACCAGCGTGCCACAAATCTCGGTACCAAAATAAAGGAGATCGGAGAAAGAGTGTCGCAGCTTGACGCAACTGAGGAAGAAGGTAAAAATTGAATGAGTCATGCTCTGGCAAAAGGAGGCTTAATGAATCTGCATGATGCACGATTTTGTACTTCTTCGAGAGCCAAGGTTACGATCACTACGTGGATCTTACCTTGGCAGATCGAGGCCGACTTCGAGATTCCCGCGATACGCTCCTATTGGATGCTAGATATTATACCCCGTTACATCATATTTCCGATATCCAAGGGAATATGCTTTTACAAACCGCTTACGAATACAATAATTCAACATGAAGCAATGTAACAAAAAACGTACTTCGACATTCCATCATCAGGTGCTGGAATATAGCCTAAAACCTCCGATAATCGATTGGTCACACCGAAACTTTCTGTAAATATTGTTCATCTATGTTTCTTTCCTGTAATAAATCATTACAGATCCTGCACATATCAACGGAGGTATCGATGTTTACCTTCTATATTTATTCAAAGGGTAGCGACATTGTTCTATTTTCATCAAAGATGAAATGCTACGAGCAATTTGATTCGTGCATTTATAGAGCTAGCTGCTTCCAATGAAAATCCGTATGGGGGAATGTCGAAATCAAGCTCAATCCACCAAGGGTAGAGTAGCGTAGTAGATTGTCAGCCTTGGCTTGCGGAGATGAATTTTGTACCAAGCAAGGGCACTGCGCAGACTGAAATTTGAGCAGTTCTTAAAGTCTCTAAAGAGATAGCTGAATTTTGAAATGTAATAAGGACTTGTAGGTGAGTGTAAGACCAATACTTTCCGACTTTCTGTTTATTAAAATCCTTAATTTAACCCCTTACCAAACGAAAAAAAATTGGAAAGGTCCCGATTGAAAGCACTTGCAGACGACAAAATAAACGTAACACAAATATTCAATTTTGTTTCCACCAGGAGAAAAGAAAACATTGTGGAAAAGGAGAAAATACTGGTAACCAACATTTTCTCCTTTTCCAACAATATTTTCAAAAGGCCTCTATCTCAGGGTCGTAAAAACCAGGAATTGTTTGGTAAAGGATTAATGCTTTTTTATTCCCACACCAAGAAAATATGCGGACGTAAACCCCATAGATTATAACACAGGCCTTTGAATTTCCATTGATCCATCCCAGAATCATGAAAATTTCCTTAGTCGATTTTTGAACAGTTATGAAAGCATATTGGTGCATCGCCTGTATGTATTACGGAATAGTGAAATTTTCAACACCGTTCCTGTATATAGAACAGTGGCAACTGCTTCTTTGCACTCTCTTGCACTCTGGATCATTACATTTACCTCTGTAGTGGGCTCAGGAAGTAGTCCGTCATTACGTCATATTTTTGTCACATGACCATAACTCAAAATGGCTACACAAACGCCGGTGAAAGAAAAACCAATATCGATTGTTTCGTGTGCTGTTCAAACAGCATGCGACTCATCAAACTTAGTGATAGGAAATGAACAAAAGAGGGATTTTCTGAAAAGCCCAAATATCTTAAAGGACGATAACTTGATTTTTAATCGTACAAACTGAGATCCAGCGGTGTGTCAAATCAGTTGTCATCTTTCATGGGCGCAGCCATTTTTGTTAAAATCGGCGTAAGATTCTGAAAAGTGAAGGGGCTCTAAAAAAATAGTTCCATTTTATACAGGTAAATTCATCAGTTTGAATGCACCTATAATGTATCCAGAATCATATTTCCTTTGTCTAACTTACAGTTTTACATATGAAACAGTTAAACAGTAACAAAACATCTTTTCCTCGGTTTGACAAGATTCTTGTCTTTTAGCCTATCGCAGAGATGTATGTGAGGTAACGAACGACAACTCTGCTCGGAGATTGGCTTCTTTGCTGAATATAATAAAGAGGGAATCACCAATGTGCTATTTATAGTAACGGTGTCCGATAAAAAAATCTTCTTTAATCCCTGGATAGACCAATGCAAAATTCTTTATCCCGTAATAGACCAATAGAATTTCAGAGGCCTGAGATTATACCTATGTATACATTTACAGCAGATTTAAAGAGAAAGTCCAAAACATATCAATATTCAAGTAGTATGCCTATACAAGATCGTACTTTGCGGACCGGGCTGAATCAGTTGGCACATACTGTGTAGTTTGATCTTTGTATATACTAAATATACAAATGCAAGACAAGACGAATTAATGGTTGGGGATTTTTAATTCATTAATTACCAAACGACAAAACTTTACTAAGGTTTGTCCTAATCGAAAGCATTCGCAGCAGAAAACATAAAAGTGACTGAATATATAAAATTTGTTTTGTGAAGGGTAGAAAACATTGTGGGTAAATGAGAAAATGCTCTTGCATTTCTCCTTTTCCCACAATATTTTCTAAATGCCTCTTTCTCTGGGTCGTCAAACAAGGGTACTATGTGGTAATGGGTTAAGAGCTCTCGCACTTCCGGCTTGACACAATACCTGAAATAATGTTACGTGTAAAAGGGAAGGAATTGCGAAGAAAATTCCCCCACTCTTGTTGTCATACCGACACGGGTTTATAACGACCCCCAAGAAGAATTTTGAAAACGTTGTGGGAAAAGGAGAAAATGATGGTGACCAGTATTTTTTCCTTATCCCAAAGTGTTTTCTACCATTTGAAAAAAAAAAAAAAAACGAACAAACAAATGTTTTATTATTTGGTACGCATTTGATAAAGCCTAGTTAGATCTATTTTGTCGTGCGGTAAAGATTTCTGTGTGGCGAAATTCCTCTACTCGATACCACGGGTAGGAAACTTCATATTCAGAGCCAATGGCTCCGACGAGAAAATGTTGTGTTGGTCTTCCGTTTCTGAAGATGTCGGCTGAAAAACAATCCCAAAACAGGTAGGCATGTCAGTATTTGTAATTATGTCATTCGATGCTCTGGTCTTTAAACGTGTTTTCTGCACTACGGAAAGTTGGAACAGGTGTACGATTTCGTCTGAATCATTTGTGGCGTGGGTTGACCGTAGCCAAAATAATACGTCTCGGAGATAAATTCAGTCTGTTATTGCCATTTAATTGGCAAGTAAGAGAGAGTCTTACTGTCCCAAAACCGTAAATTAATGTCCTGAAATGTTACGTTCACTACTGGTCAAAAATTGAAAAGAAAAGCACAAGAATTGATGAAAAGGAAGAAGGGCTCTGATTATGAGGACCGGCTCTGACTATGTTACTCGGCACCGATTCAAGAGGGCTCCCTTTCAAAATGTTTAGTTTTCTGTAAATAATTCGTAAGGACGTTAATTTTGTTTCCATCCTAAATTTAGTTCCTTTGTTGGATGGAATATGACCGCATGTTTGAAAATACAAAGGACTGAAATGGTCACGTTAGAAAAATGCTATTTAACATTAGTCTATCTCAAATTTGAAAATACTTCTGCATACCTTTTGATATTTTTTCCGTGCTTTTGTCGTAAGTGCAGCCCACACATAAGCACAAATTATGAAAAATATTTTCTTTTTGAAGTATGAGAATGATAAACGCAACACGTGTTTGAATGGTTTAGATGCATGAATTTGCATACGCAGTTTATGAATCATTATTCAGTCATCAACATAATTCTTTAGATATAATTGAAACTTTGGAAACAAAATCATTATTTTGCCAAGCAATTTTAAAAAGGTCACCTGTAAAAGTCATTTCGAAATCTGTCACTACCCCTACAATCATCACCACAGCAATGATTTGGATAAATCAGAATTCTGCAAATAAATTTTGGATAGATCACACAAGAACAATTTCTTGCAGAAGAGCACATGCTCGAAAGAGACTAAAATCATAAGTCGTACGAGAGAGCCACATGCGGGTGTCAACAATAAGCTGTTGTTTTTCGACGGATTAAAAATTTTCAAAACGATTTTTGAAAAGGGTCACCCTAGGAACATATCTGTGAAATTGTTTCAAAGTCTGACCAGCCATTCCAGAGAAGAAGATTTTTTTCAAATTTCTTCATGTCCACATAGTATTAATAGCCCACATCAGAGCCATCTTTCTAGATGGGTCAAAATTTCTCGAACACTTTGCGAAAAGGGTCACCCAAGGAACATTTCTGTGAAAATATTTGAAAATCTGACAAGCCGTTCCAGCCGAGAATTTTTAATAATTCCCCCCCCCCCCCCCCACATCAGGGCCATGTTTCTAGACAGATCAAATTTTGCGAACAGTTTTTGAAAAGGGTCACCCAAGGAACATCTCTATGATACGATTCCAAAATCTGACCATCGGTTTCAGAGAAGAAGAATTTTTAAGAATTTCTTCATGGCCATAGTGCAAGTAGCCCTCATTCATCAGAGCCGTGTTTATTGAGGGATCAAAATAAAGAGGATTTTTTAGGATTTTTTTTTTTTATGTCTGTATACTGCAAGTAGCCCCCATTCAACAGTGCCAGGTCTCTTGACATCAAAATTTCGCGAACAATTTTAGAAAAGGGAAACCCAAGGAACATTTCCACGGGTAGGAAACTTCATATTCAGAGCCAATGGCTCCGACGAGAAAATGTTGTGTTGGTCTTCCGTTTCTGAAGATGTCGGCTGAAAAACAATCCCAAAACAGGTAGGCATGTCAATATTTGTAATTACGTGTTCTTATGTCTTTGAAATTCAAAAAATGGAGAATGTCATTCGATGCTCTGGTCTTTCAACGTGTTTTCTGCATTATGGAAAGTTGGAATAGGTGTACTATGTTGTCTAAATCATTTGTGGCGTGGATTGACCGTAGCCAAAATAATACGTCTCGGAGATAAATTCAGGCTGTTATTACCATTTAATTGGCAAGTAAGAGAGAGTCTTACTGTCCCAAAGCCGTGAACTAATGTCCTGAAATGTTACATTCACTACTGGTCAAAAATTGAAAAGAAAAGCACAAGAATTGATAAAAATAAAGAAGGGCTCTGATTATGTGGACCGGCTCTGACTATGTTACTCGGCACTGATTCAAGAGGGCTCCCTTTCAAAATTTTAGTTTTCTGTAAATCATTAGTCAGGACGTAAATTTTGGTTTTCCATTAATATCTTTCTGTCCAAAATTTAGTTCATTTGTTGGGTGGAACATGATTGCATGTATGAAAATACAAAGGACTGGTATTGCCACGTTAGAAAAATGCTGTTTAACATTAGTCTATCTAAATTTTGAAAACACTTCTGCATAGCTTTTGATTAGACCGAATGGTCCATATATAAAATTTTTCGTGCTTTTGTCGCAAATGCAGCCCACACATAAGCACAAATAATGAAAACTATTTTCTGTTAGAAGTACGAGAATGATAAACACAGCACGTGTTTGAATGGTCCAGATGCATGAATTTGCATTATGCAGTTTATGAATCATTATTCAGTCATCAACATAATTCTTTACATATAATTGAAACTTTGGAAACAAAATCATTATTTTGCGAAACAATTTAAAAAGGTCACCTGTAAAAGTCATTTCGAAATCTGTCACCACCCCTACTATCATCACCACATCAATGATTTTGATGAATCAGAATTCTGCAAATAAACTTTGGATAGATCACACAACAACAATTTCTTGCAGAAGAGCACATGCTCAAAAGTGACTCAAATCATGAGTCCAACGAGAGAACCACATGCAGGTGCCAACAATAAGATGTTGTTTTTCGACGGATTAAAAATTTCCAAAACGATTTTTGAAAAGGGTCACCCTAGACATATCTGTGAGATTATTTCAAAGTCTGACCATCCATTCCAGAGAAGATTTTTTTAAATTTCTTCATGTACATACAGTGTTAATAGCCCACAGCCATCAGAGCCATGTTTCTTGATGGATCAAAATTTCTCGAACACTTTGCGAAAGGGGTCACCCAAGGAACATTTCTGTGAAAGTATTTCAAAATCTGACAAGCCGTTCCAGAGAAGAATTTTTAATAATTTCTTCATGGCCATATAGTGCAAGTGGCCACCCTCATCCCAACCAGGGCTATGTTTCTAGACAGATCAATTTTCGCGAACAGTTTTTGAAAAGGGTCACCAAAGGAACATCTCTCTGAAGTTATTTCAAAATCTGACCAGTCGTTTCAGCGAAGAAGAATTTTCTGTATAGTGCAAGTAGCCCCCATTCACCAGAGCTATAGTTTCAGAGGTGAAGATTTTGAAAGAATTTCCTGGCAACCAGGGTTTTTGGTAGAATCAAATTCAAAGCAATTTTCAAAGAGGTCCTCCCTAGAAACATTCCAGCCAAGTTTGGTCCAAATCAGCCCAGTGGTTTAGGAGAAGATGTTTAAAGAAATTGTTGACGACGGACTACTTCTGAACCACTGGGCTGATTTGGACAAAACTTGGCTGGAATGTTTCTTGGGAGGACTTCTTTGAAAATTGCTCACAGAATTTGATTCCATCAAAAACCCTAGTTGCCAGGAAATTCTATTAAAATCTTCACCTCTGAAACTGCTCGTAAGATTTTGAAATCATTTCACAGAGATGTTTCAAAAATTGTAGGCGAAATTGTAACCCCGTAAGAAACATGGCTCTGGTGAATGAGGGCGCTGGTGAATGAGGGCTACTTGCACTGAACAGAAATGAAGAAATTCTTGAAAATTCTTCTTGAAACCGCTGGTCAGATTTAAAATAATTTCACAGAAATGTTCCTTGGGTTACCCTTTACCAAAATTGTTCGCGAAATTTTGATGTCAAAAGACCTGGCTCTGTTGAATGCCAATGAATTGGGGCTACTTGCACTATACAGAAATGAAAAAAAAAATCCTTAAAAAATCTTCTTTATTTTAATCTGTCAATAAATACTGCTCTGATGAATGGAGGCTACTTGCACTATGGCCATGAAGAAATTCTTAAAAATTCTTTTTCTCAGAAACCGATGGTCAGATTTTGGAATCATGTCTCAGAGATGTTCCTTGGGTGACCTTTTTCAAAATTTGTTCACGAATTTTGAACCGTCCATAAATATAGCTCTGGTGAATGGGGGCTACTTGCACTATACGGAAAATTCTTCTCCGCTGAAACGGCTGGTCAGATTTTGAAATAATTTCAGAGAGATGTTCCTTCGGTGACCCTTTTCAAAAACTGTTCACGAAAATTGATCCGTCTAGAAACATGGCCCTGACTGGGGTGGGGGTGGCCACTTGCACTATATGGCCATGAAGAAATTATTAAAAATTCTTCTCTGGAACGGCTTGTCAGATTTTGAAATACTTTCACAGAAATGTTCCTTGGGTGACCCCTTTCGCAAAGTGTTCGAGAAATTTTGATCCATCAAGAAACATGGCTCTGATGGCTGTGGGCTATTAACACTCTATGTACATGAAGAAATTAAAAAAAAATCTTCTCTGGAATGGCTGGTCAGACTTTTAAATAATTTCACAGATATGTCTAGGGTGACCCTTTTCAAAAATCGTTTTGGAAATTTTTGATCCGTCGAAAAACAACATCTTATTGTTGGCACCTGCATGTGGTTCTCTCGTTGGACTCATGATTTGAGTCACTTTTGAGCATGTGCTCTTCTGCAAGAAACTGTTGATGGGTGATCTATCCAAAGTTTATTTGCAGAATTCTGATTCATCAAAATCATTGATGTGGTGATGATAGTAGGGGTGGTGACAGATTTCGAAATGACTTTTACAGGTGACCTTTTTAAATTGTTTCGCAAAATAATGATTTTGTTTCCAAAGTTTCAATTATATGTAAAGAATTATGTTGATGACTGAATAATGATTCATAAACTGCATAATGCAAATTCATGCATCTGGACCATTCAAACACGTGCTGTGTTTATCATTCTCGTACTTCTAACAGAAAATATTTTTCGTTATTTGTGCTTATGTGTTGGCTGCATTTGCAACAAAAGCACGAACATTTTTTATATGGACCATTCGTTCTAATCAAAAGCTATGCAGAAGTGTTTTCAAAATTTAGATAGACTAATGTTAAACAGCATTTTTCTAACGTGGCAATACCAGTCCTTTGTATTTTCATACATGCAATCATGTTCCATCCAACAAATGAACTAAATTTTGGACAGAAAGATATTAATGGAAAACCAAAATTTACGTCCTGACTAATGATTTACAGAAAACTAAAATTTTGAAAGGGAGCCCTCTTGAATCAGTGCCGAGTAACAAGTCAGAGCCGGTCCACATAATCAGAGCCCTTCTTTATTTTTATCAATTCTTGTGCTTTTCTTTTCAATTTTTGACCAGTAGTGAAAGTAACATTTCAGGACATTAGTTCACAGCTTTGGGACAGTAAGACTCTCTCTTACTTGCCAATTAAATGGTAATAACAGCCTGAATTTATCTCCGAGACGTATTATTTTGGCTACGGTCAATCCACGCCACAAATGATTCAGACAACATAGTACACCTATTCCAACTTTCCATAATGCAGAAAACACGTTGAAAGACCAGAGCATCGAATGACATTCTCCATTTTTTGAATTTCAAAGACATAAGAACACGTAATTACAAATATTGACATGCCTACCTGTTTTGGGATTGTTTTTCAGCCGACATCTTCAGAAACGGAAGACCAACACAACATTTTCTCGTCGGAGCCATTGGCTCTGAATATGAAGTTTCCTACCCGTGTTTCTGTAAAATTATTTTAAATCTGACCAGCGGTTTCAGAGAAGAAGAATTTCAAGAATTTCTTCATTTCCGTTCAGTGCAAGTAGCCCTCATTCACCAGAGCCATGTTTCTTACGGGGTTAAAATTTCGCGTACAATTTTTAAAAAGGGTCACCAAAGTAACATCTCTGTGAAATGATTTCAAAATCTTACGAGCAGTTTCAGAGGTGAAGATTTTAAAAGAATTTCCTGGCAACTAGGGTTTTTGATCCAGCTGAAATTTTGCACGTGTAATGATATATCTCTATGGGTTATGTGGCAAATTACAACTTTAAACTAATTGTGGTTTGTGATTTACAGGTGTTTAAACTGAGTCAGGTGTGAAATGGGATCCTGTTGAGTGTCGCGCAGTGATCCAGTTTTTGTATTTGAAAGGACGCACACCACAGGAGTCTTTTGATGAATTAAAAAAAACTTATGGTGATAATGCCCCATCATATGACCTTGTAAAACGCTGGCATCGTGAATTCAAATATGGCCGGAAGTCTGTACTAGAATTTAAAAGACCATTGGGTTACAAGAAGTAATTTTACTCATTTTCTATCAGATGTCAGTCACACAAATGACTCAGTTCAAACACCTGTAAATCAGAAACCACAATCAGTTCAGAGCTGTAATTTGCCACATAACCCATAGAGATATAAATCATTACACATGCAAAATTAGCTAGATCAGACAACTGAAAGTGGGTCAGGGGCATTACTTATTGAACGCCCCTCGTAAAATGGACTTGTTGCTTCACATTTTACTCGACGCACCTTCTCATATAACCCGGAAATTAGAAAAAAGAAATAAACGAAATTCCTCTTCCATCGGAGCAAACCGATGTTTTCGTAGCCAACCTACACAATCGGAGCCTTTCTTAAATTACGCCCGTGTTTGTGTAGTTTTATGTTGATTCTTGTATTGAGTGAATGGAAACGGCAAAGACAATTATCTAAGCCTGTAGAACAGGAAATTTTCTTTACTTTGCTTATTTAATGGGCAGAAAGAGCCTGTATTTATCTCCGAGACGTATGATTTTGGCTACGGTCAACCCACGCCACAAATGATTCAGACAACATCGTACACCTGTTCCAACTTTCCGTAGTGCAGAAAACACGTTTAAAGACCAGAGCATCGAATGACATTCTCCTTTTTTTGAATTTCAAAGACATAAGAACACATAATTACAAATATTGACATGCCTACCTGTTTTGGGATTGTTTTTCAGCCGACATCTTCAGAAACGGAAGACCAACACAACATTTTCTCGTCGGAGCCATTGGCTCTGAATATGAAGTTTCCTACCCGTGGATACGTTTGTGACATGAAGAAAGATTTTAGAAAAAAAAAAAATCCGACAATATTCTATCTTCAAACACCGTTTTCGGTATCTAGAACGATTAAAATAAAAGGATCCTTTTTTTTTACCGTGATATGAATTAGCCAACGTTCGAAATAAAAGGAAATTGTTATTAGGCGAGTCTTTAGCGAGCTTTATTATTATTATTTTACCAGACGGGTTTAATAAAATTTTATCTCAAACGACAACCAATGTTAGATTCTTTTAATTATATCTCAAACGACAACCAATGTTAGATTCTTTTAATTACATAACACTCTTTCAACAAGTCATACGGATCAAAGATACTTGTAAAACTTTCCTGCGCCCATTTACTTCTATACGTGTAAATTTTATATCTTACAAAATGACGTCAAAAATGATGTCACAAAATTGTTACATTAACCCTCTAGAGCTTGGTGATGCATACGTGCAACATTCAATTTTGAGAAGCCATATGTTGTACGAAACTAAGCATTGTTTATTAGTTTTCTTCACTATCAATGTGGACGGCAGTTACGTAACTGCTGGGTTTTTGACTATGCCTTTCATGTATTTCTGTATGAGTTACTTCCCCTGATTTTAAAGCCACCATTTACTTGCAGCAGAAGACTATTTAAAGTGCAAAGTACAAATTCTGAGAAATAAATAAATGAATAAGAAAAGTTAACATGCCAATATGCATTTTTTCAGTACATATAAAGATAATACTGCATATTAAATACAGATGACCCTTATAATCCTTATATGGCTTGCAACACGCAAAAAGGGGCATTCGGACATTTGCGTAAAGTGTCGTCTCGGATCAGCCTGCGCAGTCCGCGCAGGCTAATCCAAGACGGCACTTTACGACTCCATTTGATATTGTGCTAGACTAGACTTTCACAGAACAGAAAATTACATAAAAACGGAAAGTGTTGTTTCGGATTAGCCAGCGTGGACTGCGCAAGCTGATCCGAGACGACACTTTACGCAAATGTCCGAATGCCCCTTTTCCCGTGTTGCACACCATATAGATCTAGTCTTTGAAAATATTTTTTAAACTTTCCTGTTGCACCAGTGCAACATTGGGCTTTTGAAGAAACTGTCATATACTGCCCGATTGTTCATTGTGGGAAATTACACCTTGGTATCAAAGAATAGGCTACTTTAAAATAATACCCATAAGGAACTAGATCTATTTTCTACATACAGACAACTTTTGACCGCCAGTGAAATAGGAAAACATATACGTAAAGGCAGGAAATGCTTCCATCAACAGTTTATTCCTTATTTTCCTCATCCAGACAATTTTAACAGTTGGTGATGAAAACATGCGTTGAAAAGGATGAATGGATTCTAACAATTAATTTATTCTTTTCTCAAGGTGTTTTTTTTTTTTTCATTTTTGAAATCTTTTGAAAACTATTGCTTTCTTTATTTTGAAATGGCATGATCTAAAGTACGGAAACTAACGAAAGCAACCTCCAACCAAAGCAAAACCGTAACTGTATTGAACCGAAACTGCAAAATTTAAAATCAAAAACCTGTGTCATGGGGTTAAATAGACTGACTGAATGGAAAATAGAAGGTAATAAACTCAGGAAAGCAACATTTTTTTTTCGGTTCCACTCCGATTTCGGTTCAATTTTGATGGATTCCATACTAAATTGCTAAAGTTGAAAACATTGGGAAAAAGAAGCCATTGCTCATACAAGCAATGGCTTCTTTTTTACAATATTTTCCTAAGTTTGTTAGGGTCTATTTATTATTATTTATGCAGCCTATTTAATTCTTTGACACAGCTTTTTTATTTTAAATTTTGCGGTTTCGGTTCAGTTCGGTTACGGTTTCGCTTCAGTTCTGATGTTGCTTTCGTTAGTTTCCGTACTGTATAAAGCCCATAATATTGTGTATGTGGCTAGGATAACAATGTTCCTTCATGCATAATTAATCTGCTGTTCCATTGCACGCCAAAGTAACAGCATAAAAATAATATGAAAAAAGCTGTCGCTGCTTGTACACGCAGGCGCTCATTTTAGCACTGTTTCCCAAATCATGTTTAGTTATTCACATTTCACTATGATCTCATTCTTATAATATCATTTATTCTAGAATATTTCTTTTATGAATGTTTATGCTGTTATTCAAGTTAAATTAAAAGGATTTAAGCAAGTTTTTGTGAAGTTTTATATAATGTTGCACTCGTGCAACAATTGTGTTAAAGCCCAATGTTGCATACACGCAACATGAAAAAAAATCCTTATAAGTGAACAAAAGCTGACTTTCTTCTGTTTTTTGAAAACATTGCCTCTTAAATTCATTTTGTGCAAAAGAGCAGAATTTTTTAGTTTCAGTAACATAGGTTGGATTCTAGAGGGTTAAACATACATGTATACATGTAATGTTACGGGAAGCCACTCCTTCATGCATGGCCTTGTCCCGATGTAAATAAATACTTAGCTAAGTAGCCTACTGCGTTATGTACAGATATTTCTTTGGCACAGTGGTTAAGGTATTGGCCTTTCGTCAGGGCGTTCTAGGGTCCGAATTCTGCCCGCTTCCTTATTTCTGTCATGCACTTGCTCATTTGTTTCTTTGATACGGACTTTGTTCGTCCGGGATTGGCCATTGAGCCATTAATCCCATTTATTGTCAGAAAAACGGTAAAAAATAATTGTGATGGGTATAATTACACTATAAACAAGGGATTTCATGTGATAAATTTATATAGGAGCCTTCAGAGGTTCCCGAGCCAAGTGGAGCTTTTTTCTTTGCTGGCGAAACTCGTCAGAAAATAGGCGGATAAATGAACAGGGAAGGTGGCTTTAAGATTAGGGAGTTGACTAGTTTAAGGAGAAAAAATAGTTACGAAAGAAAAGGAACACGAAATGAGGGAAAGTTAGGTGGATGGATGGACAGAAACATTGGTTGATTATTCCAATATTTCAATAATTTGTTTGCCTCTCTCAATTTCATCGTTTCAATTCTAAAAGATAGAATTTGCAAGCTTTTAACGAAATCATTATAAATTTATGACACCAAAGACCAACCTTCATCGAGATTCAATGTGTAAGTTGTCATATAGAGCTAATTGGTTATATGAATCCCTAACTATGTGATGACTCTCTTATTATAATGAAACAAGGAGATGCATTAACTCATTACCAGACGACAAAATTTCGGGTTTGTCCAAATCGGAAGCATTTGCAGACGACAAAGTAAAAGTAACTGTAAACTTGAAATAATGTTTTGCGAGGGGTAGAAAACATTATGGGAGGAGAAAATGCTGCTTTACCAGCATTTTCTCTTTTTCCCACATTGTTTTGCAAAGGTCTCTTTCTCAGGGTCGTCAAAAGTAGAGATTGTGTGGTAATGGGTTAAGCCCACTTTTCACAGAACACGGTTCAATTTTATACAGTTCTATTCCACAATATACACAAATGTCGCCACTACAAGAGCACCGACCAGCACGACCAACAGGTGGTGGCCAGAATTACCATGTCCCAAGCTATACAGGACCTTTACAATATGTGTGCCAGACCGCCGCCACTAGATCGACTAAATATGTACAGGTATGAATCCCTCACTGTATTTCAATCTTCAGCTCTAAAAAAAGCATAGACTATACGTATTAGTTGTACGGTCAGGTGGCAGGGGACTTGGAAACTTGTTCACGGCTGTGGTGAATCATATCGCCCCGAGCCGAAGGCTTTACGTGGTTTTTGCCTGGGAACATGATATATATGTTCCCGGCAAGTTAACCAATCAGATCACGAGAAATTTCTTTGCAGTGTAATAAGTTTTTTTGTTTGCATTGGAATTTAACGACGCTTTAACTTCTTAGGTCATATTATGACGACCAGTGGACCCATGCTTGTTTTTGCTGGCTATGTAATACCAGTACAAACACAGTTTTCCTTCCAAGTCACAGACGCCTTTTCTCACAGGCATCAGAGGGGAGAGGCGAGAAATTGTCGGACGGAAAATGCACCTCAACCGGATATCGACTGAACGGGTTCTGGTACCTTCAGTTTGAAAGCTTGGTACGATTCTATTTAAAATAGAATCGGAGCAAGCCTTCAAACTGAAGGTAGGGTTCCAAGGTGCATGGATATGTTATATTGTTCTTTTTGTTTAACCGAGAAAGAACTGATCAGTGCGACAAACAACTTGTGTCTAGAATCATGTCCCATGCCTTACAAGACACCGACGATATGTTTACCGGGCTGTTTTTATCAGACAGACATAATGTGGTCAGGTAAAAGTTTACTCATTATCAAACGAGAAAATTTTAGGTTTGTCCAAATTGAAAGCATTCGCAGACGACAAAATAAAAGTGACTGAAAAATTGAAATTTGTTTCGTGATGGGTAGGAAACATTATGTGAAAAAGAGAAAATGCTGTTACATGTACCAGCACTTTCTCCTTTTCTCACAATGTTTTCTAAATGCTTCTTTCTCAGGGTCGTCAAAAGTCGCGATTGTGTGGTAGATCTAATGGGTAAATTTGTTTTATACAAATCAATGAGATGGGGTTTGGTTGGTTATTTCCGTTTATTTATCGTCGCCACCGGTTGCCCATCTGAGCGACACCCCCAGAAGACGCTAAGTTGTTAACGTGCTGGGCGTATTGTATAGCACCATCACACGGGACCTCGGTTTAATGTCTGATCCGAAAGACAATTGGTGATTTTAATTGGCCAGCCGGGGATTCGAACCCACAACCTGTAGTGACCCGCACACTGTGTTCACGAGTCCTACGCTCTACCTACTGAGCTATATCGCTTGGTTGATGAGATGGGGACGAAATGTCCCCTGACAAGAGCAGTGCTAAAAAAACAGTTGATTATGTTTCATATTTAAATAGAAACGACGGTAAAGATTGCATGAAGTTTTACACTGATCCAGCCTACTTTTTCGAGCTGTGGTTACTTGCAATTCAACAAGATATTGAGCAAAAGAAGGAACAAAAGAAGAAAAAAGGCAAAGCGAGGAAGGTAACCTTACACTTTATTTTTTGTGGTTCCGTATTTCAATAATCTCTCCTGACCTGTTTTGCTTTGTCTCTATCTAGATCGATTACCTCCCCTGAAACAGCTGGAAGATGTAAAAACTTCATCTTGCATCCAGAGTTTTGAAAAGTCCAACCTGGATCCGTACTCACCAACCATTCTTAAGAATATTCTTAGACTTATTCTTCAGAATATTGTCAATATGAAAGTAACAGGACTTCTGATTGGCTTAACCAATTGGTTTAGCCAATAAGAGGTTCTGTTACTTTCATAGTCAGACAATCTTGAAAATTAAGAAAAAAGCGTTCATAAGAATGGTTGTTGAACCCTGATCTATTCTTACCAGAAAGATGAATATCCAAATACATACCTTGTGTCAATTGATCAAATAGTTGTATTCCTCACAGTTTACACGATTTCTTAGTCCTAGATTACATTGATTCATAAAGAAGGTCAAAATTCTATGTATTCAGCTTGCTGCAAGAATACAATTTCTTCTAATTCAACCTGAACTTTCTTTTCGCAGCATAAAAGGAATGTACAAGTAAAAGTTAAAGATGTTACGTCAATCCGAGAAAGAAACAAACATAAAGGAATGGGGGCGGAGTTTGCTGATGACATCAGACACAAGTCTATCAAGACAGAAACGCATTCTTCCAATCAACAGGAACCAATGGTCAATGGAGATCTTCCTCCTCCAAATGATTTGGACTTATTACACTCATTGTCAGATGAAGGGGCGTACCCACCTCCACCTCCGTTAATGAACCAGTGCTATCCGGATCAAGACGATCTCCCGCCTCCTCCCCCTCCACCCCTTGACGAAAGCCAGTCTGTACCCCCTCCTCCGCCACCGCCATTATTGACGTCATCTGGACCACAACCTCCTGTAGCTCCTCCTCCTCCCCCGCCTCTGAATGAAAATGGCACACCCCCGCCTCCCCCACCTCCAGTTGCCGAGATGGTGAAAGAACCGCAAAAAAATCAGGCGGTCAACAAGCCAGATCGAAGTGATCTACTATCACAAATAAGAGCAGGTTTGTGCTACTCTTCCTTAGAACTAACAATTTACATGCGACTTTTTTTCTTTTTAACATTTGTAATAACGTCTGAAATAACGTCATAACTTTTTGAACTATCAACTAGGGCATCAGTTGAACAAATTTCGTAAAACGTGATACTGCTTGACATTTAAATTCTGGACCATCTTAGATACGATCTGGTTTTTATCGATCTGGCAATGAAAGTACCTTATTTCTCATGTTAGAAACAAACAGAAAAAAACCCATTCCAAACAGAAAAAAGAGCTGGAACGGGCTGGATCTGGTAACGAAAGTACCATATTTTACATAACTATTGAAAATTCAAAGGGTTGAGAACGCTGAAGTGGTATATGTCAAGGTAGGCGTTGTGTGAAATTGATCATTGGAAAGAAAAAGAGAAATATTATTCAAATATTGGCTTGAAACTACATGTAAATGAATACTTTTTTGGTTGAAGAGTACTCCTGACAAAGTTAGGATTATTTGTGTATTGGTGGTCTCCCTTTGACCATTACAAGGGGTCAGGAGTAACGTCTCTTGACATTACGTTGACATTACGATGCATGATGGATAGAGAGAAAAAACATGTGAATAATCAAATAAAAATTAAGTTTGTACCTGAAAACTATGATTTTTAAATATCTTTGGCCTTTAACATTTAATCCCCAGCGTTAATCAGCATTTTCTATTTTGTCCACTTTGGTTTTTTACCCTATAAAAGAAAAATTGCAGCATTTGAGTCAAACTGAAATTGTCATCTGCAAATGCTTTCAATGTGGACATGGCGAAAATTTTCTTCTTTGGAAAAGAGTCAAACAAACAAACAAAGAAAACCTAACTGTTGCACTGTGTTTGTAACGCTACAGGAAACACACAACTAAAGAAGATGGAGGATAGAAAACAACAAGACAAGCCTAAACCACCTCAAGACGTACATTCCATGATGACCCAACTGTTTGTGGCTCGCAGACTGGCTATGGAGGACACAGACTCTGAGGGTGATGACGACGATGATGATGATGATGACGAGTGGGATGAAGACTGAACTTAACCATTAGATTACTCAATACCTAAATTTTACACTTTTTTAAATTGAAAACATTTGCTTACAAAGGATAGAATCTTGCCCTAAATGTGGTATTTGGTCTCTGAAAGAAGTAGAAAACATAGCAGATATAGAAGTAGAAAATGCTGTTGACCAGCATATTTTCCTTTTTCTACAATATTTTCTGAAGGCCTTTTTTCCATTGAAACACAAAATTGTATGGTACAAGGTTAAAGCAATCTCTGATAATTGGATTAACCTATTACCACACAATCTGATTTTTAACGACCTTTTAGAAAAAAGACATTTAAAAAAAAATTAGGAAAAGGAGAAAATGCTGGTAACAAGCATTTTCTCCTTTTCCCATCACACAATCCCGATTTTTAACGACCTTTTAGAAAGAAGACATTTAAAACATTGATGGAAAAGAAGGAATTGCTCATAATGAGCAATTTCTCCTTTTCCCACAATGTTTTCCACTCAATCAGATATTTGTTTCCTCATTTGTCCATATTTTTGACATCATATCTTTATTTGCTGCTGAAATTTGAAGAGCCTCATATTGGCATATCAGGTAAAGGGTTAACTGGTCTAAAATGTTATCGTGTGGTAAAGGATTTATTGAAAGTACTTGGTGATTGTTCTTGAATTACTTGTACTCATATGTATCGTTTATAAATCAACATCTTTTTTTTTTTCAATTTGACTGGTCTCCTTTGTCATAGCATTAGCTGGGACAAATTTTCTTAACACTGGTCCTGCCATTTAAATTGCTTTCTATCATAATGATAAATTCTGGTTTGGAAATTTGTATTTTCAACGAAATAGCATAGTATAAATGCAAGCATTCAAAGAACAGCGGGAGAACGGATCAGACTGGATGTATATGCAGCTTTGACTTTGACCTGCACTCTTTAAACAAATCACGGAAAGTTGCATTTGGTTAAATTTGGGTCAAATCTTTGTCTAATGATACCGAAATTGATGCAAGCAAATACAACAGAGCTGTTTTTAACTTGAAATGGTATCTTTACCGAAGGACACAAATCAAAGCATGGCCGAATAAGATAAGCAATATACTAGTTATGTATAGTTCAGCTGGTTTCTGTTGGTAACCCAAAAAGCTTTTACTGTAGGCATAGATCAAGATTGTAATGAGCAAAACGTAAAGTGTGGTAATTTATATACACAGTCTTCTTTCTTTTTGCGAGATATTAATCTAGATTGCTACAAATGGGTTTATATTCTGATCAAAATTGTGTTACATTTACTGATACAACGAGTAATGCCGGTGTTTTGTGCAACAATGTAACAGTCTGTCTGCAATTCAAGAAGTATAATACTCAACATTTGCTAGGGATCACCATCTTATACTGAGCCAATATGTATACATGTGCAGCATGCATTTGGTCTGGTTTTTTAATACATAACATTGCCACGCTGATGATATAAACTATCTAAGGAAATGAATATTTCTTAAGCAAAACTGTATGTATGTAACATATTCCTGTATTGAAGTATCGAATTGATCCATAGCAAATGTTGAGTAGTACAGTATATACATAGCTGTTGCCTAGTTTACCATTTTCTTTTTATACATGGATATCTAAAATTCTACCTTACTTTCTCACCCTAAGGTCAATGATAATAAATAATAACCAAATGTACATTTTCAAACATATGACAAACTAGTATTTAACCAATTTAGAGTTCTTTTGGTTATAAAAAACATTAACAAATAGGGCAGTATAGATCACAGATCATATGACCGATTCTGTGCATTCTGATCTAAATCTACACTATCGGCAAAAGGCACTTAGTTATGTTCAGAAGCCAAGGGATACAGATATTATAACATTGATACAGTTACCTATTATATTTTTTCTTCTGTTATTAAAATTTAAATCATAATTATTCCATTCCTACAATCTTTATCCTACTGTGCCAAAATGTCTAAATATTATGTTTTGTTGTTTCTCCAATTGCAATATACATTTTATATTCTAATCTGTTTATCCCTTTACCAAACAATCCCTGGTTTTTACAAACCTGATATTAAAGGCCTTTGAAAACATTGTGGGAAAAGGAGAAAATGTTGGTAACCAACATTTTCTCCTTTTCCCACATTTTTTTCTACCCTGCTGGACACAAATTTTAATTTTTGAATTGCAGTTATTTTATCATCTGCATATGCTTTTAAGTCATTACCAAACGACAAAATAAAAGTGACTGAAAATTTCAAATTTGTTTTGTGAAGGCTAGAAAACATTGTTGGAAAAGGAGAAAATGCTGGTTGCCAGCATTTTCTCCTTTTCCAGCAATGTTTTCTATAGGCTTCTTTCTGTAGGGATTATGTGGTAATGGGTTAAATTGAACAAGTCTAGAATTTTTGTCATTAGGTAAAAAGTTAAAGAGAATATGTATTCACTACAACAGACTGTTGTAACTCTTAACTAAACGACAAAATATTAGACTGCTAGTTTAGTTTAAACATATTTATTTTACATCGATTGAGAAACAAGTTCTTACAACTTATACTAATCTCTCTTGATTCTGCTTCCTGGGAACTATACCAGTACTCGCGCCGAATGTGTGGGCCAATGAAAAATCCCAAAGTTGGAACCCGCTCCCGGGAATCGAACTCAGGACCTTTAGGTTATGAGGCCGACGCTCTACCTCACGACCACGGACACCACAAGACTGCTGCTGCCGGCAACTAATTTTAATGTGGCTTAAATGGAGAAAACTGTCTTAGAAAGAGTAGAAAACATTGTGGAAAAGGAGAAAATACTGGCTTTTTACCACAATGTTTCAAATCTATTTTACCTTTGTTTAACTCTTTACCAAATTGCAAAATTTTACACTGGTCCAAATTGAAAACACTTGCAGACAAGAAAATTAACGTCCCTCAAAAATTTAAATTGTTCTGGGAGGGCAGAAAACATAGTGGGAAAAGGAGAAAATACTGGTTACCAGCATTTTCCCTTTTCCCACAATGTTTTCAAAAGCCTTCTTTTTCAGGGCCATGGAAACCATGGATTGTTTGGGAAAGGGTTAAGAAGTATTTTACCTTAACCCTTTCCCAAACAATCCCTGGTTTTTACGACCCTGAGACAGAAGCCTTTTGAAAACATAGTGGGAAAAGAAGAAAAAAGCTGGTAACCAGCATTTTCTCCTTTTCCCACAATGTTTTCTACCCTGCTGGAATGAAATTTCAATTTTTGTACATGTATCATGTTAATTTTGTCATGTAAAAATGCTTTCATTTTGGACCAGTCTAAAATTTGTTGTTAGGTAAAGGGTTCACTCCTTAAAATTGTCCATGTTTCACAGCAACATCTGATGTGTGTTCTACTGAAAGTTTGTTTAACCCATTACCACACAATCCCTACTTTTGATGCCCCTGAGAAAGAAGCCTTTTGAAAACACTGTGGGAAAAGGAGAAAATGCTGGTGACCAGCATTTTCTCCTTTTCCCACAGTGTTTTTTACCCTTCCCAGAACAAATTTCAAATTTTCAGTCACCTTTAATTTGTCGTCTGCAAATGCTTTCAATTTGAACCGGTCTAAAATTTTGTCGTGTGGTAAAGAGTTGAAAAGATACCATGTATAGTAACAGGTTAGCAACTTGAAAAGAAAAGGCTGCATGCTTGTCATTTTGAGACAGTATACTCTCAGAGTGCTACGCACTACTTGACCTTTTTTTAACCACACAATACCAACTTTTGACACCACCAGGAAAGAAAAAAACAATTTCACCTTTTCCCACAAAGTTTACTACCCTATCAAAGGAAAATTGCACTATTTGAGCCACATTGTCATCTGCAAATGCTTTCAATTCAGACAAGGCCAAAATTTTGTCATATGGTAAAGGGTTAACTCTTTACCAAACGACATAATGTTACTCTGGTCCAAATCGAAAGCGTTTGCAGGCGACAAATTAAAATTGATGTTGTTAAAATGGTGATTTCTTTTCTTTTTGGATGGAAAACATTGTGGGAAAAAGTTATATCCATAGAGACATGGTGGATCAAGATCAGACATCATAGAGCATAAGGGTTAACTCTTTACCAAACGACATAATGTTACTCTGGTCTAAATTGAAAGCACTTGCAGAGGACAAATTAAGATTAACCCATTACCACACAACAATATTTTAGACTGGTTCAAATTGAAAGCATTTGCAGACGACAAAATAAAAGGGACTGATTATTTGAAATTTGTTTTGTGAAGGGTAGAAAACATGGTGGGAAAAGGAGAAAATGCTGATTACCAGCATTTTCTCCTTTTCCCACAATGTTTTCTAAAGGCTTCTTTCCCAGGGGCATCAAAAGTAGGGATTGTGTGGTAATGGGGTTTCTTTTTTCAATGGATGGTAAACATTGTGGGAAAAGGGTTATATCTCATAGAGACATGGTGGATAAAGATCAGACTTCACAGAACAAGTCTGATCTTGGATCATAACTATCAACATTTTTGTGAAGAAGTCTGGCAAGAAAGTTCTTGATTTTGCAAAGTATGGGCCTTGTTTCCTCTCTCAAGTAGTGATTTTGGGTTATAGATCCCTCAAAGGGTTTGCTCTTAACCCTTTCCCAAACGACAAATTTTAGACTCTTCCAAACTGAAAGAGTCTGAAGACAACAATTTTAAATTTGATTAAAATGGTAGAAAGTTCTCCTAAAGGGTAGAAAACACTGTGGGAAAAGGAAAAATTGCTCATCATGAGCAATTTCTCCTTTTCCCACAGTGTTTTCAAAAGACTTGTACTTCAAACACATAAAAAACCAGGGCTTGTTTGGGAAAGGGTTAAGCAAATGACAAAACTGTAGACAGGGCCAAATTTTGGCACCTTGTAAAGAATAAACAATCTGTAAGCAATTTACAGGTGGCTTAAAAGGTAGAATTTGTCTTAAAGTTGAAAATACTGTGGGAAAAGCTTCTTTACTAAGGGTCTTCAAAACTTAAAGATTGTGTGGTGAAGGCTTTCAAATACAGTACTCAGGTATGCAGCTGTAAAACATGACTTAATTACCACTAATCACTGATAATAATACACGTACAAAAGTTGCTGCAAAGATGCAGCAAAATGGGTAAAAGCATGGCGAAAAAATAATTTCGCAGCTGCCATTTGTTTCAAGAAATCTTTCAGAATTCACGGAATTCGATAGGCCATAATGCAATCATATTACTAATGAGTAGTCCAGTAGATCTATTGAACTAAAGAAGATAAAGGTAAAATAAAGGATAACACAATTGATTGGAAGATATTATATATACAAAAATATATAGCTATGATCCTATGAAATATATTTATTAAAACTTATAAAACAAAAATTGCATTAAAAAATATGGTCATTTTAAAGGAACAATTAAGTACTGCGATCCTTAGCTTTAATAACTATGAAAGAGGTTTTTGAAAACATTGCTGGACAATGAGAAAATACTGGTAAACAGCCTTTGCTTCTTTTTCCCACAATATTCCTATAATATCAGAGAAAGAAAATTATCATTTGAGTAAATGTAGTTAGTTGTGTATGTGCGCCCGTTAATGCTTTTAGTTTAGTTTAGTCCATAATTTGGTCCTTTTGTAAAGAGTTATATCTAAAAATCAAATGCCATACCACATGGGAAGGACAGAAAATATGAAAGAGAAAAAGTACAGACAATTCAATTTTTAGTTGCAGTAATTATCATTTACGTTTTCCCTGCACTTGGCAATCATTTGTTTTGATACAGTATTGATCAAACGGTCAGCTTACTTTTTCAGAGGCAACTCTTTCGTCAGCTATATTACTATTAAGTGTGAAAAATTTGGTTTTACATCTAACCCTTTACACAGCCTGGGTTACAGTTCGATTAATTTTATTCCCCCCCCCCCCTTTTTTTTAATGATGCCCATTTTTGACAAAGTAATGTCACAATATATAAAAGGAGAAAATGATTGGACTGAACCCAGGCTGCCCTTTAAACAATTCCATGTTTTAACGACACTGAAGAAAAGTTTTTTGAGTAAAGAAATAGGAAAGGCCGGTTACAAACCATCTCGCCTTCCAGTAGCGCTTTTGTAGACCACATGTACCATTAGAGCTGTAGTAAAATGTTGTTTATTGCTGCTTTGTTCAATTCAAGATTTTATATGATGTAGGCTAAGGGTTAAGGCCCATGTTGTCTCTTTATATACACGAATGTTTAATCGACACGCTAAAACGCCTCCTGGACTGGCTAACACGCCTCCCCGTCTACAGCATTCTAACTGATATTTATGTGTAGAGTTTCCATTTAACATTTATCCAAACAGTCTTAACGACAATGAGAGTGAAACATTTCTTAACACCATTAAAAACAACAAATGCAAATAATCATCATTTCAGTCTTTTCAGCAGTATTTAAAGTATGTTTTTCCTGCTGGGAGCAGGTTCTCTTGATGTTTTTTATAAAATGAAATTTAACCACATTTGATTTTTCTATTTACTTTATTGTTACAAATCATTATTATTGTACTGTTTTTCTTTCATGAATAAATTGTTTAACATGATTAAAAAAGTTCAGAGCTAAGATAAGGATTGTCGTCATGGTAGCCTATAAAACGCAAACCAGTCAAAACTTGGTCATTACAGTCGGCAAACCAGGGACCAAAAATTTCCAGAAAAGGCACTTGTCATGCAGGACAAGTGACCTTGAAAAAAAGACTGGCCTTGCTTCTATCTACACTCATCCGACAAGAAAAACCCTTTCAAAATTGGACTCTGGTAGAAACAAAGCTATACAAAACATCTTGTGAAAAAGGAAAAAAATCCTCCAATTCTCATGACTAATTGATTGATTGATTGATTGATTGATTGAATTGGAGTTTATTGCCATTTTCACAGCTGAGGTTATATCATGGCAGTGACGGGAACTATGCATGTATTTCCTGGCTTTCTCACACCTATACTGACATACCGGTAACTTTCTCTCAGGATCACTCGCTACATTCTCACATGCATCAGCCTTAGGAGGCAGGAAAGAAAGTTTGACTCAAGCAAGTATCAAACTCACCACCATCAGGTCACAAGTTTGCTGACCACTGAGCTGCCCAGGTGAGCTAATCCCCGAGAAAAACAGAACTACAGAAAAGAGGTGAAAATGCGAATACACAACATTTCTCCCCTCCTGCAATGTTTTTTCACCTTTGTCGGTAAATGCTTTCGGTTTGAGTCTTAAAGGTTTTCATTTTGTAAAATCAACAGGAATTTGGTCGAAATAAAGAATTAATTCATTACCAAACGACAATATTTTAGGCTTGTCAAAATCAAAAGCATTTGCAGACGACAAAATAAAAGTAACTAAATATTTGAAATTTGTTTTGTGAAGAGTTGAAAACGTGAGAAAAGGAGAAATGCTGGTTACCAGCATTTTGCATTTCTCCTTTTCACACAATATTTTCCAAAGGTTTCTTTCTCATGGTTGTCAAAAGTAGGGATTGTGTGGTAATGGGTTAAAACCAGTAAAAACTTGGGTTGGACTTGAAAAACATTCTTACATTTAGGTTTGCATGCTCGAATACTATGGCATTTCTTTAATCTGGCCGGCCATCCATTGGAATAAGATAAATCCTGAATCCCCAGCTCACAGCCAAGTTCTTCACCTTTTTGACAAGCATATTACCATTTACAACAATGTTTCTTGCACTTGAGTCTGAGTACCAACGATAAAGGGTCTCATCCAGGCTCATGTGTTTTGGTGTGCTAGTCTGAACCCTGTAATCTTCCGAACAACTGGTCCATTTCTCTTTGTTTTTCAAATAAACCACTGAGTGTGGATGGTGGAAGACTCTTGCCTCATTTTTGAGTAAATACTTCACAACTTCTTCCCGAAAAATATTAAGGTTTTCGGTCACATGGTTGGTGATTTCTCTCTTCTCGGACGAGGTAAACTAGTTTCTGCATTTTGCACCTCCCTTCCATATTTACACTACAAAAATGGAAAGAAAAGTTCATTTACCCTTGATTACCTCCATGAAAATGTATTTTGAAAATAATATGGAAACAAGAAAATATTTGAAAACTAGCATCTTCTCCTTTTCTGACTGTGACAAATGTTTTTTTTTCTATCAAACACTAAACCCATTTTTGAACTACATTCCCAATATGTTTTCATCTCTGTCAAAGACAAATCTCATTGCTTGAACTACATTTCATTTGTTGTCTGCAATTCCTTTTTATTTCAGCAAGTCAAACTAGAGCTGTGACTGAATGTGACTTAATACACCTGCCAGCCCTTTGACAGAAAAAAAGTGTCAAATTCAAAGGGAGATAATTCTTCAACCAGGAAGAGTTGACACTTGAAAAGTCCATCTTGCAATCTTCGATATATGATTAATATATGTGCAAAGTTTCAATACAGTTGAAGGAAAACTGTAGGAGTTTGCGACACAAAATTACTGGTGTTTTGTCACAGACGGACAGACACACAAACTGAGACACAGACAAACAGGATGATTCCAGTATACCCCGAAAACATTTTTTTTTGTAATTTATATAGAAGTAGTTTGTACTTAACAGCATTTTCTCCTTTTCCCAGAATGTCTTCAAAAGGTTTCTTTTTCAGGGTTGTTGAAAGTTGGGATTGTGTGGTAAAGGGTTGGCATGTGGTCCAAATGGCTCACAAAGTCTGCATTGGCGTTTGCTCGTATAAAAAAATCTCACTGCCACAATACTTTCAAAGGTCACCTCACTGCATGACAAAAGACTCTGCTGTGCTTGACGTAATAGGGTTTCTGTAAATTACAGATTCGGTAAAATGGACGTACTACATGTACATTCTTACCTTGAATGTGTGAAGGATATATGTTTTCTTAACCCTTTTTTAGGTGGTCTAGTTTTAGCATTTGTTATATTTTGAAGGATTTTCATTAATTATGATTTATTCTGATTGATAAAAACTTGAAGTCAAACACAGTTATTTAAAGACAGGTGAAGGTGTGATAAATATTATACTGCATATTAATCTCTTCATTAAGAAGGCTGAGTAGAATACAGAAAATTGTACAGATATACCCATACTCGGAGTAATTCCCCTTGAATAAAGTTATTAAACCCTTTCCCAAACAATCCCTGATTTTTACGGGTCTGGCATAGTAGCCTTTTGAAAACATTGTGGGAAAAGGAGAAAATGCTGGTTCTTCTGGTCTGGAATGGTAGCCTTTTGAAAACATTGTGGGAAAAGGAGAAAATGCTGGTAACCAGCAACTATCATAGGCGTAACCAGCAAAAAATTAAATAATACGCACGCCGAAGTTTGCCATTTTTGAAGCAGTTGACGAGAGCAATTCGGAATCAACCGAATGGAATCAGAGCCATAAAATCAAGATGTTTCTGATCTTAGCTGTTTTAGAAAACGTCCAAACTGAAAAATACGCGAAAAGAGGCAACCTACGATCTATTCTCCATTTTTTTTATATTAGGCACTTGTGTGGTGTGCGTAATAGAAGTTACGCCTATGACTATCTTCGGGTCTGGAATGGTAGCCTTTTGAAAACATGGAGGGAAAAGGAGAAAATGCTGGTAACCAGCATTTTCTCCTTTTCCCACAATGTTTTCTACCCTATCCTAGACAGAAATCATCTTTTCAGCAAGAGTTGAATTGTCGTCTGCAAATGCTTTCAATTTGGTCTAGTCCAAAAGTTTGTCACTTGGGAAAGGATTAAACACCTGTTTTGATCACACACCCACAAAAAATTATAATGATATGACATCTTTAAAAGAAATTAAAGTAACTTGATAATGAAAGGTCGAGTTGAAAAAGTGCTCTAAAAAATAAGGTGTCGGTAAGACCAAAGTTTGCAAACATTTTTCCATCGGGGATCGAAATGACCAAAATGTGTCGAAATGACAGTGTGTCGAAATTACCGGGTGTTCAAATGACTGCCATTCGATAGAAACAAGTTTTTACAACTGTATTTATACCAACCTCTCTCAATTATGCTAATTTCTTTATTTTCTTTCCAACTAACGTAAAGTGTTGTATTAAACAAATTTCAAATTTTTCTCACAATTCAAACTTTTATCCGAATATATCTACAATCCGAATACTGAGCAGATAATTCCCGTTCATGTTTACTGTTTTATTGTCTTTGATGTAGTTCATATGCAAAGATATACACGTGTTTACTTGAAAAAAAAAAGGAAGATGCGACTTACAACCATTGGCACACGTGGAATCGTAAAGAAATCAAGGAAATAGTGTCATGTCTTCTCTACCAAGCTTAATTATTTGCTATTTCCGGTTTGTTCCTTTCGCATCAAGTTTTGTTTGTAACACCAATTTACATTGCTTTTTCTCCTCAATTTGGTTAATTTGTAGCTACTATCGCTTATTTTCGTCAATTTTATCTGCAATTTTGCTTGGCTTTTTGTTCCGGGCTGATATTTATTCGAAATACAAGGGTCTTGCTAGGGAATGATGAACGACTAATGGTTAAAGGGAAACAACTCGTACAAAATTTTGTAATTAGTAATGCTACAGTTGCCTCCCTTATTGGAGAGGAAAGGGCTTATTTCAAACTGCTTCACGTCTTGATTAAGTGCATACCATTGAATGGTACGCCTACAAAACAAAGACTCCGCCCAAAACCTCGCTTTGGCTACTTTCGGAGGTGCTTAATTACTGCGGCTAAAGTATGCGCATAGTATGTGCAGAAGGCGGGACATGGAACCGCCTCTTCCTGTCTCTGGTCCTTATATGCCTGTGCACCTTACAA
This sequence comes from Tridacna crocea, assembly GCA_943736015.1. Taxonomy (NCBI): domain Eukaryota; kingdom Metazoa; phylum Mollusca; class Bivalvia; order Cardiida; family Cardiidae; genus Tridacna; species Tridacna crocea. The sequence continues at coordinate 19,389,865 of OX031060.1, read as the reverse complement.
AAAATGCCAGCCAAGTGCAAGCATAAAACCGAGGACGAATAAACACGGTTACGTCTGTAGAGTCGATCCGTTTGACGAACGATAATTTTTCATCTAGGTGTAACGAATTTCAATCAGTTCATAAGGTCAAATTGTTAATTTTAACCGTTCTAAAAACGACATGCCACAAAAAAAAAGGTCAAACTTATTATTTTTCTTAACAGGCGGCAGCTAGTCTCCCGTTTATTTCATGTTAATTATAACCGCCAATATTTGAATTTGGAATTCAATGTAAGATCGCGCTACAATAAAAATGCAACATTTGGTAACAGATATCATTTAGGTAATAGATGTTCAGTAAATGAAATTAATGAGTTATGATAACCACTACGACAGCTTAACGCAAACTTACAAACAAAACTATTTTTTCATTCAATGACGATATCGACATATATCGCTAAATATGGAAGGTCATTTTATAGCTCAAATTCAAAACATAAGTTGGGTTATCACGGTAGGAAGATAATGTTTAGTCAGTAAAATTAATCCCAATGGATATCAAACCGCTCCCGTTACAAACCCATAGAGCGCCAAATAAACAAGAGATAACTTCAGTCTAAAAAAGGCTATCCAAACAAATAAATATAAATTAACCCATTACCACACAATCCCTACTTTTGACGCCCCTGAGAAAGAAGCCTTTTGAAAATACTGTGGGAAAAGGAGAAAATGCTGGTAACCAGCATTTTCTCCTTTTCCCACAGTGTTTTCTACCCTTCCCAGAACAAACTTCAATTTTTCAGTCACCTTTATTTTGTCGTCTGCAAATGCTTTCAATTTGGACCAGTCTAAAATTTTCTTGTGTGGTAATGAGTTAAGGATTTAAAGTCGCATAAAGTTGTACAGAAAGTCTGAGGAAAGTGGACGGTGTAGATCAAAGATCAGACTGAACGTTCTGTGCAGTCTGATCATGATCTATAAAGACTGTAAAGGCAACTTTTATTATATATGGCACTTTGAAGTTTTCGTTTTTACGCGCCTTTGACATCAAACCTCTGTCGACGATTTGAGCAGTGTACCAGAACTATATCTATCTGATAAAGATTTCAACGCTATCCAAATAGGCTTAACCCTTTCGGCGCCATAGGCAAAAGCAGAGACTTTTGCAGACGGCATAAATCAAGATCAGACTGCTCAGAACATGCAGTCTGACCTTTGATCTATGTCATCCGCTGGTGTAGTCAATCCTATACAAACAAAATCTTTGTGAGTTTCAATAGATTGTATTTATAGCCGTCCGCTGGAATTTGAATCTATTTATTTTGCACTGAAAGGTTTACGAAACAAGTAAACTGTGTAGACTCGGAATCAGATCGTACATTCTGTCAAGCGTCATTTTAAACTATGCCGTCCGCAAACTTAATACCTTTGCAATATTGGCGATTTTCAAAGATTAAAACCTTTCTCGGTGATTCCATTCGCATTTCAGGTAGAAAAAGCAGGAAATAATCTTATTTAAAACTTAGATTCTAGTGTTTTGTATTAAAATCAATATCAATGACACTCTATTGTTAAAATTAATTGAAATCTTCATCAAAAACAGATTAAAAACGTTACATGCGCGTCATCTTTTTCCTATTGTTGTGTTTAGTACTTTGATCCGTCAAGCGTCTAGGAGAAATGATGAAGGGCGGATCATTATAAGGGAGATTACTCATGCTTTACTCTACAGTACGAGTTTTCTCCCCTAGACCATATATATTTTTTTAACAATCCCAGCTGCGATAGTTTTGCAGTGCGAGTCTATATGCATCATTTATTGGGTTGATTGATAAAAGATATAATTCGATATTGTAATTAAACTGTATCTAATTCAGAAAAATGGCTATTTATCTATTTTTTTCGTCATATATGAATCAAGGAAAGTCATATTTGCACATAATTATGTAGACTACACCGTAGCTTATTTAACCCATTACCAAACAACAATATTTTAGACTGGTCCAAATTGGAAGCATTTGCACATGACAAAATAAAAGTTACTGAAAATTTGAAATTTGTTTTGTGAAGGGTAGAAAACATTGTGGGAAAAGAAGAAAATGCTGGTTACCAGCATTTTCTCCTTTTCCCACAATGTTTTCTAAAAGCTTCTTTCTCAGGAGTGTCAAGAGTAGGGATTGTGTGGTAATGGGTTAAATGAATAAAATAATTGTCAAACAGTATCCTTGTATATGACTCTTTCTTATACATTTTAATCAAATAATTATCGTGCGGTTTAACCCTTTACAAGACAGTCCCGATACTTAGGGACATTGTTTAGGCTTTTGGAAAACATAATGAGAATCTTGAGGAAAACTTCTGGTTGCATTCTATTTTCCTTTTGCCACAATAATTTCATATCCTTCGCAAAGTCCTTCTTTTGAGAAACTTTTGATCAAACGCTATCAGTAAATGTTATTAATACTAAATAGTACAGAACTTTTATAGTTTGGCAGATTTGTTTGTTTAAAATTCAACCCTTATCCTACTAAGTAACAGATGAAAAATTCAAACTGATAGGAAAAACCAAAATTTGGCTATTTCAAAGGTATTTTTTTCAGGATCAGACAACCCCTTAAAGGACAGTGTAGATCAAAGATCAGACTATTTGTTCTGTGCAATCTGATCTTGATCTGCAAAAGGTCCTTGAGTTGCACTTAACAGCCTAAGAGTTGATACTATTCAAATATTTTCAATGATATCACAGCTGCAACCACTTCACCTATACATGCTCTCCCAGCATTTCTTTTCCAGCACTTCTCACTATGGTGTTCCTAAGTCATTGGCTGCTTTCCCACATAATCATCTAGGGTTATTCAGAAGCAAGATAGGAATATGTATCCTGTTGCAATGACTATCATAAATTCTCTGAGAGAAATTGGCAAGCTGGAATTTTGTACCAGCAACATGCTTGCTCAAATGTTGTTACCAGCTGAGCTACAGAGCATTTTCATCTTTTCCCACAATGTTTTCAAAAGTTGTCGATTTCTCAGAAAAATTCTCCTTTTCTGGTCACAAGCGTTTTCTTCTTTTCAACCAATGTTTTCAAAAGCCATCTCTTTATCTGAAAGACTTCTCTTCTGGTCACCAGCATTTTCTTCTTTTCCCCACAATGTTTTCAAAAACCTCCAATATTTCAACTCTTTCCCAGATGGCAAAGTTTTGACCTTGCCCAACTTGAAAGTATTTGTAGACAACAATTTAAATGCGACTCAAATAATGAAATTTGATCCTGATAGGATAGAAAACACTGTGGGAAAAAGAGAAAATGCTGGTTACCAGCATTTTCTCCTTTTCCCACAGTGCTTTCAAAAGGCTTCTTCCTCAAGGGGTGTTAAAAGTCGTTATTGAGTGGTAAAGGGTTAAAAAGCCTTCTTTTTCTTTAAAGGCATCCTGTCTGGTTACCAACATTTATTTCTTTTCCTACAATGTTTTAGAAAGCCTACAGTGTTTTCAAATGCCCTCTCTACTTGGGGTTGTTAAAACTCAGGATTGTGTGGAATGGGGTAAAAGGGATGACAAGATAAAAAGATATAAATTCATAAAACGAACCTTATTTATTTAACAATGCAGTTCTGTGCTTATACATGTATATATACATGTATTTTACAAAAATATTCAGTTCTCTGGATGTAATTACTCTTAACCAACAACAGAATTTTAGACTGGTCCAAATTGAAAGCACTTGCAGACGAAAATATAACTGTAACTGGAAATTTGAAATTTGTTTCCAGCAGGGTAGAAAACATTGTGGGAAAAGGAGAAAATGCTGGTTATCGGCTTTTTCTCCTTTTCCCACAATGTTTTCAAAAGGCTTCTCCCTCAGGGTCATAAAAACCAGGGATTGTACTGTAAAGGGTTAAGAATTATCGTTGAAACAAAGTTTAGTCAGTTAATTCATATTCCTATTTAAACCTTTACCACAAAATCTTAACTTTTAACAACCCTGTGAAAGAAGCAGTTTTAAAACGTTATAGAAAAGGAGAAAATGCTGACAACCAGTATTTTCTCATTTGCCCACAATGTTTGCTACCCTGCTGAAAACAAATTTCAATTTTTGAGTTACATTTATTTTCCTGTCTGCAAAAGCTTTCATTTTGGACAAGTCTAAAATTATGTAGTTTGGTAAAGTTTAAAAAATCTAAATCAGTGTTTACATTCTCACTATTTCCTGTACCTGAAGCTAATACTTAACCCTTTACGACACAGCTGAATTCTAGACCTATCCAACTCAAAAGCATTTGCAGACGACGATTTCGTAGTGGCTCAAATGATGCAATTTTTCTGCGATTGAGTAGAAAACTTTGTGGGAAAAGGAGAAAATGCTGCTTACCAGCATTTTCTCCTTTCCCCACAATGTTTTCTAAAGACTTCTATCTCAGGTCGTCAAAAGTAAGGATTGTGTGGTAATTGGTTAACAAACAATACTGAAAGCATTTGCAACTGACAAATATAGGTCGAGGGATGGTTACTGTTTTGAGTTGTTAAAAAAAAACTTGGGGAAAAACAACATGTAGGTCATCTACATTTTCATCTTTTCCCATAATCTTTTCAAAAGCTTTATACCTAAGGTAAGCCAAACCCTGGTAGCTCATTCAGTAGCACGCAGGACTTGGGAACAAAAGGCCGTGGGCTCGATCCCTGGCTCGTCCGATTTCTTTTAGGGGATTACTGATAGTCATTGCCACAGGAATCATCATTCTCCCAACACTGGCTATTGTCCTGGCAATGGTTATGTGGGAAAGCAGCAAGTGGTTTGGAAAAGAAAACTGTTTGGAATACTGATAAAAGAGACTCCAGGAAAGCATGAATAGGTGAACTGGCCACTGTGACATAACTGAAATAACACTGAAAGTGGCTCTAGTCACCATACAATCAAAACAATCAACTGTACCAGCAGGTATTAAACATAATCCTGTTTTATTAACCCTGAGGATGAAAGCTTTAGAAAATAATGAGGAAAAGGAAGAGAAACGCTGGTAATTAGCATTTTCTGCTTTTCTCACAATCTTTTCTATCCATTCCAAGACATATCTCAACATCTGGTTGACATTTAATTTGCTGTCTGCAAATGATTTCAAAATGTACTGGTCTAAAAGGCAGCATTCTCTCATTTTCCCACAATGTTTTCTATCCTTTCAAAGAAAACTTTTCTACTCTGTGCACCATGTGATTCGTCTTCTGCAAATGCTTTAAGTTTTGACCATCCTTTATTTTCTTTCATTGTAAAGAGCTAAATGAGACTAGCGGTATTAACCTCAGTGAATACCTACTCTAATACTTTTCCTGTTTTCCTTTCAGTCATTATTTGCCTTTTCCCTACTCAAATAGTCCTTTAGCCACAAATTGTTAATTTGCAATATATCTTAACTCTTTACCAGATGACAAAATTTTGGACTAGTCCAACTTGAAAGCATTTGCAGACGACATAATAAGCATGACTCAAAAACTGAAATTTCATTTGGAAAGGGTAGAGAACATTGTGGGAAAAGGAGAAAATGCTGGTTACCGGCATTTTCTCCTTTTCCCACAAGGTTTTTAAAGGTTTTCTTTCTCCGGGTCATCAAAAGTTGGGATTGTGTGGTAAAGAATTAATCCATGTCAGTCATCCATAATGTAATTCTTCACCAAACAACAAAATTCTAGACTTGTAGATAACAAAATAAACAAAACCCCAAAATTGAAATTTGTTTTCAGCAGGGTAGGAAACACAGTGGGAAAAAGAGAACATGCTGGTTACCAGCATTTTCCTCTTTTGCCACAATGTTTTCAGAAGCCTTCTTTATCAGAATTGTTAAAAGTCCGGATGGCTTAGTATAGAGTTAAAGCAGTTGAAGAGGACAGTTTGAATTTAGCTTCAGGTTTTGAGATTTGAAAATATTGAACGATGAAAAGGAGAAAAACCTTAGATACCAGCATTTCCTCCTTTTCCATCAGTGTTTTCTGCTTTTTTAAATCATGAATCTCATAACTTAAGCTATATGTAATTTACAGAATGCAAAACCTTTTAACCCTTTACCAGACAAAAAAATTTTAGCCTTTGTCCAAATTGAAAACATTTGCAGACGACAATTTCAGAGTGGTTACAATTGTGCAAATTTTCTTTGACAGGGTAGAAAACTTTGTGGGAAAAGGAGAAAATATGTGGTTACCAGCATTTTCTCCTTTTCCCACGTCTTCCAAAGGCTTCTTTTCCAGGAGGATCAAAAGTCGGCATTTTGTGTAAAAGGGTTAACCTGGACAATTTTGTAGTCTCAGTTATCATGAGTTAACCCTATTCCAAACGACAAAATTTTAGACTGGTCTAAATTGAAGGCACTTGCAGACGACAAAATAAAAACCTAATTGAAAAACTGAAATATGTTTCCAGCAGGGTAGAAAACATAGTGGGAAAAGGAGAAAATGCTGGTAACCAGCCTTTTCTCCTTTTCCCATAATGTGTTCAAAAGGCTTCTATCTCAGGGTCCTACAAACCAGGATTGTTTGGTAAAGGGTTAGGCATTTTGTTCTTTTGTTACAGAATCAAAATACTGAGTTTCAGCACATGGTAGTTATCTTCTTATGAGAGGGACATACCACTAGCTGGTTCTGTTTTTTTATAAATGACTTCACAATGGTTCTATAATATGGTAGACATCTGAATTCTGTTTCTTCAGTGTTCCACATGTTTCTTATTGAACGTTCGTGAAGTTTAAGTGCTGCAAAAATTACTGGACAGTGGACAACCATTAACTCCCCAAGCAATTCTGTACTGAAAATCTGAAATGAAAAAAGAAATTTTCAAACCTTTCACACACTGTATCAGTAAAAAAAACACCCATGAGGTAGAGGTTTTTTTTGGAAGGTAGCTGAATGCACTGGCATTTGACCTTCTTCTTTGTACATACTCCGATAGAACAAATAGATTTTAATATGTGATTCGTAAAAAAAATTCACACGGTTATTGGTAGGCCCTTGCTGCCATATTTTCTTGAACATTTACGAAACCATTATTTACAAGCACTGAGCATCACCCAATAACCCAATAGATACACTGCTTTTCAACAAAACAAAACACCGGTGATGATAAAAAGGTAATTGCTTGCCAGGTTACTTTTCATTATCTTACTTCATTTTGACCAATAAAGGAATTTCAATGTTTCTATTTAACTTATTACTATACGACAATGTATTAGGCTTGTCCAAATCGAAAGCATTTGAAGACGACAAGATAAAAGTGACTTAAAATTTGAAATTTGTTTTGTTAGAGGTAGAAAATATTGTGGGAAAAGGAGAAAATGCTGGTAATGATGATCAGCATTTTCTCCTTTTCCCACAATGTTTTCTAAAGGCTTCTTTCTCAGGGTTGTCAAAAGTAGGGATTGTGTGGTAATTGGTTAAGTATCTTGTAAGCAACAAGCCATCGTTTTTGAAGACATTCATTGTTTTCAAACCACCATAATAAATGGCATTTTCTCCTTTTCCAACAATTTAAGGTTTTTCTACCCTTTTTATGACAAATTTCATCATTCCAACCACATTGTACATGTATTTTACACATAAAGAAATCATCTAGTGGTACATGTATCCACGGGCTGACAATGCTTCAGAACCGTGTGGCCAAACAAAACATACAAAATGTTTCTTCAGTCTGATAGTATGGTTTGATATCATGTTATAGAACCGACTTTAGATTTGTTGGTCAATAAGAAAAGGATCTATGTACAAAGCCTACATTTGATCCAAAGGGGAGCTTCGATGCCATTTTTTAAATGTTTCTCCTCTCGGAGACCCAATTACAAAATGACACCTGGGAAATCCTTCAGTCTACAGGTATATACAAAGCCTAGTGGCTGCATGCTTGCTCCAATGCTATTTTTGTTATTTGGTCTCCACAGCAGAGACTAAATAACAACAATAGCATCGGAGCAAGCCTTCAGAGTCAGACTGAAGGTACACAGTCCCCAGCTTCAAAATATATCCTTGAGAACTCTTATGTTCTTTTGAAACCACTATAGAAATAGGATGAAATACTAGCCAGCATTTTTTGGTTTTTCCTATCATTTCATATTTCCTTTTTGCTTCCAATTTGATGCAGGCCTAAAGTTTGTCATCTTCTAAATAGTTAAATGTTTACCAAACTTTTCCTCCATTTTTTGTGTTACTTATTTTTCAAAACTTAAATGAAGTGTTTTAAGAACAGAACTTTTACGCTTCTTCTACAAAGCCAAACTTTTATCCGAATATATGTACAACCCGGACACTGTGAAAATAAAACTCATCAATGATTCCAGTATTTTGTGGATTGCTTTACGGTTTATATGTGAAGGTACACGCGACTTTTTGTGTTAGATTATGAAATGTATGACTAACAACAAGAAGCACCCCGTCAAATCACAAGAAATCAAGGAAAACTATCTCGTCTCCTTGTGTTTATTTCCGGTTCCTTCATGTCGTTTCAACTGATATTTGTTACAACATTATCATGTATTTTTTTTCCATTGTTTTGTTTACTTTCTTGCTCCCTTCCTTCGCTTATTTATTCCATTTTACCTGCGCTTGTGCTTGGTGTTTTGTTCTAAACTGATTTTCTTTCACAATTTAAGGCCATTGCGATAGAATGATGAACTACCAATGGTCGATGGGAGACAACTCGTACAAAACTTTGTTATTAGTAATGTCAGAGTTGCCTCCCTTATTGAAGAGGAAAGGGCTTATTTCTGACTGCTTCACGTCGTTACCTTTGAAGATAGGTCTACAAGAGACAGGCTCCACCCAAAGCCTCGCTTTGGCTTTTTCCGGTAGTGCTAAATGACTGCGGCTACAGTACCTGAATGGTGGAAACAGTAGGCGGGACATGGAACCTCCTTCTCATGCCTGTAGTCCTTATATGCCTGTGCACCTTACAAAAAATGCCAGCAAAGAGCAAGCGTAAAACCGAGGGCGAATAAATACGGTAACGTCTGTAGAAACTATTATTGTATATGGCGCTTTGAAGTTTTTTTCGCGCCTACATGTGGACCTCTTTCGACGGTTTAAATATATAGACTCTACAGTTCATTAAATGTATCTTGTAGAGATTTTAACACTACATAGGTTCAACAAAACAAGCGGACTATGTAAACAGAGATTCAGATCGTACATTCTATGGAGTATGATACTGAATGCCGTCCGCAAATCTCATAACTTTGCAAATGGCGATTTTCCAGGATTCAGAACTTTCTCGATGATTCCATTCGAATTTCAAGAAATAAAGCAGGAAATGTTCTGTCTTAAAAATTAGATTCTAGCGTTATTGTATCGAAATCAAAGTCAATGATTCTCGTGTTAAAATTAATTGAAATCTTCATTAAAACCGATACATGCATGTCACCTTTCCCCCAGTGTTGTGTTTAGTACTTTGATCCGTCAAGCGTCTAGGAGAAATGATGAAGGGGGGGGGGGGGCGGGCAGATGATTATAAGGGAGACTACTCTTGGTTTTCTCTTACTCTTAGGCAGTACGAGTTTTCTCCCCTAGACCACAATTTTTTAAAAAAAATCCCAACTGCGATAGTTTTGCATTACGAGTCTATAGGCTTCATTTATTGGGTCGATTGGTAAAGGATATAATTCGATATCGTAAATAAACTGTATCTAATTGAGAAAGATGACTATTTATCCGTTTTTTTCGTCATATGTGAATCAAGGAAAATCATATTTACACATAATTATGTATATTACGCCGTAGCTTTAAATCAATAGTATGCTTGTAAATGATTATATTTCTTATACATTTTTTATCGAATAATTCTCATGCAATTTAACCCTTCACGTGACAGTCCGGATATTTTGGGACACTACTTAGGCTTTTGGAAAACATGTTTGGAATCTTGAGGAAAACTCCTGGTTACAAGCAATTTTCCTCCTGCCACAACGATTTCATATCCTTTGCAAAGTCCTTCTTTTGAGGAACTTTTGATCAAACAGTAGATCCCATCTGCAGATGCTAATTAAAACCAAAGACTACAAAACTTTAAATTTATAGTTTGGTAGATTTGTTGGTTAAGAATTTAACCCTTATCCTACTATGTAACTGAGATAAAACCTTCAAACTGATAGTAACTAGAGGCGCTTGAGCGCCTGTATCGCTCCACAAGCCTGATTTTTCTGTGACAGTGAAGAGAAGTTTTTAACAATTACCATTCAATCCTGCATTTTAGCCACCAACTGAAGAGAAAAAGCTAAGAAAAAGATTGTGAGAAAAGAAGAAAATAATGGTAACCAGCATGTTCTTAGTTTTCCATAATCATTACTACCCTTTTTGATACAAATTTTACTAATCTAAAGCTATATTATATTGTCTGCAACATCTTTCAATTATGAGCAGTTACAAAATTTTGTCATCTGGTTATAGTTAAAGAGGGTCTTGTCACAAACCATTTTCGGTGGGGAAACATCTAAATATAGAAAACTAGGGCACCAGGATTAACACCTATTCTGTTCACTCTGCACTTAGTCACCAGTAGGTCAACAAACCTTTACCAGAATAATAAAGTGCAGAGATTCTCTTGTTTTATATGAAAAGGACTATGGATTATGTAAAGCAACCCTCTTTAACCCTTTACCAAACAACAAAATTTGGGATGTGACCAAATTGAAAGCATTTGCAAACGACAAATTAAACATTGATGAAATGATGATTTCTCTCTTTGATTGAGTAGAAAACACTGAGGGAAGAGGAGAAAATGCTGATTACCAGCATTTTCTCCTTTTTCAACAGTGTTTTCCAAAGACTTCTCATCTTTGGTTGATTATGAGTAATTTCACCTTTTCCCACTATGAAAACAACAATGAAATCCAATGAATAGTTTGAGAGAAGAAATTTTTCAAAGATTTTACTTTATACTATAAAAGGAAAATGAGTCTCCCATAAAAGCCATGTTTTTTGACGGGTCGTTTTTTTTTTAAGGAATTCTATTAACCTCTGCCTAAGGAACATTTCTGCAAAATAATAATGCTATCCAATTAACGGTTGTTGGGGAGAAGATTTTTAAAGGTTTTTTACTTTGGTTGCCATGGCAGCCAGAATTCTTCATGGAACACAATTACATGTATTTGAAAAATGTGAAAGAGGACCACCTAAGGAACATTCCTGTGAAATTTGGTAAAAATCCAGTCAGTAGTTTCTGAGAGGAAGTTTTTTAAAGAAAAAGTTTACGGACGCATGCACGGACGAACAAACGGACGGCAGACGGACACACGACGGACACAACACCATGACAATAGCTCGCTGGCCTTTGGCCAGTGGAGCTAAAAACCAAAATTTGGCTATTTCAAAGGTATTTTTTTCAGGATTTGACATCCCCTTATTGGACAGTGTAGATCAAAGATTAGACTATATGTTCTGTGCAATCTGATCTTGATCAACACTGTCTGTAAAAGGTCCTTGAGTTGCACTTAACCCTTTACCCCATAAGGCATTTCTATGGCATCTCTAATTAACCCTAAATAACAGCAAGGATGAAGCTGTTTCTTATTTGTATATGACACCTTTTGATAGTGTAGAAAACATTGTGGCAAAAGGTGAAATTGCTCGTCACGAGTAATGTGTAGAAATGAGCATCTATGGAGTAAAGGGTTAACAGTCTAAGAGTAAATACAATAAAATACTGTCAATGATGTCACAGCTGCAACCACTTCACCTATACATGCTCTCCCAGCTTTTTTTTTCCAGCACCTCTCACTATGGTGTTCCTAAGTCATTGGCTGCTTTCCCACATAATCATCTAGGCCATCATACACAGGTTATTCAGAAGCAAGATAGGAATGAATCCTGTTGCAACGACTATCATGAAATCTCTGAGAAGAAATTGGCAAGCTGGAATTTTTTACCAGCAACATGCTCCCTCAAATGTTGTTACTGGCTTAGCTACAGGCATTTTCATCTTTTCCCACAATGTTTTTAAAAGTCGTCTCTTTCTCAGAGGGCTTCTCTTCTGGTCACCTGCATTTTCTTCTTTTCCTGCAATGTTTTCAAAAACCTTCAATGTTTTAACTCTTTATCAGACAATCTGGTCCAAATTGAAAGTATTTGCAGACGACAATTTATATACATGTGACACAAATAATGAAATCTGATCCTGATAGGAAAGAACACACTGTGGGAAAAAAACTTCAAAAAAGTGAAAATGCTGGTTACCAGTATTTTATCCTTTTCCCACAGTACTTTCAGAAGGCTTCTTCCTCAAGGGTGCTGAAAGTCGTTATTGAGTGGTAAAACGTTTTTTCTTCTTTTCCTACAATGTTTAGAAAGTCTACAGTGTTTTCAAAAGCCTTCTCTATTCAGGATTATTAAAACTCAGGTTATGTGGTAAGGTTAAAAGGAATGACAATATAGAAAGACAGAAATTCATAAAATAAACCTCATTTTATTTCACAATGCAGTTCTTGCATATATATACATGTATTTAACAAAAATATTAAGTTCTCTGTGTGTGATTGCTTAAAAATCATTATTAACCCTTTACAAGACGACAATATTTTTTGGCTGGTCCTAACTGAAAGTATTTGCAGACTACAAAATAAAAGTGATTGAAAAATTGAAATTTGTTGTGATGGGTAGAAAAAATTGGGGGAAAAGAAGAAAATGCTGGTTACCAGCATTTTCTTCTTTTCCCACAATGTTTTCAAAAGGCTTCTGTCTCGGGCACATAAAAACCAGGGATTGTTTGGTAAAGGGTTAAAACACAGTAAATTTGTATTCCTGTTTAAAAAAGTAAATCAGTGTTTACATTTTCACTTTTCTTGAACCTGAAGCTAATATTCTAACTAATAAAATATGTTGACAGTATTTGCAAATGACAAATATAGATCAAGGGATGGTTATATGTGTAACATGTAGGTCCACATTTTTCTCTTTTCCCATAATTTTTTCAAAAGCTTTATACCTAAGGGAAGCCAAGCCCTGGTAGCTGATTCGGTAGCAAGCAGGACTTGAGAACAAAAGGTCGTGATCCCTGGCTCGCCCAATTTCTTTTAGGGGATTGCTGATAGTCATTGCCACAGGAATCATTATTCAGTCAAACTAAAATGGTCAGGTGATTTATTGTACTGTCATTTTAGTTTAGCCTCATTATGCTCCCAACACTGGCTATTGTCCTGACATTATGGTTATGTGGGAAAGCAACCAGTGGTTTGTAAAGAAATCTGTGTAGAGTACTGGTAAAAGAGACTCCAGGAAAGCATGGATAGGTGAACTAGCCACTGCGATGTAACTGAAATAGGTTCATAAATATAAAGAGGGGTCCAAGTGTCTCCAAAACAAAAGTGGTAGAAGTGTCTCAAAAGGGTCTAGATGTCACCCAAAATCTGAAATTTTATGGGGTCTGAATGGTCAGGTGTCCAAGCATCTCAAACCTTTCTCGGTGATTCCATTCAAATTTCAACTGGTAAAGCAGGAAATGTTCTTACCGGTATTTAAAACTTAGATTCTAACGCTTTTGTAATTAAATCAATATCAATTAAACTCTCCTGTTAAGATTAATTCAAATCTTAATTAAAACAGATTAAAACCGTTACTATGTACATCATCTTTCCCCAGTGTTGTGTTTAGTACTTTGATCCTTCAAGCGTCTAGCAGAAACAAGTACAAAAGTTGCTGCAAATGCACTTGGCAATCATTTGTTATGCTACAGTATTAATTGAATGGTCAGTTTACTTTTTCAGAGGCAACTCTTTCGTCAGCTATATTACTATTAAGTGTGACAAATTTGGTTTTACATCTAACCCTTTACACAGCCTGGGTTACAGTTTGATTTATTTTATTCCCCGCCCCCCTTTTTTTAATGATGCCCATTTTTGACAAAGTAATGTCATGATATAATCAAAAACTATAATTTTGAGATATCTCTAGCCTTTTACATTCAATTTCCAGCATTACAATCAATAGACGATAAGCTACATTTCCATTTTATCGTAAGCGGCGCACCAGTAGTATCACGTGATACCCGGACAATCAAAGCATTATTTTAGTAACATCAAACATTTTGAATTTATAGCAAAAATCTTAACTTTGAAATAACATTTTTAAAAATCTGTATAGTTTCATGTTTGCCATGTTCCTGTTTGAACTACCTTGTAAGTTGACTATCGTAATAACAAAGTTTAATTCAAATTTCAAACCTTCCATTCCCTCTAGAAGAAAAGATGTTAGAGATTCATTTTCAGGAAGCAAATACATGCTATACTTGTTTTCATTGAAAAGCTAGTCAAGGGTTAGCTGGGTGTACGTTTGATCTCGGTAGTTCACCGTCAAAGTGGATGATCTATATGAAAAGCTGTTGTGTTCTTTTTAGGCACCGATTAGTTAACCCTTTACTCCATAGATGCTAGTTTCTACGCATTGCCTGTAGGAGCCGTTTGAAAACATTTTGACAAAAGGTGAAATTGCTCGTGACGAGCAATTTCACCTTTTGTCACAATGTTTTCTATGCTATCAAAAGGTGTCATATACACATAAGAAATGGCTTCATCCTTGCTGTTATTTAGAGTCAATTAGAGATACCATAGAAATGCCTTATGGGGTAAAGGGTTAACACACACATGTCATAATTAAGTGTTTATCCCGTTTAGTCTTATGTTGATCACTTGTAGAGGTTTGGAGTTGTTAAAAGCTGTGACGGAGGGTAAGTCTGCTCTAATTACTGGCGCCAAAAGATGCATTTTTCTGCCCGAACATTTTTTTTTTTCAAATGCATTATTTTGTAACCTGGGTTAACAGGTCCCACTTTAAATGGTATATTTGCACTAATTTCTTTAGGAATGGAGGGGGTATTTGTTTAAGTTAAACCTTATCTTACTAAATAAATCAAATGCCACTTTTAAAGCGGATAGTAAAACTTCAAAAGTTATTTCAAAGGAATATTTTGAGGAAAAATATCTCCGTATCGGATAGTGTACATCTAGGATCAGACTGCACGTTCTTCCTGGTGTGATCTGAATCTATATTGTCTGCAAAAGGTTATTGAGTCACACTTGGTAGCCAAAGGGTTAATGCAGTCTGCATACACAAAGCTCTATCAACACGCCCGGCAGGAGACAGCGCTTATGATACCGCTTTACTCTCTGAAGTTTACCGAAATATTGATAAAACAACAGTTCTTTTTTGTGTGAGCCTTCGAAAAAGATAATTGATGAAACTAACGGCACGGCCGTTAATCAGGTTGTTTATTTATCGCGTTTAGGGTGTAATCCATTTAAAAATATGACACTTTCACTATTCGGGTATATACAGGATTGGGAAAAATTGTCGGGTGGAAAGGGAAGTAGCTCGTGGTGACTGTATTTGGCAAATGGTCTATTACCTCGATCTATAAATATTCATGAGCAATCAAATGGAGTAGCGTGCAATCATAGGACAAACAAGCCATGGAACGAATTGGTTTTGGAACGAAAAAGCCCAGGGTTAGTAGGCAAATTTGTATCATTGCGCCAATAAAAGGCTCTGAATGAATGAATATTGTTTTATGGCGCATCGACAACTTTGGTCATTTAGCGCGCATATCTATGTTAAAAGATAATAAACGTGGAGTTGTTTAAACTGAATAAAGTTTGAATGACAATAAAAGAATTGAATTAAGAAAATTTAATGTATAAAGGGCATCATCAAGTTACAGGGCAATCCCTATATACTCAAATATTATAAATGATAAGAACTGAATTAAGAAGAATGCATAAAGGGCATTATCGAGTTACAGGGCAATCCCTATATACTCAAAAGTTTTAAATGATAAGATTTAAGAATGTGATAAAAAGGTTTAAACTCAATGCTGGTTTGATAAAAAGAAGTTTTTTAAATGAAAAAGAAATATGTGTCATTTATAATGTGCATAAAATATGATATTGAGTGGCTGGGCATTCCCTGCCTACTCAACAGTTTTAGATTAAAAGGTAAGACTGATAATATTGTTTTTCCTTGGAAATGAGGTTAAAACTGATAAAGATTGGAGCCTCCAATGGGATCAGATACTCCCATTAAAGAGGTCCTGTCTCCAATGAGATAAGATGTCTCCAAGAGAGCCAATCCTCCCATTAAGGAGATGCAAAATGAATATTAATGAAGTAAAGAATGTTGTAAAAAGATGGGTAAGAAAGTCAAGAGTAAATATCACAGTTTATTGTAAATGCCAATCTCCTTTATGAAAGCGATAATAGATTCAACGCCGACAGAATCAAAAAGATTTTTCAAACTATCGACGTTGAAATATTTCGAATGCACTGGCTGAAAGTCAACGCAATCTAATAGGATATGTTTTACAGAATAGAGTGCATTGCATGGAATACATTCAGGAGCATCATCTTTGGTCAAGAGCCAGGAATGTGTGATGCGTGAATGGCCAATTCGAAGTCGTGCAATTATCACTTCTTCTCGACGAACGGATCTGTAAACGGGATACCATTCACCAAGGGATGGTTTAACTGAATGCAGTTTATTGAAAGTATCAGCATCCCACTGGGATTGCCAAGAAGATTGGATATGTGATAAAACCGAGGATTTAAAATCAGTGTGTGGAACTTTAAAATCTGAAATGGGAAGGTTAAGTGCATATTTGGCAGACCTATCGGCATTTTCATTGCCTTTGATGCCTACATGACTTGGAAGCCAGCAGAACACCAATCTATTCTTAGAAGAAATTTTTGAGATCCTTTCAAGTAAACTGCAGATTAAAGGATTCTCAAGTCGTTGATTTGAAAGGGCCTGTAATGTTGACAAAGAGTCTGAAAAGATAATAAAACGGTTGGAATTAGAACTTTCAACTAGATTAAGGGCCAGATCTACTGCTTTAATTTCAGCAGAGAAGATAGAGGAGTTGTTTGGAAGGCGGCATTTTAAGCTCCTTTGTCCATAAACAGCGGCAGCTGCTACAGAATTGCCTTCTTTAGATCCATCTGTATAGATGGGTTTGAAGGAAAAATAATGCTCCTTTATCTCGTTGTATCTAGCATGAAATAGTTCTATCCGTGACAGACTTTTTGTCAGATGCAAGGTCAAATCTGAATTCTGCACTGTTTAGTGTCCATGGAGGGATTTCAGAGATTTTAAAGTCCGCAATAGACTCAGTGTCTATGCCAAGGTTATCCACAATAGGCTCCATGCGGATACCAAATGGAGGAATAACATTTGGTTTCCTTTCAAAAAGACGTTTATACTCAGGTTTAAAGACAACGTTATGAGTTGGATTAAAACGATTCGATTTAAGTTTTAAAATATATTGAAGTGAGAGTTTTTCTCTCCTGTAAGAAAGAGAAGGTTCATTAGCCTCAACATAAAGACTATTGACGGGAGAAGTTCTGAAAGCTCCAAGTACAAGACGTAGACCTTCGTGATGTATAGAATCGAGAATTTTCAGATAGGATTTACGGGCCGATCCGTATACAACAGATCCATAGTCCAACTTGGAGCGAACTAAAGACCGATAAAGCCGCAAGAGGACTTTACGGTCTGCTCCCCATTCGGAATGAGCCACAACCTTAAGAAGATTAACAGCCTTCTTGCACTTCTTTTTAAGTGCAGTGATGTGAGGAAGGAAAGAAAGCTTTCTGTCAAAGATGACTCCAAGAAATTTAAACTCTGAAACGACTTCAATTTTAGTTTTGTCCAGATAAAGTTCAGGATCTGGATGAACACCTCGTAGATTACAGAGGTGCATGCATTTAGTTTTGGACTTTGAAAATTTGAAGCCATTTTCATCAGACCATGTTTGCAATTTGTTGAGACATTGCTGAAGTTGTCTCTCAATAATGTTCATATTTCCAGATCTGAAGCATATGACGAAGTCATCAACATAGAGGGAACAGTCTACACCAGGACAGATAGCTTTGACTATACTGTTTATTTTCACACTGAAAAGTGTAACAGAGAGAATACATCCGTGGGGTACACCCATCTCCTGTTCACGGGCTCCCGAGACAGTATTACCAACTCGGACGCGGAAAAGACGTTCATCCAAGAAGGCTGAAATAAAAAGAGGAAGACCAAAGTCATGCAAGTCTTTCAGAATTCCGTATTTCCAAGTTGTATCGTAAGCGCTTTCAAGGTCGAAAAAGACAGATACTACATGCTGTCTATTAATAAAGGCTTCTCTGACAAAGGTTTCAAAGCGGACAAGATGATCTATGGTGCCGCGCTGGCGACGAAATCCACTCTGTACATCAACGATGAGGTTGTTCTTCTCTAAAAACCAGACAAGCCTGTCGTTGACCATACGTTCTAGGGTCTTGCAGAGACAACTAGTAAGAGCTATTGGCCGATAGTTAGCTGGGTCACTAGCATCTTTGCCAGGTTTTGGGATAGGAATGACAAGTGCCTCCCGCTAGGATGCAGGAAAATTACCTGACTGCCAGATATCATTAAAAATATCAAGTAAAACTGAGAGGGAAGTAAAAGGTAAGTGTTTTAAAAACTGGTAATGAACTTTATCCAGGCCAGGAGAAGAATCATGAGCTTTATTCAGAGCAGATTTTAATTCTTTAAAAGTGAAGAGTTTATTATAATGCTCTGAATTCGAAGACTTGAAATTAAGCTTTTTCTTTTCTTCTCTAGCTTTATTCCTCTGAAACTTTTCTGAATAGTTTGCAGAGGAAGACTTTTTGCAAAAGGTGTCAGCAAGAGCATCAGCAATATCCTGGGGAGATTCCAATGAAGTATTGTTAACTTCAAGGTGTGTAAGAGGGGACTGGCCTTTGCCATTGATCTTTCTGATCATATCCCAGGTTTTTTTAGTAGTAGTTCTACTATTCAACTTAGAGACATATTGTCTCCAGGCCTGGCGCTTACTTTCTTTAATGGTACGACGGGCTTTTGCCCTGGAAATACGGAATAAGTTAAGATTGTCTTTGGTAGGCCTGAGATTAAATTTTCTAAGGGCCTGTTTTCTGTCTCTGACAGCCTGTTTACAATCATCATTGTACCAAGGCTTGTCAGGTCGTTTTGGGTTTGTCGAGGTCTGAGGGACGGACTGTTTAGCTGCATCAATTAATAGGGAAGTGAAAAGTTTTGCAGGATCATCGCAATTTCCAAATTTATCATGTGTAATGGTCTGTTCACATAGGGTTTCAAATTTATTCCAATTGGCTTTGGAAAGCTTCCATTTCTGCGGTCGTACACTGCTGGACGGTTGTGTAGATGAAAAGATAATGGGGAAGTGATCACTTCCACACAATTCCTCAGTCACTTTCCAAGTGAAATTGGGAAGTAAGACTGGGCTGCATAATGTTAAATCAATGGAAGAGTAAGATCCAGTTGCTGGATGCAAGTAGGTTTTGGATTTGTTATCATTCATGAAAGACAGAGAGTTGTTGGAAATGAAGTTCTCCAACTGTAGACCTCTCTGGTTGGTGTCATTGCAACCCCACATAACATTGTGACCATTAAAGTCCCCAGCTAGAATATAGGGGGATGGCAATTGGGAAATGAGATCATTCAGATTGGTCTCATTGATACGTGTGCTTGGGGGGAGGTATACAGAACACAGTGTAACAGCACTGTGTAAAGATAACCTGACGGCAACAGCTTGCAAGTTTGTATTTAAAGAGATAACTTTGTGAGGAATGTTGTTGTTAACAACAATAGAAACACCACCTCTGGCTTTTTCGCCTTCGGTAAAGATCTTGTTGTAAATAGAATGATATTTTATAGTGATATCATCTTCCCGTTTAAGGAAGGTTTCTTGCAAACAAACAGCAACTGGTTTGTTATCATTGAATAAAAGTGAAAGTTCGTCAAAGTTTGACTTCAGACCTCGACAATTCCACTGGATTATGGTATCCATAGTGCATGAGGAAAGTATAAAGACTAAGGTAAAAAATGAGGCCGTAAACCAATGCATTTTAAAATAGACTGGTTAAGATTTAATTACAGATGTCTCGGCTTTGGATGATTGCCAAGCGTCAAAATCCTTGTTCCAAAGATCTTTGGAAGTGGACCAGATAGAGGCTTCTGAATCTGAAGCCTCACCTTCCAGATTTTCAGTATCTGCATCCATGTCCTCTAGCTCCGAAAATCTGTTGGAGGTAGGGACAGGATCATTTACTTTGATTGTGATCTCACAAGATCCTTGGTTATCTTTAGATTGTGGTTTAGACTTGGAAGAAGACCTTTTAGGAGGTCGGGGTGTATGATTGGGATTGTTATCTTTGGATGAGACGTTAGATTTTGTTGTAGACTGTGAAGATGGAGGTTGTGGTTTCTTAGGAGGTGGTTGTGAAGAGGTAGATGGCTTTGGAGTTTTCCGTGAAGAATTTTGTGAAGGTGTAGATGGCTTTGAAGTTTTTTGAGACGAACTATTTTGAGAGTTTGTGGGTTTTGAGGATGCCGAAGAGGTTGTGTTTGTTTTAGATACAGATGGAGAGTCAGGAATTAGTTTGGACAAGGTGGATGGAGGAAGAAGTTCTTTCAGTTCAGAAGCTACATCAGGAAATTTTTGAAGTGGAACTTTTGCAAGAATTTTACAAGTGCTGCAGTCGTCCTTTTCAGTTAACGAGCCAACAACACCTGCATAACTAGGACCAGAAGAGGTTTTCTTGCGTTGTTCAAATATTTTCCTTGCCTCTGGAAAGCTAACATTATTGTTATATATAATTGAAAGAATTTCTTTTTCTTCCTTCCATACTGGACACTCTCTTGAAAAAGTAGAGTGTGCAGATTTGCAATTAATGCAGAGAGGAGGATTAGAACAAGTAGTACTGTCATGGTCAGGTCCTTGATGAGCACATTTTGAGCACGTTTCTTGGTTCGGACATTTACTGATGTGATGGCCGTACCTCTGGCATTTAAAACATCGCAAGGGGTTTGGCACATACACATCTACTTTGACTACTTGGAAGCCTATCTTGATAGATGTTGGAAGAACAGGTGAAGAAAAAGTTAAAATGTACGTATTTGTAAGTCTCTGTTCTCCATCTCTGCGTACAGAAATCCGCTGAACATCGGATACACCTTGTTGTTTTAAGTTATCTTTAATTTCTTGTAAGGAGCTGCAGTAAGTAAGCTCTTTGCATCTTATTACTCCTTTGCAAGAATTGAGGGAAGGATGTGGGAAAATTTTAACGTCCATGTCAAAGAATTTTGTGTTTTTCAAGAGATTTAGTGCTTGCTGATTAGTAAAACATTCAACTAAGAGAGTCTGATCTTTCAGTTTTTTGACAGATTTTGGAGTTCCAAGGATGCAAGATATTTGTTTTTCAATAATAAAAGGAGATAGTTTTGTGATAGGTTTTGAAGGATCTTTGGACTGAATGACAATAAAACGTGGAGAGTTAAAAGAAGAACTAGAAATAGGTTCCGTTTCAGATTCACTATCGGAGAGGGGGCGCTTGCTTTCGTTGAGCTTGGCCTTTTTTTGGGATGCCATGTTTGTGTGTTTAGTTTCACCACCGATGCTCCCCACCCACCATGGAGCCCAACGAGGGGACATGGTCCGGGGAAAACCCATTCGCAGACCATGACAGGGATACATCAATGGTATACTCGGTATGAAAGGGCTAGACTGGACAGATGCTTTCTCGCAGAAAGTCCTACCAAGCTTAGACGATCATTGAGAAGTTACAAATGTCAGCCAAATACCAATAACTTTCACCCGATTGACCCATGAGCCACCGCCTTCTAGGGCTAAATAAGAAATATAACATCTGAAAGAGTGATGTAATTATGTGGAGAAGATGGTAAATTTAATCGAAAAAAAGATGTAAAAGAAAGAGTATATCAGATGTCCTAGGGCAAGGCATGACCAGCCGATTGATCAGGACGGGCCTTCCTGACCTCCCGTTTAGCCCAACTTAAGGCCAAAGTGGTGTGTTGCAAGTAAAAAAAAAAAGGCTCTGAGCGAGAGAAGCTATTTTCAATCAAAAATAAGTATCTCAACTATCGATGGCTTCGCCCAATGTATTCTAATATGCCATTTCAAATTACATATCCGAGTGCCACCGAAAAACTCATTTGCCTGAGAAATCAAAGTACTGATAGTACTGAAGGCCAGGAAATTGAGGATACGAAACAATACAAGAGGTCAACGAAAAAGCCCAAGGTCAGTCAGCAAATTTGTATCAATTCGCCAATAAAAGGCTATGAGCGAGAGAAGCTAGTTTCAATAAAAAATAAGTATCTCAATGATCGATGGCCTCGCCCAATGTATTTTAATATGCCATTTCAAATTACATATTTGAGTACCACCGTAAAAGTCATTTGCCTGAGAAAAAAGGAGTTTAACTGGGTTTATTTCCTTCAGCTTTGCACAAAATGGTTGAACTTAAACTCTACAAAGATTGGGTACGCTGTCTCGGTATAGACTCGGTATAGACTCTAAAGAGTTTGGGTACGCTATGACAAAATGGATACGCTGGCATATGTAGAAATATTCATCATACAGAAGATCTGCAAATCAAGATTTAAATTGAAATGTCGTCCTAGATACCTGCTAATTATGAAGAAAATGGCAATATTCATGTATTTAAATTGAACTACTTTATGCCAAGTTTTATATTCTTGCGCTAAAGCCCGGGACCTTTCGGAGGTTGATTAATTTATCAATGTCATTGACGGCCGACTTTTTTTGAAAAAGGCTGAGAAAATTATTGGACTGACCCCAGGCTGCCCTTTAAACAATTCCATGTTTTAACGACACTGAAGAAAAGGTTTTTGAGGCCATTGAGTAAAGAATTAGGAAAAGACGGCAACAAAACATCTCACCTTCCAGTAGCCCCCTTGTAGACCACATGTCCACATGTATAATTAGACCGACTTGAAATCGGTCTTTTTCAAGGGGGGCGGGGGAGAACAGCACGTTTTATGTTCTATTTCAAAATTTGATTTCCTAAATACCCTTGATTTGCTTATTCAATAAATGAATGGCCGTTTTGTCTTGTGTAAGTAAAATATTCGTCTGAAAAACTTAACTTCTTTTACTATCTCCTATCTACCACTCGTCCTACTGGACTAGTATGGTGGATATTTCACTTGTCCTCATCCATTTCTTAGTCGTAAATTTATACGAGTGGTTTTTCTTTTTTGGACCCTGCAAACAAATTTTCATTTTTACTCGCAAAAAATGCAAGTGGTTGTAAAATCTACTTGCAAAATAAATTTTCCACTTGCATTTTGCGAGTTTGCTAGTGTTTACTTCGAGCCCTGGATTTAACCAATTTGCAATGGAAATAGGGACGTTTTAACCAAAAGTGGGATGTTTTGACTGTGGGACGTTTTATCCGGATACCGTCTGCGCATGTGCAGGACGATGCGCTTGAACTTTTAACTGAAGGGATTCCTCATATCCGTAAACATATTCTTTATTTACTGAATACTACAATAATTATGAGGCATGAATAAAGTATTACGACATATGTAGACAATATCAGGTATACAAAGAATCGGCAAATTCTATGTTTTTGTCAAATATCATCCGGGTAATGAAAATATTTCATAAATATTTAAAAATCGAAGGAAGATTTCTGTGCGGAGTTAATCCATGGACAGGGAGATAAACCATCAATATATGCACTGCGACTAAGAATGTATGTGACTAAGAATAAATTACGGTATAATGTATTTATTCGAAAACTCTCCAATCATCGAAACTGAGACATGATTTTAATCATTAGACTGATTAATTGTGTGATGTTTGATGCCACTTTCAACATTATTTCAGTTATATCCTAAAGGTCAGGATACCCATTCAAGCTCTCCTAGAGTTTCTTATGTCAATATTCCGCACAATATTCTTTTCTAGTCACAGACTGCTTTCACATGACCATCGTCAAAATGATGGCAAGTCGAGAGAGAGGAATGAATCCCATCTCAATGTTTATCATCAACTCCCGGAAAGAAATTGGCTGAGCCGGGTATCAAACCAGCAAGCCCCTGTTCTTAAGTCCTGTACGCTGCAGACTTTACTACTAAACTGAGTAAATAGTTCATCTCGAGATCTTCTCTGAGTAAATAGTTCATCTCGAGATTCACTCACAATGTTTTCAAAGGCTTTCTTTAGCAGGGTTGTTAACAGTCGGTACAGTATGGTGAAGGGTTAATCTTTTTGGCTCTTTCAACCTTTTCCCAAACAATCCCTGAGAAAAAAGACTTCTTAAAACATTGTGGGAAAAGGAGAAAATGCTGGTAACCAGCATTTTCTCCTTTTCCCACAATTTTTTTCCAAAACAGATTTCAATCTTTTAATCCCATTAATTTTGTCCTCTGCAAATGCTCCAAATTTGGACTTGTAAAAAATTGTCATTTTTTGAGTTAACAGATTTTGCGATCTATATGCTGAGACTTTTAACAATACTGTTATGATTGAAGAATAATTTACCATTTCTGCACTGTGTTTTTTCTCCTTTTCTGATAAAAGCTTTCAATGAGGATTAATTCAATTTTTTCTCATGTGGTAAAATGTTAAGGAATTGAACCTTCACAAGAATATAGTTATAGGAAAACAAGAGCGGCAAACTGTCGCAAGATACGCCCGTCTTACCCCAAGTTGTAAAGCTGGGGCATGCACCAGACTAAATTCAAGTATGAAAAACGACAAAGGGCAGTAACTCAAAAATTAAGCGAGCAAGAGTTATGATTCCTGCGCACTGCACTCCCCCTTGATGAGATATCCACCCATGAAATTTCATAACCCTAGCTAGTATAGTTTTGGAGATATTTACCAGACAAAAATCAAGTATGAAAAACAACAAAGGGCAATAACTCAAAAATTAAGCAAGCAAGAGTTATGATTCCTATGCATTGCACTCCCCCTTGATGAGATCTATCCACCCATGAAATTTCATAACCCTAGCTAGTATAGTTTTGGAGATATGCTCCGGACAAAAATCAAGTATGAAAAACGACAAAGGGCAATAACTCAAAAATGAAGCAAGCAAGAGTTATGGTTCTTATGCACTGCACTCTCCCTTGATGAGATCTATCCACCTATGAAATTTCATAACCCTAGCTAGTATAGTTTTGGAGATATTCACCGGACAAAATTCAAGTATGAAAAACGACAAAGGGCAATAACTCAAAAATTAAGCAAGCAAGAGTTATGATTTCTGTGCACTGCACTCCCCCTTGATAAGATCTATCCACCCATGAAATTTCATAACCCTAGGTAGTATAGTTTTGGAGATATTCAACGGACAAAATTTAAGTATGAAAAAAGGACAAAGGGCAATAACACAAAAATTAAGCAAGCAAGAGTTATGGTTCCTGTGCACTGCACTCCCCCTTAGTGAGATCTATTCACCCAAGAAATTTCATAACCCTAGCTAGTATAGTTTTGGAGATATGCTCCGGAAAAAAATCAAGTATGAAAAACGACAAAGGGCAATAACTCAAAAATTAAGCAAGCAAGAGTTATGGTTCTTATGCACTGCACTCTCCCTTGATGAGATCTATCCACCCATGAAATTTCATAACCCTAGCTAGTATAGTTTTGGAGATATGCTCCGGACAAAAATCAAGTATGAAAAACGACAAAGGGCAATAACTCAAAAATTAAGCAAGCAAGAGTTATGGATCCTGCGCACTGCACTTCCCATTAGTGAGATCTATTCACCCAAGAAATTTCATAACCCTAGCTACTATAGTTTTGGAGATATGCTCCGGACAAAATTCAAGTATGAAAAACGACAAAGGGCAATAACTCAAAAATTAAGCAAGCAAGAGTTATGGTTCCTCTGCACTGCACTCCCCCTTGGTGAGATCTATCCACCCAAGAAATTTCATAACCCTAGCTAGTATAGTTTTGGAGATATGCTCCGGACAAAATTCAAGTATGAAAAACAACAAAGGGCAATAACTCAAAAATTAAGCAAGCAAGAGTTATGGTTCCTGTGCACTGCACTCCCCCTTGGTGAGATCTATCCACCCATGAAATTTCATAACCCTAGGTAGAATAGTTTTGGAGATATGCTCCGGACAAATAACTGGACGCCGCCCGCCCGCCCGCCCGTCACGGGTGATCCCATAATACGTCCCGTCTTCGACGGGCGTATAAAAAGGAGGGGCAGAAACCAACCTCCCTCCGCATTCTGTATTTTTTAGGAGTGATCAACCATCCAACTTACCCCTACTTGTGCAAAAAATAAATCAATACACTGTATTTAAAACTAGAAGGCCCTGAAGGGCCTGAATATGCTCTACTGGCAGAGAGTTTGCTTTTAAATAAAGCATACATAGGAATTCATTATGCAAAAAGACAAAAAAATTGACATTTTCAACTCAAAATGGCTACTTTTCCATTATTTTTTGTTGAATTTATTCAAACTCAACAGGGTTAAAAAGCAATTGATGGGATAAACAAGCTGAAAAATACATAAAATCTGATCACAAATAAATACTTTATCATGTAAACAGGCAATGAAATTGTTCAATTTGAAATGGCTACTTTTCCCATACTGTTTGTCAGATTTTTTTCAAAATCGATAGGGTTCAAGCTATTGATCAGATTAACAAGCTGTGCACGTTTCACGAAAATCTGACCAAAAATGAAGACTTTATCGCATAAACAAGAAATGAAAGTTTTCAACTTGAAATGGCTACTTTTCCCATACTGCTTGCTGGAATTTTTTTAAAATCAATAGGGTTGAAGCTATTGATAAGATTAACAAACTCTGCAAGTTTCATGGAAATCTGACCAAAAATACAGACTTTATTGCGTAAACAAAAAATGGAAATTCTAAACTTGAAATGGCTACTTTTCCCATACTGTTTGTCGGATTTTTTTCAAAATCAATAAGGTTAAAGCTATGGATGAGATAAACAAACTGTGTAAGTTTCATGAAAATCTGATCAGAAATGAAGACTTTATCGCGTAAACAAGAAAAAGACTAACGGACAGACGGACGGACGGACGGACAGACGGAAATCAGGCCATGACATAAGCTCTGCTGGCTTTCAGCCAGTAGAGCTAAAAACAACAACACTAAAATATGATTGTTATACGGTTGTATTCTAATTCAATGAAAATGCAGGAAATATATCACTCTTTTATATCACAGGTAGCTAGTTTTTAACAAGAGGGCCATCAGCCCTGGTACGCTCACCTTAGACTATCGCTTATGAGTAAACTTCAATTCTTTGAACAAGTTTGGTAGAGTTTCACCCAAGAAACATCCCTGCCAAGTTTCATCAAGATTGGCCCAGTGTTTTAGGAGAAGATGTTTAAAGAAATTGTTGACGAACGCCAGACACAGGGCGCAATCACAATAGCCCACCTCTAGTACTTTGTGCTAAGGTGAGCTAAAAAGAAAAGAAAAAAACTTTGAATAAAGACTCTCATGTGATAAGTAGCCATATTTTTATATCAACTGTATTTACCAGACCAAGAAAAAGGCAGACTTGTCCATATTTACTCTTTACCAAACAACAATATTTTAGACTAGTCCATATAAAATCGCATATGGCAAAATAAGCATAATTTAATAATTGAAATTTGTTTCCAGCAGGGTAGAAAACATTGTGAGAAAAGGAGAAAATACTGGTTAACAGCATTTTCTCCTTTTCACACAATGTTTTCAAAAGGCTTCTAACCCAGGGTCGTAAAAAATAGGGGTTGTTTGGTAAAGGGTTAAAAGCAATTGCAGCTAGACTACAAATTAAAAGGGTTTCAAATAATTTTTTTGTCTATGATTGGGAAGAAAACATTTAGGTAAATTTTTCCAAAAAGCCTCCTCCTATCAGAGTAGTTAAAACATGGGACTGCAGTAACAACAGTAACTTTCTCACTCAAACGTTTATCAAACAAGCTTACATCTAAACAAGCATGATAAGGCAGATTTTTCAAATCATCATAGGAAAAGAGATATAACAAGCAAGGTGTCCTTTTCCCACATTAATATCAATTCATCAGAGAACTTCAATATATTTGAACTCTATTAGAGCTCCAGATAGAGGAAGTGATTTTGATTTTAATATTAAAAATATTAATTATTCTCCATTAAACCCTATGTTGTGGGTACTCATTAGAATCGTCTCATTGAGACGATTCTATAGAGTACCCACAACATAGGGTTTACAAGAGAAATAATGACATTGGAATACCATCACTCTCTCTTATCTGGAGCTCTGGACTATTATTTGCAGATACATTGACTTTCTGTCTGGTCCAGTCTGGAACTTGTTATTTGTAAAAACATGTAAACAAATATTTCCTTCAACATTTAAAGATGTAACAAAGTAAAATCCAAAGAATGAATGAACATTTCAGCACATATAAAACAGCACGGTTCAATCCAGAATGGAATAATCACTTAACTCTAGTATCATCCAAAGGATTTAGCACAACAGATTCGTGTATCATTATAAACAACGGAACATAAGTTAAAAAATCCAGTAAGTCCAGTGCTGGGAGGTGAGACAGTTTTTCTCGGCACTCCACCTCGTGTTCCAGACTGACCCCACCAGCTCGCAACTCAACACAGAGCTGGTCTATAGATATACAGTTTGTATCTTTATCAACATTGCACTCCCACAGTGTCTGAAATGAGACAATTTATTCAAGTATATCTGTAAATCCTTCATTATGGGTAGACATTTATCTTATCTTACAACAAAGCCCTTCATTCTTGTCTTGTGGTAGAGATTTAACCCTACACCAGATGACAAAATTTTAAGCCTAGTAGAAATTGTAAGCATGAACAGTCAACAAAATAAATATGACTGAAAAATTGAAAATTATTTTAGGAAGTGTTGAAAACGATGCAAATTGTCTAAGGATTGTTGAACTGAAAAAAGAGGGCCATGATAGCCCTGTACCCCTCCATTGCCTTATCTCTTCACCACCTGACAAAATCTTAGGCAGCCTAAATTGGAAGCATTTGCAGATGACAAATAAAGTTTAGTTAAGTGCTGATAATAGTTTGTGAAAGAGGAGAAAACTTTGAAGGAAAACGAAAAAGTGAAATTTTATCCTTTTCCGACATGATTTTCAAAAGGCTATTTCCTAAGGGTTATTAAAACCCATGATGATTTGGGTTGGCAGCATTTTCTCATTTTCCAACAAAATTTTCTGCCCTATCAAAGCAAAATTGCACCATTTGAGTCACTTTGAAATTTTCGTCTGCAAATGCTTACAATTTGGATAGGTCTAAAGTTTTGCTGTTTGGTAAAGGGTTAACTCTTTACCACACGAGATATTTTTAGACTGGTCCAAATTGAAAGCATTTGCAGACGACATAATAATGGTGACAGAGAAATTAAAATTTGGTTTAGGAAGGGAAGAAAACACTGTGGGAAAAGGAGAAAATGCTGGTTACCAGCATTTTCTCCTTTTCCCACAATGTTTTCCAAAGGCTTCTTTCTCAGGGTCGTCAAAAGTAGGGATTGTGTGGTAAAGGGTTAAAAGAATCTCTGTGATGCACTATACAAAGAAAGTGATGATATAACTAGAGCTATCACTAAACATGATTATACCCCCAACCAGCTAGTCACAAAAACAGGTCTTTGTCACAGAATGCAGAATGGTTTAGTACAAAAGTAAGAGTTGAAAAAAGTTCAAGGGAGATAATTCCGTAACAAATCACAGCAGAGTCATGAAAATTTCACATGCACTTCATATATATAGGATCCCTGTGTGTAAATTTGTGTATAACACGAATAACTTTAGTTTTGTTCCCGACAAATTTGTGTCTATGGACAGACGGACAAACAAACAGATGGACAGACAGACAGCAATGGCGTTTCCAGTATACCCCCCTCCACTACGTTGTGGGGGTTATAATTATTGGTCCTCAGAATCCATTTTGTCTAAAAACTGATTTAATCATGAGGTAGAATGGTCATTGACATAAAATTTGCAAAGAGCAAAATGATTCAGCCCACATCAGCCTGTGTGGACTGCCCGGGCCAAAATGGATGAATACATTTTGCAGATCTATGCACTTTGCCCCCTTTTTACACAGTAAAGATCAATTAGAATAAGTTAATTAAAGGCTGATAAAAGCACCAAGAAGTCAACTAAATACAAACAAATGGAACTTACTTTACATTTGAACATTTTCATTTCCAACTGTTTAAAATCCATCTTTCCAATGAAATTTTTCATCCATTTGCTGAAATAGTCAATGATATTTGTATATTAATTTTTCAAGCATATCATAAGGAAGTACCGTAATTTGCTTAAATTTTGGGACAGCAAAAAATAATTAATTTTTTTCGTGTCCCAATACTTTGGTTTAAAAAAAATTATTATTCTGTCAGCTGTCCCAAAACTTATGGTCAAACAAGACGGTGTGTCAAAGTGAAAGTCACTCGCCGCTAACACGCCAAATATTGCCGACGTTGAAATATTGCAACGTGATTGATGTCAGGTTTGCAGGTTGGTCTATTTTTAGACTGATTGGAATTCCACTGATCAGTTTGAGCACTAAGAGCTCATTATTTTTCCTTGATTATGAATTTTTCACTCATTTTTGTTTGCATCTTGGGATATCAATAAAGATGTTATTTTGCGTTTGTAGAAAAAATTCACAGCATATTTTACCTGCTTACATGTACGCGAGGTGAACGACGTTAACTGCACTCTTGACAAGTACCTGCTCGGACCGTTCTCAAATTTGATTGGTTCTTCGATCTTCGATCGATAAACCTTGGGTAAAACTGTGTACCTAGATTTCTATTTATAAACAACAAACTCGATTGACCGTAAAATACACGCTTTTCAACTCTGTTAACCTGATGTACACACACGTTATACATGTTATGGATCTTGGATAGAAGTTTATCACACCCTTTTTACAGTTGCGTCGCATTTCTTTTTGAATTGGGGGTTTACATTAGACAATCAGGTGATAGGGTTTTTCGTCTCCTCCCATTGAAATGGAGAGAGTTGGGAAGCATGCTTACGACGTTACGAGCGTAAAAATAAAACTAAGAGAAATAAATATTTGCAAAGGGTAGGCCTATCAACGGATTGAAAAAAGAAAATAAAATAAGATATTCACTGTCCCAATTCTTTGGAACAAAAAATTACCGATCTTGCTTTGCAATTTTTAGTATGTCCCAAATCTTTGGGCCATGAAAAATAATTATTTTCGTGATTTTTGATGGTGTCCCAATTCTTTGGGTGTCCCAAAATATAAGCAAATTACGGTAGTTTACTGAAATATACCTTGTGATTTCATACTTTCCAGTAGGACATCAAAAAATAG
Source organism: Tridacna crocea (assembly GCA_943736015.1). Classification (NCBI taxonomy): domain Eukaryota; kingdom Metazoa; phylum Mollusca; class Bivalvia; order Cardiida; family Cardiidae; genus Tridacna; species Tridacna crocea. The sequence continues at coordinate 19,358,705 of OX031060.1, read as the reverse complement.
CAGAGAAAATATTCTTTGAGCTAGCTTACACTGGTACCACCAGTGAAAATACCGATTTTCATGTTCTTGTTGCCTACGTTAATTTCGCGTGCCTCACAACCAGATGGAAATATGACGTCATTAACCTTAGCTTTCTCGCGCTTGACGTAATATTGTAATGCGTTGTATGCCACTGGGAATAACGGAAAAGAACTGTACTGGATTTTGATAAAGCTCCTCCCAGAAACAGTTAAAAGCATGAAATAAATAGAATATTTGTTTTAATCGGTGAAAGATCAAAATTTATTTCATCTCGTGAACACCATTGGTAATATTTTCACTTGTGGCTGTGCAGCTCATGATAATATTACCCATGGTGTCCACTCGATGAAATACATTTCAATTTTTCACTGAATAAAACAAATATCTTCTATGTCATTGTCTTTTAACCCTTTACCAAACAACAAAATTTTAGACAGGTCCAAACTGCAAGCACAGGCAGACGGCAAAATAAATGTAACTCAAAAATTGAAATTTGTTTCCAGCTGGACAGAAAACATAAAAGGAGAAATTTTTCCTTTTCCCATAGTGTTTTCTAAAGACTTGTACTGTATATATACGTAAAAACGATGGCTTGTTTGGGAAAAAGTTAACCCTTTACCCCATAAGACATTTCTATGGTATCTCTAATTGACCCTAAATAACAGTAAAGATGAAGCCATTTCTTATGTGTATATGACACTTTTTGATAGTGAAGAATAGTGTAGAAAACATTGTGGCAAAAGGTGAAATTGCTCGTGACGAGCAATTTCACCTTTTGCCACAATGTTTTGCAAAGGCTCCTGCAAGCAATGCCTAGAAATGAGTAACTAAGGAGTAAAGGGTTAATGAAACACATTTAATTTGTTAGTTGCAAATGCTTGATGTAGGCGTGTCTAAAACAAATTTGTTATTTAACATGTACTTTAACCCTGTACCACGTAAACCCGATATTTAATGAACTTTCGAAAAAAAAATAGCATTTTCTCCTGTTACCCATAATGTTATTTACCCTATCAAGATAGAAATCAGCATTGCAGCTGCAATTAATTTGTGATCTGCAAAAGCTGTCAGTTTGGTCGAGTCGAAAAATAATGCCATTTGGTACGTTAAATGCCATGTTCAATACTGAAGAAATATATTACTCACTCTAACGCTGATATTCGATGGGACAAAGCTGCTAGCACCGAAAACATTTTGAAGTCGGCACCATGTGTAATTTGGAATCCTGTTAGCTCTAAAACCTGAAATTTACAAACACATTTAGATCAGCAAGAAAGGTTTTCAAAATGGAGGGTAAAAATCATTCCATCACTTGTTGTGTTTTGGTCTCATTGTCATAGATGTCTTACAGTAAAATTGGAGGGTGTATAGGAGTGGCACAATGGACAAAAGGAGTTCAATGCGTCATATGCAAATTGTCCCATATAATGCATCCAATTTGCCACCTGGTCATAGGGTAGAATGGTCTATTGATATGCAAAAGTTACCAATAGCAAATAGCCTACACAGTCCAGGCTACTGTACAGGTCTCTGAATCCTGGTATCACCGTTTTTATTCCCATCTTTGCCAAGTGCTTGGATAAGAATGCTGATCATTTATTTTTGACAATGTACCTCCTCACAGTGGTTCATTATAATCTTATTTGCATTTATTTGGGAAAAAAGCCAGTGTCTGGGAGAGAATATTATGCAAATAGTAGAGAAACAACCAGAAAGTAAGGATAGGTGAACTGACTGTCATGCTATAACTGAAATAATGCTGAAAAAGGCTTTCAAAACCAAAACAAAGTTATGCCATATCCTTTGAGTATAAATGAACATTTGAAGAATTCTGACCATGTTTCATGAGTATCTGACTGAAAATGTGGCCTCTAGAGTGTACACAAGGTTTTCCTAAGATTTGACCAAGTGACCTAGTTTTTTACCAAACATGACCCATTTTCCAAACATTCTGACCAACTGTCATGAGAATCGGACTGAAAATGTGGCTTTTAGAGCGTAAACAAGGTTTTTCTAAGATTTGACCTAGTAACCTAGTCTTTGACCCGACATGACCCATTTTCAAAGTTGTCCCAGATTTTATCAAGGCAAATATTCAGACTAATTTTCATGAGTATCGGACTGAAAATGTGGCCTCTAGAGCATACACAAGGTTTTTCTACGATTTGACCTAGTGGCCTAGTTTTTGACCCGACATGACCCAATTTCAAACTCGTCCGAGGTTTGATCAAGGCAAACATTCTGCCAAGTTTCATGAGTATCGGATGAAAAATGTGGCCTCTAGAGCATACACAGGGTAAAAAGTTGAAGATGGATGGTGGCCACAGCGCTATCACAGTAGCTCACTCTGAGCACTTTGTGCTCATGTGAGCTAAAACAGACAAGTCTTTAACTCATAGTGATACATGCCTAAAAAGTCAAAAGTTCATTTGCATAACCATGGTTTATTTTTCACAATCATCATCCTCAAGTTAAATTAAAGTTAGTTGAAAATCATGGAAGTTCTCCCACTATCTAAAAGTTAAAATTCAATCAGAATGGTGTATGCACATCCATCAACTACATTTTGAAAATATCACCTTGGAATAAAAACCTTTTATTCATATAAAATTACATTAAAAGTGGTCACTCACACTGGATAAGAGGGCCCTGAATCACTCATCTGAGCCTACTGATACTTTTGTCAAAAATTGACCCAGTAATAAAAAAAAGAAAAACATTCTGACTAGGTTTCATTCTTGCTTTGCTAAAAATGTGGCCTCTAGAGGTCACACCAAGTACGAGTAGACAGTTCACAAATTATCGCAAATAACACACACAGTCAATCACAAAAGCTCACCTTCTTTCAGGACACAAAAATAAAAAAAAAAAAGAGACCTGAACTTCTGTACAAAGAGTTTTCTTTTTCACTACTGAATAGCAAGAAAAGAAATAATTTAGCCTGTAGTTCATGTACAGTAAATATTTGCTGCTTTTTGTTTACAGAAATTTAGTGAACAATTTGACAATACCCTGTACAGATATTCTTCCTCAGCTTCTGTAAGTCTGTTATTGATACCCCGAAGAGCGATCATCACATCTTCTCCTTCTAGCCAACCACTTTTTGCCTCATCAACCTGGAATTATATACATGAATATAAAAAGGTTTAATTATATAAAAACAGAAAAGAGAATTGCAAGTTGCATGCAGGTGCTAAAGCTTGACTGTAGTTGTTTTAATCATTTACCAAACAACAAAAATTTATAGAGGTCCAAATTGAAAGCACTTGCAGACGACAGAATGAAAGTGACTAAAAATTGAAATTTATTTTGTGAATGGTAGAAATCATCGTGGGAAAAAGAGAAAATGCTGGTTACCAGCATTTTCTCCTTTTCCCACAATGTTTTCTAAAGGCTTCTTTTCTCGGGGTCGGAATTATATGGTAAAGAGTAAAGAAATATATAGTGTAAGTTAGTTTGAAAGCAGCAGTACTAATTCCATTGAAAAAAGGACTTTATATTGTGTAAAATATATTTTGAGAGTTACCTGTCCTTAGGACATGGTTTCCCTTTTGATAGTAAACACAGAACTCCAGAGGAAGTAATTTTGATTTGAAAATAAGCAATATTTATTTTTCTTCCCTAAACCCTATGCTACTCATTAGAATCGTCTCGAGACAATTCTAATGAGTACCCATATAATACAGTTTGGAAGAGAAATAATGGGTTTAGAATACCGCCACTACCTCTTATCTGGAGCTCTGAACTCATTTAATAAACCAAATTTAATTTGTTGCTTGCAAATGCTTGATGTAGACCAGTCTAAAAAAAATTGAAAGTTTTAAGGACTGGTAATAATAATACCTTCAGTTATGAAAGATATTACAGTGTCAAAGTTCCGGGGACATGACATTATGGTCATGACAATACATTTATTATATTTTCTGAAAAAATCATGGGAACTTAAAGAAGATAGTCTTCCTTGACTGATCAATTTTTTAATTCATTGTGGTTGACACTGATGTTACTGACATTCAATTAACCCATTACCACACAATCCCTACTTTTGATGACCCTGAGAAAGAAGCCTTTAGAAAATATTGTGAGAAAAGGAGAAAATGCTGGTAACCAGCATTTTCTCCTTTTCCCACATTGTTTTCTACTCTTCACAAAACAAATTTCAAATTTTTCAGTCACTTTTACTTGGTCGTCTTCAATTGCTTTCGATTTGGACAAACCTAAAATATTATCATTTGGTAATGAGTTAAATCATCTGATCAAAATCTTTAAAAGAATGAAAAGTTTTTTTGTTGGTCATGTGACACAATACAAAAGCATGTTGAGGAAACATTTTCATACGAATTGATTTAAATGGCACTAATTAATTTAAATGGCACTAACTGATTTAAATGGGACTAATTGATTTAAATGGCACTAATTGATTTCAATGGGACTAATTGATTTAAATGGCACTAATTGATTTAAATGGCACTAATTGATTTAAACGGAAGAACTCTGAAATACCCTTATTAAGAATGGGAGAATGGATTTTATCATGGATTAACCCTTTACCAAACAATCCCTGGCTTTTACGACCCTAAGAAGCCTTTTGAAAACATTGCGGGAAAAGGAGAAAATGCTGGTAACCAGCATTTTCTCCTTTTCCCACAATGTTTTCTAACCTGCTGAAAACAAATTTCAATTTTTTAATTACGTTTATTTCCTTCTTTTGTCCATGAAAAACTATCTTTGATTATACATAACTCTGACTTCATTCATTCATAAAAAAATGAGATCTGCTTTATAAAAAAACTTTTTCTTTTTGTAAGAAAAGAAGCATTAAAAACTACATGTATAATGTGTTCATTATTAGTGATAATTCACAAAACTGACTTCTCAAAACTCACTTACAGCATCAAATGCGTATCTGTACATGTCAATGTTACCTTTAGTAAATATACAATACTTGGCCAGAAAACCATCTGAAAAAAGAAGCAAACAACAAAGAAATTGAAACAGCAATATCTCATTATTTTTCTACAGTTAACCCTTTACTCCGTAGATACTCGTCGCTTGTAGAAGCCTTTGGAAAACATTGTGGTAAAAGGTGAAATTGCTCGTGACGAGCAATTTCATCTTTTGTCACAATGTTTTCTCCAAAGGTCTCATATACACATAAGAAACAGCTTCATCCTTGCTGTTATATGGGATCAATTTGAAATACCAAAGAAATCCCTTATGGGGTAAAGGATTAATAGAGCTAGACAGATGCAACAGATATTTCAGAATACATGTAAAAGAAAATACAACAACCATGCTCTGTGAAAAGGGGACTTAAGACTTTGCCACACAATGCCAATTGTTTACGACCCTAGAGAAGTAGGCTTTTGAAAACAATGCAGGAAAAGGAGAAAATGCTTGTGACCAGCATTTTCTCCTTTAACCACAATGTTTTCTACCCTATTAAAGAAAACTGCACCATATTTGAGCCAATCTGATATTGTCATTTGCCAATGCTCTCGATTTGGACAAGGCTAAAATTTAGACATCTAGTACAGGAGGTGGGTACTTAGAATTTTTACATCTTACCAAATTAAACAAGAGGGCCATGATGGCCTGAAATCGCTAACCTAAGTCTGTTGATCAAACATGAACCATTTTCAATCTAGTTTCCGAGTGACTCACTTTTTTATCAGACATTATCCATTATCTAAACATGAACCATTTTCAATCTAGTTTCCGAGTGACTCACTTTTTTATCAGACATTATCCATTATCTAACACTTTTGAGATATCAATAGGACAAACATTCTGACCAAGTTTCATGAGTACTGGATTGAAAATGACCTCTACAGTGTACAAAAGGTTTTTCTAAGATTTGACCAAGTGACCTAGTTTTGGACCCCACAATTACCCATTATTGAGCTCTTTCGAGACATCACCAAAACAAACATTCTGACCAAGTTTGAAGAGTATCAGGCAGAAAATGTGGTCTCTAGAGAGTAAACAAGGTTTTGTTAATACTTGACCCAGTGACCTAGTTTTTGACTCTACATGACCCATTTTCAAACTCATTCAAGGTATCACCAAGACAAATATTATGAAGAAGTTTTAGGAGTATCAGTCTGAAAATGTGTCCTCCAGAGCATACCTATTAAGGTTTCTATGTCATTTGACCTATTGACCTAGTTTTTGACCCAACATGACCCATTTTCAACCTCATCCAAGATATTATCAAGCCAAACATTCTGACCAATTTTCAAGAGTGTTGGACTGAAAATGTGGCATCCAGAGCAGATACAAGGTTTTTCTAAGATTTGACCTGGTAACCTAGTTTTTCACCCAACATGACCCATGTTCAAACTCATCTAAGATATCATCAAGGCAAACATTCTGACCAACTAACATGAGTATCGGACTGAAAATGTGGCCTCTAGAGTGTACACAAGGTTTTTCTAAGATTTGACCAAGTGACCTAGTTTTTGACCCAACATGACCCATTTTCAAACTCATTCCAGATATCATCAAAGGAAACATTCTGACCAAGTTTCATAGGTATCAGACTGAAAAATCTGGCCTCTAGAGCATACACAAGGTTTTTCTAAGATTTGACATAGTGACCTAGTTTTTGACCCGACATGACCCATTTCTGAACTTGTCCAATATATACTCTCTCAAAAAAGAAACGCAACATACAGAAAATAGGAAATTTACTTCATATATTATTTTCATAATTTATGATATAAATAATTTACACAGGAATGCAAAAATTGGCACACTTCTTGTTCATGAGTTCTTTTACCTTGGAATATCACAGTTTGTCACATATTGTCAATAAATCACTCATAAATTGTCAATATCTGGTATAATATTTCAAAAAGATAATCTGATGTTGCGTTTCTTTTTTGAGAGAGTATATTATTGAGGCATACATTCTGACCAACTTTCATGAGTATCGGACTGAAACTGTGGCCTCTAAAGTGTACACAAGGTTTTTCTAAGATTTGATCTTGTGACCTAGTTTTTGACCCGACATGACCTATTTTCAAACTCATCCGAGATGTTATCAAGGCAAACATTCTGACCAAGTTTCATGAGTATTGGACTGAAACTGTGGCCTCTAGAGCATACATAAGGTAAAAGTTGACGACAGAAGCCGGACGTTGGACACAGCACTACCACAATAGCTCACTCTGAGTACTTCTTACTCAGGTGAGGTAAAAATATACATATCACTGAAATTTATATGAAAAAATAATACAAATCATCAATAATTAAGAATCATAGAATTACAAAAAAAAAATTATGGTGTTCTCTTAAAAGGCTACGTAGCCTCTTAAGGTATTTTTAGATTTCACGCCAAAAATCAATAAAGCATTGTGGGAATGTCAAGTGACTGGCACGTGACTCATAACGCTTAAATTCCATTACTTAACAAATATGTAATAATTATTTTTCCATAATGTCTTCCTCGGACGCTGTGTTTGAAACTTCATCTGTGTATTCCTGTATGTAAATGAGAGAATTGATAATCTAAAAATAGAATGTGTCTCCCGTTAGTGTCAACCTGGGTCGGAGTAAATCTCTAATTTCTCATGATGTTGGATGGTTTTTGACTACCGGAGTTTTATGAATGCAAATTAAAAGGCTTTGGGAGTACAAGGATGATTTTTTAGCATTTTTGTAAAATTTTCATCCCAAAATCTGAAGGAACACCTTTAAAGTGTCTCCAAAAATTATTGACCAAGGTCAGCCTGCTTGGACTGTGGAGGCTGACCCAAGCTAAAAGTCTTTGCTATTTGTTAATTTTTTGTATATAACAGGACGAGTTTGATATACTTGGTTGTTATACAAAACATATTTTGGTGGACAGTTGTATGCTGGATAAACCTGACAGTTAGTACATACTTCTTGATTGTTTGTGTTTTTTGAGAAATCTTTGTATAAAATAGTTGTATCATGTAGATGGGATAATTTTATAAATAGATAAATAGCTTTGAGGATCTTGCAGTTGCTTTGACTGTCGTAATTAAACAGCCTTTCATTTAGGTCCAAAAGATTACTGGAGAGTATTGTAACCCTTTCCTTATATTTGCAGGAATATATAAATTGTGAGTTATCATTTAAAAGTTATAAAATACCATTCAATTTACAGCAAAATGATTTGAAACATTCCCTTTTAGGGTTACTTAAAGGTAATGCCACATACCAAACCCAATGAACACACATAAAAAAATCAAACACGTTGCAAAAGTGTGACATTATCATTAAATAAGAAGGAGCATTTAAGACTATAATCAGACCAAACAAATTCTTGAAAACCAAAAGAGTCCATCAACAAGATGATTTTCCCCAAGAAGAATGCAAATGAAATTTACAACCCCTCCACATCATGCAGTCGTACTTACTGTGATCCAGGCTGTTTTTATCTGCATTCTCAGTTTCAACTAATGAAAATGTATGGATTTATCACAGCTGTTGTATGCAATACATGTATATGCATATTTCAATATTATCCAATACCCCAAACAAAGCAGTAAAAGAAATATTGAAAAAAATCTTGTTATTTATAGGAAAAATTCTTGCTTTAACCCATTACCACACAATCCCTACTTTTGACGCCCCTGAGAAAGAAGCCTTTATAAAACACTGTAGGAAAAGGAGAAAATACTGGTAACCAGCATTTTCTCCTTTTCCCACAGTGTATTCTACCCTTCCAAGAACAAATTTCAATTTTTCACTTACCTTTATTTTGTCGTCTGCAAATGCTTTCAATTTGAACCAGTCTAAAATTTTGTCGAGTGGTAAAGAGTTAAACAAAAGGACACAACTTTGTCAAAAAAAAGTATTGTTAGCATTAAAGCAGTGAAGATTAAGGGCAAAGACAATGACATTGGCAACAGGTCTAATAACCAGCAATTTCATCTTTTCCCCACAGTGCTTTCCACCTCTCTCAGAACAAGTTTCAATTCTTCAGTCGCATTAATTTTGTCATCTGCAAATGCTTTCAATTTGTACCAATCTAAAATTTTGTCCTTGGGTAAAGAATTAAATCTGTTTTCTTCTCTTGTTATCTTTACTGTACAGTACAAGTTAACTCATCTTCACAAATCAAGGCTGACGATTCACTACGCTACTCTAACCTTAGCGGATCGACTTTGACTTTTACATCCTCCCGATACGCTTTTTCATTGGATGCAGCCAGCTCTAACTGCAATGAGTGAAATCCCTTGTAGCATTTCATCTTTGGTAAAAATAGAATAAGGTCCCTACCTTTCAAAAAGAAGGTAAACATGGAAACCCACATGGATTTCTGCTTATCGCTTCATGTTGAATAAATTGTATTTGAAAGCAGTTTGTAAAACAATATTTCATTGGCTTTCACAAATATTATGTAAAGGGGGGGGGGAATAACCAGCATCCAATAGAGGGTGCATCGCAGGAATCTCAAAATCGGGCTCAATCAGCCAAGGTAAGGTCCACGTAGTAATCGTAACCTAGGCTCGCAAAGATGAAGTTAACTTAAAATCTCAGATTTTATGTCAGAAAGCTGTGGAAAGATTGGAAAGAATGTCGTATGAGGATTTTATGTCAGAAAGCTGTGGAAAGATTGGAAAGAATGTTGTATGAGGATCTTGCGAAAAATCTCCAGAAGAGCATGGACAGGTAGGCTGGCTGTCACAATATCCCAGAAATAAAACTAAAATGGCATTAATTTAAACACAAATAATCAAAGAAAGTTTACACTTACAATCCTCAAAACTGGGGGAGCCATCCTCCTTTGCATACCCAAATATACTGTGTTTCCTGTTTTTCAAACGCTCATATATTTCCATTTGTTTTTTCCGTCTTTCCTCCGCCAGTTCCAAACGCCGGAGTTCATCTAAGTAAGAGGTGTCCCTTAAGCCAGGTTTCCTCCACTTTTTGATGTTGTTCTCTGCAGCAATTAACCTGGCTAACACTGATTTCCTTCTCTTTTCTCTTGTCTCTGGTTTCTTTTCAACTAGTTCAGGATTCAGATCTTGTGTTAAGGACGGCAATGCTTCTATCTGTGGCTCTGTTTTTTCTGAATTTACACAAAGTAGGAGGTTTCATTTTGGCCTACCTACATGTACCTACCTACCTACCTACCTACCAACCTACCTACCTACCTACCTACCTACCTACCTACCTACCTGACCTACCTACCTGAATTAACCCTTAACCCTTTACCACACAATGACGACTTTTAACAACCCTAAGGAAGAGGCCTTCTGAAAACATTGTCGGAAAAGGAGAAAATACTGGTAACCAGCATTTTCTCCTTTTCCCACAATGTTTTCTACCCTATCAAAATCAGAATTGCACCATCTGAGCCACTTTGAAATTTTTGCCTGCAAATGCTTTCAATTTGGATAGGTCTAAAATTTTGCCATGTGGTAAAGGGTTAACCACACAATCAACTTTTGACGAAGCCTTTGGTTACCAGCATTTTCTCCTTCTTCTTCAATGTTTTCTACCATTCCCAAAACAAATTTCAATTATTGAGTCACTTAAATTTTGTCATCTGCTAATGCTTTCAACTTTGACCAGTCCAAAATTTTATTGTTTGGTAAAGAGTTTAGCTGCTATGTGTGACTGAAACACTTTTTGCCCCCAGTGTTCATATAGACCAGACTGTATAGAATGTGCAGGCTGATCATGTATCTGAATGAATGTATGGTCGACATCTAGGATCATTTAGCGGGCAAAAATGAAGTAATGTGTTATAAAATGATATTAAAATAGTTTAATAGTAGCAGTATGTTTTTTTCATCGAACTTACCTTTTACATGTATATATATTTTTCTCTTCACCCCACAGCCGAAACTAAATCATGCATGGATGTACTAAAGTGTTATCTTATTTCCTAGACACCCTGCATTATACATTTAGTTTATAACAAGACAGACATAAGCTATCCCCCCCCCCTTTTTTTTTTCTCATTCCTTACTCTAGATGTCATTAGAAGTTTCTGTAGATCAATATCAGACTGCACAGAACATGAAGTCTGATATCTGATTAACACTGCCCATTCAGTCTACATTGTGAAAGAAGTATTTCTGTATTGTAACTGTATGTGCAGAGTGATGTTCGCTTAACCCTTGGGTTCTACTTACTGACATTTTGCAGCCAGTGTAGATCAAGATCATACAACACAGAAAGTGCAGTCTGATCTTGGATCAACACCGTCCATTAAGGAGATCCCCCCCCTTTTCAAAAAGAAAATTAAGTAAAATGACTTGAAAATAACTTCATTCGTTTTTTTTACTATTGGCTTGAAAGTTTAATTTCATTAACAGGACAAGAGGTAATTGGTATTGAAGGAGTGAAAAAGACAAAACTTATCAGTGATTTTGAAAGAATAATTAATATATGGGCAAATGGTTCTGTAACTCTTTACCAAAAGACAAATTTATAGATTGGTCCAAATTGAAAGCATTTGCATACAATGCAATCAATGTGACTGAAATTTGATTCGGGAAGGGTAGAAAACGTTGTGGGAAAAGGAGAAAATGCTGGTTAGCAGCATTTTCTCCTTTTTCCACAACGTTTTCAAAAGGCTTCTACCTCAGGGTCCTCAAAAGTCATTATTGTGTGGTAAAGGGTTAATAATAACAAGTGGGCCAAGATGGCCCTAGATCGCTCACCTGAGTTTTTGAGATGATCATAGTCTATTTTTTTTTTTTTTTTTTTTTGGGGGGGGGGGGGGGATTGAAACATTGGAACCAAATATAATTTTGCCAAGCAATTTTCAAAAGGTCACCTGTAAAAGTCATTTCGAAATCTGACCATCAGTTTCAAAAAGAAGAATTTTTAAGAATTTTTCATTTCTGTATAAGAGCAAGTAGCCCCCATCCACGAGAGCCATGTTTCTTGATGGATCAAAATTTACGAACAAGTTTTGAAAAGGTTCACCCAAGGAACATTTTGGAAAATTTCTTTTAAAATCTGACCAGGGGTTTCAGAGAAAGAGAATTTTCAACAATTTCATCATGTCCGTATAGTGCAAGTAGCCCCCATTCACAAGAGCCATGTTTCTTGACGGATCAAAATTATATGTACAGCTTTTGAAAAGGAACATCTCTGTCAGATTATTTTAAAATCTGACAACGGGTTTCAGAGAAGAAGAATTTTCAAGAATTTCTTCATTTCCATATAGTGCAAGTAGCCCCCATTCACCAGAGCCATGTTTCTTGGCCAATCAAAATTGCGCGAACAATTTTAGAAAAGGATCACCCAAGGAACATCTCTGTGAAATTATTTCAAAATCTGTCCAGCCATTTCAGAGGAGAAGATTTTTCAAGAATTTCTTCATTTCTGTATAGTGCAAGTAGCCCCCATTCACTAGAGCCATGTCTCTTGACCTATCAAAATTTCGCGAACATTTTTTGAAAAGGGTCACCCAAGGAATAAGTCTGTGAAATTATTTAAAAATCTAACCAGCTGTTTCAGAGAAGAAGAATTTTTAAGAATTTCTTAATTTCTGTACAGTGCAAGTAGCCCCCATTCACCAGAGCCATGTTTCTTGACCAATCAAAATTTCGTGAACAGTTTTTGAAAAGGGTCACCAAAGGAACAACTCTGTGAAATTATTTCAAAATCTAACCAGCTGTTTCAGAGAAGAAGAATTTTTAAGAATTTCTTCATTTCTGTATAGTGCAAGAAGCCCCCATTCACCAGAGCCATGTTTCTTGACCTATCAAAATTTCGCAAACAATTTTTGAAAAGGGTCACCCAAGGAGCAAACTCTGTGAAATTATTTCAAAATCTGACCAGCAGTTTCAGAGGAGAAGATTTTTTAAGAATTCCTTCATTTCTGTATAGTGCAAGTAGCCCCCATTCACCAGAGCCACATTTTTTGACGGATCAAAATTTCACGAACAATTTTTGAAAAGGGTCACCCAAGGAACATATCTGTGAAATTATTTCAAAATCCGACCAGCGGTTTCAGAGGAGAAGATTTTTAAAGAATTCCTTCATTTCTGTATAGTGCAAGTAGCCCCCATTCACCAGAGCCATGTTTCTTGACCAATCAAAATTTCGTGAACAGTTTTTGAAAAGGGTCACCAAAGGAACAACTCTGTGAAATTATTTCAAAATCTAACCAGCTGTTTCAGAGAAGAAGAATTTTTAAGAATTTCTTCATTTCTGTATAGTGCAAGAAGCCCCCATTCACCAGAGCCATGTTTCTTGACCTATCAAAATTTCGCAAACAATTTTTGAAAAGGGTCACCCAAGGAGCAACTCTGTGAAATTATTTCAAAATCTGGCCAGCAGTTTCAGAGGAGAAGATTTTTTAAGAATTCCTTCATTTCTGTATAGTGCAAGTAGCCCCCATTCACCAGAGCCACATTTTTTGACGGATCAAAATTTCACGAACAGTTTTTGAAAAGGGTCACCCAAGGAACATATCTGTGAAATTATTTCAAAATCCGACCAGCGGTTTCAGAGGAGATTTTTAAAGAATTTGCTAAAAAATTCCATTTGATTGCCATGGCAACCAGAGTTTTTGATGGAATCAAATTCTGTTAACAATTTTTAAAGAGGACCTCCCAAGGAACATTCCTGCCAACTTTGGTCCAAATCCACCCAGTGGTTTAGGAGGAGTTTATGTTTAAAGAATTGTTGACGACGCACAACGGACGACGGACGATGCACGACGGACACCGGGTGATCCTAAAAGCTTCCCTTGAGCACGTTGTGCTCAGGTGAGCTAAAAACTGTAAAATCACACCTGAAGTCTCCGACTTTTTCTCACTGTAATCATCTGCACCATATATCCAGGATTCCACCTTTTTAACTTCGGTTTCAATCTCAGGCAGTTTCTCTGGTTCCACTGGCTCTACCTGCTTTACACACTTTCTCCCATCTCTTCTCTCTTTCTTGAGTAATTCACGCTGTTCTACAATAATCTTCCTGCGCTCTCTATGAGCAGACTGCAACAGAAATACACAAAGCACAAAATACAACATAGCTTGCCAGAATTACACCCTCAATTTGTTCCATGAAAACCTTCATACGCAGTAAGTGACCTTGACTCTGCATGCAAATTTATCCCAAGCTGGCTTTTCATATACTGCAAATTAAATTCACATATACTGATTGAGCAGAAACTTACAGCTTCATACCTGACATACACCATTCTAGTAAGTCAGTGGACTTTGTCCCTGTTACATGAAAAATAACTAATTACATCCATCATAGTTTATTTGATGTGTGAAACAGTTTTGGAATTATTTTCTTTCAATTGCATTAACCCTTTCCCAAACGACAAAGTTTTAGACTGGTCTAAATTGGAAGCACTTGCAGACGACAAAATAAAAGTAACACAGAAACTGAAATTTGTTTTCAAACGGCTTCTATCTCAGCATCGTAAAAACCAGGGATTGTTTGCTAACTGGTAAAGTCCCAACAATGCTCTTCTGGACTTTTTGTAAGTGCTTTGCACAACAATCCTTCTAATCCACTGGCTGAATTCTAATCTAAATATTAATGAATTAGCAAGGTTGGAGGGTAAAGTCATCAATCTTACATCCAGCTTTTTCTCCATATCCCACAATATTTTCTACTCATTCACAGACAAATTCAATTATCTCATCCTCTTTGTATTTACTGTGAGCAAGTGCTTTGAATTTCAATAAATCTGAAAATTTATCATTTGGTAAAGTGTTCACCCTTTACAAAACAATACCTGGTCTTTATGACCCTGAGATAGAAGCCTTTTGAAAACATTGTGGGAAAAGGAGAAAATACTGGTAACCAGTATTTTCTCCGTTTCCCACAATGTTTTCTACCCTGCTGGAAACAAATTTCAAATTTTGAGTTATGTTTATTTTGTCATCTGCAAATGCTTTCAATTTGGACAAATCTAAAACTTTGTTGTTTGGTAAAGAGTTAACCCTGTAAGCCCTGAACCAGGATAGGTTCAGTTGCTCATGTGGACAAGGTAGATCAATGTGGATGTGTATTCTGTACAGCCGTATCTTGCATCTACACTCACTGCTATTTTGCTAGATATTCTAGCAAAAGCAGCATTTGACTTGCAATACATGCATCTTTAGTACTGACTGGGAATGTCCATTTCATTCATCTTCTCAAGCCAGGGCTGATTCACTATGCTACTCCACCCTTGGCAGATCGAGCTTGATTTTTACATTCCCCTGATACGCTTTTTCATTGGATGCAACCAGCTCTAACTGCAACCAATGAAATTGCTCGTAGCATTTCATCTTTGATAAAAATAGAATAAGGTCGCTACCTTTCGAATAGAAGGTAAACATGGAAACCCACATGGATGTCTGCTTATCACTTCATGTGTATTAGTTAGCAGTTTGTAAAACAATATTTCATTGGCTTTTAGAAATATGATGTAAAGGGGGGTAATAACCAGCATCCAATAGAGGGCAAATCGCTGGAATCTCGCAATTGGGCTCAATCAGCCAAGGTAGTGAGCGTAACCTTGGCTCGCGAAGATGATTTCATTTGGCCTTGGAACACTTAACTTACTACCAAATCAAAGCAGTGAGAACGCTGAAGTAGTATTTGTCAAAGAAGCCATTATGTGGAATTATGTGGAATCAAAAATTTGAAAGAAGAGAAATATTAGCTTGAAAGGCAACCTACTAATCAAATGAATAACCTTTCAAGCGGTAAGTACTCATGACAAAGTTAAGATTATTTGTGTGTTGGTAGTCTCCCTTTGATCATAAGGAGGAGTCAGAAGTAACATCCCTTGACAGTAGGATGCATGATTGGTAGAGAGAGAAACCATATAAATAAATCGAGTAGAATTAAGTTTGCACCTGAAAACTATGATTTTGAAATATCTTTGGCCTTTCACATTTAATTTCAAACATTACAATCAATTGATTAAATCTATAAACATTCATGCCCAATCAAATGGAGTGGCATGATCACGGTATGAACAAACCATAGGAACTGGTTTTAGAATGAATGAAAAATCCCAGAACCAAGAGATTGTTAGACTTATTTTGTATCATTGCACTAATAAAAGGCTATGAGTGAATGAAGCTATTTTCAATAAAAGAATTGTATTTCTACGATCGATAGCCTCGTGTATTTTAATATGCCATTTCAAATAACGTACCTGAGAGCTACCGAAAAGCTAATTTGCCCGAGAAAAATTTTGTTTAATGGGGTTATTTCCTTCGGCTTTGCACAAAATACATGGTCTTCAAAAGTCAATATTAAACTCACTGTGGTATTGTCTTTGACAAATACCACAAAATATCGGCTGGTCCATATCAAAAGCATTCGTAGATGTCAAAATTCAATATGGCTCAAATAATGGGATTTGCCTTCAAAAGGGTGTAAAACACTGTGGGAAAAGGAAAAAGTGCTGTTTCCCGGCATTTTCTCCTTCTCCTACAATGTTTTCAAAAACCTTATTAAGGTTATTTAACCCTTTACCAAACGACAAAATTCTAGACTGATCAAAATTGAAAGCACTTGCAGAAGACAAAATATAAGTAATTCAAAAACAGAAATTTGTTTCCAGCAGGGTAGAAAACATTGTGGGAAAAGGAAAAAATGCTGGTTGCCAGCATTTTCTCCTTTTCCCACAATGTTTTCAAAATGAATGAATGAATGAATGAATGTTGTTTTATGGCGCATCGACAGCTTTGGTCATTTAGCGCGCATATCTATGTTAAAAGATAATAAACGAGTTGTTTAAACTGAATAAAGTTTGAATGACAAGAAAAGAATTGAATTAAGAAAATTTAATGCATAAAGGGCATGATCGAGTAACAGGGCAATCCCTATATACTCAAAAGTATTAAATGATAAGAACTGAATTAAGAAGTATGCATAAAGGGCATTATCGAGTTACAGGGCAATCCCTATATACTCAAAAGTTTTAAATGACAAGATTTAAGAATGTGATAAAAAGCTTTAAATTCAATGCTGGTTTGATAAAAAGAAGTTTTTAAATGAAAAGAAATGTGTCATTTATAATGTGCATGAAATATGTTATCGAGTGGCTGGGCGTCCCTGCCTACTCCAAAGTTTTTGATTAAAAGGTAAGACTGATAATACTGCTTTGCTTTGGAAATGAGGTTAAAATTGGTAAAGATTGGAACCTCCAATGGGATCAAATACTCCCATTAAAGAGGTCCTGTCTCCAATGAGATAAGATGGTTTTCAAAAGGCTTCCATCTCAGGGTCGTAAAACCAGGGATTTTTTGGTAAAGGGTTAAACTCTGAATTAACCCATTACCATACAATCCCAACTTTAAACACCTCTTTGAAAAAAGCCTTTTGAAAACATTGTGGGAAAAGGAGAAAATGCTGGTAACCAGCATTTTCTCCTTTTCCCACAATGTTTTCTTCCCTTCCTAAATCAAGTTTCTTTTCTTTAGTCACATTTATTTTGTTGTCCGCAAATGCTTTCAATTTGGACAAGTCTAAAATTTTGTTGTTTGCTAAAAAGTTAAGGGGTTAACCAACTGGAAAAGGTCTGGTTACCAGCATTTTCCCACAATGTTTTTAAAAGCCGTCTTCCTCAGGGTGGTTGAAAAACTGCAATGTATTGAAAAGGGTTAAATATACACCTTTACTCCTTTTTAGCCAGTTTCAAACCATGGGCTTAGCCCATTTGATCCATCCTCGGATACCCTGGGGTCTCCCTATTTGCTACGCTACATCGACCCTGGGACAATTGACTAATAAAACTTTGAATCAGCCGCCGAAAATCGATACGAAACGTCATAGCGTACAGTCCACTCGCCCATCACAAAATGATGATGGAACCAATGAAAAGCCAGCATTCAGCCAGCGGTAAAGCGAGGGAAATTCAATTAATTGTCCCAGGGGTCGATGTAGCGTAGCAAATAGGGAGACCCCGGGGTATCCGAGGATGCATTTGATCCTTCTTTACATGAAAATATAATCATTCTTGTGTCTTCATCCCAAATGTTGCCTCTGATGCCTGCAAGGTTGCACAGATTACGTTACTATTGCTGTTGGCATTTCAAGTTTTTAATAAGGACAAATCCCTCTCATTTCTTTATCCCATTCACCATTTGACCAACATCTGAATAATTATACACGCTAATAAGTTTTAATTGTTTTTTTCTCCGCAGCTGCAGACATGTATCTTTAAAGTTGTCTTTCAAACAAACATAGTCTATACTTACTACCACTTTAGGTCTCTCAGGTTCTTCTTGTTCTAGCTCTTCCACTGGCAGTTTAGATTCAGATGGGACTGTAATTGGCAGAGGTACTTCTGTAATAGGTAAAACAGGGGAATAAAATGTTAGGAGAATCTTTGAGATTCAACACGTAACATCTCCATATTTCTCCTCTAAAACTTATAATGTCAGTATTCAACAGTATTGTCTCAATAAAAATGAGTTTCAAAAAAATGTTCTAACTAGTCTATCTTATAAGATATCAAAGGGAAATGCAGATGTAAGATTAGAATACATTCTGTGGTCTAATCTTGACCTACACTGTTCATAGCAGCAGCCAGTATTGTTCCTGAAAATTGACAGTATAATTTCTGATTGAGGCAAAATTATACAAAATCTGATCAAACAAAAAGCTTTTTTTTTTATTCTCATTTAAAAAGAATACATAATGCTAGCAATTAAATTGATGAAGCACTATTAATTTTTTGCCCCATGAGTATGTATTTGAATAGAATAAAATTTATTTATTGACAAAGAAAAAACAGTCTTTGAACAAAAGTTATCTGCTAATTTTTAATTGCTAAATTCTTTGAAAATTTAACTTTTTATAGCAAATTCTACCTAAAAAACACAGGACAGTTTGGTAAAGGGTAAAAGGGTGGATTGAATCCAATTAAAAACTTGTCAGTAATTGGGGAACAAAATTAATATAAATTGCCATATCTATAAAAAGCTATATTTGGGGAGAGAGTGTGACTTATTGACCCGTGGATTCATTATTGAATGTTCTGGTATGCAGGAATTCAAGCCCTTTTTATACAATAACAAATAAGCTTAGCATATCCAAGCATTAAAAAATTTTCATTGTATGCAAACAGACAACTCATATTGGCAGTTTAATTGGTTTATTCATCCTTAATGAAATAACAGTTAGTAACCTAAACATTTGCAACTGTGCTACCCTTTTAACAGCTTCGGTCATATCATGGCGACCAGTGTAAATGGGCATGCTTCTTGACATCACACATGCGCGGATCCAGATATCTTTCTCAGGGGGGTCCCACCGAAAACGCACTCGTCTTCTTATATGATACTTTGATTTCCGGATTTCAGTGGATGTAAGCCGTTTACAAGAAAAGTCAACGTTTCAAGTTCTAACCATGAGGAGGTCTCCACATTTTGAACCCTTTTTAAATTTATAACTGTATTTTACATAAATGCTGTGCAATATCAAACCTGTCCCAATCACGAATCCGATAACCACTTTTCTGCCAAAATTTCAGAGGGGGGGTGGGGGTCCGGACCCCCAGTCCCCCCTCTGGATCCGCCCTTGTCACACCAATACTGATAAAACTTTTTAAGTCACTGACTACTTTTCTCACATGAATCAGAAGTCAGAGGCATGAATGAATGAATAGCGTTTTAACGCCCGTCGACAACTTAGGTCATATTGGGGGCACTTACTTAGTAAACAATAATACGAGGTGAAAATAACATACATGTTCAACAACATAACACAAACATGATAAATGAGGAATGGTCTAACACAAAATGATGCCCCTTTTGTCGCCTTTTATGACATGCATGCTGTCACTTTTGTTCCGCCAGATGAAATGGCAGATGTGACGATCACGGGACTGCAGTGGTTTATTCTTATAACCCCGATTAAACCACACGGGGTCCCACAGGCCAAAGAAGTCAGAGGCAAAATTCATTGTCAAGTATTACATTTAAGAAGCCTTTGCAATATAAAATTCTTCCCTCAAACTGAAAATTTTAGATTGATCTGAATTGTATGTATCAGTCAGAATTTTTCCCAGCCCATCAAGAAAGAAATACATATTATTTCAAATGGAACATCTGACATTCTAAATGTCAAGTTGGTGTCTCACAGAAATATGCAAACTTGGTAACACATTAAAAATATGTTTCCTGTCTCCAAGATTTACCATCACAAAGAAAAGTACATCTGAGCTAAGCTCTGTGAGAAATGAACACACAAGCCCAATTAATGACGCCCTTGAAGAAAAAGCATTTTCTCCTTTAGCCACAATGTTTTCTACCCTTGTCAAAACAAATTTCATTTTTTGACCAATGTTTATCATGTTGTCTGCAAATGCTTTGAATTTGGACTAGCCTGATATTTGTTCTTGTTTGGTAAAGAGTTAAGCATCTGCAGTACGTGTGGATCCATGTAAGTACGCAAAAGCTGATAAGGGTCAAAACTTTTCGTTATTTGTAAATTTCTAGCATTTTCAAGAACCCGCAACCTCATGATTAACTTGGCTGTTTGACAAAAAAGATTTTATATATCCATAAAGATGTATTTAACCAATTTTGCAAGAGTGCCTCTTATTTATGCATTATACTTCTATTTTACAAAATTGTAAAAATAATTAACATTGTAGATCTACTGTATTATTTTTTTTCACAAAATTCATTAACTCTTTACTAAGAAGTCATAGGCAGTGCTTTTTTTTTCAGAGAAGTAAACAAATATCTTTATCAAGAATTTAAGTCTGATCAAGTCATTCTGTAAAACTTTTTTACAAATCCAAAAAATGTCTGGGTTATGTCTGTACACCATAGATATCAACATAACAAAAAGGATAAATATTACAAAGAATAATTGCATTTGGACTTGTATATTATTTCTTTATTGAAAACTTCTCATTATTTTGATAAGGAATTAGGTTGTCTCCTGACACAGAAGTAGATTTTCAGTAAAAAATAAACTTTAATAACTAACAATCTTTTGGGCCACTTGTAGACAATTTACTAAACACTAAAACAATCCAATTTTAACGACCCTGAAGGAGAAGGTCTTTGAAAACATTGTGGAAAAAAGGAGAAAATGCAGTTAACTAGCATTTTCTTCTTTTACCAGAATGTTTTCTACTTTGCAGGAAACAAATTTCAACTTTCAAGCTACATTTGTTTTTTCGCCTGCAGGTGCTTTCATTTTCGGCCATTCGAAAATTTTGGACAAAATGTAAACTCAATATTGCAATCATTAGAGATTTTATTTTAGACTGAAAATTTGTTGGATTTATTTGGCCCTTGTTTTGTTATGGATTCATTCTTACTCCTAACATTATTAGTTGTACGGTCAGGTGGCAGGGGACTTGGAAACTTGTTCACGGCTGTGGTGAATCATGTCGCCCCGAGCCGAAACTTGTTCACAGCTATGGCGAATCATGTTGCCCCAAGCCGAAGGCAAGGTGGCAACATGATTCACCACAGCCATGAATAAGCTTCCAAGTCCCCTACCACCTGACCGTACAACCAATTTATCATACTGCAAAGTTTTATCCTTTTAAAGCGTGTTAAGCGCAATTTTCCTGTTTTATAATTTCATGAATTGAGTATGCTGACAAAATAGAAATTCCCTTCTGTGTGCCCCTATTCAATAAAAACTGACGTCACTGGAAACTGTCATCACTAAAATGTGCAGTTTGGTGCATAAATGTGTAGTCTAGTGATTGATTGACAGCACCATTTTGGATGTGTTGCATGTGTAGTGATGTTTACAGGGCACTCAAAACGGAAACTGGTTTTATGTGGTTTTTGCCCGGGAACATATATCATGTTCCCGGCATGTTAACCAATCAGATCACGAGAAATTTCTTTGCAGTATAATATAATATATCCATTATACTTTTACAACTAGTTTGCCACTGTAGTGAGTGCACATCAAGATGAGACTCTGTGCCATATGTATGTGCAGTCTGATCTTGATAAACAGATCTATACAGTTCGCAAAAGCAATAAAGATGGTGAAAGGTTGAAGGAAAACATGTAACAATAAGAGGGCCATGATGGCCCTGTATCGCTCCACTGGCTAATTCGTAAAAACACTACAAGCCAAACATTACATTATTTGGCCAACTGGTTTCAAACTTGAGGACATAATTACAATTTTTTTTCCATAAAAACCTACAAAAAAGTTGTGACCCCTGGGCAAATCCAATTTTGACCACAAAGCTATAATTACATGTACTTGAATCCTGGTGGAGGTCTACAAGATAAAGCTCCATACCAAATAATACAGGTCTAGAATGTGTGGTTATAAACAAGAAGATTTTCAAAGTTTTCTCAAAAAAAGGCCCTGTAAAACATACAATCCATGAGACAGGGCTAAATTTAGTGGTCCTAGTCTTTATTATGGTTAGTAACAAGATGACTTAGAAAGTTTTCACCACA
Source organism: Tridacna crocea (assembly GCA_943736015.1). Lineage (NCBI taxonomy): Eukaryota > Metazoa > Mollusca > Bivalvia > Cardiida > Cardiidae > Tridacna > Tridacna crocea. The sequence goes on along the minus strand of OX031060.1, from coordinate 19,336,329 downwards.
AAAGCCCATGTAAAACTTGTGACCCCTGGTGTGGGGACAAACTTGACCCTAAGGCTATAATTTGGGCCCTCCTGGTAGAGGCCCACTAGATAAAGCTACATGCAAAATTTGATAGCCCTAGGCCTTATGGCTAGGTACAAGTAGATTTTTAAAAAATTCCCAATATGAGCCCATGTAAAACTTGTGACCCCCAGGACAGGGCCAAATTTGACCCCAGGGCTACAATTTGGGCACCTTTGGTAGACAACCACTTGATAAAGCTAGATGCAAAATTGAGTAGCCCTAGGCCTTATGGCTTGGTACGAAAAGATTTTTAAAGTTTTCACTATATAAGCCAATATAAAACTTGTGACCCCTGGGGCCGGGCCAAATTTGACCTCTGGGCTATCATTTGGGCACTCTGGGTAGAGGTCTACTAGATAAAGCTACATGCCAAATTTGTTAGCCCTAGGCCCTATGGCTAGGTACCAGAGGGATTTCAAAGTTTTCCCTATATAAGCCCATATAAAACTTGTGACCCCCGGGGTGGGGCCAATTTTGACCCCAGGGCTATTATTTGAAGGAACTTGGTAGAGGTCCACTAGATAAAGCTACATGCCAAATTTTGTAGCCCTAGGCCTTATGGTTTCAGAGAAGAAGATTTTTAAAAATTTTCAATATTTTTCAGTTTTGTTGCCATGGCAACCACGGTTTTTGAAGGAATACAATTCTTTCAAGAAATTCTGAAAAGGACCACGGCAGGATCATTTCTGCGAAGTTTCATCAAAATTAGATGGGTAGTTTCAGAGAAGAAGATGTTTGAAATAAAAGTTAACGCACGCACGCACGCACAGACGGACGCACGACTGACACCGGGCCATGACATATAAGCCCGCTGACCTTCGGCCAGTGGAGCTAAAAATATGAAAACCATGTAAGACACCCCTTAACGCTTTACCACACAATCCAGACTTTTGACTAGCCTGAGGAAGAAGCCTTCTGAAAAAAATTGTGGGAAAAGGAAAAAATGCTGGTAACCAGCATTTCCTCCTTTTCCCACAATGTTTTCTACTCTTCAGAAGTCAGGTTTCATTTTTTGAGTCAAGTTTGTTTTGTTATCTGCGAATGCTTTCCTTTTGGACAAGTCTGAAATTTCTTGTTTGGTAGAGTTAACTCGTTACCAAACGACATAATTTTAGACTTGTCCAAATTGAAAGCATTTACAGACGACAAAATAAATGTGACTTAAAAAAATAAAATTTGGTTTGGGAAGAATAGAAAACTTGGTGGGAAAAGGAGAAAATGCTGGTTACAAGCATTTTCTCCTTTTCCCACAATGTTTTCAAAAGTTTTCTTTCTCAGGGTTGTAAAAAGTCGGGATTGAGTGGTAAAGAGTTAACTTAGTCTAAGTTTTCCAATAACAAATCAGACTAGCTGAGCATGGTTAGAAATTAACTGCTAAAATTTCGAAAATACATGTATGTATCAAAAGAAGATAGACTGAAGGATAAAAACATACAAATTTATACATTATCTCATGCAAGTATTGAAATTTATACGTAAATTTACACTACAACATATAATTTGATAAAGAGAAAAATTGGTAGTTACTGAAAACAATTTTTTTTTCCCACAGAATTCCCTGTTTTAACCCATTACCACACAATCCCTACCTTTCGACAACCCTGAGAAAAAACACTGTTGAAAATACATTTATACAGATAATAATACTTTTCCAACAGGGTTTTCAAAAGGCTTCTTTCTCAGGGGCATCAAAAGTAGGGATTGTGTGGTAATGGGTTAAAAGATGCAACAAAGATTATTTTGGAAAGGATAAAAAGTAAAATGTACAACAGATATGCTGAGACAGACATCAATGAAAAAGAAAATAAGTTTACAAATCTTATTAAAGCAAATTTTTCACATCGAAAACTGATATTGAATTATTATTCAATTACCCTGTCACAAAACATTAAAAAAATCCAACACTGGCAGACAGCCACAAATGATCCTAGTGATCTCCCTCAGTGAAATTGGCCACTTTTCATTCTGTCCCATATCTTAAAATCTACCCGTAACCTTATTCAATAGTGCTGATTTTTTGCAAATATTATTATTGTTATAACATTACAATCAGTAGATATTCCAAAAAAATTGACAAAACATTTTTTGTTACCCTTTTACTAATATACCTTTGTGGTTTCTGAATTATTCCGTTTAAGTGAGCTTTTTATCAAACCAATAAATTTCAGGCTCACTGATATTTAACCAATTACCACACAATCCCTACTTTTGACGCCCCGAGAAAGACGCCTTTTGAAAACACTATGGGAAAAGGAGAAATGCTGGTAACCAGCATTTTCTCCTTTTTCCACAGTGTTTTCTACCCTTCCCAGAACAAATTTCTATTTTTTAGTCACCTTTATTTTGTCATCTGCAAATGCTTTCAATTTGGACAAGCCTAAAATATTGTCGTTTGGTAATGAGTTTAATGCCATGGTGTAGATCAGTATCAGACTGCAGAGAATATAGATGTGTAGTCTGATTTTAGACCCAAAACAGTGGGATTTTTATTACCTTAACCCTTTACCACACGGCAAACTTTTTGACCTATCCAAATTGGTTGGCTGGTTTTATTGGGGTTTAACGCCACTTTAACAGCTACGGTCATATCATGGCAGTCTCCTTTTCCCTCAATGTTTTCAAAAGGCTTCTTCTTCAGGGGTGTTAAGTCATTGTGTGGTAAAGAGTTAAGGTAGTAGACCCGTAACACTGCTAGTGCAACATGGAATAAAATTTCTTGATATATGATTAATACATTTATACAGATAATAATACTTTTGCACATTTTTAACTGATAAGAAATTCATTTGATGTCAATCTTGAAATTACTTGTTGGTACTTTTGTTACATTCCAGAAAAGGGAGGTAATTATTATATCTCTTTGTAATGAGAATTTAGTAGTTTTAGATTTATAAATGATAATTCCAAAAAAAAGATAAAAGTGGCTGGGTTAAAGTAATAAAATAATACCTATTTTTAATCATAGCAAATTTTGTAGGTTAATATTATAGTGGAAATAGCTGTTTTTTAATCACGGATCTACCAACTTAAAAATGAAATTAAAAATGACATTTTGGATTTTACTTTTTCTAGAAAAAATTAATTTCATTTACATGTATTTAGCACTCTAAAGGCAAAACATTGAACAAATTTAGCAAAAAGATGGAACAAAAAATCAATGCTGTTCCCAGCATTCTCTCCTTTTCCAAGAGTATTTTCAAACGCCTATTTTCTACGGGTCCGTACACTATCGAATTATTTGGTAAAATTTTTTTGACTTAACTCTTTACCACATGAGAAAATTTCAGACTGGTCCAAATTGAAAGCATTTGCAGATGACAAAATAAAGGTGACTGAAAATTTGAAATTTGTTTTGTGAAAGGTAGAAAACACTGTGGGAAAAGGAGAAAATGCTGGTTACCAGCATTTTCTCCTTTTCCCACAATGTTTTCTAAAGGCTTCTTTCTCACGGGCGTCAAAAGTAGGGATTGTGTGGTAATGGGTTAATAGTACCATACTTCCATACGTTGAAAAACATTGATAAACTTGTTAGCAACTCTTCTTTTGAAAATTCTAGAATGGCCACAGCATCACATTGATTGACTCAATTTGCATTTATTTATAGTTGCCATTGGTTGCCCATATGGCACCCCCAAGGGTGTTAGTATTGTTACGGGGAATAGTGCAGATATAGAATGAAAACCATCTTAAGTTAAGCCTGGTTCTTTCATCAGCTTGATGTTTAGCATCGTCACACAGGACCTTGGTTTAATGGCTCATCCGAAAGGCTGTTAGTAATTTTAGATTGCCAGCCATGGGGATCGAACCCACACCCTCAAGGGACTCGAAACATCACATTCACAAGCCCTACACTCTACCTATTGAGCTATGAGGACTGTTCTACAGCATCACATTACAGTAGCTGAAATAAGTACATGCTCAAGAGAGTACCATATTTGGTAGAAAAGCATGTATGTGCTCATATAGTACTCAAGATCTATGGATAAACATACCTGACATTCAATAATGAGTAAAAGTAATTGAAATGTATCAAAAGGTTTTAGATTGATTTCTAAATATTGATAATATATTCACATTCATGACCTGCTAAATCTTGTGTAAATAGAGATAACAAAATGTGGAATTATTAAATACTTTAATCTGTATAATTATTTAACCTTTTACCACACAATCCAACATTTTAACAATTCCCCCCAAAAAGGCTTTGGAAAACATGGTGGGTAAAGGAGAAAATGCTGGTTACCAGCATTTTCTCTTTTTCCTACCATGTTTTCTAACATATCAAAAATAAATCCAATAATTTTTATAACACTTGAAATGTCATCTGCAAAATGCTTCCAACATGGATCAATCTAAAACCTTGTTGTATGGTAAAAGGCTCATCAGTTTTGGCTTTTTTTTTTTTGTACCTCATACAATCTAATTTCAGAATATTCTACAAAATGTAATAAGATTTTGAAAATGTATATTTAGCAGATAATAAGATAACAATAGTAAGTCAAATGCAGAAAGACATTTTGGTTTTGTTTGAAAAAATTTTCAGTGGAGATTGGTTTGCAAAAAAAATGCACTTAGATGTTTGATCTACAGTGTCCAAAATTTTCATATCCAAAGTTATTGTTTCAAATTCATCTGGGGATGTGCTACATATAGGTTTAAAAAACAAGAGGGCCAAGATGGCCCTGGATCGCTCACCTGAATTTTTGAGATGACCATAGTCTTTTTTTTTTTTTAGGTATTCAAACATTGGAACCAAATTTATAATTTTGCCAAGCAATTTTCAAAAGGTCACCTGTAAAAATCATTTCGAAATCTGACCATCAGTTTCAAAAAGAAGAGTTTTTAAGAATTCTTCATTTCTGTATAAGAGCAAGTAGCCCCCATCCATGAGAGCCATGTTTCTTGATGGATCAAAATTTACAAACAAGTTTTGAAAAGGGTCACCCAAGGAACATCTCTCTGAAATAATTTCAAAATCTGACCAGGGGTTTCAGAGAAAGAGAATTTTAAAGAATTTCATCATGTCCATATAGTGGAAGTAGCCCCCATTCACAAGACCATGTTTCTTGATGGATCAAAATTATATGTACAGCTTTTGGAAAGGGTCCCACAAGGAACATCTCTGTCAAATTATTTTAAAATCTGACCACAGGTTTCAGAGAAGAAGAATTTTCAAGAATTTCTTCATTTCCATATAGTGCAAGTAGCCCCCATTCACTAGAGCCATGTTTCTTGGCCAATCAAAATTTTGCGAACAATTTTAGAAAAGGGTCACCCAAGGAACATCTCTGTGAAATTATTTCAAAATCTGTCCAGCCATTTCAGAGAAGAAGAATTTTCAAGAATTTCTTCATTTCTATATAGAGCAAGTAGCCCCCATTCACCAGAGCCATGTTTCTTGACCAATCAAAATTTCGCTAACAATTTTTGAAAAGGGTAACCCAAGGAACAAGTCTGTGAAATTATTTCAAAATCTAACCAGCGGTTTCTGAGAAGAAGAATTTTTAAGAATTTCTTCATTTCTGTATAGTGCAAGAAGCCCCCATTCACCAGAGCCATGTTTCTTGACAGATACAAATTTCGCAAACAATTTTGAAAAGGGTCATCCAAGGATCATCTCTGTGAAATTATTTTAAAATCTGACCAGCGGTTACAGAGAAGAAGAATTTTTAAGAATTTCTTCATTTCTGTACAGTGCAAGAAGCCCCCATTCACCAGAGCCATGTTTCTTGACGGATCAAAATTTCACGAACAATTTTTGAAAAGGGTCACCTAAGGAACATCTGTGTGAAATTATTTTAAAATCTAGCCAGCGGTTTCAGAGAAGAAGAATTTTTAAGAATTTCATCATTTCTGTATAGTGCAAGAAGCCCCCATTCACCAGAGCCATGTCTCTTGACGGATCAAAATTTCGCGAACAATTTTTGAAAAGGGTCACCCAAGGAACATCTGTGTGAAATTATTTTAAAATCTGGCCAGCGGTTTCAGAGAAGAAGATTTTTAAAGAATTTGCTAAAAAATTCCATTTCGTTGCCATGGCAACCAGAGTTTTTGACGGAATCAAATTCTGTGAACAAATTTTAAAGAGGACCTCCCAAGGAACATTCCAGCCAAGTTTGGTCCAAATCCGCCCAGCGGTTTAGGAGGAGTTGATGTTTAAAGAATTGTTGACGACGCACGACGCACGACGCACTGACGCACGACGCACGACGGACGACGCACGACGGACGACGGACACCGGGTGATCCTAAAAGCTCCCCTTGAGCACGTTGTGCTCAGGTGAGCTAACAAGAGGGCCATGATGGCCCTGAAATTGTTCACTTGAGTCTATTGACCAAACATGAACCATTTTCAATCTAGTTTCCCAGTGACCTAGTTTTTTATCAGACATCACCCATTATCAAACACTTTTCAGATATCAATAAGACAAACATTCTGACCAAGTTTCATGAGTATTGGACTAAAATGTAACCTCTACAAAAGGTTTTTCTAAGATTTGACCAAGTGACTTAGTTTTGGACCCGACAATTACCCATTATCAAACTCTTTTGAGACATCACCAAAATAAACATTCTGACCAAGTTTGAAGAGTTTCAGGCAGAAAATGTGGCCTCTGGAGTGAACACAAGGTTTTTCTAATATTCAACCCAGTGACCTAGTTTTTGACTCCACATGACCCATTTTCAAAATCATTCAAGGTATCAACAAGACAAATATTATGAACAAGTTTCAGGAGTATCAGACTGAAAATGTGTCCTCCAAAACATACACAATGTTTTTATAACATTCGACCTATTGACCTAGGTTTTGACTCAACATGACCCATTTTCAAACTCATCCAAAATATTATCAAGGCAAACATTCTGACCAATTTTCAAGAGTGTTGAACTGAAAATGTGGCATTCAGAGCGTATATAAGGTTTTTCTAGGATTTGATCTGTCAACCTAGTTTTTGACCCAACATGACTCATTTTCAAACTCGTACGATATATCATCAAGACAAACATTCTGACCAACTTTCAAGAGTTTTGGACTGAAAATGTGGCCTCTAGAGCGTACAAAAGCTTTTTCTAACATTTGACCTGTGACCTAGTTTTTGACTTGACATGACCCATTTTCAACTCATCCAAGATATCATCAAGACAAACATTCTGACCAACTGACAAAGAGTTTTGGACAGAAAATGTGGCCTCTAGAGCGCACACAAGGTTTCCTAGGATTTGACCTAGTGACCAAGTTTTTGACCCAACATGACCCATTTTTTAACTTGTTCGAGATATCATCGAAGCAAACATTCTGACCAAGTTTCATGAGTATCGGTCTGAAATGTGGCCTCTAGAGCGTACATAAGGTTTTTCTAAGATTTGACCTAGAGACCTAGTTTTTGACCCGACATGACCAATTTCAAGCTCGTCCTAAATTTCATCGAGGCAAACATTCTGACCAAGTTTCATGAGTATCGGATGAAAAATGTGGCCTCTAGAGCGTACACAAAGTAAAAAGTTGACAACAGACACAGCAGTATCACAAAAGCTCACTCTGATCACTTCATGCTCAGGTGAGCTAAAAAGTGATAAACCACACCAATGGAGTGACAGTTACAATCATCACAGTTTTTTTTTTGTAATTGAGGCCTTTGGGGTATTCTGGATACACAGCTCACATAATTTTGCAAACAACCTAGATTCAGCTCAGGTGGTTAAGAATGTGCAGTTAATTCATTGGTAAAGTAGCCAAAGGGAAATTAACAGGGCCCGTACTCACCAGCCATTCTTAAGAATATTCTTTTTCTTATTCCACAAGATTTTCTACATTTGAAAGTAACACAACTTCTGACTGGCTAAACCATTTGGTTTAGCCAATCAGAATTCATGTTACTTCCAAATGTAGTAAACTCTGGTGAAAAGCCAAGACTGTTCTTAACAATGGTTGGTGAATACAAGCCCTGGACTTTTCCATCTGACTGCTAAAGTATATTGGATTTATCAAACAGTCTAGCAAATTTAAGTCCATTTGATCTTTCTATCAGTCTTGAATAAGTCTGTTTGATCTTACTGTGATTGAGTCTCATGTACGTATTTGCAAGCCAAAAATTAACTGGCAGACTGAAAATCATGGCATATGTCTTCAAAAAGCTATAAAAATATGGTGGGAAAAGGAAAAAAATGCTGGTTTACCAGTATTTCCTCCTTTTCCAACTATGTCTTTCATAGCCTTCTTTATTTTCAAAGCGGCCGTCTTCACCTACATGCAAGTTGTAAAAACAAGTGATCATTGGATTAAGGGTTAGGCACTTCATGCAATTACTACACAGGATGCAATCTGACAACACCGGGTTATTAGCCACCGTTACCTTTTTTGGATGCTGGTTGTCGCTGCCTAGGTGTCAGCGCAGGTATAGATACAGGGAGTTTCCCTGTACCTGCTACAACAGGTTTTGATCTCGGCGTAGTTTGTTTCACTTCTATAATATAATCATTTGCAATGTACAAACACACTTTGCTTATGAATAATCGTTCTTTAAAGTTTTTATCAGTTCATCATCCATATGAGGTCAAAGGTCAGATTTTTCAAGAAGAGAGAAATAAATTTATCATGTGATCAGTTGATTGATATTTGTCAGATCTATATTCTTGTCTGCAAATGCTTTCGATTTGGACAAACCTAAAATTTTGTCACGTTTATTTTCTTGTCTGTAAATGCTTTCGATTTGGACAAATCTAAAATTTTGTCATTTGGTAATGCCAGTTAAATTCCCTGAACTTGGGATTTAAACCTGGAACCTCCTAGTTTCTCATGTCCTATGTGTGGTTTAATAATACAGTACCACTAGGAGAAAACCTCCCTGTCAGTTTAATAATCATCTGAATAATAGTTATAAAAGATTTTTATGTTTGCTTCAAATTTTACAATAGCGTTCCTCAAATTACAGTCACTTTCTATATAAAAGACACTTTATGTCTTCATGAATACTTTATAAAAGTAATCAGAACTTGACATCTAATAATTGTAAAAATATCTCTTTATAGCTTGAAACCCCTTACAAAAGCCATACTTTGTGAAAAGACAGCTCAATGCATCTGCAAAATGTAACAGCCCAGGTCAGGCTAAGCAATAACCCCAGGCTGACCTCTGTCAAAATTTTCGCTCTTGGTGATAATTTTTTGCATGTCAAAGAGCAGTGTACCCCATGAATCAATCAGTTTTTAGACAAAATTGATTTCATTGTTCCATAATTGAACTCTTTACCAGATAATCCCGACTTTTAACGACTTTGAAAGGGAGGCCTTTTGAAAACATTGTGGGAAAAGGAGAAAATGCTGGTAACCAGCATTTTCTCCTTTTCCACAAAGTTTTACCCACCCCTAAACAAATTTCAATCAATGAGCCACATTTATTTTGTCGTATGCAAATGCTTTCGATTTGGACAAGTCTACCATTTTGTTGTTTGGTAAAGAGTTAAGAGACAACTCGACTGGTATCAGACATAATGGATGCACAATAAGCCCCCTTTTGCCACAGCAAGGCCCAAATCATTTCTTTTGTCTAGGTTTAAAGAGTTTAATATGTCTTTTGAAAGGTATCGAAGATTTTTTTACTGCAACGGATCACCTGTGAGAAAAAGTACACAGAGCTGATCTATTGAAATTTTTTTAGTTACCTAACTCTTGAAGTGAATGTTAAATAAATGAGACCAGTTCATTTCTTGAGTTAACCCTTACAACACAATGACAACTTTTAACAACCCTAGGAAATAAGCCTTTTGAAAACAATGGGGGAAAAGGAGAAAATGCTGTTAAACAACATTTTCTCCTTTTCCGACAATGTTTTTTTAGTCCATCACTTAGGAAAAATTGCATTTGAGCCACACCGAAATTGTCCTCTGCAAAAAGTTTCAATTTGGACAAGGTTAACATTTTGTTGTCTTGTAAAAGGATAAATAAAGCAACAAAATATTGCATTTCAGACAAAATCTTGGACTGTATTATAGCCTATACAGACTATGCTGTCAAATTATGATCTTGCGTGTCCGCGAAAACATCTAGACCTATTCTCAGCCTCTCAAGAGTTTTAACTCTTTACCACACAATGCCAAATTTTAAAAGACCCCTAGGAAGAGGCCTTTTGAAAACATTATGGAAAAAGGAGAAAATGCTGGTATCTCCTTTTCCCAAAGTGTTTTCTACTCAGTCAAAGGAAATTTTCACTGTTATGGGTGACCACTCCTTCATGCATGGCTTCGTTCCGTTTTAGATACAATACCTAAAAACTGTATTGGAGAGATATCTCTTTAGCTCAGTGGCTATGGTATTGGTCTTCTAAACCTCAAAAAATGAGAATATAAGCTTGTCACGGGTTTGAATCCCCCCAGAAGGAGTTTGTATTTCAAACATGCCACACTGAAATGAAATTGTCGTCTGCAAATGCTTTGAATTTGAATGGGTCTAACATTTTGTGGTCAAGAATTAAGTGTCCAGATCTGACAACATCTATAAATCACGTAACTAATGAAAGAAGAAAATCTCTCTCCACCATGAAATTTGAGACGTTTTCATTTACCACTAATTCAGTATAATATAGAATGACAATTGTTACAGAAAAAAAATAAATTAAGTTGTGATTGAACAATAGACAAACTTTCATTGAAGCCTTCGTGACCTAGTATATTGAAAAAAAATTTATTAACCGCTAAAATTGAAAATGAAATCTTGTCGCAAAGTTTAATTTTTTGCATTTTGTTCACTTTTAAATTATACCCTTTCATTTTTCAATTATACCCTTTCCTTACTCATTACCAAACTACAAAATTTTAGGTTTGTCCAAATTGAAAGCATTTGCAGACAACAAAATGAAAGTGACTAAAAATTTGAAATTTGTTTTGTGAAGGTTACATAAAATTCTGGAAAAGGGCGAAAATGCTGGTTATTAGTATTTGTCAATGAATGGATACCAGCATTTTCTTCTTTTTGGTAAATATCTATTTTCTTTGTATTGTATTTTGTATTCTTTTTCCACAATGTTTTCAAGAGCCTTCTATCTCCAAGTCATTAAAACTTGGGATTGTGTGGTAAAGGGTTCAAGGGTTATACCGATTGACTGTTCATCTTAAATCAAGTCAAAATGAGCTCTATATTCTGGACTGTGATGTGTGATTCTGCGTAATGATCAATGATCATGATGTTTGTGTGATGATGGTTGCAAAGTGATAATTATATAACAATTAACAAATCTCTGTGAATTCTCAAAACCACAACAGTGAAAAACCAAGTTTCTAGAGTCCTGAACAGTTATATAATGACTCACAGTAACATTACAATGGTCTTCATCAATTTAAGATGTTGAGAAATTTTATTTAGTCATTATATTGTTATATGAAAATTTTAACCTCCAAGATATATTTTTTTAAATTTTCCAAAATCAGTTTTCTTTGCCATTCATTTCAAAAAAACACATTTAGAAACTCATTTGACAAATGTTTTTTTTTTCCCCATATTCTGTTTTTTCTTAATTTTCATAACAATGACGCATATGGTTTTTTTTTTTCTTTCTTTCTTTCCTCTCTAGATAACAAAGATAAAATGGCTACCATATCTAACTTTGACTATGATAATATTAATCTATATGCATGTACACAAGCAAAAGTATACCCAATAAAACTTGCAGGGCTAGGGTAAACTTGCTACAAATGCCAAAGCTGCTTTTTCTCTGTTTAAACATTTTTTTATAAAAGGCTTCTGCATTTAATAATATCACAAATGGTTTGAAAGGGTCTAGGAACCAACTTGTGTGAACTATGTGATCAGTGATATAGTGTATGACAGAGTGCACATTTAACTTAGCACTTAGTCATAATATGTTTGTGACTAATTTCTTTCCCTGACTTGGAAACCCTATATACATGTAGGTATATTCTAAATGGTAAAAGAAAACCTTTTTTGTCTGCCACATATAAAAGCCAGAAAATCTGCATTAAGCAAGCATAAACTGAAATCCAAAGGAAAAGCAAATGTGCTGCAAATATACATGTATCTGTGCTGAACAAACACATTCTGATAATTCCTTACATACTTGCTTACCTCAGATTGGATTGAATTTAATTGGAAAACCATTTTCAAAAATAATTTTAGCATTGACTCACTACCAAACAACACAATTTTAAGTCTGTCCAAATTGAAAGCATTTGCAGACGACAAAATAAAAGTGAATGAAAATTTGAAATTCGTTTAGTGAAGGGTAGAAAACATTGTTGGAAAAGGTGAAAATGCTGGTTACCAGCATTTTCTCCTTTTCCCACAATATTTTCAAAAGGCTTCTCTCTCAGAGTTCTCAAAAGTAGGGATTGTATGGTAATGGGTTAAAAGCACTGCAACAAATTTTCAATGAAAACTGAAAAGTAGGTGCATCTGGTGTAACTTTTATTTTTGTTGCAGGGAGAAATCTAACTAAGTCAGGGAAGCTTTTCCAAAGTGTGACAGTGTTAACAGTCCTATACCTTTAAACTGTCTTGTTAATTGGTCAACCAGTTTTTCCTTAGCTTTGTTCAATTTTACTGCTTTGGTGTTTTCTTTCTTTGAACGCTTTGTTTGTGGAAAAGTGTTTTCCCTTTTAAATGAACCACCTACTTGAAAGAAATCATGTACTTATAAACATCAACTCAACTAAATGCACGTTCCTTGATCATAACGGTGGTATTTAGATTTTTCGCGTTTCAACAAATTAACCCTTTCCCAAACAATCCCTGGTTTTTACGGGGCTGGAATAGTAGCCTTTTGAAAACATTGTGGGAAAAGAAGAAAATGCTGGTAACCAGCATTTTCTTCTTTTCCCACAATGTTTCTACCCTATCATAGACAGAAATCATCTTTTCAGCAAGAGTTGAATTGTCATCTGCAAATGCTTTCAATTTGGTCTAGTCCAAAAATTTGTCGTTTGGAAAAGGGTTAAAAAATATATATATCACTAAAATATATAAGAAAAAAAAATACAAATCATCAATAATTAAGAATCATAAAATTACAAAAAAAAAATTATGGTATTCCCTTCAAAGGCTACATAGCCTCTCGAGGTATTTTTAGATTTAACGCCAGAAATAAAAAAAAGTATTGTGGGAATGTCAAGTGACTGGCACGTGACTAATGACGTTAAAATTCCATAACATAGCAAACATGTAATTATTTTCTATAATGTCTTTTTCTGACCCTATGTTTGAAGCTTCGTCTGTTTATTTTCAGTATGTAGATGAGCAACTTGCTCATCTAAAAATAGACCATGTTTCCCGACGACCTGCACGAGTATAAGATTGGGGTTTTTTTTGTATTTTTGTAAAATTTTTGTCCCAAACTCTGAAGGGCCACCTGGTTCTATAACATGGTTCTATAACATGACCTATAATGTCTAGTTACACCTCTTTCCTACCGAAAGCACTAATACACTCAAATGATGGAATTGCATCAGAAAGGGTTGAAACCATTATGGGAGAAGGAGAAAATGCTGGTTACCACCATTTACTCCTTTGTCCATGATGCTTTCTAATGCCTTTTACCTGAGGGTCACTACAACTTGAGTTTGTGTGATAAAGGGTTAGCAAGATGACAGATTTTAGATGCTTCAAAGTTGAAAGCATTTCCAGACAGCAATTTCAAAATTAGTACAAATGAACTCTAGTTCTCTGAAAGGGTAGAAAAATGAAATACTAAGAAACAGCTAGTTACCAAGATTTCTTTTTTTTTCCACAATGATTTCAAGAGGCATTTTTCTAAGAGTTCTCTGAACTCCATTTATTTGGTAACATACATTGAAAAAAAAAAGCCATATAAACATATCAAATGACAGATTAAATTTGGTTCAAGTCAGAGTTTCAATCTTTAAAAGGGTAGAAAACATTGTGAGAAAAGGAGAAAGTGCTGGCAACCATCATTTTCACCTCTTACAACAATGTTATCTACCCTTTAAGAAACATATTTTTTGGTCATTTATTACGTTGCCTGCAAAATACTTTCTATTTGGACAACTCTTGAATTTTTTTGTATTGTACAGATGAAAACAACAGCATAACATATGGATGTCAAAAGTAAGGCAGCAGCCAATGTTGCAGTGAAACTACTTTTATTAAAGGGGCATAACTGTGTCAAAAATATTTCTGAGTTTATGGTCAACTCCAGTTCAACCCTTAACCAAACAATCCCTGAATTTTACGACACTGAGACAGAAGCCTTTTGAAAACACTGTGGGAAAAGGAGAAAATGCTGGTAAGCAGCATTTTCTCCTTTCCCTACAATATTTTCCACCCTCTTTGAAACAAATTTAAATTTTTGAGATATATTTATTTTGTCATCTGCAAATGCTTTCAATTTGGACCAGTCTAAAACTTTGTTGTTTGGTATATAGAGTTAAGATACATATCTTCAATAATCACCAATGACGGAGATACGTAAAAACGTCAAATTTTTCACACAGCTGTTTCGACAACAGAGCTATACTCCCATGAATCACCAAAAGTGGAACAGCTAAGAATAAGTGTTACAGAAAAAAGCTGTACAGATATCATCTTTTGAGGGGAACTATTTCAGATGTACATGCATGCCAATACTACTTTATACCTAAATCAGACAGTCTTCTGTCAGTAGTAAAACGGCTTCTGGGAATCACAAATGCAAAATCAGAAAAATAGTGGAAACGATTTGTTTCTCCATTCTCAGCTATGCTTTTCAGTCTGTCAAATACAACTGTCATCACTTAGTTAGTCTAGCATTTGTTCATATCAATGCTTTAAGTTGAAAATTTCTTCTGAAAGCATTGAAGACGACAAAATGGCTTTAATAATTAGATGTATCTAGAATTTTTTTTTTCTTGGTTTAAAAAACGAACCCACACCCACATTGTAAAGATTGTTTTAGACATAACAAAATCTAGTTCTAGCAACCACAAAGAAAAAAAGTTCCAAGGGAATAAAAACTTGTCTTCAACCCTTTCTTATGTTATAAGCAAATGCTTGTTTTCATATATTGTTTTAACTCTTTACCAAACAAAAAAAATTCGTACTTGTCCAAATTCAAAGCATTTGCAATCAACACATAAAACATTGCTAATGTGATGATTTTTCTCTTTAGTAGGGTAGAAATCATTGTGGGAAGAGGAGAAAATGCTAGTTTCCAAGCTTTTCTCCTTTTCCCACAATTTTAACAAAAGGCTTGTTCCTCAGGGTCATTTCACCCTTTACCAAACAATCCCTGGTTTTTACAACCCAGAGGAAGAAGCCTACTCTTCTACAGTTAATTGTCAATTTTTGAGTCATATTTATTACATCATCTGCAAATGCTTTCAATTTGGACAACATTTTGTTGTTTGGTAAAGAGTTAAGGTCAGGATTGTATTGTAAAGGGTTAACCACACTTTCCAACTGTGAAAGAAGCCTTAAGAAAACATTGTGGGAAAAGGAGAAAATGCTGGTAACCAGCATTTTCTCCTTTTCCCACCATGTTTTCTACCCTTTCCAACCCAAGTTTAATTTTTTCAGTCACATTTATTTTGTCGTCTGCAAATGCTTTCAATTTGGACCAGTCTAAAATTTTGTTGTTTGGTAAAGAGTTAAACCCCTTGAGCAATCCTGAAATGGTCTGCAACGCACGAAAAGGTGCATTTGGACATTTACATAAAGTGCCATCTCGGATTAGCCTGCGTGGACTGCGCAGGCTGATCCGAGAAGAGACTTTACACAAATATCTGTATGTCCCTTTTTACATGTTGCAAGCAAAATGGTTTATTTTAAATAGTTTAAACATATCTATTTTACATTGATAGAGAAACAAGTTCTTACAACTTATACCAATCTCTCTCGATTCTGCTTCCTGGGAACTACACCAGTGCTTGTGCCGAATGTGTGGGCCAATGAAAAATCCCAAAGTTGATACCCACTCCCAGGTATCGAACTCAGGACCTTTAGATTATGAGGCCGACGCTCTACCTCACGACCATGGACACCGCAAAATGGTCTATGTATGATAGTTTGAATACCTTTCTTTTCCTTGCTTTCGACTGGTAATGTGGATTTACTTATAGACTTCTCCGTCTTGGGTGTTTTGTTTTTCTGTGACTTTCCTTTTCCCTTCCCTAGTAGAGTAAAGAAAGAAAAGAGAGCATGGTGAACAGGCAACAGCTTTTTTCACCGTTTACAAAAGGACAAAAATTTTTGACTCCGGCAAATTCACAGCCTTTGCAGACAACAATTACAGGCGGCTAAAATGTCATGATTTGTCTTTAATTCTTTACCAACAACAAAATTTAAGACTGGTCCAATGTGAAAGTATTTGCAGGGGACAAAATAGATGTGACTCCAATTTCAAACATGGTTTTGGGAAGGGTAGAAAACATTGTGGGAAAAGGAGAAAATGTTGGCTACCAGCATTTTCTCCTTTTCCAAGTGTTTTTTGAAAGGCACTTTTTTTTTCAGGGTCATTAAAAATTGGGAATGTGTGGTAAAGGATTAAAAGCATAGAAGATTTGAACAAGAGGGCCAAGATGGCCCTGGATCGCTCACCTGAATTTTTGAGGGGACCATAGACTATTTTTTTTTGAGGTATTGAAACATTGTAAACAAAATTATTATTTTGCCAAGCAATTTTCAAAAGGTCACCTGTAAAAGTCATTTCAAAAACTGACCATCAGTTTCAGAAAAGAAGAATTTTTAAGAATTTCTTCATTTCTGTATAGCGCAAGTAGCCCCCATTCACCAGAGCCATGTTTCTTGATGGATCACAACTTAGCGAACAATTTTTGAAAAGGGTCATTCAAGTAACATCCCTGTGAAATTATTTTTTAAAATGTGCCAGCAGTTTCAGAGAAGAAGAATCTTCAATAATTTCTTCATGTCTATATAGTGCAAGTAGCCCCCATTCACCAGAGCCATGTTTCTTGACAGATCAAAATTTCGCGAACAATTTTCAAAAAGGGTCACCCAAGGAACATTGCTGTGAAATTATTCTAAAATCTGACAAGCTGTTTCAGAGAAGAAGAATTTTCAATGTCTTCATTTCCATAAAGTGCGAGTAGCCCCCATTCACCAGAGCCATGTTTCTTAACGGATCAAAATTTCACAAACAGTTATGGTAAAGGGTCACCCAAGGAATATCTCTGTGAAATTATTTTAGAATCTGACCTGCCGTTTCAGAGAAGAAGAATTTTCAAGAATTTCTTCATTTCTGTATAGTGCAAGTAGCCCCCATTCACCAGAGCCATGTTTCTTGACCAATCAAAATTTCGCAAACAATTTTTGAAAAGGCTCACCCAAAGAACATCCCTGAGAAATTATTTCAAATTCTGACAAACGGTTTCAGAGAAGAAGAATTTTTAAGAATTTCTTCATTTCTGTATAGTGCGAGTAGCCCCCATTCACCAGGGCCATGTTTCTTGACGGATCAAAATTTCGCCAACAATTTTTGAAAAGGGTCACCCAAGGAACATCCCTGTGAAATCATTTTAAAATCTGGCCAGTGGTTTCAGAGAAGATTTTCAAAGAATTTCCCAGGAAATTCCATTTGGTTGCCATGGCAACCAGAGTTTTTGACGAAATCAAATTCTGTGAACAACTTTCAAAGAGGACCCCCCAAGGAACAATCCAGTTAAGTTTGGTCCAAATTGGCGCAACGGTTTAGGAGGAGTTGATGTTTAAAGAATTGTTGACGACCCAAGACGGACGACGAATGACGGACACCAGGTGATCCTAAAAGCTCCCCTTGAGCACGCTGTGCTCAGGTGAGCTAAAAATGAAGCAAATGCTATTTACCAGCATCTTCTCCTTTTCCCCAATTTTTTTTCAAAGCCCTTCTTTTTACAGGGTCTTTTTATGCATTATAAACATATGATATTGTTTTAGTAAAAATGCAATACTGATTCAGAGCTCCACAAAGAGTGAGTTATTTTGATCTTAAAATTAAAGATGTTGCTTATTCTACACCATACCCTATGTTATGGGTTCTTATTAGAACCGTCTCAACAAAACGATTCTAATCAGTTCCCACAACATAGGTTTTGACAGAGAAATAATGGATTTAGAATACCATCACCCTAACTTGTGCTCTGCTAGTTATTGGTAAAAAGGTTAGTACCATTTTGCATGATACAGAAATTGCATAAAGATGGTGAACTGGTACAAAAAAATTGTCAGTTAACCCATTACCACATGAGAAAAATTTAGACTGGTCCAAATTGAAAGCATTTGCAGACGACAAAATAAAGGTGACTGAAAAATTGAAATTTGTTCTGGGAAGGGTAGAAAACACTATGGGAAATGGAGAAAATGCTGGTTACCAGCATTTTCTCCTTTTCCCATAGTGTTTTCAAAAGGCTTCTTTCTCAGTGGCGTCAAAAGTAGGGATTGTGTGGTAATGGGTTAACCAGCTACGACCTATTCAATGTAAGCCATGCTCTTGCAAAATGAAGCTTAATGCAACTCTGTTGTGCATCAGACCAAGCATGTCATCACACAACTATGGATTCATAACACTGATTTTGTCCAACAACCAACTGAATCACTAGGTAGAATGGTCCTATGACATGCCTGAAAAGGACAAATAGCGAATACATGTATTTTCAACCAAGGTCAGCCTGCGCAGGTTGACCCGATTTGATACCTTCACAGTTGCATTAATCTCCCTATTCTCAGAACATGACTCCTTTCCTTTTTTTGGTTTGGGTCTTCTTAATTGCTTACTGCAATAACGATAGAAAGACAAATTTTGCCATGGTCTTTAACTCTTTACCAAAGAACAAAATTTTTGACTGGACCAAATTGCAAAAATTTTCTGATGACAATTTAGTTGTAGCTGAAATCATGAAATGTGTATTTGATAGGGTAAGAAAACATTGTGGGAAAAGGAGAAAATGCTGGTTACCAGCATTTTCTGCTTTTCCCACAATATTTTCTAAAGGCCTCTTTCTCAGGGTCGTCAAGAGTCGGGATTGTGTGGTAAAGAATTTAAAGATTAAGATTTTTATCAGTCTGTCAATCAAAGCAAAGTAGCATAATTACCTTTTAGTTTCCTTCCTGTAAAAGAAAAAATAAAAAAAAAATGTATACAACTAATATAAGATGTGTAGTAGACTTCAATATGTATGCACATTTTACTTTTATATCAAAAAAAGCTTACTGTACTTTGGAAAAGAAACAATCACAGTAAATTTACTTGGTTCCTTGTACAACTTACTTCACACTAACCAGTAAAGAGTCAAAGGGAAGTAACTCAATGGTAGTTTGATATTCTTTTTAGAAAGAAAGATTGTTTACCTTTATTTTTCATCTTTAATGAAATTATATGATGTTAAAACAAAAAGACTTATTTCTTATTCTTCTCCTTGAATCTTTATAAACGGGGGGGACAAAATCTGCTTTGTTCTGATGTAAACATTATGGTATTATTGTCAAAATTTTGGGCCCTTTTCTTACCCGCAAAGTTGGGTAGCCTGCAGTCACAGTTTTTGTTAAATTCAAGGTTTGATTGACCCTTTACCTCACAATGTTTAATTTTAACCACCTTGAGTGCGAGGCCTTTTGAAAACTTTGTGGGAAAAGGAGAAAATGCTGGTAACCAGCATTTTCTCCTTTTCCCATAAAGTTTTCTACTTGATAAAAGAAAAATTGTATCATTAGGGCCAGTATGAAATTATCATCTGCAAATGCTTTCAATTTGGATAGGCCTAAAATTCTGCGGTGTGGTAAAGGGTTAACAGTCAACATCAAGAAAAAACAAGAACATACATAACTATGTAAGTAACTCTGAAACTCAGACATACTTACCAGTACACAATGAAGTATTACTCTTTTTAACAGTCCAAATGCATTAAATGTTTGCTTGAAAACAAATTCAACCTAGATATAAATGCATTATTATTCAATCAATTTTGTTCCAAGAGACTTATGACAGAAATTTCATCTCTCTAACAAAACCAGTAAAATAGCAATTGCAAGTAAAATATGTCTCAATTTCCTTTTTGCAGGGCAGGATATATTTCACTTGTAGCTTGTCTCTCTAACCCTTTACCAAATAATCCCTGATTTTTACGACCCCGAGATAGAAGCCTTTTGAAAACATTGTGAGAAAAGGAGAAAATGCTGGTACCCAGCATTTTCCCCTTTTCCCACAATTTTTTCTACCCTAGGAGAAAAATAATTCAAAATTTGAGAGTTATGTTTGTTTTGTAATCTGCAACTGCTTTCAATTTGGACCAGTCTAAAATTTTTTTGTTTGGTATGGAGTTAACTTTAAATCTTTTATCATACAATCCCAAGTTATAAAACCATGAGAAAGTAGTCTAATGAAATATTGTGGAAACCAGCATTTTTCTCCGTTTCCCACATTGTTTTCTACCCTATCATTGACTAAATCATCATATTGAATATTCTGAAAATTTCATCTACTAATGTTTTGAATTTTGTCTATAGTTTAGAATTTTGTCGTATGGTAAAAGAGTTAATTTCTAACAGGACAACAAAGTTTCAGTCTAGTCAATTCTGACAGCATTTGCAGATGACAATCTAGACATTGCTCAAGTTATGGTATTTATCTTTAAATGATAGAATATATTGTGGGAAAGGGAGATAATGCTGGTTATCAGCAATTTCACCTGTATGTTAAATGTTTTCAAATGCCATCTTCCTTTCGGCTGATAAAACACTTATTGTTTGGAAATTCATTTAAGAAACAGTTCCGAGTTATGAGGCATATTAAGTAATCCACAACGGCAATAGCCCACGTGGTTTATTCATTGCACCTCATACCTTACAACGTGGTTCACTGAATGATAAACATTGATAGAAAGAAGATTATTTAGTTTTTCTAACATGACCAATTCTTAATGGAAGGAAAACAAGTTCATAATTAGAGTAACAAGAGGGCCATGATGGCCCTGTATTGCTCCACTGGCTAATAAGTTAAACCACTGAAAGCCAAACATTACAATGTTTGGCCATTTGGTTTAAAAGATGAGAACATACAAAATTTTTTCTATAAAATCCTATGAGAAAGTTGTGACCCCCGGGCAAAGCCAATTTTGATTGCAAAGCTATAATTATTTGAAACCTGGTGGAGGTTCACAAGATAAAGCCCCATACCAATTCTAGAGTGTGTGATTATAAACAAGAAGATTTTCCAAGCTTTCTCAATTAATGGCCCTGTAAAACATGAAACCCATGAGACAGGGCTAAATGAAGTAGCCCTAGTCTTTATTATGGTTAGTAACAAGATGACTTCGAGGTTTTCACCACAAAAGCCAATGTAAAACTTGTGACCCCTGGTGTGGGGACAAACTTAACCCCAAGGCTATAATTTGAGCCCTCCTGGTAGAGGCCAACTAGATAAAGCTACATGCAAAATTTGGTAGCCCTAGGCCTTATGGCTAGGTACAAGTAGATTTTTAAAAATTTCCCAATATGAGCCTATGTAAAACAAGTGACCCCAAGGGCGGGGCCAAATTTAATCACAGGGCTATACTTTGGGCACCTTTGGTAGACAACCACTTGACAAAGCTAGATGCAAAATTGAATAGCACTAGGCCCTATGGCTTGGTATGAGAAGATATTTAAAGTTTTCCCTATAAAAGCCTATATAAAAATTGTGACCCCGGGACTGGGCCAAATTTGACCCCTGGGCTATCATTTGGGCACTCTTGGTTGACCATCACTTGATAAAGATACATGCCAAATTTGGTAGGCCTAGGCCCTATGGCTATGTACCAGGAGGATTTTAAAGTTTTCCCTATATAAGCCCATGTAAAACTTGTGACCCCCAGGGAGGGCCAATTTTGACCCTAGGGCTATTATTTGAAGGAATTTGGTAAAGGTCCACTAGATAAAGCTACATGCCAAATTTAGTAGAACTAGGCCTTCTGGTTTCTGAGAAAATTTTTAAAAATTTTCAATATTTTTCAGTTTTGTTGCCTGGCAACCAGAGATTTTTTAAGGAATAGAATTCTTTCAAGGAATTCTGAAGAGGACCATGGCAGGATCATTTCTGTAAAGTTTCATTAGAACTGGATGGGTAGTTTCAGAGAAAAAAATGTTTGAAATAAAAGTTGACACATGCATGGATGGACACTGGGCCCTGACATAAGCCCATTGGCCTCCGGCCAGTGGAGCTAAAAACACAGATGCAGGTTATCTTCTATTGAATCACCTACTTAAGACACTTTTATTTTGTCGTCTGCAAATGCTTTCGATCTGGACAAACCTAAAATTTTGCTGTTTGGTAATGAGTTTAAGCACATGTAAAAAATAAACTCTTTCTGCCTGTGTTTAATACAAGGAGTTAACCCTTAAATCCTTTATTTTAACAATCCTGATGGAAAAACTTTTGGAAAACATTGTCAGAAAAAAAGAGAAAAATTAAGATAACATCTTCTCTTTTTCTCATAATGATTTCTACCCTTTTCTAAAACAAATCCCATTTTTGAGCAACATTAATTTTTAACTACAAAAGTTTTCAAGTTGTACATACCTAAAATTTGGCT
This sequence comes from Tridacna crocea, assembly GCA_943736015.1. NCBI lineage: Eukaryota > Metazoa > Mollusca > Bivalvia > Cardiida > Cardiidae > Tridacna > Tridacna crocea. Next base: position 19,313,766 of record OX031060.1, on the reverse strand, counting down.
TTTGATAAAAACCTAAACCAGTCAGTAGTAGTTTTTTTTTACATAACACGTTTGAATGGTACATACAATATAGAAACACTAGATTGATCAGGCAATGCATGCAAAGCAAAACTTCTTTGACATAGGTTTTAAAATTGAAAAAAAAAAACCAGACGTACAAAATTGATGTATGTTACTTGTAAGAGTTGATATAAAAGTTATCAAGATAATATTTTAACAAGAGCATAAATATCCTATAACCATCATAAACCTCGTAGAGCTAATAAATGAAATGCATGCTCAGTCAGTACAAAAGATACATAATGATAATTGTATTGCAATTTCAAAATGTTCTTGAAATATTTGAAAAAGTAGTGATTAGATTAGATCATAGATCGGATTGAACACTGTGCAGTCCATCATGCTTTTGAGGGTTTAAACATTTTTTCTGTGTAGCTGAATGTGCTGGCATTTGACCTCCTTTTTTGGTGCTGATAACAAATGAATAAATAGAAATTTGTGATTGGTTAAAAAATGTAAACATGTTTTCTTTTTTTTTAGCCCCTGCCTATTTGCTGGCACAATTAAGCCATTTATCTTTTTTCACATTACATTTTTTTTCTGCTAACATCATACAGGAATCAGAGAAAGAAACTCCATAATTTTCAGAATGTGTCCCTACCATCACAGTCTGGTGCTTTCCTTATCTTAAGAAACTTTCATTCCAGTTTCAATACAGAGCAAACAAAAATGGGCCTGTAACACTCATGCCTTTCACAACAAAAACCTGTGTGCTTGTGATGCAAAGCAAATCAAAAACAGTTGATGCAGCTTTTGTAGGACATTCATTTATGGCATGGTATGCATATGACACCTATTAAACTTTGAGGCCTTCATGGCTTAACCCTTTACCACACAATCCCGACTTTTAACGACACCTGAGAAAGAAGCCTTTTGAAAACATTGTGGGAAAAGGAGAAAATGCTGGTAACCAGCATTTTCTCCTTTTCCCACAATGTTTTCAACCCTTCCCGAATCAATTTCATATTTTCAATCACATTTATTTTGTCATCTGCAAATGCTTTCAATTTAGACCAGTCTAAAATTTTCTTGTGTGGTAAAGACTTAATCAAAAAACATTTGCTTTTTATTTTTTACCATTTCATCCCAAGTTTAAACGAATTGCATGAGATGTATTTTGAAAACACTTTGAGAAAAGGAGAAAATGCTGGATATTATGAATTTTCTTCCTTCTGAACAGTGTTTTCTATCCTTATAAATTGATTTCCTGTTATTTTAAACTATTGAACTAATGATGAATTGTAAGATCGAAAAACTGTCTACAATGAATTTCTGCCAATTTACAACTAGAACTGTGTTCACATGAACATGCCATAAATGAGTACATGTAAAATACAGTATGATAATTGTGTTACTATCAAACAACTTTAGTTTTTACTCCATACCAATTCTCACTGTGCCATACTATTGATATGAAAACTTGAGAGTTGAGTGAAAATGTAGCCTTTGTAATTCTTGAATGCACTCATCAAACTTCATTTATAATCTTAAAGTACCAAACACTCTTTCTTTTGACTTTGTGGAATGTCTGACCTTGGATCTAAACTGTCTGCTATTATGTAAGACATCCTGACACACCTGAAGCTTTCAAATTGCATTCTTGGTTTTTCCTACAGAATGAAAATATCATTTCTGTTACTTTAGTGCTCTATGAGCTATACTGGTTCAAAAAACTTTCATTAACCAATTAACTTTAGATATCTAACTAATTTCTAGTCACCATTCTTCATTAAAAACTGATCAATCCCAAAGACTATTTCCAACAAACCTTCCACAGAAAACAGCTCTTACTATCATTAAGTATGGCACTTAATCCACTGCCAATCAGGTTTGTTAGAAAAACACAAAAAGTATCCGAGAAAAATTATAAGAGAAGAAAAATATCTGAGTGGAGTGATTCGAAAATGATGAGACAAGCTCCTTGTACATGTACAAACTGCTCTTCCTTTTCAAAAAATGTCTTCATTTGCTAGTTATTGTGGGACTGTAAAAGGATTGCAAAGCACTGGATAAAATTGAATGGAGCATACGATTCTTTCACACACAAGCCAGTGTCTGTATCGTGCTGTCAAAGTGACACTTACCTTGAGCCTTAGAACCTGGCACCAGGTCCCGATCTCCTCCATTTGTGCTGACTAGTTGATCAGCTATTTTCACAAGACCACTATTTTCTTTTTCTATATCTTGCTTTGATGTTTCATCATCAAACTTTTCATTGGTAACAAGTTTTTCATGCACACTTTTAGCAAAATCAGACTCATGTTTATCAACTTCTTCTGACTTATTCTTATTGACCACATTTTTGTTTTTATCTTTTCTGGGCAAAACTGGTTTTAAAATGGAATTTTTCTTGTTCTTTATCTCGAATGGCTTTTTTGTATTTTTCATTTTCACATTCTTTTGGTTTTCTTCCCGAGTCTTATTTTGGTCTTTTTGTGAAAATAAATGATCTTTGTGATTAAAAAAAGTAGGAAACGTTCATCTATATAAATTTGTCTGTGATCAAGTATTCTAAGCAAGTACAAAGTAAATAAAAAAGAAAATGAGGCCTTTGACAGCCCTGGATTGCTCACCTGAGCGATTTTTATTTCAAAATTGAAAATATTAATTATTCTCCACAAAACCCTATGATGTGGGCACTCATTAGAATTGTCTCATCGAGACAATTCTAATGAGTACCCTCAACATAGGGTTTAGAAGAGAAATAATGGATTTAGAATACCATCACTCCCTCTTATCTGCAGCCCTGGCTACGGTATTCTTCAAATGGTGGAATACCTGTACATGTGATGGAAAGATAAGCCAAGACATTTAAAGAAAAGTGTCTAAAATGTAAAGAGAAACATCTACAAAGTCTCCATCACATCTATGAAGAACCTTTTTGTAAATATCCTTGTAGGTTTAAAAACAAAATCTTTCCAGTTCAATCAGAATCCATTGAAAGTAAATGCATCCTACTTTCTCCTTTATATTATGCATTTTCATAAAAAAGGTGCATGCTTTTGTTTAGGGAAATAAAAGTTCCGAAAATGTATAATTAAACCAGTTATTTTGTCTACAAATATGAATACATGCACGTTGTTTCTAAATAAAACTTCAGTCTCTTTTGAGTTCTGGACAGAATATCATTTGTGCAAGAGATTTTACAGCCTTATGTAAAACAGGTGTTCTTGCAGATGGCATAGATCAAAATCAGGCTGCACAAAGCAATAGTCTAACCTTGGTCTTGTTTCAGCAAGTTCATAACGATAGAAATCCATCCAAGTTTGAATGGATTATAGAAGCCATTGAAAGATTTTGAATATGCAGAAAGAGTTGAAAAAAAATATCTACTGCTTAAACCTATGCTAAAAGAGAAATCAGATAAAAAAAATTTACCTGCTGCATTCATAGTATTTTCGTAGTAATTTTCATGATTATTGCTCTTTTTCGACAATGGCTGCTTCTCTAGATTTTTCAGTTTCCTGAGTCTCTCTTCTTCCTCTAGTCTTTCTTTCTCTTGTCTTTCCTTTTCATTTTGTATTTCTCGTTCCTTGAGTATTCTTTGCTGTTCCAATATCTGTTGTTGGCGCTGTTTTTCTAGTGATTCTTTCAAACGTTGTTGAGCTAGTTTTGCCTCTAATTCTTCCTTACCGAGCTCGTCTGGATCTTGATTGATAGATCATTTATCACCATATCTTTATGAGGACAACCAGTGAGAATTCTGGCTATGCTTAATGTTAAAGTTCTTGGGCTATTTTCATTAACTATTTTAAATTTTATTCAAATTATATATTCTGAGACTGGCCTCTGCTTGAAGATGACATTTGTCTCACCAAAACAGATAGGTAGCCTCTGAATTCAGAATATGAATAGTCCATGCACCTCATTACTACACTACCAAATTTCAGAAGAGTCCAAATTCAAAGCATTAAAAACAGATGACAACAAAAACATGACTCAAAAGTTGAAATTCATTTTGAAAAGGGTAAAAAATATTGTGGGAAAAGGAGTAGATGCTGGTTACCTGCATTTTCTTCTTTTCCCACAATGTTTTCAGGTTTGTTGAAAGTCAGGATTGTTTGGTAAAGGGTTAAAAACATAGAATAGGTTCCTTGAAATCTTTCAACAAAAAAAGAAAATAGTTTACATGTGCTACATAATTTAGAACAGTTAGTTAGTTAGTTAGTTGTATCGGGGTTTAACGCCACTTTAACAGCTAAGGTCATATCATGGCGGTCGGTGACGCACATGTGTTTCCTGGCTTTCTCACACCGGTACTAACACTACTTTCTTTCCAAAGCCACCGACTACTTTTCTCACATGCTTCAGCAGAGGTGAGAGGCGAAAATACGCCGGAAAGAAAGTTCGCCTCAACCGGGTATCGAACTCACAACCACCAGGTCATGAGTCCGACACGCTCACCACTGAGCCACCCGGGCGGGCATAATTTAGAACAGAAAAGCTTCATCATTCTTAACCCTCACAATGCCAATCATGAATACAAATAGTTTTTTTGCAGATAGTGTAGATCAAGATCAGGCTGCACATTATGCGCATTTTTTCCACTTAGCATTCTAAGGGTCAATATTTGATGTGAGAAGACAAAAAACTTGAAACCGAATCCAACAGGGAATGAACATATTAAGCAAAACTGTAACACGTAAACAAACTGGCTGATTTGATCGCCATACAACTTATTTTTTCCCTACATTTGTTCAATTTTGAAGTACAAGCAACAGTCTAAAAATGCACAGACATTTTCTAAAAAAAAAAAAAACCTGGAAGTCTATTTACAAGAACAATTGTTTTCCACAAGTCACTTTGTTTGCCACTGACTCTGTCTTACTCAGATCAGATTACACTGCAGTTTCTATTGAGATGTGTTTTCAATTTTTATAAAATGAAGATTTGGAAAATTGCGTTGAAGTCATATAAATTTACAAGATAATACTTGACTGTTTATAATTTAAAATGAATTCATTAAAGAGATAGATGTGGTTTCAAATCTAAAAAAAAAAATTGGCCAGAAACAAACAGTAGTATAAACAAAAAGTAAAATAAAGCGAACTTCAAGCTCATTTCCATACAATACAATAATGACTTTGGTATGTCCCTATATTTTGGGCTTTTTGATAAAAAGGAGCAATGAATAGTTTCAAGACATTGCTCCATTTCCCACATCATTAACCCTTTACTCCATAGATACTCATTTGTACGCATTGCTTGTAGGAGCCTTTGGAAAACATTGTCGTCACGAGCAATTTCACCTTTTGCCACAATGTTTTCTACACTATCAAAAGGTATCATATACACATAAGAAACGGCTTCATCCTTGCTGTTATTTAGGGTCAATTAGAGATATCATAGAAATACTTTATGGGGTAAAGGGTTAAATAGAAATAAGATAATTGATCTAACCTTCAAATTATTCTCCTTTGGGTTATTTCTGCTACTCAGTGGTATGTATTCACTCTATACCAAACAATCCTACATGTTACCAACCCTATGGCGAGAAGGCTTTTGAAAACATTGTTTGAAAAGGAGAAAATGCTGGTAACCAGCATTTTCTCCTTTTTAAATAATGTTTTTACCCCTTTCAAAGAAACCTTCTAACATTTGAGCCACATTAATTTGAGGCCTACAAATGGTTTCTATTTGGAAGAGTCCTAAATATTTCTCATCTTGTAAAGAGCTACAGCATCATGTATAGGAATGAGCTAAAAGAAAAGAAAGAATTCTTTCAAACATATACCTTTCTTCTTCTTTGGAGTTTTAGGTTTTTCTGTAACACTTGTTTTTGACTGTTCCTGAAATTTCACCTTCTTGTCCATCTTGGCAGCGTCGGGCACATCTAAGTCACCTGCATCTACACAATTTGAAAAATAACTTGTTAGAATAGAGAAAAGATGATACAAAATTTGATCATAACGCCCTAAATCTCTATCTTAACTATTTAGCAAACAACAATATTTTGGACTAGTCCAAATTGAAAGCATTTGCATAGGACAAAATAAATGTGCATAAAAATCTGAAATTTGATTTGGAAAGGGTAGAAAACATTGTGGGAAAAGGCGAAAATGCTGGTTACCAGCATTTTCTCCTTTTCCCACAATGTTTTCAAAGGTTTTCTTTCTCAGAGTTGTTAAAAGTAGGGATTGTATGGTAAAGAGTTAATATGGCTTTTCTTCCCATCTTATTACTTTGTCACTACTTTTCTACCAAAAATTCTCCTTTTTTTTTCTTTTTTCCTTCTTATGAAATCTGTAAGATTTTAAGTCAAAAATTGGATGAGAGACTGAGTGATGTTTAATCAAAGTACTGTAAGCACTGTAATCGTCACTGAATGATTATTAGTTGGTTGGTTGTATTGGAGTTTAACGCCACTTTAACAGCTAAGGTCATGTCATGGCGATCGATGACGCACATGTGTTTCCTGACCTTCTCACACCAGTACTAACACAACTTTTCTTTCCAAAGCCACCAACTACTTTTCTTACATGCTTCTGCAGAGGTGAAAGGCGAAAATACACCGGAAAGAAAGTTCCCCTCAACCAAGGATAGAACTTAACACCACCAGGTCATGAGTGCGACACACTCACCACTGAGCCATCCAGGCGGAGCCACTGAATGATTAAGCAATGTGAATATTTTCAAGGGTATAAATGTTGTCACGGCAATCAGAGTTTTTAATTTTAATGAAAATTACTTTTATGACTATCAGGCTGACTATGAGGCCTCTAAGAGTGCAACCAAGGTTTTTCTAAGACTTGATCCATTGACCTACATTTTCACTCAATATATCCCAATTTAAAAATTGTCCCTAATATCATCAAGACAAACATTCTGATTTACTTAAATGAGTATCTGACTGAAAAATGGGTCTCAAGAGTGCACACAAAGTAAATGTTAGTGACCACACAACAGGCTAAACCAGCATTTCTCCTTTTCCCACAATATTTTCTACCCTATCAAAGTTACAAATCATCATGCTACCAAGATTTAATTTGTTGTTTGTAGATACTTTGAATTTGGTCCAGTCCAAAAATTTATCGCTTGGTAAGGAGTTAAACAAATCTCAAACTGTTCAAACTTTTGAACATATTTCTGATTTATATGGTTAAATATTTTGATAATACAAAGGGAGTAAACAATACCTAGAATGCACAGCTAAAATTACATTCATTGTTTATTTAGTACAATTTTCAAAAAATAAAATTGCAAAAATCAACAAGTTGAGTACTAGATGTAAATTTATACATTATTACCATCAGCCTTGGCCAATGTAATTGATATCTCCTGTTTCACTGGGCTAGGAGGTGGTCTGGGTGGAGACCTTATCTTCTGGCTGTCCCCATCTGTAGTTTGCCATGCTTCTTTTGGTGGCTTTGGGATAGGAGATGGTGCCTTCTGGTCTACTGGGGAGGTAGGAGTTGTATGTGGAATTTTACTGCTCAGGGTTGTTTTCTTGTTTCCTGTTGAAATTAAAAAAAGAATTACATTGGTTAGTGTCAATCGTCAGGCTTTTAACTTTTTAACAGACAATTCTGAGTTTTAACGACTGAGAGAAAGAAGCCTTCTGAAAACATTGTGGGAAAAGAAGAAAATGCTGGTAACCAGCATTTTCTCCTTTTCCCGCATCGTTTTCTACGCTGCAGGAAACAAATTTCAATTTTTGAGTTGCGATTATTTTGTCACCTGCAAGTGCTGTCAACTTGGACCAGTCTAAAATTTTGTCGTTTGGTAAATGGTTAACCCATTACCACACAATCCCTACTTTTGACGCCCCTGAGAAAGAAGCCTTTAGGAAACATTGTGGAAAAAGGAGAAAATGCTGGTAACCAGCATTTTCTCCTTTTCCCACAATGTTTTCTACCTTAAACAAAACAAATTTCAATTTTTCAGTCACTTTTATTTTGTAGTCTGCAAATTCCTTCGATTTGGACTAGGCTAAAATTTTGTCGTTTGGTAAATGGTTAAGAGTCTCTGAGTACTCTTTTACCTATAGTAAAGATCGCAATCATTCTACCTAGTCTGTTCTTGCTGTAAGCTAATGATAAAATCAACAAAAGTTATGAAAGGTGCTTAAAAGTTTTATATCATTTTAGAATTCTCATACAATCATTAAAATTTTGTTTGAAAAGTTAAAAAAAACAACAACAGAATTATCATTGTGCACAACCTAAACAAACCAAGATCCAATATTCATAACATAATGTGAAGACTGGTAGCAATGTATAAATTCTTTGTTGTATACAATTTCTTCTTCAGCCATAATGTTTCCAGAAGTAGCCTGCTGTCTGACAAATGAATGTCTTCTGTGTAAGTTTATGAATGGAATAAGTATTGAATTTATTAACTTTCAATGACAATTTTAATACCTGTTGTTTTGTATCTTTGCAAAATGGTTTAACCCATTACCACACAGTCCCTACTTTTGATAACCCTAAGAAAGAAGCCTTTAAAAAACATTGTGGGAAAAGGAGAAAATGCTGGTAACCAGCATTTTCTCCTTTTCCCACAATGTTTTCTCCCCATCACAAAACAAATTTCAAATTTTCAGTCACTTTTATTTTGTCATCTGCAAATGCTTTTGTGCTGCACAAACCTAAAATTTTGTTGTTTGGAAATGAGTTGACCAAAATCATTAGTCTTCTAATAAGAAAAATTAATTTTGACCAAAACCAAGGTATTTCCTTACTTCTTTCTGCCATTGATGTATAAAGTGGTGTGGAATAAGCTTTTCGTTGTTTCCTTTGCTCTGCAAGCTCTTGAGCTCTCTTTCTGATGGCTTCTCTTTTTTCATTGTTCTAGCAGATAAAAAGCAGCGAGTTTTAAACCATGAATGTTTCAAAATAATGCTCGCCCCATTTTCCTTTACTATAGAATTACATTACATAATATGTCAAAAAAGAGGAGCTGTTGTTTCTTTGTTACACAAGAATGTTGTTGGACCATAACATATTTGCAATACTGATTTGCTTTCTCATCTTTTAATAAAAAAAAAAATAACTTATTTCTTTCAAAATGGACCATGTAAAGTCTGCACATCTTGAGTAGTCTCATGTTGATCTCAACTAGCATTAAAAGTTATTGTACGGTAAATATTTAACATCATGGCAAACAGACACAGTCGTAGATATCAAAGCAATTGCCATTGATCATTCAATGCTCATATCGTAAAAAAAAACCCTCACAACTTTTAAGTGAGCACAGAGAATATTACCAAAATGATGCCTTTAAATAACACTGTCAGTCAAAAACCTATAGCTTCAAAAAATAAGGAAAAAAAAACCTATGTTTTTTTTTTTCATTGATAACAATTTCAGCACCTTTTTGGGCTCCTGTAACATTGAGACCAACACTGGGTCCAATTTCAATTAAATTACCAAAGACTGTTGGAGCTTGGCATGCCTTATTCACATATGAATAACTTATACAAGGTAGTTAATATAGCAACATAAAGTCTTATTACATTTACTCTAAGGTATCAAACAACAGCTTTGAAGACTTGAGCATATACGCCAGAAGGGAATTGTCAGTGAAATGGGTTAAAATCTAAAATACCAAAAGAGTTGCAAATTTTAAGTCACATGCACAACAAGACATCATAGAGATGCATTGTGGTAAGTTTGAACTTATTCCAGTGCGCACACAAGAAATTGCCAACAAACTGATGGACAGACAGACGTATGAATGGACAACTGGAACCATAATATGACCCTTCAGGCATGTAAAAAGTCATGGGCAATCAAGGAGTTTTCATTTGAATAAAGTAGTTCACACTTAAAGAGAATTGTAACATCTATGTGAAATAACAAGACCATGGATGGTACCAGACTTGTGTATCAATGGTGCAATTGTTAGTCTACAACCTATATTGTGAGTGTATATCCATGCCAGCTGTGATACAAGCATAAAACATATAAAGTCGTCCTCGCTTTTTTGTATTGCATCGGTCAAAAATAATAGATATTTCTTCATTAATGATAAGTTACTTTCAATATTCACAAACTGCAATAATAAAGCACACTTTTCATCCATGTTTTGAAAATAATTACTCCCAACTCTTCAAAAAACGGACAATTAATTTTTGATGAGTAAAGGTCATCTGCTGTGGCATCACAGTCCTTGCCGGAAACAAAAATTACGGTACTTGAATCATATTTTGAACATGAATCTCATATTTTTTATGATTTTCCAAATTTCAAGTGTTAACGCGGTACCATAGCGGACTCCTTTCGGAGCACCAACATGTTAGCTTGACCTAGATATATTTCTCTGAAAAACACAACTTAACTTTGATAGTGCACATTTATTGTAACTTTACATGCAACAGTTTATTACAGTATTAGAAAATAATACATGTGAGTTTCCTATCTTGTAGTAAACTTTTGCAAAACTAGGTACCGCGGTTTATTTCATGCTTTCTGGTAGGATATCGAGAAATAGCAGTGAAAATATTTTTCGATCTTACACTGGTACAACCACTGAAAATACCGATTTTCACGTTCTTGTTGCCTAGGTAAATTGCGCGTGCCTAACAACCAGATGGGAAATATGACGTCATATACCTTACATTTCTCGCGCTTGACATAATATTGTAATGCGTCCCCTTCAACATGGCTCTTATGTTGTACCATCTACATTTATTTTATTCAGCAGCATAGTCCTCTGACAGCATTAAAAAATCCAGTAAAAAAAGTGATAACATGTTCTACAATTTTCCAGCTTGAAATTGATTATGGTGTTATCTCCCAATTTGAATAAGCATTATACATCCTAAATAAAAAGATCTTTCAAATCTTTGAAAAAATATCTATGAAATTACATGTATATTCACACAGTTCATAAAATTATTCAAAAGTAAATTTAGTATAAGCAAAGGTTTGAAATGATAGAATAGTTCCAAAATCTATTAAGTTTACTATTTGGGATATGGTGAGAAACAATACCGGTAATATATATGATACAAGATCCTTATCAAAGAATGAATATTGTTTCACGGTGCATCGACGGCCTTATCAGGATTTTCCACAACACAAATCCTATGTCATTGATGCCATTTTAGCTCAAATGGCCCCGAAAATAAATGACATCATCAGTGACTTAACTCCCCAAAATCCAAATCACCTAGGAAACTGAAAAAAGCATCATAAATCAAAGTCTGTTCTTTCTTCACTATCAGAAGAACACCTTCCTTCTTAAAACAACAGGATTTATTTTATATAAAAGTGCTTTTCTGTTAATTCATTCACAGAATAAGATTAGTTTATGCATTATTGCCATAAGGTGCATCAGACATCTGTTATGAATACAGGCACAGTCAAAGTCTTGGCTTGGTTCTCTCTATGTCATAGCTTATTCTAACTGAAAGTACATGTTACCAGTATTATCATCTGCTTTCTACAGCAGCGGATTAAGCCACGTCAAGCAGCCATTCGGACGAGAATGTTTCGTCTGTCAAAAAGTGAAATCAAGCTATCTGTCAGAAGTGATCTAAAGCCTTTACTAATGAAAATTCTTTCAATCGGTCTCCATTTTCATGTCGGTAATACGTTTTAATTGTGGTAGTTTATCAAACAATCCCATGTTTTAACCTTTCCTCTTCCAACAACAACATCTTCTCTTGTTTCAAAAATGCTTCCATTCATTTCAGCCACTTTAAGTTTGCAGTCTGCAGTTGCCATTTATTAGGATGAGTCTGAAGGTCTAGCACCTGTCGGCTAATCAATTCAACACTAGGATACCATCAAAATTTTGGTTTTTTTGCAGGGAATGTGGATCAAAATCAGACTGCACAAGATTTGCAGCTAAAATTTCAACCCAGATATTTTGTAAGCTACCTTGACCAAACATCATTTCGTCCGTATGTAACCCTAATACTAAGCTGTAAAACACAAACATAGAAAAGACAATGTCACACTTACCAGGGTTTTCCATGACGCACATGAATCCTGCGTCTTAGACGCAATTTTAATTCAAATGACCCCCAAAATAAGTGACAGTGCGTCACTGGTGACACAACTTTCAAAGATCTATATAATGTACGAAATTTTATAAAGCATCATAATTCCAAGTCTGTTCTTGCTTCAATGTCAGACGAACACCATTCTTTTTTAACTACAGGATTTATTTTAGGTAAAAGTGGTTTTCCGGTAATTTATTTATAGAATAAGACTGGTTTACGCATTATTGGTGTAAAGTATATTGGACATGTGTCGTAAATATGGGCCCAGTCGAACTAGTGGTTGGGTTCTCTGTATTTCATAGCATATTTTACATGACCTCCGGTCTATAAAAGTGCACATTAACGGCCTGTGCTGTTAGCGAAAAATTAACGTCATGACAAAGAAAACTATCGTCTGCTTCCTACAACTGCTGATCAAGCCACAAAACGAAAGTGTTTGGTCTGTCAAAAACTGACATCGACCTTTCCGTCAGAAATGATCGACCGACTTTTCAATTTTGGAAGTTGGCGTTTAAAGGTAAAATGCATTGTAAATGGTGCTTGAAGTTAATGACGAGGAGATCCATTTTCTTGACCCACTAAATTAAAGCAATGACCCTCAACTAATGAGGAAGGGGGTCACAATGACCCCCAATTTTCAAAGCCGAGGCAAAACTCTGCACTTACAAATAATTCCATAGAATATTAAAACACTTCTTTTTCTTCATTATTTCCACCAATATTTCCGAAATATCGAAATATATGAAACAGAGAAGGTTAGGGAAAATCATTAACAGTTCTACAGTTAAAGACTTGATATACAATACAAAAACTCTCACTGTAAACTAGGACTCATAGAATTGAGATTTATTACAGTGAAGTTATGAATAAGAAACATTTATGAGAAACCTGACACTTTAAAGCTTGGGAATCATAAACAATGATACAGCTTTGTACGGTTTTCTATATGAGCTAGGCTCTGAGAAAGTGGGACTTAATGTACATGTATCTGTGAAAAGTAACAACCCAGGTTAGCCCTTGCAGTCCTCGCAGGCTAATCTAGGCCGGAACTTTTCTATCATTGGTCAATTTTCTTTTTGTCCAAGCACTATTCTTTTTTAAGATTCAGTCATTCACTTAGACTTGTAAGCATATTATGGATCCTTAACTTTATGACGACTTGCTTGGTGTAATTGATCATTGAAATTCATTAAGCCCCCTTTTGCCAAAGATGGCTGACAAATACGTACACTCTCTCCATATACTGAGCATTTACATTTAAAATTTAACTTCACAAACATGAAGACAAAAATTGGCAGCATACATTCAACTCTTCAAACGTTTTAATTAAGGTCTCAAGCATCTACTACTTTCTCAACTTTCTATGGAAAAAATCATGCTTTTTAATGATCCTAAAGAAGAAGGCTTTGAAAACGTGGGAAAAGGAGAAAAGCTGGCAACCAGTATTTTCTCCATTTTCAATGATATTTTCTAGGATCCTAGCTATTAACATATTTAATATATTTTATAAATTGTCTGCAAATTTGCAATGTTTTCAATTTGTCAAAGTCTAGATGTTTATCATCTGGTAAAGAGTCTCTAAACATCATCATATATTGTATAGTCAGGTAAGAACCAAAAATTGAATAATAAATACAGATATGAAAAAAAAATTAAACAATAAAAACAATGAACTGAATTGTACAAACTAAGTACACTGTGAGCAATACAAATCAAAGCATTGAAAACACTGAAGTGGTATTTGTCAAGGAAGCCATTGTGTATGATTGATTATTTGAAAGAAAAGGAGAAAAATAATATTGTATTCAAATATTAGCTTGAAACTCAACCCAATAAGCAAATTAATACTTTTTTTGTTGAAGTGAGCACTCATGACAAATTTGAATTATTTGTGTATTTGTGGTCTCCCTTTGATCATCGGGAGGACTCTGGATGCATGCTGGATAGAGAGAAAACCATGTGAATATATCCAAAAAATTAAGTTAATACCTGACAACTATGATTTTGAAATATATTTGGCTGTTAACATTCAATTCCCAACATTACATCTATAAATGGTCATGTCAAATCAAATGGAGTAGCGGGCAATCATGGGATGAAGAAGCCATGGAACGAACTGGTTATGGAACGAAACATCTTGGGACCAAACGATTGGTAGACAAATTTTGTATCATTCTGCCAATAGAAGGCTATGAGCAACTGATGCTATTTTCTATGGGAAAAATTAGTTTTTTTCCATGATCAATGGCATACCCAGTGTATTTTAATATGCTATTTTAAATTACACATCTGAATGCTACAGAAAAACTCATTTGCCTGAAAAAAATGAGTTTAATTAGGTTTATTTCCTTTGGTTTTGCACAAAATACGAAACATGGTCTTCAAAATTCAATATTGAACTCATAGTGGTATTGTCTTTGACAAATACCACAAAAATAAATAAAAACCTGTGAACAAAATAAGTGAAAGCAAACCAATGTAGTCATCATCTCATACTGACACTTTTTGATAAAACTGAAACACGGTATCTTTGAAGGTTGGTTTCTCTATACTTTGCAAATGATTTCTGACCTGTCTGCTCATTTAAACTAATTACTTTCCATCTTGTATGTATTTCACTTTGATTATTTTTCTGTTTGTTTTGAAAGAGTCAATATGAGATAACCAAAAGGAATGCTATATAAATCATACCCTGATGGTTTTACTAGGTGATTTGTGTGCAGGCTGGGACACATGTGCCACTTTACCCATGTGCATCCCAAACCTCTCACACACTTTTTTTTTCTCCTCGCCACCACCACCACCAATATCTACAGTCTAGAAAAAGGACATTTAGTGAGTTAAAAAAATTAAAAGCTCTAAAGATGGTACATACAGATTAACAGTAGGATTTTTCAGCCACCATATTAACGCTTTAGTTTACAATTCCAAGTTTTAATGACCTTAAAGAAGTAGGCTTTTTGAAACACAGTGGGAAAAGGATAAAATGCTGGTAAACAGCGTTTTATCCTTTTCGTATACACAATGTTTTATACACTTTCAAATACAAGTTTCAATTTCTAAGTCATATATATATATACACATGTATATTGTCATCTGCAAATACAATCAGTTAGTACAAGTTTAAAAAAAATTGTTTTCACTCATTACCAAAAAACAAAATTTTAGGTTTGTCCAAATCGAAAGCATTTGCAGACGACAAAAAAAAAGTGACTGAAGATTTGAAATTTGTTTTGTGAAGAGTAGAAAACATTGTGGGATAAGGAGAAAACGCTGGTTACCAGCATTTTCTCCTTTTCCCACAATGTTTGCTAAAGGCTTCTTTCTCAGGGGCGTCAAAAGTAACGATTGTGTGGTAATGGGTTAATGACTCTGAAGAAGTAGGCTTTTGAAAACACTGTGGGAAAAGGATAAATTGCTGGTAAACATCATTTTATCCTTTTACCACTATGTTTTATACCCTTTCAAAAACAAATTTCAATTTTTGAGTCATGTATTCATAATTTATCATCTGCAAATGCTTTCAATTTGGATAAGTCTTTAAAATTTTTCTTTTGGTAAAAAGGTAATTTGTTAACAAGAACAAAGACCAAATAAGACTAAAAATAGAAAAAATTTTCAAATGAAAGAAACTTTGCAAAATTCTTAATTTCCATGCTGTATTTATAACCATGTTAGAAATTTGAAATACCACGATAGCCATATGTACGACCAATGAAATCCGTATGATGGTTTGACATATCTCTGAATGAATTTTGTGAACAGTTATTAGAAAATCAGTCAAAGTAAATACTTTTTTTTCCCCAACATTTGACTTAACTCTTTACCACACGATCCCGACTTTTCACGACCCTGAAAAAAAGAAGCCTACATGTCGGAAAAGGAGAAAACACCGGTTACCCCACAATATTTTCTACCCTATCAAAGTTAGAAATCATCATATTCACAAGATTACAATTGTCGTCTGCAGATGCTTTGAATTTGGTCTTTTCCAAAAATTTTGGTAAAGAGTTGAACAGTTTAACACTTTAAGAAGTGTTAAATGTTTGCATTTCTTTGAAAAAGATTTGGATTATCTGTATGTCTTTGAAGCTCAATATGGATATACATGTATAAACACACTTCTTGCTGAGCCAACAGTTCAAAATGAATGCAATTATACTTTTGATGTTAGTGTACCCTGAAAAGTTTAATTTGCTTAGCATTATGGCCGTGTCACACAGCACTTACGCATAAATTACACATAAACTACGTATAAAATTTGAGGCATACGTGGAGATACGCAATGCATGCGCGATATATGTAATTCATATGTTTTTCATGCACATATCATTCGTCCCTGTGCGCAGCGAGTGGATTCCAGGGTGAGCATACGTGGACATACACGAAAATGGTTTTGAGTTGCACAAAATTTTTCGACTGTTTGGATTTACGCGATCTATGCGTAATTTACGTAGCTTTTACGTAGTTCTTACATAATTCATGCGAAATTCATACGCGTATGTGCGCGATACATACGAGATTGTTATGCAAAGTTGGCAATTTTCACGACCGTTCCACGTATGTCCGCGTATGTTTAACGAACCTTTCGTGGATATAACACTCATGTATCGCAGATATATCACTTATATTTCGCGTATACCGCTAAGAACTACACACATTACGCATAGATCACTTATAAAAACAGATGAAATGCGCTAGATTTACTCTGGAATCACGCATGCTTTACGCAAGAAACGCGTATGGAGACAGGGTATGTAAACCGGCCATTTTCGGACTGCTGCATCAGTCTCCATCAAGCCGCCCATGAATTCACATCTCTGTTGTATGACATCCAAGAGAGGAGACCATGAACCCCCAACGCAGAGAGATTCTTGCCTTCCTCCTTCAGCAGCACAACAACCAACTGGTCCAGCTCCAGCAGATCCTGAACCAGAGGAGGAGAAGAAGGCGTGAGAGAAGATACAGAGTCGCCTGGATAAGGCCTTGGATTGGAAGAAGATTCGAACTTGGGATCTATGGCAAATTGATTGAGCATGCGAGGAACATGCGCAATTCATGCATGATACATACGCAATCTGTACGCGGACCATGCGCTATTCATTCGTGCTTTGCGGGAATCGTGCTTAAATCATACAAATTTCTTTCGTGATTATGCATGTTTCACTATCTAGAAAATTGGCTTTTCTGTGGATATGCGAGTACTTTGCGCAGTTTATTCGTGTTTCATGCGTAGTTTATACGTACTTTCTGCATCGTTCTTGCGTGATTCATCTGTCAAAATTTCACGTATAAAAAACCAACTTTTCTATTATCGCCGCGTATAAATCCGGATTTTTCAATTTTTATGCGTAAATCGTGCGAAATTTATACGTCAACGGCCGTGTGACACGGCCATTATGATGGGGGGGGGGGGGGATCAATCAGTTAGTACCTAAGTACCTAGTAACTTGAACAATAGATGGATCACAACAATCTCAAAGGTTGGTCTCATATAAAGTATTTCTAAGTACGTACCATCTTATAGACCTGGGCAGATTCAGATCTGGATCTTAAATGCTAATAAAACAACAATTTCATAATGACATATACCGGAAATTATGTCTTCTATAAAATTAAACAGTTTAAGTCTTTACCAAATGACAAAATTTTAACAGTGGTCCAATTTGAAACCATTTGCCGACGACATATCAAATGTGAACAAAAAGTTGAAATTAGCTTTGGGAAGGGTAGAAAACATTTTGGGAAAAGAAGAAAATGCTGGTTACCAGCATTTTCTTCTTTTCCCATTATGTTTTCAAAAACGCTTCTCTCTCACGTTCGTTAAAAGTCGGGACTGTGTGGTAAAGAGTTAAACTTCCACAAAACTTGGGCTGTTTTTTCTGGAAATATCAGACTGACTTGCACAAAATGTTAACAGTAAACAGTATCAACCAATGCCATAGTAACTGTTGTTTTCGAAATACAATTAGAAACAGTGAGAAACAAGCAATAAAATTTTTTTTATAGTTGGGTGTACAATGAAGGGCTGGCATTTTGGGATATATGCCCATTATGCCTGGCAGTTTGTGAACAGTCACCGGACCTTTTTGTTAAGATGTTAAGTAATATGCTTTTGTAACAGTGCAAATAATTAGATATATAGTGCATTATTATCTAGAGATAATTAGTAAGTCAAACATTATCATTTTATAAACTTATTTTCAGAAAATTATTACTTATGTGGCTTTTGAGTGGTCAGAATTTACATTTTTTTTCTTTAAAAATTGAGATATACCCAATGGTCATTAAACCCTTTCCTAAATGATAAATTTTAGACTGTCCCAAACTAAAAGTGTTTGCAGATGACAATTTTGAATTTAATGAGAATGGCAGAAAGTTTTCCGATGGGCTACAAAACACTGTGGGAAAAAGAGAAATTGCTCGTAATGAGCAATGTCTCCTTTTTCCACAGTGTTTTATAAAGTCTTGTACTGCAGATAAGTAAAAACCAGAACTTGTTTGGGAAAGAGTTAATTTCGAAGTGATGACAAGTTTTTTGTCTTCTTTAAGATTTAATTAAGAAATATTACGGTCACTGCAGTTTTTTTGAGAAGTAAGTCGGTAAAATCCTTTACTAGGCTGAAATAACATATTCGCTCATCATCTCTTGGTCTGCTGTAAAACCGTCAGATCATTAAATTTTCTTCATATTTACAATTTACCCTAGAACTTATTATAATACAGTAGTCTTAACTCTTTACCAAGCGACAAAATCTGAGATTGGTCCCAATTGAAAGCATCTGCAGACGACAATATAAATGCAACTCGGTAATTGAAATTTGTTTTAGGAAGGGAAGAAAACATTGTGGGAAAAGGAGAAAATGCTGTTTACCAGCATTTTCTCCTTTTCTCACAATGTTTTCAAAAGGCCTCTTTTACTGAGGTGTTAAAAGTCTGGATTGTGTGGTAAAGGGTTAAGAGATTATCTTGAAGACTGAAAAAAAAAATCATTCAAAATTACTTTACAAACCATACACATCAAAGATACATGGGTACACAGTATATGCTTTTGTGCCAACCAAACCCAAAGATATTTCACGAATGTGCAATACTGTTATTTTATCATCGACTTACATCAGGTCTTGAATCTACCAAACTTATTTCCTTACTATTGACTAAAGACATGTAACAATGGACATCAGGTCTCTGGCTGTGGTCACTGGAGGCCCTTTTTCTTTCAGTCTGATTTGTACAATCAATATACATAAGCTATGCTCTCACAGACTAGGGTAACGACCTACATACGTCATAGCAAATGTCATTGGAGTCATTTTAAATAAGCCATTTTTGTTTTAAAAGGTAAGTTTTTCAGCTTGTATATTATTGTTATTGAAGATCTGTCCAAAACAAAACAGCGCATAATTATGGTACCTGACAACTTTCTTCGTTGGTATACATTAATATTTTGTTCATTAGTTTGGTTGATTTTGCAATTACCCCCGCACAATTTTCAAAGGCGGTGACACATGTGCGATTTAACAATAGATGTCGTATACAATGCCTTTAAGAATAATCATGTTGAAGTGTTTAGAGCTACAACATTGTTTCATGCATGGCATTTTAATTTCACGAATAGGACAAATATATATTTACCATCACCAAATGAAGTAGGTATTCTAAGTAAATTTTAAATACATATACAGTGGAGCTCCGTTATAACGCTGTCGGTGGGAGCCATGGTCGTCAACAGCGTTATATCCGGGGTTACGTTTATAACGCTGATTTCCCCTCCCCCCCACCCCCATTATTTATAGGACATTGAACAATTTAGATTCTTTTCTACGTAACGCCTGAACTATTCCCAGTTAGTTTCTGTCATCAAATAACGTTACAACTACGTAAGAGCTTATTTTACCTTTAGGACCGTTTCTTTTAGAATTATTCAGCTGCTGTTTTGCTAAATTACTGCAAATTTCATTCCAAAATTAAATTAAACGGTATTGTTTTGGATTGCTGATGATTGCATAACGAACCCTAATCGGCAATGACGAAAGAAATCTCTTTCATAATCAAACGAGATAAGACCCCCGTACATGTTGAAAGTCACAGGGGAATTTAACCTACTATCCGTAAAGAAATCACATCAGTCGTTTATCCACACAAAGTTTGCAGTAAAGTCTGCAATAGTGGTTCATGTATGATGTAACACACCAATAATGCAAAGCGAAAGGGTTGTAAGTGCAAGTACACGCTTAAACCGTTTCGCCTGAAAAATTTACACCTGGCTATGGGCTGACCTCCATTCAAAACTATGCAATCACGCAATAAGCCAGTATCTCTGTTGCTTTATATTTTCTGATACAACCCTTCTGTGTATCGTAATGATAATTGCAAGAGTACCCCAGTCGTTTCACGTGCACGTTGTGTAGTCGGTAGAAAGAGAGTCATTCGGCTATTTTCTGATATCATCGTTACGATCTACATACTGACAGACATATTGACGTAAAGTTTGTATAATGCAAGATTGTTTGCAAAGACAATTATGGGACGAGGGCCTTTTGTTACCTACTGTGCGTGTATTTGTCAAAGTAATTGTGCAAAGCCATAGGTGATAAATGTAATCAACAAGGTAAAGGTGTGAAAAATTGTCACGTTATGTGTACGGTATCGATTTTTTTTTTACCGAGTGGTTTCTTTTTTTTTACATCAAAGATTCTTGTGAGAGCAACGGTGGATTCGGATCAGGCTCGAAAATGGTCAACCCCTGAAATTTTGGGAGCCAAAGGACACCCGCGTTATAACGGAATCAGCGCTATAGCGCACTTCGTTGTAACGGGGTTCCACTGTATCTTTTTAAGGTAATTAATCTGCACTTTGCGCACAAAATGACGGCTATTCTGACACCTTTGCTATAACATAGGTTGTCACCCTTGACAAAGCACGGTTAAATGCATGCATTATACAAAACAACATCATCTTAGAAATATGGTAATGACACAATCATGACGTAAAATGGTCCTTAGAGATGCAGAAAATCAACCAACAGCAAAAATTTTAGACCCAGGCCAGCCTGCTCGGACAGCAAAGACGCACCTCGGTTGGTATTTTTTGCAAATGCAACACTCGTTTCAAAGAGCATAGCTAAAATGAATTTTTACATTGTCCAAACTTATGGTAATATAATTATGTTCTGTAACTATTGTATGGAATATTGTAAGTTTTATTCAAATACTGGTATACTGTGTATGTCACTTTTTCAAACTATCACACAGTTCGCTTACTGAAGCAACAATCTATACCGTTTGTTTTTGAGAACCTTTTGGAGTCTACATCGAATTACCAAAAGAAAGGATTTCAATGAACTCCTACGAATACAATGCGACACTGTTTACGAAAAAGGTAGGAATTTTCACAAAATGCTCTTTGCTTGTAAATTGGGTCGAAAATAGAACTTTCAGAATCTACCCTGGTATTATCAACAAGCACTCTAGACAATGAATAGATGTGAAGAAAATCCAGAATTTTTAGATTATGCTACAGGCTGTAAGAATCGATCTGGCAAGATGTGGCCAACTTTTGACATTGGTCCACCAGCTTTCTTTTCACTATGGCCTTGAGCCAGTTTGGTATTATCATAAATCTACCCCCAAAAAAATGCATCATTGCATCACTTTATCCATTCTTCCTTTTATGGCATTATGGCTACTCACGATGATTTCTGAATTACCTATTTCACTTCAATCTAAAATGCAGGGGAGCTGTGAAGCAAACCAGTATTACAAGTTTCGAAATAATTTATTGCAGTTCTCGTTTTTGTTGCCAAACCAGAGCTGTAATAAATTATTGTAGCTCAACCCTGCCAGGTCAATTCTTACCGCCAATTACATTGTTCTAAATTGACACAACCTGATGCATGCAGTTTAAAACCAGTTTAACCTTATGTTTATCACAACAACTCATTTTGTTTTGATTTTCCATGCAATATGGTTTTCTCACAAGAAGAGAAAAAAAATTGTATGATGACTATGTACGAATGGTCAAGAAAAAACAATGATCAGCAAAAACGATGTATGTTTTGATTTAACATGTTTATAGGCAGTAACATATACATGAACTTTCCTAAATATAAAGCCTGTTGATTTTAAGAACATTTTCTCAAATTTTTTACCATATGCATAGTAAAAAATTAGATACATTTTAACAAAGATTACGTTTGTTACCTCCTTGTGCATTGGTCGTCCAGCTTTCTCGATCACTGGAGCATTTCCTATGAAGGTCATGTAAGGTCTAGGGTGTAGCTGAAAATAATATAAGAAACTAATCCTTTAGATACATTGTTGCAAAACACAGCTATCATTCACTAGATACTCCGTAAACTGTAGTTTCAAATGTGCAAAGAAATAAATACTACATCAGGAGAGACATCTCATAGGACATACCATCTTTCAAATCCTAAAATCATCTTTAATGCTCATTTGGTTAGTAAACAGATTTACATGTATTAGTATACACTTACAATTCAAAATACAGGTAACTTTAATCCTTGAAATGTAACACTGATAAAGTGGCAAAAATAATGCTACTTCAACGTTCTTTTCGCCAAAATACAGTATCAAAATAGCAGACATTATAGATCCAAGATCAGACTGCCATATTCTGTGCAGTCTCATCTTGATCTATACTATCTGTAAATGCAACTTCAGACAGTTTCAGCTCTTTCAGGTTTCATGTTTGTTCTACAGAAAACTTCTTTTTTTCTGTCTTCAGCATTATCAGTTCTTTATCAATCAATCCTAAGAAAAAAAAATACAACACAAAATACGATTGCATATCAATTTTTCTTTTAACAACATTCAGAAAAATCTGTTGCCTCCTTTCTTTATTTCGATTTGAAAGTGGATATAATATGAAACTTTTCTAAGCAATCTGGAATATAATAAAAGATCTGGTTTTATTAAAAAAAACAAACAATCAACTAGTATGAGCACCAGTATCAGCATCAAAGATATTATGTGTTGCGGCCAACAGAATAGTTCATAATATGCAAGTTCTCTTTATCTTTTAGAAACAAAACTACTTCTTAACCCTTTACCCCATAAGGAATTTCTATGGTATCTCTAACTGACCCTAAATAACAGCAAGGATGAAGCCGTTTCTTATGAGTATATGACACATTTTGATAGCATAGTAAACATTGTGACAAAAGGTGAAATTGCTCGTCATGAGCAATTTCACCTTTTGCCACAATGTTTTCCAAAGGCTCCTACAAGAGACGTGTAGAAATGAGTATCTATGGAGTAAAGGATTAACTATACTTCTGGTCAAAATGCATCCATTGATGTATCAGTGCAAGGATAAGGATTACAGTAAGTAAGCAGATTACATATTACATACTTAGATCTTATTGTAACCAGACCATCATTCTAAAGTTATATCCATGTTTGAGTGTCCATAGCGTGTCAATTGAAAAAAAAATAGGTAATGAAAATTATTGGTAAAATATTCAGTATTTATACAGCTACAAAATGTGTTGTAAAAACAGGAAATTAAAGCATACAGTTAAATATAGAGCTGCATTTCATCTTATACTACTTTAAAATTTTGTCATACCTCTGGCAGAGTGTTAAAAATAATCTAAAATTCACAATTCTAGAGTTTACCTTATTTTTTTGAGATTTTCCATGGTACACTTCTCTGTTTAGCCTTGACAATAGGTCCATGTTTTACAAATATTTCTAAATCTTTTCATTCACAACTGAAGCTAGGAAATCTCTTGATATCAGTGAAAGTAATTTTTATAAATTTATCAAAGATTAGATATAGGCTGTCATCATGCAGAGTGATACGAGTCATGATTACAACATAACTACCATATAGAGGATATTTGTTTTTTCTGTAAAAGATCGAAATTTATTTCATCGAGTGGACACCATCGGTAATATTTTCACAAGTGGTGCAGCCACAAGTGAAAATATTACCAATGGTGTTCAGGAGATGAAATAAATTTCAATCTTTCACTGAAAAAAAACAAATATTCTATTTATTTCATGCTTTTAACCCTTTCTGGGAGGAGTTCCAGTACAGTTCTTTTCCGTTATTCCCTGTGGCGTACCCCTCCCGCATAGCAACGCATTGCAATATTACGTCATGCTTGAGAAATCTAAGGTAAATGACGTCATATTTCCCTCTGGTTGTCGGGCACGCACAATTTACCTAGGCGACAAGAACGTGAAAATCGGTATTTTCGCTGGTGACACCAGTGTAAGATCGAAAAATATTTTCACTGCTATTTCTCGATATCCTACCGGAAAGCATGAAATAACATGGTTTTATCTTTTTGACACATATCCTTTTTTTGATACTGCTAATATGCTTTATTAACTCTATACCACACAGTCCCAACTTTTAACAACCCTGAGAAAGACACCTTTTGTAAACATTGTGGGAACCAGCATTTTCTCCTTTTCCCACAATGTTTTGTACCATTTCCAAACAAATTTCAATTTCTGAGTCACTTTAATTTTGTTGTATACTAATGCTTTCAATTTGGAATAATCTAAAATTTCATCGTCTGGTAAAGATTTAAACAACAAAATTTTGGATTCAGACAAATTGAAAAGATTTGCAGAAAATAGATTGAATGTATCTCAAATGACAATTTCTGTCTTTCATAGGGTATAGAACACATTCTGGAAAAAGGAGAAAATGCTGGTTACTAGCATTTGCTGGTTTCTCATATTCTCTTCTATCTCCAGTGTTTTTCAAAGCCTTGTTCCTCAAGGTCATTCATGAGCCCTTTGACAACTGACTTTGACATCATATTTTTCAATTCTTTAGTTAACAAGAATACTTCAATAGCCAATCACCGGTTAAAAATATTTAGAATAATTTTTACTCTTGTCTCCTTTGGTATAAAAATGACTTGGGAAAAGTGGCACTAAATTTGGACAGAACCAAACTGGTAAAAAGATAATTTGCTCTCTGCATCTCATCTAATTGTTGAACACTATGAAATATTATGAAAGTACTCAAATTATTTTTTTTTTCTGATTGCCAGAATTTCTTTCTTACTGCTACAATAAGAATGATTGTTCTCATGTTTAGAAACTCAAGATTTTAGAAAGATAAGGTACATGTATGTATCACACTAAAAAACAAATTTCAAAGCAAGAGCAGCAACAAAATTTTGATAAGATTTAGATGCATAATATCTTGAAGGTATCAAGGGTATTGTGTGGGAAGTTCTTTGCAAAATGAAGCTAGTTTTCAAATTAGTATGTGCTGATCATATGGCGTGGCAATATCACTAAGGAAAGTGATAAGATGGCATTAACTCCCATTGTCTGGTTATCAAATTGAGTGACACATCATAATAGTCTGTGTCTGTGGCCCTATCTACCACCATGTTATTTCATACCAGTTTAAAAATTTTCGGTATAAAATGATTTACCTAGATTTACCATGGTAGCTATATATACTTTACCATGAGAGTTTGAGGTAAATGAAACACATACTGTATACAGTGTATACACTTTTGTGTTCATAAGGTCAAAATACAAAAGGGAACATCAGGCAGAAATTTGGTTTTGATTACATGTAACAATTATTTTGCCTCAGGATGAGGCTAAGGCCTAAAATTCAGTTATATTTACCATTTTTCAGGATCTGGTATATGATGAATAAAAAGAGTTACATGTCATCAAATATGGCAGCTGATTAATGAGAAAAAAGAAAGGTGATCTAATCCATTAAGTTAATGATTATCATTGCAACTCTATGCATACCAAAGTATAAAATATGGAATGTGAAAGTCAGATTTTGAAAGCACAATTAACAATTCTATTACTGACAGTTTTCAGTCTTATTATCCTAGTTGAGAAATAAAAGAAAGTTACTGTATGAATTATGGTTTTACTTGCTGTAATTTGCATTTGTTCACCTCTTGTTTTACATTAAGAGACATGTTTTACCATAGACAGCAAACAGTAGAAAGCTTATAATTTTATCAGTCTGCAATCAGCTTTAACCAACATTGTGTTCTTTAATAAACTCTGCTTTTGAAAGTAAATTTTAGTTTTATAGTGGTTTTAGGAATAAAAGCGACCACTATTAAGTACTGTAAGAGTTTTATGACTTAGCAGGTACTTGCTATAACTGGTTCCAAACAAACCTCCTGGAAACTATTAGTTACCCTGGATTTTCTGTGGTAAAAAACACTTAATTAAATGAGCTTTCATTGTATTGGTTTGTGTTCACAAATATTTATAGAATAACACTAACAAAATGACAAAAGTCTGATTATTTCAATAAAGAATACACTAAATTATTTTGTCCATTTCATCCAAAATACATATTGTCTATCCTGATTGTAGTCCTGCAACAAATAGCATTTAAAGTTGATATTGATTCAAAAGCAGAGACATCTATTGTGAAACTACACATCAAAGAGACAGGAATCTTTAATATCTTTGATAAATTGTCCACACCATTTTTTTTCATTTTCACTCTCATTTAAGCAACAGCTACCTATTTTAGATATTTCCATTTATCAAGGTGTAACCGCAATGTTTGCTTAGCTTCACTTTTTTCTCATTCCTTCCTTTAATGTTGGATGTAGAAATTTGTATATTTTTCTAAACAAGGATATCATCCTTTTAGCAGGTGTACTTCTAACAACCCAATACTGCTTTATGGTATTATTTCTGTAAATTTTCAGGTTTTTCATGAGTCATGTATTTTGAAACTGTCGGTGTATGCTTTAGCACTGTCACATGGAATTTTAAAAAAAAATGTCAGTACCCAATGTTTGAAACTGTTGAGATGTTTCAGGTTTCCTCATTCAAAATACATCTTCACAAAGCTGTACTAAATAATTACCTAAAAACTTAGCCAGTCAGCAAACAGACATCCAAAAATCATCTAAGAGTAACCATCTAAGGTCAGTATTGGTTGCAAATCATACCTATGCTTCCCTTTCCTTGTTAATATAAGACTGAATCTTTCAATGACACCAAGGTATTTTATATCATGTTAAACCATAGTGTCCTTTTATATAATGCCCCAGGAAGTGTTGCATTTTCCAAAGGGAGGGGGCAATTTTTTGAGGTAAAAGGACATAGAATTTTACAAGAAGGACGATGATGATAATGCCCAAGTGGCGAACAGCAGCATGGGCCCTAAATCATCTGATGATCACTGTGACCTTGACCTTTCACAGATTAACCTTATAATCGATAGGGATCGTTTACACTCTAAGAAGTATATTTACGTACAGAATTTGAAGGACCTACGTAAATTCCGTGTGTAATCATCTAGACAAGGTTTGGTCTATATATCATTTAGTTGAAGACCACTGTGACCTTGACCTTTGATGGATTAATTTCAAAATCGATAGGGATTATCTATACTCCGAAACAAATGTCTGTGCCATATTTGAAGAACTTAGTTCAATTCTGTGTGACAATGTTTGGTTTATAGATTAACATGTTGACAGTCACTGTGACCTTGACCTTTCACCAATTGACCTCAAAATCAATAAGGATCATTAACACCCCAAGGGAAATGTCTGTGCCAAATTTGAAGGATCTAGGTCAATTCTGTGTCTGGTTATCATCTAGACAAGGTTTGTCTTTATATCAACATGTTGATGGTCACTGTGACCTTGACATTTGATTGATCAACCTCAGAATCAATAGCGATCATCTACACTCCAAAAGGAATGTCTGTGCCAAATTTGACAAATTTAGGTCAATTATGTATCTAGTTATCGCCTAGACAAGGCTTGTCTTTATATCAACATGTTGATCGTCACTGTGACCTTGATATTTGATCGATTGACATCAAAATCAATTGGGATCATTTACACTCTGAGACAAATGTCTGTGCCAAATTTGACAAACCTAGGTCAATTGTGTGTCTAGTTATCATCTGGTCAAGTTTTGTCTATACATCAGCAAATTGACTGTTCCTGTGACCTTAACCTTTGACCAATTGGCCTCAAAATCAATAGGGATAACTACACTCCAAGAAGCATGTCTGTGCTAAATTTGACAAACCATAGTCAATTCTGTATCTAGTTATTATCCGGACAAGGTTTGGTCTATATAATCAACATGTTGATGGTCACTGTGACCTTGACCTTCAACCGATTGACCTCAAAATCGATAGGGATCATCTAAACTTAGAGATAAATGTCTGTGCCAAATTTGACAAACCGAGATCAATTCTGTGCCTAGTTATCATTTGGACAAGGTAAGGTCTACTGACCGACCAACAGACTGAGCGATGGACCAACCAACATAAGCAAAATAATATACCCCCACTTCATTAAAGGGGGGCATAATAAGCTGTGAAATGCAGAGAACCCAACCAAGACTTTGACTGGGCCCATATTTACGACACAATGTCCAATATACTTTACAGCAATAATGTGTTTACAACCAGTCTGATTCTATAATCAATTTCCCTGAAAACCATTTTTATCTAAAATAAACCCTTTATTTAACAAAAGAACAGTGTTTGTCTGATACTGAAGGAAGAACAGAGTTGGATTTATGGCGCTTTATTCAAGTTCGTAGATGATGTACATTTTGGAAAGACGCATCACTGATGACGCAATGTCATTTATTTTGAGGATCAATTTGAATTAAAATTGAATCTATGACGCAGGATTTGTCCATTACCCCACAGTCCCTACTTCTGACAACCCTGAGAAAGAAGCCTTTAGAAAATATTGTGGGAGTAGGAGAAAATGCTGGTAACCAGCATTTTCTCCCTTTCCCACAATGTTTTCTACCCTATCAATAAACAGTTGCACCATTAATCCACATTGAAATTATCGTCTGCAAATGCTTTCAGTTTGGACAGGGCTAAAATTTTGTCGTCTGGTAAAGCATTTAACAAACCCAGCATCATGCAAGTACATTATCTCCCGCTAGATGGCATTCTATAAATACTCATCTATCTAATTTGGGCATCCTGGGTACAGAACGAAACCACTTTCCTACGTGACAAGCGTTACGTTGAATTTAAAACTAAAAAAAAGGTTTACTCAATAGAACACTACCTCGTGCAATTCACTCAGCTATGATCATCAGTTTAGAGAATTCTGGAGCTAAAACAGGTCTCATTTCTCCTCAAACATATTGATAAAAGCTATTTTCAACATTGCTACTTTATAGAGCGTAATATTACAGTCAGCCCGCTTTCGGGCTAGTGATGTGTCATATAAGACAGTCGAATCTTCGAAGAATATGACATGTGCAGACAACGCATGCAAGTATACATCTGAGCTGGTTCCCTTTTTCTGATGCATAAACTTGGTAGATAATTTTCCATTTTCATAGGTCATTTCTTTTGCTTTGAAAGCTATTCCCTACTACGAAAAGTATAAAGTAATAAATACTTAACAAAAACATGTAACTGATAAAATTTTCAATAACAATTTTAAGTCATAAATGAAACAAAATCAATTTAAAAGATAAAAAAAGTGCACGATTAAACTATATGAACAAGCTTTTAGGTCGTTTTCTGCACATGTCATATTCTTCGAAGATTCAACCTGTCTTATATGACGCATCACTAGCCCTGAAAGCGGGCAGACTGTAATATTATGCTCTATAAAGTAGCAATGTAGAAAATAGCTTATATCAATACGTTCCAGGAGAAATGAGACCTGCTTTAGCTCCAGATTTCTCTAAACTGCTGACCATAGCTGAGTGAATTGCACGAGGTAGCGTTTTATCGAGTAAATATTTATTTTAGTTTGAAATTCAAAGTAATGGTTGTCACGTAGAAAAGTGGTTCGGTTCTGTACCCAGGATGCCCAAATTAGATAGACGAGTATTTATAGAATGCCATCTAGCAGGAGATAATGGCTTTTAGGGCCATGTCTGAGCAACCTGCAATGTCACGTTCAGAACCCAGTAGTCTTGAAATTTGATCATTTATGAACCAACCTACCTGCAATAACCCAAGAACTAACAGAGTCTGACATTAAAAAAATATTAATTTCCTTATTTATACTAACAGATTTCAAACTCTTAACCCATTAAGCCTTTTGAAAACACTGTGGCAAAAGGAGAAAATCCCTACTTTTGACGCCCCTGAGAAAGAAGCCTTTTGAAAACACTGTGGGAAAAGGAGAAAATGCTGGTAACCAGCATTTTCTCCTTTTCCCACAGTGTTTTCAACCCTTCCCAGAACAAATTTCAATTTTTCAGTCGCCTTTATTTTGTCGTCTGCAAATGCTTTCAATTTGGACCAGTCTAAATTTTTCTCATGTGGTAATGGGTTAATTCACATGAATGTTGTAATTGCCCCTTCAAACAGTTGGCATGGATACACCTCAAGATTGGCAAACCTTCTATAAACTTCACATATTTTTCCTTATGTTGATTTCTTTTAACTCTTTACCAAACAAGAAAATTTTAGACTGGTCCAAATTGAAAGCATTTGCAGACGAAAAAATAAAGGTGACTGAAAAATTGAGAATTTGTTCTGGGGAAGGGTGGAAAACACTTTGGGAAAAGGAGAAAATGCTGGTTACCAGCATTTTCTCCTTTTCCCACAGTGTTTTCAAAAGGCTTCTTCCTCAGGGGCGTCAAAAGTAGGGATTATGTGGTAATGGGTTAACTTTTTAACACCACACTTCTAAACTCATCTGATACCATCCTTTTACTTAACCCATTACCACACAATCCCTACTTTTGACGCCCCTGAGGAAGAAGCCTTTTGAAAACACTGTCCCCGGGGAAAAGGAGAAAATGGTTACCAGCATTTTCTCCTTTTCCCACAATGTTTTCTATCCCTTTACAAAACAAATTTAAAATTTTCTGTAACTTTTATCATGTCGTCTGCAAATGCTTACAATTTGGACAAGCCTAGAATATTGTCATTTGGTGATGAGTTAATCTAAAGTATGGAATGCTATTATAAGATGCATTTGCTTAGGATGACTAGATGATAATGGAAGCCTGAACTTGGTTATAAGCACACAAAAATAATGTTGGATGATCCTTTACCAACAATGTTGATTCTGAAAGATTATCTCCATTTAAAATCCTTGTGGTCGTCATTTTCTGTCCTGTTAACTGGAATGACAGATCTGATGGCTCAAACTTTTGAGAAACTGGCACTGACATTTTCTGTAAAATTGTTGCCATGGCAAGGGATGACACTTTCCTTTTCTTTCGTTTTGGGACCCAAATAGTCCCTTCAGTTAACAAAGGAAACATTTCTGTTATTATTTTCTATAATTCCAGATAATTCCAATAATGTAATGCACTATCAAACAATTCACACTAGTTTAACACTGGCACAGTCTAAATGAACAGAATAAAAATGAATCACAGTTCATGAACATCAATCATGTACATTGTTATCACAATAAATGAAAGTCTTATCACCTTTCAAGTCTACCACTACATAATGTTTCATAAAATTCAATCTATTTGTTAAGATGGCTTTGTTATCGGTAGCTCAACAACTAAGCTACCATATGAATTCAAATTTATCTTTGAACCGTGTTCAGTATTTTGTTCACTATAATTTATGAATCAGTGTTCTCTCTACTTTGATTTCAGACATTAAATCTGAGATAATTTAGAGGCTTATAAGCCGATAAATTTTAAATTATTTCTGATATATCAATGTTTTAAACTGACAGAACTCATCCGATGAAGTAGTCAATGTGTGACATTTGGACTGCTTTATAGTTAAAAGATTTGACTAAGAAAACTAACCGTACATTCCACCCAGATTTTGTAAGTTTTGTATTCCCTTATTCTGCCGAGTGTTGAATTATAGAAATGGTCATTTCACACAGTTAAACAGACCTAGAGTATTGCAATTTCAAAGTTTCTGTGGTCAAATCATCTGTATTAACATTAGGAAATGTGGAAACAATACGAGTAATTTTTTGTGCATCCATCTCTTGCTCTACATTAAACAAACTCCAATGACAGTTGTGCTTGGCAACATACTCTATGGGTACCAGAAAGTTTTCTTTCAACCTTTTGCCAGACTACATTAAGAAGTCTAATTTTCCCTCCCCACCCCTCCCCCTTTGCCATTTTACACACTGAGATAGAAATTATAAATGATCATTATAACACTGATTTCAAGTTGCAAATCTAGCTTCAAACATGGTGAAAATGGCAGCAGATATTAAAATTGAATAGAAACTGCATATTTTCTTATTATCACACCTTGAAGTTAAAGAAAACATACACATTCAGTGAGAAAGACCATGAGGATGTGAAATATAATTCAGCAATTTAACCCTTTCCCACTCGACAAAATTATAGACTGGTCCAAATTGAAAGCACTTGCAGACGACAAAATAAACATAAGCCAAAACTTAAAATTTGTTTCCAGCAGGATAGAAAACATTGTTGGAAAAGGAGAAAATGCTGGTACCAGCATTTTCTCCTTTTCCAACAATGTTTTTAAAAGAGTTCTTTTCCAGGGGTTGTAAAAACCAGGGATTGTTTGGTAAAAGGTTAAACATTGACTTTCTGTGTATACTATTAACTATAATAGTTATGCCTCTACAAACATCCTGCAGCTTTTGCTTCAAATGGTCAACATTCAAACGCCTTAATGTTTGCAGAAATTCTGCTTTGTGTTATCCTGTAAATGTTTATTTTGGAAAAAGATTTAAAATACAAGGCAACATTAAATAGAAAAATTTCGAACCCAATCTAAATAAAGCTTTTATTAGATTGTCTGCCAACACCTTTACCAAAATTCAGGTCTTCAGATTCTCTTCTGGCCACAACTTGAAAGGTTGAAAAAGTTTTCCAGCCAGTTAATTTTCAAAATTGCCACACAATTTTCCCTTGACCACCTTCATAGTAATATATTTTATTTTTTTTTTCTGAATACTTTTCCTTAGGTTTTTAACTCTCAGTAAGCTGTGGTTCATATTGTAATGGGTAATACACCAGGTAGAAAAACTGGCTGTGTTTATAGAAGATTATTACAAAGACAAAATCAACATAGAGATGAACCTGGACAAAATTACTATCAATAAATACTTCTAAAATACAGGTAGTTGAAAGGCCCACAAGAATATCACAGCACAGCAATATCCTAGTAATAGACACCAACAGCAATTCTTAGAGTAGGATAACTAAAAAAAAAACAAGAGGGCCAAGATGGCCCTGGATCGCTCACCTGAATTTTTGAGATGACCATAGTCTATTTTTTTTTTTCTTTTTTAGCGTTGAAACATTGGAACCAAATTCATAATTTTGCCAAGCAATTTTCAAAAGGTCACCTGTAAAAGTCATTTCGAAATCTGACCATCAGTTTCAAAAAGAAGAATTTTTAAGAATTCTTCATTTCTGTATAAGAGCAAGTAACCCCCATCCACGAGAGCCATGTTTCTTGATGGATCAAAATTTTCGAACAAGTTTTGAAAAGGGTCACCCAAGGAACATCTCTCTGAAATTATTTCAAAATCTGACCAGGGGTTTCAGAGAAAGAGAATTTTAAAGAATTTCATCATGTCCGTATAGTGCAAGTAGCCCCCATTCACAAGAGCCATGTTTCTTGACGGATCAAAATTATATGTACAGCTTTTGGAAAGGGTCACCCAAGGAACTTCTCTGTCAGATTATTTTAAATCTGACCACGGGTTTCAGAGAAGAAGAATTTTCAAGAATTTCTTCATTTCCATCTAGTGCAAGTAGCCCCCATTCACTAGAGCCATGTTTCTTGGCCAATCAAAATTTCGCGAACACTTTTAGAAAAGGGTCACCAAAGGAATATCTCTGTGAAATTATTTCAAAATCTGGCCAGCGGTTTCAGAGAAGAAGAATTTTTAAGAATTTCTTCATTTCTGTATAGTGCAAGAAGCCCCCATTCACCAGAGCCATGTTTCTTGACGGATCAAAATTTCACGAACAATTTTTGAAAAAGGGTCACCCAAGGAACATCTGTGTGAAATTATTTTAAAATCTGGCCAGCGGTTTCAGAGAAGAAGAATTTTTAAGAATGTCTTCATTTCTGTATAGTGCAAGTAGCCCCCATTCACCAGAGCCATGTTTCTCGACCAATCAAAATTTCGCGAACAATTTTTGAAAAGGGTCACCCAAGGAATAACTTTGTGAAATCATTTCAAAATCTGACCAGCGATTTCAGAGAAGAAGATTTTTTAAGAATTCCTTCATTGCTGTACAGTGCAAGAAGCCCCCATTCACCAGAGCCACATTTTTTGACCAATCAAAATTTCGCGAACAATTTTTGAAAAGGGTCACCCAAGGAACATATCTGTGAAATTATTTCAAAATCCGACCAGCGGTTTCAGAGGAGAAGATTTTTAAAGAATTCCTTCATTTCTGTATAGTGCAAGAAGCCCCCATTCACCAGAGCCAAATTTTTTGACGAATCAAAATTTCACGAACAATTTTTCAAAAGGGTCACCCAAGGAACATTTCTGTGAAATTATTTTAAAGTCCGACCAGCGGTTTCAGAGGAGAAGATTTTTAAAGAATTTGCTAAAAAATTCCATTTGGTTGCCATGGCAACCAGAGTTTTTGATGGAATCAAATTCTGTGAACAGTTTCTAAAGAGGACCTCCCAAGGAACATTCCTGCCAAGTTTGGTCCAAATCCGCCCAGCGGTTTAGGAGGAGTTGATGTTTAAAGAATTGTTGACGACGCACGACGGACGACGCACGACGGACGACGGACACCGGGTGATCCTAAAAGCTCCCCTTGAGCACGTTGTGCTCAGGTGAGCTAAAAAGGTTGATCAGGAATACTATTTATTTATAATAACAAACACACAAAAAAGAAACATGAATTTGTCAAAAACTTATCTGACCATTTTTTCTTTAAATCTTTAAGCTAAGCAAATGCATAGTTCAACTTAGCAAAGGCTTTCAATGTGCTTCTCTAGCAATTACTAGTATATAGAGGATATTTGTTTATTAAGGTGAAAAATTGAAATTTATTTCATCGAGGGATACCATTGGTAATATTTTCACAAGTGGCATAGCCACAAGTGAAAATATCACCAATGGTGTTCACGAGATGAAATAAATTTCAATCTTTCACCAAAAAAATACAAACATTCTATTTATTTCATGCTTTTAACCCTTTCTGGGAGCACCTTTATCAAAATCCAGTACAGTTCTCTTCCATTATTCCCCCTGGCATACCCCTCCCGCATAGCAACGCATTACAAATTATTACGTCAAGCGCGAGAAATGTAAGGTAAACGATGTCATATTTCCATCTGGTTGTGAGGTATGCGCAATTAACCTAGGCAACAAGAACATCAAAATCTGTATTTTCAGTGGTCGTAGCCGTGTAAAATCGAAAAATATTTTCACTGCTATTTCTCGATATCCTACCGGAAAGCATGAAATAATTGTCTATAATATGCTTCTGAGCCCAAATAGCACACAGTTCTTACAATGATCAAAATAGGGATATCATGATAAGGACTTCAGCCAATGTGAGATGAAAGCAAGTCTTTAAAATTTATTGGCCCTTCAAAAGTTTTTTTTCTTATTTGCTTGTAATTTGAATATTCAAATATTGCTTGATTTCTCTTCAAATATTAGATCTTAAAAGGCAAAGACTTTGGACTTTAAGATTCTTCTCTCACTCATATAATTATAATTCAAAAGTAGTTTTTTTCATAAACATTTGCGAGATCTGATTGGCTGAAAAAAAAAAATTCATTCACATTTGTCCCATATAGCAATGTAAAAAGTCGCCCACATGTATTTCTCTCAAAAACATGCAATGGCAATCTTATCCCTAGGTCCCAAATAAAACAGACGCCGGACGATTTCTTCCAACTTTGCCCATCCAAGGATTTGAGACATTATCCGAGCGGCATACGATTTTAAGACATTTTGCTCAAGCAGTCACAAATCAAACAGGCATTGGACGGCAGTTTTATTTTAAATGCCGTGCATGCGCTTTTCAGTTCAGAGAGGCATCGGGCCGCAAATGTTCGAAATTGTGACAACCGTGGCAGGGCCAGTTTTGACCCCAGGGCATCATATTTTATGAACAAACTTGGTAGAGGTCTACTATGAGACACTAGATGCCAAATATCAAAGCTCCACACCTTCCAGTTTCAAAGAAGAAGAATTTTAAAGTTTCAAACTTGTAACCCAGAGGATGTGGCCAGTTTGGGCCGCAGGGGCATCATATTAACAAACTTTATAGAAGTCCACTAAGAGATGATACATACCAAATATCAAAGCTCTATGCCTTCAGAGAAGAAGATTTTCAAAGATTTTGCTATTTTTTTCCTTTCTGTTGCCATTTGCAGACAGACAGATGGAGAGTTGGACGCAGGACAGAGACCGATCACAACACAAAAGATAACGAGTTTCAATTTCACTATTGAAATCTTTCTAACTATATTTCTTTTTTAACATAATTTATCAATTCCGATTGAATTTTTCACCAACAAATAGACAGAATGTGAATAACTTCGAGCTTGTTTATGTCGTTGCCAAACGACTGACATTGGTGCACCATGTACAGGTGTGAGACTTGATCAATGGATCATCCATGCTTTTGCAGAATGGAAATGGAGTAGCAAATGAAGTTCAACCTGCACTGATATTTGAAGTTTTCACATTTCTTCCCAGAACATAAAATTTATTAGCAGAATGACAATAATTCTTAAATTTGGAACCCTTGAAATTAGGACTAAGACCCATGATTTTTTTAAGGTTGCACCCTATGGATCCCCAATTTTCCCCAATTTTCAAAAGCCCTGTAAAATGATGTGTATAATTACAACAACCTGAGATTGGTAAGAATGAATGACAATTATGTTTATCTATTTCCATATAAGCTGTCCTTAAAGACAAGAATTATTGTTCCTCATTTTTTTTTTATTTTTGAGATAAAAGACACTTCAAAATGCACTTCATGCAACATGGGAACCCATATTTATGACCTGTCAAACTTAACAGTAACTAGCTAAAAACACCCCCATTGGTAACACATTAAAATTTTATTAATATTTATGGACCCCCAAGTGTTTCATTCAGCCAAAGCTTAAGTTGAAGGCACTTTTTTACTGCACCCATTTTTATTAGCTCACCCGAGCACGAAGTACTAAGGTGAGGCAAGAGTGTAGCGATCTCTACACACAATACACATATGCGTATAAAAATCTGTCTCATATTTATGCTGATATGGATGGGGAAATCGGCATTTCCCATAAATGATGTATGAATCACACATTATTACTCCTACCTTATTATTTTAATGAGATTATAAAAGACTACAGTTCTATGAAACTTAAAAATATTGCCTGTGATAGCTTTATCAACTGTTTGCACACTACTGCATCTATTTGCTTTTTCATTTTTCAAGCACATAAACCTGTTCAATGTATGGTAGTGACTCAAAATTTGGCAATGGGTATCCAACAGTTATTACTGTCTTGCCAATAAGGACAGTTCGTAAACTTTCTTTTTTGTTTCAATCATTAAGCCTGCATTTTTAATCTTGTTCCATTGAAGCTTTCACTTTAATAAAAGTTTGAAGTCTAAATATCCAATATGTTATAAGGAAAGTGGTGCCATTTGAAGCTTTTTGAAAATTTCATGTTCATGCAGTTTACACTCTTCATTTTGCAACTTGCATGGGTTGTTTGTATAATCAAAAACTTATATTTCATTTAAAATACTACAGTAAATCCATTGATTGTATTATAAATGTAAAAAGAGCCATGCAAAGCTTAATTAATTACACATGTTTAATCCAGAGCAAATTGTTTACAAATGTAAGTCTTCTTTTCCCATTTGACAAATTTGAAACCTTCAAAGATTATTAAAATTTTGTATCATCAAAGACCTGTGCCCTATTTAAATTAACAATGTATATGACAAATGTTGCTCGCATCCTTTTATTTTCATGGTTGTAGATCTGCCTTGATCTACTCACAGGCAAGCGAGTTTTCCCCAAAATTAAGATGTTACAATGCTGATACATGAATTGCTTATTTCTGAGTATTTCCCTGTATGAAATAGAAAATTCCTCATTTTAGTAATGATAATAAAATTCAATGATATATACTCTTAGTGTGTTTGTTAAGTATTTTTCATTGTATTGCATACACATATATTATTCTGTGACGAATAAAGGTTCAAACATAACTCTGGTTCTTGGCTTAACCCTTTCCCAAAAGGCAAATTTTGGACCAGACCAAACTCAAAGCATTTTGCAGATGACAAATTAACAGTTGCCAAAAAGATGATTTTTCTATATGATAGGGTAGAAAACATTGTGGGAAAAGGAGAAAATGCTGGTAAAAACCTGGGACTGTTTGGGAAAGGGTTAAAGGACACCAACCCTACAGGTGACCCCTCTGCCTGTCTGTGTGTTGCACCACAGTCGTAGAAGCTGCAACCGCTTTATAAAATAACCAATGTATCAAAATCTTTTTTTTATTGACATTGTGTATCAGTAAAGTCAAAATAAAAGTATTGGTCATTGTATCATTTGTAATACTATTGTATGTCATGATTTGATAGAAAACTCATTTTCATATTGCATAGCACAGAGTTAACTTTTACCAAACAATCCAAACTTTTAATGACCCTGAGAAAGAAGCCTTGTGAAAACATTGTGGGAAAAGGAGAAAATGCTGGTAAACAGCATTTTCTCCTTTTCCCATAATGTTTTCTACCCTTCCCAAAATATATTAATGGTTTTTAGCCATGTTTATTTTGTTGTCTGCAAAATAATGCTTTCAATCTGGAAATGTGTACAATTTTGTCGTTTGGTAAAGAGTTAAACCGAATACATCATAGAAATAATGAAGCTTTCAATGGTCAGCATAACAAATATCATCCCCACAACTTTCCTTTTTCATCAACTTTTTATATGTATTTTATCTAAATGGTATAAAACATTTTCCATGTTCATATCAGATTATATACAGTTTTTTCCTACTCAATGAAAAATTCCATGAACCAGATTAGAAATACTTGAAGCCTTTATCAGCCTCTTTCATGTTTACCTATAAATAAATTACCAGTAACATACAGTGACAAATTAATAACAGCTATATCACATTTTCCACCACAGAATATTATAAATTAATCTAAAACATTCTGTCAGTATACCGGCTCTCAAATACTTTCACTTGTTTCATGTTTACCCTTTTTATCACATGCAACAATACTTTAATAATATTCTCAGAGAAAACTTTGAAAAAACTTGATGCAGTAGTTTTCATTTGCTAAAAACTAGCAAACAAAGAAACAAGTGCAGGTTGTCTTTTTTTCTGTTATTTGGGAAATATTATTAAAAAAAATATTCTAGTAGTACATGTATATACCATATAACATCTGTGTATGTCCTTGTTATACTTTTACCTTTACAGTACCAAATAAACCAAATGGACATGTCTGTCTAAAAATAAGACCAAGATAATTACAATGTTATGGAATCAGAAAATCTGAGAAAAGCAAACAATGTAGATGAGAGATCTTACTGCATATTCTGTGTAGTCAAATCTTGATCTACACTACATTGCCAGACACCTGAGGGTGTAAGATTTGAAAGAAATATTTGTGCAAGAAGGAAAATAAAAGGGGTTACCAATATACACCCTAGAGATTGAACACTCTTACAGGCCTTCTGACAGAATATTCATTTGCAAAAAAAAAACAAAGTAAACAATGCATAACCCTAGACATTAGTGATAGGATTTTTTAATGTTTTTTTTTTTCCCAACTACAACATTCAGACATTTCAAGCATTAGCGATATTAGGTTTTAATGTTCAATTTTTTTAAAAAACTAGGGTGATGAAGTGGTAAAAAAGATTAAAGTTTGCTGAAAGCTATGAATGTCCTTTGCAAACATACATTTTCTCTTGTTTGTTTTCAAATTTATACCAGAAAAAAAATGAACCATGAAGTAATGTGATAAGCATCAATTAAGCACAAAATAAGCAAAATATTCTCTTTATTGCATAGCGCAGATTATTTCAAAATAATGATAAAAACTACAGCCACCAGTTGAACTAATTGAAATAATGTTGGAAGCAGCTTGAGACGCCATACAATCAATTAATCAACAAAATTATACTACCCTAAGACAGAAGCCTTTTGAAACATTGTGGGAAAAGGATAAAATGCTGGTAACCAGCATTTTCTCCTTTTACCACACTGTTTTCTACCCTTCCCAAACCAAATTTTAATTTTCAAGTCACAATTTTATTCTGTTGTCTGCAAATGGTCTAAATTTTTTGTCATTTAGTAAAGAGTTAACCACTTACAGATCAATACTTTGTTTTATTCTAAAGAAAAACCAACAGTTGAATCATCCCTTTCATTCATGAAAATTAGTTTGCATACAGACAATGCAAGCAATCAAAGAAATTTAACTGCATGCTTTATGAGAGCAATTTCCAATTTGCACACAAGTGCCAAGACTGTTTACTAAACTTTTCAAATACAATGAAGTAGAAATAACAATTTTGGATGAACAATTACTCTTTCTACTATGTTAACCCCCAAGCTGCTATGTGCAACTTACATAACTTTTTCTGACAGTTTAGTTTAAGATCAGACTGCACTAACTGTGCAGTCTAATCTGGGATCTACGTTGTCCAATATAGGCATACTTTAATTGGTTTGAATGAGCATTATTTAGGTTTTTACTATTAGCTTAAAAGTTTAATTTACCTTTTTCAGCAGGATAAGGGTTAATATCACAATGTTCAAACACCCCAATAGACCTTTATCATTTACGTGGACTCCGATATCGGACGTGGACTTCGGGCAAAAAGGGGCCATCTCAAAGTTAATTTTCGTTTACCCGAGAAGTTCAGAGTGAGCAATCTAAATCCCCTTAATTCAAAAACAGCCATTCAAGTCATTTCAAATCGTTAAGTATAGATCAAAGTTTTGACTCTTCACCAGACAAAAAAGACATCTTAGTTTGTGTTTAAAGCATCTTCAGGCAACATGCTAAGTGCTGTTAAATTTGTGCAGGATCTGTCCTTGAAAGAGTAAGACAAGTAAGCGCACGTGCGCCAAGAAGAAACTACTGCTTTTCAGTATTTTCTTCTTTTCCCACAGCATTGTTCTTCAGGATCGTGGTATTGTTGTTATTGTTGTGAGGATGACAATCTGTCATTGTACTGTCGGTCCAGGAGTTAGTCGCTGGCAGAGAAATTGATAACAAAACTAGTTTAAAACCTGCCAGGTAGCTGTGTCGTTTATTTATATTTTGCCTGATTTTATTTTATTTTTGTTGCCAGCGACTAACATATGGTTTGACCACGTGAGAACAAACTGTCATCTCCACAATACTTTTTATACCTTTAAATGGTTCGATTTAAATTTAATTGTATTCTGACACCTGCTTTGATAATTTGACCTAAACTGCACCTTTAAGGTTTGATATATCAATATACTTGAAAACATCGTAACAAATGAGACCTTGCTCGTCATAATTTATTTTTCCTTTTTCCACAATTTTCTGTCAAAAGTGGTCAGAAAGCCACTGTGGCAGATAAGTAATAAAGAAGGAAATTGGAGTAACTTAGAAAAAGTCTTTCAGTGCGTCTGACGTCTAACAAGGGATAAATACATTTCTAATGCGTTAGAGTATCGGTTGGTCCAATAACCCATTTGGTAAGCGCCGATCCTAGTATCAAAGGCTGTGGATTCGAGTACCACCAAAGGTTTCGTCAGCATTTTGCCCCGTCTCCCCCCTCCCCACATACTGGACCTGGCCTATCTACTCGCTTAGGTTCATTCCCTCTGCAGAAGTAGACCGGTCGGGATAATCGGTTGCAATAATTATCCATTCTATCTCGGGTTCGTTCTTTCGGTTACTGTACATCAACATATGCCTTTGCTGCGGTCTGACATAGCGCATTCTTTAAATCTCTCACCGATTAAACAACAGCTATCAATCTGAGATACTGACTTTGTATTATGATATCTATAACATCAATTTGAAATGATTTTCAAGAGTAATCAGCACAGTCCTGCCATTCTCCAACACATCATAAATATGTATTATACGTGTACACACGTTTTTTTTTTACAAAGCTTTATTGTGTAGACATTGTTTTGATATAGCTTTTAGGTATATATGGTGCGTTCCATCCCAATTGAAACAATAATTGTTTAAATGGGTAACAGATAATTATTTTGGGACACCCCCGTATATGTTTGAAACATAAATGATTATTTGACGAGTAGGTTTGTGCTCATTTCCCCCGATTTAATCCGCATTTGGTTATATCTATCAGCACGTATAGTTTGAAGTTTTGGTCAAAGGAAAAATACATGAACTAAATAAGTTTACAAATGTATACTTTTGAAATTGTTTGTACAACAAAAACTATTGCATATTGCATATGATTTTAAATTCACTTTATTCCCTGGGATGGATATATTTGAAGTAGTTGAAATGTTATTCCCAGCAGAAAAGGACTTTTTTGATAGAACCATATAAGAGGTATTGTGTTTTGCATGTATACGTTGCCTTTCTGTTATTGGTCCATTATGAAATTATACACTTAACCCCTTTTTTTCCATGATATGGTATTTCATTAAATAAAAACAATAATAATGCTGATTTCGTTGAAACGATATCCCCTGCTGAAAAAGACCTTTTCAAAAATGTACGCGACCACGTCACTCAAAATCGCTCCTAGTCGGTTATTATGCATCAAATTAAAAAAAAAGTGTCGGCGGAATAGGTTATTGTATCATGTATAAATTTTTGCAAAATTCCGTGCGATCGTAGATATTGCCCCGGATGGAGACACGGCCAAACACGGATAGACGGACGGAGAGCTCTGAAACTTTATTCATCTGCCTACGTCAGGCGATTTAAAAAAAAAAAAAAAAACTTTAACCGCAAACTGTAACAAAGAACACATGGATGGCTTATGATAAACAATGTGAATGAAGTTTCATAGAATCTTATCAAGTAGTTAAAGGGATATTGGCTCCATATTGGAAATATACATTAAACCCCCCTTTTTCATGGCACAGCGTCAAATAAAACAAAACAAAAAGTATGTCGGCGGACTATCGGCGGAATATCATTAAGGAACATATGTATGAAGTTTCATAATTTTTTGTCAAGGATTTTAAAAGATATCTGTCCGGACTGACGGACAGTC
This sequence comes from Tridacna crocea, assembly GCA_943736015.1. Taxonomy (NCBI): domain Eukaryota; kingdom Metazoa; phylum Mollusca; class Bivalvia; order Cardiida; family Cardiidae; genus Tridacna; species Tridacna crocea. The sequence goes on along the minus strand of OX031060.1, from coordinate 19,270,629 downwards.
TGACCAACAACACGAAAATTTATCCCCTCGCACTCAGTGAAAGATAAATGTAAGAAAATATCTCATAACTGCCTTATCAGGCTTGGTTACGCCCCTATTTGACGTTTTCAAATATCATGGTTTAATCAAGATATTCTCAGGGCAGGGTTTAGTGTTTCAGCTGTCGTCTGGACGGTCCGAATTTGAGCTTCACTAGAAGCACTGGGTTGTTCGGGGAATGTCCTTTGACAAGAAACTTCGGAGCCCTAGCCTAGTGCTGGTAAAAACTAATGATGTATATGAATAAGTGAAGTGTGGCCGTTACATAACTATAGTAATGTCGAAAGCGGCGTAAACAGCCATCGTAAGAAAGCAAGTTAATGTGTTACGTTTATCGATGGTAACGAAGCATGAGCATAGTTTGCCAAACCCAGCACTACTCTGTTGATTTGTTCTTGTTTTCAACGTTTCAGACTCAACTCACAAAATAAGTGAATTTGTCAGTTAACTGCGTCTTAAATTAAGTGAAGTCTGTTTATTTTTGAGTTGATTCTGAAACAGTCTGCCAACTCAAGATTTAAAAATAATAAAAAAAAAACGGCCTGGTAACTCAGTGGTTAGTGTATCTGAATTGGTTGCGTGTTTGATACCAGCTCGAGGCAAACTTTCTGGCGGCAATTTTTCTCTCCCACCTCTAATGCATTGGAAAAAAGTAGCCAGAAGGTCAGAAAGAAAGTTTTGTCAGTACTCGTATAAAATTGACAGGAAACACTTGCGTAGGTGCACTGACCGCCGTGAAAAAAAAAAAAACGATCAAACAAACAGATAGGATATTAGTATATCACTTAAACCCGTTATGCTACTTGAAATTCTTTTCAAATAACGAACCTTCTTTAAGGAGGAAAAATTACGTTTTATATATTGAGCAAATTGGACGCTGAAGTTTGTCCGCGAAATCGCGGAATGGAGATAAAATAGGACTTAACTTTCGTAGATTTTGCATCCCTTTCGTACAGGTGAAAGAACAGAACTTATGAACTAAACTAAGGTAATGTTGTAGAAAAGAAGAAATAAGGATCGTCTGTAACCCTCGAAGTATTTCTTTTCACATGCGTATTCCTGCTCAGGTAAATGAATACTAATTTTGAGACTTTCCCCCGTTTAAACCGAAGTCCACATCGGTTATCAGAACTCCACGTAAATGATACAGGTCTAATGACACTTTCTCTATTAGCTTTAAAGGGTAACTTCAGACCAAAATTCCTATTTCAAAATCAGATAAAACTTAACGATACCAGAGTATGTTAACAAAAAATCTTAGTATTCTATGATGCTCACTTCATAAGAAATAGAGGTTTAAACTTCAGATTTTCACCTGTCCAAAAGTCAATAATTGAAAAAAAATAGTGACTTCCAGTAGTCGAAATAAATGTGTAGGTTACATTTCCTATTCAGATCGGGTTTTACAACGATTTCACAAGCTCATGCAGATGTGCTCTCCTTTTACAAAAAACATTGAAACAAGATTTTCCATTTTAAGATTGTTTTCACTTAAAGGATTAATATACCAGTATTGAAAAATAGATTTGGGCTGAAGTTGCCCTTTAACTCTTCAAAAGACAATTTTTTTCACTTGTATAGATTAAAGTGATTTGCAGACAAGAGTGATTAAATGTGTCCTAAGTCTTTACCAAATTACATGATTTTAGACTGGTCCAAATTGAAAGCACTTGCAGACGACAAAAAAAAAAGTAACTCAAAAATTGAAATTTGTTTCCAGCAGCGTAAAAAACATTGTGAAACAAGAGCTGCAAATTGTCGCAAGATACGCCCGTCTTACCTCAAGTTGTAAAGCTGGGGCATGATAATCATATAGGGGAGGTAGAGAAAAATGATAGTGCATAAATTTTTGCCGTTGATTGAAGCAAATGGCAGTTTTGATTTCACATCTTTAAAAAAAAAAATAAAATCTACAAATAAGAGGATGAAATTTCATATTGACAACAGCTATAATCTTGTAGATACAGTGTGGTCAAAATTTATGTGTAGAAATAACTAGAGATTTCATGTCATGAAATTTCCTAGCCATAGCTAGCATAGCATTGGAGAATCCTCCAAACAAAATTTAAGTCTCAAAAACAATAAACGGGAAAAACACAAAAGTTTAGGAAGCAGCAACAATTCCTTACAGGTCTATTTCATAATATGTACTCTCCCACAATAACTAAAAAATTAAGCAAGCAAGAGTTGCAATTTATATATAAGCACTGCACTCTCCCTTGATGGACTGTATCCATGCATGAAATTTCATAACCCTAGCTAGTATAGTTTTGGAGATATGCTCCGGACAAAATTGAAGTATGAAAAACAACAAAGGGCAATAACTCAAAAATTAAGTAAGCAAGAGTTATGATTCCTGTGATGAGATCTACCCACCCATGAAATTTCATAACCCTAGCTAGTATAGTTTTGGAAATATGCTCTGGACAAAGAACTGGACGCCGCCCGGACGCCCACCTGCCTGCCACGGGTGATCCCATAATATGTCCCGTCATCGACAGGCGTATAGAAAAGGAGAAAATGCCGATTTCCTCTCCCAAAATGTTTGAAAATGCTTCTATCTGAGGGTCGTAAAAACCAGGGATTGTTTGGTTAAGTGTTAAATGATAGAATTTGTCTTATGATGGATAGAAAGCATTGTGATTTTTTCACTCCTTTTCCCACAATTTCTTTGGAAGTCTTTTTCCTGAGCTTTGTTTATTTGGGATGGGTTGATAGATGTTGTTTAAAATACACTTTATCAAGACTGAAAAAGAGTTTCTAAACAAACGACTTTCAATGTTCAAAACGGAGATTTAACTTTTAGATTACAATACATGTGCTGAGTTTTAATTCAGACCTTAAAGAATGGGGCTTTTTAGAAAGGGAAGGGTATTTTGAAAGCATGCAGGAACATGAGAAAATACTGGCAACAAACATTTTCTCCGTTTTGCGCAATGTTTACCATCCTATTAAGGATAACCAACCAATATCATTTGAAGGTTGACTTCTTAGGTCCTATAAGGAACGTCGGAAGGAGTTCTTCGTTTATAAATATGATTCTTGTAATCTATGGCTCTCGCTCATACTACAGCGCTGGATTGATGAAAATGGTATTTTACATCTCGGGAAAAATGCTTAATTATTGCAACTCCACCTAGGGCTGTTTTGGTCGGGTTATTACAATATAGCTAATCCGACATAAGATTGCATATTCTGTGCAGACTATAGAATCATCTGCCTTGTCTTCAAAAGAGACAGGCGTAATAAGCGATTTAAGGGTTCATTGACATTAACGCTTGTCTTTCATTAATCCCGCGTAACCGGAATGTACGTTCAGCTTGTCGACAAACATGAAAGCAAAATGATTTCCTACCTGTCAATATTGAGATAACACCCTATTCCTTTGTTCGACAAAAATATATCGTGTACAGTTACACAGATACAGGCCCTTGGTCCGTGTTCTTAGAAAATCATGAACAAGTCCGGTGCACTCTACGACAGTGGGATTTTCCGTGTCAAGATGATTTTATCATTGTGTTATTCAGTTTTGGTAAAAAGTGTACAGTTGAAGGAAATTCTTTCGAGGAAAATAAATGGGATTTATAACGTAAAGATTTCAGTTCTAATAACGACGGAGGTAAGTGATTATGATAACAATTCATTGCGAAAAGCGTTTAGTCTTTACGTGACGAAGAAATTTCAGACTAAGTTGAAATTGAAAGCACTGATTCTGATTCATGCAGACGACAAATTCAAGGTGGCCCAAATTAGCGACAAAATTTGTTCTTGATAGGGTAGAAACATTGTGGTAAAATGAAAAAAAAAAAAAAAAAAACAGTTTCCGGTTGCAATTTTCCTCTCTCCCCTCGATGTTTTTAAAAGCTTGATTCTCAGAGTCGTTTTAAGTGCATGGTAAAGGGTTAACTATTTATGAATACTTGCTGAACGTTAAGCAACGTGACGACCAAAAGAAGAAATTAAAACTTTTTGCATGTTAAAACCGTTACAGATCATGTTATTGTCATTTTTGATGCAGTAAAATCCGATCATACTCGTATGTAAGGAAAGAAGCGATCAGACTGGAACCCAGGCTATACATCGGTACATTATACTGACCAGAACTACTTCGAAATGACACATATTGTGATATCAACTTAATTACCTTTTTCTTCTCACAGGTCTCCGGAATCAAAACTCAGCCACGCCGACGCGTAACAATAAGCTAGTCATTAATCATAAAGTCAAGCACAACTTTGATAAAAGAAAAATAATATTTCTTTGAAAGAGAAAATTTTGTTTAAACACTTGATGATTCAAAGGAATTTATTTCATTGAAGTTTTACTTCTCACAAAGACAGAATAGGGTTGCCAACAGAGGAAAGGGGTCTATCAGCGATACGTCATTCAAAGAAGCTATCCGATTGGTTAGTTCTGGGATTGTAAATTTACATGTGCGATCCCACTGGTTAGTTGTTTATATGCCTTGTGAAGTGGAAGTAGGTCCGAATGATGTCATGTTAGTAGCTTTTGATTGGCTTATAACATACTACGGTTTATTTGTTGCTGTAGCAACATGATTGTATCAATGAACTGGTCCAAAGTATTTTGCAATTTTCAAAAACGATGCTTTTTACGAATTCGATTTCATTCCTTCTAGAAACTTGAAGCTTCTTCTTGCTGTTCTGATTAAATTTACAATGGCCTCGACATTATTTTGTTCTAATGTACTCAAGAAGTATCGAACCATTTGAAAGGCGTTTTGATAATGCTGTTCAGAGGCATTTTAAACAAGCTGCTGAGCGTTGACATATGAAGGCGAGAATCAAAATCTCGTCTTCTAAAAACACAGTGCTGTAATTGTTCACCAGCAACAGACCCTGACCTTTTAAGAGACAACACAATTTTACAAGTTAGTTCAGAATAAAGCAATTGTAGACAACAAAATTAATTGGACTCAAAAAGTGACATGTACTCAGAAAATGGTAAAATACTGCAGGAAAAGGAGAAATGTTGTTTACCAGTCTTTTTTTTTTTTGTTTGTCCACAATACTTAAAAGTGTTGTTCTTTTGGTCATTTAACTCTTTACCAAACAACAAAATTTTGGGCTTGTCCAAATTGAAAGTATTTGCAGACGACAAAAAAAATGTGAATCAAAAATTGAAAATTAATTTTGAAATGGTGGAAAACATTTTGGGAAAAGGAGAAAATGCTGCTTTCTTTGTCAGGGTCGTCAAAAGTCGGGATTGTGTGGTAAAGAGTTACCAAACAATCTCTGTTTTTATGACCCTGAAATAAAAACCTTTCGAAAACATTAAGGGAAAAGTAGAAAATGCTGGTAACCAGCATTTTCTCCTTTTCCCTCGAAGTTTTCTATCCTATCAGGGAAAATTGTGTCTTTTGGGCCAGTATGAAATTATCATCTGCAACTGCTTTCAATTTGGATAGGTCCAAAATTTTGCTGTGTGGTAAGCCAGATAGATAACTCCTTTCAAACAGGGAGATTTCAACCTTTTGTTACTTCCCTTTAGTTACAAAAAATCAAAACAGATCTTGAATCTTTTGATATCAATTTAAGTTTTCAGCTGTTATCTCTTCATCACAAAATCCAGTTAATAAACCATCCCAAAGAAGAAAGCTTTAAAAACAGTGTGGGGGAAGGAGAAAATGCTGGTACTCAGCATTTTCCTTCTTTCCTTCACTTTTTTTGACCAATTTAACCCATTACCACACAATCCCTACTTTTGACGCCCCTGTTAAAGAAGCCTTTAGAAAACATTGTGGGAAAAGGAGAAAATGCTGCTAACCAGCATTTTCTCCTTTTCCCACAATGTTTTCTACTCTTCACAAAACAAATTTCAAATTTGCAGTCACTTTTATTTTGTCACCTGCAAATGCTTTCGATTTGGACAAGCAAAATATATTGTTGTTTGGTAATAACTTAAGGAAAATTCCATGGTTAGAGCCAGGTTTAGAATGGCATATGCAGATGCTTTCAATTTGGAAGGCTGCACCATTTTGTTGATTGATCTTTGTATTGTTTTAACCCTTTACCAAACAACAAAATTTTAGACTGGTCCAAATTAGAAGCACTTGCAGACGACAAAATAAATGTTACTCAAAAATCGAAATTTGATTCCAGCAGGGTTGAAAACATTGTGGGAAAAGGAGAAAATGCTGGTTACCAGCATTTTCTCTTTTTCCCACAATGTTTTCAAAAGAGTTCTATCTCAGGATCGTAAAAACCAGGGATTGTTTGGTAAAGGGTTAACAGTCATGTCAGACAGTCTGTCAGTATTTGCCATGACTGGCCATTGCTCCCTTCCGCTATACTTTAGAAAATACTAGAAACTGAAACCTTCCTTTCTTTTACCCTATACAGAAAAAAAAAAACATAAGCGCTAACAGACTGAAGGCAGCAGATTTCTTTTCTGGCTGCAAATACATGCTACAAATTGCTGTATTCTATTACCGGTATTTTTTTCCTCGTAAACTACTATAAGTTAAAACGGAGAGTTTTTCAGAGAACTCTTATTCCTGACATTAGGGTACGAGTTCACCTGGGTCCAAATTCTCCAGCAACACAGTAAGGATTGGTATTGAAAAAAAAAATGTGCCAGACGGTGTTTGTTTTTATTTAAGCTGAAAATCTTGTGTTACCTTAGATCAAATAGACAAAATTTAATGAAACATGATATTTTGACTTTTTTTCCTGAGAGCATAGTTTACAGTAACTTTACTTAGTTGAACTGCTTTGTTTGAATATCACTGGCAGAACTATTTTGTTAGTGTGCAAAACTGGTACATGTATGTCTATATGCGTATCCAGGCAAAATCTGCTGGAAGCAAAAATCTAACCTACTTAAAGATAGTTGGCTTCAAAAACAGGTATAGTACATGCACACATGAGGTTGGAACTATGACAGCGCGGTAAACCTGTTGCCTTTAGAGACATCTGAAATTGTTGTCTGCAAATGCTTTTGACTCTTTACCACATCATCCCAACTTTTAACGACTCTGTTACTAAAAGTGACTAAAAATTTGAAATTTGTTTTGTGAACGGTAGAAAACATTGTGGGAAAAAGAGAAAATGCTGGTTATCAGCATTTTCTCCTTTTCCCACTATGTTTTTTATATGTTTCTTGCTCAGGGTCATAAGAATACTTGGTTAAGATAAAATCTAAGCGCCAGAGCAGAAACTTAATACTAGCTAGAACTGTTAATGGAGAGTTGATTATCAAAAATTTGAATCTCCAAGAAAAGTAGCTATAACTTATTTTACCATGTCACATCATAGCTACTGTATTTTAGATAGGAAAATTATAAGTAATGTTACCTGATTCTCAGGGACCCATTTATTGAGTGCATCCACCCAGACCAGCTTTTGTTTGGATCTGTCCGTGACTGCATACTCTTCATCATACTCATCTCCACTGTCACCACCCTGTCATACATAGAATCAACACCTAAAGACATATCTATACTTGTTCTGAGGGAGCTTCTAGCCAGTTTTAAACTCTTTACCACATAGTCCTGACTTTTAACGACCCTGAGAAGGAAGGCATTTGAAAACATGGCTGGAAAAGGAGAAAATGATGGTAACCAGTATTTTCTCTTTTTCAAATAATGTTTTCAACCCTTTCCAAATCAAATTTTAATTTTTGATTCACATTCATATTGTCATGTGCAATTGCTTTCAAAAATTTAGTCCAAAATTTTGTCGTTTGGTAAAGAGTTAACCCATTTTGTTCTTATTTTATGAAACTATATTTTTTTTTTTTATCTTCATGCCAAATGTTGCTTCTGATAGGTGGCTGCAAAAATGTAAATTGCAACTGATAGAAAATTCATTTCCTATTTTGGAGGCCCTCAAAAACAGTCATTGTTGTCATTTCAAGCTTTTTTAACATTTCACCACACAATCCCGACTTTTAATGACCCTAAGAAAGAAGCCTTATGGAAACTTCTTTTCCCACAATGTTTTCTACTCCTCCCACAGGAAGTTTTAATTTTTCAGTCCCATTTATTTTGTCATCTGCAAATGCTTTCATTTTAGATTAGCGTAAAATTTTGCGTTTGGTAAAGAGTTAAATGAGGACAAATGTCTTGTGTTTTTCTCTCTTTTTGCAATATATACTACTCAAAATTTGCTAGGGATGACCCTAAAAGATTCACTTTGAATATATATGTGACATATATCATGTATGGTTTTACAGCAAGTTACATTGCCACACTGATCAATAAAATGACCGGTGGAAATGGATCTTTAAGCCTTTACCTCACAATGCCAACTGTGAAAGACAATGAGAAAGAAGCCTTTGGAAAACATTGTTGGAAAAGGAGAAAATGCTGGATACCAGCATTTTCTTCTTTTCCAACGATGTTTTTTACCATATGACAGACAGCATAGTGCACGTTGCACATGGTTTTTGGTCAGCAAATGCATTCAACTTGTACAAATCTAGAATTTTACAGTTTGGTAAAGAGTTTATGCCAAACTGTTGTAACATTTAAAGCCATACGGAAAAATGTAAGTGATCCCTGTCAAAGTTTAAGTAGTATATTGGTAATTTATATAGGTTTACACAGCTGAGCCAATCTACAGGAAATGTTAAAAAACAACGAAAACTAATACCTGTATTAGATGTAGTGATGGAAATGGGTATGTTGGTCTTATCTTGGTTGGTTCAGAGCGGATTGCAGCCCTACTTAACTCTGAGCCTGTGTCCTTTCCAAATGCATGCCATGTTCTGGCTCTCTCAGGGTTCTCAACAAGTCCACCACTGGATCCTGGATAACCCTACATTAATAGATTATTTTGACAAAAGTTAACCCTAACACACAATCCCTACATTTAACAACCCTGAAACAGAAGGCTTTTGAAAACATTGGGGATAAAGGAGAAAATGCTGTAAAACAGCATTTTTTCACCATGTTTTCTACCCATCTTGAAACAAATTCCAGTCTTTGAGTCCTATCTATTTCGTCATCTGCAAGTACTTTCAGTTTGGGCCAGTCTAAATTCTTGTCATAATTATGGTCAAGAGTTAATATCACAAAGGATGGAACCATAAAAAATGAGTAATATGTATGTACAGTGGAACCCCGTTATAACGAAGTGCGCTATAGCGCTGATTCCGTTATAACGCGGGTGTCCTTTGGCTCCCAAAATTTCAGGGGTTGACCATTTTCGAGTCTGATCCGAATCCACCGTTGCTCTCACAAGAATCTTCGATGTAAAAAAAACAGACCTCTCGGTAAAAAAAAAATCGATACCGTACACATAATGTGACAATTTTTCACACCTTTACCTTGTTGATTACATTTATCACCTATGGCTTTGCACAATTACTTTGACAAATACACGCACAGTCGGTAACAAAAGGCCCTCGTCCCATAATTGTCTTTGCAAACAATCTTGCATTATACAAACTTCACGTCAATATGTCTGTCTGCATGTAGATCGTAACGGCGATATCAGAAAATAGCCGAATTACTCTCTTTCTACCGACTACACAACGTGCACGTGACACGACTGTGGTACTCTTGCAACTATCATTACGATACGCAGAAGGGTTGTATCAGAAAATATAAAGCAACAGAGATACTGGCTTATTGCGTGATTGCATAGTTTTGAATGGAGGTCAGCCCATAGCCAGGTGTAATTTTTCAGGCGAAACGGTTTAAGTGTGTATGACAAACAATTGCACTTACAACCCTTTCGCTTTGCATTATTGGTGTGTTACGTCATACATGTACCACTAATGCAAACTTTACTGCAAAAATTGTGTGGATAAACGACTGATGTGATTTCTTTACGGATAGTAGGTTAAATTCCCCTGTGACTCTCAACATGTACGGGGTCTTATCTCGTTTAATTATATGAGAGATTTCTTTCGTCATTGCCGATTAGGGTTCGTTATGCAATCGTCAGCATGATTAAAAAAACATGGCGGCGGCACCGTCTGCAATCCAAAACGATACCGTTTAATTTAATTTTGGAATGAATCTTGCAGTAATTTAGCAAAACAGCGGCTGAATAATGCTAAAAGAAACGGTCCTAAAGGTAAAATAAGCTCTTTTACATAGTTGTAACATTATTTGATGACAGAAACTAACTGGGAATAGTTCAGGCGTTACGTAGAAAGAATCTAAATTGTTCAATGTCCTATTAATAATGTTTAAACGTAAATAGGCATGTCTTAGTTTTAGTATTTGGAACATTGCTATTTCATTTTTGTCAGAATAAATTTGCGATAAACTGTAATTAATAAGCCATAGTTCTGTAGTCTGGCAATGATTGGCGGATGGGCTGCGGGTAGTGTGTGTGTGTGTGGGGGGGGGGGGGGGGGGAATCAGCGTTATAAGCGTAACCCCGGATATTAACGCTGTTGACAACCATGGCTCCCACCGACAGCGTTATAACGGAGCTCCACTGTATATTGTATAGACAGATCAAAGTGAAGTCCAACCATAATGGACAAGCACATGAGTTACTTAAACTTTATTCTGCAAAGTAACTTAACCCATTACCAAAGGAAAACAAGAGCGGCAAATTGTCGAAAGATACGCCCATCTTACCCCAAGTTGTAAAGCTGGGGTATGCACCGAACAAAATTCAAGTATGAAAAACAACAAAGGGCAATAACTCAAAAATTAAGCAAGCAAGAGTTATGATTCCTGTGCACTGCATTCCCCCTTGATGATATCTATGCACCAATGAAACTTCATAACCCTAGCTAGTATGGTTTTGGAGATATGCTCTGGACAAAATTCAAGTATGAAAAAAAAACAAAGGGCAATAACTAAAAAATTAAGCAAGCAAGAGTTATGATTCCTGTGCGCTGCACTCTCCCTTGATGAGATCCATGCACCCATGAAATTTCATAACCCTAGCTAGTATAGTTTTGGAGATATTCAACGGACAAAATTCAAGTATGAAAAATGACAAAGGGCAATAACTCAAAAATTAAGCAAGCAAGAGTTATTATTCCTGTGCACTGCACTCCCCCTTGGTGAGATCTATCCACCTATGAAATTTCATAACCCTAGCTAGAATAATTTTGGAGATATTCACTGGACAAAATTCATGTATGAAAAATGACAAAGGGCAATAACTCAAAAATTAAGCAAGCAACAGTAATGATTCCTGTGCACTGCACTCCCCCGTGGTGAGATCTAACCACCCATGAAATTTCATAACCCTAGCTAGTATAGTTTTGGAGATTTGCACAGGACAAAATTCAAAAATGAAAAACAACAAAGGGCAAAAACTCAAAAATTAAGCAAGCAAGAGTTATGATTCATGTGCACTGCACTCCCCCTTGATCAGATCTATCCACCCATGAAATTTTATAACCCTAGCTAGTATAATTTTGGAGATATGTTCCAGACAAAATTCAAGTATGAAAAACAACAAAGGGCAATAACTCAAAAATTAAGCAAGCAAGAGTTATGATTCTTGTGCACTGCACTCCCCCTCGATGAGATCTATCCACCCATGAAATTTCATTACCCTAACTAGTATAGTTTTAGAGATATGCTCCGGACAAAGAACTGGAAGCAGCCCGGATGCCCGGACACCCGCCTGCCCGCCACGGGTGATCCCATAATACGTCCCGTCTTCGACAGACGTATAAAAATTTAGTTTGGTCCCAATTGAAAGCATTTGCAGATGGCAAAATAAATGTGACGGAAAATTTGAAATCTGTTTTGTGAAGGGTAGAAAACATTGTGGGAAAAGGAGAAAATGCTGGTTACCAGCATTTTCTCCTTTTCCCACGATGTTTTCTAAAGGCTTCTTTCTCAGAGTCAGCAAGAGTAGTGATTGTGTGGTAATGGGTTAAAAGAAACTTTCTAGCTGATCGTAAAAACCTGAATGTGGTTATTCCAAAGTTAGTTCTGGGGGAAAAATATCTCCTTAACGGACAGTGTGCAGTCTGATCTTTATTTACAGTGTGCACAGAAGGTTAGTTAGTCGTGCTATTTAGCCTAAGGGTTAAAATGTGCTAGTGTACAGTTTTCAATCTAGCTTTAGTTGTGGGGAGGCCATCAGGCCCACAGACTTTGTAATTGGGAGCCAGTTTAGAAAACTAGGGGCCACACATGAAACATCTTACTTTATTTTAATAGTTGAATGTTAACATTTTTTCATCAAACAAGAGTTGCCTTTTTATTTAACAATACACAACGAGGGTTGTTAACCTTGATGTCGCTGAAATGATTATCAGTTACTAGTTTGTTCACACTGCTGTTGGATTTCTGAGGCTATTAGCCTGTATTTGGATTAAATTTTGAATTCTACAGAGCTAGATCTAATTTTTTCTGATCAACAATCTTATTTATTTTTCATAAGCTGTGATAGATATCAGATCTAATAACCCTTTCCCAAACATGCCCTGCTTTTTACGTGCAAGCTCTTTCATTTTGGAAGCGTCCAAAATTTGTCGTTTAGGAAAGGTATAAACATGTTAGAACATTCCTCTTTGTTGCAGAATGGGAGATTTCATTTAACCCTTTACCCCATAAGGCATTTTTATGGTATCTCTAATTGACCCTGAATAAAAGCAAGGATGAAGCTGTTTCATATGCGTATATGACACCTTTTGATAGCTTAGAAAACATTGTGACAAATGGTGAAATTGCTCATCACGAGCAATTTCACCTTTTGTTACAATGTTTTCCAAAGGTTCCTACAAGCAATGCCTAGAAATGAGTATCTATGGAGTAAAGGGTTAAGTTACTCAGCTAATTTTCATCCTCTTTTATAATATTTCTTCGGCATTGACAACAAATATCTCATGATTTTTTAAAAAATCTCATTGAAAAAATCTCTCCGAGATTTTCCTCTCATAGCTTTAGTCTGACTGGCAAATCCCTGTACCTGTGAAATCAATCAGATGTGCAAACAAACACGGCTTTATACAGGACTGTGATGGACATTTTCTAACTTTGAGATTTCAGATTAATTTTAATGGGAATCTCTTTTATCAGGACCGACAGAAATAGTTGAAAAATACAAGTTTTTGAATAGATCTAGATATAGATCTTATTCAAATTTAAAAAATTGGTAACATTTTTACGTAACATAAAAAAAGTTGGTAGGGAATGACAGTAGATCTAATTTCGAAAAAGTCGGCGTTTGAATCGCTGAGAATTTACTATATTTTGTTAACTCTTTACCACACAATGCAGGCTTTTAACAACCCTGAGAAAGAACGCCTTTGAAAACATTGTATGAAAAGGAGAAAATGCTGGTAACCAGCATTTTCTCTTTTCAAACAATGTTTTCTACCCTTTCCAAATCAATTTTTTCCAAATCAAAACATTCATTTTGTCGTCTGCAAATGCTTTCAATTCAGACTAGCCCAAATTTTTGTCGTTTGGTAAAGAGTTAAACTTGAAGTTCAATAGAAACTTACTGGGGGTATTTTCCCTGTTGCTGTAGTTCTACAATCATATAATGATCTAAGATACTCGTAATAAGTGTAAGATGGCAAAGTAAGAGAAACAGTATCCGAGTTAGATTCTGTGTCATTTCTCAGCAAGGAATACCGATATGGCGTAAGGTGACGGTCGTCCTCATACCAGTCCGAATCATATGTCACTTCGCAAAATGTCGTGATCGGAAAAACTGCCATCTTTCTACACGGGTCTTCGTTAATCCTTTTAAAAATCGGTGTATATCAAAGCATGGTGACATGCTTAAACAAACTGAAAATACTCCAACACAGCATTGTGCGACCTCTTTCACACGATTTGGATTTCCCGCACTTGTAACTTTCTGCGTTGTGAGGGATAATGCTCGTGAGATGACGTCAGCTTCATCGTACTTACACTCGGTGACCACATGAATTCGTACCTAAAATCTGACCATCACAAAAACATTTACACATTATCTTAACACTGACAAGCACTTAACACAAACATTCTACCAAAACTCAACACTGAATTTTGATCCTTTCATTCAACTTATATTTAATCTTCTTAAACACTTCTTATTTGTAGTTTAATACTCCTGACCGATTATGCCCTGAGTATGACAATACAAAAATTGTAGACGCGACGAAGTGAAAATAAATTAAATATTGTTGAATATGTTGACGATGTATTATCCTAAATTTAAAAGCAACGCGAATGATAATCGATTACAACTCGGGGACAACCCGACAATATTTAACCCTTTAATCACTCGGTTTCAAATATAGATGCAGATCTATATTACAAAATTCACTTTCTAAACTCAAATCTGCTCAAAGTTAATTCAATTAGGCCTACTCTATACAGAACAATACAAATACGATAGAATTCAATATAAAATACTTACTTCACAAACAGAGGAAATAAAAGACCGAAAAAAAGTATACATATAGGCAAAATAACATCTTTGTACCAGAAGGCATCGGCCAGTTTCAAACTGAGTTCAATCAGTGTCAAGACACATGAATACATAGATGTATATGTATTTAATAAGGCAGTGGAGATCCACAATCAGATTGCACCTTTTGTGCAGTCCGACCTTAATCAATATTGTCTGCGAATGACGGCGGAAAGTGCCCTCTGTATTGTGGATGAAAACAGTGTCGGTACGAAAAAGCAGGGATCGTATATATATGAATATACATGTATAGGCCATTTATGTGTGTATAAACGATCCCTGGAAAAGGGCACTTCATACAATGTATATGGAAAAAGATTGTTTTTTTTTTTAAATAGGGTTAGGCATTATGCATGTTTACTTGTTACGCTGAACTATCTTGTCAGGCAACTCCATCTTGTTTACATTATATATTTTCTCAGTTCAATACTCCTACTGCTCTTCTGATACGGAAACACTTTAAAAGGCGACAAACAATCAAGCTAGACCGACGTCAAAGCATTTTTGCAAATAACCAATTAAATATTTACCAAATGATGACATTTACATTTGATTCAAGGGTACAAAACTTTGTGAGAAAGGGTTAAAATACTGTTCTCAATTATTAGAATTTTCCCAATATAGTTATTTAATAAATGAGGTCTAATGGTTCAGGGTTTTAGCGGCAAATAAATGGTGAATTGTACACGCTTTATACAAAAATAAGAAAAAAAAAACAGTCGATTCTCATAATTTTACTGTCTCGTTTTAACCCTTTACCGAAAAATTCCTAGTTTTTACGACCATGAGATAGAAGCCTTTTGAAAACATGTTTTCTAACCTGCTGGAAACAAATTTCAATTTTTGAGTTACGTTTATTTCGTCGCCTGCAAATGCTTTCAATTTGGACCAGTCTAAAGTGTTGCCGTTTGGTAAAGAGTTATTTAAGTTATCCAAAAAAAAAAATAAATTAATCCTTTACCAAGCAATTCCAAGTTGCAACGAACCTGAGGTATGCTGATTTTTGAAAAAAAAAAGTGGGAAAAAAAGGAATAATACTGCTTACCAGTATTTTCTCCTTTTCCACATCGTTTTAAACCTATTTC
This sequence comes from Tridacna crocea, assembly GCA_943736015.1. Classification (NCBI taxonomy): domain Eukaryota; kingdom Metazoa; phylum Mollusca; class Bivalvia; order Cardiida; family Cardiidae; genus Tridacna; species Tridacna crocea. The sequence goes on along the minus strand of OX031060.1, from coordinate 19,255,148 downwards.
ATTGACAAGTTCCATAATAGGCCTTATAACAAAATTTATTTGTCGTCTGCATATGCTCAGTGAATACAGACAAGTCTACAATTTGCACCTTGTATATACCCTTTTCAAATGCATGAATATTCAGTTCCTGTACCGACCAAAATGTTAGAATTTCTAAGGGGAGTAGCCTTGGTTCAGGAAAAACTCATTCTTCAACCACTCCTCATTGTAGTAGATTGTCCCATGCCCGCGGCTGGCCATCTAGAATTACTAAGTCTTTCGGATGAGACGGTTAAACCGAGGTCCTGTTAGACGGTGCTATACTCCGAGCACGTTAAATGACAGCCATAACATTGGATGGGTTTCGTCCTGTATCTGCTCTATCCCCGTAAGAATGCTAGCAGCATTTCGAAGGGGGCGACTATAACTAAACGTAAATTTATTGTCATCTGACAATTTTCAAAATTTAATTAACAAAACTTTATCTCAAACACTACATTTTGTAGTTTGTGTTAGATCCAATAGGCCAAGTCTATAAGTGCCTTGACAGGGGAGGGGCTATTACCAGCAGATCTAAAAAAATACCAGAGAAAAGTGGCCAAGATCTCACGGCGTGTTCTGTGCATTCTAGTTTTAATCTATACTGTCCACAACAGACAACTTCTATTGATTTGTTTTATATGTAGAAAGTGAAGGGCATTTTTGCGTCTTAGAATCGAACTAAAACCTTTATTAAAAGTTAGTTGGTTATATCACGACGACAGCTCTGTTAACCATGTCCTTCCTGGGTGTCCCGGAACTATGCTGACCAGTCAACCATGGCCCGTATTCACCAACCATTCTTGAGGATATTCTTGGTCTTATTCTCCAAAGTTTTCAAAATTTGTAAGTAACACAACTTCTGATCGGCTTAGTACTAAAGTTAGTGTCTTTCTACAAGAATTCCTTGTGCGACCCGGAAGCGCCGCCTATTGGTATCGGTTCCAAGAGACTCTGCATTGAAACCACGGAGCCACATGCGCTTTGACTGTCAATTTAGATCAAGATCAGCCAGCCCAGATTAGGGGAATCGAATCTTGGATATTCCTTGTTCGATGGGGTGATTTTTTTGTGCAGAGAAGAAATATGAAATCGCAATAATTAGATTTTCAATATTGGCTTGAAATTTTAATATGGACATTCAATAGTTTACGTTTAACACTTATTGCGCCATATACAGGTATATAAACTTGACTTGCTTTGACAACTGCTGTAAGCATAATCCATCGAAACTCAGATCTTCGTCATATAAGCTTGACTAAAGAAGAGGGCGGTATAGTTCAAGATCAAACTGCACGCTCTGTGCAGTCTGATCTTGGTCTATACCGCCCGTAAAGATCCCTGTTTTCTCTTTGGTTCTGAAAGGATTTAAGTTGAAGTGTTTTATTTGATGTTTATAAAAGGAACTGTCAATGTAAATTATCTGTATTGTGCTATCACCCCGGATATTCCCTAGTGTTTGAAAGCTCACTTTATCCTACCCTGTACTTCATAACTATTCTAATATCAATTTTTTATCCTGCTAATGATTGAATGGTGTTCAACGCCATTTTCCACATTATTTCAGTTATATCGCGGCGGCCAGTGCTTTTCCATACTTTTCCTGGAGTCTCTTTTACCAGTACTCCGGACAATTTTCTCTCCAAGCCACTGGCTGCTTTCCCGCATAACCATCGTCGTAACAACGGTCAGGTGTGAGAGAGAAATGAATCCTGTCACAATGTCTATCATCAATCCTCGGACAGAAATTGGCCCGGAGCCGGGGATCGAACCCACGCCCCATATTCTCATGTCCTGTACGCTACAGACGCTACAGGGGCTCGGCTTTATCCAGCCTAAATAACTAATATTAAATTTTCAGTTCAGTAGTCAAAACTCAAATATCAAAGGTACTTTTAGGAAACAGTATCCCCTTATCGGACAGTGTAGAGACAAGATCAGACTCCACCTACTGTGCAGTCTAATCTTGATCTACATTGTCCGCTACAGGTCAGTGAGTCGCGCTTAGCAGTCAAAAGAGTTAACCCTTTACCAAACAATCCCTGGTTTTTACTATATACCCTGATATAGGAGCCTTTTGAAAACATTGTGGGAAAAGGAGAAAATGCTGGTAACCAGCATTTTCTCCTTTTCCCACAATGTTTTCTATCCAGCTGGAAACAGATTTCAATTTTTTAGTTATATTTATCTTGTCGTGTGCATGTGCCTTCAATTTGGACCAGTCAAAAATTTTGTCGTTTGGTATAGAGTTGAACTTGTCTGGCTCTTCTTTTTTTTTAAGTCCAATCATCTTCACAAGCCAAGATTACGATCAGTACGTGAGTAGCATTGTGAATCGTCAGCCTTGGCTTGCGAAGATGAAGTCCAATCAAAACAGTACAGTCAGTTTTCACCAACCATTCCTTGTCAATTTATTTTAGGCCTACTTCAATATTTAGCAAGTGACGTTACTTCTCATTGGCTACACCATATAGTTTAGCAATTCAGAAGTTGAGTAACTTTGAACTTTAGAAAAAAATCTTGTGAATCTGATTGGGGATTTTCTCAAGAATGGTTGCTGTATACGGGACCTTTTTCCAGAGAAAACCATCCCACCCGTAAAGTGCCTGGTGATAAGAAACATATAATGTGTCGACTGAAGGAAAAATAACCCACAGTATGCAGTTAACTGATCATTCCGGTATGTTAAAACTTAAAATAATTAAGATGCGACAGAAAATAAAAATAATAATACTCGATGGTTAAAGGGTTTTCTTTCCTTTTGTTTTTATTTATTTTACCCTACGACTATATCTTTCAACCAAAGTATTATAATATAAAAGATAAACAATGCCTAATATCAAGTAATTTGTTTGAAAAAGGTTGCGGGATTGTTTGATAACAGGTCGATATTCTTACTATTCACGAACGACATTACATATGGTAAAAAAAAAATCGGTATCTGAGATTGTTTAGACCAAAGTATACTCCGAGTTCTTAAACTGGACTTTAGAGGATGTACTTTTATAGTTCACATCAGAAGAAGGAATCGGTAGAGAGAGAGAGCTACAGACAGAAAGACTGCCAGACAGGCGGTCGGCGGGATCTGGAGTTTTTGTGAAATGGCATTCACATGAAAACACACTTTGAGCTTTGAAATAATGATAGAACACAGAACCTTTGGACAACGAATTTTCTGCTTCCATCGCTGAGGCACTCAGGACGAGAGAGAGAGAGAGAGAGAGAGAGAGAGAGAGAGAGAGAGAGAGAGAGAGAGAGAGTTGTTAGATCTAGCAAAAGATCCACTCAATTCCTCTTTATACTCTACGTTTAAGATATTTATATATTTTACATTCTATACATACATTCTACTTTCTTAGGTCGATTTGATCAATGCCACGTATTTGAACTATAATAATAGATAATTGATCTGTAATTTAATCCAAATGTAAACATGGATCAGCGGATTAAATAGTACCTTTGTTACGCTTTCCTTCAATTTATATTTTCCGTTTTCCAAAGTCGACTGAAGTTACACCTTGACAAATGGAGTATCTATGGTACCAGGCGACAAAGATTAAGTTCTGTCAAATTGAAGTCGTTTGCAGACAATAAAAAAAACTGATAAATATGACTCAAAAATCAAAATTTGATTTTGGAAGGGTAGAAGACAATGTAGAGATAGGATCATAGGAGAAAATGCTGGTTAAAAAGGTCGTGAAAGAACAGCACTTCTGATGAGAATTGGGCATATGTGTTTTGAATATTTTTTTTTTTCTAAACCGATCAATTAATATTTAAATCTCGCTTGTGTGAAAGAAAGTGAATATATAGATATTTTCAAATCGATTTATAAAAAGAACCGATAATTTTTTGCAACACAATTCCGTATTTTATCGACCTAGGTTATTAAAAACATTTTGGGAAATGGAGAAAATGCTGGTAACCAGCATTTTCTCCATTTTCCTCAATGTTTTTTTTTTTATAAGATAAGCCATTCACGAAATTTAAAAATGTCGTCTGTCAATGCTTTGAATTTGGAGAAATTGGAAAAAATATTCGTGTTGTTAAAAGGCAATCCTTTCTGCAGTGACAAATAATGCTCCCTTAACCATATGTCAGACGAGTCCATTTTTTAGTACCTGAGAAAGGAGTCTTTTGAAAACATTGGGAAAAAGAGAAAATGCTGGTGGCCAGCATTTTCTCGCAATATCTTCATCCCAAAAAAGAATTAATCCGACATTATGAGATTCGTCTCCTTTGTCGTCTGCAGACACTTTCAGTTTCGACAGGTTTAATTTTCATTTGGTAATGTAATCGTGTGAAAGCATTTTGCATGCCAAGATCGGTCTCCTCGCCAAATATTACAGTTTGTCAAAGAGTATTTTATGTACGTTATCTTTGTATCGTTTTTCCACATTGTGCCGCTAATTATGTTTTTTTTTTAATTACATACCAATTGTCGGAATTTCACCATGCATTGCAACTTGAAAAATGCTAATTAAAGTAGCTTGCAAGACACGAAAAGAGGCACTCAGACATTTGCGTAAAGTGTCGTCTCAGATCAGCCTGTGTACTCCGCTCATGTCAATCCGAAACGACACTTTCCGTTTTTATGAAATTTTCTGATTTGCACAAGTCTACTGTAGCACAAAATCCGATGAAGTCGTAAAGTGCTGTCTCGGATCAGCCTGTGCGGACTGCGCAGGCTGATCCGAGAGGACACTTTAGGCAAATGTCCGAATGCCCCTTTTTCGGGTGGTTTGAATTGAGTTTTGTTATCAACTTTTATTTTCAACTTTTTTCGTTGTGTTGCGTAGTTTTATAGCGACAAATTCCACCATTTAAACAACACTTTACTCGTTGTCTAAAATTCATTTAAAAGTTTGTCAAGTCTTTTGAATGTTTGTTTTCATTGTGAACGTTAGATCAATCAACCACTACCAAATTGAAAAGCAATAATATGGTAAGTAGTGGAACTTTTCAGCCAATTAGAGGACAAAGCCGTCTTCTAACCAAATTATAAAAAAAAAAAATAAGAAAATTCTAAAAATTCTCTTAAGATCAGTGTCCTTGCACAGTGTAACCTGCATGTGTACGCTTGAATGGGAGACAATCCCCCTTCACCCCCCCCCCCCCCCAAAAAAAAAGAGTTATAAAGGGAGACAACTTTGACAACTTTACTAAGTTACATTTTAATCTGAGCGAAGTTATCTTTCATCCCGGCTACATCATGAAAGCACTGGTTTTTAGTTGGGTTTTCTTTTTTTTTTCGATCAAAACAGGGTAGAAATTAAGATATAACGAAGCTCCTTCAACAAATTACCCAACACTAGTCCCCATGGTGTTATGTGTCTCTGATGTCTCTGTTGAAGCTTATGACATTTTTTTTTTTATATATTCCTTATTTCATGTAAATTTCATTAGAACGAAAAGACAACTTTAAATTTAACATCTTTTTACCGCCACTGAAATTATTTTTAGACAAAATCGAAAGTTAACTCAATGGCTTCTCTTTTTTCAGCTCTTTTCCAGAGGACAAATCTGAGCAGTCTGTCTAAATTGTAAGCATAAATTTGCAGCCGACACATCTGTTGTGTCCCAAACGGGATTTGTTTTTAAAATAAAAGGGAGAAAAAGCTTATTATCAGCTCTTCGTTCCCTCCCAATAAATTTTTCTTTCTCTGGTTCGTTAAGATGCTGAATTCTTCGATAAAAAGGTAAGATAGCATTTAACCCATTACCACACATTCCCTACTTTTGACGACACTGAGAAAGAAGCCTTTGAAAAACATTGTGGGAAAAGGAGAAAATGCTGGTAACCAGCATTTTCTCCTTTTCCCATAATGTTTTCTACCCTTCACAAAACAAATTTCGAATTTGCAGTCACCCTTATTTTGTCGTCTGCAAATGCTTTGGATTTGGACAAATCTAAAATTTGGTCGTTTGGTAATGAGTTTTAAAAGTGTGCAAAGACCATCACCTGACAAACATGGACTTACCCAATCCAGCAAGGTGGATTTCTCTAGTTTCACTATTAATGATATCATTTTTTTGTCGTGTTCCGTTAAATCGTCTTTTTGGAATCACAGAGAAGTCGGTATTTCTTGTTATTCTCTGCACAGTTCATCCTTAATCTGCTAAACCATGACTCATTGACCTTTTGCGGACAGTATAGATCAAGATCAGACTGCACAGAACTTGCAGTCTGATCTTGAATCTACACTGTCCGATGAAATATATTTCTCCAAAAATAACTTTGAAGTACTGTCACCATCGGCTTAACCCTTTACCAGACAATGACGACTTTTAACGACCCTGAGGAAAAAGCCTTTTAAAAAACATTGTGGGAAAGCTGTAACCAGCATTTTCTCCTTTTCCCACAATGTTTTCTACCCTATCAAAGCAAAATTGCACCATTTGAGCCACACTGAAATTGTCGTCTGCAAATGCTTTCAATTTGGATAGGTTTAAAATTTTGTCGTCTGGTAAAGGGTTAAAAGAAATACTCGATGATATCTATAACACGATCACTTTTGGCTAGTCCACTTATAGTCCTCTCTAGTTAGCACTGACTCTTCACTGCACCACAGAATTTTAAACTTGTCCTAATTATTGAGAACATTGCAGAATATCGAATGATAAAATTTCTTTTAAAAAGGTAGAAAAAATCGTGATGAAAAAGAGAAATGCTTGCAATCATCAAAATGTTTTCCCTTTTTTCCGCAACATTTTCTACCCTTTCACAGGTAAACCAGTCCATATTTCGACTAAAATTCAGTTTGTTGTCTGCTTAATTATTTTTCTGAATACCGAAGGGGTTGATTTTGTTTCGTCTGGGAAAAGAAGCAGGCGGACTACATGTCGCACGCTACTGTGGTATCCATATCAGCCACTGCTGACCATATTTTCATTATTTTCAAAAAAATTCCTTTATGACACTGTTGTAAACACCGAACCTGTTTTATTCCAGCTTTCTAAATAACTTTATTTAGTTCATTAAATACTTGTATGTTTTACTTTTGAAAATCTGATAAACTGACCACGTAATGATCATGTATTGTTTATAAACGAGAAAGTGAACTTGGTGACATGTAATTTAAACTAAACGATATTACGGACTTCTGGTTTTGGGGAACACGAAAAAGTGTGTCCTTTAGAATTAAATTCTAAATGTTTAATTAATCCTTTCCCAAACAAGCCCTGGTTTTTACGTGTTTGCAGTAAAGGTCTTTTGAAAACACTGTGGGAAAAGGAGAAATTGCTCGTAACGACTTGTAATTTAAACTATACCATATTACGGACTTCTGGTTTTGAGGAACACGAAAAAGTGTGTCTTTTAGAATGAAACAAGCCCTGGTTTTTACGTGTCAGCAGTAAAAGTATTTTGAAAACACTGTGGGAAAAGGAGAAATTGCTCGTAACGAGCAATTTCTCCTTTTCCCTCAGTGTTTTCTACCCTTTTTGAGAAATTTCTGGCATTTTCTCCAAATCTAAAATTGTTGTCTGCAAACCCTTTCGGTTTGGAAGGGTCCAAAATTTGTTGTTCAGGAAAGGGTTAAATAAAATGAAATATGTTGCCTTTATTTGTTTGTAAGATCGGTTAAATATTCCCATGAGCGACCCAGAGCTTGAAATCGTGGTATTTTGGTTTGATTCTTAACCTTTTACCAGATCAAAAAAATTAAGCCTTGTCAAAATTGAAAGCACTGGCAGACGACAATATCAATGTGGCTCAAACAGTGCAATCATTTTTTGATGTAGTAGGAAACATTTTGGGAAAAGGAGAAAATGCTGGTTACCAGTTTTCTCCTTTTCCCAAAATGTTTTCAAAAGGCTTCTTTCCCAGTGTCGTTTTCAAAGGGGTATAATACATTGTGGTAAAAGGAGAAAATGCTGGTTACCAGTATTTTCTCCTTTTACCACAATGTTTTCAAAAGTCATTTTTCCCATGGTCGTGATTATAGATTAAAAGATTAATTAACTCTTTATCACGCCATTCCGACTTTTAACGACCCTGTGAAAGAAAGATTTTGAAAACATTGTAGGGAAAGGAGAAAATGCTGGTAACCAGCATTTTCTCCTTTTCCTACAATGTTTTCTACCCTTCCCAAATCAAATTTTAATTTTCTAGTCACATTTTATTTCGCCATCCACAAATGCTTTTAATTATGACTAGTCCGAAATTTTGTCGTTTAGTAAAGAGTTAAGCTCTGTTAACCCTTTCCCAAACAAGCCCTGGTTTTTACGTGTCTGCAGTAAAAGTCTTTTGAAAACAAAGTGGGAAAAGGAGAAATTGCTCGTACCGAGCAATTTCTCCTTTTCCCACAGTGTTTTCAACCCTCTTTGAGAACTATCTGCCATTTTCTTAAAATCTAAAATTGTCGTCTGCAAACTCTTTCAGTTTGGAAGAGTCCAAAATTTGTCGTTTGGGAAAAAGTCATTTTTTTTTCCAAAGATAGATGATAGCCGTTTCGACAGGGCACATTTCCTCCCTTTCTAATGAGCATTGTTTTGAAGACGGATTTGTGGAAAACTAGAGCTATCACTTTAAACGTGATTATACCCCCCCACCAGCTCCTTGTCACAAAAACAGCTCTTTGTTACAGAATGCAGAATGGTTTAGTACAAAAGTAAGAGTTGAAAAAAGTTGAAGGGGAAACAATTACTTAACAAGTTCAAGGGGAGATAATTCGGCAACAAATTATAGCAAAGTCATGAAAGTAATACATCCCTTCATAAAATGTACAGAAACATTATGTATAAAATTGAGTTCGGTATAATGCAAAACTTTATGAGTAATGCTCTGGACAACAACAATGCAGGAAACCTTACAAGCTTAACCCTTTCCCAAACAAGCCCTGGTTTTCACGTGTCTGCAGTACAAGTCTTTTGAAAACACCGTGGGAGAAGGAGAAAATGCTCGTAAAGAGCAATTTCTCCTTTTCCCACAGTGTTTTTTACCCTCTAAGAGAACTTTTTACCATTTTAATCAAATTTAAAATTGTTGTCTGCAAACTCTTTCAGACTGGAAGAGTCTAAAATTTGTCGTTTGGGAAAGGGTTAAGGGGAGATAATTCGGCAACAAATGGTAGCAAGGTCGAAAAAATTGCAAATGCACAATTTCATATATACCCAAATATCATATGTAAATTTTTATTGCAGTACTTGAAAAACTGTAGGAAAAAAGCTCCGGACAAAATTGTGTCTATAGACAGACGGACGGACGGATAGCCATGGCGATTCCAGTATACCCCCTCCACTTCGTTGTGTGGGGTTATAATAAAGCCATTGGTTTGGGATGAATGCTGTGTGTAGTGCTGGTGGTGCTGGTAACAGAAACTGCAGAAACATGTGCTGGCTGTGCAATATAACAGAAATAATTTTGGAAATATCCTTCGGTGAAAAAAATGGTAGTACAGAAAATTTATAACCTTTATTTATTGTGAGGCTCAATTGTGTTGAACTACGTATATAGTCAGTCGTTTAGATGTTTGTGAACACAGGGTTAACATGTCTATATAATGTTGTTTTATTGGAGGCCAGGTGGCTGAGTGCCTAAAATGACAAACAGAAACACGGGGACCCCAGATTCGATCCTCAAAGTTCTGGATTTTCTGTGGGAATGTCATAAGGCGTCTGCGTACTGATGTTCGTTTTTTATCGTAGAAATCCGAAATCAAAGGTTAAAAGGCATTCGGCAAATGTCAGTTGCCCGTATACCCATTCGACATACCTCGGGTGATGGGAGCCATCAAGGCACGGAATCGGCCGAGTTGTGACGAGTGCCCGTATACCAAGTCGATCGAACTGAATTACGGAATCGGCCGAACTGTGACGAAATATTGAAGACGTTGTCATAGAAATGACGTCACCTAGTCGCACGGCTACAGCTTGCGGTCTGGCAGGCAGACAGAAGAGCCCACGAAAGATGTTTCTAGATGTACGATGATACACTTACGAAAATTTTCAAGAGTTATCAGGCACAGCAAAATGTCAAGGGATCATTACGACCAATCTTTTAACCCAAGTTTAGATAAGGAGTAAGTTGTCTATGCTCTTTGTTTGTTTTTCTGTATTTTAATTCCTTCCTTCCTTGATTCCTTCTTCATTCGTTCGTAATCACTGTTTTATTTAATAATATCCGTTGAAAATGTTTCGATTTTTTTTTTCGATACCGCGGCCGTTTATCATTTAACGTGCAACTCCCTCCCCCATCCCTCCCTCCCCCACGGCGACAAAAAAAATCGCTGTTTATCTCTGTTTTTTTCTGCCTACATGACTTTTATTCATAAGATATCTTTGTGTGATGAATCTGAAGGACGCTTATTTTGTCAGCGTAACTAAATATTTTCATCCCCGCCGAAGCGATATAGTTTTAAGTTGTCCATCCGTCCGTCCTTGCGTCTGTCCGCCCCGTTCAGTATCTCCAATACCAATGGATGGAATTTCGTGAAACTTTATATATGTTCACAATAACCCATACTGCCGAGACACTTTTTTTTTTTAAATTCTGTTGTAAAAATCAGACTTGCCTATTTGTAAATGGTCCGCCTCCGAGGGTCACAAAAACTGCTAGTCGTCTTTTCTACAGGCAGATGCCGCATAACAACAAAACACAAGGTACAAAAAGACGTCTTTATATACAGCTTGGCTTCTCAGTCTGGTCTAAGGCTACCTTTATGACGCGGGATTCTCCGGTCCTCATTATGCACATGCGGTACAGGCTAAAGTCAGACCAGTAAAATTACCACATACTTCCCCACTTTGAAAAGCCCCATCTTATATAGGGTCTGTTAACCCTTTCCCAAACAAGCCCTGGTTTCAACGTGTCTGCAGTACAACTCTTTTGAAAACACTGTGGGAAAAGGAGAAATTGCTCGTAACGAGCAATTTCTCCTTTTGCCACAGTGTTTTAGACCCTTTAGGAGAACTTTCTACCATATTCATCAAATTTAAAATTGTTGTCTGCAAATCTGTCAGTTTGGAAGAGTGTAAAATTTGTCGTTTGGGAAACGGTTAATGCAGCACCCTTTACGCAACTGTAAAGAAGCCCAAGTCTAAAACTGCGGCTTGTCTAGGTGGACTTGGCCTGTATCTCTACATACACGGCCATCAAGATCTAGTCTAATACCTTACTGATACTAGTTGAAAGGACCACTGACACAGGCATCACCTTCAGTCTGGCAAATTGGGTCAGCAACTTCCCCTTTAAAGGTGGAAGTATTCATTCTAATTCCATTTCCAGGTATCAGAGCAAATCTTGTCCCACCAGAAATATTTTTTAGACCGACTGTCTTCCAGAAATTCCTTTGGCTGGAAAGGGTGCTTTTCCCTGAAAAAACCAAAATCAAAGTTGGGAAAAGTCTCCATGAATTCACTAGCCATGCAGTAAAAGCCAGTTTTGTGTCAATGGATCCTCTGATATGGCAAACAGCGGCTCATATGGCTTGAAGGCACTTGCTATTTAGACACCTTTTTGCCTATTGAGCCCCCCTTTTCTTCTCTATGGTGGACTACCAATAAGAGACCTGCAACTCTCATTCTAAGGGTCCTCTCCCAAACCTTCTATAAACAGAAGTATCAGTAGTCTCTGAGCAGAGAAGTCCATGCATATCTCGCTTATATCTGCTATTGCACTGTTGTGAATCTTTTTCTCAAATATGACCCATTTTTCTGGCGTAATTACTCATAAGACCCACTTTGTTTGGATGTCTACTAACTACTGACCTCTGTTTGGGCTATCTACCAAAAGGCAGCTTAATAGCTACTTCCACTAATAATACCAACAATCTTCTTTCACCTCATAAATCCATTTCCCTGACTGGCATTCAAGCTGGGAGTGAGAGACAGTTACATACATTTATTTGATCCATCCTTCTTCTAACTGGGCAAGGATCTGACGGAGGTAAATTCTGCACTTTTATGCTCATTATGTCAATTTCCACATTTCTTATTGTCGGGATGACCAACTTGACTCCAATCACATTCTTTATTTTCTGGGTCTGAAGCACTTGTTTCAGTGTTTTTGGATAACTTTTCCACAGCATATAGTCTGACATAATGTAGACATCCCTGCAGATCCAAAAGTACTTCTCCAGCATCAAATTAAATGTCACTTCTCCATCTTGTGGTTCTTTTTTATGGAATAACCATTTCTGCAGGTATTTGAATTTTTTCCCTTCTATCTGTAGACCACTGAGTGTCTTTCAGGTACCATTTCTAATTTCTTTCTCATGGGATATGTTCTGTACGACTTCCGTTCCCATTATATGTTCCCAGTCCTGGCATGCATTAATGTCTTTATTGTAGTCTCCACATAGGAGCTGTTTAGTTAGATGCTCTCAAATACCTGTAAGAGCTAATAATTCACGCCCCAAATAGTAATTTATGCGTACCTTGTCTATTTTTAAAACAATCTAGCTTTTGAATGTAAATGAAAACCAAAATTATGCGTGATAAAAATCACCTTTTCTTATTAATTGTTGACATGGATAATCAACAGCTAGATGTATCAATTGGCTGTAATTTTCAATTATCTGCTTTTTGTACTAAGTCAGAAAATTGTTCACTTCCCCTTTAACAGACAGGAAAAGTGAAGCAGTTCCCCTTTAACACTTCCTCTATTAGAGATGGAAGAGGTAAGCAATCTCCCTTTTGAAAGTGGTAAGCTGTAAACTATTCTTTAAAATTATGTTTCCACTAAAAAGCCGGAAACTAGTTATTTTCACTTTTGGTTAGTCGAAAATGAAATTGAAACAACTGGGTTATAATTATAATTTTCACTTTCAGTTAGTCGAAAATAATGAACACCCTCAACCAGCAACAGTCAATTGACTCCACAACAGTTTGGGCCAATACTGCAATTCCAAATGTTGAACTGAGGCAATGAAAAGAGCAAAATTTTAAGTTGCTAGTGCCCTAATGTTTTCAACTGTTGGTCAGGGAGGTAACCCTAAAAAACAATTTACAAAAAAAAAACCCAAAATATCGCGCTAACTGTTTTTTACTAGCAGTCAAAATACAGAAAAAACGATGTTCGAATTCAAATATACAATAAATAATGCAATAAATGGACATAGGTAATCAGTGAAAACAGCATTCAAATTCAGCGGGAAACCCCACCCACTTGACAAATGGACGCCTCCTCAATACAACAAAAGAAAGTACAAAATATAGAAATGCAAACAATTCTCCGCAAATGCGATCCGAATTGCTCGCAGCGCCACTGTTGTAGAATCAGACTTGCCTATTTGTAACTGGTCCGCCTCCGAGGGTCGCAAAAACTGGTAGTCGTCTTTTCTACAGGCAGATGCCGCATAACAAATACAAGGTAGAAAAACACGAACGACAACTCTGCTCGGAGATTGCACCTTTACAGCCAATCTCCGAGCAGAGTTGTCGTTCGTTACCTCACATACATCTCTGCGATGGGCTCAATGACAAGAATCTTATCAAACCGAGGAAAAGATGTTTTGTTACTGTTTAACTGTTTCATATATATAATTGTAAGTTAGACAAAGGAAATATGATTCTGGATACATGATAGGTGCTTTCAAACTGATGAATTTACCTGTATAAAATAGAACTGTTTTTTTTAAGCCTCTTCACTTTTCAGAATCTTACGCCGATTTTAACAAAAATGGCTGCGCCCATGAATGATGACAACTGATTTGACACACCGCTGGATCTAAGTTTTTACGATTAAAAATCAAGTTATCGTCCTTTAAAGATATTTAGGCTTATCAGAAAATCCCTCTTTTGTTCATTTCCTATCACGAAGTCTGACTGGTCCCGTGCTGTTTGAACAGCACACGAAACAATCTTCCGGTCACCGGCGTTTCTGTAGCCATTTTGAGTTATAGTCATGTGACAAAAATATGACGTAATGACGGACTACTTTCTTAGCCCACTACAGAGGTGAATGTAATGATCCGGAGTGCAAGAGAGTGCTTTACAGCTTGGCTTCTCGATCTTGTCTGAAGCTACCTTTTCACACGGGATTCTCCAGCGCTCATTATGCACATGCGGGACTGGCTAAAGTCCAATCAGTAAAAGTGCCACAAGTCGATGCAAAATTGGCGACTGGGAGCGATTTTAAGTTACATTTAAGTAGACTTTTGATGTTTGTCCCAAGTCTTGTCTTGAAAACTATACAGAGTTCTTACATTGAACTTGTCACGTCAATCAACCACCATTAGGAAATGCAGCAAAAAAAAAAAGTTTCACCCAGATTGACCACTGCAAACACCACATTTATATACCCCTGTTTTTTGTAATAAGGTGTCATGGAAAAAGGAGGCCTCATGTTATATTTCATTCCATTTCTTGCGAACGCAACTCCTCCCTCATTTCTTGACGGAATGAATAGAATTTTTCACAGAATGTTTCTCGTCATGTGACCTAACTCATATTGCCAAGGTTTTGGGATTTGTAGCTGCATCATGGAATAAGTAGGCTTAATCTTATATTTCATTTTTCACCAATATCTCTGTAATTATTGGACATCTCTCAACAGATTTGGATGAGATTTTCACAGATTATGTGACCTGGCGCATGTTGTCAGGGTTTTGCAATTTATCAATGTATCATGAAAAAAGGAGCTTCATGTCAAATTTAATGTATCTCCAACTTATGGACATAGTTTCATGAAACTTCATAGTTTTATTGGTTGATCAAAGCCAGTGACCAATGAGTCCATTGTGCATCCGTCTCTTCATCCAAGAGTCTGTTCGTAAACCATTTAGATCACAAGTAACACCGTATATCCATTCAGCTACCCAGGCATGTGCTATAAATTTCAAGATTTTAGTCTCTAGATAGCTGCTTGAAATGGCAGCAGTGTGGCGGCGTATATTGTGAGAGGGATATCTTCTAAAGTCCTTTACAAAAATTGATGGAATTTCAAGCATGCCTTCCATAGGATAGTCCGTTGATACATTTTTTTTTTCATATATATGTAATGACATGTCATGGAAAAAGGGTTTTTTATGTATATTTTCTTTATTTGTTTCCATTTCATGAAATGCCAAGTTCTGCAAAAACGGTACTTTAGGTATAATCCTGTTATGGACCTCTTATATATATATTTTTTTTTTATGTAATGAAATGCTGTGCCATGGAACAAGGGAGCTTAATGTATGATTTCATCATGGACCAATAACAAATAGGCCACATTTACATGCAAAACACTCTACCTCTAATATATTTGTATCAAAAAAGGTCTTTTTCGGCGGGGGATATCATTTCAATGAAATTGCTTTCCCAAATGACAAATTTTAGACTGTCCCAAACTGAAAGTATTTGCAGATGACAAATTTGATGAGAATGGCAGAAAGTTTTCCGATAGCAGTGATCTGCCGAGGTTTTGAAGATGCTGTCCCCTTTGACTGAAAAAAATGGGGACATTTTCAAAAAACTGGGGACATTTTCACACCATTTCCTCTTA
Organism: Tridacna crocea; assembly: GCA_943736015.1. Classification (NCBI taxonomy): domain Eukaryota; kingdom Metazoa; phylum Mollusca; class Bivalvia; order Cardiida; family Cardiidae; genus Tridacna; species Tridacna crocea. The sequence goes on along the minus strand of OX031060.1, from coordinate 19,239,703 downwards.
AAAACTCTTCGGTTTTTTTAGATCAGACATTTTATTGTACTTGTTGTCAACATTAGAGGACAACTGGGTGGGGGGGAGGGTGCGGGGGCTATTTACTTTCAGAGGTGATCGGGCATTCGTTATGATTTTGGTTATTGTCATTGTCAACACTGGCGGAGGACTGGGTTGGGGTCTTTTCACTTTCAGAGGCGATCGGGCCTTCCTTTTGATTTTGGATTAATTCATTACTATCTAGATCAGTGTCAGATTGTGTTTTATTTGACTCCACATCGCATTGTGTTGTCAGTTTCTTCGTAGGAGCAGTGAAATATGATTGAATGTCCCTCATGGACAATCTTTTCCGCTTTGTGTCTCTGTCGGCCATGGTTACTGTTGTTGCGAGCTATTTCGTCAAAAACAGTTTGATTGGTAGCTAGCTACATGGTAGCGTGTGTGCAGCCAATCACAATCGCCGAAACAAACTATGGTATAGAGGAAGTAATGGGCTTTCCTCTGACGCAATCGTTGGTGATTTAGTTTGGTTTGACCCGCAAATTGAACTTTCTGTTTACCTACTTTCGCTTTGAAAAGGTTGGTTCTTTCGGTTTTGAAACTGGACACAGCCGATTTTGTGTTGCGTCATTGGCGCACCTGTTGGAATTTTCATGCGCACTAGATGATTTTACTGCGTCCAGGGCGCAAAAACGCAGCCTCGGCAGATCACTGCGATAGGCTAGAAAACACTGTGGGAAAAGGAGAAATTGCTCGTTACGAGCAATTTCTCCTTTTCCAACAGTGTTTTCTAAAGACTGGTACTGCAGACATGTAATAACCGTGGCTTGTTCGGGAAAGCGTTAAACATTATTTTTATCAGCTAAAGTCTAAAAGACTCATCCTGTTTGCTGATTTATTTCTTCTCAGCCAATAAGACAGCAAGTCTTGGAATTTAGATACAATGGTTGATCACCTGAATATGACCCATAATAGATCTTCATGTCAAATGAAGATATACATGAGCCATGTTATGATGTTTAAAGGTCGCCCTTCAGATTTTGAGACGAAAATTTTACAAAAATGCAAAAAGATCATTCTTATACTCCCAAAGCCTTTTAATTTTCATTCATAAAACCCCAGCAGTCGAAAACCATCCGACAACACGAGAAATTAGAGATTTACGACGGCCCAAGTTGACACCAACGGGAGACACGTTCTATTTTTAGATGTTCAATTCGCTCATTTACATACAGGAATACGCAGACGAAGTTTCAAACATAGCGTCGGAAGAAGACGTTATGGAAAATAATTATTTTATGTTTGTTATGTAATGGAATTTAAGCGTTATGAGTCACGTGCCAGTCACTTGACATTCCTACAATGCTTTATTTATTTTTGGCGCGAAATCTAAAAATATCTCAAGAGGCTACGTAGCCTTTTAAGGGAATACCATCAAAAAATTATTTTTTTGCAATTTTATGAATCTTAATTACTGATGATATGTATTATTTTTCATATGAATTTCAGTGATATATATATTTGTTAGTCTGATGAGATGTAAAAATTCTAAATACCTACCTTTAATTGTTTGATACTTTTGAATAAAAAAGTATATAAAAAATCGACCCAGGTCAGCCTGCGATGATTGTTATATACTAGGACGAAAAAGAAACGCATGGTAAGCTTTCAAGGTAGTTTAGAGGCGTATAACTTGATTGAGAATTCTAAATTATGATTTTATGTTTACTATTTATCAGTTTTGAATATTTTGACGAAATTTCATTTCAGTGTGGCCAACAGGCTTTTGCCGATATTTGGACCAGACTGAATTTCATCCATTTAGGCCAAGCAATATTATTTTATTTGCTTAGTTTAGGTACCCTGCGTTTCTTTTTCCGTCCTAGAATATTTTGTAGTCCCCCCCCCCTTTCCCTCAACTAAGGAAGAGACAGTTACGTCCTTGATTTAGGTAAAAATATCAATCGCCCAGCCCCACCCCCCTTTCGACCCTATCTCTCTCCCACATTTCGCCATTAAGGGAATATTATTTTGGGATTGAGATCTGTTATGCTGCATACGATGTACCAATAAGAACTAGACTGTACTAATGGTCACCACATCCTTAAACAGTTACTCAACATGACTTCATATTCCCTATGGCTCTATCTATTGATAATTAAATCTATTATCTTAATCTATTATCTTATGTTCTTAACTCACCACGAACTCATCCCATATTTACACCTTTACCACACGATCCTGTTTCAAAGATCCAGAATACAAAGACTTTTGAAAACATTGTGGTAAAAGGAGAAAATGCTGGTAACCAGCATTTTCTCCTTTTCTCTGAATGTTTCTTACCCGTTCCAATTTTTGAGTCACCATTATTTTTCTTTTGTACGGAATCCTGATGGGGCCACCAAAGTCCTCGCTTGTCTCAACATGCTATAATTTAAGTTTTTCACATGCTTGCATGTCACTTAACTCAAACATACATGCAAGAAAGTGGGAAAATTTCAAAACCTTACATGTAGAGACATGCCAGTTTTTGGTTTCCGTACTTCTCAGAGCGTTTTTCTAGTTTAAACTTTGGTCGTTTGGGAGAGAGTTAAACCATAAGCAGTTCTCCATGATTTTACTAACATTTTGCAAAGAAAATCAAAGCACTGAAAGCCCTGATGTCTAGGGGCAAGTGGAAAGTGCATATTATTTCATGATCTCCGGTAGGATATCGAGAAATAACAGTGAAAATATTTATCGATCTTACACTGGTACCACCAGTGAAAATACCGATTTTCACGTTCTTGTTGCCTAGGTAAATTGCGCGTGCCTCACAACCAGATGGGAAATATGACGTCATATGCCTTACATTTCTCGCGCTTGACGTAATATTTAAATGCGTTGCTATGCGAGAGGGGTACGCCACGGGGAATAACGGAAAAGAACCGTACTGGATTTTGATAAAGCTCCTCCCAGAAAGGGTTAAAAGCATGAAATAAATAGATTTTTTTTTCGGTGAAAGATCGAAATTTATTTCATCTCGTGGACACCATCGGTAATATTTTCACTCGTGGCTGCGTACTCGTGTATTACCGATGGTGTCCACTCGATGAAATAAATTTCGATCTTTCACCGAAAAAAACAAATATCTATATATTCGTAAAGCGAATTGCATTCAGTCATGAAATGTCCAGTTAAATATAGTAAAAGAGAAAAAGTATAGACGCCAATGCTCGGCTGCAGTTGCATTAAGTGAAATTCATCACGCCAAAATAACTGCGTTAATCTTTTTTTTTGCTTTGAATATATTTATTTGGCATTTTCTCAGTAAATGTAGACATCGATCCCCTATTTCAATTTCCATTTTAAATCACGGATGAATAACTCGCACGGTGTAAGGCGGTTTTGAGGGGTAACGTCATTTGCAGCACCAGCAAGCATTACTAAGGGTTGGCGCCGTTGGTCCCTAGCTGAAAATGTCTATAGCCAGATTCTACAGCGAACTATCGGTTAGTTATTCTTTTTTTCGGCGTGCGTGACAGACCATGCTTGCTTCTGGCCTACCTTTTGGTACTGATATACCCGAATGAGCAAACATTTATTTGTGACTGATTAAAAAAATGTTGACATGTGTGTTCTACGGGTCCCTCCAGACCTGTTTACTAGCAAGTTTTTGACACCAACATGCGAGCGTTGCTAACGATAATATTTTTCAAGCGTTACCCTACAACCCAATACTGCATGTCTATATGTCATAAAACACATAAATTGTAGCGGCAACTGCGATTTTGATTAAAATCTAATTTTAAGAAAATATATCTAGGTTAAAATTCAATTTTCCAACAACAGGAATGCAAAATCTGATGAAAATAAACAATTGGCGTTGGAGTTACCTTTCCTTATTTTTCTTCATATTGTAGCACGAAAGGGTTTCAATATTCGTTTTCCAGGAGGCTTCCTTACACTGGCTAGGCTTGCTTTGAAAATATTTCTCATTTGTAATTCTTATTGATATACCGATTTTAAGTTAACCCCTAGGCTCCTAAGTGCGACTCACTGACCCTTTGCGGACAGTGTAGATCAAGATCAGATTGCACAGAACGTGCAGTCTGATCTTTGATCTGCACTATCCGATAAGGAGATATTATTTCAACGAAATTGCTTGTTCTTATTGATGTATTGATTTTAACTCCTAGACTGCTAAGCGCGACTCACTGGCCTTTTGCGGACAGTGTAGATCAAGATCAGACTGCACAATACGTGCAGTCTGATCTTTGATCTACACTGTCCAATATTATTCTCCAAAATATAACTTTGAAATGACAATCACAAGTTTAAAAAATTATTTTATTCATTTAGAAGGATCAGGGTTAAATAATGGCAAAAAAAAATCTAAAAAAAAATGTGTTTTAATATCCCCGAGGAAGAAGACTTTTGGAAATATCCTGGGAAATGGAGAAATGATGATGACCAGCCCTTTGTGTTATTTTCCTATCATATACAGAAACCATCTTTTGAGCTGGATTTTTTTTTTCTTGGTAATTTGCAAATGTTTTAGATTTCGGATGCAAAATTGTTTAGTCTTGTAAAGAGTTAAAAGAAAAAGGGTGGAACAGAGATGAAAGGTTTGCACAAACATAAAACACACTGTGACCAGATTACGTTACCGGAGATCAAAAGGTTAGATGCATTAAATGTCGTTATTTATTATGCCAAGGCATTTTGCAGCAGAGAACTGTAAAATAACGATAACTAAAGATTGATTGATTTTTGTGGCAATTGCTTGCCCATTTGGGTGACGCCCTGCTTGATGGCTGTTAGGTACTATGGTGGAGGGGGGGGGGGGGGGAGTGAAAGGGGGTGTTAGTGCAGATATAGGACGAAACCTATCCTAAGTTACCCCTGGTTCTTGAACAAGAAAAACAAATGAACATAAAACTAGTCGTCAGTAGGGCATCTTTTGGGAAAAAAAGGATATCATCGTGACGCAGATAGCACACAATACTATTGCATTACCGGAATGCACAGAGTAAATACAAATACGCCTGTAGCATACTGCACTTATCTTTCTAAAACAATGAATACGGATATAGATAACCTTTTAAACCCTTTGCCAAACGGCGACATTTTCGACTGGTCCAAATTGAAAACATTTGCAGACGACAAGTTAGATGTTGCACAAATGGTAGGATTTGTACCAGAAAGGAAGGAAACATTGGGGCAAAAGGAGAAAATACTGGTTACCAGCATTTTCTTCTTTTTCTCCTTTCTCTTCTCTTTTCGCTTTTTCCACATTATATTTTAACATGTATTCATTTATTAATCATTATCCAGCTAAATAACTAAACTGAAATTTTCAATTCCATATTAATAACCCAAATATTGCTATTGCAAAATTATGATTTTGGGGAACAGACTCCCCTTATCGGACAGTGTAGACAAGATCAGACTGCACGTTTGATCTACATGGTCCGCAAAAGGTCAGCAAATCGCGCTTAGCAGCCGAAGGTTTACCCTTTACGATCTTTGATCATCCAAACTTGATATCGACGTATTTTCATAATCGTCTGTACTGAGTTAAATTACAGCACTGCTTCAGGTGAAAAAAGGGGAGTCAATAAATCTCTACAATGAATTATACCAACCAATTCGTCACATTTTTCTCTTTACCAAACGACAAAATTTTAGACCTGTCCAAATTGAAAGCATTAGCAGACGGCAAAATAACTATGACTCGAAAACTGAAACTTGAGTTCAGAAGAGTAGAAAGCATTGTGGGAAAAGGAGAAAATGCTGGTTACCAGCAATTTCTCCCTTTCCCACAATGTTTTCAGAAGATCTCTTCCTCAGGGTCCTTAAAAAAATTCGGTCGGTGTGTGGTTAGGAGTTAACCCTTTACTCCATAGATACTCATTTCTACGCATTGCTTGTAGGAGCCTTTGGAAAACATTGTGGCAAAAGGTGAAATTGCTCGTGACGAGCAATTTCACCTTTTGCCACAATGTTTTCTATGCTATCAAAAGGTGTCATAATACACATAAGAAACAGCTTCATCCTTGCTGTTATTTAGGTTCAATTAGAGATACCATAAAAATGCCTTATGGGGTAAAGGGTTAATAGATCCTTTAAATCCCTTTTGTTTAACAAGTAACTGAATTTATAATCGTCTTTTGACAGATAGACACAGATAGACAGATATTTCACTCATTACCAAACGACACAATTTCAGGCCTGTCCAAATCGAAAGCATTTACAGGCGACAAAATAAAAAGTGACTAAAAATTTGAATTTTGTTTTGTGAAGGGTAGAAAACATTGTGGGAAAAGGAGAAAATGCTGGTTACCAGCATTTTCTCCTTTTCCAACAATGTTTTCTAAAGGCTTCTTTCTCAGGGGCGTCAAAAGTAGGGATTGTGTGGTAATGGGTTAAAGATAGCAAAAAGTTTCGACTCATGACAGCCAGCGCAAATTACACAGGATGCCACGAATCTATACTTTTTTTTTCTCTCTCGTATGCATTTAACCCCCCTTTTCACAGAGCATCTCACAAGCTCTAATTGTTTACGGAGATCTAGCGAGCCAATCGATTATTACGCAATAACCCGGATGTAGATGCAAATCTAGATTTACCTCCCTTTTATGGCTCGGATTTCATCCGTAAAAAAATCTATATATATCTATCTTCAATCCTCTTCGTATACACAGCAAATTTGTCTTCCTTTAAGTTCTCACTTGAGTAAACTACTCGAAATGGCGCAGACCACAGACTCCACAGAAGACCATATAGAGGTTAAGATCGGACGCCCGAAAGTGAGGGGAATCGAGTTGTTGAGAGATCCGTTACTTAATAAGGTAAGTTTTTAATTTATACTATATGCATATATTCATCAAGGATTCTGTGTTGGATTTTTGTTTTGTAATCATAATTGATGATATCATTTTAATTATTACTCAAATCAGCGTCATATCATTTCTGACGAAGTCGATCTATCGTAGTAATCCCCACATAAGGTTATGCGTGCCTCTCATTGGTTAAAAATTCAACATTTCTTTTCCTGTTCTGTGAGCCATGTATATCTCTATTTATTCAGCACATTTTTACGCTCTGAAGTCTGGACTACTAAACGAGATTCAGTTTGCTCTTGCAGACTATAGAGATCACAATCAGACTGCACAGGAAAGGCAGTCTGATCTTAAATCTACGCTGTCCAAAACAATGAGATTTTCCCGGCCTATGGGAACTATGAAATATCAGCATGTACACTTTTTACTATCTATTGGAAATGTTTATGTTTGTTTAAAACTCTTAACCACACAATCCTTACTTTTAACGACCCTGAAAGAAAAAAAACAACAACAAAACTTTGGAAACATTGTGGGAAAAGGAGAAAATGCTGGTAACCAGCATTTTCTCCTTTTCCCACAATGTTTTCCACCCTTTGCAATTCAAAATTCAATTTTTGACTCACACTTATTTTGTCGTCTGCAAATGCTTTCAATTTGGACTAGATCTAGTCCAAAATTTTGTCGTTTGGTAAAGAATTAAGTAGAAGTTTATATGAGTTGTAAGGGCTTGGTATAAACCCAATCATATATAAGGCCTGTTTACACATTCACGATTTTTGGCTACGGTGCCGCCACGATTCGCCACGATTTGTAAAATCGTCGTGTACCGTGGTGATTCGTAGTAGAACCGTGGTGAATCGTGGTGAATCTTGATGAATCGTGATGATTCGGGAAACTCCACGGTAGAGCTACGGAAGTTTTAAACTTTTTAACCTCTTACTCCACAGATACTCATTTTGACGCATCAACAGAAGACAGCTTTTGAAAACATCGTGGGAAAAGGAGAAATTGCTCGTAACGAGCAATTTCTCCTTTTCCCACAATGTTTTTCACTCCATCAGATATTTGTATCTTCATTTGTCCATATTTCTTACATAATATCTTTATTTGCTGCTGAAATGGAAGACCCTCAAATTGACATATCAGGTAAAGGGTTAAAACATTCGTGGCGAATCGTGGTGGTTATTGGGCGTGGCCTAATTCGTAGCGCAACCGTAGCGGAATCGTGCTTATTCGTACTGACACCGTAGCTATATTCGCGGCTATTCGTGAGAGATCGTAGCCAGTCGTGGAATCTTTGACACAACGATTTCTCACGATTCACCACGAATTGTGTACGGTTGTCCTACGAATCATCCACGGTTTCGCTACGGAGCTCCACGATTGGCCACGACTAGTACCGTATCGAACCGTACAAGCACCGTGAGCATTCGTTGTGCCACCGTGGTCAATCCTCATTGACCGTAGCGTTGCCGTCATGAATCGTCATTGATTCGTAGCGATACCTTACAGACACCGTACTAATATCGTGGACATTCTGACTGGAATCGTAGTGACACTGAATATTTCTACTTTTCGCCACGATTCATCCCGATCCATCCCGATTTTTCTGACCATGAGAAATCTGGGTGAATCATGGCGTGGTGAATCGTAGAGAAAATCGTGAATGTGTAAACGGGTCTATAGACTAGTATACCACCCTGACGATAAGAACTGGAAGTGTATTTTTACATGAATATCTCGTCGGTTTACTTCAAAAACCTCGTAACTACAGCTTGAAACAAACTGTTTCAAGCTGTAGTTACGAGGTTTTTGAAGAATATATAAGAGTCATGCTCTGTGAAAAGGGGACTTACTACATATTAAAAGAAAAATATATCGACCCGCACAATCCGCGCAGACTGATAGTGGCCGAAACTTTTTGCTATTTATAAAAGCATTTCAAAGAACCATTCTACTTGATGATCCAGTTAGCTCTTTTACCAAACAACAAAATTTTGGACAATTCGAAATTGAAAGCATTCGCAGACCACAAAATAAATGTGAATCAGAAGTTTAACTCTTTACCACACGAGAAAATTTTAGACTGGTCCAAATTGAACGAATTTGCAGACGATAAAATAAAGGTGACTGAAAAATTGAAATCTGTTCTGGGAAGGGTAGAAAACACTGTGGGAAAAGGAGAAAATGCTGGTCACCAGCATTTTCTCCTTTTCCCACAATGTTTTCTATAGTCTCCTTTCTCAGAGTTGTTTAACCCCTTCACAAACGACAAATTTTAGACTCTTTCAAATTCAAAGAGTTCGCCGACGACAATTTCAAATTTGATAAAAAATGGCAGAAAGTTTTCCAGATGGGTAGAAAACACTGTAGGAAAAGGAGAAATTGCTCGTCATGAGCAATTTCTCCTTTTCCCACAGTGTTTTTAAAAGACTTGTACTGCAGACACGTAAAAATAAGGGCTTGTTTGGGAAAGGGTTAAAGGCGGAATTGTGTAGTAAAGAGTTTAACTGTTTGACTCAAATAGATTTTATATATCTAATTAACTCTTTCCCAAACAAGCCCTGGTTTTTACGTGTCTGCAGTACAAGCATCCTCGGATACCCCGGGGTCTCCCTATTTGCTATGCTACATCGATGTAGCGTAGCAAATAGGGAGACCCCGGGGTATCCGAGGATGCAGTACAAGTCTTTTGAAAACACTGTGGGAAAAGGAGAAATTGCTCATAACGAGCAATTTCTCCTTTTCCCACAGTGTTTTCTAGCCTATCAGTAAATTTTCTGCCATTCTCATCAAATTCAAAATTGTCATCTGCAAACACTTTTAGTTTGGGACAGTCTAAAATTTGTCCTTTGGGAAAGGGTAATTATACAATGTCTTGTTTGGTGCAATGTATCACAGGGTTTTTTAATACGCCCCCTTTTTCCCAGAGCATGTCTCATAGATGGAAAAAGAAGCTTTACTTATTATTCGATCCCTACTTTACATAGTCTACAACTTGCGAAAAGGAGCTTTCTGATATTTGCGTAAACTTTTATCTTGGATCAGCCTGCGCAGTCCGCGCAGGTTGAATTCGAGACGTCACTTTACGCCAGCATTAGATTTTTATGTTTTACAGTAGACTTGCGAGAAATAGAAAAATCACACTCGATCGGGAAGTGTCGTCTCAGATAAGTCTGCGCGGACTGCACAGGCTGATCCAGGGCGACACTTTAACCCTATACCAAACAATCCCTGGTTTTTACGACCCTGAGATTCATGTTGAAGCCTTTTGAAAACATTGTGGGAAAAGGAGAAAATGCTGGTAACCAGCATTTTCTCCTTTTCCCACAATATTTTCTACACAGCTGGAAACAAATTTCAATTTTCGAGTTACGTTTAGTTTGTTGTCTGAATGTGCTTTGAGTTTGGACCAGTCTAAAACTTTGTCGTTTGGTAAAGAGTTAAGTCCGAATGCACCTTTTCGCGTGTTGCACGCCAATTGTCATTGATATCCGTTGCGGAAGCACATTGCACTTATCAAACGGTATATACAGCAAATCTCGACCCTTTTTCTGGCCATGACATTGTCTATTTGTCATCATGGACAGTGAAACCGTGACAAGACCTCAAAATATGTGGTCTTATCTTTGGTCTACATTGTCCAATACCGTCTTAACATATTTAAAGATAGATTTATTCATATTAAAGTGTGGGAATTCATCTTTTTAATCCCTCAAAAAATCGGAATGACCCAAAAACATAATTATATAAGTAATGGATTTGGGGGGGTGATGGTATTCTAAATCCATTATTTCTCTATGAAACCCTATGCTGTGGGTACTCATTAGAATCGTCTCAATGAGACGATTCTAATGAGTACCCACAACATGGGGTTTAGAGGAGAATAGCTAATATGTTAAATTTTGGAATCAAAATCACTCCCTCTATCTGGAACTCTGCACTAGTATCTTAGCTGTCGCTGTGATACGATTGAAATAATGTTGGAAACGGCTTTAACCTTTTACCACACAACGACGATTTTTAACGCCCCTGAAAGTTAATGCTTTTAAAAACATTGTGGGGAAAAAGGAGAAAATGCCGCTTACCAGCATTTTCTCCTTTTTCCACAATATTCCACTCAATCAAAGAAAAATATTTTTTTTTATGAGTCGCAATGAAACTGCCATCTGCAAATGCTTTCAATTCAGAGAAGTCTGAAATATTTTCGTGCGGTAATGGGTTAACCCATTACCACACAATCCCTACTTTTGACGCCCCTGAGAAAAAAGCCTTCAGAAAACATTGTGGGAAATGGAGAAAATGCTGGTAACCAGCATTTTCTTCTTTTCCCACAATGTTTTCTACCCTTCACGAAACAAATTTCAAATTTTCAGTCACTTTTATTTTGTCGTCTGCAAATGCTTTGGATTTGGACAAGCCTAAAATATTGGTAATGAGTTAAACACCACTTCGTCAACCATTGACTGTCTCTGTGCAAATATTGTTTACAAGAAGAACATGTATGACAGTGTCAACTTAACTTCAAGTGTAAGGCGAGAAATTCATTAACCCGTCGGCTGCTGATTGCGACTCACCGACCTTTTGCGGACAGTGTAGATCAAAGATCAGACTGCACAGAACGTGCAGTCTGATCTTTGATCTACACTGTCCGAGAAGGGGACATTTCTCCCCCCCAAATTAAATTTGAAATAGCAACCCTAGAGCTCCTATACTATCCACTTTAAGGTATGGTTTTACCCTTTATCCCATTAGGCACAGAACGTGCAGTCTGATCTTTGATCTACACTGTCCGAGAATGGGATATTTCTCCCCCAAATTAACTTTGAAATAGTAACCCTAGAGCTCCAATACTATCCACTTTAACCTTTTCCCAAACAAGCCCTAGTTTTTACGTGTCTGCAGTGCAAGTCCTTTGAAAACACTGTGGGAAAAGGAGAAAATGCTCGTAACGAGCATTTTCTACTTTTCCCACAGTGTTTTACCATCCTTTAGGAGAACTTTCTACCATTTTCATCAAATGTAAAATTGTTGCCTGCAAACTCTTTCAGTTTGGAAGAGTCTAAAATTTGTTGTTTGGGAAAGGGTTAAGGTATGGGTTTTACCCTTTACCCCATAAGGCATTTCTATGGTATCTCTAATTGACCCTAAATAACAGCAAGGATGAAGCCATTTTTATCCGTAAATGACACCTTTTGATAGCATAGAAAACATTGTGGCAAAAGGTGAAATTGCTCGTCACGAGCAATTTCACCTTTTGCCACAATGTTTTCCAAAGGCTCCTACAAGCAATGCGTGTAAGTATCTATGGAGTAAAGGGTTAACTTATCCAGCATGTTAAGGGTTAACTTCCTTATTATATGGTACGATTTTATTCAAAACTTTACTCCTATCTATACGTTAATACTACACGAATTGGTAAAATTTTGAACTATGCCAATTTGAAAGAATGTTCTGTCGAATAATCACAATTTTATTGTGACTCAGATATTGGTTTCTGTCTTTGATAGGGTAGTGGGTAAATTGTGGAAAAGGGGAGAAACTGCTGTTCATCGGCATTTTCTCCTTTTCTCACAGTGTTTTTAAAAGCCTTCCCTTCATGGTCGTTAAAAGTCGGGATATTGTTTTGTATGAAGTTAAATACACTTGAACTCTTACAGTGCTCTTTACAAAGCCGAGTTTTAACGAAAGTGAGAGAAAAACGCTGTTGCAACAATGCGGGAAAAGGAGAAAATGCTGGTAACCAGCGTTTTCTTTTTTTCCCACGATGTTTTCTTGCGCTTCAAAGACAAATTCAACGATGTGAGGCAGATTTAAATTGTCGTCTGCAAATGTTTTCAATTTCGAGGGATCTAAAATTTTATCGTCTGCGAAGAGTTTACAAGTAACCCCATGTCTGTCACCACAAGTCTAGAGTCATAATCTATAGGGTAATCTATTGAGTTGCTCAAATATACACATTATGTTACATGGGGCCTATGGTCAACATTCTGCATTTTCAAAGTGTCGTTACTTTTCGCTTTTTTTAACAACTTTTATTTGCCTTTTGTGCGTTAAGTAAAGCCGTGGTCACATTTACGGCCATGCACGTAGCTGTTCGAAGCGGGCTCAAAATTGAAAATAAGAGGAATTACAGAAAGTCTAAGTTCAACTACATGTATGTGTAAGTCCAGTTAACCCATTACCACACAATCCCTACTTTTGACGCACCTGAGAAAGAAGCCTTTTGAAAACACTGTGGAAAAAGGAGAAAATGCTGGTAACCAGCATTTTCTCCTTTTCCCCACAGTGTTTTCTACCCTTCCCAGAACAAATTTCAATTTTTCAGTCACCTTTATTTTGTCGTTAGCAAAATGCTTTCAATTTGGACCAGTCTAAATTTTTCTCGTGTGGTAAAGAGTTTACTACATTCAACCGTGTGCAGCCTAAGGGTTAATAGACAAAGTAAAAAGGAAGATCTCTTTCATGACAGAGAATACTAAAACTGCGGAAAACTAGAAGTAAACGATACCTGAGCTTTTTATTTACATGTACACGTGTTTTGTTGAAAAAAAGAAGAAAAAAAAAAAGGGTCTTTTATTTCATCACATTACACCTACACCTATTTTACACGGTTTTGTAAATCTGCTTTTTCGTTCTACCCATCAGTGAAACATGCAAACACGTTTCACGTATATGATCTGCGACTTCCGTCCTAAACCAAAATTAACAAGTTGTTTCGTTGAAATGATATCCATCGCTGAAAAAGACCTTTTTATTCTTATATATAGAAACAAAAGATATTGTGATTTGCAGGTACTAGTTGCCTTTAAAAAGAAGAAAAAAAAAAACCCCTCAATTATGACTCCAGTTTACCAAGTTGGGTCAAAACTACCGAAGTTTTCCCTTCAAAGAATTTTTAACAACAATTCACCTTTTCCGGATAATCCGATAGCAGAATATATTGTAGAAGGCTTTTGTTTGCATAACCCGATTACCTTGGTTACTGTATGAAATCTAACATAATCGATATACATGTATGCTTGTGGAAACTGATAATGATTACTGATTATAGCTGGGCGCCATGAGGTTCATCATTAAAGATACACCGTTAAGAATAGAGACAAAAAAATATGATGGAGTGTAAACTGGTCCGGATTTTTTTTCCGCTGTGTAAACATACATTATCGACATACATCTTATGAGGGATAGATACATGAACCGAAAATCTTCGATTTAAAACCAGAAATGTCACATTAGTGATTTCTTCGATAGCCTCAAGAAAATGAAATGCATTTTCAATCGGTCGACGACTCCACGCCTATACCGAACAAAATTCCTTGATAATGTTAAAAAATATAAATTCTGATTGATATTGGTTAATAATATATTTCGTATGTATTTGCAGGGGAGTTCATTTACTTTACGAGAACGACAATTACTGGGACTGCAAGGTTTACTTCCGCCCGCCATTATGACCCCGGATCAACAAGTGTATGTGGTCATGCAGAACTTCTATAGATGGGACAATGACCTTGACCGATATATCTATATGATGTCATTACAGGTAATATAAGACTTACATGTGATGCTTATAATTAAGGATCAGGACCCATAACTCATCGGTAAATATCGTGTAACATCGGCGTTTTGGTCAAGGCTATTCGGCCAATCTCGGCAGCTTCCGTCTTTTAATATGAAAGTTAGGGTACATAGACCTTTAACGTTAGTATTCATTTCATGAAAAGTCTAAGAAAAGGTCCATTTTTTAAAGTCTAAATCATGCCATCTGATAGGCAGAGGCATTTTGTCTCAACCAATTAGATAGCTAATCTTGGAATTAAGAATCAGCACAGTTGTTGCTTGTGTCAACCTGTGCACTCCGTGTAGGCTGACCTTGGTTAAAATCTTCTGCATGTCTGAGGGCCAGTCTATCGTGATTTAGACAGATTTGGACAGAATGGATTGCATGAATCCATGATAATGACATTGTGATGACTTGCTTGAAACAATGTATTACTAAGACGCACTGAACCCCTGTAGACAGAAGACCGAAAATTTTTAAAGGAGGAGAAAAAGAAGAAGAAGAAGGAGGAGGAGGAGGGGGAGGAGGAGGAGAAGAAGAAGAAGAAGAAGAAGAATCACTGCGCCACGTCTGTTAGAGAATTAACCCATTACCACACAATCCCTACTTTTGACGACCGTTAGAAAGAAGCCTTTGGAAAACATTGTTGGAAAAAGGAGAAAATGCTGGTAACCAGCATTTTCTCCTTTTCCCACAATGTTTTCTACCCTTCACAAAACAAATTTCAAAATTTCAGTCACTTTTTTTTTTTTGTCGTCTGCAAATGCTTTCAGTTGGGACAAGCCTAAGATATTGTCGTATGGTAATGAGTTAAAGGAGAGAGCAATTCATTCCAGATTATACCCATATCTTATTGATCTTTGGATCAATAAAACCAGGTTATTTCGTATCTATAGATATTGAATCAGTCAATTTTTTTCCCCACCAAGTTTTATTCTGTACTCGTTTGCAAAATGGATAGAAATCTAACGCAGCTATACGGTTGAAAACTGAATAACGAAAATATTATATGCTATTTATGCTATTACAGAAAATGATTGTATCGTTATAAAAGTACCCATTAACGCACGGTAACATATGTGATTTATGTACGTTTTGCCATATTATAATTTTAGAAAATATGTTTTGTTTGCCACTAATGCAAAGACTTCTAACCATTTTCCTATTATGTATTCTATACTTCATTCAACTTCATCCAGATCAAGATCATTTACATAAATTAATATTCTATTTTTATCCTCGGCATCGCTGGTCATTTGTTCCGAATGGTCACGGAAATATTTCGTGCGGAATACGCCAGTCATCTCTTAATCTACTAAATAATGTGATCGAAAATTTCCCGTCAAAAGTAAGATAAAAAAGCCAAGCATTGCGATTTTAAAGTTATATTTGACGGAAATATCTCCTCGTCGGACAGTGTAAATCCAAGATCAGACTGCACGTTCTGTGCAGCCTGATCTTGATCTACGCTGACCGCAAAAGTCGCACTTAGTAGGCAAAGAGTTAAATTGCTTACCTGTGTATATAAGTACATGCATTTTGTAAAAATGTAGCTCATAATCAGTATGCACACGCTTGCATTCTGATTTAGTTCTACAACTTCCTCTTCGTTAGATATATATGATAATCAACTGGTTGTGTATGATTCTGGCACTAAATCGGGTTGTTATGCGGTTGAAAAAAGGAGTCCGAGGGATCAGTTTTTTTTAACCGCACCAAACTCCATTCAAGTGACAGATTTTTAATATTACGCACAAAGTTCTGGGTGATTATCCTATTTATGATATTCCTAATTAACTTTTGTTTCATTCTTAGCGGTATCAAGAACCGTACAAAATGAGCAATATAGGAAGAAAGTAGTTCCAGCAAACATTCAAAAACGATATCGTTACTAGTGATGATATCATATCTACCATCACGAGTGGTATTATTCACTGTGAAATACCAGTAATTCACTGATAGCAATATGATAAAATTATTAATATGCCAATGAACGAAACAAAGCCTATTTTTGTGAATATCTCTGGCACTGGGCAAACTACGGGTTAATCCTTGGGCTGCTAAGCGCTATTCACTGACCTTTTGTGGGCAGTGTAGGTTAAGATCATACCGCACAGAGAGTGCAGTCTGTTCTTTGATCTACATTTTCCGTCAAGGAGATTTTATTCTCCAAAACATAACTCTTTAAACTGCAATATTTGGGGTTTTTACTGCCGATTTGAAAATTACATTTTAGTTATTTAGCAGGATAAGAGTTAAAGTTGGTTTCCCTGTCGTATCCTTAACGTTGGCAAACACAAATGACATCCTGTTGACTTGACAAATGAACACAAGCCATGCTCTGGAAAAAAGGCGCTTAATGCATCTTCGAGATATTTCGTATAGGGAGCAAGTCATCATATAACAGTAGATTCATCATGATCCATTTTATATAATAACCGACCGAATCTTGAGGTATACTAGTTAGTCCTTTGACATGCAGGAAATTTGCCAATGGCAAAAAAGTTTCAGTCCAAATAAGGTTAAGCGAACTCCGCAGGCTAACCTGAACCGAAACTAATCGCAGATACATGGTTCACATATTTCAGGATCGCAATGAAAAGCTGTTTTACAAGACTGTTACTCAGAATGTAGAGTTAATGATGCCAATAATATATACACCGACCGTGGGACAGGCGTGTCTGAAGTATGGACTGACTATGAGAAAACCAAGGTGAGTGAACTAAATTATTGTGGCGCCGCATGAGCGGCGGTACCATATTTTTATTCGCTTTTGAAAAGTACCTATGGAGGCAGCCATATTGTTAACCTTGCTTCCAGCGATTTCGTAACTAGGTCTTTTCGTTCCTAAGTCATTTCGTACCCAAGTTTACTTTTTATTTTGATCATTTTGTACTCATTTCGATGATTTCGTGATCACTTTGGTCATTTCATAACCTGCTTTTAATATCAATTCGGTAATTTAGAACCTAGTTTTACTAAAACTGCTTTTGTGCACATCTCAAATTGAAACTATGTTAAATTCCGCCGAAGAATAGCTATGATTGTGTTTTATCATTATTGTTTTTTTTTTTTAACTTTTAAGTTGCATTATACAGATTATCTATGGGTTCGCAGTTCATTTCCCATCGAGGTCTGCATAAATTTGCATTGGTCATTTTTTGGAATGATGTAATGTGCCTTATTTCAGAAACAACTGATTTGCGGCGCCATTGATGTTACGCATCAATATTTTCTTGTAATTCCAATTATAATTCAAAATTATTCATTCCAAGTACATTGAAAGGAGTGTGTTACAGATACGTAAATATTGACTTCTAAACTTATATAAGGCGGAAGCATAAACTTGATGGGAAATGTTACCATAACTAGCTCATCTCATTGCCAGCCGACAAAATTGTAGACTGTCTATAGATTTAAAGCCATCGCAGACCGTATACCATATGTGGCACAGATGATATGAATTATCAGTGGAAAGATAGAAAACATTGTAGGAAAAGAAGAAAATGCTGGTAACCAGCATTTTCTTCTTTTCCTACAATGTTTTCTAATTATCTGTGGAAGGATAGAAAACATTGTAGGAAAAGAAGAAAATGCTGGTAACCAGCATTTCTTCTTTTCCTACAGTGTTTTCTAATTATCTGTGGAAGGATAGAAAACTCTGCAGGAAAAGAAGAAAATGCTGGTTACCAGCATTTCTTCTTTTCCTGCAGTGTTTTCTATCCTTCCACAGATAATACCAGCAATTTCTCCATTACCTACAAAGATTTAAAGCCTTCTTGCTTTGGTTCACTAAAAGTTGGTTTTGATTGGTCAATATGAAAGACATGAAAAGCGTATGCGACTTTGATTGTTGTTGTCAAAGGTAAATCTTTCAAATATTTAACCATACCGGATCTGTAACCGATACTGTTTGAATACAAGTGTAATGAGACCGTAGCGGAAATTAATTATCTTTTTTTTTTCCTTGTCGTAAAATTGAACTAATGTGGTTTGTGACACAGGTGCCTGACATGACTGGTATCATACAACCCCTCTATATAGATATAATAAGGTCTTTATTATATCTACAGTATATAGAGGGGTTGTATGATACCAGACATGTCAGGCACATATGACTTTGACTGGCTCTCGCGACTGAACGTTTGTACTGTAAACTTAAACCATCTTAAACTGAATAATATTGTGGTATTCGAGCCTTGATGGACCAATGCAAAAGATATTTTGACATCGTTTTGCCAACCCTCGTATATATTTTGCCTTTGTTTTTTTATTTACAGAGGGTTGTACATTACCATTCACGATTTTGGCCATGTTTATGACATCCTGTGTAACTGGCCGAACGACGACGTGAAGGTTAGCTTAGTACCTTTATCATTTTTGTTTCATTTACATATGATGTTTGGTTGGCAACATAAGAAGCTATTTAATTCCGCGTAGGATCCCCGTTCGACACTTTACCGCTATAATTCCATGCAGATGGCTGATACTTCAAAAAAAAAAAAAAAAAAAAAGCGGCGACAGTTAAGTTTGAAATGGCCATTAATCCAAACCAGAATATCTCTGAAATGTGACTTTCAAGCTATGGCTATTCGAGTACAATGAATTCCTCTTTCAGACACTTTGGAAGTCCACCAGAGACTATCCCCTATATTGAACCAATACTCACATCAGTTAATTAAATGAAGCGAAGTTGTATTATTTTCTGAAAACTGGTTTGCCTTCTGTGATTAAATCTTTGTTATTTCATGCACAATAACGCAACACCACGCCAAATATTACCAGACATACCAGGAATTTTTTTCGACGATGCGCTAAAATTTCAAAATATTTTATGTTGTATTACCTATTCATGATATCATGTCATTATTACACAAGGTGATAGTTGTGACGGACGGCGAGAGAATTCTGGGACTCGGTGACCTGGGTGCATATGGTATGGGTATTCCGGTCGGAAAGCTGTCTCTATATACAGCATTAGCTGGGGTCCAGCCGCACCAGTGCTTACCTATCACTCTGGATGTTGGAACAGATAACGATGTACGTAGGCGTAAGAACTTTTAATTCTTTACCAAACGACAATATTTTAGCCTTGTCCAAATCGAAAGCATTTGCAGACGACAAAATAAAAGTGATTGGAATTTTGAAATGTATTTTGTGAAGAGTAGAAAACATTGTGGGAAAAGGAGAAAATGCTGGTTACCAGCATTTTCTCCTTTTCCCTTAATGTTTTCTAAAGGCTTCTTTCTCAGGGTCGTCAAAAGTAATGATTGTGTGGTAATGGGTTAAGGTGCCGAATAAACCTGACATACATTTTCCGTCTTGAAATTACACTCCGATTTTAAGATTGCCATTGTATGGAGCGTTTTGTGCTGTCTGATCTTGATCTATATTGGCCGTCAAGCAGAACTATGGACAACTGATGAAGAATCCATTGTACATTGGGTTGAGGGAGAAACACGAACGAGGTCGAGTGTACGATGACCTTATTGTGCCGCCGCTCAAGCGGCGGCACTATATTTTTATTCGGTTTTGTAAAGTGCCTATGGAGGCAGCCATATTGAACTGGTTCCATGCTTTGTTTTAACATCTATCTATATCTACTGTACTTTGATTACCAGATCGGGGTCCATATTGACTTTTTTATTTATTTGTGGGATTTTGTTTTGAAGAATCTTATGCATGCTGTCGTCAAAAGGTATCAATCAATCGTCAATCATAACTTTAAGCCTGTTTTACTTGTTGATCAACCACTAAGTTTCGACTGAGTAAGAACATATTCCCCGAAAACAGTTTGCCAGAAGCATGATTGGTGGCAAGCTTAGTAAAAACTTGTATGCATGGGCTTTCTAGTGTACTATAAATATACCTTTAAACTGCGAGTATTAATACATAGATCTGTGAAAAAATTGAAGAGATCTATAGTTTCATTTTGAAATATTCCATATTTGCAGCAACTGATGAAGGACCCATTGTACATTGGTTTAAAGCAGAAACGCGAACGAGGACAAGTGTACGATGACCTTATTGAAGAATTTATGCATGCTGTCGTCAAAAGGTATTCTATTAATCGTCCATAATGAGTTTAACTAAGCATATTTTACACGTTGATGTGAATCTGTTTAAAGATATATCTTACGAAAAATTTCGGTGCAAAAGGCATCGAATTGGAAAAAATATTTAACTTTTTCTTCACTACATCTTTAACGCATATGTTGCGAAGTTCGACTCAAGGACCTTTTGCGGACAGTGTAGATCAAGATCAGACTGCACAGAACGTGCAGTCTGATCTTGATCTACACTGTCCGTTGAGGAGATACCTGTCCTCCAAAGGTCCCTTTGAAATGGCTAAATAACGGTTTTAATTATCATTTTGAAAGTTTTAATTTCATGTATTTAGGAGGACAAGGGTTAGTTAAGGGCCAATTTTTCTTTATTAAAAAAAAAAAGCTTTACTACTAGATGTACTAGACAGGTGTCAGTCCGTTAAATAGAGCTTTTTCATTAAACCAAAATCAGCAAGTCAAACTGCAAAATGAAAACACTGTGTTCTCAATGTTCTGACTGTCTGATTTAACGTGTATTTCAGAAGAAGGGCAAGTAACAACACATATTTCTGTGACTTTGCTGTAGTTGTGTACCTTGTTTATTAGAATGACTTAAATGCAGGACTTGAATGCCAGGCTACTAGATGTACATGTGTTCAATTATCGTCTTTTTGCTGTCACATGATTTTCAGATATGGAGGAAACTGTCTGGTCCAGTTTGAAGACTTTGGAAACCACAATGCCTTCAGATTACTGGAAAAGTACAGAAACTTGTTTTGCTGTTTCAATGACGATATTCAAGGTGTATAAACGACTATATTATATTTAATGTGTCTATTTTTAGATATGTGATGGGTAAAGAAATGTCGTAATTTAAGCTTGTTGGAATTATTTTCCCGTCACATTGAATATTTTCCTCTTGCCCAAAATCTGGAACAAATCTTGAAATCACTAGTTTTAAACGTGGCATTCGACGACAAAAAAATCAGAGGAAATATAATATATAATTTATTTCATCAGCTTGTGGTTAATATGCGGAAATATTTGCCTTACAGCACTCGTTATTTTCGCATACCTTTCCCTTTTTCGCTAAATATTTCCCCATATTAACCACAAGCTGATGAAATAAACTCTATATGTTGTCTGACAACGGTTAGGTTTTTGTCCCGAGTAGTGCTATTTAAACCTTTAAAGCACGTCCAAAATTTAGGCACTTCTGTAATTAAGGAATCTGCCGAAAACAATTTACATGTTTGTTAAATTAAAATGAAAATATGTAAAAAACGTTGTGGGAAAAGGAGAAAAAGCTGGTAAAGGATTAATTCATGAATAAAAAGCCGTTGAATCAGGAGGGAGAATGATATGGCCTGCAACACGCCAAAAAGGGACATTCGGACATTTGCGTAAAGTGTCGTCTCGGATCAGCCTGTGCAGTCCGTGCAGGCTAATACGAGACGACACTTTCTGTTTTTAGGTCATTTTCTGTTTTGTGCAAGTTTTAGATTGCACAAAATCTATTGTAGCCGTAAAGTGCCGTCTCGGATCAGCCTGCGCGGACTGCGCAGGCTGATCCGAGACGACACTTTAAGCAAATGTCCGAATACCCCTTTTTGCACATTGCAAGCCAAATATGAAGTTCACCGATCCTTGGACATTCAGAAACTTGACCAAACGCAAAAAGTATCGACCCAGGTCTGGCTGCATAGGCTAACCTGAATCGATACTATTTGTATAGGCTGCATTATTTCATACTTTCCGGTAGGATATCGATAAATAGCTGTGAAAATATTTTTCGTTGTTTCATGCTTTCCGGTAGGATATCGAAAAATAGCAGTGAAATTATTTTTCGATCTTACATTGGTACCACCAGTGTAAATACCAATTTTCACGTTCTTGTTGCCTAGGTAAATTGTGCCTGCTTCACAACCAGATGGGAAGTATGACGTCATATACCTTACATTTCTCGCGCTTGACGTAATATTGTAATGCGTTGCTATGCGGGAGGGGTACACCACGGGGAATAACGGAAAAGAATTGTACTTGAATTTGATAAAGCTCTTCCAAGAAAGGGTTAAAAGCATGAAATACATAGGATATTTATTTTTTTTTTGGTGAAAGATCGAAATTTATTTCATCGAATGAACACCATCGGTATAATATTTTCACTCGTGGCTCAGTCACGACTGAAAATATTACCGATGGTGTTCACGAGATGAAATAGATTCCGATCTTTCATCGGAAAAAAACAAATATCCTCTATTTATAACCCTTTTTCACAGCGCCTGACTGATTTACTGTTACTGTGTTTTAAAACTCTTTTCAGGGACAGCAGCCGTCGCAGTTGCCGGTATCCTCGCAAGCTTAAAGATAACAGGAAAACCACTACGTGACAACGTATTTGTGTTTCAAGGTGCAGGAGAGGTAATCCCCTTATAGAAAATAAACCCGAATCAGTCGTATTAGTCTAATTAAATGTGAATAATTGTTTTGATTCTTTGAAATCGGTTCTTTGAGGATTCCGTTTACTGCATCTATTAAACTATTCAATCATTTACGCTATGACTTTGATATGTGTTAAAAAATGATAGCTTCTTGCAGTAGAATGAGTCTTGGTTGTTAAGCTGTTGAGTATGTGCTTAGCATTATTTTTGAAATTCTTTTTATTTATTCATATCTGTCGAATCATTAAGCACGGCTTCGCCTTCTTCATCGTTCTCGATTTGTTAAAATTTATGGCGTATTAAGTGGGTTTAATAACGTTGACTTTACCGATTTCCGATGTTTAAAATGATCAGTAGGCCTATACACAAACCTTTCTATATTAAAGTAGAATTACGAATTAAAAAAGAACTAGCATTTTTGTTTTGATGAGATGTTCTGTCACGGCTAATTAGAACCCTAGTCCAGAAAATTAAGATTTAAGCTTTTTATATTCTAGAATGGTTTAAGACTCGCCATGTGGCCCAATGAAACACCATTAAGAAATTGTTTAAACTCTCTAACAGGCCTCCATCGGTATTGCCAAGTTGTTGATAATGGCCCTCAAGGAACAAGGTGCAAGTGAAGAAGAAGCTTACAG
Source organism: Tridacna crocea (assembly GCA_943736015.1). Lineage (NCBI taxonomy): Eukaryota > Metazoa > Mollusca > Bivalvia > Cardiida > Cardiidae > Tridacna > Tridacna crocea. The sequence goes on along the minus strand of OX031060.1, from coordinate 19,216,195 downwards.
TAAAATATGGATGGTAGATTCCAAAGGCCTCATTGTTAAAGTAAGTACTGGGTCAGTAGTTATAAACTGTTCTTAGTCTTATTACCAAGATTTTCTTAATCTAAAGTACTAGTTACACGACTTCTGATTGGTTACGAATTAGACGTGTTACTTTCTTAGACTGTAATATACGCTGGCACAAAAGTGACATGGAAGATATATTTTATACTACGTGCGCACGCAGTAGCTAATACGTGCGCACGTATTAGTTATTACGTGCGCACGCAGTAGCTAATACGTGCGCACGTAATAAGTAATACGTCCGCACGCAGTAGTATTACGTGCGCACGCAGTAGCTAATACGAGCGCATGTAATAACTAAACTATTACGTGCGCACGTATCAGCTAATACGTGCGCACGCAATACTATTACGTGTGCACGTATTAGTTATTACGTGCGCACGTATTAGCTACTGCTTGCGAACGTAGTATAAAATTTATCTTCCATGTCACTTTTGTGCCACCGTAGTAATAGGACAAAGAGAAAAATAAGAATGGTTGGTGAATGCAGGCCCTGGTGTGAAATCAGATTCTTTAGATTTAGTACTTAATATTTACCCTTGTTAATAATTTCTATGTTCGTCAACGTTTGACCCGAGTTTGTGTAGTAACCATTTTCCCTCTCCCACCCTTTAGGCGTTCTTTACCAGCTACTATTTGGAGTGCAACACGCGAAAAGGGTCATTCGGACATTTGCGTAAAGTGTCGTCTGTGATCAGCGTGTGCAGTCCGCGCTGGCTAATCCTAAACGACACTTTCCGATTTTATGTAATTTTCTGTTTTACGCAAGTCTACTGTAGCACAAAATCTAATGTAGTCGTAAAGTGCCGTCTCGGATTAGCCTGCGCGGACTGCGCATGCTAATCCGAGACGACACTTTACGCAAATGTCCGAATGCACCTTTTCGCGTGTTGCACTCCATTGTCTTTTTCCCTGTTATTAGAAAGTTATTATTGCATTCACAACACATTCTTCATGTCTTCCATATAACTTACTGTCGTTCAAGAAATTCTCTATAGCTGGAACGAAATATTCCCTAATCATATTTTGTTAACACATTTCTTTTTAGGACACCCCCCTCTTTTTGTCTATTTTCTTTTGAAGACTAAATTCTATGTATGTTCAACAAAGGGATGACCGAATCTAAGTTATGAGAATTTGTGGCCAAACCTTTTTATCTTATATGTATTCTATGTAAAATATATTTTATGTACAAGCGTTTGTAAATAATGGCAATAAAATATGTTAAAACTAAACCACAGTATCCATTCTTAAGAGTGATCAAATCCTACATTTTGAACATTGGATTAGATGTTTTGTTTCAGCCTATTAGGATCCGTATTCAATAACCATTCTGAAGAACGTTTGTCGTCTTATTCTCCAAGATTTTTTTTATTTCAAAGTAACATGTCCTCTGATTGGCTAACCAAATGGTTTAGCCAACCGGAGGTTGTGTCACTTCAAACTTAGAAAATTATTAATAATTATCAGAGACAAAATTAAAATACAAAACTTGCTAATACAGTTTACAACCTTTAATGATTTGGACTTAATTGCCAAGACAGCCTTGTTTATGACAAATCTTATGATGAAATTACACAACAGTGCAAATTTAAAAAATAGTAAACCTACCAAAAATAAATTGGCCAAAAAAAACACAATCACTTTCTGATTGGTTAACCAAACCAGCATTTGTACCACAAGAGTAAAACTGCTGGTGGGTTAACCAAAACAGCTCTTATAAATTTATTTATAATTATATTCATGGAATTAATCAAAATTCTCAGTAACTCCTCATATCTTGGCCACATTCGTGACACAAATGACAAATGTTAATAGTCTTTAAACTTTCACAAACTTGCATCCAGTGAATAGATGAATCATTTGCTACACAGAGTTCAAATTAAAGAAAAAAAATCTGCCAACTGGATGACTCAAAAGTCACCCACCGCGAAACAGATTTTTTTTCAAAAGCTTACAATACACTGACTGGCCATTAGCCACTAGACAGGATAAACACTCACATTAAGTCGAGTGATAAAAGTTTCAAAGGCACCTTGTATAGAATTAAGAAAAATATAATTTCCAATAAATGATAGGTGAACCCCATCCACATGCAACAAACTAGATTCATTGTAATGAAAATTTGTATGCCTAATTACTTTATAACCTAAAGCAGTTAAAAAATAGCATATATCTCGGTTCAATATGCATCTTGCTTGGTCCATTGATTTCACATATTGATTCGCGCCATGAGCTACGAGGTAGAATATCCTACCAGATTAGAATTACCTCTGGGAAGCATTTTCTCTTCAAAGTGTCTTTAATTTGATGGCGTCACACGCCCAATGACACAAGACCAATGTCATTTCCCAAAAAAGGTAAAACAATTTACGTAGGCCTATTTTGAAAACATCTTGGAAAAGGTGAAATTCCTAGAAACCAGCATTTTCCCATTACACCAAAATATTTTCTATCCTCGTACGATAAACAAGTTCCAATGTTTGAGAAAAATTTAATTAGTCGTCAGCATATGCTCTCAATGTCGACAGGTCTATAGTTTTGTAAATTTGGTAAAGAGTTATGATCTTCATCGAAACAAAGTAAAAACAAAACAAAACAACAGCAACAACAACTATGGTTGTTATTATTAACAATCAATTATATAGACTGGGATATTTGTCTTTTACGATGAAAGATCGAAATTTATTTCAGCGAGTGAATATCATCTGTAATAATTTCACGAGTGGCGCAAGTGCGATCTTTCACGAAAAAAAATCTATTTATTTCATTATTTAACGCTTTGGGTGTGTGTGTGTGGGGGGGGGGGGGGCTTTATCAAAATCGAGTACAGTTCTTTTCGGTTATTCCTCGTGGCGTATCCCTTCCGTGTTGCAACACATCATACAATATTACGTCAAGCGCGAAAAATGTAAGGTTAGTTACGTCATATTTCCATCTGGTTGTGAGGCATGTGCATTTTACATAGGTAACTTGTGCGCGAGAACAACTGTTTCCTCCTTCAATTGAAGAGTTAGAATATAAAATTCGGTATTTTCACTGGTCATAACCATGAAATATCGAAAAATGTTTCACCGATTTGTCTCTATAACCTACTGGAATGCATGAAATGAAAATTAATATCAGTTTATATCGTTGATAGATGCGTCAGTAGAACATGTGTAACAAATCTACTACATAAATAAATCCTATATTCAACGAAGAAATTTTTGAATTGTCCAAATTGAAAACATTTATAAACGAAGTATTGAATGTGGATCACGCTTTACTATTTTTCTCCGAAAAGGAAAGAAAAAAATTTGGGAAAACAATTTTGTTTACCGGCATTTTCTTCTTTTCCCATGATGTTTTCAAAAGCCTTCTCTCTAACGGCCATAATGTTTCCAAAACCATTATCATTCAATGTTGGTATGGGATTTTGTAAATGGCTAAAATATTTTCCAGGATCGTCCAGCAGGTGGCGTAACTGGGCAGAAAGTGGCTTTTGCTCAGAAACACAGACCAGTAGATACGCTTGAAGACGCCATAAAACAAATTAAACCTACTGCAATTATAGGTAAGCAACTTCTGCTTTGTCTATCATTTTAATGACACAGTGATATTCTTAAGTTAGTTTATAATTAGAGCTATCGCAAAACGTGATCATATAAACGCCCCCCCCCCCCCCATCAGCTTCTTGTTACACAACAGGTCTTTGTCGCAGAATCCAAGAATGGTTTGGTACAAAAGTAAGAGTTGCAAAAATTTCAAGGGGAGATAATTCCGCAACAAATCGCAGCTGGATCATGGAAATTGTACATGCACAAGTTCATCTACTAGTATATAGGAACACTGTGTGTAAGAGCTCAGTACCTGCAAAACTGTCGGAGTATTTCGCCGCACAAATTTGTGTCTAGGGACAGACGAACAGAAAGTAATGCCGATTCCAGGATACTCCCCTGTTGTTGGGGTGGGGAAAAGGGGTATATTCACATGTTTAGAAAAGCATACCTTATTTACAAAGGGTCGCAAAAAAGGGATATTAGGTTATATCAGCTTCGATTTTTAATTGGGTCTTTTGACAGTGTTGTCAGATTTGTGCGAAGGGGTCAGCAAAGAAAAACATAAAATTTGACGCCTTGACAGCGAAATCTTACTGGCTTAAGGTATGAAGAAATAACAATCTAAAGTGGATTTAGTGTACTATTTCGTTTTAAAAAATGCTTTGTTTTCACTTTTTTAAAACAATATTACGTGGTTATAATGCTTCGCCACATGCAAAACTGACAACGCAATATTAGCAAACTAGATATTTGGGTAAAATCCTTTTCTTTGTAAGTTTTAAACACTTTTGAAGATGCTTTAGAAGCGTATGCATGTAAAAGACAATTTTAACATATCGTCGGTTTACTTCGAAAACCTCGTACCTACAGCTTGTAACAAGAGGTTTTCACAGTAAACCGACGATATTATTGTTATGTTGAATTTCTTTCCTTTTCAGGTGCTGCTGCTCAGCCGGGTGCTTTCACCGAAACTATTCTCAAAGATATGGCAACATTTAATAATCATCCAATAATATTTGCGTTGAGTAATCCGACCAGTAAAGCTGAATGTACAGCAGAGCAAGCCTACAGAGCCACAAAGGTGTCTAAGTAACTTTTTTTCATATCAGTACGTTAACATGCGCCTGTGTAATGCAGAGAAATGACTCTCCCCTACAAAATGACCCATGGGTCATTTAACTACGTGTAATGCAGAGAAATTACCCTCCGATACAAAATGACCCATGGGTCGTTTAACTACGTACATAAATGACCCAGGTCATTATTCTACGTAGAGAAATAATTAATTAATTATTGAGTGCAGTACTATGACGATACAGAAAATGCAATAAGAGATGCGAATTCAATAATAAGCTTCAAAAACCAGTTCAAACAACATTTATTGAACGTACAGTCCTCATTATATAGTTACGCAATTATACATCTATACAAAAAAACGTGTGTCTGTCCGTATACCTCATATTCTAACTTACGTGATTTTGCCATGAATTTATCTTCTTTATTTTCAAACACCACAATCATCAGTATCACCAATCATCATCATCATCATCATCATCATCATTATTTTTATTATTATTCTCCTAATTATTATCGTTACTATCGTTGTTCCACCTATCTTGAAGGAAACATTGTAAAAAAGACTTTGAAATACGTCTTAATGTTTTTACCTATACTAAATAAAGATATTATTATTATTATTATTATTATTATTGGTCACGAGATTTGCAAATATTCTATTTCAAGCAGTATCTGTATGTATTTATAAGGTAAGGGACAATCACACTTCTTGCTGTGAAACAATGATTGAATTTTTGTTTTTTTCCGTATACAGGGCAAATGTGTTTTCGCCAGTGGAAGCCCATTCAAAGCGGTGACCCTAGAAGGGAGGACATTTCACCCGGGTCAAGGAAACAATGCCTATGTTTTCCCGGCTGTCGGGCTGGCTACCATTGCCTGTGATATCCGGACGATCCCGGAAACTATTTTCCTAGAGTCAGCTAAGGTACTTATCTTGTTTATTGATCACCAGACAATCCCGTGTTCTAACGACAGGAAGAAAAATCCCTTTGAAAAAGATTGTGGGAAAAGTAGAAAATGCTGGATGCCAGCATTTTCTCACTTTTCCACAAGCTTTTTAGCCTATAGCATAACTTAACCCTTTACTCCATAGATACTCATTTCTACACATTGCTTGTGGGAACCTTTGGAAAACATTGTGGCAAAAGGTGAAATTGCTCGTGACGAGCAATTTCACCTTTTGTCACAATGTTTTCTACGCTATCATAAGGTGTCATTTACACATAAGAAATGGCTTCATCCTTGCTGTCATTTAGGGTCAATTAGAGATGCCATAGAAATGCCATATGGGGTAAAGGGTTACGCTCATAAATTCAGAATTGTCGTTTTTAAATGCTTTGATAATGGCAGTTTAAGACAGTTTGAAATGTACCAGTAGGTACTGCCAAGTTCCATCCTCTAAACATCAATCCTTCACATTTTCCTGTTGACAACTCAATTTTTTTTTCGAAATTGTTTACTGTAAAACGTTTAACAACTTCTCTGGGAGGCAGACTGTCTCGTATATTTTACTATATAGTGCTTGCATTATGAATTAATTTATTTGACTTAAAGCTAAATAGAGTTTTGTTTTTTGTTTTTCGTTATAAAACATGAGAAGAGATAGAGAGTGGACCAAAAGTAGGGTTACAATTTTTGTATTCTTAAATATAAAAAGTGTAACCATACTTTTGGCCCAACCTGTATACTGCAAACGACACGTGAGACACTCACATACAACTAACAAAAACTAACTATCACGCCATCAATTTGATATATTATAATCTTAGCATTTAACCCTTTCCGAAACAATCCCTGGTTTGAACGGGTCTAGAATAGTAGCCTTTTAAAAACACTATGGGAAAAGAAGAAAATGCTGGTAAACAGCATTTTCTCCTTTTCCCACAATGTTTTCTACCCTATCATAGACAGAAATCATCTTTTCAGCAAGAGTTAAATTGTCGTCTGCAAATGCTTTCAATTTGGTCTAGTCCAAAAGTTTGTCGTTTGGGAAAGGGTTAATAGTCTGCACATCGTATAGATCTAGTTCATGAGAAAATCTCATAATTTGATCGAACCTATCTAACATAGTGCTAATATATGCACTTGGGAAGAAGTACTGAAATTAAATGTTGCATGAAAACTCGAAATCAGAATATTAGACAGAATTATAGAGGATGGACGACTCGCTTAGGGTGAAAACTTTACATTTACAGGCTCTAGCCGATATGGTGACCAAACAAGATTTTGAAGAAGGCCGAGTGTATCCACCATTATCAAAGATACGAAAAGTCTCTACTGGAATCGCAGTCCATTTGGCTGAGTTCGCCTACAACAATAATTTGGCTTACTTCTTCCCACAGCCCAAAGATCTGACTAAATATATCCGGTCATACCAGTACGATACAGCATACGAAGAGTATATACCCGAACTATATGACTGGCCTGGCCATAAAACAAAACTGTAGAGACAATGATCAAAAAGTTTATGATAAATTTACGAATATTAGAGCAAAAGAAAAAAGAAAGTGTATAATTACGTGTCTTTTATTCTATTAAACAGAAGCAGGTCTGTATGGTGTTTGGTCATACGCATAGTCTATAAAGTGAATCTCTCTCTCTCTCTCTCTCTCTCTCTCTCTCTCTCTCTCTCCCCCTCTCTCTCTCTCATATGGACACATCGTTTGCATGATGTTAATAGATTTGTTGCATATGCATACAGTTTCCTTTTTGATTATTTATTGATTTGTTGGGAGAAAAACATGAATTTTTGTCATCATGATATAAAGAGATCACGTTTTACAACTCAAGATTACTACGCAAGTATCCTTATTCTGATTTATTCATTGGATTTAAACATTTCAAGCTCAGCTCTGATTTAGACTTGCGAATTAATACCATATTTCAGGTGGTTTACCAACGAACGTCCACAAAAAAGTGTTATTCATCAAACACTTTGATGGACAGCATTTTCACCAATTACAATATAGCGGGCATTTATAATTCGTCCTAGAACTTTACCGACTCTCTACTTTAACTCTTTACCATACTACAACAATTCTGAGTTGCCCAAATTAAGACTATTTGCATACAACAATTTGAATGGGACTCAAACGATGGAATTTGTCACTGATAGTGTAGAACAAATTGTGGAAAAAGGAGAAAATGCTGCATGGTTATCAGCATTTTCTCCTTTTTCCACAATGTTTTCTAAAGGCTCAGTACTGTCCTAAAGTCACTGAAGATCGAAATTGTGTGGTAAATGATTATTAAAAGTGCTGGGTCCGAATTTAGTCGCTTTCTTGCGGAAAGCGTAGATTAAGATCACACGTTATAGAATGTGTTGTCTAATTTTAGATCTACCTTGTTCGCTACCTAGTTATATATTCCGGTAGAATATATAGAGGATATTTGTCTTTTTCGGTGAAAGATCGAAAATTATTTCATCGAGTGAACACCATCGGTAATATTTTCACGAGTGATGCAGCCACGAATGAAAATATTACCGATGGTGACGAGATGAAATAAATTTCGATCTTTCACCGAAAACAACAAATATTCTATTTATTTCATGCTTTTAACCCTTTCTGGGAGGAGCTTTATTAAGATCCAGTTCAGTTCTTTTCCGTTATTCCCCTTGGCGTACCCCTCATGCATAGCAACGCAAAGCGCGAGAAATGTAAGGTATATGACGTCATATTTCCAATCTGGTTGTCAGGCGCGCGCAATTTACCTAGGCAACAAGAACGTGAAAATCGGTATTTTCACTGGTGGTACCAGTGTAAGATCGAAAAATATTTTCACTGCTATTTCTCGATATCCTACCGGAAAGCATGAAATAAAAATTACAAAACTGACCAATAGCGAAAAGTTTCGGCCCTGGTCAGCCTGCGCGGACTGCGCAGGCTGACCTGGGCCGAAATTTTTCGCAAATGCATTTATACCCTTTCATTCACAGGGCATGGCTCAATGACGTGCCCGCCCGGGTGGCTCAGTGGTGAGCGTGTCGGACTCATGACCAGACGGTTGTGAGTTCGATACCAGGTTGAGGCGAACTTTCTTTCCGGCGTATTTTCGCCTCTCACCTCTGCTATGCATGTGAGAAAAGTAGTCGGTGGCTTTGGAAAGAAAGTTAGTTGTATTAGTACTGGTGCGAGAAAGCCAGGAAACACGTGTGCGTCACTGACCGCCATGATAATGACCTTAGCTGTTAAAGTGGCATTAAACTCCAAAACAACCAACCAACCAACTCAATGACGTATATGGCTACGAAAGAATTAACAGGGAAAAATATTGCAGCAGGTGAACTTTAACATACCTTGCATTTACATATCCTAATTTTCCGATGTTTTCTCGATCGATTTTTCCTTTTCATAATAACTTTGCAGAATAAACATCCAAACTTTAGAAGAGGCAACATCACTTTTCGCCTACATTTGCTGTCCAGCTGGATGGAAGCGCGTTTCATGATTATCCTGTCCGAGTTACTTTTCATATTTGTGAGGTAGATTTTCGGAAGACTCCCGTGTGTGTTTGTTCATTTGTTTCCAAGCATAATATTAGAGTAACGTGAATTTTCTAGTGATGTGAACTTCTAGTAATGTAATCCTATTGCCTTAAGAGTCCACTTATGTCGTCAATCACGTGTCAGCTTAACTTGATATGTAAGGTGTTTTGGCTTGGACACTTGTGAGAATAATGATTTTATGGCAAAACTGCTGACAATGTACAACTTAAAACGCTTCGTAATCACTGGTATGTGATAGCCAGGGAGAGAGAGAGAGAGAGACAGACAGACAGACAGAGGACGGACGGGCAGGTATGCTGGCAAAAACAGACAGACAGACAAAGTGTGTGTACTGAATAATCCTCATTTAACCTTTGTTATGTGCATCCAATTTCCACAATCAAGACATGCATGTACATAGATATTCAGATAATATCTAATCATGCAAAGAAGTCTTTAATCTCGAAAATGACTGACTAATAACCAAGAAGAGATACGACTGGATTACGTAAATTATTGCGAAGATGGCCAAGTGTTGTTGTGCGGTCGGTCTCTGTGGAAGCATATGGTGGGAATTTAACTCTAAGGTTGCTAAGCATTGATCACTGACCTTTACGGACAGTGTAGAACAAGATCAGACTGCACAGAACGTGCAGTCTGATCTTGGTTCTACACTATCCGATTAGGAGATATTATTTCCCAATTTTATACATAACTTTGAGATAGCATTAATTGGGTTTTTACTGTCGAAATAAATTTTTTATGTTAGTTATTACCAGGATAAGAGTTAAAACAAAAGTTGCACGGTCGCTCTAAATTTTGTTATTGTGTCCGTTCCTACTGATCAAAGTTGATATTCTAATGTCAATGACCAATCAGATTTGTTAGATATAATAACAGCGGTATTAAAATTTCCACATCCCTTTGGAAAAGAAAAAGAAACAAACAAACACACACACAAAAAACGCCAGCATACAAAGTTCTGATATTTATTTCTTCCTGAAAGACCCAGTGGCGGCCAATAGTAAACTATGCATGTAATAAAATGGATCTAACTTCTAATTATAGCAAGCAAAAGTATGGAAATTATTATGACGATGACCACGGGTTTTGGTACTATAGGTCCAAGTGCTGACTGAGAAATAAATTTCCCTACAAAAAAGAAAGCCTTTGAAAAGGTTGTCGATATACAAAAAGAAATGCTGGTAACGAGCATTTCATCTTTTTCAGACGAAGTTTTCCACCCGTTTAGAGACATTCATCGTTTTATGTACCGCATTTAACATATAGACTGCAAATGGAGTGCAACACACGAAAAGGTGCATTCGGACATTTGCGTAAAGTGTCGTCTCGGATTAGCCTGCGCTGTCCGCGCAGGCTAATCCGAGACGACACTTTACGACTACATTAGATTTTCTGCTACAGTAGACTTGCGTAAAACAGAAAATCACATAAAATCGGAAAGTGTCGTTTCGGATTAGCCTGTGCGGACTGCACACACTGATCAGAGACGACACTTTACGCAAATGTCCGAATGACCCTTTTCGCGTGTTGCACTCCAAATGTAGTCGATTTGATTTGAAAATGTTGTTGTTTGGTAAAGGGTTCAGGTATTATCAGAAGGTTTCTGGGTTATTTCTTACATACTTTCAAGATTTCCATGATCTTCTTTCTAAAGTTTGAACTCAGCCATATATAAAAGAGTGGGTTTGCAAAGAAACTAATGATATAAAGTCTGAGAAGAAAATATACTACAGCCCTCATGATTGGATTCTCCTTCAAATCCCGAGAAACTGGTAATAAAGCCGCAGTAATAGTGGGAACGACGGAAGATATTATAAACACAAGTGTAATAACACCCATGGTCTTAGTTGTCTTGTTGATCTGTTTTATCTGCTTGTCATGCTGTCTGATAGCTGTAAACTGCACAGTCTTGTTTATCTGTGCAACACTGTTCGTGGATGTATTGGCGCCTTCATTAAAACCATGAGTTACTTGGTGCACTTTACCTGTTTTACTTGCACTAACATTAAATATCCCCTGTTCAGAACTAGCACTGCTACGTTTCTCTGTTTTTATGTAAGCATCTGCTACACCAGAAGTCTTTGTGCCAGCGTTTTTGTCCAAAGTTTGATTTACGCTGACAGGCTGCACCGATATCCCAACACCAGTCTTACGGTTACTAAAGCAATGTCCAAGGCATCCTTTGTGTATTTTCAAGTCCTGATCATTGTTATAGGTCATGCTTTGTGTTACACCAACTTTCATTCTATTTCTGATACGTATTGCTATTTTACTATACATGACACAAAGTGCTACGGAGCAAATGGAGAAAGTCAGAAAACGAACTATATATAGCAACATGATGATCGTGGCCTTAGAGGTATCCGAAGTACAGTCTCCGTCGAGGGTTACTTTTGAAGTAAAAAAGTGCGATATGCTTAATAGAGCTGACACAAGCACAATTGTAAAACAGCAAGCCAAAGCCGATTTCGGGGTGAAGAAGACTGAATGTGGTTTGCATGTTTTTACATATCTGTCAACACCCACGCACGTTATCAGTAATGAGGACTGGAGAAAAGCGAAATGTATGACATAAAAATCAAACTTACATAAAAACTGTGTATGAACAATTTTCCACAAATCCAATGTAACATTTAGCAATAAAGGTCCATGAAATAGAAGGGCAATAACGTCACAAAACGCAATGAAAATGACGAACCAGTCTGTGGAAGTTTTCTTCTTGAGTTTTAACAATACTAAGAGCACAAGACTGTTTCCAGGCACGCCGATTATCACCGCAGTGACGACGTAAACTGCCATCACGTAGCGAGTCCAGTCAGGGACTAAATCTCGGATAAGTTCTTCGCTATAATCTACAGTGTTCATCTCACTCGTCAGATTTTCAGGCAACACGGAACCGTTGTTGAACTCCATTGTATAGTTCTTGTTCATGGATCCAAAATGATTTTTTCTTTTCTTTTTAAACGTAACTTAGTTTAAAACAGGTGCAGATTTTATCCTTCGAAATACAAAAAACTTCAGATAACTCGCCTCAGCCCAATGAATATTTTTGATCAATCGAAAATACATGTCTCATATACGGTTTGGACTCTGTTAGATTTCACTAAAACAGATGCTTATTTGTTAAAGGCAACTTTTAAAAACTATCCCATATTTCCAGAGTTTAATGTTTAGCACCCATGTATTGATCGATCAGTGTTTTGTTGGACAATATTGTCAGTTCTGACAAAATAAATAAATAAATAAATAAATAAACAAACACGGAATATGACACTGTAGTGACTTTCCTGGTGCTTGTATTTGATTCGAACCGCGCAAGAAAAAAAATAATAATGCACGAGACCGAAAATCGAACGAGTAGTCAAAATCCTCAGTTTTCTTACGCGGCGAGAATTAAATGCTAGTGCCAGGAAAGTTATTACAGCATGATAATTATTTCTTTTCATATACAGTATATCTATACCGGCAAGCCAACTAAAACAAATAATGGTGTCGTAGACAGTAAAATGTTTTAATAAATGGCGGATGAATATTACAGCGAAATATTCTAACCAATCAACTTGCAAATGAATATATACATATTCCGCTCGTGAATAACGTCATAACATCATATTCGTTGCCTGCGCATGTCACATTTTTAGAAGATTCGACCTGTCTGCTATGGCGCATCACCCACTCCGTATACCTGTGGGAGAGGAAGGAATGGCTTGTACCAAGATATCAGCCTGTTACTCAAGCAAGTGGGGCTGTTTTAATGAATGACCGGTGCATAGGTTACATGCTAGCTGATCATATGTGAATGAATCGAACCAGATATTGTACATGCTAGCTGATCATATGTGAATGAATCGAACCAGTTTTTGTTTTATTGAGTAAACATGTTTTAGTTTGAAATTCAAAGTAACGGTTGTCGCGTCGAAAAGTAGTCCTCTTCTGTACCAAGCATGCCCAAATTAGATAGATGTGTATCTGTAGAATTCCATCTAGTGGGAGATAATGTACCATATTTGGAACCGTATTTCACAGAGTGTAGATACAGATTTTCCCCTATCCTGTATAGTTTATTCTATCCGCGTGGGACGCATGTATTTTCCCATTAAAAGAAAACTTTCACATACATGTTTATCATTAGTTGTACGGTCAGGTGGCAGGGGACTTGGAAACTTGGTCATGGCTGTGGTTAATCATGTCACCCGAGCTGAAGATGACGTGGCAATATGATTCACCACAGCCGTGAACAAGTTCCCAAGTCCCCTGCCACCTGACCGTACAACGAATTGATTATAGATCTACTGCAAAGTTTAACATTCCAACAATTGTTAAGCGAAGTTTACCTGTTTTTGTTTGAAAAACTGAATACGTTGACGAAGTATAATTAAGAAATAATCTTCTTCTTATCGTGGTTTATCGTTCATTCTAACATGACACGCGACTTTGGCTCTATAAACACAGTGCAAGGAAAACGTGGTAAAATCTGCGACAGTCCATGTAGAGTGACGTCATTCAATGAGTGAGTTATTCAATGGAACATAATCTTCATCTGCATTTTTACTCTTAGTTTTCAAGAACTTGTTTTCATTTCATTCAGAATTGGCCATGTTAGAATCGAAATAATCTTCTTTCTATCGTGGTATATCGTTCAATAAACCACGTTGTGAGTTATGAGGCGCAATGAATAACCCACTCGGGCTATCGCCCTCGTGGATTATTTATTGTGCCTCATAACTCACAACTGTGGTTTATTGAACGATATACCACGATAGAAAGAAAATTATTTCTTAAATAAACCACAGTTGTGAGTTATGAGGCACAATAACACATTTGATTTATTTACTGCGCCTCATAACTCACAACGTGGTTTATTGTATGATAAACCACGATAGAAAGAAGATTATTTCGATTTTAACACTTCTTAACGAAAGGAAAACAAGTTCAAACTTGGAGTAAAAACGCGGATGAAGATTATGTTCCACTGAATAACCACTCATTGATTGACGTCACTCGATATAGAATGACGTCACTCTGCATGGATTGTCGCAGATTTTACCACGCTTTCCTTGCACTGTTTATATTCGCGTGTCATGTCAGAATTTCCCTTCTGAGCGCCCCAATTCAATAAAAATCCAATTCAATAAAAACTGACCTCACTGGGAAATGATGGCACTGAAGCATTGGTAATACGTGCTAAAATATGCAGCTTGGTGTATCTTCATGTACGCTGCCATTTTGTATGTTGTGGTGATAGTGTAGTCATGTATATGGGGCTCCAGGAAGGGAAACTACTTTTAACAGACGACTTTGCCTTATATTTTGTAATATATCCCAGCAAAACGACTCCGAAAAGTTTTGTTTTTTTTTTAAGTTGCGCTATTGTTCAGAGTTCTAAAGTTAAGTAATATCGAAGACATTAACATATCCTTCCAATCTGTATATCGTTTGCTTATTAAAAACCGGCAAAAGGAAATTATTTCAAATGATCTAAAATAGTACCACTAGATCTACCTTAATTAAGATATATATAATTCCCCCCCCCCCCCCCCCCCCCCTTGAGAACTCTTAAAATACTCTACCAAACGTCAAATTGTAGATTTGTCCAAAGTGAAAAAACTTGCAGGGGACAAATTGAATATGAAGCAAAGGATGAAAAATAAGAAACACTGTGGGAAAAGGAGAAAATGCTGATTACAGCAGTTTCTCCTTTTTCCCCATAATGTTTTCAAAAAACATTCTTTCTCTGGCTCTAGTCAAACCTCGTAATTGTGTGGGAAATCATATCACTGTACGGTAAGCTTTGATGTTTTAAATTCAAACTAGAAATCGTTGTGACAGGTTGAGATATTACCGAGACTGAACAAGTTTTCAGCCTGTCACAATGATTCCTGCTAAATTCTCGTGAATGTTTAATTACTGTTCTGCACTTAGTACACGCTGTTTAAGGGTGTACTAAGACACAGTCTCGAGTTTTAAAGGTGGCCCTTCAGATTTTGGGACGAAAAATTTACAAAAATGCAAAAGCATCACCCTTATACTCCAGAGGCCTTTTAATTTGCATTCATAAAACCCCAGTAGTCGAAAACCATCCGACAACACGAGAAATTAGAGACTTACTACGGCCCAGGTTGACACCAACGGAACACACGTTCTATTTTGAGATGATCAATTCTCTCATTTACATACAAGAATACACAAACGAAGTTTCAAACATAGCGTCCGAAGAAGAAATTATGGAAAATAATTGTTACATGTTTGTACTGTAATGGAATTAAAGCGTTATTAGTCACGTGCCAGTCACTTGACATTCCCACAATGCTTTATTGATTTTTGGCGCCAAATCTAAAAACACCTTAATAGGCTCCGTAGCCTTTTAAGGGAATCCCATCAATTTTTTTTTGTGTAATTTTATGTGTCTTAACTATTGATGATTTATATTATTTTTCATATAAATTTCAGTGATATACATGTACATAGTTTTTAATTTGGTGAGATGTAAAAATTCTAAATACCCACCCGTTTAACAGCCCTAAGAAAAAAGCCTTTTGAAAATATTTTAGTGAAAAGGAAAACAAGGTGGTAGCCAGCATTTTCTACTGATCTTGATCTACACCGCTCTCAAGTGCCATTCTTTTGTCGTCAATGGCTGTGAGAAAGGATTGGGCGTCGCTTTTAATTAATTTAAGCTTGTCTGAAATGATCGGAAATATAATATCGAAAAAAGGCGGGTTAATGGGTTGATTGTATACAGATCAAATGAACAAACAGCATGAAGACGATTTCAGTTGACTTTAAATAACCTTACAAGGGCACCAAAGTTCTTTGTTAACCCATTACAACACAATCCCTACTTTTGACGCTCCTGAGAAAGAAGCCTTTTCAAAACACTATGGGAAAAGGAGAAAATGCTGGTAACCAGCATTTTCTCCTTTTCCCACAGTGTTTTCTACCCTTCCCAGAACAAATTTCTACTTTTCAGTCACTTTTATTTTGTCGTCTGCAAATGCTTTCAATTTGGCCCAGTCTAAAATTTTCTCGTGTGGTAGAATTAACCCATTACCACACAATCCCTACTTTTGACGCCCCTGAGAAAAAACGACTTTTGAAAACACTGTGGGAAAAGGAGAAAATGCTGGTAACCAGCATTTTCTCCTTTTCCCACAGTGTTTTCTACCCTTCCCAGAAAAATTTCTATTTTTCAGTCACTTTTATTTTGTCATCTGCAAATGCTTTCAATTTGGACCAGTCTAAAATTTTCTCATGTGGTAGAGTTAACCCTAAGGTTGCTAAGTGCGACTTGATGAGTTTTTTTTTTCTACCAGAACGTGCAGTCTGATCTTGGATCTACTCTATCCGATAAGAAAATAATCCCCCCTCCCCCGCTAAAAACTTGGATATCTTCGCAAGCTAAGGCCGACGATTTACTCCGCTACTCTACCCTTGGCGGATCGAGCTTGATTTTTATGTTCAACCGATACGCTTTTTCATTGGATGCAGCCAGGTCTAGCTGCAACGAATGAAATCGCTCGTACCATTTCATCTTTGATAAAAATAGAATAAGGTCTCTACCTTCGAATAAAAGGTAAAACATGGAAACCCACGTGGATGTCTGCTGATCGCTTCATGTGTATTCGTAAGCGGTTTGTAAAACGATATTTCATTTGCTTTTAAAAACATGATGTAAAGGGGAGTAATAACCAGCATCCAGTAGAGGGTGCATCGCAGGAATCTCGAAATCGGGCTCAATCAACCAAGGTAAGATCCACGTAGTGATCGTACACTTGGCTCGCGAAGATGTATACAGTATAAATATATACACATGTGTATACATAATTTTCGTGCCTACCTCTATCGTTACCGTCTTGCCTGCGTGCCTCTCTGTCTGTCTTTCAGTTAATCTGGCACAGATAGTTTTACCTTTGACAGTTCACAATGAACTGTAAACGCTATTGAAAATCATTCCAATATATTGAAAATAATATGTCTATTACAGTCGATGAAGGTCATTATTTTCGAAATATTCAAAAAATGGTAAATACTGTGTTCTTCAGTGATATAAAAATATCTCTGTACCCTTTATGAAACTTTTTTTTTTTTTCAAAATTTCCAAATCCAAAGCATTTATAGACGACAAACTTGAACTCATTACCAAACGACAAAATTTTAGGTTTGTCCAAATCGAAAGCATTTGCAGACGACAAAATAAAAGTGACTACAAATTAAAAAAAATTTTGTGAGGGGTAAAAAAGCATTGTGGGAAAAAGAGAAAATGCTGGTTACCAAATGGCTTCTTTCTCAAGGTCGTCAAAAGTTTGGGATTGTGTGGTAATGGGTAAGTATTATCCGATAGGCTAGAAAAGATTAGGGAAAAGGAAATGCTAGGATCCAGCATTTTAACCTTTTCTCACTATGTTTTCAAAATCCGTCTTTCTCAGCGTCATTAAAAATCGAGATCGTTTGGTAAAGAAGTTACCAGACAAGAAAAGTCCTAGACCCGTAGATTCGTCCATTTTAAAAGAATCTGCCGAGGGCGGCTTTAACATGGCTCGAATCTCGTCTTTTTTTTCTTTTTAAAACAATGTCTAACAGCCTAATAAGTGATTTTAGAAACGCACTTCTGACCTCAAAGTTAGAATTACAAGTAATGGATAATGGATTCAAGGAAGCGGGGTGGGTGGGATGGGGGGAAGAGAGAGAAAGAGGAAGGTTAATTAATTTGAAAACGCAAGCAACGTTTTATTTCTCATACAAAATAAGATAATAGAAACGATAGAAAAGACATGATAAATCCTGAAGCACTATAATCAGAAAACAGATTTTTCTCTTTTAAGACGGCGTTAGTAAGACAACTCTTGATTGCCGGCTAAACTATTTGGTTTAGCCAATCAAAAGTTGTGTTTCTTTCTCGTTCTTTTTTTTTACGTAGACAAAGTAGGTCAAGATAAAAGTTTGATTTCCTGGACCATATTCCTAAGTACATGCGTAGCCTTATTTCCATAAAATTCTAAATTCGAAAGTAACACAACCTCTGATTGGCTGAACTATTTGATCAGCCAGTCGGAGGTTGTGTTTCTTTGAAAATCTACAATAAGACTAATAATGACACTATATACCGGTATTTTTGTTAACCATTTACCAAACAATCAATGGTGGATGGGCGAAACCAGGGGCGGTTTTAACCCCGCGGTTAAAACTGTTGTGGTCGACCCAATAAACCACTCCAATCGACCACCAAACAACCACTTTAAACCGGTTTTAACCGGTAAAAACCACCGGCACGGTCAACACTCACACTGACCGGCTTTTTTGCCAACCTTGCAATTAATCCCTTGTTTTCACGACCCCTAGGGAGAAGCCTTCTGAAAACATTGTGGGAAAAGGAGAAAATGCTGGTCACCAGCATTTTCTCCTTTCCCACAATGTT
The DNA here is from genome assembly GCA_943736015.1 of Tridacna crocea. Classification (NCBI taxonomy): domain Eukaryota; kingdom Metazoa; phylum Mollusca; class Bivalvia; order Cardiida; family Cardiidae; genus Tridacna; species Tridacna crocea. The sequence goes on along the minus strand of OX031060.1, from coordinate 19,197,591 downwards.
TTCCCATCTTCCAAAGTTAAGTTCCAATTTTTGAGACATGTTTATTTTATTGGGGCCCAAACTTCCATGAAATAAAAACAAAACAAAACCCAAGACTAGGAATCAAAGCTAAATACTGGTACTAACGATTGGAGAACAAGAGCACAAACTTCCATGAAAAAACAACAACAAGAGCTATCATTAACCGTAACTATACCCCTCACCAGGTCTTTGTCACAGAATGCAGAATAGTTTAGTAAAAAATTAAGAGATGAAAAAAGTTCAAGGGGAGATAATTCCACAACGAATCGCAGCAGGGTCTTCATATATGTAGGAACCCTGTGTGTAAATTTGAGTACAGTACGTGAAAAACTGTTGGAGTATTGCCCCAGACAAATTTGTGTCTACGGACAGACAGCCATGGCGATTCCACTCTAGTATACCCCCTCCCCTCAACTACATTGTGGTGGGGGGGTGTTATAAAAAATACAAATTTGATTGAACACTTTTGGAATGGAAGAGAACACAGCGTTTTCTATGGTTTCAAGGACAAAATGTGCTTCTTTTTTTTTTGTGTGTGTTTAATTACGAATAGTACACATTGACTGTCTTGTCGTATGGTTAAGGTTGCTTTAAATCTTTACCAAACGACACAATTTCAGACTGGTCCTAACTGAAAGCACTTGCAGACGAGAAAATAAATGTAACTCAAAAATAAAAATTAGTTTCCAGCAGGGTAGAAATCATTGTGGGAAGAGGAGAAAATGCTGATTACCAGCATTTTCTCCTCTTCCCACGATGTTTTCAAAAGGCTTCTATCTCAGGGTCGTAAAAACTAGAGATTATTTAGTATGGGGTTAAAGCACACACACTGTTGGATTACGTCGTATGGCGTACGGCCTATCATAAACCCCTTTGAGAAATGCACGCCGTTGTCGTTTCGACAACTCATTTTCAAGGTACTTTTTCCAAGTCTTAGTGCGACAGTATTTGCGTTTGATAGGCAATCTTTTAATTACAACTCTGCAATGACCTAATAACGATTTAAACTTTACCGGTGGCCTTTTTTCAGTGTTCACAAGCCCTCTTTCGGTTTGATTTACTGAACTGGGAGAAGAAAGACTTGGTGGATCATTATCCAATTTGGCTGATGAATCATTTGCACTTTGCTCTACTTCCATACAGGCAAACATTTGCTTATTATGCAGCAAGACTCCCGGAAGATTTATTTTCATAAGTGAAACAACTTTAAGGGGTTTCTCTCGAGGAAGAACTACGGGACTTTCGGGCCTGGTCGACGGTAACTGTTCACCATTCGTAGGATTAGCAGATGTCGATCGTTGCTCATCGATCAAAGAGATGGTTGAATTTGTCATATGGGGGTTTACAGCCATACTCACGCCTTTAAGTTTCCTTGTAAAAGTAGTGTCACGTTTGCTATGAATTACTGAAAAATTGTTCACTGTTTGCCTTCCCTGCAATGACACACTGTTTGCTGAGTTAATGTTTGAAGTATTTTGTTCAGAAAAAGATCCTGCATCGTTAAGATGCAACATTGGTGCCACTTGCCATTTCATTTCGTTTACAGATGTTGGTCGCTCGTCTTGTTTGTTAAGGTTAGCTGTTACTTTCGATACAACAGGACGGAACTCTTTCTCAGTTCCAATATCTTTTTCATTTGACACTGTTCTTTTTACCTTTCTGTTAATAATGGCATGTCTTACCTTTGGAGATATGTGGGTATAGTTCGCTTTTACAGCGTTATCAGCATAGCAATGATCATATGTTACATGACGACGTGGAAATAAATGTATGCCAGATGAAGCACGGATTGTCGAATCAGTAATCACTCGAGGACTTAGAATAATGCCATCGCTATTTTGTCTTCTTTGCTCTCTTAGGATTTCAGATGCAGTCCGTCTTAGGATTTCAGATGCGGGCCAAGCAGAATGTAAAGTATCAGGAGCCTCATACTGAGTCGATTCTTCCTGTTCCTTTAATACAGCGTTAGCATTTGCAACACATAATACTGGTGTTGGATTTTCTCCATTTCCTGAACACCCTGCGTCGCAATTTTTCAAATCATCCACAGATATTACTGGGGGTTTAGATGGGATGAATGGTGATCCAGTTTGTTCATATTCTGCAGATCCTGCAAGAGACCATACACTTGAGACAGTTGGTAAACTGGTATTATCTGTTGTCAGAATGCTTGGATTTCTGACATCCTCTGGTGCAGGATTAAATAGGTTTTGGTGGTTTGTTGTCGGGCTCAATGTTTGTCTGGTACCTTCTAGTGTTGGTGTTAATGGCTTTCTGGTATCTTCTACATCCAGATCTGAAGGTTTTCTGGCGTCATCATTTTTCAAATCGGTCTCAGATTCATTGGAGGGTTTAGGTAATAGCTGTCTGGGAGCTACCATTCTTAGAATGCTTGGTTTTCTGACATCTTCTGGTGCAGGATTTAATAGTTTTTTGTGTTTTGTTGTCGGGTTCAATGTTTGTCTGGTACCTTCAAGTGTTGGTGTTAATGGCTTTCTGGTATCTTCTACATCCAGATCTGAAGGTTTTCTGGCGTCATCATTTTTCAAATCGGCCTCCGATACATTGGAGGGTTTAGGTAATAGCTGTCTGGGAGCTACCATTCTTAGATTTGATTGACTGTTCGAAGTTAACATTTGGTTAGTTTGTGGAGGCCGGTGAGGAAGTTCTGACATTGGTCGAATCGTCGACAATCCTCCAGCCAATCGATATATCATCATTTGACGTCCATTCACTTTAGCCTGGGAACATGGTGTAAAAAGAAGTGTCGGCATAGAAGCAAAAACGGGGAGGTTTGCATCCTTGTTTTCTTCTTTCAGAGACGTAAATGAACCAGACATAGTTATAGGTGATGGATAAATCCTTGTTGTGATGTAAGATATTTGGGATATCGAGCCCCTAGTTATTGGATTCAAAACTGACCGCGTTTTCATATAAATAAATTTTCGTTAAAATGGAGCTACATTTGAATATGTTTCCGGAGAAACGATACTTTGTTTATTACCCGGAGCACAAAACTGTTGCCTAGTCGCTGATAATCTATCGTTTCTTTTTCTTTCTCTTTCTGTCTCTTTCAATGTTTCTCTCTTGTTTGAATTAAAACTTGCAATAATACATACTCTGTCAAAATTTGCGTATTCCATAGAAATGTTCAGACATAGTGGTTGAACAATTGAATCGCTCCTCACACTCCTGCAAGTTAAAATTGATATCAGTATAATTCTGTGATCTGAATTTCTGTCTTAGATATATTGTTCGTCTAGTTTGCTCTCTTCGGCCAAGACAATTGTATTCAAGAAGATGCTGGATGGCTCTTTCAATCTGAAAATAGAAATAAAAATAACAAAAATAATCAAAGTACTGAAAGTACTGACTGATTATGAAACAACGGTAGCAAATTGTCACAATTTGACTTGAGACTTCGAAGTTCCGTTCCGGATAAGCAAGAAATACTGTGAAAATGAAGATCAAAGTGGAATTACTTAAAATTCACGCTAGGTAGAGTTGTTGTTCTTGAGCACTGTACTCAGTAATACTGCAACAAACATGCGTACCAAGTTTGAAGTCGTTTTGACTTGAGATGACAAAGTTATATTCCTGACAGGCACTAAATGCTGTAAAAATGACAATCAAAGGGAAATAACTAACTACACTTCCAAATATTGCAACAAATAAGCAAACCAAATTTCAAGTCATTCCTACTTAAGATGACAAAGTTTTGGTCCGAACAAGCAAGAAATGATATAAAAATGAATGTCAAAGAGAGAATAACTCAAAATTCGTGCTAGGAAGAGTTATAGTTCTTGTGCACTGCACTTCATAATTTTTTAACAATGGTGCACAAATTTGAAGATGTTCAGGCTGTAGATGACAAAGTTATTTTCTTGATGAGCAGAAAATGCTGTAAAAATGACAATCAAAGGGAAATAACTCATAGGCAGTGTGAGGTAGAGTTTATCATTCATACTGCACTCTGTATTATTGCAACAAACACAAATACCAGGTTTCAAGTCAATCGGACGGGAGATGACAAAGTTACACTCCTGACTAAGAACTATTCTATTGAACTTTCAAAATCAAAGGCAAAGAACTCCAACTGTTCTGGTCTGATTACACCCATAATTTACCTCATCCCAGATCTTAGAGTGATATACACTTTGACCAAATTTGGTACTGATTGGTTAATATTTGTTGTAATTGTAGATGCTAGAGTGTAAACAAAGTCAAATATAGCAATTGTTCTAATTCAAGGGCAAATAACTCCAGTTTTTCTGGTACGATTACAACCATAATCGAACTCATCCAAGATCTTATGGCCATGTATATTTTGACCAAGTTTGGTGCTGATAGGTTAATATTTGTAGATGCTAGGGTGTAAACAAAGTCAAATATAGCAATTTTTTTAAATCAAGGGCAAAAAAACTCCAGTCGTTTTGGTCAGATTAGACCCATAATCACACTCATCCAAGATCTTATGGTTATATATATTTTGGCAAAGCTTAGTGCTGATTGGTAAAAAAATGTAGAATGCTAGCGAGTAAACAAAGTCAAATATAGCAATTTTTCTAAATCAAGGGCAAATAACTCAAGTCATTTTGGTCAGATTAGACCCATAATCAAACTAATCCGAGATCTTATAGTCATATATATTTTGACCAAGTTTGGTGCTGATTAGTTGATATTTGTAGATGCTAGAGTGTAAACAAGGAAATGTGAACGGACAGACGACGAGAATAGCTCACTCTGAGAACAGAAAAGTAATGATTTCATCAAGAAATCTTAATTCAGTTAAACAAAAAGGCAAATAAATCCAAAAGCCACTTCGAAGGAGATGATTTTAGAGGTTTAATATAAGTTTGCATGACTAAGACTTTTTCGCAAACCTAAAACCTTTGAATACTCTGAACATAACATTAACAATGAATGGTGCGTGTAATTCATATCGCAACAGGTATGAGTTTCATATGTTATGAACTAATTTCCTGACAGCGTCTCGAATGCTGTATAATTCTTCTTAGAAGTGTATATGGTTGTATGGCAGGTCGTTTAAAGATGTTTTTCCTACATGTATTTAATTGAAGCTGAATTACTTGTTGTTAACTTACCATTCATAGAGAGTTTTAACAGTTTTCAGGAAAATCAGAGATTCTTTTCTGAAAAGTCAGCACCATGTTGTATGTACATGTTGGCTTGGCATACATTATTACTAGTACAGATAACTGTCCCCAAAGGCGATGTTACTTTTTGACTGGTCGCCTCTGGGTACAGAGACAATCCGGATAAAATCAGTTGAAAGTTCCGCACAGATTTTGTGCGCAAGTTTGTACTCTTATAATTTCGCAAATAGAGCACAAAACTAGGATTTAAACATACCTGTTGCTTGTGTATTCAATATTCCTTGGTTTGAAATACAAATATTTTCAGTTTAAACGCTGATCGTGAGAAAAAAACATGCATTTCATCAGTTACTCGAGTTGTATACGTTCCCGAAAACATACAAAATGGCCGCCACGCATGATAAATTTCGTCCGTGATTTTTCCGAGATAAACATGTTGTAAACAACTTCTACAAGCTTTTTATGTAATTAATGGTTTAACAATTTGTTTTTGGTCATGTTTAGTACTAAAAGATAATTGCATTTCGCTGCAATACAGATAAAACCGACGAAACAAAAGGTCAGTATAGCGCTGTTACAACGCATTTTGTAATAAACCTTCAAAATGTAATAAGTATTACAAAATGCATTGTGATTACATGAAATGTAATAAAAAGTTATGCAACGCGTTTTGTAATAAAATTGCAAAATGTAATAATCTTTGTTCCATAGGCCCCAGTTCTACGATGTTGAATAGAAGGGCAGACTTCTTTTAACTTTAATAGATTAAGGTTTTGTCATATGCTTAATAACTTCGATCACATTTACACACATTGAACATTTTTCATTCATTATCATATTAAGTAGTTACATGTATGATCAAAACAAGACAATCTACTATCAGTCATGATTTAAAATTATTACAAAATGCGTTGCAATTGCATAAATTGTCATAAATCTTTTCACGACGCATTTTGTAATAAACCTGCAGTTTGTAATAATTTTTTATCCCAGGACCCCAGTTCTATATTTTTGATAGAAAGACAAAAACTGATTGATTAAGAATCAGACATAATCTTTATAACTTCAATCACATTTGCGCAGATGGAATATTTTTTTTATTCATTATCATATTTAGTAGTTACGGTCAAAGAAAAAAAGTCTACTATCAGTCATGTTTTAGAGTTATTACAAAAAGCGTTGCAATTACATAAGTTGTTATAAATTTTTTCATGAAGCATTTTGTAATAAAATTGCAAATTTAATAATCTTTTATCCCAGAACCCCAGTTCTAAAATCCCTATAAAAAGACAGAGACTTTGATTAATTAAGGTTTTGTCGTCGGCTTAATAACTTCGATCACATTTACACACATTAAACATTTTTTTCAGTCATTATCATATCAAGTAGTTGAATGTATGATCAAAACAAGAACATCTTAGAACTGGGGCCCAGGGAACAAAGATTATTACATTTTGCAAGTTTATTACAAAACGCGTTGCATAACTTTTAATTACATTTCATGTAATCACAACGCATTTTGTAATACTTATTACATTTTGAAGGTTTATTACAAAATGCATTGTAACATACCGCTCTATATTTGCTACCGGAAAATTTACGATGGACTTGAGACGGTACGGTGTACAGTAAATGTCCAAATATGAAAAAGATCACCGGGGCGTCTCATTATTGAGACTAACATTGTTACAGGAGACCACTCCTTCATTATGTCCCGATTTATATACAATTGCTAACAATTAAGTTAGGGAGATATCTCTTTAGCTCAGTAGTTATAATATTGGTCTAATAAACCTCTAAAAACGAGGATATGTGTCCGCATGGATTCGAATTCCGCCAGATGTAGCAGATTGTATTCCAGCTATGCATTTGTAGCGCACTTATATGTTCGTGAGATGAGGGTTCATTCGGGATTGGCCATTCAGCCATTAATTCCGTTTGTTCTCCAAAAACGGACTTTCTGCCTAATAACTCTTTGAGTCATCAATAAATGGTGACTGTAACAGGGGGCGTGTTACGGGAGACCACTTTGTGACCGGCGCTGCCGCCCTGGCTCGCAGTATGAATTTTCTTCAGTGCGTACACGACGGTCGATTAAATAGTCACTTTGTTTAAACATACCGGTTGATACGACGCCGAACCATGCGCAGATCCAGATATCTTCCTGTGGGGGAGGAGGGGGGGTCCCCACCGAAAACGCACTCTTCTTATTATATGATACTTTGATTTCGGATTTCAGTGGATATAAGTCGTTTAAAAGAAAAGTAACCGTTTCCAGTGCTGACCAAGAGGAGTTCTCCACATTTAGAACCCCCCCTTTTTTTTAAATTTATGACTGTATTTTATATAAATGCTGTGCAATATCAAACCAGTACCATTTTACGAATCCGATAACCACATTTCGCCAAAATTCCAGGGGGGGGGGGGGTCCGGATCCCTGGACCCTTCCCCCCTCTCTGGATCCGCCCATGCGAACGGAGAGGGTCAGCTTGCTGCTGAGCACGAGCTGCTCAGGCACACGTTTAAAGTTGAAAATAAATTTAAAATCTAACAACTTCCCTTACTCAAATTTATACAGGGTTTTTGACACAAAATCACAAATAACTTTTAACATGAGGTTGGCAATGTGTTAAAATACACAAGACGAATAAGTGATTGAATTTCAAGTTTTATCAGCTTTCTCATCCGATAAAAGCCCAGTACCGAATCCGTGATACAAATCGAGTGCACCTAATAAATATGTGTTTACATATTTACGCGTAGGTTCCTATCTAAAATTAGATTCATGTATGCATAGATTATCTATTGTAAGTAAATGTGTTTACCATATAATTTCATCGGAGAGTTTGACTTGGCTGAAAGAGTAACATACGAAGTACATAAATACTTGTTCAGTCTCTGTGGAAGGAAACTCGATGTCACTACCAGGGATCGATAATGATCCGTGACTTCACGAGTCAAATAGGAAAATAGATCTCTTACCGTAACGCAGCACGTTGAAGACCTTCTATTAAAGTCAGCAACTACCACTTCCCAAGTGTCAAACCCATCTGGCCAAATACATATTTGAAACCTTCACGAACTGCAAGTCTGCTAGCATAAACATGGCAAACAATATCCATTAAATGTATTTTTAGCTTGAAAGTAGTCCAATCACAAAAAGTAGTCCAAACTATGATAATTGATGTTCTGTGACTCATTTCATAGGAATGGGATCAAACAGAACTCGAGTTGTTTTTTCCATGACGAAAAATTGGAAACTTGTAATTTGTCGTGTTTAAACATTGCCCTTCTGATAAAAGAAAATCTCCACAATATGTAGTAATACATCGCGCTGTTCATTTTAGGTCATGTGATAAGGCTATTTTTAACTTTACAATTAGGAATCAAAGTACGTTGATAATGAAAAATTTACGTCAGTTGCACCGGCTTTGTTCGCTTGTGAAAGGTCATCAGGGATTCTGATGGTTAATTCACACTTTCTTGTACCTAACCAGTCTATTCGAAAATTTACCAGGTGAGGGAGATCTACATTATGATTTTCAGAAGGATGACGCCCTTTTCGTTGTTGAACTCCCATAAATACCCTGCTCCGGAAAAGCAAACTGCAGTTATCTTTTTGTGGGGGGTTGCATTTTTTTAAACCGAGAATAGATACATCTATTTATATGTAGAAAGTGTAAAGACATCACAAGAATAACAAATGAAGATCGAACACTGGCATCACTCGGTGGAGTTTAACCCTTTACCAAACGACAAAATGTTAGACCGGTCCAAATTGAAAGCACTTTCAGACGACAACATATACATATCTCAAAAATTGAATTTTTTTTCTAGCAGGGTAGAAAACATTGTGGGAAAAGGAGACAATGCTGATTACAAGCATTTTCTCCTTTTCCCACAATGTTTTCAAACAGCTTCTATCTCGATCAGGGTCGTAAAAGCCAGCGGGATTCTTTGGTAAAGGGTTAACCATTGTTGTTGGAATCGTAGGCTTGAAAAGGGATTTCCAGGAGGCAAGAAGGTGGGTGAAGGGTAAAGCTTCACAAATTGTTAACGTTTATCAGATTTCAATATGACTGCCTTTTTACAAGAGAAATCTTGAGTGTTTGTCTATGAGAAATTTGATGTGGATCTGCAGAACAGTTTCTGCATTCTAATCTTGGATCTTTATCACTCTCTGGTGTAGTCAAGTCTTTAAGGTTCTTTTGTTCTTGTTCATCATTTTTATAGCCATCTAAACATGACTATTTGGCATTTCTGGTTTGAAGCACAGGAATTTAACATTCTATAACCAAAATAAATGATCAAATATGAACAAAAATATACCCTATTTAATATTTTTGTGTTCATATTATATAGGGGAGATTTTTTATTTGATCATTTATTTTGGTTATAGAATGTCAAATTCCTGTGTTTGAAGAAATGAAATGAGCGGGAAGAGAAGTTTCGCGGCGACTGTGCTGTAACTGGAACAATTTCTAATCACAAGAGTATGACTTCTACGCAACATTTCAAACAAGTTCGTCTATTTACATTTATCTTACTTGACGAAGCACAGATACTCTACCGTTCTTATCGAATATCTAAGGTGTTAATAATCGCAACACTGTCCCGTATGTAAATTTTAAGTTACCTTTATTGCTCTTAAGGTAACTTCATTTTACGAGGAGTATGCGATTTCATAGCCAAAATTGGTGTCCAGTAATTTCGACACCAGGTCATTTCGACACCCAGGCATTTCGACTCTTATTGGTCATTTCGACCCTATTTTGGTCACTTCGGCACTCATATAAATTTTCTTTCTTGCGAAAAAATAAAATGGTCAGTTCAACACTCAGTGATTTTCCCCCTTTCATAAAAGGGAGAAAAAGCAGGTCCTTCATACTTTATAAAAAGCACCTGATTTTTTTTATTTTTTGGCAAATATTTGCATATTGAAATTGCTAAGCTGATATTTGTGTAAGTACAGATAACTGTCCCCAAAGGCGAATTTACTTTTTGACCGGTCGCCTCTGGGTACAGAGACAATCAAGACAAAACCAGTTGAAAGTTCCGCCCAGATTTTGTGCGCAAGTTTGAACTCCCATAGTTTCGCAAATAGAGCACAAACCTAGGATTTAATCATACCTGTTGCTTGCGTATTGAATATTCCTTCATTTGAAATACAAATATTTTCAATTTGAATGCTGATCGTGAGAAAACACAGTGCATTTCATCAGTTACTCGAACTGTTTACGTTACCGAAAACATACAAAATGGCCGACACGCACGATAAATTTTGTCAGTGTTTTTTTCCGAGATAAATTTGTTACTAACAACTTCTGTAAGCTCTTTAACCCTTTACCAAACAATCCCTGGATTTTAGGAACGTCTCATTATAGAGACTAATCTTTGTTTTTACTTGTTACATTATTCTTTTGAAGACAAACGGAAATGAAGATTGCCACATCCATGGAAATTTATATTCGAGGTTCAAAATGTAGAGGACCCACTAATGTGTCATTCGTCAGTAAACATTAATTTATCTCTTCATGTGATTTTTTGTTCTCTTTTGCTGCTTTCATAATTGCTAATTATGCATGTTTTCTTTGGCATATCATCTTAATTTTCTTTTAGTGTGTGAGCAAAATACAGTAGGTGTATTGGCTTTGTCTAACTTGTTACCAAACGATGAAATTCTGGACTGGTCCAAATTGAAAGCATTTGCAAAATAAAAGTGACTGAAAATTTGAAATTTGTTTTGTGAAGGGTAGAAAACATTGTGGGAAAAGGAGAAAATGCTGGTTACCAGCATTTTCCCCTTTTCCCACAATGTTTTCTAAAGGCTTCTTTCTCAGGGTCATAAAAAGTATGGATTGTGTGGTAATGGGTAAATAATTTTGTGCTTGGGAAATTTATTGATTTCAATATCCAGGTATTGAAAATTATTGGTGTTCATATGCCACAGTTAAGTAAATAAACATACAGAGCAAATTCACTTGAGGTTCAAAAAAAAAATTGTAATTGAAACAGATTATCATGCACTTTTACATGGCTTTAAAATGTTAACTGTGATGGACAGCTGTTTCATTCCCTCAGAGTGAACATACAATGAAGTAATACCAATATGATTATTACAACACCACAGAAAAGTACATGTACAAGAAAAATAAAACATCAAAGTATTAGTAGTGGAAAAAGGTGTCTATATAGGGCGCATTGTCCCCAACTTGTCATTTACCGAAACTTTTTAAAATCCAATCTATAATGTTGGTACATTTGAAACACAGACATCGTTGAACTTCTTTTACATTTTTAACAATGGTCAAAGAAAGTATCTACATGAATACCAGAGGTAAAGTATGAGGGCTGTTAGAAAAGTATCCAGAAAGGTCTCACAACTTTTTCATTTGTGCACTAATTGTGATGAAATTTTCAACACTGAAAGTCGATTTTGCTGGAGTTACAAAAGTTATAGTAAATGAAAGGTTCAGTAAAATGGTTGTTTATAGATATCTTTTTATCATTAGGATATTCTTTTTCCCTGGCTGTGAAAAAATTGTGTTATGCGGTTTTAATGATCCAAAGAAGAAGCTTTTGAAAACATTGTGCGAAAAGGAGATAATGCTGGTAACTAGCATTTTCTCTTTCTCCACAATGTTTTCTACTTTTTCAGAGGACTGAAGCTTATTTGCACCAATATCAATATGTTGTTGGCAGATGCAAAATTTGGAAGAGTCTAAAATATCTTGCTGGCCTTGGGAAATGGTTTATAATAATTGTATTGTATTGATGTACTTTTAGACTGTCTCTAGCTGATAGCACCAAAATCTAGCAGACTGATATGTCCCATACCTTGTCAAGAAGTCTGGACATGGAGCATTTAAAGTCTATACCTGGATACCAGGCTATCCTAAAAGCAGTATTAAAGAGTCAGATTCAGTTTCTAGTAAGTAATGTAACATGACTGTATTTTCAGTTAAACCTAAAGCTGAGCCTTGTAGATGGAAGTTAAAGGTGGCCCTTCAGATTTTAGGGTGAAAATTTTACAAAAATGCAAAAAAAATCATCCTCCCATAGCCTTTTAATTTGCATTCATAAAGCCCCAGCAGTCGAAAACCATCCGCTAACACGAGAAATTAGAGATTTATTATGGACCAGGTTGACACCAACAGGAGACATGTTCTATTTTTAGATTATCAATTCTCTCATTTAAATACAGGAAAACACAGACAAAGCTTCAAACATCCGTCCGAAGAAGACATTATGCAAAATAATTATTACATGTTTGTTGTGTAATGGAATTTAAGCGTTATTAGTCACGTGCCAGTCACCCACAATACTTTGTTGATTTTTGGCGCGAAATCTAAAAATAGCTTAAGAGGCTATGTAGCCTTTTAAGGGAATACCATCAAAAAAATTTTTTTTTTTGTAATTTTATGATTCTTAATTATTGATGATTTGTATTGTTTTTTTTCATATAAATTTCAATAATATATATATTTTCTAATTTGGTGTGATGTGAAAATTCTAAATACCCTCCTTTAACTCTTTACCACACAATCTCCACTTTTAACCACCCCTAGGAAGAAGCCATTTGAAAACATTATGGGAAAAGGAGAAAATGCTGGTAACCAGCATTTTCTCCTTTTCCCACAATGTTTTCTACCCATCCCATAGCCAGTTTGAACTTTTTACATTTATTTTGTCATCTGCAAATGCTCTTACTTTGGACCAGTCCAAAAATTTTGTTGTTTGATAAAGAGTTAAAGGACTTGAAACTTTGTTGTTGTGGCTTTGATTTCCCAACTTGATCTGTTTAGATTCCAGGGTTGATGATTATCCTTCTCTCACCTGTAAACATTGTTTTGATACAGGTACAGCCAGTGGCTTGAGAAGAATATTGCACAAGATGTTCGTGAATAAAACTTTGTTAACCCATTACCACACAATCCCTACTTTTGACGCCCCTGAGAAAGAAGCCTTTAGAAAACATTGTGGGAAAAGGAGAAAATGCTGGTAACCAGCATTTTCTCCTTTTCCCACAATGTTTTCCAGCATTTTCTCCTTTTCCCACAATGTTTTCTACCCTTCACAAGACAAGTTTCAATTTTTCAGTCACTTTTATTTTGTCATTTGCAAATGCTTTCAATTTGGAGCAGTCTAAAATTTTCTCATGTGGTAAAGAGTTAAGTCATTACCAAATGACAAAATTTTAGCCTTGTCCAAAGTGAAAGGTATCTTCCCACAATGATTTCTAAAGGCTTCTTTCTCAGGGGCATCAAAAGTAGGAATTGTGAATGTGTGGTAATGGGTTAACACAATTGAGGTGTAAAAGATGCAATTTATTCTTTTCCAACAGTGTTCTCTAACCTTTTAAGGACAAGTTTCATCATTTAGATTACATTTAATTTGTTGTGAGTACTTCGAATTTGGACTAGTCCAAAGTTTCGTGATGTGGTAAGAAGCTTATGTACAATATCTGCTTTGTGTTTGTAACAAACAGGTAGAACAGCTGTGCGAGCAAACTGGGGAAGAATCTGTGTTGTTGACGGCAAGCCTTTCTGATGGCACACTAACACATCTAGGCTCTAGCTGTGGAGAATACTTCCTTCAAGATCATGAGGAATTCAAATCGCAGTTCTTAGGCTTTTGTTTACAGCGTAAGCTGGCAATTTTTAGCCCACCTGTGCACAAAGTGCTCAAGTTGAGATATTGTGATGGTAGTTTGTCCAACGTCCAGCAGTCATTGTCAACTTGTATGTTTTGTACACTCTAGATGCCAATTTTCAGTCCAGTACCCATGAAACTTGGTCATGGTGTTTGTCTTGATGATAGTTCTCTCGGACGAGTTCATGTCTGGTAAAAAAACACGCCACTTGGTCAAATTTTACAAAAAATATGTGTGCACTGTAGAGGTCACCTTTTCATTCCAACACTTTTGAAAGTTAGTAAATATATTTGTCTTGATCCAGTTATCTTGGACAAGTTCCAAAATGGGTCATGTCAAGTCAAAAACTACCCATAGGTCAATAGCTCAAATCTTAGAAAAACCTTACGTGCACTTTCGAGACCACATTTTCTGTCCAATACCCTTGAAATTTGGTAAGAATATTTGTTTTGATAACATCTTGGACAAGTTTGAAAATGGGTCAATCAAATCAGATCAAAAATTAGGCCACTAGGTCAAATTCTTGAAAAACTTTGTTTAAGCTCTAGAGGCCACTTTTTCAGTCTAATACTCATGAAATTTGGGCAGTATCTCTGTCTTGATAATATCTTGGATGAGTGTGAAAATGGGCCACATTGGGTCAAAAACTCGGTTACTAGGTCAAATTTTGAATAATCCTTATGTACATTTGGCTGAAATGTGTAGATGGGGAACTTTAAGCCTACCAATACATGCATTTACCAGTTTACAAAAGTGTAGAATTATCCATATTGGAAGCATTTAACCCTTTATCAAACAATCCCCGGTTTTCATGATCCAGAGCAAGAAGCCTTCTGAAAATATTACGGAAAAAGGAGAAAATGCTTGTTACTAGCATTTTCTCCTTTTTCCACAATGTTTTCTACCCTTCCCAGCTCAAATTTCAGTTTTTGAATCATATTTCTTTTGTCGTCTGCAAATGCTTTCAATTTGAAGAAGTCTAAAATTTTGAATTAGGAACCAGCATTGTCTCCTTTTCCCACCATGTTTTCTACCCATCACAGGAGAAATTCGAAATTTTCAGGTACATGTACCTTTATTTTGTCGTCTGCAAATGCTTTCAGTTTGAACCAGTCTAAAATTTTGTCGTGTGGTAAAGAGTTGATTCACCTTTACTACATGACAAAATTTTAGACTGGTTCAAAATGAAAGCATTTGCAGACGACAATATAAAGGTGACTGAAAAATTGAAATTGGTTCTGGGAAGGGTAGAAAACACTGTGGGAAAAGGAGAAAATGCTGGTTACCAGCATTTTCTCCTTTTCCTACAGTGTTTTCAAAAGGCTTCTTTCTCAGGGGCGTCAAAAGTAGGGATTGTGTGGTAATGGGTTAACCTTTACTACATAATCCCAAGTTTTAACCAACCTTGAAAAAGAAAGTAGATGAAAACATTTTTGAAGAAGAAGAAATTTTTCTTTTCCCACGATATTTTCTACCCTTTCGAAGACAAACCCCTTCATTTGAATCTCCTTTTTTTTGTTCCCTATAAATGCTTTCATTCTGGACAAGTCTCAAGTTTTGTCATTTGGTACAGAGTTAACCCATTACCACACAATCCCTACTTTTGATGCCCTTAGAAAAAAGACTTTTGAAAACACTGTGGGAAAAGGGGAAAATGCTGGTAACCAGCATTTTCTCCTTTTCCCACAGTGTTTTCTACCCTTCCCAGAACGAATTTCAATTTTTCAGTCACCTTTATTTTTTCATCTACAAATGCTTTCAGTTTGGACCAGCCTAAAATTTTCTCGTGTGGTACCGAGTTAAAATGTACCGTATATGTTTTCCAACTCATTGCACCAATTGATTGTCTATAATCAGTCTGATGGTTTTTCAGTTCCTTGAACTGTTTTGAATTAACTCTTTGCAAAACCCCAATTTTTAACATCCCTGAGGAAGAAGACTTGAAACCATTGCAAGAAAAAGAGAAGATGCTGGTTACCAGCATTTTCTCCTTTTCCCAGTATTTTCCAGTATTTTAAAGACAGAGCCCATGTTTTGAGTAATGTTTAATTTGTTCTCTGAAAATGTTTCTAATTTGGACGAGTCTTAAATTTTTATCATTTAGATACAGTTTTCAGACTTTTGATATGGATAGAAATTATGTATTTGAGATAAGTTTATAAATCTAGACACATATAATTTCTTCTGACACACTTACACACACATGCAGAACTGAAAATATGCATTTATTTACAGGTCAGTTTAAAAGAAAATCAGAAGATGAACCCATGAAATTGGTAAATGACAGACAAGTTTCCAATAAACGCCACAAATCTTTAGATGATGTGTTTACATCACCTTCTTCCATAGTGAAGGAACAATCAGATCTTCTGCGGACTCCCATAACATCCACATGTTTCAACAAGAGAAAACTGACTTTTCCAAGTGAACAATTCAGTGATGACACTCTAAATAATTCCGATGTTTTAGAGGAGACTGAAGAGAAACCCTTTGCACCTGGTAATAACTGTAAAATACCCGAGGATTTTGGTTTAGATACTGACATGGAAAAAGGTGACTTTGTGGGATCTGATGACAAGAGCCATGTCCTGATCAGTGCAGGAATTGAAGGAGGTGCAAGTAAACCTTACATTATTATTAAACAAGAACCTGATAGTGTCTCTGACAGCCCTACACAAGCGACAGATACCTATACAGACTCTGAGAGATCTTCCTTTAGCTTTAGCAGTATTCAACAGTCTTATGGTTGTGGTAAAAACTCCAGAAGGCCTCAACCGCATGTCAGATTATCAAAAACATCAGTTGTTAGTCCTACAACAGAGCAGTTTGGTGATAGTACAAACACTGGTGTTAATCGTAAGTTTGCTTTGTTTAACCTTTAGACTGCTGAGTGCGACTCACTGACCTTTTGTGGTCAGTGAAGATCAAGATCAGACTGCACAGAACGTGCAGTCTGATCTTGGATCTTCACTGTCCAATAACAAGATATCTTTCCCTAAAAGTACCTTTGAAATAATAAACTTTGGGTTTTTAACCGTTTACCAAAACATTTCCGACTTTTGATGACCCTTAGGTAGAAGCCTTTTGAAAACATTGAGGGAAAAGAATATGCTGGTAACCAGCATTTTCTCCTTTTCCCACAATGTTTTTCTACCCTGCTGGAAACAATTTTCAATTTTTGAGTAACCTCTATTTTGAAGTCCTCAAACGCTTCCAATTTGGACCAATTGTCGTTTGGGAAAAGCTTAAATGATTGACTTGAAATTTAATCTGCACTTTAAAGAAAAACACAAATATAGTTACATTGAACTTACTTTTAATTTGGACAGGCCTAAAAATTTGATTGCTTGATAACAGTTTTTATCACATAACTCTCCTTGTTTTCAATGTGATACAGCCATTACGAATTATCTTGTCTCCCACACGTGTGAGATAACAAAATGGTGCTGTATTTGGTCAACACTCTGTAATTATACGCTTCATTTCTAAAACATTGCTGACCTAGGTTTCTGAAGGAAATTAGCGATCAAAGTTCTTGTCATGATAAATTTGATAATTTAATCACTGTTAGACTCAAACAAAAATCAGTATTGTGCAAGTTTCTTCAGAACTATTTTTGTTTGTAATGTACCTGTCAAAGTATGTGCACAGGCTTCATATAAATTTCACTACACACGATACATGTATGCATCTGGTTCAACTCATTTTGGACTATAATTCTTGTTAATCAGTAATGTGATAAAAAGAATCTGACACTCGTTGGTTTTTGACGAAAAAAATTAATTGAACTCGTCCACAAAAAATGTTATTAAGCTTGCCACAGGCTCACTTAATAACATTTTTGTAGACTCGTTTAATAAATTTTTATCTCAAAAACCAACTCATGTCAGATCCTATATATCTTTGTCATCTTTTAGTTCATCATCAAACAATCCCATGTTTTATCCACCTTGATTTTGAGGTTAAAGGCTTTTGAAAACATTTGATTTCTTGTATGCAAATGCTTTCAATTTGGACAAGGCTAGAATTTTTTCACATGGAAAAGAGTTGTAAAAAGTTTTTCAGACATTGAAAATAAGCATTTAATCAATACTGGTAGTAGCTTTTCCTTGAGAGTATTATTATAATAGTTTCTGTTATTTTGCTCATTCTCTCAAACAAACCACATGTGATTTTATTTGCTTTGATTTCATGTTTATTTACTGTCACTGTGGCTTGCCCATGCTAGCAATGTCCACGGGAAACTGTTAGTGATTTTATGGAGAAAGTGCAAGATAGAGCCCTACAGTCAGAAGCCCATCCATAGTTATGGCTGATTCTTTATTATGCTTGGCATCTAGCATCATACTAGAAGTTAATTAGCTAAAGATTCTTTTAGTTGGCAAGTTGTGAGAATTGATTGAATATCCTCAAGTAGCCTGAGACCCACAACCTGGGCTTGTATCCACCAACTATTCTTAAGAACGTTCTTTGCCTTATTCTCCCGTATTTTCTATGTTTGAAAGTAACAGTTTGAAAGCAACAGTTTGAAAGTAACAGAACTTCTGATTGGCTTAACTGAATGGTATAGCCAATCAGAAGTTCTGTTACTTACAAATTTAGAAAATTAAAGGTGGGTATTTAGAAATTTCACATCAAACCAAATTAAAAAATATATATGTCATTGAAATTTATACGAAAATAATAATACAAATCATCAGTAATTAAGAATCATGAAATTACAAAAAAAATTTTTTTTGGTGGTATTTTCTTAAAAGGCTATGTAGCCTCTTAAGCTATTTTTAGATTTCCCGCCAAAATCAAAAAAGCATTGTGGGAATGTTAACTGACTTGCACGTGACTAATGACATTTAATTTCCATAACATAACAAACATGTAATTATTTTCCATAATGTCTAGATCTTCGGATGCTATGTTCGAAGCTTCGTCTATATTTCCGGTATGTAAATGATTGAGCTGCTCATGTAAAAATAGACTGTGTTTCCCTTCAGTGTTGACCTGGGCTGTAGTAAACCTCTAATTTATCTAGTTGTCGGATAGTTTTCGAATACTGGGTTGTAATGAATGAAAATTATAAGGCTTTGGGAGTATAAGGATGATTTTTTTGTATTTTTGTAAAATTTTCGTCCCAAAATCTGAAGGGCCACCTTTAAGGGGAATAAGACTAAGAGTATTCTCAAGAAGTGTTGGTGAATATAGACCCTGGTGCTGTACAGCAAAATTTTAACTTTAATGTTAAAAGCATTTGCAGAAATCAACTGAACTCTTATCCTGCTCAGTAATTAACTTTTTACTACATAATCCTGACTTTTAACGACTCCGAGAAAGATGCTTTCTAAAAACATTGTGGGAAAAGGAGAAAATGCTGGTAACCAGCATTTTCTCCTTTCCCCACAATGTTTTCTTTCCTTCCCAAGACAAATAACACATTTTTCAGTCGCTTTTATTTTGTCGTCTACAAATGCCTTCAATTTCGACTAGTCTAAAATTTTGTTGTTTGGTAAAGAGTTAACATTATTCAAACTCGCAAGTCAATAGTAAAAACAAAAAGTTTGCTTTTACAAAATCATTTTCTTGGGAAAAGTATATCTATACTGGATAGTGTAGATCAAAAATCAAACTGCACATTCTGTCCAGTCTGGTCTTGATCTACACAGTCCACAAAGGTCAGTGAGTTGCCTTTAGCAGCGAGGCTCAAGTTGAAAAATTTGTCTAAAGTTTTTTACGACCTGAAAAAATTTGAGTCTTGTCCAAATTCAAAACATTTGCAGCCAAGACCTTAAGGTCTACTGTCCCTACCTGTCATTTTAATTCATTACCAAACGACAAAATTTTAGGTTTGTCCAAATCGAAAGCATTTGCAGACGACAAAATGAAATTGACTGAAAATTTGAAATTTGTTTGGTGAAGGGTAGAAAACATTGTGGAAAAAGGAGAAAATGCTGGTTACCAGCATTTTCTCCTTTTCCCACAAAGTTTTCTAAGGGGCTTCTTTCTCAGGTTCGTCAATTGTGTGGTAATGGGTTAAAAGGACCAAAGCTGCCAAGATTGGCTAAATAGCCTTTGCAAAAATGTCAATGTTACAGATATTTACCAACAAGTAAGTTGAGTCTGTGATCCCTAACTCTCATTAGAGGGCATCTTCGCAAGCCAAGGCTGATGATTCACTACTCTACTTTAGCCTTGGTGGATCAAGCTTGATTTTTACATTCCCCCGATACGCTATTTCATTGGATGCAGCCAGCTCTAACTGCAACAAATGAAATCGCTCATAGCATTTCACCTTTGATAAAAATAGAACAAGGTCGCTACCTTTCGAATATAAGGTAAACATGGAAATCCACGTGGATGTCTGCTTATCACTTCATGTGTATTCATAAGCGGTTTGTAAAACGATATCTCATTGGCTTTTAGAAATATGATGTAAAGTGGGGTAATAACCAGCATCCAATAGAGAGTGCATCTTAGGAATCTTGAAATCGGGCTCAATCAGCCAAGGTAAGATCCCTGTAGTGATTGTAACCTTGGCTCGCGAAGATGATTAGATGTAGGCCGCCAAGATTGGCTGAATACCCTCTACTATGAAAACATCCATGTTACTGGATATTTACAGATGTGTGGGGGTTAGTTATCCTTAATAGACGATTTGCCAATTAGATTTGACATAAGCGATATTTCCATTTTATCGTAAGCGGCGCACCAGAAATATCACGTGACACCGGACAAACAAAGCATTATTTCAATAATAAATGCCGTATGTCCCGTTCGCAATCCTTTAAATTTGGACAAATTCATATCTAAAAAGAAAATGGCATGGCAAGAAATATAGAGGAAATCAATTCTAATACAATTCAAACATGTTTCGTGATATTGCTTTTGGAAAAAATAATCATAAACAGACAAAATATGCATTTAATGAGATCGTATTGAAATAAAGAGCATGTAGAGACTAAGAACGAACTTACCCTCTGAAACCTGTTTAAAATTCATAATCCTATCGATTAATGATCACTAAAGGGGTAAAGTGATATGAAACAAAAGATAAGAAGAGTCAATTTAATGTGACACGTGTATGTTAATCTGTAAGAAGCAAGTACATTACAGCTGTTCTAAAGGTCACCCACCCTGCAGTGCGATACCGAGATCAAAGGAACACCGAGTTAACCCTTCACCCATTTTTTTAGTAAGATTTCATTAAATTTTTCTAACCCTTTACCAAACAATGCCTGGTTTTTACGACCCTGTGATAGAAGCATTTTGAAAACATTGTTGGAAATGAAGAAAATGCTGGTAACCAGCATTTTCTCCTTTTCCCACAATGTTTTCTACCCTGCTGGAAACAAATTTCAATTTTGAATTTTTTTTTTTTTTTATTTTTTTTGTCTTTCAATTTGGACCAGTCTTAAAATTTTGTTGTTCGGTAACGGGTTAAATACTCAAAATGAAGCTTGAATAAATATTTTGTGAAGAAGTTATGGATGGTCTGAAATTTGATCTGAAGCCATGTTTCTTTTGTTTCATATCTATAACATGAATTTATTCTTCAATAGGTACATACCTGAAAGTGCAACAAGGATGTTTGATAACAGTGCTTTAATATCAGTAAATGGACTGTCCCTGGACAGCTATGTAACCTTTTTGCCAAAGTATTTCGAGCGACCCGGAAAAAAAGGGGGCAGACGTGCTGATTTGTCTCACTCTCTGTTAGTTGTCTCACTTCCTCAAACTTAACACCCCACCCCCCTAACAAAAAAGTAATCGATATGTAGTTCAGAATTATCTGTGAAAAATAAATTTCTTAAGTGCGAGAGAAAATATTTAAGGGAAAAAGGAAGGGCTTGCAACAAGCATTTTCTCCTGTTTCAACAATAGTTTTTTTTTACTTTTTCAAAGACAATTACAACCATTTGACCCACGTTTTTTCTATCGTCTCCATATGCTAAGTATCTGGAAGAGTCCAAAGTGTTGTCGTCGGGTGAAAACATTCACGGTAACCCTTTAAACCCCGTATCCCAAGCCTTTTATGACCCTTAGAAATATAGGTTTTAAAAATGTTGTTGAAAAGGGATAAAGTTCTAGTAACCAACCTTTTCTCCATTTCCTTTGCTATCCTACCTAGAAATTCTCCATTTCCTTTGCTATCCTACCTAGAGAAAATTTCATTTTTAATACACATTCAAATTGTTATCTACAAAGGCTTACAATTTGGGCAAGTCTCAAATTTCTGTTTCCTAAAGAGTCAATGAAAATTTCAGTTTTGTAAAAAATCGGGGGTGGGGTGGGGGGGGGGATAACATCAATATAACTGCATTAGACTTTTCCTTTGGGGTAAGACACAATATAGGGATCATTTGAAAAAATTGGTTGTTATGTCAAGTTATTTTATATTTACACCAGTCCTACATCAGTGAAACCTATGTGTAATCATTTGTTAGTGTATGTTCAAGTCTCAGCCAAAATTTGAGCACTTAAGATCAAAAGGCCTCCGAGATATAACATGAAACATACCCCCAAAATGGTACTTTTTTTGCGTTATGTTGTTGCACTTAGAATTTCACTCTTTTTTCAATTTGCACTACTTGTTAAATATTCTGGTAAGTGCTCAGTAGGTATATTCAACAGATAGTAAAATTATCAAGGACTAATTTGATGTTTGATTTGTTAAAATTGGTTAAAGAATATGAAAAATATGACGAAAACTGTAAATGTAGTAGCATGTTATGCAAATTTAATCTTGAATATCTCTTGTTTGTTATAGGATGAAAAAACCTTCTTAATACAACTTTTTTCAGTACTTTTTGTTATAGAATTACAACTATGATAAGGTTGATCAACATGGAAAAGCATTTGGAAGTGTTATTAACAAAAAAAAATTTTCATGATTTTTTCAAATGTACAAAATGCCTTTTCAGAAAAATAGTAGAGTCCGTAACCATGTAAAATTCAGTGGATATAAGTCTCTAAAGATACTTCACAGCAATTCATTATTCACTCATGACCTACACAGATTTCAGAAAATACATTCGACAACATCTTTCCCCTAAGACAAAGCGGTTAACCAACTTTAATGGTTACGGACTCTACAAAAAATGTGTAGTGTCCGTAACCTTAAAAAAAAACCCAGTTTTCCTCATTTTTTTTGCCCCACTTAAAATCACAAATTATGTTTTAATGTTTTTTTTTCATCAAATATAGCATCCCTTGTTTATTTTGAGGATCATGATTGGTGATGTAATACAGAAATCTCCTTGATTGTATCATATCTATAAACACCATTTTTTCCACTGTGGCATCACTGTAAATAGTTTAGTCATAGAAAATCTATTCAAATGATTCATTTTAAATCAGTTTGTTTTATCAGCTTAATATGGTTCCAACATTGGAAAACACCAAAGTTTTCCAGCTAATAAGTTAATAAAGTTAAGTTTATTTCCCATCTTTCTTTACTAATAATTGTGTAGTGTCCGTAACCAAATTATTATAAAACTAAAATTATACTTTTGCTGCACAAAAAACAAAATTAAGCTGTCTTTTACATCCTGTAGGTAACATTACTAATTGAGAAAGCTTTTTTGGCACAATTTCTATTTTCAAGATACATTTTGTTGAAATGGTAGTTTTCTCCCTTAATATCATTCATTGAGAATAATTGCAGTATTTTATAAGCGTCAGTAACTTAAAGGCAGACATATTTCCAAAGCTTAAATATCCATTATTCAGACAGGATACAATTCCAAATAAAATACCAGAACATGTTCTTTACACAGATGATAATAAAGAATGGTGTGAAAGTTACGGACACTACATGATTTAATATATAGTATATATGTATCAAATATTTTGACATTAAGTTACACAGAAATAATAATAACATAGCTTTTGTTAATTGATTTTGATAACACTTACAAGCCAGACGTTGAAACTTACTTTAAGGCCAAAATCAATTACAATATACTGTTTAACATGAACATAATTTAGATGCCTACAAATCGAGGGCTAAGTTCAAAACTATTGTAACTAAAAACCCATCTTAAACACCCAAGTTTAGAGGCAAATTTGACTCCTTAGTAAACAATGTAAATTTAGGTGCCATTGCTCATGATGAGCAATGGCACCTAAATTTACATTGTTTACTGAAGAAAACATCTTATAACCCCTATAAAGGAGTCAGTTGTGCCCCTAAACTTGGGGTTTTAGATAGGTTTTGAGTTACAACAGTTTTGGATTCAAAATGTTCTTTTTACTTTGTCTGGTGTTCATTTGCTGGTTGATTGGAGTTTAATGCCCCTTTCAACATCTATGTTATATCACGGCATCCCATGTTTTCCTGGCTTACTCACACCAGTACTTACACAACCTTCTTTCCATGTCGCTGACAACTTTCCCACTTGATACAGAGGCGGGAGGTGAAATTGAACATTTTACACTTTGTTTTTGAGCCCAAAGAAATAACAGACATTTCCAAAAGTTGATGAAAGACTTTAAAAATGTTTATTTCCATTAAAGGTGGCCCTTCAGATTTTGGGACGAAAATTTTACAAAAATGCAAAAAAATCATCCTTATACTCCCAAGGCCTTTTAATTTTCACTCATAGTAGTTGAAAACCTTCCGACAACACAAGAAATTAGAGAGTTACTACGGCCCAGGTTGACACCAACGGGAGACACATTCTATTTTTAGCTGATCAGTTCGCTCATTTACTTACAGGAATACACAGAAGAAGCTTCAAACATAGCGTCCGAAGAAGACATTATGTTTGTTATGATAGGGAATTTAAGCGTTATGAGTCATGTGCCAGTCACTTGACGTTCCCACAATGCTTTATTGATTTTTGGCGCGAATTCTAAAAATAGCTTAAGAGGCTACGTAGCCTTTTAAGGGAATACCATCAAAAGAAAAAAAAAAATGTAATTCTATGAATCTTAATCATTGATTGTTTGTATTATTTTTTCATATGAATTTGAGTGATATATATATTTTTTAATTTAGTGAGATGTAAAAATTCTAAATACCCACCTTTAAAGGAAAATGCGTAGTGTCATGAACAGATTTATCCATATTAGAACTATCATGTGCCCAAAAAAAGAACCTTTACTAATAGTTTTCATGTTTATTCCTACAGAAATAGGTATATGAGAACATGATATGATATCACTCATACGAAAACAGATAGTTGTCAAAGAGTTCATTTCTTTTTTCTGCATTGTTCATATTTGTATTTGCAAAAATTACTGATATACAGGGATTTTTTTTTAATTATATCATAAATTACATAATAAAGTATTGAAACAAGCACAGTTCAGTACAAATTTCAAGATAATAGACAGATTTGCCTTTGTCATATATTCATGTAGAGTCCGTAACCAAACTTAAAGCTTTTTCGTTTTCAAAATTTGAATTGATACAGACAGAGTCTGATAAAACTTTTTTATTTCTGTATGTTGATTATAAGTTAAACTTCAAGTTTTGTGTAATAACAGTGTCTAAAGATGAGAACTGTATTTTTGAGCAGAGTTGAAACATGGCAATCTTTCAGCAGTATTTTTTGCAAGATTTCTTGTAAGGATTATGAGATGTAATTATCATTTTGGGTTGTATTTTTTGTTTTATACCAGTTAAAAATATGAGGAAATTTGAACTGTATGACATAAAAAAAAAGAAAAACATAATTTCAAGTATTTTATTGATGTTATATCCCTGTGTAGTGTCCGTAACAAGCTCTAGAAGGTCAATTTGTCTGCTAACAAAAAATGTATTTCGTGCGCAGCAATCTACAAGATATTTTGGTTTCTTGAACTTAAAGCATAGTACTAAATGAAAAACTATTTCTTTTGTCAATTAAGGGACCTTCATTTTTCACCCCCAAGTGCAACACTACTGTTCCCTATATTGTGTCTTACCCGTATTTTTATGTGTGATTATTCAACCAATGTTTGCCGAATTCAGTAGCTAAGTTTGTAACGTACAGGCTTGAAGTCCAGGAATCTGTGCTTTGATTAATTTAAACTAGTAATCTGATAATTCCCCCCCCCCCCTAAAAAAAAAAAAAAATCGTTCCAGTATCTGTTAAAAGACAGGGACAGTCTACAATCAAGAAACTGGGACATATACATTTTGAATTTACAGCGAAAGTTCCGACTTTGACATAATTAACATCTTTAAAAATCTTTATGGTTGCATTTTTCTCATATTACTGTTTGAACTACCGTATAAGTTGACTATCGTAATAACAAAGTTTAATTCAAATTTCAAACCTTCCATTCCCTCTAGGAAAAAAATAGATATTAGAGGTTCATTTTCAGGAAGCGAATACGTGCTATACTTGTTTTCATTGCAAAGCTAGTAAAGGGTTAGCTGGGTGTTCGTTTGATCTCGGTATTTTACCGTCAAAGTGGGTGATCTATATGAAAAGATGTGATGTTCTTTTTAGGCACCGACTAACACATAAGTGTCACAATTAAGTGTTTATCCCGTTTAGTCTTAGGTTGATCACTTGAAAAGGTTTGGAATTGTTAAAATCTGTTACGGGGGGTCAATCTCGAGGAAAAATCTCTCCGTATCGGATAGTGAAGATCTAGGATCAGACTGCACGTTCTTCGTTATGTGATCTGAATCTATATTGTCTGCAAAAGGTCATCGAATCACGCTTGGCAGCCTAAGGGTTAATGCAGTCTGCATACAAAATTTTCTATCAACAGACCCGGCAGGAGACAACGCTTATGATACCGCTTTACTGTCTGAAGTCTACTGAAAAATTGATAAAACAAGTTCTTTTTTGTGTGTGTCTTCGAAAAAGATAATTGATAAAACTACCGACACGGCCGTTTTAGGTTTTTTGTCTTTTTTATCGCGCTTAGGGTGTATTCCATGACCCGTTCACTATTCATGTATATACAAGATTAGGAAAGATTGTCCGGTAGAAAGGGAAGTAACTCGTGGTGATACATCAGTAACGGTAATTGGCAGATGGTCTATTGTGACTCAATGGGGCTTGCATTTGAAATGGTAAAAAACAATGTGGGAATAGGTTAAAATATTGATTACCAAAACAGCCTTTTTACTTCAGAGTCATTGAAATTCGGGATTATGAAATGATGGGATCGTAGCTTTTTATTAAGAACACAGGGAACCAGCATTTTCTCCATCTCTCACAATGTTTTCTACTTGATGGATGAAAATTCATATTTCAACCCTGTTCCTGCTAAATACTAGTAACTAACATGAAATCTTTAATTGGATAGTAAAATCCCAAATATTACTTTTTCAGTCATGTTTTTTGAAAATGAACATCTCCTTATTGGACAGTGTAGATCTACATGTAAGATCAGACTGCATGCTTTGTGCAGTCTGATGTCAAACTGCAAAAGGTCAGTAAGTGACACTCAGCAGGCTGTCAGTTATTGAATCTTGTTCAAAGAATTTTTATAATCTCTAGAAAGATTTTCTATGTAATCCTTGTTACAGCATAGATAAAGATTTTGAAATAACTACATGTACCAAAGCTTTTAACACTCTACCTCTCAATCCAGAATTTTTATCACCCTGTGCAGGAAGCCTCTTGATACATTATGGGAAAAGGAGAAAATGCTGGTAACCAGCATTTTCTCCTTTTCCCACAATGTTTTTGACCCTGTCACAACCAAAAAGCACAATTTGAGTCACTTGTAATTGTCATTTGCAAATGCTTTGGATTTTGACAAGTTTAAAATTTTGTCATGTGCGAAAGAGTTAACCCTTTCCCAAAAATTTTCTGTTTTTTTCGATGCTGGAAAAGAAGGCTTTTGAAAACACTGTAGAAAGAGGAGAAAATGCTGGTTACCAACATATTCTCCTTTTCCTACAATGTTTTCTACTCTTTCAAAGACAGAAATAATCATGTACATTATATATCATTTCTCATCTGCAAATTATGCTTTCAACTTGGTCTAGTCCAAAGTTTTGTCATTTGCAAAAGAGTTAGGTGGTGATCACCTACCAGGGATTGCAAAATAGTAACTTCAATAGATCTATAATTCAGCATTTTGAGCATGCAGGGCTGACCATCCATTTTGTTCCTTGCCCATACTTATTTTATCATGTTATTGCATAAAAAATGTATTACATGTCTAAAAGCTTCCATTCAGTCCTCCCAATCGTATCGGCTAAACACTGCTACAAAGAGATGCTGTTCAGAACTGTTAGTACTTTGATGTATCTATTGGTGTATACACTCATATTCTTCGCATGGCATATTCTTCGAAGATTCAACATGTATACCATAAGAAAATTTGTGATGGGTATGTTACACTGAAAACAAGGGAGGTTATGTGATAGATATGGAATATAATTTCATGCTTTCCAGTAGGATATTGAGAAATAGCAGTGAATATATTTTTCGATCTTACACTGATACCACCAGTGAAGATACCGATTTTCAAGTTCATGTTGCCTAAATAATTGTGTGTGCCTCAACCAGATGGGAAATTTGACCTCATATACCTTACATTTCTCACGCTTGACATAATATTGTAATGTGTTGCTATGCAGGAGGGGTACGCCACGGGGAATAACGGAAAAAATCTGTACTGGATTTTGATAAAGCTCCTCAAAGAAAGGGTTAAATGCATGAAATAAATAGAATATTTGTTTTTTTTGGCGAAAGATCAAAATTTATGTCATCTCGTGAACACCATAGGTACTATTTCCGGGAGTGGCACAGCGACGAGTAAAAATATTACCGATGGTGTTCATGAGATGAAATAAATTTCGATCTTTCACCTAAAAAACTTTCCTAGTGCTTGTATTCTCACCAGCAGCAGCGTGGGAAAATTCCATATCACATGCGACCAATGATCGAGCACGATGTCAAAAGTTTTCTTATGCAGTGAGAACTAAATACAAATACTAGGAAAGTTACCACAACATAATAATCCTTTTATTAACAACATTTTGAAATTATTGACATTTTGTTAAAAGAAAGCAAACAAAATGAAAGAGCAGTGCCAATGGTACTGTGCCATCTGTTCATGAATGGTGGATAAATATCATAGCAAAACATTTTGACCAATAAAATCGCAATTGAATGCATGCTTAGTCCAAGGGTAAGATACACTTTCATCATACCATATTTGGGACCATATTTCACTGTGTGTAGATTCAGATTTTTTTCTGAAGTGTGTCTTACTATATCTGATTCAAAGATTCAATGCATTACCCAGGAAAATTTACCAGTATATGGCTTGTAACACACGAAAAGGGACATTTGGAAATTTGCGTAAAGTGCTGTCTTGGATCACCCTGTGTATGCCCCCCAGGCTGATCCAAGACAAGACTGTACGATTACATTAGATTTTGTGTTACAGTAGATTTGAACAGAACAGAAAATTACATAAAAACTGAAAGTGCCATCTCGGATAAGCTTGGACAGACTGTGGAAGGCTGATCCTAGACGACACTTTACGCAAATGTCCAAATGCCCCTTTTCGCGTGTTTCAGGCCATATAATAAACCCATTACCAAATGACAATATTCTAGACTGGTCCAAATTGAAGGCATTTGCAGACGACAAAATAAAAGTGACTGAAAATTTGAAATTTGTTTTGTGAAGGGTAGAAAACATTGTAGGAAAAGGAGAAAATGCTGGTTACCAGCATTTTCTCCTTTTCCCACAATGCTTTCTAGAGGCTTCTTTCTCAGGGCCGTCAAAAGTAGGGATTGTGTGGTAATGGTTTTAAAAGACTTTCCTTTATGGTCTGTCTGGTTTTCATAATTTTATTATTATACAACAGGGTCTGAGCATGGACAAATTCTAAAGCTAGTTATGATTCATACAAACGTAGCAAAACAATTCAACAATGTACTGGTATTTGAACAGAAATTACAGTTTTGGCAATGTATGAAGCATTGTAAGAAAGGGCAAAAGTGTTGGTAACCTTTTGCTATATCCTTCCCGACATTTTTAATGATCGAATCTCATCACTTAAGGTGTGTTTTGTTGTCTGCTAAATTTATATAATGCCTTCAATTTTGAGGGGCTTAAAAATTTGATGTTTGGTAAAAAGTCACCTCTGTATTCCACAGTTCCAAGGTTTAAAACCCTTTTCGAACAATCCCTGGTTTTTACGAGTCTGGAATGGTAGCCTTTTGAAAACATGGTGGAAAAAGGAGAAAATGCTGGTAACCAGCATTTTCTCCTTTTGCCACAATGTTTTCTACCCATCCATAGACAGAAATAATCTTTTCAGCAAGAGTTGAATTGTTTTCTGCAAATGCTTTCAGTTTGGTCTTGTCCAGAAGTTTGTCATTTGGGAAAGGGTTAACAGCTCTTACAGAGAAGTTTTTTGAAACCATTGTGGGACAAGGGGAAAATACTTGTAATCAGCATTTTTCTCCTTTCCCTCTACAGGACAAATCCAGTCATTTCAGCAACATTTATCCCTTTACCAAATGACAAAATTTGGGATGTGACCAAATTGAAAGCATTTGCAGACGACAAATAAAGCATTGGTGAAATGATGAATTCTCTCTTTGATAAAGTAGAAAACAGTGCAGGAAAAGGAAAAGATGCTAATTACCAGCATTGTCTCCTTTTCCCACAGTGTTTTCCAAATAGTTCTTCTTTAGGGTTGTTAAAAGTCAGGATTGTGTGGTAAAGAGTTAACCCTCTACAAAACAAACCCCTATTTTAACGACCATTTAATTAACGAAAAAGCCTTTTGAAAAACATTGTGGGAAAAGGAGAAAATGCAGGTAATAAATATTTTCTCTTTTTTCCACTGTGTTTTCTATCTCATCAGAGAAGTTAAGTTTATTAATTTTTCTTAATTTTGAATTTGTTGTCAGTATAATGTTTTGGATTTAGAAAAGCCTAAAATTTGTCAAGTGGGAAAGGGTTAATTTGACATCTGCACATGCTATGGATTTTGGTCAGTCAAAAATTCTGTCATTTGGTAAAGAGTTAATCCTTTACCACACAATGCTGACTTTCAACGACCCTTGGAAAGGAGCCATATGAAAAAACCTTGTGGGTGATGGAGAAAATTCTGGTAACCATCACATTCTCCTTTTAACTCTTTACCAAACGATAAAATTTTAGACAGGTTCAAATTGAGAGCACTTGCAGATGACAAAATTAACGCAACTCAGAAACTGAAATTTGTTTCCAGCAGGGTAGAAAACATAGTGGGAAAGGGAGAAAATGCTGGTTACCAGCATTTTCTCCATTTCACACAGTGTTTTCAAAAGGCTTCTATCCCAGGGTCGTAAAAATCAGGGATTGTTTGGTAAAGGGTTAACATATTTTCCCAGCAATTCAAAGAAAAAATTGCACCATTTGAGCCAAATTGTTTTCCTGCAATATTTAGAAAACTGTGTAGATTTATGATTTTAGAATAAGTGTTATTCTTAGACTCGACTTAGCCCCTGATTCTAATTTCTAAGTACCACTGCAGTGGTGACACATTTGTGTAATTAGCACTTTGTTTCTCAATGTTTCAGTGAACCGCTCACAAGAGTCATGCCAGTGTCAGATATGCGGACGGGTACTTGCAAAGAAGTGTCATTTATCACGGCATATGAGAATTCATACAGGAGAGAAACCATTTGAATGCAAACACTGTGGCAGAAGATTTGCACACAAGCATAATATGAAGGCTCATGAATATATGGCACACATGAACTTGAAAAATATCAATTTTTAATTCATTACCAAATGACAAAATTTTTGGCCTGTCCACATCGAAAGCATTTGCAGATGACAAAATAAAAGTGACTGAAAATTTGAAATTTGTTTTGTTAAGGGTAGAAAACATTGTGGGAAAAGAAGAAAATGCTGGTTGCCAGCATTTTCTCCCTTTCCCACAATGTTTTCAGAAGGTTTCTTTCTCAGGGTCGTCTAAAGTAGGGATTGTGTGGTAATGGGGCAATTAATAATATTTTTTGTGAGTATTTGAATAGTTTATGTGTTTGGACATTACTTAGTAACTCAACATTTTTGTGTTTTACTACCACGGGCCCCAGTTTGGTACTAGTGAAACCCAGGAAACATAGGAACAAAACTTAGCGAGTTGTTACAGTGGATACCCTGAAATGATATTGAAAGAACAGGAAAACTTCATACATAGGAACTGTTGTACTGCTGGTATTTGCATGTCTCATGAGACATAAAGGGCTAGGTATGATGCTTTACTCAGTAAAATCTGTTTCACTCACAGGTGTTTTTAGCTCACCTTAGCACAAAGTGCTAAAGGTGAGCTATTGTGATTGCCCAATGTCTAGCATCCGTCGTCCGTCAACAATTTCTTTAAACATCTTCTTCTCCTTAACCACTGGGCTAATCTTCATGAAACTTGGCAGGAATATTCCTTGGGTGAAGCTCTACCAAAACTATTGAAAGAATTAAATTCCACCCATAACTGGTTGCCATAGCAACAAAAAGAAAAAAATAAACGAAATCTTTGAAAATCTTCTTCTCTGAAACTAGAAAGCCAAGAGCTTTGATATTTGGTATGTAGCGTCTGCTGATGGACCTCTACCATGTCTGTTCAAATTATGTCCCTAGGCTCAAAACTGGCCCCGACCCGGGGGATTACAAGTTTGAGCATAGGAACAAAGGAGGAACAAAGGAGGAAAACTTTAAAAATCTTCTCCTCTGAAACTTGAAGGCGTAGAGCTTTGATATTTGGTATATGGCATCTACTAGTGGACCTCTACCAAGTTTGTTCAAATTATGCCCCTGGGGTCTAAACTGGCCTGGCCCCGGGGGTCACAAGTTTGAGCATAAGAACAAAGAAAGAAAACTTAAGAAATCTTCTCCTCTGAACCCCCCCAGCCAAGTAGGGGGACTAAAAAAAATCCCGGTTGTAGTCCTGCAGAGTGGTAAAACCCAATTGAAAAGGACCTGCCTGTTTGCCGTTGGCTGCGACCCGTGTCGCCTGATGATGGGATCCTGGTGGTTGAGTGACACCAGGGATTGGTTAGGCCCTGTACTTGCAACACACCACTTTGGCCCTAAGTTGGGCTAAACAGGAGGTCAGGAAGGCCAGTCCTAATCAATCGGCTGGTCATGCCTTGCCATAGGACATCTGATATACTCTTTCTTTTACATCCTTTTCTCAATTAAATTTACCATCTTCTCCACATAATTATATCACACTCTTTCAGATGTTATATTTCTTGTTTAGCCCTAGAAGGCGGTGGCTCAAGGGTCAAGGGGGTGAAACTTTTTGGAATTTGGCTGACATTTGTAACCTCTCAATGATTGTCTACGCTTCGTAGGACTTTCTGCGAGAAAGCATCTGTCCAGTCTAACCCTTTCATACTGAGTATACCATTGATGTATCCCTGTCATGGTCTGCGAATGGGTTTACCCCAAACCATGTCCCCTCGTTGGGCTCCATGGCGGGTGGGGAGCATCGGTGGTGAAACTTAACACACAAACATGGCATCCAAAAAAAAGGCCAAGCTCAGCAAAACCAAGCGCCCCATTTCAGATAGTGAATCTGAAACGGAACCTATTTCTAGTTCTTCTTTTAACTCACCACGTTTTACTGTCATCCAATCCAAAGATCCCTCTAAACCTGTCACAAAACTATCTCCTTTTATTATTGAAAAACAAATATCTTGCATCCTTGGAACTCCAAAATCTGTTAAAAAACTGAAAGATCAGAATCTCTTAGTTGAACGTTTTACTAATCAACAAGCACTAAATCTCTTGAAAAACACAAAATTCTTTGACATGGACATTAAATTTTTCCACAACCTTCCCTCAATTCTTGCAAAGGAGTAATAAGATGTAAAGAGCTTACTTACTACAGCTCCTTACAAGAAATTAAAAATAACTTGAAACAACAAGGTGTATCCGATGATCAGTGGATTTCTGTACGCAGAGATGGAGAACAGAGACTTACAAATACGTACATTTTAACTTTTTCTTCACCTGTTCTTCCAACGTCTATCAAGATAGGCTTGCAAGTAGTCAAAGTAGATGTGTATGTGCCAAACCCCTTGCGATGCTTTAAATGCCAGAGGTACACCCATCAGTAAATGTCCAAACCAAGAAACATGCTCGAAATGTGCTCATCAAGGACCTGACCATGATAGTACTACTTGTTCAAATCCTCCACTCTGCATAAATTGCAAATCTCCACACTCTACTTTTTCAAGAGAGTGTCCAGTATGGAAGGAAGAAAAAGAAATTCTTTCAATTAAATATAACAATAATGTTAGCTTTCCAGAGGCAAGGAAAATATTCGAACAACGCAAGAAAACCTCTTCTAGTTCTAGTTATGCAGGTGTTGTTGGCTCATCAACTGAAAAGGACGACCGCAGCACTTGTAAAATTCTTGCGCAAGTTCTACTTCAAAAATTTCCTGATGTAGCTTCTGAGCTGAAAGAACTTCTTCCTCCATCTACCTTGTCCAAACTAATTCCTGACTCTCCATCTGCATCTAAAACAATCACAACCTCTACGGCATCCTCAAAACCCACAAACTCTCAAAATAATTCTTCTCAAAAAACTTCAAAGCCATCTACACCTTCACAAAATTCTTCACGGAAAATTTCAAAGCCATCTACCTTTCACAATCACCTCCTAAGAAAAACAACCTAAATCTTCACAGTCTACAACAAAACCTAACGTCTCATCTAAGGATAACAATCCCAATCATACACCACAACCTCCTAAAAGGTTTTCTTCCAAATCTAAACCACAATCTAGAGATAACCAAGGATCTTGTGAAATCACAGTCAAAGTAAATGATCCTGTCCCTACCTCCAACAGATTTTCGGAGCTAGAGAACATGGATGCAGATACTGAAAATCTGGAAGGTGAGGCTTCAGATTCAGAAGCCTCTATCTGGTCCACTTCCAAAGATCTTTGGAACAAGGATTTTGACGCTTGGCAATTATCCAAAGCCGAGACATCTGTAATTAAATCTTAACCAGTCTATTTTAAAATGCATTGGTTTACGGCCTCGTTTTTTACTTTAGTCTTTATACTTTCCTCATGCACTATGGATACCATAATCCAGTGGAATTGTCGAGGTCTGAAGTCAAACTTTGACGAACTTTCCCTTTTAATCAATGATCGCAAACCAGTTGCTGTTTGTCTGCAAGAAACCTTCCTTAAACGGGAGGATGATATCACTATCAAATATCATTCTGTTTACAACAAGATCTTTACTGAAGGTGAAAAAGCCAGAGGTGGTGTTTCTGTTATTGTTAACAACAACATTCCTCACAAAGTTATCTCTTTGAATACAAACTTGCAAGCTGTTGCCGTCTTTACACAGTGCTGTTACACTGTGTTCTTTATATCTCCCACCAAGCACACCTATCAATGAGACCAATCTGAATGATCTCATTTCCCAATCGCCATCCCCCTGTGTGTGGGGTTGCAATGACACCAACCAGAGAGGTCTACAATTAGAGAACTTCATTTCGAACAACTCATTGTCTTTCATGAATGATAATAAGTCCAAAACCTACTTGCATCCAGCAACTGGATCTTACTCTTCCATTGATCTAACATTATGCAGCCCAGTCTTACTTCCCAATTTTACTTGGAAAGTGACTGAGGATTTGTGTGGAAGTGATCTTTTCCCTATTATCTTTTCATCTACACAACCGTCCAGCAGTGTACGACCGCAGAAATGGAAGCTTTCCAAAGCTTATTGGAATAAATTTGAAACCCTATGTGAACAGACAATTACACATGATAAATTTAGAGATTGCAATGATCCTGCAAACTTTTCACTTCCCTATTAATTGATGCAGCTAAACAGTCCGCCCCTCAGACCTCGACAGACCCAAAACGTCCTGACAATCTTTGGTACAATGATGATTGTAAACAGGCTGTCAGAGACAGAAAACAGGCCCTTAGAAAATTTAACCTTAGGACTACCAAAGAAAATCTTAACTTATTATGTATTTCCAGGTCAAAAGCCTGTCGTACCATTAGAGAAGATAAGCGCAAGGCCTGGAGACAATATGTCTCTAAGTTGAATAGTAGAACTGCTACTAAAAAAACCTGGGATATGATCAGAAAAATAAATGACAAAGGCCATCCCCCTCTAAGTCACCTTGAAGTTAAGAGTACTTCATTGGAATCACCCCAGGATATAGCTGATGCTCTTGCTGACACCTTTTGCAAAAAGTCTTCCTCTGCAAACTATTCAGGTAAGTTTCAGAGGAATAAAGCTAGAGAAGAAAAGAAAAAGCTTAATTTCAAGTCTTTGAATTCAGAGCATTATAATAAACTCTGTACTTTTATAAAATTAAAATCTGCTCTGAATAAAGCTCACGATTCTTCTCCTGGCCCAGATAAAGTTCATTACCAGTTTTTAAAACACTTACCTTTTACTTCCCTCTCAGTTTTACTTGATATTTTTAATGATATCTGGCAGTCAGGTGTTTTTCCTGCATCCTGGGGGGAGGCACTAGTCATTCCTATCCCAAAACCTGGCAAAGATGCTAGTGACTATCAGCCAATAGCCCTTAATAGTTGTCTCTGCAAGACCCTAGAACGAATGGTCAACGACAGGCTTGTCTGGTCTTTAGAGAAAAACAACCTCATTTTTGATGTGCAGAGTGGATTTTGTTGCCAGCGTGGCAACATTGATCATTTTGTCTGCATTGAAACCTTTGTCAGAGAAGCCTTTATTAATAGACAGCATGTGGTATCTATCTTTTTTGACCTTGAAAGTGCTTACAATACAACGTGGAAATACGAAATTCTTAAAGACATGCATGACTTTGGTCTTTGAGACCGTCTTCCTCTTTTTATTTCAGCCTTCTTAGATGAACGCATTTTCTGTGTCCGAGTTGGTAATACTGTCTCGGGAGCCCTTGAACAGGAGATGGGTGTACCCCAAGGATGTATTCTCTCTGTTACACTTTTCAGTGTAAAAATAAACAGTATAGTTAAAGCTGTCTCTTCTGGTGTAGATTGTTCCCTCTATGTTGATGACTTTGTTATATGCTTCAGATCTCGAAATATGAATATTATTGAGAGACAACTTCAACAGTGTCTCAACAAACTGCAAACGTGGCCTGATGAAAATGGCTTCAAATTTTCAAAGTCAAAAACTAAGTGCATGCACCTCTGTAATCTATGAGGTGTTCATCCAGATCCTGAACTGTATTTGGACAAAACTAAAATTGAAGTTGTGTCCTAGTTTAAATTTCTTGGGAGTCATCTTTGACAGAAAGCTTTCTTTCCTTCCTCACATCACTGGGCTTAAAAAGAATTGCAAGAGGGCTCTTAATCTTCTTAAGGTTGTGGCCCATTCAGAATGGGGAGCAGTCCCTATAGTCCTCTTAAGACTTTATCGGTCTTTAATTCGCTCCAAATTAGACTATGGATCAGTTGTATACGGATCGGCCCATAAATCAAAATTCTCGATTCTATACATCACAAAGGTCTGCGTCTTGTACTTGGAGCTTTCAGAACTTCTCCTGTCAATAGTCTCTATGTTGAGGCTAATAAACCTTCCCTTTCCTACAGGAGAGAAAAACTCTCACTTCAATATATTTTAAAACTGAAGTCGAATCATTTTAATCCAACTCCTAACATTGTATTTAAACCTCAATATAAACATCTTTTTGAAAGGAAACCAAATGATATTCCTCCATTTGGTATCCGCCTGGAGCCCATTGTAAATAACCATGGCATAGACACTGAGTCTATTGCCGACTTCAAAATCTCTGAAATCCATCCATGGACACTAAACAGTGCAGAATTCAGATTTGACCTTGCATCTGACAAAAAGTCTGTCACGGATAGAACATGTGTTTCACGAGATAAAGGAGCATTATTTTTCCTTCAAACCCATCTATACAGATGGATCTAAAGAAGGCAATTCTGTAGCAACTGCCGCTGTTTATGGACAAAGGAGCTTAAAATGCCGCCTTCCAAACAACTCCTCTATCTTCTCTGCTGAAATCAAAGCAATTGATCTTGCCCTTAATCTAGCTGAACATTCTAATTCCAACCGTTTTATCATTTTTTCGGACTCTTTGTCAACATTACAGGCACTTTCAAATCAAGGGCTAGAGAATCCCTTAATCTGTAGTTTACTTGAAAGGATCTCACAAATTTCTTTTAAGGATAGATTGGCGTTCTGCTGGCTTCCAAGTCATGTGGGCATCAAAGGCAATGAAGATGCTGATAAGTCTGCCAAATCTGCACTTAACCTTCTCATTTCAGATTTTAAAGTTCCACACACTGATTTTAAATCCTCCATTTTATCACATATCCAATCTTCTTCACAATCCCAGTTGGATGCTGATGTTTTCAATAAACTGCATTCAGTTAAACCATCCCTTGGTGAATGGTATCCCGTTTACAGATCCATTCGTCGAGAAGTGATAATTGCACGACTTTGAATTGGCCATTCACGCATCACTCATTCCTGGCTCTTGACAAGAGATGATGCCCCTGAATGTATACCATGCAATGCAACCTTTTCTGTAAAACATATCCTACTAGACTGCATTGACTTTCAGCCAGGTCGTTCAAAATATTTCAATGTTGATAGTTTGAAAAATCTTTTTGATTCTGTCAGCGTTGAATCTATTATCACTTTCATAAAGGAGATTGGCATTTACAATAAACTGTGACATTTACTCTTGAGTTTCTTACCTATCTTTTTGCAACATTCTTTACTTCATTAATATTCAGTTTGCATCTCCTTAATGGGAGGATTGGCTCTCTTGAGGACATCTTATCTCCAAATTATAAATGACACATATTTCTTTTTCATTTAAAAAAAAAAGATCCTTTTATCAATCCAACACTGACTTCAAACCTTTTATCACAATCTGAAATCTTATCATTTAAAACTTTTGAGTATATAGGGAATGCCCTGTAACTCGATAATGCCCTTTATGTATACTTCTTAATTCAATTCTTTTATTGTCATTAACATATTCAAACTTTATTCAATTCAAACAACTCCACTTTTATTAACTTTAAAGACAGATATGGGTGCTAAATGACCAAAGCTGTTGATGTGCCATAAAACAACATTCATTCATTCTCCTCTGAAATTTGAAGGCGTAGAGCTTTGATATTTGGTATGTGGCATCTCCTAGTGGACCTCTACCACATTTGTTCAAATTATGCTCCTGGGGTCTAAACTGGCCCGCCCCGGGGGTCACAAGTTTGAGCATAGGAACAAAGAAGCTTTAAAGGTAGCCCTTCAGATATTGGGACGAAAATTTAGCAAAAATGCAAAAAAATCATCCTTATACTCCCAAAGCCTTTTAATTTGCATTAATAAACCCAAGTAGTCCATAACCATCCAACAACACGAGAAATTAAGAGATTTACTACAGCCCAGATTGACACCAACGGGAAACACGTTCTATTTTTAGATGATCAATTCTCTCATTTACATACAGAAAAACACAGACAAAGTTTAAACATAGCGTCCGAAGAAGACATTATGGAAAATAATTATTAAATGTTTGTTTTGTAATGGAATTTAATGGTTTTTAGTTACGTGCCAGTCACTTGACATTCCCACAATGCTATTTTGATTTTTGGCGCGAAATCTAAAAATAGCTTAAGAGGCTACGTAGCCTTTTAAGGGAATACCATCAAAGACTTTTTTATTTGTAATTTTATGATTCTTAATTATTAATGATTTGTATCATTTTTCATATAAATTTCAGTACTATATATATTTTTTAATTTGGTGAGATGTAAAAATTCTAAATACCCACCTTTAAAAATCTTCTCTGATGAAATTAGAAGGCGGAGAGATTTGATATTTGGTATGTGGCATCTCCTGGTGGACTTCTACCAAGTTTGTTCACATTATGCCCCTGGGGTCAAAACTGGCCTCACCCCGGGGGTCACAAATTTGAGCATAGTAACAAAGAAGGAAAACTTTCAAATTCTTTTCCTCAGAAACTAGAAAGCATAGAGCTTTGATATTTGGTCTGTTGCATCTCCTAGTGGACCTCTACTTAGTTTGTTTAAATGATGCCCCTGGGGCCAAAACTGGCCCCACCCCGGGGGTCACTAGTTTGATCTAAACAAAGAAGGAAAATTTTAAAATTCTTTTTCTATGAAAATAGATGGCATAGAGCTTTGATATTTGGTATGTGGCATCTCCTAGTGGACCTCTACCAAGTTTGTATAAATCATGCCCATGGGGTCAAAACTGGCCCCACCCCGGGGGTCACAAGCTCAAACATAGGAAGAAAGAAAGAAAATTTTGAAATTCTTTTTCTCTAAAACTAGAAGGCACAGAGCTATGATATTCCTAGTGGACATCTACCAAGTTTGTTCATATTATGCCCTTGGGGTCAAAACTGGCCCTGTCCCGGGGGTGGGGGGGGGGGGAGGGGGGCGCCACAGGTTCAAACATAGCAACAAAGAAGGAAAACTTTAGAAATCTTCTTCCCTGAAACTTGAAGGTGCAGAGCTTTGGTATTTGGTATGCAGAATCTTCTAGTGGACCTCTACCAAGTTTGGTCATATGATGTCCCTGGCGTCAAAACTGGCCCTGCCCAAGAGGTCACAGGTTGGAACATAAGAACAATTTTTTTTCTCTTACACGGGAAGGTGTAGAGCTTTGATATTTGGTATCTAGCATCTTTGAGTGGACCTCTACCAAGTTTGTCCCAAGGATGCTGCTTTGGTAAAAACTGACCCAGCCCCAGGGACCACAAGTTCGAATATAGGACAAAAAAGAAAAACTTAAAATTCTTCTTTGAAACTGGAAGGTGTAGAGCTTTGATATTTGATTGCCCTATGCCGCACGTCTGTCGTCCGTCGTCCATCAACAATTTCTTTACCTCTTTACCAAACAACAAACTTTTGGACTAGTCCAAAATGAAAGCATTTGCAGACGACAAAATAACATAAATCAAAAATTGAAGTTTGATTTGGAAAGGGTAGAAAACATTGTAGGAAAAGGAGAAAATGCTGGTTACCAGCATTTTCTTCTTTACCCACAATGATTTCAAAGGCTTTCTTAATCAGGGTCGTTAAAAGTCGGGATTGTGTGGTAAAGAGTTAAACATCTTCTTCTCCTAACCCACCAGGCCAATCTTAATGAAACTTGGCAGGGATGTTCCTTGGGTGAAGCTTTACCAAAGTTGTTCAAAGAATTGAATTTCACTCATAAGCTATAGTCTAAGGTGAGCGTTCCAGGGCCAATGGCCCTCTTGTTTCTGATGAACTTTGCCACCTGTATATAATGTAATATGTAAAAAGAAATATGTAGATGATGATGTTTTTCTTATAACAAACGCCTGTGGTTTTATTCTTGAGATGCCTTTCACAGCTATAGTTGCCTTTCCTGCCAGTGTAGATTGAAATTTGGCAGCAAAAAGATATGATATCTGGGCCCGTATTCATCAACCATTCGGTTTAGCCAGTCAGAGGTTGTGTTGCATACAAATTCAGAAAACCTTGGAGAATAAGACAAAGAATGTTCTTAAGAATGGTTGGTGAATACGGCCCCTGGTCTTTGATCTACACTGTCCACTTTGCTGCAGCATTCTGGAC
Source organism: Tridacna crocea (assembly GCA_943736015.1). Lineage (NCBI taxonomy): Eukaryota > Metazoa > Mollusca > Bivalvia > Cardiida > Cardiidae > Tridacna > Tridacna crocea. The sequence goes on along the minus strand of OX031060.1, from coordinate 19,156,300 downwards.
AAAATCAACTTTTAACCCATTACCAAACGGCAATATTTTAGACTGGTGCAAACTGAAAGCATTTGCAGACGACAAAATAAAAGTGATTGAAAATTTGAAATTTGTTTTGTGAAGGGTAGAAAACATTGTGGAAAAAGGAGAAAATGCTGGTTACCAGCATTTTCTCTATTTCCTACAATGTTTTCTAAAGGCTTCTTTCAGAGAGGTGTTAAAAGTCGGGATTGATTGGTAAAGAGTTAAAAAGGTGTACATATCAAATGAACAAATGTATAGCAGAAATACAGGGACCAAGCAGGATTCGCTCGTATGAAAAGCCAACACCATAACCCCTGAGCTAAAAGGATATCTCTAACGCTGTTGTTAGGTTTTATATTTTAACTCATTACCAAACGACAATATTTTAGGCTTGTCCAAATCGAAAGCATTTGCCGACGACAATATAAAAGTGACAGAAAATTTGAAATTTGTTTTGTGAAGGGTAGAAAACATTGTAGGAAAAGGAGAAAATGCTTTACCAGCATTTTCTCCTTTTCCCAAAATGTTTTCTAAAGGCTTCTTTCTCAGGGGTGTCAAAAGTAGGGATTGTGTGGTAATGGGTTAATTAAACCAGGATGAAGCTATGTATGAAGGAGTGATCTCCCCGTAGCATTTGAAGATGTCCATTTAGATTAGTTGATACTCTAATGTTTAACTCTAGACAGAAACACGAAAACTTACACTGACCTGTATTGAAAGCACATTCAAACAATAAATTAAATTTGGCTCAAAAGGTTTGATTGTGTCTTTGAAAGAGTAGATAAGATTGTTTTGAAGGGAGAAAATGCTCGTCACCAGCATTGTTTGCTTTCCCCACAATGCTTTTGAAAGTCTTTTTCCATGGGATTATTAAAAGTTAGTAAAGGGTTATAGAGCCTTGCAAATGCTGTTTATTAGGATTTTATCCATTCCCCCTCTCTCCCCCAGTGTTTTTAGCTCACCTGAGCACGAAGTGCTCATGGTGAGCTTTTATGATTGTCCAATGTCCGTCGTCCGTCATGCGTCGTCTTCTCCTCCTAAACCCCTGGGCCAATCTTGATGAAACTTGGCAGGGATGTTCCTTGGGTGAAGCTATACCAAAGTTGTTCAAGAGATTGAATTCCACCCATTACTCTTGTTGCCATGGCAACCAAAAGGAAAAACTAGCAAAATCTTTGAAAATCTTCTTCTCTGAAACTAGAAGGCGTAGAGCTTTGAAAATTGGTATGTAGCATCTCCTAGTGGACCTCTACGAAGGTTGTTCATATGATGCCCCTGGGATCAAAACTGGCCTGCCCCGGGGGTCACAAGTTTGAAGCATAGGAAAAAAGAAGGAAAACTTTAAAATTCTTCTTCTCTGAAACTAGAAAGTGCAGAGCTTTGATATTTGGTTTGTAGCATCTCCTAGTGGACCTGTACAGAGATTCTTCATATGATGTCCCTAAGGTCAAAACATGCCCTGCCCCATGGGTCACAAGTTTGAAACATAGCAACAAAGAAGGAAACTTTAAAATTCTTTTTGTCTGAAACTAGGTGGTGCAGAGCTTTGATATTTGGTATGTAGCATCTCCTAGTGGACCTCTACCAAGATTGTTCATATGATGTCCCTGGGGGTCAAAACTGGCCCCACCCCGGGGGTCACAAGTTCGAAACATAGGAACAAAGAAGGAAAACTTTAAATTTCCTCTTCTCTGAAACTAGAAGATGCAAAGCTTTGATATTTGGTATGTAGCATCTCCTAGTGGACCTGTGCCAAGATTGTTCAAAACTGGCCCCGCCCCGGGGGTCACAAGTTCGAAACATAGTAACAAAGAAGGAAAACTTTAGTATTCTTCTTCTCTGAAACTAGAAGGTGTAGAGCTTTGATATTTGGGTTGCAGCATCTCTTAGTGTACTTCTACAAAGTGTCTTCATACGATGCCCCTGGGGTCTAAACTTGCCCTGCCCCAGGGGTCACAAGTTCAAAACAGGAACAAAGAAGGAAAACTTTAAAATTCTACTTCTCTGTAACTAGAAGGTGTAGAGCTTTGATATTTTGTAAGTAACATCTCCTAGTGGATCTCTACCAAGTTTTTGTCTTAGGATGCCCCTGGGGTCAAAACTGGCCCTGCCCAGGGGTCACAAGTTTGATTTTACAGCTTAGTACACAGGTGAGAGATATTGGACCATCATGGTTTTCTTGTTTTATTCTCTCATACAAAACTCATTATTTGAGCAATATTCAGTTTGAAGTCTTCAAAATTAATGCTTTTAATACAAAAAATCAGAACCAATGGGATCAGGGTTCATATTCACCAACCGCTCTTAGAAGATTCTTAATTCTTAGTCATGTTCTTTAGAATTTTGTCCTCATGAAAGTTTAGCCAATCAGAAGTTTTGTTACTTTCGCAGTCAGGAAATCTTGATATATTATACTAAGTTTATTGGGGTGAATGTGAAACTATCCCATATTCCATATCTGTTGTGCAGAATTTTACATGAAGAGGAGAAAACATTTCAGTGATATTTTCCAAAACACAGAAGGAATAGTTTCACATTCACCACTATGATTCTGCATTCAACAAATGATACATGACATCAGTAATGTGATTTTCTTTGTAAAAGGGAGAAACATCATGGGAAAAGTGAAAAAGCTGGAACGTAAAAGTTTCTCACCGGAGCTTTTATTGACCCAAAATTTAATTTTTTCCAAGATATCAAGACAGACATTCTAACAAACTTTAATGAGTAGTGGACTGAAAATGGTGCCTTTTGAGTACGCTGACAAAGTAGAATTTCCTTTCTGAGTGCCCAAATTCAATGAAATCTGACATCACTAGGAAGTAACATCACTGAAACCTTGGTAGTGCGTGCTAAAACATGCAGCTTCTAAATCTTGATTGACCCCGCCATTTTGTATAGTCATGTATATATGGCCCCCGAAAGGGAAATTGCTTTTATGTTGGTTTTGCTACTGTACATGATATATATGTTCAGGGCATATAATCGAATTTGATCGCAAACAATTTATTTGCAGGATAATAAAGGGTTTTTCAAAAGTGGGTATATAATCCTTGAAATATTATTGGCAAGGTTATGCCCTTTTTTAGAGCTAAAAGTTTCCACTAATAAAAGAACTGAGTGGTTGCGGTGGCATTTGGTGCCGATTGAATTTAAACCTTTACCACACAATCCTGTGGTTTAATGACATTGAGGCAGAGGCCTTTAGAAAAACTAATGGGAAAAGGAGTCAGTCCTGTTAACAAGCCTTTTCCGCCAATGTTTACTATCATATTGAAGACAGACTCCATTATTCAAGTCAGATTTTATAGTGTGGTCTGCAAATGCTTTGAATTTGGACAAGTCAAAAATTTTTGTCATCCAGTAAAGAGTTCACAGTATTGCTATTTGTCATGAAAGAGTAAAATAATTACCATTTGGTATTTTTCAGCCATGCTTTCAGACTTCTACTTACGAGAGGTTTTATCCCAAATAACAACAAAGACAGGACAAGTCACAGATCTGAATTCAGAGATGGGTGCACCGGTGACTGTTCCAGTTGGAGATAAGCCGTACAGGTGTCACTTATGTGGGCGTGGCTTCACTCAACGGGGAAACTTGGAAGTTCATATGTGGACTCAACATGGCAATAAATAGCATACATGCTGCTTCCTATTCTTTAATCCTTTACCACACAATAAAATTTTTGACTTAACCTGTAATGAAAGCATTTTTACAGGAGAAACTAAACATTGCAAACTAGAGCTATCACTGAATGTGATCATAACTTTTCGCAGAAATGTTTTCAAAAGCCACCTTCCTCATTTGTTGTTTAACCACAGGATTGTGTTGTTGAGGGTAAATGAAGGTCATTTGATGCTTAAACAATTCTGCTTCTGTGATGTCCAATTTTCCCAAAATGTTTTCTGACCTGTTAAGTACAGTTGCCATCACCTGAGCCATTTTTCATTTGTTTTGTGCACATGCTTTTAATTGGACATATGTACAATTTCGTTCTTTGGTTGAGGATTAACCCTTTACTCCATAGATACTAATTTCTACGCATTACTTGTAGGAGCCTTTGGAAAACATTGTGGCAAAAGGTGAAATTGCTCATGACAAGCAATTTCACCTTTTGTCACACTGTTTTCTATGCTATCAAAAGGTGTTATATACACATAAGAAATGGCTTCATACTTGCTGTTATTTAGGATCAATTAGAGATACCTTAGAAATGCCTAATGGAGTAAAGGATTAAAGAATGGTCATGGATGTCAGCTTACAAGTTTTTGACTATCGGTAGTACATAGGTGCAACTTGTCAGATGGGCTGTACAAAAACCTATTTATGGTTTGTTGAAAGGCCTCCACATAAGCGTCCTTGGATACCCCGGGGTCTCCCTATTTGCTACGCTACATCGACCCCTGGGACAATTAATTGAATTTCCCTCGCTTTACCGCTGGCCGAATGCTGGCTTTTCATTGGTTCCATCATCATTTTGTGATGGGCGAGTGGACTGTACGCTATGACGTTTCGTATCGATTTTTGGTGGCTGATTCAAAGTTTTATTAGTCAATTGTCCTAGGGTCAACGTAGCGTAGCATATAGGGAGACCCCGGGGTATACGAGGATGCTACGTAGGGGTTGCTGAAACAGAATGTTTAGTAAAGGGTTGAACATACCTACTTTGGAATTTACAGTGACATTAAAGGCCAAAAGTAAACAAAGCAGGTGCAAAAAATGCATTTGAATATATATCATACCATTTAAAAGTATGGAAATTATTGTGAAGATGACAATCTGTCATTGTATGGTTGGTCCAACTGTTAGTTGCTGACAGAATTTCATGCTTTGTAAATGGTATGATTTAACTCATTACCAAATGACAATATTTTAGGCATGTCCAAATGGAAAGCATTTGCAGACGACAAAATGAAAGTGACTGAAAATTTGAAAAATGTTTTGTGAAGGGTAGAAAGCATCGTGGGAAAAGGAGGAAATGTTGGTTACCAGCATTTTCTCCTTTTCCCACAATGTTTTCTAAAGGCTTCTTTCTCAAGGGTGTCTAAAGTAGGGATTGTGTGGTAATGGGTTAAATCTAAATGTATTACGGTAGCTGCTTTAACTTTTTGGCTCTTACTGGGTATTTAATCCAGCATGGAGGTTGCCCAATAAGTTTCTTATGGAAAAAATTTGTTGCTTTGGCATGTCATTGTATTGAAAGGTAATTTTGAGGGTACATACAAAATTCATTACTTTCATAGTCATATAATGTTTGTGTAATTCTTAAGGGTCCTTCAAAAAGAACCATTATTTATATGGTTATACAGTATTCTGGTAATTTTAAAGAATCTTTTAAAAGTCATCATTGTTGATATGTTCTCCAATCATTTATTACCTTTTTCAGCCTCATTAGCCATTCATAATGGTGTGTGAGACTATGGGCATCCCTCGTCAAAATTTGCATTTGATTAAACCAAATCCAATAATTTTTTTCTTTATACAGGGTGTCCCGAAAGTAAGGTAACACTTTTGTATATCTATTATATGGCTTTAAAAAATAGATAAAGAGGTAGAAATAGGCATATATGTATTTAAAATATGCAAGTTTTTTGTGTGGTAATTTCATGCAATTTTCGTAACACTAAGGACTTTTATACAGATTTCAAATCAGAAGTACTTTTTTGTCTTTGGCGTCATTTTAGTAATTAATGACATTTTCAGTTTGACGGCCTTTTATGCTCTTTCGTTTCCAAACACATACGACAAAATTGTCAATCACTTTAGGTCACATTCAAATATCAATGATATTGAGTTTACTTAAAAGTTTTAAACAACATGTCTGTGTTGTCTGGGTAGGGATCGTAAACCTTTGACTGCAAAGTAATGCAAAGGAGAAAGTTCTGAAGCTTGAGATTGGGACTTTGTGCAGGCCACAATTTTCAGCAATCTGTGACTTCCGGAATATCGTTTTGATATTATCCCATCAACAAACGTATCATATAAAGTCTGTCACAGATTTAAATGTGTGTACCTTAGCACCATCCAGCATGAACTATTTTTTTTCATATCTGTATGACTTCATCCTGACCTCGACCCGTGTGACTTCTGTCTGTGGGGTAATGTGAAGTCAAAGGTGGACAATCCCAACCAGACAGCACATACATGTTGTCAAAGAACACTTAAAGTGAAATCAAGAAGACTGATATTGATAGGTACGCTAAAGTGATTGACAGTTTTATCCTGCATGTTCGGCAAGGAAAGAGCATATTCAGTAGTCACTTTGAAAACGTCATTAATCGTTAAAATGACGCCAATGACTGAAAAAGCACCTTTGAATTAAACCTCTATAAAAACACAAAATGCAATGAAAATTTGATTAAATCATCACACAAAAAACTTACAGATTTTATTTACATGTATATATATTTTTATCTCTCTATCTTATATTTTAAGCCAAAATATAAATGTACGAAAGTGTTACCTTACTTTCCAGACACCCTGTACATAAGGGTTGTATTGGAAAAAGGTCGAATTCCATAATTCATGTCATGGCATTTAGGGGTTTTTCTAGGGGTACTAAGTCTTGTAAAGTGATTTTTCATCACATTTAACCCTTTACCAAACAATGACTACTTTTAATGACCCTGAAAAAGAAGCCTTTTGAAAATATTGTGGGAAAAGGAGAAAATGCTGGTAACCAGCATTTCTCCTTTTACCACAAAATTTTCTACCCTTTCAAAGCAGATTTTAACCATTTGAACCACTTTAAATAAGGCGTCCGCAAATGCTTTCAATTTGGATAGGTCTAAAATTTTACTGTTTGGTAATGGGTTAAAAAATGTTGAGGGTCTGTACAGCATAAATTATTTTCATTGTTGTACAGTGTGTTCTGGTAATTTTAAGGGTACTTTCAAAAGTAGTTTTTAGCTCTTCTGACTGATGGCAAGTGAGCTTTTATCATGGCCAGGTATCTGTGATGCCTCTATCCATGTCTTCATCTGTGTGGCCATCTGTGTGTCCATGTATCCTTTAACTTTTATTTCATATATCTTTTTCTCTGAAACTATCCATTCTTTTTTGATGAAACTGCACAGAAATGATCCTGCCATCACACTCTTTGGAATTTATTTTAAGAATTGTATTCAAATAAAAACTCTTGCTACCATTGCAGCAAGACTTGCAAATATCTAAAAAGCTTTATAAAAATGTTCTTGTCCTAAACCATAGGGCATGTGGCATATAGATCCTTTTAACCCTTTCCCAAACGACAAATTTTGGACTTTTCCAAACCAAAAGAGTTTGCAGACGACAATTTTAGATTTGGGGAAAATGCCAGAAAGTTCTCAAAAAAGGTAGAAAACACTGTGAGAAATGAGAAATTGCTCGTTACGAGCAAATTCTCCTTTTCCCACAGTGTTTTTAAAAGACTTTTACTGCAGACATTTAAAAACCATGGCTTGTTTCGGAAAAGGTTTTAATTAATAAACCTTTATCAAGTTCCTTCAGGTTATAGCATTGTCATCAAAATTGGTGTAATCTTCACAGATACAACTTTTACAGGGGCTTAAGTAGTGAATACTTTAAAATTCCTCTGGTTCTTAACAATAAAGTATCAGCATACCAAATTTTGCTTATAGCCTCATCCAGTGCACCTCTTTGAAGAATACTTGAACTTAAGCCCTGGAGTCACAAAATCAGCCACAATTTGTGGGTGGGGGGTCACAGATTTTACATTGCCTTATATTGAAAATTTCAAAAATTATTTTGGTGCTAACTGTAAGGCCATGGGCTGCTAAATTTGGCATGCCATCTCATACCATAGACCTCTAACAAGATTGTTCCATTTATAGCCTTGGAGTTTAAATTGTCCCACTTGGGGGAGGGGGGCTTAACCCTTTCCCAAACAATCCCTGGTTTTTACAACCCAGAGGAAGAAGACTTCTGAAAACATTGTGGAAAAAGGAGAAAATGCTGGTAATCAGCATTTTCTCTTTTTTCCACAATGTTTTCTACTTTCCTAAAGTAAAGTTTCAATTTTTGAGCCACGTTTATTTTGTCGCCTGCAAGTGCTTTCAATTTGGAACAGTCTAAAATTTTGTTGTTTAGTAAAGGGTTAAGTTTTACATGGGCTTATAAACCGAAACCTAAAAGAACTACCTGGTTTCAACCATAAATCCAGTTTCACCGTATTTTGACATGTAGCTTCATCTAGTAGACCTGTAGCAAGAATGCTAGAAGTATAGCCTAAGGGGGTAACAGGTTTTACAAAGGTTTATATATAGAAAACTTCTAAAATCTTCTTAACCCTTTACCAAACAATCCCAGGTTTTTACGACCCTGAGATAGAATCCTTTTGAAAACACTGTGTGAAAAGGAGAAAATGCTGGTAACCAGCATTTTCTCCTTTTCCCACTATGTTTTCTACCCTGCTGGAAATAAATTTGAATTTTTGAGTTGCGTTTATTTTGTCGTCTGCAAGTGCTTTCAATTTGGAACAGTCTAGAATTTTGTCATTTGGTAAAGAGTTAAAGAACGTGAAGTCAATATAACTTTATAATTTTATCAAAGAAAGTAACTTCTGTTATACCAGACCTATAGCTTGTTACAATTTGCCTCCAGTGACTATCATAAGACACAGTCACATTGTTGGCGTTAGGTTTTCAAATTTTTTTTGATAGAAAATGTTCAGTTTTCAGTGAGACTGATTTATTCAGATTTTAATAGTAATGTTCACATGAGTGGAATATCTAACTTACAAGCAAGATTTCTATCATTCAGTGTTTTGCTCCATTTCTGTACTATTTATACCACTGAAAAAACTGTTTTCTACTTGTATGATTTGGAAATCTTCTTGTCAAAGCACATTGCTGCAGTTCATTGATATTTGGTATGAATGATATGTGATTAGATCTTGGACATATTCTTTGGAATTGGAAAGAAAATATTTTTTTGTTTTGAGGAGCGGGGGGAAAAACCCACTTTTGCTATGTAAGTTTATTGCCATACAGACTTTTTATGGTTTATGCCTCTGTCAATGCCAATTAACCCATTACCACACAATCCCTGCTTTTGACGACCCTGAGAAAGAGGGCCTTAGAAAACATTTTTGGAAAAGGAGAAAATGCTGGTAACCAGCATTTTCTCCTTTTCCCACAATGTTTACTACCCGTCACAGAACAAATTTCAAATTTTCAGTCACTTTTATTTTGTTGTCTGCAAATGCTTTCGATTTTGACCAGTCTAAAATATTGTCGTTTGGTAAAGAGTTAAGAGCATTACTCATGTATTAGTTTAGCTGTTTTCTGAGAAAACCACATACTGTCAAAACCATGGTGTCATCATTGTTATTGTTGTCTGTAATTTTCTGCGGAACATTTAACAATTTTCAACATCTCCATTATTGATATTACTTAAAATATTTACTTCAAACTTGAACAAGTGCTTGATTATCAAAAGGGGAACTTAAACAATGAGGGCAGGTCATCGAAGTATTGTAGATGCAGTTATACCTCTGTTTCAACTTAACCCTTTACCAAATGACAAAATTTTATACTAGTCCAAATTGAAAGTACTTGCAGATGACAAAATAAATGCAATTCAAAAATTGAAATTTGTTTCCAGCAGGGTAGAAAACATTGTGGGGAAAAGGAGAAAATGCTGGTTACCAGCATTTTCTCCTTTGTCCACAATGTTTTCAAAAGGCTTCTATCTTAGGGTTGTAAAAACCAGGGAGTGTCTTGTAAAGGGTTAAACTTTTCACTTAAAAACTCAAACAACCACTTTTTGTTGGAAAGCTGGTGAAGCAATAGAGGGCCATCTTATTATACATAAACAGTTGTCATGTAAATTTTAGGGTCCTGGCAAAAAATTATAATCACCTTGGTCATTCAATGTTGAGGTAATGTTTGGGGTACGGTACTTATGAAAATCATAATTTTCATGGTCATACAATGTTCTGGCAATTTTTAGGGTTCCTGTAATATTATTATACTGCAAAGAAATTTCTTGTGATCTGATTGGTTAATATACCGGGGACATAATATCATGTTCCCTGTCAAAATCCACGTAAAACCAATTTCCCTTTTGAGTGCCCCGTAGACATCACTACACATGCAATACATCATCCAAAATGGTGGCGTCAATCGATCACCAAACTGTACATTTATGCACCATAAATAGTGAGGTCAGTTTCCAGTGACATCAGTTTTCATTGAATTGGGGCCCACAGAAGGGAATTTCTATTTCGTCAGCATACTCGATTCGTGAAATTATAAAACAGAAAAATTTCGCTTTACGCGCTTTGAAAGGGTAAAACTTTGCAGTATAATAAATTTGTTGTACGGTCAGGTGGCAGGGGACTTGGAAACTTGTTCACGGCTGTGGTGAATCATGTCGCCACCTTGCCTTTGGCTCGGGGCGACATGATTAACCACAGCCGTGAACAAGTTTCCAAGTCCCCTGCCACCTGACCGTACAACTAATAAAGTTTTTCGTACAATGTTCTGTAAATTTTGAGGGTTCTTTTTAAATCAGTCTTTTCATGAGCATAGAGTGAGGCCTTTAATTTTGTTTTCACATTTTGTTTTCACATATTGTTTTTCAAAAGCTTTTATGCCCAGGAATGTGAACCCTTTACCAAACAATCTCTAGTTTTAACAACTCTGAGAAAGAAGCCTTCTGAAAACATTGTATGTGAAGGAGAAAATGCTGGTAATCAGCATTTACTCCTTTCCTGCAATGTTTTCTACTCTTTCAAGGTCAAGTTTCAATTTTTGAGTCATGTTTATTTTGTCATCTGCATTTGCTTTCAATTTGGGTATGTCTAAAATTTTGTCGTTTGGTAAAGAGTTGATAAAGGAGGAACTACTATAGTGAAAGTGAAGTACTGAATGCCATTTCAGACAACATCCAAAACAGACAAACAAAGCAACAAACAAATTAAAGAAAAATACCTCATGCAACTTCATAAAATATAATTTCTTGCACATGAACCCAATTTTGTTGCATGTGGAGAGGAAAGAATTTCAAAGAAATAAAGCAATGAAAAATTTTACATTTATTGTTGTTTTTTCAGGGCTGTATAATACATTAAATAAGAATTATCCAGTTGCTCTCTACCATACGACAACATTTTAGATAGGCCAAAATTGGAAGTTTTTGTAGGTGGCAGAGTAAATGGCCTGCAACATCTGGGTAAAACGTTGTCTCGGATTAGCCTGCGCAGTCCATGCACGCTAATCTGAAACAACACTTTCCGTTTTTATGTAATTTTCTGTTTTGTGCAAGTCTACTGAAGAACAAAATCTAATATAGTCTTAAAGTGCCAGCCCTGATTAGCCTTCATGGACTGTGCAGACAGATCCGATACAACTTTTTGCACAAATGTCCAATTTCCCTTTTCACGATGCAAGCCAAATGTGACTCGATTTATGGTATTTTTCCCAGACAGGATAGGAAACTGAGAAAAGGAGAAAAGTGCTTTTTTGCTGGTATTGGATTTCGGACTATGTGTACACACATGTGGGACCGTATATACAGTACCAACTGGTGATAAAAGCGAGGATGAGGCGTATCTAAGCCAAAACTGAAAGTAGAATAGGTAGAGCTGCAGCCTGTATGACTGTACATGGCTGGTTCAGATCAAACTGATAACAAAGCGAAGAGTGAGCACATAATTATGCATTGTTATGCTTGAGGTATGCTTGGTTCCGGTCAACAGGATCACAGTAAATGGATTTGTTACACAAATCTGCTGAAAAGGAATACAAATTAATTCCTTTGAATAAACCATGACTGTTCCAGTAACTATCCAGAACAAAACCCTAGTCAGAAAACATAAAAAGAAATCACAATTTCAGTAACACAGTAGGCATCAAACACAACTGAAAAAAAAAAACCGTACCATTTTGTTATTTTACTTCTTAGCTCACCTGAGCAAGAAGTGCACATGGGGAGCTATTGTGATCATGTTGTGTCCGTCGTCTGTCGTGCGTCATCCTTTGTCAATTTTTACCTTGTGTACACTCTAGAGGCCACATTTTCAGTTCGATACTCATGAAACTTGGTCAGAATCTTTGTCTTTAATACAATCTCGGCCGAGTTCGAAAATGGGTCATGTCATGTAAAAAACTAGGTCACTATGTCAAATCTTAAAAAAATCTTGTGTATGCTCATAGAGTCCACATTTTCTGTCCAATACTCCTTAAAGTTGGTCAGAATGTTGCCTTGATAATATCTCGGACGAGTAGGAAATGGGTCATGTCGGGTCAAAAAACTTGGTCACCAAGTCAAATCTTAGATCAACCTTGTGTACACTCTGGAGGCCACATTTTCAGTCCAAAACTTTTGAAAGTTGGTCAGAGTGTTTGTCTTGATGATAGCAAGTTTTGATTAGCATTTTTCACTTGTAAAGGATTTCAGTTTGGCTGAGTCTAAATTTGTTTTCGTGTTGTAAAGAGTAAAACTTTACCAAATGACAAATTTATAGACTTATACCTCCGCAAAACTAATGTTTCGGGGATATACTGGAATGAGCCTGTCTGTACGTGTGTCAGTCCTAGTGTCCCTCTGTGTACAAAATACTAGTAATTGCCTGTTTCTGTCAAAGCGCTGGTGGGGGTAGTATTAGTCACATTCAGTGACCACTCTAGTTCAAACTGAAAGCATTTCCTGACAATAATTTCAGTGTGGCTCAAATGGTGCAATCTTTCTTTGATACAGTAGAAAATATTGAGGGAAAAGGAGAAAAATGCTGATTACTAGTATTTTCTCCTTTTCCTACCGTGTTGTCAAAAGGTATCTTTTTCAGTGTCGACAAAACTCAAGTTTGTGTGGTAAAGAGTTAAGACAACGAAACAAATTTGCAAAAGACAATTGAAATTATTCATGTTTAAATCTTTACATCATGCTGAATCAAATGATGAGATTTCTTTCTGAAAGATAAGAAAAACGTTTTTAGAAAGGGGAAAAAAGTTTCTTCAACATTTTCTCCCTTTTTGACATTGTTTTCCTCTTCTTTGCATTTCTAAGGTTTACATGTACATGTGGAATCTATTTTGCAAAAGGTAAAAACTTCTTATTATGAGCAATTTATCCTTTTGCCATAATACTTTCAAAAATTGTCTGCTGCAAAAAGTGTCTAGCGTTGGCAATCTGTTTAAAGGTGTTACTTTGATTGTACATAATTATCAAGTGAATCCTTTAACAGACAATGAAATTAAGTCTTTACCAAAGGACAACTTTATAGACTGGTCCAAAGCATTTGCAGACGACAAAATAAATGCGACTGAAAAATCAAAATTTGATTTTGGAAGGGTAAAAAACATTGTGGGAAAAGGAGAAAATGCTTGTTACCAGCATTTTCTGTTTTTCCTACAATTTTTTCTAAAGGCTTCTTTCTCAGGGTGGTCTAAAGTAGGGATTGTGTGGTAATGGGTTAAACTTTGTCCATTTGTCAATTTCAGTGTTGCTGTTGAAAATGAAGCATTTTTTTCTCTGGGAAGAAAATATTGTGGGAAAAGGAGAAAATGCTGGTTACCAGCAGTTTCTCTTTTTCCCACAATATTTTGAAAAGGTCTCTTTTTCCAGGATTGTTAAATGTCATCACTGTGCAATAAACGGCAAACTGATATTCTGACCTTTGATGAACATTAGGGGGTGTTCGATCCACAGTCATTATTATAATAATCACACAAGTTTGGTAATTGTACAAATGACCCTGTGAAATTTGTACAGCAAAAAATAATGCCTCTTTTGATAAAGATGTTGACCTGCCGGTGCAGCCTTTCACACACACTATATGACTACTGTAGAAAAGAACAAAACAGGCCATCAATCACCATAAAATGAAAACCAGCATAATTATGACCTTTGATTAAATACGCCCTTTGATGTTTTGGACCTCTTACCCGTAAAATTATAATACATATGTCAGTTTTGAAGTCTAGCTCATTTGTATAGCTATCTACAATATTGACATGCTTCATTTTAAGAAATACTAGTAAAGCGAGGGCACATACCTGTAAATGTTTCACCAAATATGAATTCCCATTTACTTACATATTCGTACCTTTAAGTGTGCAAGAAAATTAATTCCCCTGCCACTAATAACTTCATAAAGAAAACTATACTGGTAGAAAGCAAGAATGTTGGAGCTACCTGCTTAACTCTTTACAAGACAACAAAATAATAGACTGGTCCAAATTGAGAGCTTTTGCAGGTGACAAAATAAATGTGACTAAAAAGTTAAAATTTGGTTTGGGAATGGTAGAAAACATTGTAAGAAAAGGAGAAAATGCTGGCTACCAGCATTTTCTCCTTTTCCCACAATGATTCAAAAGTTTTCTTTAACCCATTACCAAACGACAATATTTTAGACTGGTCCAAATTGAAAGCATTTGTAGACGACAAAGTAAAAGTGACTGAAAATTTGAAATTTGTTTTGTGAATGGTATAAAACATCGTGCGAAAAGGAGAAAATGCTGGTTGCCAGCATTTTCTCCTTTTCCCACAATGTTTCAGAAGGCTTCTTTAACAGGGTCATTAATAGTTGGGATTGTGTGGTAAAGGGTTGACAAAGTGATTCCTTCACTGAACAATAATATTTTACTACTCAACCAAATTGGACGCATTTACAGTCAACACATCAGTGGCTAGCATTTTTGTCTTTAAAAGGGCAGAAAAATATCAAAAGAAAAGGAGATAATGCCGGTTACCAACATTATTTTAAAATCTTTTATTTCAGGATTGTAAAAACACAGGATCAATCGATTAAAAAATTAAAATATCACAAAAAGTTATTGGCTTTCCACAGATTCTAAAATACTGAGTTGCACTGCTTTCTCAGGATGGGCTACATATGCATTCCGAGAAAACCTGTCGAACTATCTATTCCATGTCTTCTGTTATGGTAGCGTTTTATCATTAATGAATCACCCCCAATACCACTGTCACGATGACCATTTGAAGAGTCTGTTGATCCTTGTAATTTTCCACCACTGTCCTCTGACCTGACAAGTCGAGTAAAATTGACATCTTTGGCAGTGTCTTTTAGATTGTCTGTATTTGATTGACTCTGTTGAAAAAGATGAAATTTGGGGTTTTAGTTTATGGCATTGAGACCTTGAAAACAAATTCATTTACCCTTTACCACACAATGCTGGCTTTTGATGACCCTGAGAAAGAAGCCTTTTGAAAACATTGTGAGGAAAAGGAGAAAATGCTGGTAACCAGCATTTTCTCCTTTTTCCCCCACAATGTTTTCTACCGTTCCCAATACAAATTTCAAATTTTCAGTCACTTTCATTTTGACGTCTGGAAATGCTTTCATTTTGGACCAGTCTAAAATTTTGTCGTTTGGTAAAGCATTAATAGTATGTAAGCAAACCCAATACTCAGCATTGTTACCTCATGACCATTAAAAAAAAACAGTACTGCATCATCCTAGTAACTTTATTTCATAATAACGTAAAGTTAGCTACTTTAATTCTTTTATTTGACAAAGAAACAAACAAAAAGTAGACATGTTCATTTTGTGTACTAAAAATGTACTAGTATGTCTTCAACTGCTATACATTACATAGTTTCGTGAATGTCCAAACTTTTCTGAATTTGTAGAATTAGCAAACAATGTTGACGGTACCCAGTAACATTGTGTTGCATTAAGTCTTTAGCAGATGACAAAATTTTAGACCTATTCAAATTGAAAGCTTTTGCAGACGACAATTTTATAGTGGCTCAAATGATGCAATTTTTCTTTGATAGTGTAGAAGACTTTGTGTGAAAAGGAAAAAATGCTGTTGACCGGCATTTTCTCCTTTCCCCACAAATTTTTCAATGGGTTACTTAATTAAGGTCATTAAAAGTCGTCATTGTGTGGTAAAGGGTTAAGTGGTTCAGTAGGTATTGTATAAAATTACATACATGTAAAATGTTTATCTCACATTTCTTTTTCCATTTAGTGCACAACACCATTTATATGCTCAACATTTTTCATGGACTAACTTCTGTAGAATTATCTGTAAGGGTACTTACAAAGTCTATTGGATCACTTTTCACCTGGCTGGATGAAGATATTCGAAGATCCTTACTTTCTCTTGAAGCTGTGAAAATATATTGTCACTTCTTCATTTATGTGTTACCTGTCACACCAAAAGGGACCATCTGGGAATTCCTTACATCAATTAGATAGTGCAGGTCAATCTAAGTTGATAGTTAAAAAATGATTGTAAACAAGGTACAATGACCACATTTTATACAGAAAATATAATCGCGAGTGTCGCGAATTGCACTGGCTGACCAGGATTGACACTTTTTGTGCTTCCCAGGAGGACCCTTTGTACCCGACGAATCACATAATTAAATTTTTTTTCACTTTTTACCAAACTTCTAGACTTGTGTAAATCCAAAACTTTAAATTCAAAACATTACCAAACAACAAAAAAAAAACTAGAGCTGTCACTGAATGTGAATTAATGCCCACGCCAGTGCTTTGACATAAAAAAGTGTCAAGTTCAAGGCGAGATAATTCCTCAACCAAGAAGAGTTGACATTTGAAAATTGTCTTGCAAATCTTCAATATATGATCAGTATATGAACAAAGTTGCAATACAATTGAAGGAAAACCGGAGGAGGAGTTGGTGACCCACAATTACTCGTATTTTGTACATGGATGGACGGACACACGGACGGACAAATGGATGAACAGACTGATTCCATTATACCCCCGAAAACATTTGTTTGCAAAGGTATAATAATGCTTCAATGGTGGCATTTGTCTTTAACCCTTTACCTCACAATCCCTACTTTTAATGACCCTAAGAAAGAAAGCTTTTAAAAACATTGTTGGAAAAGGAGAAAATGCTGGTAACCAGCATTTTCTCCTTTTCCCACAATGCCTTCTGTCCTGATGGAAACTACAGCTATCGGCTCCTTATCACAAAAACAGTTCCTTGTCACAAAATGGTTTAGAATGCTGTATGGTTTAGTACAAAATTAAAACTGATAAAAGTTCAAGGGGAGATAATTCTGTAACAAATCACAGAAGGGCCATGAAAATTGCACATGCACAATTTTCTATATATATATAGGAACCCTGCGTGTAAATTTGATTTCAGAACGTGATAAACTGTAGGAGTATTGCTCCAGACAAATTTGTGTCTGCGGACCGACAGACAGATAGCCATGGCGATTCAAGTATACCCCCCTCCACAATGTTGTGGGGGGTATAATAAATTTCATTTTCTTTAATTGATTTAACCATGAAATTTGTGAGAGAATTACTTTACCTAGTCTTGAGCCAGCCAGCTTCAGTTTTGAACTTTTATTTTGCTGAAAAGGAAAAAAAGTTGATAGTGTGGCTGAAATTGCTTATTTTAGAAGAGGCTTTGAGATATTGATTTCAGCTTTATAATAAGAGGAGTTTTCAGATTCCAGCAGCTTTCTCAATATACCAAGTCAGGGATTAAATAATAAATGAGCCATGCTCTGACTAGAGGGGGCTTAATGCATCTCTCTGCACCGAGCAAGCCATTGCATACTTATAAATCCATAATATTCACTTATTTTAGCAACCAACTTAAAACATGAGATAGACGGGTCCTTGTGCATG
Source organism: Tridacna crocea (assembly GCA_943736015.1). Taxonomy (NCBI): domain Eukaryota; kingdom Metazoa; phylum Mollusca; class Bivalvia; order Cardiida; family Cardiidae; genus Tridacna; species Tridacna crocea. The sequence goes on along the minus strand of OX031060.1, from coordinate 19,138,695 downwards.
CAGAATTTTAAACAATGGTGAAAAGTTCGGATACAGGTCATCTTACGCACATTAACCTGGGTCGATACTTTTCGCTGATGTATTTACCCCCCTTTTCATGGAGCATGGATCAAATCCTTTTCAAAGTATATGTATTACCTTTAGAGGCATTAGAAGCTGTTTATATCCCAATTCAAAATGTGTCATAATTGATCAATTCAGACTAAAAAATAAGTTTATTTATTAACCCCCTTTACCCCATTGGGCATTTCTATGGTATCTCTAAATGACCCTAAATAACAGTAAAGATGAAGCCGTTTCTTATGTGTATATAACACCTTTTAATAGCATAGAAAACATCGTGACAAAAGGTGAAATTGCTCGTCACGAGTAATTTCACCTTTTGCCACAATGTTTTCAAAAGGCTCCTACAAGCAATGCATAGAAATGAGTATCTATGGAGTAAAGGGTGAAGCAGAGCACAAAATATAGAAAGTATCCACATTGGAAGTACTTGTAGACGACGAAATGAGCATGATTCTAACTGATACAATCTGTTTTAGAAACAGTAGACAGTTATTTTTTTTCTTTTTGCACTATGTTTTCAAGTATTTTTATTACTGTCTTTAACCCTTTACTCCATAGATACTCATTTCTACACATTGCTTGTAGGAACCCTTGGAAAACATTGTAGCAAAAGGTGAAATTGCTTGTGATGAGCAATTTCACCGTTTGTCGCAATGTTTTCTATGCTACCAAAAGGTGTCATATACACATAAGAAACGGCTTCATCCTTGCCGTTATTTAAGATCAATTAGAGATACCAAAGAAATACCTTATGGAGTAAAGGGTTAAAACATGACACTTGAAAATGGTTTATATTAACCCTTTACCAGACAGTCACTCGTTTTCATGACCCTCAGAAACCTTTTGAAAACATTGTGGGAAAAGTAGAAAATGCTGGTAACCAGCATTTTCTCCTTTTCACACAGTATTTTATACCCTACCCAAATTAAAATTCAAGTTTTGACTAACATTAAGTTTGTTGTCAATAAAATTAATGCTTTCAATTTAGACAAGTCTAAAATTTTGTTGTTTGGTAAAGAGTAAAATAAAAGAGACAAATATTTTGTTGAAATTCAACAAAAAAGTTGGGTGGAACATGATGAAAGCATGAGCACTTATATCACCTACCATAGATGATGAAAAAGCTGTGGATGATTTCCTGCGGCTACGTGTAGCCCATGCTCGTTTGAGTTGTTGATTGAATACACAATGAATCAAGAAAATAAAAAATCCCTGAAATACATGTTAAAATACAGATTTGTTCATCAATCTTTATTAATGCCTTTACATTCTTATAGCCAGTATTGTTACAGCAAACCTGGACCTCAAGAGAACAACTAGCCAGACAGGACAAGAGAACGATCCAACTAACATTTAAAAAAAAAAAACGTTTCAGAGACATTGACTGATCACAACAGCTATTTTGGTATGTTTTTTCACATTGTTTGAAAAGTCTTTTTCGTAAGAGTTATAAAAATGTGTTGTTTCTTTTTTGCTAGAGAGTTACAATTGATGTAAATTGCATATGATACATAATTCACATTGGGAGAAAGGGGCACTGACAGTACTGTAGTTTTTAACATCCCATCCACCACCACCTCCCTGTCTTCAACAAGCGCTTATGTTCAAAGTAAAATTAAGCTCTTGTTCAGTATTACCCATATTTCATATTAACAAGTACATGTATAAGCAATGGGCATAACAATTTCATTGTATCCCGGAAAAGCTCATATCACTTTTTTAAATATGCCTGTAGAAACCAAAAAAATATCACTTTTTTAAATATGCCTGTAGAAACCAAAAAATAGTCATATAAAACAGCATAATAGATAATGGACATTAATATTTTTATCAGTTGAAGCTTCAGCTAATTCTCTTCTTTAGTTTTACACAACATGGACCATGAAACAGATGTATTAAATATGTTTCACATTTTCAAACTTTGTTATGTGCCATACATTTCACATGGGCAAATGTATGATAATTTGTACTTAAGTTAGCAATAACATGCAAAACAATGATCCACTAAGGTATTGTAGAAATGTATACATTTTCCACTTTACTTTCAAAGAGGATGACAGAAGCCCATATTGCTCCATTCTTACGAATGAAGTCCGTAACAAAGAAACAAATAATGAATGTTGTTTTATGGCGCATCGACAAAGAGACAAATAAACAAATGCATAGTAGAAATACAAGGACCAGGCAGGATTCGAACCTAAAACGCCTGGACGAGAGGGGAATTCTCTTTAGCCTAGTGGTTATGATGTTGGCCACTAATCCGTGCATTCTAGGTTCGAATCTGCCTGGTCCCTGTATTTCTGCTATGCATTTGTTCATTTGTTTCTTTGTTAACCAATTACCAAACAACACAATTTTAGCTTTGTCCAAATTGAAAGCATTTGCAGACGACAAAATAAAAGTGACTGAAAATTTGAAATTTGTTTTGTGAAGGGTAGAAAACATTGTGGGAAAATGAGAAAATGCTGGTTACCAGCATTTTCTCATTTTCCCACAATATTTTCAAAAGGCTTCTTTCTCAGGGTCGTTAAAAGTCGGGATTGTGTGGTAAGAGGTAATGACATTGTTTGTAAGACTATATGTTACAAGATTTACCTGAAGACCATTGCAAATGGCAAACATATACTGTATCCAGTAGAAACTGTCGTTGATATGAAATATACCTATGAGCCAGGTTACACCCATTAATGGCATTAACACACACAGTGACCTTACACTTGTCCTGATCAAAAGAAAAAAAAATCAAACACTATGATGTAAGTAGTATGACCGACTATAGACCATGATAAACTGAGCAGCAAAAATCGTCAATTTGAGAAAAGCATTACTTGTCTGATAAGCTGAGGAAGCATTTTATCTAAATGTACATTTGTTGTAATTTTTCCTGAGAACAATGTTCTTTGTAAAGACTTCCTTTCTTAATCATTAAATTTCATGACAACCTCAAAAATAGTAATGACTGAAAGAGGAAAATATCAACTCTTTACCAAACGACAAAGTTTTAGACTGGTCCAATCTGACAGCATTTCCAGACAACAAAATGAATGGGACTCAAAAATTGAAGTTTGTTTGGAAAGGGTAGAAAACTTTGTGGGAAAAGGAGAAAATGCTGGTTTCCAGCATTTTCTCCTTTTCCTACAATGTTTTCAAAAGGCTTCTGTTCTTAGGGTTGTAAAAACCGGGGGGTTGTTTGGGAAATGGTTAATGTTGTATGTAATGATATACATGTACTGGTACTGTTGATCAATGATGGTCATTTATATAGTTCAGAATTATTGGCAGCTAATCTACTGGTACGTCTGTCAAAACATTTCTTGAGTAAAAAAAAAATCCACACATTTGTATACCTTTACACCAAAATAACAATTTACAGTAAATTACGAAAAAAAAAATGAATGACCAGAAAAAGTTGCCATTAATGAATAGTGTTTACGCTTTCCCAGGTGACAATATTTTTGACAGTTCAATTTGAAGACAATTCCTGACAACAAAATTCATACAGCACAAATGATGAGATTTGTATCAAACAGACTAGAAAACATTGTGGGGAAAAAGGAGAAAATGCCGGTCACCAGCATTTTCTCCTTTTCTCACAATGTTTTCAAAAGGCCTTCTTCTCAGGGTTGTTGAAACTCAGGATATTGGGTAAAAAGTTAATAGAAAGTGTATCCTAACACCAAAATAATGTCATCTGCTGATTAAAGTCCTATGAAACTTACTTGAGCTTTTCTGCTTTCTTTTTCTGAGCCATGGCTTGCGTGGTAAACATGGCTCTCATCACAATAATAAGGCACACACAGTTAAACTGTAAAACAGAAACATATAAAAAATATTGTGTCAATGCTTTCCCAAACAACAAAGTTTGCACTCTTCCAGATTGAAGCTTCTCCATGCAAAAATTCTAAAGGTGATGCAAATTAAAAAAGTTTTTTTGACAGGGTAGAAATCATTGTGCGAAAAAGGAGAGAAAGCTTATTACATGGATTTTCTCTTTTTTCCAGTGTTTTAGAAAGTTCTGTTCCTCAGGGTCTTTAACCCTTTACGCCATAGATACTCATTTCTACGCCTTGCTTGTAGGAGCCTTTGGAAAATATTGTGGCAAAAGGTGAAATTGCTCGTGATGAGCAATTTCACCTTTTGCCATAATGTTTTCTATCAAAAGGTGTCATATACACATAAGAAACGGCTTCATCCTTGCTGTTATTTAAAGTCCATTAGGTATAACTTAGAAATGCCTTATGGGGTAAAGGGTTAAAAACAGAGGATTGTTGGTAAAGGGCCTTATACTTTGTTCACTCTATACCATGAAAGAGATCTCTGTTGAATGAACCCTGTACCAAACAAGTTAAAAATCCTGACAGAAAAGGAATTTAAAACACACTTCAGAAACAGAAGAAAATCTGGGTAATCTGTTTTTTCCCCTTTATAAATCCAGGAAAATTCTGAACATATCAAAGACATTTCTTGACATAAACACTGTGTGAAGAAAAAGCTGCTCTTGTGCCCAGAGCTTGCTCAACCAATTTAACACTTTTATTGTGTTTTTATAAAGGATTCAAGGCTTTTTTAAATGGGAAAATTTTAGGCATGTCTAAATCAAAACCATTTGCAGACAACTTTTTGAATGCACTTCAAAAGAAAAGAAATCGTTTCTTAAAAGGCAAAAAACATTTTAGGAAAAGCAGAAAATGCTGGTTAATTGCATTTTGTCATTTCCACACAAAACTTTCCAATTCCTTTTTCATCAGTGTCAGAAAAACTTGGGTTTATGGGTTACAGCCGGTTATGTAAACCTTTCACCAAAAGAATTTAACAACCTTAAAGAAGAAGCTTTATGAAAACACTTTGGAAAAAGCAGAATATACTGGTAACCAGCATTCTTATATTGTTTTTTATCTCGTTAACTCTTTCCTAAACAAGCCCTGGTTTTTACATGTCTGCAGTACAAGTCTTTAGAAAACACAGTGGGAAAAGGAGAAATTGCTCGTAACCAGCAATTTCTCCTTTTCCCACGGTGTTTTCTAGCCATTGGAAAACTTTCTGTCATTCTCATCAAATTCATATTTGTCATCTGCAAACACTTTGAGTTTGGGACAGTCTAAAATTTGTCATTTGGGAAAGGGTTGAATATATGTTCTAACATATGGAAGTAGAAGTCTAGAATTTTGTCATTTGGTAAAGAGTTATACTATGTGAAAACTTATCCTTCACTATCAAACACTCTGATAAACAGGGAAGCACATGTCAGAGATAGAATGTAAAATCAAATTCAGACAAAACTGTACTTTCCACTAGTATTTTTAGTCATTATCTCAAGTCAAAAGGTCATATTTTGCAGATATATACAATGTTTAAATTTCATTTTTTTTGTATTTATTTCTTTTAAATTGGCCAAACTGAGGTTGACATACAGTAATGTTTGAAAATTATGGTTATATTACACAGGAGTTTAACAGCAGAAGAAACTATCCTTACAAAAATAATGGCAAGCGCTGGACCTACAAAGGCCCAGATCAACCCACTCTCCATTGAAAGCCAGCAGCTGAAAAAAAACAGAAAGACGCTTTAAGCCTTTACCAAACAATCCCTGGTTTTTACGACTAAGAGAAAGAAACCTTCTCAAGTTCTGAAAACATTGTCAGAAAAGGAGGAAATGCTGGTAAGCAGCATTGTTTACTACTCTTCTAAAGTCAAGTTTCAATTTTTGAGTCCTGTTTATTTTGTCATCTGCAAATACTTTCAATTTGGACAAGTCTAAAATTTCATCGTTTGGTAAAGAGTTGATCCTTTCATATATTAGTTTTAGCACCAGAAGATTTCTACAGAGAAATTCTGTATGACTCAGTGGTAAGGTGTAGGATCTTTGGGCAAAATACTTCAGAGCCCTTTTTGCTCTATGTTTTTGCTTGTATTTATATTCCAGTATTAAACCATTACCACACAATCCCTACTTTTGACCACCCTGAGAAAAAAGACTTTTGAAAACACTTTGGAAAAAGGGGAAAATGCTGGTGACCAGCATTTTCTCTTTTTTCCAAAATGTTTTCTACCCTTCACAAAACAATTTTCAAATTTTCAGTCAGTTTTATTTCGTTGTCTGCCAATGCTTTCAATTTGGACCAGTCTAAAATTTTAAAATTTGTTGTTTGGTAAAGAGTTAAATCTTTATAAGCATTTTACCACAGAATTCAGAGTTTTAATGACCCTTCAAAAAATAGAAGAAGTCTTTGGAATACACTGTGGGAAAAGGAGAAAATGTTAGTAATCAGCATTTTCTCCTTTTCACTCAGTGTTTTCTACTCTGTCAAAGACAGAAATCATAATTTCATCAATGTTTAAATTTGTCATCTGCAAATGCTTTCAATTTGGTCACGTCCCAAATTTTGTTGTTTGGTAAAAGGTTAAAACATAGTTGGAAAAGGAAAAATGCTGGTAACCACATTTTCTCATTTTCCCCCATGTTTTCCACCCTATCAAAACTAATTCCCATTTACTTGAGTCATGTTTGAATTGTCGTCTGCAACTGCTTTGAATTTCCACCAATCAAAAATTTTGTCGTTTGGTAGAGAGTTTATGTTAGTTATCCATTTTTGTTTCTTTATAGTTCAGGAGATGCTGATTAATACTAGACTTTGAATTTTTTTACCATTTACCTCTTAGTCCATGGAAAGATGTCTTTGTTCCATGAAAGGTTATTTTTTTTTCCACTTAGGACTACAATGTGATACTTACAAATCTTTATTTCCAAAGCCGTCTGCTTTTGTCACTCCAAGAGAAACACCTACTATTACACCAGGTAAAACTGAAAAGAACAATTATCTGAGATTCTAGCCTGGTTTAACTCTTTACAACACAATCCCGACTTTTAACGACCCTGAAAAAGAAAGCTTTTGAAAATATTGTAGGAAAAGGAGAAAATGCTGATAACCAGCATTTTCTCCTTTTCCCACAATGTTTTCTACCTTTCCCAAATCCAGTTCAAATTTTTGAGTCACACTGATTTAGTCCTCTGCAAATACTTTCAATTTGGACAGGTCCAAAATTTTGTTGTTTTGGTGAAGAGTTAATCGCTCCAGTGCCTGAGATGGTAAAGGAACCAGTGTAGATAAGGTCAGACAACACAAACCTTGCAGTCTAATATCTATAGTAATACTGCAATGAAATTTCTTGCAATCGTATAATACATGTATGTCCCGAACATATATTCCAGTACTCTGGCAAAGCTCATGAATATAAAAGCAGTTTCCCTTACAGGAGCCCCATACACTACTACACTTTCAACACAACACCCAAAATGGCTGCCAAGTTAGTACAAAGGGCCCACAAGTCAAAATGAGTAGCCTGCACCATACCGTATTACTAGGTTCCCCAGATAAATGTCACATAAGTTGAAAGAATTGAATATTTTTTAAAGTAAGTGAATATAGTTGCATATACATGTATTATAATTCATTGTATTTCTAAAACAAATACACAGGGTTAGAACAAGTCATCCCTTTATCAGGTGAGCAAATTGTGAAGTGTTGAAACTCATATGTTGCAATATTAACTCTTTACCAAATAATCCCTGCTTTTACGACCCTGAGACAGAAGCCTTTTGAAAACATTGTGGGAAAAGGAGAAAATCCTGGTTACCAGCATTTTCTCCTTTTCCCATAATGTTTCTACCCTATCAAAGAAAAACCATTTCATATGAGCCACACTGAAACTGTCATCGGCCAATGGTTTCAATTCGAACAGATCTAAAACCTTGTCATGTTGTTAAGGGTTAAAAGGACAACCTCATGGTTATTTGATGCAATCAATGTTCCTTCATTTTTGTCAACAAATCATTTAAATGTGTGGATACTTACCTTGAAGTTGTTTAAATCCATGTTTAGTTAAAAATATGTTAGTTGTTTATCACAGTGAAATCATCAAATATATGCACCAAACTGCATGTTTTACCATGGTTTCAGTCATGTCAGTTGTCTGTGACATTGGTTTTCATTGAATATAGGGGCACTCAAAAGGCAAGTTCTATTTTATCAGCATACTCAATTTGTGAGACCAGTTCATTGAATACACATTTGAATGGTAATTTTTACATTACAATTAACTCTTTGTACGGTGAGGTGGCAGCGGACTTGGAAACTTATTCACGGCAGTGGCAAATCCTATCATCACCTCACCACCTCGCCTATGGCTCAGGGTGACATGATTCAGCACAGCTGTGAACAAGTTTTCAAGTTTCCAAGTTCAGCTTGGGACAAAATGATTGCCCATAGCTGTGAACAAGTGTCCAAGTCCCCTGCCACTTGAATGCACAACTAATATTATTATACTGCAAAGAAATTTCTTGTGATCTGATTGGTTAACATGCCAGGAACATATATCATGTTCCCTGGCAAAAACCAAGCAAAACCAGTTTCCCTTTTGAGTGCTCTGTAAACATCACTACATTTGCAACACAACATCCAAAATGGCGGCGTCGTTTCGATCACCAGACTGCACATTTATGCACCAAACTGCATGTTTTAGTGACGTCAATTTCCAGTGACATCAGTTTTCATTGAATTGGGGCACTCAGAAGGGAATTTCTATTTCGTCAGCATACTTGATTCGTGAAATTATAAAACAGGAAAATTTCACTTAACACGCTTTGAAAGGGGGAAAACTTTGAAGTATAATAAATTTGTTGTACAGTCAGGTGGCAGGGAACTTGGAAACTTGTTCACGGCTGTGGTGAATCATGTCTCCACCTCACCTTCAGCTCTGGGCGACATGATTAACTACAGCCGTGAACAAGTTTCCACGTACCCTGCCACCTGACCGTACAACTATTAATGTATTCTGTTGGATGTTCTGTGAGAAAGGTAATTAAATGCTGCCTCCTACAGTTTTTGTCTAGCTTGTTATCATAGATAGTTCATACAAATGGCTTTGTACACATCGATACATTTCAAAATCACAGTAAACGATCAACTATCGCTTGATAGGCCTTCACAACTTTAAGTTGTTTTAATTGTTAAGTAAGGGGTTAAAAGTTTTTATCATTGTTATCATAAAAATTTGTTAATATGTTTGAAAGAATCAATGTGCTGACATACATATTAACCCTTTCCCAAACAAGCCCTGGTTGTTACGTGTCTGCAGTAAAAGTCTTTTGAAAAAAAACTGTGGGAAAAAGAGAAATTGCTCGTATCGAGCAATTTCTCCTTTTCCCACAGTGTTTTCTACCCTTTTTGAGAACATTCTGCCATTTTCTCCAAATCTAAAATTGTCTTCTGAAAACTCTTTCGGTTTGGAAGGGTCCAAAATTTGTTGTTTGGGAAAGGGTTAAACTGTAAAACTGAACACTCACCCCATGCTAAAATAAGGAGTATTTTTACTCTGGACTTTTTGGAAAAAACAAACAACACGCTGGAGCTAATCTCAATTCCCTCTGCCAGCATGGTGAAAAACACAACTAGGTATATGTATTGTAAGATGGCTGCTACAGCTGCACATGATTCCTGCAGGAAGAGAATTGTTTTAACTCTTTACAGAACAATCTCTGGTTTTCACAACTCTGTCAAAGAAGCCTCTTGAAAAAAATTGTGGGAAAAGGAGAAAATGCCAGTAACCAGCATCTTCTCCTTTTCCCACAATGTTTTCTACCCTTCCCAAAACAAATTTCAGTTTTTGAGTCACTTTAATTTTGTCTTCTGCTAATGCTTTCAAATTAGACCAGTCTATAATTTTGTTGTTTGGTAAAGAATTAATTCAATCATTTGGTAGAGAATTAACCCTATAACACATTATCCAAGCTTCCAAGATCCCTGAAAAAGAAGCCTTTGGAAAACACGATTGGAAAAGGAAGGTAGCTAGTGATATTTTTGAGCCGATAATCTTTAACCCATTTCCACACAATCCCTACTTTTGACGCCCCTGAGATAGAAGCCTTTAGAAAACATTGTGGGAAAAAGAGAAAATGCTGGTTACCAGCATTTTCTCTTTTTCTCACAATGTTTTCTACCCTTCACAAAACAAATTTTAAATTTTCAGTCACTTTTATCTTGTCGTCTGCAAATGCTTTCGATTTGGACAAACCTAACATTTTGTTGTTTGGTAATGAGTTAATGCACTGAATGCCTTTTTCATACAGCATTGTCCAAGAATTTTTGGTCAGTCTACCATACATGTATATATGGACAATCAATGAATGATATGCACACTAGTCTAACTTACCCTGCTTTCTGTCCGATCCACACCTCCAATAAATATGATGTAAGACAAAACTAATGCAATGCAAAGATTCATTAGAATTGTAACCCTGTCATTCTTTAAATATCTGAAATGAATGGAAGAACAAATACTGTGGCAAAGGATTACTAACATGTAACTCTGTCCCTAACAACAAAGTTTAATTTTTTCCCATGTTTATAGTATTTGCAGACAACAAAGGCGACAAGACTCAGATGTGACCTATATCACACAAAAAAGGACCTTCTGGGAACTGCAAAAAGTGTCAACCCTGGTCAGACTGCGCAAATTGCGCAGGCTGCAGGACCAGGGTTGACACTAAACTGACCTGCGCTATCATTGATCTGTTTTCATCTAACTGATGTAGAGAATTTCCAGATGGCCTCTTTCTGCATGATGGGTCACAAATACTTTGGAAGCAAATTGAATTTAGACAAAAAAAATTTTTTTCTTTGGAGAACATGATTACCGGTATGCATTTTACAAATCAAAGAGCATACATTTAACTCTGTAACAGTCAGCAAATTTTCACATTGACTTATGTTGAAGCACATCAAATAGAACCCATGGGTTTGTCTTTAAAAATCATTTTTAGAAAACATTTTTGGGAAAAGAAGAAAATGCTGGTTACCAGTATTTTCTCTTTTTCTCTTAAATGTATTCTAAAGTATTCTTCCTCGGGATTGGCAGGTTGGTTTTATTGGGGTATAGCGCCACATTAGCAGCCAAGGTCATATCATGGCGGTCGGTGAGGCACATGTGTTTCCTGGCTTTCACATATCAGTACTAACACAACTTTCTTTCCAAAGGCATCAACTACATTTCTCACATGCTTCAGCAGAGGTGAGAGTCTAAAATACGCCAAAAAGAAAGTTCGCCTCAACCGGATATCGCACTCACAACCTCCAGGTCATCAGTCCAACATGCTCACCACTGAGCCACCCAAGAGGCTTCTTCCTCAGGGTCATAAACACTTAACCCATTACCACATAATCCCTACTTTTGACATCCCTGAGAAAGAAGCCTTTAGAAAACATTGTGTCCTTTTCCCACAATGTTTTCTACCTTTACAAAATAAATTTTAAATTTTCAGTCACTTTTATTTTGTTGTCTGCAAATGCTTTCGATTTAGACAAGCCTAAAATATTGTTGTTTGGTAATGAGTTAATACTCAGTAGTCGAAACTTTAGATACCTCCATAATGTCAAATGCAGGAAAACTGTTATAACAAGTCCAAGGATGGATACACAAATCCCGACGATGGAAATAATCCGAAGTGGTAGAGAATATGCGTCAGCCTAGGAAAATATAGAAGTCATTTAAAAATCAACCAATCCTCACTTTAAGCACTCCTCTTTTCACAGGAATATCCCTTGACGAAACAACTAATTCTTTACCAAACGACAAAATTTTACACTGGTCCAAATTGAAAGCATTTGCAGACTATACTTTAAATTTATCTGAAATGACTATAATTGTTGGTAAAGGCATAAAAAACCTTGTGGGAAAAGGAGAAAATGCTGGTTACCAGCATTTTCTCCTTTTCCCACGAGGTTTTCCAGAGGCTATTTCCTCAGAGTGGTTAAAACTTGGGGTTATGTGGTAAAGATTTTAGAGTCCTATAGCCTAGTATGAAATGCAGGGATGCGTAATGACTAAAACGATATCATTACTGGCGTACACGTACCACATAATTCAATCTTTGAAAATTGTAACTAGCCTTGCAGTTTGTTGATTCATAGTAGTAAAGAAAAAGCCCAAATTTTAACATACATGTAGTTTGGAATAAATCACAAAATAAATTTCTAAGTTCATCTTTTACATAGTGTCATAGAAAATATTGTCAAGTTTCATTCAAACATATAACAGAAAATACACCTTGATCTTCACCTCTGTCCTGGTACCATTAACTCTTTAACAGATGACAAAATTTTAGCCCTGTCCAAATTGAAAACATTTGCAGACCATAATTTCAATGTGACTCAAATGGTGCAATTGTTTATTGATAGAATAGAAAACATTGTGGGAAAAGGAGAAAATGCTGGTTACCAGCATTTTCTCCTTTTCCCACAATATTTTCAAAAGGCTTTTTTCTTAGGGTCATCAAAAGTAGTCATTGTGTGGTAAAGAGTTAAGACTTTGATTCATGTAATTTGGGTGGTTTTTGCAAAAAAGACAATACAACTTGATATATTTGGCTTAAGTTTGCAGTCACATGATTTGAAAATAATTGCCACATGATCTAGCAGATGATCCAAATATGTCTCCATGCATATTTTTCAGTAAAACTGTGTGTAAAGAAAGATTTTAGAGGGTGGGGTAAATGGTATTTAGCATGTAGGTGCCGATGACATTGTTTTCACTTCTGGTATATTTTTCTTCCATTCTTACCTTTAATTGTGGAAAATGAAGTTAGATTTGGTAAAGAAATATCTGAGTCAAGGTATTCACAATCAAAATAAAGACCAGACAAGTTAGAAGGCACCAATTTTTGTTATGACAGAAAAATACCAATTACCTTGAAGCAATAAGTACCATGAACCTACATGTCATGGCTATAATTATGCCAGCCTTTTCCAACAATGTATTTAAAAGTCTTCTTTCTTAAGGTTGTGAAAACCCATGGTTATTTGGAAAACAATTACTTTCTTGTCTGAAAATGCATTCAAGTAGGACTTGTCCAAAGTTTAGTTGTTTAACCCATTACCACACAAATCCCTACTTTTGATGCCCCTGAGAAAAAAGCCTTCCAAAAACATTGTGGGAAAAGGAGAAAATGCTGGTAACCAGCATTTTCTCCTTTTCCCACAATGTTTTCTACCCTTCACAAAACAAATTTCAAATTTTCAGTCACTTTTATTTTGTCATCTGCAAATGCTTTCAATTTGGACAAGTCTAAAATATTATCGCCTGGTAATGAGTTAATTCAATATTGATCAATTTTCTGTATGTCACAGAACCAGTCTACCTTATAGTTCAGTTGGTTGTTATACATATTTAATTTTCTATGATCCATAATATTGGGGTGTCCTGTTGGGTATAATGGAACATGGAGATGCATTAAGCCCCCTTTTACCAGAGGACAGCTCAATTATAGGAACTATAACAATCCTAATGAGATTCATGATCTTTTGTCAATGGAATGTGGGGCGTGCAAGTCCTTGCTTGTCTTGCATGTTTCCTTTATCGTAAAGTGAAAGACCTACCGCTTTAAAAGGGCTCATAAGAACAGCAAAGTTTGTTAGATGGTCACATTCACACACTGTTATTGTATCATTACTTGATACAACAGTGCAGCCTTCTGTTGACCAAAACCCTGTGCCATTTCTGAAATAGAAGATATAACAATAAAATGGCTGTGTAAGATCAAGAAACAAGATTATGGAAACAGAGCGAATGACTGAACAAAATAATAAATAAACAAAATATAAACAAAAGCCCATTTACAGCCTCAGTCATTTGGCATCCCCGACATATTTCAGCCAAAATATTGATGTTGTAATTTCAATGACAGGAACATAGTGAAGCAGTCTTATATAATATTAAAACAGATGAAGGGCTTACAAAGAAAAAAAAGAAATGAAATATATGAGGAATCAAAAAAGCAAACATGGATGGATGGAAGAGTGGATGGATAGAAGGGTGGCTGGATAGATGGATAGACAGACGGATGGATCAATGAATGAGTCAATCAATGAATCAAGAAATAAACAGACTAATTTCATTATAGGCATGATTGAAATATATACAATAGATGCTTACTCAGCAAAGGACCAGAAGTTGCAAGTTGCATTTCTTGAGCCTTTCTGCAAAATAATGAAATAAATCATAAGTTAATAAAGCATATTTAATAAATGGAAATGCCAAAGAACACTTACTAAATCCTTTCCCAAATGGCAAATTTTGGACCAGACCAAATTGGAAGCATTTTGCAGATGATAAATTAACAGTTGCTAAATAGATGATTTTTCTATATGATAAGGTAGAAAACATTGTGGGAAAAGGAGAAAATGCTGGTTGCCAGCCTTTTCTCCTTTTTCCACAATGTTTTCAAAAGGCTTCTATTCCTTAACTGTAAAAACCAGGGATTGTTTGGGAAAAGGTTAGTCAACATATAGTTAAAAACTGATTGCTTTACATAGATCTTTCATGACCCAATAACATAATTTAAGATTAATCCAAATTAAATACAATAGAAGACGGTAAATGTTACTTCAAAGATAAAATTTGTCCTTCACAGTGAAGAAAAAATTGTTATAAAGGAAAAACTGCTGACTACCAACATTTTCTCATTTTCCGCTACTGTTTTCAAAAGCCTTCTTCTGTATGGTTGTTAACATTTTGGATTGTTTAGTAAAGGGTTAAGAAGTCTACAAAATAAATATAAACTTATGACAAATGGAAACCTAACCGGTTCTCATGGGTGTGTGTAGTTCCACAGCTTTCAGAGGTTAACTGAGCTCAGAGTCACCTGTCCTTCGAACATCCCTCTCCACCCAATATGACAGGCTGACAGGCCAGTACTAAACCACCACTAACCCCCTCATCTCCCTCCACACCCCCCCCCCCCTTCTTTCCCAAAAGCAATCTATCCACCACACAGTGGCAGTTAATAGATTTATATCACTTTAGTCTTTAAATATCAAATTATATGTAAATATGAAGAATAGTGTTAAAAGATTACTTACCTTTGTGTGCTCAAATATAATGGTAACAGGGGGATCAAGTCTGCCAAGGGGTGGCTGTACAGACAGAGCTATGACTGGGCCATTGATTTCTGTATCATCATCATCTGCAGATCTGAATAAATATTTACTCCACATGAAGAATAAACCATTGACCTTTTATATGATCCTGAGTTTTCACAACCAAGGTCAAGATAGTTTTTGAAAACAATGCAGGGAAAGGGGAAAATGCTGGTCTTAGAATTCAAGAATACATCACCACAAACAACCATAAATCAGTTTCCTAGCCAGCATAATCACCTGATCTGAACATAATAGAAAGGTTTGGCTTTATATCAAGTGAAAACTCGCAAATAGACCCCATGTCATCAACAATAATGCATACTTGTTTCATGAAATAAGAAGAATTTGGATGGACAATCCGCCAGGTTTTATTATTAACCCATTACCACTCAATCCCTACTTTTGACGCCCCTGAGAAAGAAGCCTTTTGAAAACACTGTGGGAAAAGGAGAAAATGCTGGTAACCAGCATTTTCTCCTTTTTCCACAGTGTTTTCTTCCCTTTCCAAAACAAATTTCTATTTTTCAGTCACCTTTATTTTTTCGTCTGCAAATGCTTTCAACTTGGACCAGTCTAAAATTTTCGCGTGTGGTAATGAGTTAACCTTCACTAATCAATTACAAGGAAAATCATGTCAGTAATCCACTTTAACCCTTTACCACATGGCAAAATTTAGACCATCCAAATTTAAAGCATTTGCAAGCGACAATGTCAAAGTAGCTCAAATGGTGCAATTTTGCTTTGAAATGGTTGAAAACATTGTGGGAAAAGGAGAAAATGCTGGTTACCAGCATTTTCCCCTTTTCCCACAATGTTTTCAAATGGCTTTTTTTTCAGGGTTGTTCAAAGTCGTCATTGTATGGTAAAGGGTTAAAGGGCCAATCACAAAGCATTAAGGTAAGGAAAAACAGTTTTCAGTTAGTTCCTTTGAGAAGTTAACTTAGTCTAAGCTCCCAAACAAGTCTGTCAGTTTTGGGATAAATCAAAGATGGCGGCCTTTCTCATAAATACTTTTTGTATGTGACTGTAGTCCAATCTGCAGTAAATGTCTGCGGTAATAATGACAGAGGTATCAGCAATTGTCATTTATTTTGCACATATGATAATACTACCTCATGTATTTTTTCTGTGAGCAGGAAAGCTAAAAATATGGAAAAAATGTTTAAAAAATGGTGAAAAAAAGATGTTATATTTCATGTGTCTATTTTTTAGAAATGTTATGGGTAAAGAAATGTCGTAATTTAAGCTGGGGGGAGGGGGGAATTATTTCCCCGTCACAGTGAATATTTTCCTCCTGCTGAAAATCTGGAACTACTTTTTGAAAATATCACGTATCTGGTTAATTGACTTAAGATCACTATTTTTGAAACTGGCATTCATTGACAAAACAATCAGAGAAAATGTAATCTATAATTTATTTCATTAGCTTGTGGTTAATTTGGGGAAATATTTGCCTCAAAAGGAAAAGGTCTGCAAAATAACTTGTGCCTTATACACTTGTTATTTTCGCATACCTTTCCCTATTTCGGAAAATATTTCCCCATATTAACCACAAGCTAATGAAATAAACTTTATATACTGTACCTTTCATTTGTTGTGTATGTTGGAAGGATATCTCTCACATCTCTGTATATAGATGAGCGGGTAATGTAGGATTCATTCCCTAGGAAAAATTGAAATACATGTTCATGTATTACAGTATACCAGTACATTTGGGAAATGACTATGGTGAATAAATGGAATATTATACAACTCTGAATTTCTGTGTGGACAGCCAATCCGTTTCACCCTTTACCAACGACACAATTTTAGACTGATCCAAATTGAAAGCACTTGCACAAGACAAGATAAATGTAACTAAAAATTAAAACTTGTTTCGAGCAAGGTAGAAAACCTTGTGGGAAAAGGAGAAAATGCTGGTAACCAGCATTTTCTCCTTTTCCCACGATATTTTCAAAAGGCTTCTTTCTCAGGATCATAAAAACCAGGGATTGTTTGGTAAAGGGTTAAATTGCAAGTGTAAAAGGTGCTTCTAAGATGACACCTTCGTTGAATCTGGTGCTTGATACGACAAAACAGATATGCAAACCATTGTTATCATATACCTTTAGTGAAAAACGTTTATGAAGAAAGGAGATAATAACTAACAGACAATGAATTCATAAAAAGACTTCAATGGGGTTTAGAGCTTCTAAAGATGTTCAATTGAGCAACACTTGTGAAAATATTACCGATGATTTTCACTCTATAAAACAAATTTTGATCTTTCAACGTAAAAAAAAAATATCCTCTATGTCTTCAAGTAAACCATTAACCCATTACCACACAATCCCTACTTTTGACAACCCTGAAAAAGAAGCCTTCAGAAAATATTGTATTTTCTCCTTTTCCCACAATGTTTTCTACCCCTCACAAACCAAATTTCAAATTTTCAGTCACTTTTACTTGTCGTCTGCAAATGCTTTCCATTTGGACAAGCCTAGAATATTGCTGTGTGGGTAATAAGTTAAAAAGTAAATGATATTTCCACATACCCTGAAGGTTCTCAGAGGACAGTGTCAGACCACTGGTTGTATTCTGTACCCAATCCTCATCATAATCTTCTGCTTCACTTGCATTTGGAAACACATAATCAGAATTTGTTGCCACTTTCTTCACTTCAAGCACTGTGCAAAAGAAACACTATCCATGTATGAAAAATATATCTACATGTATATGAGCAATGGTCTGTGAAAAGGAGGTGTAATGTGTAAGGCTGATCTGGATCAACACTTTTCATATTGGTCAGTTTAAACATATTTATTTTACATCAATTGAGAAACAACTTCTTACAACTTAAACTTATCTCTCTTGATTCTGCTTCCTTGGAACTACACCAGTACTTGCATCGAATGTGTGGGCTAATGAAAAATCCCGAAGTTGACACCCCCTCTCTGATATCAAACACAGGACTTTTAGGTTATGAGGCCAATACTCTACCTCACAACCATGGACACTACTTTGTATTGGTTAACCCTTTACCACACAAATCCTACTTTTGACGCCCCTGAGAAGGAAGCCTTTTGAAAACACTGTGGAAAAAGGAGAAAATGCTGGTAACCAGCATTTTCTCCTTTTCCCACAGTGTTTTCTACCCTTCCCAGAACAAATTTCAATTTTTCATTTACCTTTATTTTGTCATCTGCAAATGCTTTCAATTTGGACCAGCCTAAAATTTTCTCGTGTGGTAAAGAGTTAACCCTTTACCCCATAAGGCATTTCTATGGCATCTCTAATTGACCCTAAATGACAGACAGGATGAAGCTGTTTCTTATGTGTAAATGACACCTTTTGATAGCATAGAAAACATTGTGACAAAAGATAAAATTGCTCGTCAAGAGCAATTTCACCTTTTGTCACAATGTTTTTTCAAAGGCTCCTACAAGCAATGTGTAGAAATGAGTATCTATGGAGTAAAGGGTTAATTTCCTTCATGATAAAGGACCTGTTTATATCTAATGATTCAGCAAGCTGCTTGACAAAATGGTCTTTTCTTATCCATCACAATGTGATGACTCATGTGGCATCAAGCATCACTGAGATCCATTAACCCTTTACCAAACAACAAGTTTTTGGATTGGTCCAAATTGAAAGCATTAGCAGACGACATAATAAACATACCTCAAAACTTGAAATCTGTTCCAGCAGGGTAGAAAACAATGTAGGAAAAGGAGAAAATGCTGGTTACCGGCATTTTCTCCTTTTCCCCCAATGTTTTCTAGAGGCTTCTTTCTCAGGCTTGTAAAAACCAGGGATTGTTTGGGAAAGGGTTAAACCCTCCTTAGCCAGAGCATGGCTAATATGAGTGGTGATTAGGCAGAAAAGGATTTAACCCTACACCAAACAGTCCCTGGTTTTTATGACACTAAGATGGTAGACCTTTGAAAACATGGTGGAAAAAGGAGAAAATGCTGGTGACCAGCATTTTCTCCTTTTCCCAAAATGTTTTCTACCCTGCTGGAAAAAAAAAATCAATTTTTGAGTTACAGTTAATTTGTTGTCTGCAAATGCTTTCAATTTGGACCAGTCTAAAATGTTGTTGTTTAGTAAAGAGTTAAAACAACTTTGAAATGCATTATACAAAGCAAGTCATCCTACAATATGGAAATTGATTTTGTCTAAGATTTTTAACAACCATATTAAACTACGGCTAGCAATGCAACTGGTGTAAAAAATTCTTTACAACTGAGCAGTAACCATCTTTAAGATTTACCTTTTCTTTAGATATTACAACTTACCTATATTTTTCTTTGTGATAATGTTTCTTGTTTCATTGGATGTCTGTAATCTTGTTGACAGGGTGCTAGCAAACTGATCTACAGCTGATAGTATCCTCTCTGCTCCACTTTCCTTGTATGGAAAATCAAAACAACTTTAGAATTACTAAAGAGTACAAAAGATAACATTGTTGCAAAAGGAAGAATTGCCTGCTATGAAACAAATCTAATAAAGGTTTACTATTGAGCAGATATTAGCACCATCTTTTGACTTTTGCCACTATGTTTTCAGATGTTATCTGCTGCAGTACAGAAAAAAAAAAACCAGAGATTAATGTGGTATAGCATCAAAAGAATGAAAGCCTATGGAAAACATTGTGGGAAAAGGAGAAAATGCTGGTAACCAGCATTTTCTCCTTTTCCCACAATATTTTCTAACATTAAAGTCAGAAATCATCAAAATACTAAGAGTTAATATGTCGTCTGCAGATGCTTTGAATTTGGTCCTGTCCAAACAATTGCATGGCGTTTGGTAACGAGTAAAAGATCTGTATACATGAACATAAATATTACTTACAGTATTTCGCCATGAATCTGAGTTCTCCTCGTCTATCAAATTGCTGGCAACTTCCATGAAATCCTGATCAAAAACAGAAGAAAAGTGCTTACTAACACAGTGTATGGGAACATTACGCCACTGCAAGAGCCACAAAACCAAAGGAAAAAGACTGTCTGCATTTGAATCGTACAGAATTTTGTGCATTAGCAAGTTCTTTTTATCTATGTATTTTGGATTCTATCTGAGTTTTATGTTAATCTATGTTAACTTGAAGTGAAATTAATATCCTTGTTAGAGCTGGTTACCAGCATTTTCTCCTTTTCCTACAAAAGTCTTTTTTCTCAAGTTTGTTTAAAATTGGCATTGTGTGGTAATGGGTTAGTGCCTCCAGTTCATTTTCCAAATCTTAAAGCATGCACCTTTCCTTTATCTGATATACATGTACTGTTATCATTAGAAGCCCGCCCGGGTGGTGCAGTGGTGAGCGCGTCGGACTCATGACCTGGTGGTTGTGAGTTCGATACCCCGTTGAGGCAAACTTTCTTTCCAGCGTATTTTCGCCTCTCACCTCTGCTGAAGCATGTGAGAAAAGTAGTCGGTGGCTTTGGAAAGAAAGTTGTGTTAGTACTGGTACGAGAAAGCCAGGAAACACATGTGTGTCACCTACCGCCATGATATGACCTTAGCTGTTAAAGTGGCATTAAACCCAATACAACCAACCAACCCACCAACCAAGTTATCATTAGATGAAGAGTCACGAAAATTCAAAATACACAAAACTCAGTGAACCCTTTCCTAAACAATCCCTTGTTTTTAAAACCCTGGGATAGAAGCCTTTTGAAAACATTGCGGGAAAAGGAGAAAATGCTGGTAACCAGCATTTTCTCCTTTTCCCACAATGTTTTTTACCCTACTAAATTTAAAATACAATTTTTGAGGAACCTTTATTTTGTCATCTGCAAGTGCTTTCAATTTGGACCAGTCTGTAATTTTGTCATTTGGTAAAGAGTTAATATGCTCTTTATAATTATTTTAAAAAATCTTACGTTTGAAATTTCATCTGTCAGAGTTTCACTGACAATAGCACTTGCTACTGTATCAAGTGTCTCAGCAAGGACCTGTAGTTCACCTTGTGTCAGATCAGCATTCACATCACCTGTGTCATTGACTTCTGCTGTTATATTTGCAATATTTGACAGTTCTCCAAGTGTATCCGCTATCTCCTCACTTGAGGAGTTTTGGTTCAATGTTGAAGCCTGATAAATAACAAATTTAAGTGATTAAAACACATATTATTAACCATGTACCCTGTAAGGTATTTCTATGGTATCTCTAGTTGACCCTAAATAACAGCAAGGATGAAGCTGTTTCTTATGTGTATATGACACATTTTGATAGCATAGAAAATATTGTGACAAAAGGTGAAATTGCTCGTCAAGAGCAATTTCACCTTTTGCCACAATGTTTTACAAAGGTTCCTAAAAGCAATGCATAAAAATGAGTATCTATGGGGTAAAGGGTTAAACCCTTTATCACAGAACAAAATTTTGACCTGTCCAAAATTACTCTTTACCACACAATCCTGACTTTTAATGACCTTGAGACAAAATTTAAAGCCTTTAGAAAATATTGTGGGAAAAGGAGAAAATGCTGGTTACCAGCATTTTCTACTTTTGCAACAATAATTATGTCATTTTTTCAGTCACATTTATTTTGTCACCTGCTAGATCTAATACTTTCAATGTGGACCAGTCTATAATTTTTTCCTTTGGGAAACCTTGTGGGAAAAGGAGAAAATGCATATGACCAGCATTTTCTCCTTATCCCACGAAGTTTTCTACCCATTCAAAGGACAATTTCTTATTTGAACCACATTTGAATTGCCTTCTGCAAGTGCTTTCAATTTGGACAAGTAAGAAATTTTGTTGTGTGGTAAAAAGTTAACCCTTTCCCAAACAACAAAGTTTTGACTCTTCCAAACCAAAAGAGTTTGCAGATGACAATTTTAGATTGTGAGTAAATGGCAGAAAGTTCTCAAAAAGGGTAAAAAACACTGTGGGAAAAGGAGAAATTGCTCGTTACGAGCAATTTCTCCTTTTCCCACAGTGTTTTCAAAAGACTTTTACTGCAGAAATGTAAAATGTTGGTTGTATTGGAGTTTAATGCCATTTCAACAGCATAGGTCATAATTATTATGGCGATCGGTGATGCATGTGTGTTTCCTGGCTTTGTTACACCAGTACTACCACAACTTTCTTTCCAAAGCCACCAACTACTTTTCTCACATGCTTCAGCAGAGGTGAGAGGCGAAAATACGCCGGAAAGAAAGTTTGTCTCAACTGGGTATCGAACTCACAACCACCAGGTCGTGAGTCCGACACGCTCACCACTGAGCCACCCTGGCGGGCGCAGACACGTAAAACCCAGGGCTTGTTTGGTAAACAGTTAAACAGGTTTTGTCCATGATGAATAAGTAGATTATAAAGAACTGGTTAGTGTTAGTGCTATATAGATGAAATAGTTGATGTAAATATAATTTACCTTATTTTGTACATCAATAACAGCTTCTCTGATACAGTTGTAATTTGTTTCTGACCACAGACCACCCTCTCTACAGTCTCTTGTTACTGTGCCTGTAGATAGATACTCTCTGTTATAGAATGTATGAGTCAAATCAAATCAAACCATTTATTGTAATTATTCTCATATAACATTACAAGGGTTGACAAAAAATACAAACATACAAGAGTTATGTTACACAAAATCATCATCTACATCATAACCATAATTTTGAAACTATCATCATCATCATCATCATCATCAACAACAAGATCAACATCATTACCTTCACCAACACCACACCCTGCCCCACCATCATCATCATCATGATAATCACCATCAACAACAACAACTGCTTGATTGAATTAAAGTTTAACTCCATTTTAACTCATCAACAGCAACAAAAATCAAAATCAAAATTCTCTGTACATAATCATCATCATCAGTCACCATCATCATTAATCATATGTATCTGTAGTAAAATTTTAAAGACCAATTGGAAAAAAAAAATCAGTTTTTATCTTAACAATAATAATCATGTGCTTGTTAACATGAGATCATAATAATATTAATAATAATCATCATCATCCATGCTCTGTGAAAATACGTCTGAAACAGCACATGTCACTGTCATTGATGCTGATCATTCATCCATTACATGGTGCTGGAAGTTGTCTTTGGAAAGGAAAACATCATCAAAAAAAAAAAGAGGAAATGCTAGTTACCAGAATGTTCTCCTTTTCCTACCATATTTTCAAAGCCCTGTCCAACAGAATGCTAAAAGTATGGGACTGTCTTGTACAATGGGTTATGTATAAAAATATCTAGATCACCAATAACCACCATCTGCTTACCTGTGAATCCATCAGGACACTGTTTGCTACTAGTTTGTCCAATCTGCTGCACACTCCATACATAGTTATATGTGCTGTCTTGGGTCTCTGGACATGTTGTTATAGGTATAACTGAAAAACAACAACCTTTCTTCATAGAGCACTTTGCTCACAAATTTCTAAAATCAAAGCAATGAACCCTTTACCCCATAAGACATTTCTATGGTATCTCTAATTGACCCTATATAACAGCTAGGATGAAGCTGTTTCTTATGTGTATATGAGAACTTTTGATAGCACAGAAAACATTGTGACAAAAGGTGAAATTGCTCGTCACGAGCAATTTCACCTTTTGCCACAATGTTTTCCAAAGGCTCCTACAAGCAATGCGTAGAACTGAGTATCTATGGAGTAAAGGGTTAAAAGACACATTAAACCAGTTTCTAATAGTTCTAGTTTTATGTACATTGAGCGACTGATGGAATTGGACTTTAATACCAAAGCAGTCAGTGCACCTACGCAAGTGTTTCCTTGATTTCTTACACCGGCGTTGGTACAACTTTCTTTATAAGTCACTTACTACTTTTTTCAAATGTGTCAGAGGTGAGAGGCGAAAATTCTCTGCAAAGAACAATCGTCTCCACAGGGTATTGAGCTCATGACCACCAGGTCACGAGTCCAATATGCTAACCACTGAGCTACTTGGCAACTATTCAGCTAGTTTTAAAATTCATTTTCTGCCAGCTACTATCACTTGGACAAGCCATACAATAACAGATTTTCATAGTCTGAAATGGTATAATTTAGATGCATTTTAATACCCACATTGTTTACTTATGGTAGCCAATGTGTATTTAACTCATTACCAAACAACAATATGTATTTAGGCTTGTCCCAAACGAAAGCATTTGCCGACGAAAAAAATAAAAGTGATTGAAAATTTGAATTTTTTTTTTGTGAAGGGTAGAAAACATCGCAAGAAAAGGAGAAAATGCGGGTAACCAGCATTTTCTCCTTTTCCCACAATGTTTTTTCAAGGGTTCTTTCTCAGGGTCGTCAAAAGTGGGGATTATGTGGTAATGGGGTAAGGAAATAGAACTTGATTCTAAAATTGTTTCTATAATTACCTATGGGCTGGCATACTGGGGGTGCACCAATCCAAGTCCCTGAGGCACCACACTGTCTTGTGGATTCACCAATCAATGTGTGACCATCATCACATGTGTACGTAGCCACATCCCCATAAACCAGACCATCACCTGTGTCTACTTGTCCATTTGGAATGTCTTGGAGCTCTTCGCAGGCTGTTGAATGGAGTTTGATTTAACTCTTTACCAAACAACAAAATTTTGGACTTGTCCAAATTGAAAGCAAATGACAAAATAAAATTTGAATGTGAATCAAAAATTGAAATTTTATTTGGAAAGGGATGAAAACCCTGTGGGAAAAGGAAAAAAAATGCTGGTTACAAGAATTATCTCCTTTTCCCACAGTGTTTTCAAAAGGCTTCTATCTCAGGGTCGTAAAAACCAGGGATTGTTTGGTAAAGGGTTAATTCTTTACCACTCATTTTCTCGCTCACTTTTATTTTGTCTGCAAATGCTTCCGATTTGGACACACCTAAAATGTTGTCGTTTGGTAATGAGTTAACCCTTTACCTGATATGCCAATTTGAGGCTCTTCCATTTCAGCTGCAAATAAAGATATGGCGTGAAAAATATGGACAAATGAGGATACAAATATCTGAATGAGTGGAAAAAAGTGTGGGAAAAGGAGAAATTGCTCGTTATGAGGAATTTCTCCTTTTCCCACAATGTTTTCAAAAGCTGTCTGTTGTTGATATGTCAAAACAAGAAGAACTATCACTACAGGTGATAAATACCCCCACCCCTATATTTCATGTCACAGGGGCAATAACTTGTTAATTCTTCATAGAATTTTCACGAAAGTTGCTCTTTCACATCTACAACTCCTAATTAGCACTAGTACTGCCAAGTTTAAAGTGAATCAGACAGAAACTGTAGGAGGAGTTGTCCGAACAAGCATTTTTAAGTCAAATCAGGGGCAATCACTCAGTAATTCTTGACGGAATTTTCACAAAATTTGCGTCTTGCACATCTGCAAATCCAAATGGACACTTCTGCCATGTATAAGGTGAATGGAACTGATATTGTAGGAGGAGTTGTCCGGACAAGCATTTTAAATTTGAATCAGGGGCAATAACTCATTAATTCTTCATAGAATTTTCATGAAAACTTCTGCCAAGTTTAAAGTGAATCAGACAGAAAATGTAGGAGAAGTTGTCCAGACAAGATTTTACGACAGACTGACCACCCGACCAACAGGCTGATTCCAGTATACCCCCCACAAACTTCGTTTGCTGGGGTATAAATGAGTGTCTATGGAGTAAAGGGTTAAGTGGTGATTTGATTTGTAATTGGTATAATACTCACTTAGTATGTTGCAGATAGGTGGGGATCCACTCCATGTTCCATCTGCTTGACAGGTCAATATCGAGTCTCCCTGTAGCTCATAGCCAATGTTGCAGGAATACGTCACTCTGCTGCCAAATGTTGTTCTTGTATACAATACTTTACCATTATCAATGATTTCTGGTGCACCACATTCTAGGAAACAATCAGTAGGCTACTGTTTACTCTTTAACTCTTTACCAAACAACAAAATTTTAGACTGATCCAAATTGAAAGCATTTTCAGACGACAAAATAAATGTGACTAAAGAATTGAAATTTGTGTTATGAAGGGAAGAAAATATTGTGGGAAATGAAGAAAATGCTGGTTACAAGCATTTTCTCCTTTTCCCACAATGTTTTCAAAAAGCTCCTTTCCTAGGGTCATTAAAATTCGGGATTGTGTGGTAAAAGGTTAAAACTTCCTTTTATAACCAGCTTAATGTTAACCCTCATCTTGTTAAATAAGTGAAATGAAACTTCAAGCTGAAAGTAAAAGCTAAGATTTTCCTTCCAAAAAAACTTTCTTTTTGGGGGATTAACCCTTTACCAGACGACAAAATTTTAGCACTGTCCAAATTGAAAGCATTAGCAGATGAAAATTTCAGTGTGGCTCAAATGGTGTAATTTTTCTTGGATAGAGTAGAAAACATTGTGGGAAAAGGAGAAAATGCTGGTTACCAGCATTTTCTTCTTTTCCCACAATGTTTTCAAAAGGCCTCTTTTTCAGGAGCATCAAAAGTTGGCATTGTGCGGTAAAGGCTTAACATCTCCTTATCACTGTCTGCAAAAGTTCCTTAATTTAACTCATTATCACACAATCCCTACTTTTGACGCCCCTTTTAAAAACACTGTGGGAAAAGGAGAAAATGCTGGTAACCAGCATTTTCTCCTTTTCCCACAGTGTTTTCTACCCTTCCCAGAAAAAATTTCAATATTTCAGTCACCTTTATTTTGTCGTCTGCAAATATGCTTTCAATTTGGACCAGTCTAAAATATTGTCGTTTGGTAATGGGTTAAGTCATGCAGCCTTAGGGTTAACATAGTTATTATAATACATATAAACATTCTTTGACCTCTGTAGCTTTGTCAGTAGTTTTTTCCCTTTTTACAATGTTTTTTAAACTTTTAAATGTTATTCCTGAGTAGCAATAAATAGTTCAAAAGGATGTAAACAAAGCGTGAGAAGAAAGCACTGGTTGCTTAACCCTTTACTCCACAGATACTCATTTCTACGCATTGCTTGTGGGAGCCTTTGGGAAACATTGTGGCAAAAGGTGAAATTGCTCACGACGAGCAATTTCACCTTTTGTCACAATGTTTTCTATGCTATCAAAAGGTGTCATACATACATAAGAAATGGCTTCACCCTTACTGTTATTTAGGGTCAATTAGATATACCATAGAAATGCCTTATGGGGTAAAGGGTTAAAAAAACCTACTTTCTAGTTACCAGCATTATCTCTTTTTTAACGCCTTACCAAACTAGTCAAATCACTTGCAGAGGACAAATCAGTTGGTTGGTTGGTTGTATTTGGGGTTTAACACCACTTTAACAGCTAAGGTCATATCATGGTGGTCGGTGACGCACATGTGTTTCCTGGCTTTCTTACAACTATACTAACACAGCTTTCTTTCCAAAGCCACCAACTACTTTTCTCACATGCTTCAGCAGAGGTGAGAGGCGAAAATACGTCGGAAAGAGAGGACAAATTAAATGTAACTCAAAAACTGAAATTTGTTTAAAAGACCAATACCATAACCACTGTGCCAAAGAGAATTCTCTCAGACACAGTTATCAGATATTGGTTTTACTGGTATATGTGAAAGCTATGCAGTAAGGAAGGAGCAATCTCCCGAAAGGGTACATTACACTGAAAAGAAGGTAGACTGATTTTCTATATTTAAGAATATTACCTCTAAGAGAACATGTGAATATTGAACCTGACCACAATCCTGTGGCAAGACATGTTCTGTTTATTGTAGTGATGTTATTGGTACCACTGATAACATAGCCTGTGTTACATGTATATGTAGCTGTCCCTTCAAACTTCGTATCTGGATCAACAGTTACAACACCATTATCAGGATTAGATAATACACCACAATCTGAAAAAAATCAGTAGTTGAGATTGTTTAACATTTTACCAAACAACAAAATTTAGATATGTCCAAATTGAGAGCTTTTGAAGACAACCAAATAAACTTGGTTCAAAAGTTGAAACCTGACGTTGTAAGAATAGAAAACATTTTGGGAAAAGTAGAAAATGCTGGTAACCAGCATTTTATCCTTTTCCCACATTGTTTTTGGAAGGTTTCTTCCTCAGGGTCGTTAAAACAAGAGATGGTTAAACTTTAACAAACAACAAATTTTTTTACTTTTCCAAATTCGAAACATATCATTAAAAGCTGCAAGATAGCTGTGTCTTTGTTGATCTTTTGCCAGATTCTGTCATTTTTTCCTGTCAGCGCCTAATACATGGCCCAACCACACCATAACAGACTGTTATCTCCACAAAATTTTCCATTCATGATAACTTTCAAAAGGGGAACCAATATGAATAGGGCAGGTAACCCTCAAAATAATTTGACAAAATTAGAGCCCTTTCTTATTCATGTAGTATTGTGGCTTTGAATATAGATATGCCCTACATGTCTGAGTCACGTGTGAGGGGAACGGACAAAAGCCCACAGGGACAAAAGCCCACTAGGACAAAAGCCCACTGGACAAAAACCCACTGCTAATTTAAGCATGGAGGAAAAAAGCCCACTGCTAATAAAAAAATGTTAGAAAATCATTTTTTAAATCATTTTTTTAAGAGAGCATTTTCTGCTTTTCATATAATGTTTCCTACTCTTCTAAAGACTACTCACATCATATATACACATTTTTTAATCAAATACATGATTATAACTAAAAGTGGGCTTTTGTCCAAGTGGGCTTTTGTCCCAGTGGGCTTTCGTCCTAGTGGGCTTTTGTCCTAGTGGGTTTTTGTCCTAGTGGACTTTTGTCAACTGGGCTTTTGTCCTAGTGGGCATTTGTCCTAGTGGACTTCTGTATAGGATATTAGTTGTTTGTAAAAAAAGTGTTGACTCTTTTATTAAGCAGTCTGCTCAGTCTGACATGTCCCAGGACCATTCTACTTCCAGATTCAGTGAAATGCAAAACTAGATGGATTTTACAAATACATACTTATGTGATGAGTTGCATAGTACACTGCATTATGGAGATGCATTAACCCTTTACCACACAATGACGACTTTTTACGACCATGGGTAAGAAGCCTTTTTTTGTCGTCTGCAAATGCTTTCAATTTGGATAGAGCTAACATTTTGTCATGTGGTACAGGGTAAATCTCGTCCTTATGCAAAGATTAACTCATTACCAAACGACAAAATTTAAGGATTGTCCAAATTGAAAGCATTAGAATTTTGCAGACGACAAAATAAAAGTGACTGAAAAATTGAAATTTATCTTGTGAAGGGTAGAAGACAGTGTAGGAAAAGGAGAAAATGCTGGTCACCAGCATTTTTTCGTTTTTCCCCACAATGTTTTCTAAAGGCTTCCTTCTCAAAAGTAGGGATTGTGTGGAAATGGGTTAAAAAAAAAAATCTAAGCATACAGCTGAAGAGACTACAGACCTTTTTTAGTGCATGTTGGATCATTATCAGACCATAATCCAGAAGAAAGACATGTCCTGGAAGTTGTTGTAACATTTGTTGTTCCATTGATTATATAACCTGTGTCACATGTGTATGTAGCTATTGCCTCGAATTTTGTATCAGGTTCTACACCGACTCCACCATTGACTAGGGCAGGAAGGGTACCACAGTCTGAAATATCAATTCAATTATCTTATAATTATTGATTCATTGAAACATACTGGTATTTACTCTGCAATCTTATGCAATGATGGCGAGTCTTAACTCCTTCGCAAACAACAAAATTTTGGACTAGCCCAAGTTGAAAGCACTTGCAGACGGCAAAATAAATGTGGATCAAAAATTGAATTTTGAATTGAAAAAGGTAGAAAACATTGTGGGAAAAGGAGAAAATGCTAATTATCAGCATTTTCTCCTTTTCCCTAAATGTTTTCAAAGGCCTTTTTTCTCAGGGTCATTAAAAGTCGGGATTGTGTGGTAAAGAGTTCACAACCAAGAACTAGCCTTTGAAAACTTTGTCGGAAAAAGAATAAAGTTGGTAACTCTTTGCATGTCAAAGATTCAGGTTACCCCATAATTCAGTCAGTTGTTATACTAAATGGTTTTGATGGATCCTTAATAATATGACCAACTGCTTGGTATGATGTGTCTCAGAGATGTATAAATCCCCCCTTTTGCCAGAGCATGGCACATTTTCACAATATTGAACAAATTTACTGAGGTGTGGCCAATAAACATATTATAAGCATACTACAAACATGCATCTATTTTATACATCTATGATCGCCTCAAAAGAGACAGCTGCTACATAGTCAGAAATTAGATTCCAAAAACCAAATGCAAAAACGAAAACATCATAATCATTAATAGAGCAAGCAGAACACCAAAATACAACAAGAGATGTACCTTAATGATAATCACAAACAAGTACTCTGATCTGTGGGTATATATCTATTTTTGAGCAAGTTGGCGCACTCTCTGACCAGGATCCCATTATAGTCGTTAACAGAGCAAACAGAACACCGAAATGCAATAAGAGAACAATCTTTAAGATAATCACAAACAAGTACACTGATCTCTGAGTATGTACCTATTTTTGAACAAGTTGGTGCACTGTCTGACCAGGATCCAGAAGACTTGCATGTTATAGTTGTTGTTGTGGCATCTGATGTACCACTGATTTGATATCCAGGATTGCATGTGTATGTTGCAGTTGCTTCAAATTTTGTGTCTGGGTCAATGTTTACCACCCCATCAGGTATATCAGACAGTGGGCCACAGTCTGAAATCAAGATAAGTTGTGAGTTTCTGTAATTTATTTGAAATTAAAAAAAAAATACAGGTTATGTATACAGAGGATATAATTTTTTTTCTTTTGTGAAAGATCAAACTTTATTTGAATGAATGAAACATCATCAGTAATATTTTCATAACTCTTAAAGATATTATCAATGAAATTTCAGTCAGTGAAATAAATTTCAATATTTCACTGAATTTTTTTTAACCCCATTTTTGTTGTGACTTTCATCAAAGTCTAATAAAATTTTTTTTTTGGTAATTTTCCATGGAATTAACCCTTTACCAAACAATCCCTACTTGTTACGACCCTGAGATAGAAAACTTTTGAAAACATTGTGGAAAAAGGAGGAAATGCTGGTAACCAGCATTTCCTCCTTTTCCCACAATGTTTTCTATTCTTCTAAAGTCAAGTTCCAACTTTTGATTTACATTTATTTTGTTGCCTGCAAATTATGCTTTCAATTTGGATAAGTCTAAAACTTTGTTGTCTGGTAAAGATTTTAAAGAGTTTCATAAATACTTAAGGTAAATTTCACTGGTTGTAAACATGAATTATCGAACCTTGTAATCCACTATCATTTCCTGATAAAATACTGAAAAGCATCAAATAATTGTCACTCATTTTGATATTGAGTGAAAGCAGACATACAGGATAAGTTTTACCTTCCAAGTCTCACATTTTATTCTTTTAAGTTGTACATATGTATGGCCTAGATCGAATCATGCCTTAACTAATTTGTCTGTGTCTAATAAACTTACAGCGATATTCTGTTTTTTGATTGGCTGGAAGAAAAGAGTAACAAGGATCAGACAGGAATTATTTACTTACCTATCTTTGAGCATGTAGGATCTGTATAGGACCAGGCCCCCGATGACAAACATATTCTTGTAATTGTTGTGTTTGTAGTACCATTGATAACATAACCTGTGTCACATATATATGTTGCAATACCTTCATAACGTGTGTCTGTCACATCAACAAGACCATCGTCTGGGTCGGCCAGAGTACCACAATCTAGAAAATACCAAATTCATGACTGTTTGGGGACTATTCTACCCAATATTTCATACACATATTAAGAGTTTTTTTTAGCTGTCCATTTGTTTTCATAAATTGCTCATAATTAAGATTGTTCTAGCTGACCCAAAATCCTTCTTTAGATTCCTAGATGTATCCTTCACGAAGAAATAGTTTCCTCTCTTCTAAATTTTCCTTTAATGTCTTATTTATGTGAGTTAGATACATTGGTGGAGTGTAGCTGACTTTTGTTATTTGAAGGTTCCACAAAGAGCTGTATCAAGGCAAATACAAGAGCCGTCAGAGATGGGTTATGCTCCCCGAACAAGTGCTTGTCATAAAATATAAAAAATGGATATAAATTCACTTCTTTTATCCTAGAAGAACCTGTTCATGCCCCCCAAAATCTGAAGTGAAAAAGCAATTACTATCTTAGAGATAGCCAACACAAACTTGTAGAGGACAATAAGCCCAATAAGCCCCCTTTTCCCATAAGACAATATTGAATCATTGCAATAAATACAACAGGTGTGTGGTTTGTGGCATTTTTGAATAGTAATTCAAAATTCGAAATTTCATAAAATTTTGAGCAGTCATGTATTAAATATTACATAAAACAATTTTTTACATGAAGCCCCCTTTTTCCGAGACTCAGCCTGAAATTGAGAAAAAGGAAGAGAGGTACCTGGGCAACGTTCCAACAAGTTCAGATTTGAAATTTCACAAAGTTTTGAGCACTGATAAAGGAGAACCTAGTGAAAAACAATTTTTTCCATGAAGTCCCCTTTTTCTGTGATGCAGCCTTAATTTGAGAAACCAGGAAAGATGTGTTTGCGCATTAATAATTCATAGATTGCAAAAACAAAGGGCACATGTTGAAACTTGTAAAACAGAATATATAACCATGAAATGTTGACCAAAAACTGAACAAGATATTAGTAAAAATTGCAATTGCCCCTTTTTCATTTTACAAGAAACCCCCCTTTTCCATGACAGAGGGTCAAATTGAAAAACACACAGATAAAGAAACAAGAGCACATGGTGAAACTTTGAAAAAAACAATACAACCATGAAGTTTAATGAAATTTTGACCAAAACTGAATGAAATATTAGTAAAAATTGGAATTTTGCAAGAAGCCCCCTTTTTCCATGGCAGAACGTCAACTTAAAAAACACCCAGATTAAAAATAGCAAGGGCACATGTAAAAACTTTCCATAAACAATATAACCATGAAGTTTCATGATATTCTGAAAAAAACTGAATGAGATATTGGTAAAAATTGCAATTTTGCATTAAGCCCCTTTTTTCCATGACACGGGGTCAAATTGAAAAAAGAGCTAAAAGCCACAGCTACAAAGATAATAGTATTTTCAAAAGGTGTCTACCTGATTTGCATGAGCACTTACTAGGTATAAACAGTTCATTACCTGTAACAATGAAACTATCCAGAACTTAAATAGTTCATACATTGAGACAATATTGTCTTCTAGACCAGAAAAATTCAGTTGTGACCCATCACACAAAAAAGGACCATCTGGGAACTGTGAAAACTACCAACCCTGGTCAGACTGCCTGAATTGCACAGGCTGGCCAGGGTCGATACTTTTCGCTTTTATGAAATTTTCTGTATGGAAGGTGGTCATTCTACCTTGTTAATTGTTATACAATCATTTTTGAACTATCAACTTAAATTGATCTTAACTATGTTGTTGATCTGTTTTCATTTAACCCTTTCCAAAACAAGCCCTTGTTTTTTTACGGGTCTGCAGTAAAAGTCTATTGAAAACACTGTGGGAAAAGGAGAAATTGCTCGTAACGAGCAATTTCTCCATTTCCCACAATGTTTTCTACCCTTTTTGAGAACTTTTTGCCATTTTCTCCAAATTTAAAATTGTCGTCTGCAAACTCTTTCGGTTTGGAAGGGTCCAAAATTTATCGTTTGGGAAAGGGTTAAGTGATGTACAAAATTCCCAGATTGTCCCTTTATTTTCCAGATGGGTCACATTTGATTCAAAATTGAGCACCCACCTCTTTTTGTGCACGCCGGATCATTATCAGACCATCCAGAAGAAAGACACGTTCTGGAAGTTGTTGTAACATTTGTTGTTCCATTGATTATATAACCTGTGTCACATGTGTATGTGGCTGTTGCCTCGAATTTTGTGTCAGGTTCTACACTGATTTCACCATTGACTAGAGTAGGAAGGGTACCACAGTCTGAAATATCAGTGTAGTGTTATAACAGAAATTTATATTCCTGTAGATGACTCAATAATATGGAAAATTAACTGCATTTAGATATATAGATGCATGCATCTGTATGTGTCACATTCATGTATCTTTAGTTAGAAATATTTGTATAAAACTGAACAAGAGCTCTGCAGAGTTGTGCATTTACTCCTGAAGGGGCTTGTCAGTGAAATGAGTTAAAAATCTAGAAAGCCCACAGAGATCCAAATTTTAATCCTTTACTCCACAGATTCTCATTTCTATGCATTGCTTGTGGGAGCCTTTGGAAAACATTGTAGCAAAAGGTGAAATTGCTCGTGACGAGCAATTTCACCTTTTGTCACAATGTTTTCTACACTATCAAAAGGTATCATATACACATAAGCAACGGCTTCATCCTTGCTATTATTTGGGGTCAATTAGAGGTACCATAGAAATGCCTTATGGGGTAAAGGGTTAAGAGTCACATGCACAACTATACATTGTAGAAATTCATTTCAGTAAGTTTAAAATTATTCCAATGGAAACTGTTAGAGGAGTTGTCGACATATGAAAAAGCTAATTGGCGGACAGGGCCATAACATAATATGACCCTTCGGGCGTATAAAAAGAACAATGTTTTTCCCCAAGTTATAGATAAAAGTATGGTTTGATGTCAATAAATGAACTACATGTACATAAATAAAACAACTATTAAGAATTGATCAGTAATTGACTATTTGATACCTAGAAAAGGAGGCAAGCTTTCTATGCTTCCACTGCAGATTAAAATCAAACTTCTGGTAAAAAGTAATCTGAGGAACATTTTCTTTTTTTTTTTTTTATAAATTAACCCTTTACCACACAATGATGACTTTTAACGCCCCTGAGGAGGAAGCCTTTTGAAAACATTGTGGGAAAAGGAGAAAATGCTGGTTACCAGCATTTTCTCCTTTTCCCTCAAAGTTTTCTACCCTATCAAAGCAAAATTTCACCATTTAACTCATTACCACACGAGAAAATTTTGGACTGGTCCAAATTGAAAGCATTTGCAGACGACAAAATAAAGGTGACTGAAAAATAGAAATGTGTTCTGGGAAGGGTAGAAAACACTGTGGGAAAAGGAGAAAATGCTGGTTACCAGCATTTTCTCCTTTTCCCACAGTGTTTTCAAAAGGCGTCTTTCTCAGGGGTGTCAAAAGTAGGGATTGTGTGGTAATGGGTTAAGCCACTCTGAAATTGTCTTAATTAATGCTTTCAATTTGGCTAGGTCTAGAATTCTGCTGTGTGGTACATGTAATTGGTTAAGGTCAAATCCAATTCTAAAATGCAAGAAGCTTTTATTTTATTATGTATATTTATGTTACATGTATTCAGTGTTATAAAGTTAAATACCTATTTTTGAACAAGTTGGTACACTGTCTGACCAGGATCCAGAAGACTGGCATGTTATAGTTATTGTTGTGGCATCTGATGTACCGCTGATTTGATACCCAGGGTTGCATGTGTATGTTGCAACTGCTTCAAATCTTGTATCTGGGTCAATGCTTACCATCCCTTCAGATGGATCAGAAAGTGGGCCACAGTCTGGAAATAATTCAAAGGTATCATTCAGTAACCTGCATGTAACACACCAATAAATTTCTTGTGTCATCCTGTCAATAACCCCTAGGTTGCTAAGCATGACTCACAAACCTTTGGCAGACACTGTGGATCAAGATTAGACTGCACAGAACATGCTGTCTGATCTTGGATCTACACTGTCCGATAAGGAGATATTTTTCATGGAAAGTACCCTTGAAATAGCAAAATTTGGTTTTTTACCATGGGCTTTAGCAGGATAAGGTTTATCCCATTAACACACAATCCCGACTTTTGACGACCCTGAGAAAGAAAGCCATTGAAAACATTGTGGTTACCAGCATTTTCTCCTTTTCCCATAATGTTTTTCAAAAGGCTCCTTTCCAACCGGTGTCAAAAGTCGTCATTGTGTGGGAAAGGGTCAAATAAAAAAAAGACAATATTGGTGAAAGTTTATTTTTATATTTTTTTCAGACACATACCTATCAAACATTTCTGCCTAAAAAAAGAGAAAGAGGGGAAAAAGACCAAGACTATCACTGAATCTGCTTTGTCTAATGGTGTGTGTTTTTTAATCTTCTTAATTCTTTGTTCTATCTTGCCCTTAGCTACAGAAAATGTTGCCCATGGAAAAGAAAAAAAGAACTTTTACCTACCTATCTTTGAGCATGTAGGATCTGTATTGGACCAGGCACCAGACGACAAACATATTCTTGTAATTGTTGTGTTTGTAGTGCCAGTGATAACATACCCTGTGTCACATGTATATGTTGCAATACCTTCATAAAGTGTATCTGTCATGGTAACAAGACCATCGTCTGGGTCGGCTAGAGTACCACAATCTAATATATATACCAAATTTTTCATCGTTAGAGGCTATTTTACCCAATCTTTTCTACACACATTAAGGATCATTTGCAGATGACCAATTGTTAAATCTCTATGATACAGTCATCAAATGCTTGTAATTAACATTATTCCAGATGACAAACATATTCTTATAAATGTAGTGTTTGTAGTGCCAGTGATAACATAGCCTGTGTCACATGTATATGTTGCAATACCTTCATAAAGTGTGTCTGTCACAGTAACAAGAACATTGTCTGGGACAGCAAGGATACCATAATCTAGAACATTTTAGATTTATAATTGTTGTAGGCTATTCTAACTCATGCCTTATCTCTTTACCAAACGACAAAAATTTGGACTGGTCCAAATTGAAATGATTTGCAGACAACAAATCAAATATTACTAAAATGATGATTTTTGTTTTGGGTGGGGAAGAAAACA
Source organism: Tridacna crocea (assembly GCA_943736015.1). Taxonomy (NCBI): domain Eukaryota; kingdom Metazoa; phylum Mollusca; class Bivalvia; order Cardiida; family Cardiidae; genus Tridacna; species Tridacna crocea. Next base: position 19,101,920 of record OX031060.1, on the reverse strand, counting down.
TTGCGGGAAAAGGAGAAAATGCTGGTTACCAGCATTTTCTCCTTTTCCCACAATGCTTTCAAAAGCCTTCTCCTACAGGGTCATTAAAACTCGGGATTGTGTGGTAATGGGTTATACAGATGAGTCATGCTCTGTTAACTCTTTACTGCACAATCCAGAATTTTAATGAACCTGAGAAAGAGGCCTTTTGAAAACATTGTGGGAAAAGGAGAAAATGCTGGTAACCACCATTTTCTCCTTTTCCCACCATGTTTTCTAACCTTCCCAAATCAAATTCTAATTTTCATTCACATTTAATTTGTTGTCTGCAAATGTCCTCAATTTGGACTAATCCATAATTTTGTTGTTTGGTAAAGAGTTGACTCATTACAAAACAACAAAATTATAGACTTGTCCATATTGAAAGCATTTGCAGATGACAAAATAAACATGGCTCAAAAATTGAATTTTGTTTTGGATTGGGTAGAAAACATTGTGGGAAAAGGAGAAAAGGCTTCTATCTCAGGGTTGTTAAAAGTCAGGATTGTGTGGTAAAGAGTTAAAAAGAGGCTTAATGAATTTGCAACACATATTTTCTAAAGTCAACCTGGGCAGACATCTGAGGCTGAACTGGGTAAAGACTTTGCTGTAGGTAAATTTTCTGCATGTAAAGGGTCTATTTTTACATGAGGATTACAGAAAACGTATTACATTATGAATCCATAATTATGTGGTGACTTGCTTGGCATAACACTCCACAGAGATGCACTGACTACGTTTCGGAAGAGTGCTGCACATTAAAGGTGGCCCTTCATATTTTGGGACGAAAATTGTACAAAAGTGCAAAAAAGTTATCCTTATACTCCTAAAGCCTTTTAATTTTCATTCATAAAACGCCAGTAGTCAAACAACGTCTGACAACACGAAAAATAAGAGATTTACTACAGCCCAGGTCGACACTGACTGGAGACACGTTCTATTTATAGATGATCAATTTGCTCATTTATATACAGAAATACACAGATTAAATTTCAAACATAGGGTCCGAAGAAGATATTATGGAAAATAATTATTACATGTTTGTTATATAATGGAATTCAAGCCAGTCACTTGGCATTCCCAAAATGCTTTATTGATTTTTTGGCGCGAAATCTAAAAATACCTTAAGAGGCTACGTAGCCTTTTAAGGGAATAACATCAAAAAAATTTTTTTTTTGTGATTTTATGATTCTTAATTATTGATGATTTGTATTATTTTTTCAAATGAATTTCAGTGATGTATTTATTTTTTAATTTGGTGAGATGTAAAAATTCTAAATACCCACCTTTAATACAATACAAATAATACAAATGTAGCACTGTCATGATTCACAACATGTTTATACAACAATATATTTGGTATGTTGTTGATCAACATTAAGTATATATGTGAGAATTGAATAATTCTTTGTAAAAGAGAAAATAAAAAGCCACTTATACATACCTCGTTTAAGGCAGATTGGGTTCAAATCCCACTGTCCTGTAGCCAGACAGGATATATTTGATATAGTAGAGTTATACCCTTCCACACAATTAACACTTGCAGTTGCACCAAACGTAGTTTCGGAGTCAATATCTAACGTTATTTTACCATTTTCTAACTCTGGGGTAGTTCCACAATCAACAACTGTGAAGAGAAATAGGTCAATCTGGATTTGTTTTTATATTCTTCATCAATGATCAATTTACACAAAAAATTACAAAAAAAAAAACCCTCAAGTAAAAACCTAAACATACTGATGAACATTCATCATCTGTATCTGCACCCTTAACCCTCTACCCCATAAGGGATTTTTATGGCATCTCTAATCGACCCTAAATAACAGCAAGGATGAAGCTGTTTTTTATGAGTATATGACACCTTTTGATAGCATAGAAAACATTGTGACAAAAGGTGAAATTGCTCGTCACGAGCAATTTCACCTTTTGCCACAATGTTTTCCAAAGGCTCCTACAAGCAATGCGTAGAAATGAGTATCTATGGAGTAAAGGGTTAACATAAAAATTATACTGTGCAAAAAGTGAGTTTAGAGTACCGGTATTTGAATGGTAGACGTCATCAGTAACATCATTCAATACATCAGTGGTCGATGTCTGTGAAACCCAGGTCACTGAGTTAACTCTTTACCAAACGACAAAATTTTGAACTTGTTCAAATTGAAAGCATTTGCAGACGACAAAATAAATGTAAATCAAAGACTGAAATTTGATTTTGAATTGGTACATGTGCAAATGCCAGGATGCATAAAGATAGACAACTATTGATGTTTAATTTAATGGGAAGTAATAACATCGGGTACCTGAGTACCTGCGAGTAATACGGCAACGGGTACTCGGGTACAAAATTTCTACCCAACCAAGCTCTAGTAAAGAGTCACAAATCAAGACAGAAAAAATGGACAAGTTGGATGTTATGAATCAGTTTGAGCAAAGTGAATACTGTCTGCACAAAAAGCTGAGTATAGGTTACTGTTACTATCATTTACACACCTGTACATGTAAAACCATCGCCAGTAAACCCCAAGACACAGGAACAGGAGTATGATCCTGGAATATTTGTACAGTTGGCAAGGGCACTGCAGGGATCTGATGTCGTACATTCATCAACATCTGCAACAGATGTGTAACAATAACCATAACCAGGCATGTAGCCATGCAGAAGCTAAAAAACTCATGTTTCAACATTATCCATCAAAGCATCAAATAAACGAAAATGCACTCTCTTAATCTGGAAAAGAAACAATATTGTCTTAATTTATTGACTTTGCAAGATAATAAAAAACTAAGTAGGAGACAATGTGGATCAAAGATTAGAATTCACATGATGTGCATCTGATCTTCATCTACACTGTCCAATGAAATCAGTCTAATCTTGATTTTTATGGTCAAAAAAACTTCACAAAGTTGTACTTGGCTCTTTAACCCTTTCCCAAACAAGCCCTGGTTTTTATGTGTCTGCAGTAAAAGTCTTTGAAAACACTGTGGGAAAAGGAGAAATTGCTCTTAATGAGCAATTTCTCCTTTTCCCACAGTGTTTTCTACCCTTTTTTGAGAACTTTCTGCAATTTTCTCCAAATCTAAAATTGTCGTCTGCAAACTCTTTCGGTTTGGAAGGGTCCAAAATTAGTTGTTTGGGAAAGGGTGAAAGATACATCTTTACTCATTTTTACAGCCAGTTATGTGTCCTTACACGAGTTCATTTTTAGTGCTATTGGGTCATTAGGACCCGTATATTATTCAGCTCTTCAGAAAAATGGTCCAACCATGTTTGCTCCAAAGTTTAGGAAATTTTACAATTGAGACAAAATATAGGCCATTTCTGGTTCCCCCCCAGTCTTAACACTGTAATGTTTCTGTAGTGTTTTTATCTTTTACTAAAAGTAGATCTATTTACAAACTTCTCCAGTGGCAGTTTGTAAATAGATCTACTTTTAGTAAAATAATAGAAACACTACAGAAACATTACACCTTATTTTACAAAATTTCAATCATTTTCGTGTCTTTATACTAAATATTGCCCCTGACGGCTGCAAGGTTGCACTGTTGTCTGCGCATGTCATATTCTTCAAAGATTCGACTGTTATATATGACGCATCACTAGCCCCGAAAGCAGGCAGACTGTAAAATTATGCTCTATAAAGTAGGTATAACATCTGACCTAGCCGTGAAGGACACTGGTTGTTGTCTGCGCATGTCATATTCTTCGAAGATTCGACTGTCTTATATGACACATCACTAGCCCCAAAAGCGGGCTGACTGTAATATTACACTCTATAAAGTAGTAATGTAGAAAATAGCTTTTATCAATACATTTGAGGAGAAATGAGACCTGCTTTACCTCCAGATTTCTCTAGACTGCTGATCATAGCCGAGTGAATTGCACGAGGTAGCGTTTTATTGAGTAAACGTTAATTTTAGTTTGAAATTCAAAGTAACTGTTGTCACGTAGGAAAGTGGTTCGGTTCTGTACCCAGGATGCCCAAATTAGATAGATGAGTATTTATAGAATGCCATCTAGCGGGAGATAATGAGGTTGCACAGATTACGATGGATAGAAAACGCATTTCATGCTTTGAAGGCCTCCCAAGCTATCACTGTTGTGTTTTCCTGTTTTAACCCTTTACCACACAATGACGACTTTTTAACAACCCTGAGGAAGAAGCCTTTTGAAAACATTGTGGGAAAAGGAGAAAATGCTGGTAACCAGTATTTTTTCCTTTTCCCACAAAGTTCACTACCCTATCAAAGCAAAATTGCACCATTTGAGCCACCTCAAAATGGTCCTCGGCAAATGCTTTCATAACGGCGCAAACAGCAGTCTCAAGTAGAAAGGATATGTTTTGAATAAGGTACAATGTTGCTACTGCATGTATCTCAATTCATAAGGTTTGTGAAGTAAAAATTATAGAACTCAAACAGAAATATTAAAGTAAAATGATTTAAATTTTGTACATACCAGTACAATTAAACCCATCACCACTAAAACCTGTGTCACAGTCACACTGAAAAGATCCTGGTGCATTGGTGCAGTTGGCATTGCTGTCACAGGGATCTGTGTCACACTCATTAATATCTGTAAAGTATATAAACTCTTAGGCTGTAAAAGTGACTAAGACATTTTGCAGACTGTGTAGATCAAGATCAGATTGCACGTCAAGTGCAGTCTGATCTTGGGCCTAAACTGTCTTACAAGGACATGTCTTTTACCAAAAAATACCTTTGAAACGGTAAAATTTTGGTGTTTTGCTATTGGGTTAAGAGTTTCGTTTCACTTATTTATTAGGTTAAGGGTTAAAAGAAATAAACATTATTTCATGCTTTCTGGTAGGATATCGAGAAACAGCAGTGAAAATATTTTTCAATCTTATACTAGTACCACATGTGCAAATACCGATTTTCATGTTCTTGTTGCCTAGGTAATATGTGCGTGTCTGAAAAAACCAGATGGGAAATATGATGTCATATACCTTAGATTTCTCACGCTTGACGTAATATTGTAATGCGTTGCTATGCGGGAGGGGTACGCCACTGGGTATAACAGAAAAAAAACTGTACCAGATTTTGATAAGCTCCTCTCAGAAAGGGTTAAAAGCATGAAATAAATAGAATATTTATTTTTTTCTGTGGAAGATTGCAATTTATTTCATTGAGTGAACACCATTTGTAATATTTTCATGAGTGGCTGCACCACTCATGAAAATATTACCAATGGTGTTCACTCAATGAAATAAATTTCGATCTTTCACTGGAAAAAGCAAATATCCTCTATATGTCTTTTTAATTAGATAACCTTCTAATGTTGTCACCCTGGCCTTTGGAACATGAGATAAACATTGATAGCTGGTTTGTACTGTTTAATGACAAAAATTTAAAAAGAAAAATTAGATTTACGCCTAGATCTACCATTTCAAAGAAGCCACTTTTCATTTCAATGATGATGATTTATGATGGATCTCAGGCAAATACAGATACTGTAGTTCGAGGGCATTTTTATCTAAAACTGAGCAGGATTGTCACTTGAAGTGTGTCTATAGTTGTTACAGTTATTTTACATACAAACCTGTACATGTTCTCCCATCACCTTCGTATCCCTGGAGACAACTACAAACATAAGATCCAGGACTATTTGTACATGTTCCATTTGTACTGCATTCATTTTGTGTTATACACTCATCAATATCTGTAACATAAATGTTTATAAAGTCTTAAACATACCATGGCCACACTACTTTAGACTTACCCAAATTCAAGGCCTTTGCAGACCACTAATCAAACACAGCTCAAAGGTTAAAATATGCCCTTGAAAGTGCTGAAAACATTGCTTGTTACGGCATATTCTCCTTCTCCCACAATGTTTTGGAAAACCTAAGTCTCAATCTTTCATATAATGCAGTAAATGTTTAACCCATTACCACACAAGAGAAATTCAGACTGGTCCAAATTGAAAGAATTTGCAGACAACAAAATAAAGGTGACTGAAAAATTGAAATTTGTTCTGGGAAGGGTAAAAAACACTGTGGGAAAAGGAGAAAATGCTGGTTACCAGCATTTTCTCCTTTTCCCACAGAGTTTTCAAAAGGCTTCTTTCTCAGGGGCGTCAAAAGTAGGGATTGTGTGGGAATGGGTTAAGAAATACTCTGTCCCTTGGTGAGCTTCGTGATAATTCACTGTACCAAATATGTCTAGCTCTTGTGGATGTGACCTCATGTGGATGTCTCCTAAATTTGCTACCAAAGAGTTTATACATTTTTTTTAACTCTTCGCCTAGCAACAAACTTTAAGACTGCTACAAATAGAAAGCTTTTGCAGACCGTAAATAAAGGGCAGCCTAAATGACAAAAAGTGTCCTTAATAGGATAGAAAACATTGTGAGAAAAGGAGAAAATGCTGGTTACCAGACAAACTTTTATATTGCTCCAAATTCAAAGCATTTGCAGATGGCAAATTCAGGGTGACCACAATGACAAAAAGTGTCCTTAATACGACACTAAACATTGTGGGAAAAGGGGAAAATGCTGGTTTCCAGCATTTTCTCCTTTTCCCACTATGTTTTTAAAAGGCTTCTTTCTCAGGGTTGATAAACCCGGAATTGTGCGGTAAATGGTTAAAACAATTTGTTTAAATCCATCATAAGATAAAAACAGGTCGCCAAATCTTTAAGATGTCAAACAAACATTCAAATTATCAGTTTGCAATTACAAAAAAAAACACCTTAAGTTAATTAAATTCTAGTTTGTACAATAAAACCAAACACACCTATACACAGAAATCCATCCCCACTGAATCCTAACAGACAACCACACTGAAATGATCCAACGGTGTTTGTACATGTACCATTAATACTGCAGAGGTTTTGTGTGAAGCATTCATCAATATCTGGAATTTAAAAGAGCTATCATGATTTAGTTTCTAAATCTAATAAAAAGCTAGAGCTGTCACTGAATGTGACTTGACTCTTTACCACACCATCCCGACTTTTAACGACCCTGAGAAAGAAGTCTTTTGAAAACATTGTAGGAAAAGGAGAAAATGCTAGTAACCAGCATTTTGTCCTTTTTCCACAATGTTTTCTATTCTTCTCAAAACAATTTTTATTTTTTTTAAATTTTTTAACCCTTATTTATTTTGTCATCTTCAAATGTTTTAAATTTGGACTAGTCTAAAATATGGTCGTTCGGTAAAGATTTAATTCCCCCGCCAGCACTTTGATTGAAAAAAGCATCAAGTTGAAGGGGAGATAATTCCTCAACCAGGAGGAATTGACACTAGAAAATTGCGTCTTGCAAATCTTCAATATATGATCAGTATATGCAGTATATGTGCAAAGTTTCAATACAATCAAAGGAAAAATGTAGGAAAAATTCGCAACACAAAATTACTAGTATTTTGTACACAGACAGACCCACAGACTGACTGATGGACGGACACACAGGCTGATTCCAGTATCGCTCTGAAAACATTCGTTTCGCAGGTGTATAATTATAAGACATTATCAAGTGCAGAAAAGATTATGCAGACAACAATGGGTTTTGTCTCCAAAATGTGTACAACATTAACCCATTACCAGATGACAATATTTTAGACTGGTCAAAATTGAAAGCATTTGCAGACGACAAAATAAAAGTGACTGAAAATTTGAAATTTGTTTTCTAAAGGGTAGAAAACATTGTGGGAAAAAGGAGAAAATGCTGGTTACCAGCATTTTCTCCTTTTGCCACAATGTTTTCAAAAGGGTTTTCTCTCAGGGGCGTCAAAAGTAGGCATTGTGTGGTAATGGGTTAACTCTTTACCAAATGAAAACATTTCAGACAACTTTAAATTGAAAGCACTTGCAGATGACAACAAAAGTGAAACTCAGAAATTGAAATTATTTTGTTTCGGGGAGAGTAGAAAACATTGTAGGAAAGGCTTCTTCCTGAGGGCTATTAAAACTAAAGATTGTATGGTAAATGGTTTCCCAAAATGTTTTCTACTCTTCACAACAGAAGTGTCATTTTTTTTCAATCATGTTTATTTTGTTGTCTACAAATGCTTTGAATTTTGACCAGTCTTAAATTTTGTTGTTTGGTAAAGAGTTAAAAAAATGCAACAACAACAAACAATATCAACAAATTGTATCACATACAGTACATGCATGTACATGTATATCATTTTTAAATCAAACCTACCTGTGCAAGTGAAACCATTTCCAGTAAATCCGGTGAGACAATCACATTGGAAGGAGCCTGCACTATTTGTACAGTTGGCATCATTACTACAAAGATTTTGTGTAATACATTCGTCTATATCTGAAAGGTAGATTCTGAATTAAATTCTCGTATCACTTTAATAGTGCTAAAATCAAATAGTGTCATACATTTTTCTTCTTCTTTGCTCTTGTTACACAACAAAAGATTTTCATAATAATTCAGTATATCAACACATCATGGGTAAAAGAAACTTTGATTTAATTAACTCTTTTCCACACAATCCCGAACCGGGCAAAAAAGCCTTTGAAAACATTGTGGGAAAAGGAGAAAATGCTGGTAACAAGCATTTACTCCTCTTTCCACAATGTTTTCTTCTCTATCAAAGAAAAATTACACTATTTGAGCCACACTGAAATCGTCGTCTGCAAATGCTTTCAATTTGGACGAGTCCAAAGTTTTGTCACTTGGAAAAGTTAAATGTTGGTTTACTCCATTTTCCTAATCACAGCAACAGCTCAAATACTTATGACTTGTATATACTAGGTTTCATCACAGGAATTGGACGTTTAGTTGGTGAAAATAGCTGAATGGCTGAGTGACCACTTCAGCTGACATTCAGCTATTTTCACCAACTAAACGTCCGATTCCTGTGATTTCATCAGTTAAATGCTGGATGAAAGTACCTCCAGTCTGAAAGTTTGCGCCGATGCTATTTTTGTTATATGTCTCTCTCTTGCCGAGACAAATAACAAAAATAAAATAGGAGCACACTTTCAGACTGGAGGTAGGATGGAAGAAGCACTAGACTTTATCTGTGGTTGAAGCTAAAGTCACACTCCACTTCCATTCAGTACTTTCTTAATTATTATAGAACCAATTATGAAAACTAGACCTCCACTGTATTCTTCTGAAACTCGGAAATATGCATGGTTAAATAGGCAGGTGGTATATATCTAAAAGCAGCCAGTATGTTGTGGGATGTCTGATCTTGACCTATGCTTGAAGCTAACCTCTCATTCCACTACCATTTCATAGTTTCGTAATTCTTAAAGAACCAATAATGAAACTAAACCTTCACTGCATGCTTCTGAAAGTCAGAGCGATTTTTAGTTGATATGCATGTCTAAATAAGAAGATGGTATATATATCTAAGAGCAGTCAGTATGTTTTGGGTAGTCTGATCTTGACCTATGCTGTCTGCAATCATCCTTTTCTTTTAGCCCTTAGCAATGAAAAAGTTAATTGTTTGGGTTGACATCTTGTGTCTATAAAAAATGTGATAGACTCAAAAAATTGCAAACCTGTGCATGTAAAACCATCACCGCTGAATCCAGGCAGACAGTCACACTGAAACGACCCTTGGTTGTTTGTACAAAATGCATCGATATTGCAGGGATTTTGATCACACTCGTCAATATCTGTGGTGGCATGGCAAATAAACAAAATATGCTAAATGAGTGGATGCTGAATGAGAAGTAATCCCTGCGCTGCCAAAAGCAACTCAATGTGTTTATAAAGACAGTGTACCTCAAGATCAGACTGCACAAAATATGCAGTCTGATCTTTGATCTACACTGTCTGATTTCATAAGATTTTTTGTGGATTTTTTACAAGCTGCTGGGAATGTTTGTTAAAGGATTAATTAATCAATTAGAAGTTCAATCCTTTAAGCATTTTCTTTTTTCCATGCAATGTTTTCTATCCTTTTCAAGACATTATCTAAAATGCTGTAAAAAACTTGTCATTCTCGCAAAGCTGTGCAACCCTTTGCACTTCATCAAGTAATCAATTTTTATTATAGCCCTTTACCCCACACTTAACGCCCTGAGGAAAGAGCCTTTTGAAAACATGTTGGAAAAGGAGAAAATGCTGGTAACCAGCATTTTTTCCTTTACCCACAATGTTTTCTACCCCTCTGGAAACAAATTTCAATTTTTGAGGCATGTTTATTTTGTCATATGTAAGTGCTTTCAGTTTGGTCCAGTCTAAAATTTTGTTGTTTGATAAAGAAATAGACTACAAACCTGAACACACAAAGCCGCCACCACTAAACCCATCCAGACAGCTACACTGAAAAGATCCCTGTGTATTTGTACAGTTTGCATTGACACTGCAGGGATTTTGAAATTGGTCACACTCATCAATATCTGCAAGAAATATCAGAACAATTCTTTTGAAATTTAGTTCTTGTTCTCTGTAAATATCCCTGAATTACAAATGAGCTATATACTTTGTGAAAAGTTTAACCCTTTACCACACAATCCAGACTTTTAATGACCCAGAGATTGAAAGACAGCCTTTTGAAAACATTATGGGAAAACAAAGAGAATGCTGGTAACCTGAATTTGCTCCTTTTCCCACAATGTTTTTTAACCCTTGAAAACAAATTTCAATTTTTGAGACAAATTTATTTTGTCGTCTGCAAATGCTTTCAATCTGGACAAGTCTACGATTTTGTTGTTTGGTGAAGAGTTAACCCTTTACCAAACAATCCCTGTTTTTTATGACCCTGAGATAAAAGTTTTTTGGAAACATTGTGGGAAAACGAGAGAATGCTAGTAACCAGCATTTTCTCATTTTCCCACAATGTTTTCTACCCTGCGGGAAAAAAATTTCAATTTTTGAGACAAATTTATTTTGTCGTCTGCAAAATTAATGCTTTCACTTTGGACAAGTCTACACTTTTATTGTTAGGTAAAGAGTTAATGCATCTGAAAAAAGTTTCGTTCCTGTCTGCACATGCTGACATGGGTGAAAGTTGTTTGCTTTTGCTATATTTTCTGCATGTTCAAGTACCATTTTATGCCAGGATTCAGTCGGCTGTAATAAATGATGGATTTTATGAATCCATAATCACACGATGTCTTCTTCTGTATAAGGAATCATGGAGATTTATTAACTCTTTACCACACAATCCAGACTTTCAACAACCTGAGAATGACAGCCTTTGAAAAGATTGTGGGAAAAGGAGAAAATGCTGGTAACCAGCATTTTCTCCTTTTCCCACAATGTTTTTTACCCTTTCCAAATCAAATTTCAAGTTTTGATTCATGTTTATTTTGTCATCTGCAAATGCTTTCAATTTGGACTAGTCCAAAATTTTGTCGTCAGGTAATGAGTTAAACCTCTTTATGCAAGAGTATGACTGAAATCATTTATCAACTCTTTACCACATGACAAAAAATTAGACTGGTCTAAAATGACAGTATAAAAAGACAACAATTTAAATGTAATACTACCGGTAATTCAAATGACAGAATTTGTCTTAGAACAGAAAACATTGTTGGAAAAGGAGAAAATGCTGGTAACCAGCATTTTCTCCTTTTCCAAAAATGTTTTCAAAGGGCCTTTTCCTCTGGGTTGTTTAAACTTGGCATTCTGTGGTAAAGGGTTAAAGGTAGGTTGGCATTGCAATTTTCTCAATGGATTTTATTACCTTAATTTATATGATAATTTGCGTACCTACATGCTGACAGGTTTTGTAGTACTAGAACATGAACTAATTTTTAGCAGATCATGTTTTATGATTTATTATATACCTAGCAGTGAAATCATGGAATTTCCCAGTGTAATAAATTTTGATATCATCACTAGTGACGTTATCAACTTTCACTTTCACTTCCTGCCGTAATTTGGGAACTACTTTTTTTTTCGACTACATTTTTCTCGACTTTCAAACGCAAAATTACAAATAATGATGTTAATAAGGTATATAATAAATAGAATAATCAACTGGTTATTTTTTATATGAAAAATATCTCACTCGGACGCGTCGTAAGGCGTTAAAAAAACTCGTGCTGCGCACTCGTTTTTTCAACGCCTAACAACGCATCCTCGTGAGATATTTTTCATATCAAAAACAACCAGTTGATTATCCTCTATATAATCAACACCACTAATAACATCACTAATAATATCATCATTATAGCTACATCATCATGAATGTGCGTCGTGAAAAGCAAAGGGCCATCTTTCCAATTGTGGCTTTGCCACCACAGGCATTTGTGTTATGACAAACTTCACCACCTATGCAATGTAATATATATGACATCTTATATTACATTTTATTAATTTACTATTAGAGATATAGAAGTTATACATGGAAACCAGTCTACGTGATACTAGTCACATTTCTTACTTCGTATAGTATACAGGTTGTGACCCCGGCTTAATACGACTTGAGCTCCAAACAATACAGTTGACCTCATATCAATATTGATGACCCGCAACTAATACAGAAATTCTTGAAAAGGACTGGTCAAACGTTCAGTGGCGTGAGCGTCTGTGCTTCCTTTTTACCAATCACATCCACTGACTTCTGTATTGGTCGGGGCTCATCAATATTGATACCAGGTCAACCGTATTGATTGGAGGTCAAGTCGTATTAAGCCGGGGTCACGATCTGTATACTATATGAAGTAAGAAATATGACTAGCTAGAATTGAAGCACTTGCTGGCGGCAAAATAAACGTAACCCAAAAATTGATATTTGTTTCCAGCAGGGTAGAAAACATCATGGGAAAAAGGAGAAAATGCTGGTTACCACCACTTTCTCCTTTTCCATCAATGTTTTCAGAAGGCTTCTATTTCAGGGTCATAAAAACCAGGGATTGTTTGGTAAAGGGTTAATTAATAAAAATGTCTTTGATCAAGTGATTTCGTATTGGCCCAGTTACAGGTCCTCTGTCATATGGCTGACCTCGGACCTGTAACTGGGCCAATACGAAATCACTTGATTTATAACATTAAAGTATAGTTCAAGCAAAGTTTGTCACAAAAATGGATGCCTGCGTTTGCTAGTCATAAAAATATAGCCTTTGCTTTTCATTCTATGAAAAAAAAAAATTATCATACAGAAAACTGTGTATCCCAAAGTGTTTTTCATTCATAGTGGTTTGTTTATTTATTCAATTCAATGCAACCCTATTACAGTAGTTTAACTCTATCCCAAACAAGCCATGGTTTTTACGTGTCTGCAGTACAAGACTTTAGAAAATACTGTAGGAAAAGGAGAAACTGCTCACAACAAGCAATTTCTCCTTTTCAAACAGTGTTTTCTAACCTATCGGGAAAAACTTTCTGCCATTCTCATCAAATTCAAAATTGTCATCTGCAAACACGGACAGTCTGAAATTTGTCATTTGGGAAAGGTTAACTCATTACCAAACGACAAAATTTTTGGCTTGTTCAAATCAAAAGCATCTGCAGAAGACAAAGTAAAAGTGATTGAAAATTTGAAATTTGTTTTGTGAACAGTAAAAAACATTACGGAAAGGAGAAAATGCTGGTTACCAGCATTTTCTCCTTTTCCCACTAAGTTTTTCTACAGGCTTCTTCAGGGTCGTCAAAAGTAGGGATTGTGTGGTAATGGGTTAAGAGACTGAAAAAATTGCTAATAATCAGTATTCTCCACACTCCTTTTCTTTTACCCTTTTCAAGTACAAGTACATTAACCCATTACCACACAATCCCTACTTTTGATGCCCCCGAGAAAGAAGCCTTTAGAAGACATTGCGGGAAAAGGAAAAGAATGCTGGTAACCAGCATTTTCTCCTTTTCCCACAATGTTTTCTATCCTTTACAAAACAAATTTCAAATTGTCAATCACTTTTTCTTTGTCGTCTGCAAATGCTTTCGATTTGGACAAGCCTAAAATTTTGTCGTTTGGGAATGAGTTAATGCCAACCACATTTAATTTGTGACCTGTGATCACACTGAATTGTGACAAGTGTAATAGAGTAAGTTCACCTAACACCGACACCCCCTATATATCGACACCCCCAATGTTTTAGCCTAATGCATCCTTGCTGTAGCCCTAAGATATGAAAATATCTTTGTCTGTTATGAAATTAATATGTTTTTTAACTTTTTGTGCCAAACTGAGCACCCATTTTAAAATTTGACTGAATTGATGTTTATGGGGCTATGTATAAACTTTTGAGTTAAGGATGGTGGAATATATAAATGACGATCAAATTTATTTTTCTTACTCACAGTAGGAATATTTATTAAAATCATGCATTTTTAAGGTTAACTTGAAGTGAAAATAAATGTTTTAGCAAAAGACTTTGATCTATGTAAGCATAGAAATGCAGTCTCAAAAATGCGCATGGATGAATGATAGGTTCCCTATTACCGACACGTCTCTTTTGCTGAAAATTTTCTAACATTCACAAGGGGAAATGCAAGGTCATATATATGGTTCTCTCAGGCATTTTTATTGCACTAAAGATATTCAGGCATAACAAAGACCATCTCAAGTAAAATGCGGAGAATTTTTCGAAAGAAAAAATCAGTGTAAAATTTAGGGTCGGTATCATCATAGAAAAGTGAAATAAGCAGTGGAGCAAATAACACACTAAAATTCTGCTGTAAGATAGGGGCAATTTAGTAAGAGGGCATCTGCAAAGGCTCAAGGTGTATCACACACTGGTAGCAGGTAGGTAGAGTGCTTGAACTTGCTACTCCACCTAGCCCAAAACCTGCTCTTACCAACACTGAGGAGGCTACTTCGTTACGCAGAGCAAACTTAGTGTATAATTATCTATTGGCTATTCTTTGTTTTTAAAAACATAAAATTACCGTACGACATTTTAAACAAATCCTCCTCATCCATGTTAGGGAAATCTCCCTTTAGAACGATCCACCCGTTCATTATTGATTTAGTGACCATGCACACTCATTCATACAAGAGTTAGTCCTGAGAGAGCCAGAATAATTGATTTACGTGACTTCTGGTTTGTTTAATGGAGTTATGAAGTAGGCTATTTTGCATAAGATGATCCAGATTTTGATTGTCTACTAAAGAAATCTCGGCGGTGTCAACATTGTTCAGTCTGATTTTCTGCTGCCTGAAAAAGCTAGTACTGTTTATGTTAAAAAAAGTTCACATAACGTCACATGTATACAATGAGGTAACAAACATGTACAGCTAACAATGAATGGTGCCACTCAATGCATCTGGCAATTATTTGCTCCTTTTTCCAAGGTAAACTGTTAGAGATGTTAGTTTAGGTGGTTTCAAAGAGGCAAGGTATGTTATATACATGTATATTACGAAATCTGATTGAAGAGATGGATTTAGAATAATTTTTTCCCTAGAAATATTACTTTATATCAAATGCCAGAAAATCAATTGTAAAACTTCGCCAGCGTATTCATTTTAACTCTTTACCAAACAACAAAATTTTAGACTGTTCCAAATTGAAAGCATTTGCAGATGACAAAATAAATCTGACTCAAAAATTGAAATATGTTTTAGGAAGGGAAGAAAACACTGTGGGAAAAGGAGAAAATGCTGGTTACAAGCATTTTCTCCTTTTCCCACAATGTTTTCAAAAGACTTCTATCTTGGGGTCGTAAAAACCAGGGATTGTTTGGTAAAGGGTTAAACAATTAATATATGAATAATGATATATCTGATAGTAGAAATAGATAGAGATTATTCAATAATTGTTTCTGTAGGTTTTTTTCGTAAAACCAATAGAGTTGTCGATAAACGGGAAGGGGGTGTCGGTAATAGGGCCACTGTAGTAAAAACGCCGACTTTCCCTACTTCTGTAAAAGGCGTAGTGATTGGTTTAAATATGCATCTATAACAGCCTTGTATTGAAAATTAAGCCAATGAAAAGTCGTATTTCAAAGTGACAAGAGGTAAGGCTAAAATACATTCCTCAGTATCCTTACAATAGAGGTACATACTTAAGGTGTCGATATACGGTGAATTTACTCTATTTGCACTTTAACTCTTTATCACATGACAAAATTTTAGCCGAGCTCAAAGTGAAAGCATTTGCATATGACAAATCAAATTTTACTCAAAGCAGGAGATTTTGTTTTTAAAAGGGTATAAAACATTGTGAGAAAAGGAGAAATTGCTGGTTAGAAGCATTTTCTCTTTTTTCCACTATGTTTTTCGATAGGCTTCAAATCTTGCTTTGGGTCTTTAACCCTTTACCAAACGACAAAATTTTAAACTGGTCCAAATTGAAAGCACTTGCAGACGACAAAATAAACGTGACTAAAAAACTGAAATTTGTTTCCAGAATGGTAGAAAACATTGAGGGAAAAGGAGAAAATGCTGGTTACCAGCATTTTCTCCTTTTCCCACAATGTTTTCCAAAGGCTTCTATCCCAGGGTCGTAAAAACCAGGGATTGTTTGGTAAAGGGTTAAAAGTCGGGGCTGTGTGGTAAAGGGTTAAGAAAGAGCAGCTTACCTGTACAATTGAATCCATTGCCACTAAAGCCTGCTAGACAATCACATCGGAAAGATCCAAGCGTATTTGTACAGTCTGCATTGGCACTACACGTGTTGAGTTCTACTGTGCACTCATCAATATCTGCATAAATTCAGGGAAAATTGGTTCAATGTCTTTGATATTAATCAAGCACTCATCAATGTCTTCCTACATTTAGTGAAATGAAGCTTAATACAAGGGTATAAACCAGGCATTTAAAAATGTCAGAGTATATTAAAGAAAAAGAAAGACGCAAGCACTAGTAAATGTGCTTTGCTCTCTACTCAACATACGACAAAAATTTATACTCTTCTATATTAAAGGCTTTTGCAGATGACAATTTAAATATTGAACAAAAAAAAAAAGTTTTCTAATTTGTTTGAAAGAGTAGAAAACATCTTTAGAAAAGGAGAAATACTGGTAACCAGTATTTTCTCCTTTTTGGTAATGTTTTCAAAAGCATGTTTCCTAAGAGTTGTTATACATGAGACATGTTTGGTGAATAGCTAAATCTATGCAAAAAGAGCTTGATGGAGGGTGCTTGTGGAATATTGCCATAGAACACTTACTTGTAACATAATAACATTCTGCTTTTAAAGTAAGCGTAATTATTTAACCCATTACCAAACAACAAAATTTTAGACTGGTCCAAATTGAAAGCAATTGCAGACGACAAAATAATAGTGTCTGAAAATTTGAAATTTGTATTGCGAAGGGTAGAAAACATCGTGGAAAAAGGAGAAAATGCTGGTTACCAGCATTTTCTCCTTTTCCCACAATGTTTTCTAAAGGCTTCTTTCTCAGGGGCGTCAAAAGTAGGGATTGAATGGTAATGGGTTAAACACAACCTTAATCATACTTTCTGGGACTGGAATTTAAAATGAATGTATTGACAAGGCAGTTATTTTTGTCTAACAGTGATTAAAGTACTTTTAGGAATTTGAAATAAATAACAACATTTTCACTACAGTAACTATTATACAATAGCACAGATCAGCTCTGACAAGGTAAGCATGATAGACAAATATTATTTTGTGATAAATATGAAATAGTTTTTTTCAAACAGGTTTTTCCTGTCTTGGAGCAGAGTCTTGGTTATTCAGGTGAAAAAATACAAGCTAGAAAGCGAGGAGTTGCAAGTTCATATCCCAGCTTGGTTGAATCCTTTTGAAGGATAGATGACAGCCATTGAGACAGCCCTTACTCCTCTACAACTCTAATACAAATGAATTATTTCAATTATTTCATAGAAATTAAGCTAGTGGTCAGAAGAATGCTAAGATACTTCAAGAAACACAAATAAAGCCTAGATAGCACACTGATTGTTGTGATTTTCAACCAGAACCAGGTAAAAACACATATAAGCACACCACACAAGAAAGTTTAAACAACACAGAAGAAACTTTTCAACCCGATTAAAAACTTCACAGGAAACAAACAGAGGACATGAGAAGGCATATTGACATCATAAAGATGAGTATAGTTTACTCTTAGATCATCTTTCACAACATCAGTTGGCTAGAGTAAATCAAGATCAGACTGTACAATCTGATCATGATCTACCCAGTCCACTTGTTTGATTTTTTCAGACAGAAAAGCCTTCATATTGCATATGTTCAACAGTTTTAGTTCTAGGCAAAATATGTCTGTGAGGTTGGTTTGCAATGGAGCTGTAAGGATAAGGTTTTAAATCTTAGAGACCAAAGTCTAAAGATAAGCTTAACCTAATACTGTACATACTACTGTAAAATGATAAATTAATTACAAATAGCAGAAAAAATGAACTGAAATATAGTTTTTCAGAACATCAGACAACATTTTATGAAAAAGAAAAGAGCAAATCATCTTTTTCTTGAATGCTTACCAAAACTTCTGATAACAGTGGCAAAAAATCATAATTTGTACAGTATTAGATTAAAGATACGTAGGCTTTGGTGCAATTTGTAGAAGAATATATTTTGACATGTAGCTCTATCAGTGTAGAGTAATAAACCTGTGCAAACTAATCCGTTGCCGTTAAATCCTGTCCGACAGTCGCACTGAAATGAGCCGTTGGTATTTATACAGTCGGCGTAGAAACTGCAGAATCCCAGTAAACACTCGTTAATGTCTACAAGCCATATATAGAGAGTTTAACACTTTACCAAATGATAATATTTTGAAACTTGTCCGAATTCAAAGCATTTGCAGAAGACAAAGTGAATGTGGCCTAAATGATCATTTTGTATTTTGTGATGGCAGAAAATACTGTGGGAAAAGGAGAAAATGCTGGTCTCCGGTATTGTCTTCTTTTTCCACAATGTTTTCAAAAGGCTTCTTCCTGACAGTCATTAAAAATTGGTTTTGTGTGGTAAAGGTTGAAGCCTTAAAGTGCAGAATAAAAATAGAACATGTAAAGTTTATAGAAAAGACTTTTATCGCAAATACAAGTCTGTTTTTGGCCAGAGTCTCTCACCATAGCAGAAGATCAAGGATAAGACATGATGTTTTGTCCTGGTTGTTGGTGCAGCTTGATCTTGTCCTACACTATCAAGAAAAGTGCTTTGGAAGGTTTTTTAAAGGTGTTTTGACAGTAATTTATAACTTAAACAGTTTAGTGAATAGCAGAGCATTGGAATTTCACGGGAAAAATCTATGCGAATTACAGATTCAAGATTGGTCTGCACATCTTGAGCATTCTGATCTTGATCTCCGCAATCTGCATAAAGCCCTTTGGCTTAGGTGTTTCATACAAACTATATTTATTCCTTGACATTTTTGAAAATAAAAACATGAGTCATGCTCTGTGAAAAAGGGGGTTTATGACATCTGCTAAAGGCACTGACCCATGTCAGCCTGGGGAGCCTCTTTTGGGTTGAAACTGTTTTCTATAATCATGAAAATTTCATGCATGACTAAGGACTATTCTCCCTATAGATTCAGTCAGTTGACTGAGCAAATGGATTTTAATCCCTAATTATTATATTTCATTTGTCTATTTTTAGAAATGTTATGAGTAAAGAAATATCCTAATTTAACCAGGGGGAATTATTTCCCCGTCACAGTGAATATTTTCCTCCTACCGAAAATCTTGAACTACTTTTTACTGTCACTAGTTGTTAAAGTGGCATTCATTAACAAAATATCAGATATATAATTTATTTCATCAGCTTGTGGTTAATATTGGGAAATATTTGCCTCAAAAGGGAAAGGTCCACGAAAATAACTTGTGCCTTATGGCACTCATTATTTTCGCATACCTTTCCCTTTTTTGGTAAATATTTTCCACATTAACCACAAGCTGATGAAATAAACTCTATTTATGTGACAACCTCTATTTATGTGACAACCTCTATTAACGTGACAACCTCTATTTATGCGACAAACTCTATTTATGTGACAACTTGTTTTGCATGATGAATCATGGAGATGGATTTATTACTTAGCAAAAAAAAAATTTTAGATGTCCAAACTGAAGTCATAAATTTTGCTGACTATATACAGAATATGACTGACATGGTAGGATTCCTATTTGATAGGGAAGAAAAATTATAAGAAAAGGAGAAAAAACTGGTTATCAGCATTTTCTCCTTTTCTAATGTGTAAAAAAGCCTCCTTTTTCAGTGATTGTGTAGTATAGCGCTAAATCCCATTTTCCCAAAGTAAAACTCATATTAATTTTGCAAAAGTACATGTATTAGTAAAAAGGCCCAACCTCCTAGCAATATGCAATACTACATGAGTTTAACCAATAGACTGCTAAGCACAAGTCCAGATACTTTTGCGTAAAGTGTAGATCAAGATCAGATTGCACAAAATGTGCAGTCTGATAATGGAACTACACTACTGAATTTTTCTCCCTGCGAAAGTCAACTTTTAAATTACAATATTTGGGTTTCTGCTATTGAGTGGAAATTTTCTATTCCTTTACTTAGCAGCTGAAAGTTTAACTCTTTCCCAACGACAAAACTTTAGACTGATCCAAGTTGAAAGCACTTACAGATATCAAAATAGATGTGACTGAAAATATGAAATTTGTATTGGGGAGGGTAGAAAACATTGTTGGAAAAGGAGAAAATGCTGGTTACCAGCATTTTCTCTTTTTCCAACAATGTTTTCAAAAGGCTTCTTTCTCAGGGTCGTTAAAAGACGGGATAGTGTGGTAAAGGGTTAAAGTATTAGATAAAAAGCACAACTTCCTGTGAAAATATTCTAAACTAGCACAATATGCACAAAATTCAAGCTTCGTGACAAAAAATATCTACCACAAGTATTATTGCAAAGATTATGCTGTATGCACTACTGTTAGACTAATTTTAACTGTCACCCTCAAGACCCTGGTGTTTGTAGAAATGTTGACGTCAAACTAACAATGAGAAATGTCATACTACAGTAATATGTTAGTATAAAGATCTCTACACATGGTTAATAAATATATAAGGCTACTTACCCACACATGTAAACCCATTACTGACATAGCCCGATGAACATCCACACTGAAAAGAACCCTGGTTGTTGGTACAGGTGGCAAGTGGGCCACATGGGTTTTCGACGCACTCATCAATGTCTGCGAAATATACAAGACGTGTTTAACTCTTTACCACACAATGACGACTTTTGACGACCCTGAGAAAGAAGTCTTCAGAAAACATTGTGGGATAAAGAGAAAATGCTGGTCACCAGCATTTTCTCCTTTTCCCACATTGTTTTCCAACCTTTCACAAAACAAATTTCAAATTTCGGTCACTTTCATTTTGTCGTATGCAAATGCTCTCGATTTCGACAAACCAAAAATTCTGTCATTTGGTAAGGAGTTAAAACCCTATCAAACCTATAATTGTCTAACAAAGGCTCGCTCAAAAAAAGATGGAGAAGCAAAATCATATTGACACCCCTGATGGAAAAGTAATTGTGTTAAAGCAACTTTACACTTTCAAAAGATCTTTTCTGACAACTTCACTGAAAAACAACATATTTGAACAAAAAAGGGGTCCATGACACCCAATACAAAAGCAATCATAATTTCTATTTTCGCCTTTCCATTTTAGGTACTAACCTTCACATGTAAATCCATCTCCAGTAAATCCAGCCTCACAAACACATTGAAATGATCCCGCAGTATTTGTACATCTAGAGTTGTTAATGCAGGGATTCTGCGTGACACACTCGTCTATATCTGGAATTATACAACTCATGGATATACATGTACATGGAACTTGCTGTTGGTGTACTTACATATACCACTTAGAGATGAAAGAACAAACAATTACCATTTAGTGGGATTAGAATCGCAACTTCCCCTTTGCAAACAATATTAATGACAGGTCACTTCAAAAATTTGCTCGTACTATATTAGAAAGTCAAAATCTAATGTAAATGGATCTTTGGACATTTCCACTCCAGGTTGAATGCAACAAGCTATTGTTTGTGGTTGTTCAAGACAATCAGAATTTCACAAAAGTACCCTATATTTTTTTCTTGCAAGTGTTATAGCCATAAAGAAGGTCATTAATTAACCAAATACCAAAGCATGAAATGCATTTATTTCAACTGCAGCCTTAACCCTTTACTCCTCAGCAAAATTTTAAACCTATCCAAATTAAAAGCATTTTGCAAATGACAGTTTCAAAGTGGTACAAATTACGTAATTCTTTGTTTGATAGGATAGAAAACTTCGTGGGAAAAAGGAGAAAATGCTGGTTACCAGCATTTTCTCTTTTTGCAAAATTGTTTTCATAAGGATTCTTCCTAACAGTCGTAAGAAGTTGTCATTGTGTAGAAAAGGGTTAACCCGTTTCCATACAATCCCTACTTTTGACGCCCCTGAGAAAGAAGCCTTTTGAAAACACTGTGGGGAAAGGAGAAAATGCTGTTAACCAGCATTTTCTCCTTTTCCCAGTGTTTTCTACCCTTCCCATAACAAATTTCAATTTTTCAGTCACCTTTATTTTTTTGTCTGCAAATTCTTTCAATTTGGACCAGTCTAAATTTTCCTTGTGTGGTAAAGAATTAATACATGGATAAAGCTACCAACCTGCACATCTTAATCCATCTCCAGTAAATCCTGCTTCACAAATACATTGAAATGATCCTTGAGTATTTGTACAGTTAGCATTGTTACTGCAAGGGTTTTGTGTGACACATTCATCTATATCTGGAATACGACAACATTATACCAAACTCTTATAATTGGAATAAAAATACCTTAACTCTTTACCACACAATCCTGACTTTTAACGACCCTGAGAAGAAAAGCTTTTGAAAACATGGTGGGAAAAGGAGAAAATGCTGGTAACCAGCATTTTCTCCTTTTCCCACTATGTTTTCTACCCTCCAAAAATCAAAATTCATTTTTTGATTCACATTTATTATGTCGTCTGCAAATGCTTTCAATTTGGACTAGTCCAAAGTTTTGTCGTTTGGTAAAGAGTTAAAAGGCTTTTACAAAACAAGACAACCATATAATGGTGCAAAAGCATGGCTGCAAGTGCTTGATTTTCAGTGAAAATTTTAACTCTGTACCACACAAGAAAATTTCAGACCCGTCCAAATTGAAAGCATTTGCAGACGACAAAATAAATGTGACTGAAAAATTGAAATTTAATTTTTGGAAGGGAAGGAAAGAGGATGCAATAAGTGCTTCACAATACATGTATTAGGTGTTCGGTGAGGTGTCAATGTATTGGAAATGTGTTCATGACTGGTTTAAATTGTGTCGCTCTGAGCCGCTCGATGGCAGGGGACATTGAAACTTGTTCAAGGCTGTAATGAAACATGTTGCCCTGAGCCAAGAAGCTCTGGTCAACATGAGTCATCACAGCCATGATAATCTCAGCTAGGGGGAAACATGATTCATTATAGCTGAGACCAAATTTCAAAGTACCCTGCCTCCTAACCCTACAATGAATTTATCATACTGCAAAGTTTCTTCCATTCCAATGTGTATTCAGCAAAATTTCCCATTTTTATGGTCTTAGGAAGTGTGTATACTGGCAAATTAAAATATCCCTTGTATGTGTCCCAATGCAATGTATACTGACATCACTGAGAACTGATGTCACTGACACCATGGTTAAACATGTAGTTTTGTACATTAACTTGATGATGTCAATGCAATATTCAACGAAGTTTTTATCTATACATGGATTTAAACAATTCAAAGGTAAGTACCTATAGATTTTAATGATTTGTTGGCAAAAGTAAATGAGTTTTAACACTTCACAATTTGCATACCTGACAAAGGAAAGGCTCATTTTAACCTCATGTATCTGTTTTAAAATGACAACCAAATGCAAATAGGTCTTAATGTTACAATATTTATTCATTTTAAAACATATTCCATACTGTTTTAATGACAACCATCAAGGGAAACTAGAAATAATATGGTGCAGGCTCCTCAGTATGTTTGTCTTGTTGCCGGCTCATATCAATCAAATCAGCCATTTTGGATTATGCATTGAAAATGCAGTTATGTATACAGGGCTTCCATATTTTTCGCATCAGATTGTGAGAATTATTTTGCAGTACATGTATAATAAAGTTAAATGCAGTCGTCTTTAATCAAAACCTAATTCCCTATATAATAGATTTACCGACCTGCACATGTTAATCCATCTCCAGTAAATCCTGCCTCACAGACGCATTGAAACGATCCTTGCGTATTTGTACAGTTGGCATTGTTACTGCAGGGACTCTGTGTGACACACTCATCTATATCTGGAATATGACAGTCAGTAATGTACTTAACTCTTTACTACACAATGACGCCTAACTGTGAGGTAGAGGCTTTTTGAAAACATTGGGGGAAAAGGAGAAAATGCCGGTAACCAGATGCATTGAAATGATCCTGCAGTATTTGTACAGTTTGTATTGTTACTGCAGAGACTCTGTGTGACACACTCATCTATATCTGGAGTTATGACAAGTCGGTTATATACTTAGCTCTTTACCACAGTGACACAATGACGCCTTTTAACAACTGTGAGGTAGAGGCCTTTTGAAAACATTGTGGGAAAAGGAGATTTTCTAGCCTTCCTAAATCAATTTTCGATTTTTCAGTCACATTTATTTTGTCGTCTGCAAAAGCTTTCAATTTGGACCATTCTATAAACTTGTCGTTTGGTAAAGAGTTAGCTAACTAAATAACTTGGTTTTTGATGTATTTACCATTTACAGGGTATTTTAGATTATTCTTGCTATTTAACCCATTACCAAACGAAAATATTTTAGACTGGTCCAAATTGAAAGCATTTGCAGACAACAAAATAAAAGTGACTGAAATTTTGAAATATGTTTTGTGAAGGGAAGAAAACATTGTGGGAAAAGCAGAAAATGCTGGTTACCAGCATTTTCTCCTTTTCCCACAATATTTTCTAAAGGCTTCTTTCTCAGGGGCGTCAAAAGTAGGGATTGGGTGGTAATGGGTTAACTCTTTACTGAACAACAAATTTTTGGACTGGCCCAAATTCACAGCATCTGCAGACAACAAATAAAATGTTGTTAATATGATAATTTCTGACTTTGACAGAGTACGAAAATATTGCGGGAAAAGGAGGAAATGCTGGTTACCAACATTTCTTCCTTTTCCCACAATGCTTTCTATAGGCTTCTTTCTCAGGGTCGTTAAAAGTTTGGATTGTGTGGTAAAGAATTAAAAACATTGATTATCACTTGTTTTCATAAGAAGAAAACATTTGTATGTCCAGAAAAGTATCATAATTAGATATGTTGAGATAAATCATCAGATTGGCCCAGACCTTGTAAATTTAGAAAAGTAGGTGAATCATCCGTATTTCATCATCTTACTGATGATGATAGCATGCGTGGATCCAGAGCGGGGGGACCAGGGGTCCGGACCCCCCTCCCCTGGAATTTTAAAAAGATTCGTAAAAATTAATAAATAATAATAAAAAAAAAGGGTTCCAAATGTGGAAACCTCCTCGTGGTTAGAACTGGAAACATTGATTTTTCTTGTAAACGGCAAACATCCACTGAAATCCGGCAATCAAAGTGTCATTTAATAAGACGAGTGCGTTTTTGGTGGGACCCCCCGTGAGACAAATATCTGGATCCGCGCATGGATAGGTTTTAAATTTAGAAGAAAGTGACCCTAGATGAATTACCTACAATATCCTGTGAAATTACAGAAATTGGCTGACTAGCTCTTGTGTCACATTAATTGGACATTATTGTAAAATGTGCACAATAGTTTTTTAATGATTCAGCAGTAACTTAGCAAAAAGAAGTCCGAAAAGATATGGAGTAAAAGGCAGTCATTTTTATTTCAGAATGTTGAACCTGTGATATTATTGTCTGGAAAAATGTACAGACCTGTACATGTTATTCCATCTCCGCTATACCCCGACAGACAATTACACTGAAAGGATCCTGGAGTGTTTGTACAGTTGGAGTTGTTTCTGCAGGGATTTTCAGTGACACACTCATTTATATCTGAAATGAGAAAACAAGAGCTTTGCAAAGCAGTGCAAATACACCCAAAGGGGTTTTTCAGTGAAATGGCTTAACTCATTACCAAACGACAATATTTTAGGTTTCTCCAAATCGAAAGCATTTGCAGATGACAAGATAAAAGTGACTGAAAAATTTGAAACTTAGTTTTGTGAAAGGTAAAAAACATTGTGGGAAAAGGAGAAAATGCTGGTTTCCAGCATTTTCTTCTTTTCCCACAATATTTTCTACAGGCTTCTTTCTCAGGGGCGTCAAAAGTAGGGACTGTGCGGTATGGGTTAAAATCGAGAATGCCTCAGATATTCATATTTTCAATGCACACCTACACAACATAGAGATTCATTGTGCAAAGTTTGAACACATTTCAATGAAAACTGTAGGAAGGGTTGCGCATATCAGTCAATAGACCATATATATAGTCTTTATGCACGTTTTCAATCTAAGGATGAAATTGTTTTCCTATCATAAACATGTTGGTCATGTTAGAATTGAAATAATCTTCTTTCTATCCTGGTTTATCGTTCAATAAACCACATTGTGAGTTATGAGGCACAATAAATAATACATGAGGGTGATAGCCAGGGTTTTTTTTTTACTGCACTTCACAACTCACTTCACAACTCACAATGTGGCATAATAAATAATCCATGAGGGCGACAGCCCAAGTGGTTTTTTCACTGGACCTCACAACTCACAATGTGGTTTATTGAGCGATAAACCATGATAGAAAGAAGATCATTTTGATTCTAACGTGACCAATTCTTTATGAAAGGAAAACAATTAAGTTCATCCTTAGATTAAAAATGCAGATGAAGACCATGGTCTATTGAATAACTAACTTACTTTATAGAGAATGTCATCACTCTACATGGAATGTTGCAGATTTTACAACGCTTTCATTGCACTGTGTTCATAGAGCCGAATTTGCGTGTCATGTTAGAATAAACTGTTCACAATACCATCACTTGTACAAACCTGCACATATTGTCCCATTCCAAATGAAACCTGCAACACAGACACACTGGAAAGACCCAGGGGTATTTATACATGTGCCTTCATCACTACAAGGATTTAGTAAACATTCATCTATATCTGAAAATACAAGCACAAAAAATTTTAGTTTAGTTTGAAAATAAAAAATCATGTGAATTTCATTTTCAATATTAACCCTATATAAAGCAAAATTTTAGACCTACCCCAAATCAAAAGCATTTGTAGACAACAATTTCAAAGTGGCCCAAATGATGCAGTTTTTCTTTGATGCAGTAGAAAACAATGTGGGAAAAGGAGAAAATGCTGGTTACCTGCATTTTATCTTTTTCCCACAATGTTTTTAAAAGGTTTCCTTCCTTGATCATCAAAAGTCATCATTGTGTGGTAAAGGGTTCAACAAAAATTCATATTTTCTGCATGAGAAACTGGGAAATAGCAAACATACAATGCCTTAAATAGACATTATAGAGCAGCCTATAGGCATTTTGTGCTTAACTCTTCACCAAACAAACCCTGGTTTTTACAACCCACAGGAAGAAGCCTTATGAATTTCCAGCATTTTTCCCTTTTCGCTCAATGTTTACTACTCTTCTTAAGTCAAGTTTCAATTTCTGTTTATTTTGTCGTCTGCAAAATTAATGCTTTCAATTTGTACCAGTCTAAAATTTTGTCTTTTGGTAAAGAGTTAATTTACTTACCTATGCATGTACCATTGATTTCCGTATACCCTGTCAGACATTCACAAAGAAATGATCCTTCGGTGTTGGTACAAATTGTATTGTTGTCGCAGACATTTAAATTGCACTCATCAATATCTGAAATTTATTACAAAAGCATCGTAATTACAGGTAGACACGTACAAGAACATGAAGACAAAAGTCAGTGATTAATATAGTCATTTTAATTTCAGCAATGAAGTTCAACGGTATTTTGGTCAAATGTCTGCCACAGATTATAATTATATCAATGTCTTTTCCTAGTTTTATTGAGACCTCAGTCCCACTTGATCAGCACATCAGCTGAGACCATACTGTGAAATTCTACTTACAAATCCATATTGCTCGCAACACGAGTAAAAGGGGCATTCAGACATCTGCGTAAAGTGTCGTCTCGGATCAGCCTGCACAGTCCACACAGGCCAATCTAAGATGGCACTTTACGACTACATTAGATTTTGTGCTACAGTAGACTTTTGCAAAACAGAAAATCACATAAGAACTGAAATTGTCGTTTCCGATTAGCCTGCGCAGACAGCCCAGGCTGATCTGAGACGACACTTTACGCAAACGTCCGAATGCCCTATTTCGCGTGTTGCAGGCCGTATATGCATGGGGTTGTATCACTATTCTTTTGACATTTATGTCCTATACATGTCTGAAATTTGTATTTTTTCATGATTTTTGTGTCCGTGTGTATGTGTTGGCATAATTATTATCATCTGGACTCCTCTCTTTTCAGCTGAAGTACAGCCATCAACTCATTACCAAACAACAAACTTTTAGGCAAGTCCAAACTCCAAGCATTTGTAGACGACAAAATAAAAGTGACTGAAAATTTGAAATTTGTTTTGTGAAGAGTAGAAAACATTGTGGCAGATGGCAAATCATATGTGAATCAAAAATTGAAATTTGTTTTGAGAAGGGTAGAAAAAACTGTGGAAAAGGGAGAAAATGCTGGTTACCAGCATTTTCTCCTTTTCCAACAATGTTTTCCAAAGGTTTCTATCTCCAGGTCATAAAATTAGAAAACTTTGCGGGAAAAGGAGAAAATGCTGGTAGCCAGCATTTTCTCCTTTTCCCACAATGTTTTCTACCCTGCTAGAAACAAATTTCTACTTTTGAGTTAAATTGATTTTGTTATCTGCTAGCGCTTTCAAATAGGACCAGTCTAATATGTTTCCAACAGGGTAGAAAACATTGTGGGAAAAGGAGAAAATGCTGGTTATACCCCCATTCCACTAGACCGCGATCCACGGCGCTCTCATAGAGCGCCTTAGATCGCCATGCAGAGCGCCAAGAACGCCAAGAACGCTAACAGATCTTTAGCTGATCACCAAGATCGCTAAGATCGCCACCAGTCTACTCCCTTGCACAAAGATCCGTGGCGCTCTGGTCAGAACGCCGTCACATCGCTACTGAATCGCTTAAATCGCTATTGAAACGCAACTTGAACGTAAACATCGTAAATGCAGCGCAATCGGATCGCTCAAGAGCGCAGATGTTCCTCCAGTATGCCGGTCATTGCGCTCCTATGTGATCCGATAGCGACTGTTAGAGATTTAGTGGCGCTCCGTTGCGATCTAGTGGCGATATGATAGCGCTCCGATACGATCAAGTGGCGATATGATAGCGCTCCGTTACGATCAAGTGGCGATGTGATAGCGCTCCGTTACGATCAAGTGGCGATATGATGGCGCTCCGATCGCGCCTTTGGAGAACTATATAAAAGAGTGTCTGTCTCTCAGTAGTGTAGTGGTAAAACGCTGGACTTTCAATCCTGAGGCCCGAGGTTCGGTACCAAGCCCAACCAGGACCTTTCTGAGAACCTTGTGTTTCCCATTCAACTAGAGGTGAACTGGTTTGGAACCCAGAGGTAGGCTCGCGTGTGTCGGTGCTTTACACTGGGCACGTTGAGGAACCAAGGAGGTCTACTCGAAGAAGAGCTCGGGGCTAGTACCCGGATTTCCTTGTTCCCGATTCTTTTTCTCTAATGGTCCATACCATATATGCAGAGGGACCTTAATCCTACAAAGTCATCATATCATCATTTCGCATTTGGAGACCACCTGGTGTAAGTACAATAAATGTTTTAGTCAACTACAGTATGCCACCTAGGGGAAGAAGCGAAAGTGGGGTCAAAGCTTCAGGTCGCTAACGGAGCGACATCAGGTCGTATAAGGTCGCAGCTCCTAGCGAGGCTACGATAGTGAATATATACAGTTAAATTGCTGTCGGATCTCAATGGTCGTTACTTGATCGCCGATGGAGCGTCATCTGGTCGTTATCTGAGCGGGAGTGTCCTCATAATCACCAATTCGGCAGCGATCTGAGGCGATCTACGGCGCTCTGTATGAGCGCGCAGAGCGCCGTAGATCGCGGCCTAGTGGAATGGGGGTATTACCAGCATTTTCTCCTTTTCCCACAATGTTTTCTAAAGGCCTCTTTCTCAGGGTAGGGTTTGTGTGGTAATAGTTAAAAGTGGAATGGTGTAACATCACAAGGATAAGTTACGTCTTGCCAGTGATGTGGTGGGGACCTTTACCAATATAACTGTTGCATTCCATAGTAAAGTTTACTTTGTTTTGTGATGAAAGATATTCCAAAAAACTTTCAGTATGCCACACTCAAAATTTTGCCAATATGGAAATGTTTTGCAATTTCATGTGTATGTTCATGTATTTTAGCACAAGTAAACAAACAAATATCAAGTGCTTTGAATTCATAAGCATTTTGGTATTCATGGGGATAATTTACAAATTTTTCAACATGCATATACATCCAAGAAACTCACTTGCTGATATATTATTTCATCTTATTAATTTCCTCTGTCTTGCAACTTGATTCACTTTACTGCTGAACAAGTTACATAGCTACTACAAGTTTTTTTATTTTCTAAAAAAAACTCCCATCATGAGCTTTGTATAAATAGCATGTTAACAAAGTCTAAGTGCACACTAAAATATATCTTTTATATTTGGCAGTTTCAATACTGACAGAAAAACCAAAAGAACCACCTTATTTGTCTCTGCGCTTCTGAATCCATATTTGGTTGAACTAGTGGTCTGTGCAAGGATATTAACTCTTTACCAAACAACAATTTTTTAGACTTATCCAAATTGAAAGCATTGGCAGATGACAAAATAAATGCAACTCAAAAATTGAAACTTGACTTAAATAGAGTAGAAAACATAGCATTTTCTTCTTTGCCCACTATGTTTTCGAAAAGATTCTTCCTGCAAGTCGTTAAAGATAGGGATTGTGTGGTAAAGAGATAAGTATGTATTTTGTATTGGCATGAAACAATGGAATCTGAAATCATTTATCCATTCATCCAATTATTCCATTCTAAGAAAATAATCTGCATTGCACAAAAAATTATTTGACAGCACCTTTTAACCCTTTACCCCATAAGGCATTTCTCTGGTATCTCTAATTGACCCTAAATAACAGCAAGGATGAAGCCATTTCTTATGTGTATATGGCACCTTTTGATAGTGTAGAAAACATTGTGGCAAAAGGTGAAATTGCTCATCACGAGCAATTTCACCATTTGCCACAATGTTTTCCAAAGGCCCCTACAAGCAATGCGTAGAAATGAGTATCTATGGAGTAAAGGGTTAATTGCCTCACAAGTTTCAACTTAGATGTATAATTATGCAAGTTCTAGGGGCTCATCCTGCATTAAGGTATGACACAAAACATGTCCTCTGTCCAAATGTTGTAAAGGTGGCCCCTCAGATTTTGGGACGAAATTTTACAAAAAATACAAAAAAATCATACTTATACTCCCAAAGCCTTATAATTTTCATTCGTTAAACCCCAGTAGTCGAAAACCATCCGACAGCCAAAAAAATTAAAGATTTACTACAGCCCAGGTCGACACTGAAGAAAACACGGTCTATTTTTACATGAGCAACTCGCTCATTTACATACCGAAAATATACAGACGAAGCTTCGAACATAGCATCCGAAGTTCTAGACATTATGGAAAATAATTAAATGTTTGTTATGTTATAGAATTTAACAGTCATAAGTCATGCACATATCACTTAACATTCCCACAAATGCTTTTTTGATTTTGGCGGGAAATCTAAAACTAGCTTAAGAGGCTCGAAGCCTTTTAAGGGAATACCTCAAAAAATTTTTCTTTTGTAATTTTATGACTCTTAATTACTCATGATTTGTATTGTTTTTTCATATAAATTTCAGTGACATATATATTTCTTAATATGGTGTGATGTGAAAATTCTAAATACCCACCTTTAAACTGTTTGTCATCAAAATGCAATATGTGAACCACAATAGTCAAACAGATCGAGATACATATACATTTGTATGGCTTGCAAAATGTAAAAAGGGGCATTTGGACTTTTGCGAAAAGTATTGTTTCAGATCAGCCTGTGCGGTATGTGCAGGCTAATCCAAGACTGCACTTTATGAATACATTAGATTTTGTTCTATAGTAGACTTGGGCAAAACAAAATGTAACATAACACTCGAATACGTTGTATTGGATTAGCCTGTGAGGATGACACAATAATGTCCGAATGGCCCTTTTCGTGTGCTACAAGCCATATAAGAAGATACAAATACATGTACGTAATTCTCTGACATTGTAGTACACAGAGTTGAATTCTAGCAGCAATTATAACAAATCTGAACATATAAAGCTTTCTGAAATCAAACACATGCAGTTGAAGTCTAGCAACATATACAACAAACCTGCACAAGTGAAGCCATCACCACTGAAACCAGAAAAGCAATCACAAGAAAATGTTCCTTGGTCATTGTTACATCTTGCATTGTCTGAACACACACCCAAATCACAAATGTCAAGTTCTGAAAACCATTATTTAAGGGCAGTAAGAGTAAAATGCAGAAGAAAAACAGAATAAAACACAAGGAATCAGTGTACATAAGTAAACAGAAAAGAATTTTATGCTGAAAGATTAACTCAATCTTTACCAAACAACAAAATTTTAGACTTGTCCAAATTGAAAACATTTGCAAATGACAAAGTATCTATGTGACTAAAGAATTGAATTTTGTTTTGGAAAGGGAAGAAAACATTGTGGGAAAAGGAGAAAAGGCTGGTTACCAGCATTTTCTCCTTTTCCCACAATGTTTTCAAGAGGCTTCTTTCCATGGGATGTTAAAAGTCTGGATTGTGTGGTAAAAGGTTAAATAATCACCTGTTACATTTTATCAGTCAAGCACGAAACATATAAAAACATAGAATCACACAGAAAGAATCAGTATACAAAAACACACATTAGTGTAGTTTTGCAAAGCAGAAGATATTGCTCAAGCAATTAATTATTGTGTAACTCATTACCAAATGACAATTTTTTAGGCTTGTCCAAATCAAAAGCATTTGCAGATGACAAAACAAATGTGACTGATCAATTGAAATTTGGTTTGGAAAGGGTAGAAAACACTGTGGGAAATGGAATGAATGCTGGTTACAAGCATTTTCCCCTTTTCCCACAATGTTTTCAAAAGCCTTTTTTCTCAGGTTCATTAAAAGTCGGGATTGTGTGGTGAAGTGTTTTTTCATTATTCTTAAGTTTGACATCTTACTTATCTGATACTACATGTATTCCTTTTCTAATGTGCTATGTTCGTTCATGTTTCACTTTTATCATTCATTATTTCCGCATTCGCTTATTCATTTCAACATACGCATTTGATATCATTTGATTTTTGTTTTATTTTTTTGGTTGTTTAGTCCATACCCATGTATGTATTTATAATTTATGTGTTCGGCGATGAACCTTATGTGTTCAAGCTGTTATTATGAATAAAGTTTCTGTTCTGTTCTGTTCTTAATGAATGTTAGCCCTTTACAAGGAGACAAAAATTGAGACCTGTTCAAACTAAGAGCATTTGCAGACAACAAAATAATTGTAACTCAAAGCTTGAAATTTGCTCTAGAAGAGTAGTGAAAAATGTGGGAAAAGGCAATGATGCTACTTACCGGCATTTTCTTCTTTTCCCACAATGTTTCCAAAAGACTTTTTCCTCAAGGTCATTATCTCTTTACCAAATAACAAAATTTTGGACATGTCCAAATTGAAAGCATTTGCAGACGACAAATTACAGGTGTCTCAAATGATGAAAGTAATCCTTGATAGGATAGAAAACATTGTGGGAAAAGGAGAAAATGCTGGTTACCAGCATTTTCTCCTTTTCCCAGTGTTTTCCAAAAGCATCTTTCAAAAGTTCATTAAAAATCTGGATTGTGTGATAAAGACTACCGTAATATAAATTGGCATTTTGTGGTAAAGGGCTTGGGAGTGTACCACATGCAGTACTGAAGAATGGAAAATTTTAACCCTTTACCACACAATCCCGACTTTTAATGATCCTATGAAAGAAGCCTTTTGAAAACATTGTGGTAAAAGGAGAAAATGCTTGTGACCAGCATTTCTCCTTTTTTCCACAATGTTTTCTACCCTTTTAACAACAAATTTCAATTTTTCAACCACACTTGCTTTGTCATCTGCAAATGCTTTCAATTTGGACAAGTCTAAAATTTTGTCGTTTGGTAAAGATTAAATACCAAACAAGACCTTTTACAAACAGAGAGTCCCAGGCAAGATTAGCCCCAAATGAACAATCAAATTTTTGTTCTGTAGTTTTCATACCCCTGGTAACTTTGACCATCGTAAATTTTGCCTCAAAAAGTTAATTACATGTATTTTGATAAAATTGAGCCTAGGTACTTTGTTATCAGAACTGGTGTAGATTTTACATTTTTCCTTCTCGATTATTGATATTCACTGATCTTGGAGAGACATCAATGAAGTACGTAGAAAGCAGACAGATTTATAGAAGCATTTCAAAATTTGAAAAAATAAATACTATGTTCTACAATTAGGAAACAAAAAGACTAACATGCAACAGTCTGGTCACCCATCCAGACAGCAGGCTAATACAATTTCCTTAACTCATTACAAAGACAATATTTTAGGCATGTCCAAATCCAAAGCATTTGCAGACGACAAAATAAAAGAGACTGAAAATTTGAAGTTTGTTTTGTGAAGGGTAGAAAACATTGTGGGAAAAGGAGAAAATGCTGGTTACCAGCATTTTCTCCTTTTCCTACAATGTTTTCTAAAGGCTTCTTTCTCAGGGTTGTCAAAAGTAGGGATTGTGTGGTAATGGGTTAACTTCCACCGACAGAAATGCACCAAACCGCATTGCTGTAAAGCCTTAGGCTCAACAGCAAAGCAGGTTTGAGTGCTTATATATCTAACATCTCTCTGTGACATTTCTCTCCCCTTTGATAAGTCTCGACCCTGAGACTTATTCACAAGTAAACCAGGGGAATATACATGGGTACGACAACCTCAGTCCCTTACTTATCATAATCCAACAGCTGCCATGAAATGCAACAAGCATCGGCCTGGTCATTCATCCAGGCACCAACGTAATGCTTGACTTTCACAGAGAGAAATGCACCAAACTGCATCACTGTAAAAGCTAGCTTAACAGCAAGACCAGTTTGAATAGTCAGGATGTTTAAGTACGTATCTATGAGCCAGTACCAAGATAGCATACCTTGACAAACACATAGAAGAGAATAGACATATTATACAGTTAAGTCATTACCAAACAACAAAATTTTTGGCTTGTCCAAATCGAAAGCATTTGCAGACGACAACTTAAAAGTGACTGACAATTTGAAATTTGTTTTGTTAAAGGTAGAGAGCATTGAAAGAAAAGGAGAAAATGCTGGTTATCAGCATCTTCTCCTTTTCCCACAATGTTTTCTAAATGCTTAGAACTTTCTCAAGGTCGTCAAAAGAAGGGATTGCGCGGTAATAGGTTAATAACTAGCAACTTTAGCCTAAATTCAAGTTTTGTGATACTTCACATACTTATTTGAAAACTCTGTCAAGCAATTACAGAAGCAGTAATTTGTCAAGCATAAAGTTATAGTACTAACCCTCACACACAAAGCCGTCACCAAGAAATCCCGGTAGGCATGAACATTCAAATGATCCAAGTGTATTACTGCAGAGAGCATTCTCACTGCAAATTAGCTGATCACACTCGTTAATGTCTGCAAAATTGAAAGGAGTAATTTTTTTTGCAGTAGATTAACCCTTTCCTAAATGACAAAGTTTGGACTCTTCCAAACCGAAAGAGTTTGCAGATGACAATTTTAGATTTTAAGAAAACGGCAGAAAGTTCTCAAAAAGGGTAGAAAACACTGTGGAAAAAGGCGAAATTGCTCGTTACGAGCAGTTTCTCTTGTTCCCACTGTGTTTTCAAAAGACTTTTACTGCAGACTCGTAAAAACCAGGGCTTGTTTGGGAAAGGGTTAAACATAAATCTTCTTGTAATGTCATAATTCTGCAAATAAATAACTACATGCTAAAATTAATGTTCTCAGATATGCTCAAAGATGCTAACTGCAGCTGAATCAATGGCAACACTACTTTCTTGTTGTAAGAAAATCCATCTTCCATGCGATATGTACTTTACTTTTATTTCCATTATTATGTAGTCGATTAACTCGAATGAATTACCAAACGACAATATTTTAGGCATGTCCAGACCAAAAGTGTTTGCAGACGACAAAATAAAAGAGTCTGAAAATTTGAAATTTGTTTTGTGAAGGGTAGAAAACATTGTGGGAAAAGGAGAAAATGCTGATTACCAGCATATACATGTATATGTTATATGTATATTTATGTCATATGTTTTACCATAATTAGAGACAATTATCCTTTTTGTGGTACCTTAACTCATTACCAAAAGACAATATTTTAAGACCTGTCCAAATGTAAAGCATTTGCAGACGACAAAATAAATGTGACTGAAAAATGGAAATTTGTTTTGGGAAGGGTAGAAAACATTGTGGGAAAAGGAGAAAATGTTGGTTACCAGCATTTTCCCCTTTTCCCACAATGTTTTCAAAAGACTTCTCTCTCAGGGTCGTTAAAATTCGGGATTGTGGGGTAAAGGGTTAAATGATGTTCCTTATGGGAGAACTTGTCAATAACTTAGTTGTATGTTTTACCAGAATTAGAGACAATTATCGTTTTTGTGATACCTTAAAGTCTACAAGTATTATACCTTGTTTATAGTATCAACAAATGGAGCCTTATCAAAGGTGTTCAAACTAATTCCCAGTCCCTGTGCTGATATAGGGCCCTACCACTAGAATGATTTATCACAACATCCAAAAGGAATAAGTAAAAGCTTTGAAACTATAAACTGTATCAGCTTTGTATGACTGAAGAATATCATTGAAATATTGTCCTATCGGTATCAAATTTTGCTGCAAATGTGGAATTTAATTTGCTGCAAATGTGGAATTACTTACAGAGGCGATAAAATATTTTATCCCAAGGTGATAAATTTGCCATATTTCTTGTTTTATTGTGCGGCAATTAAAAAAAAAATACTGCAGTTATATCTTAACAATAAATTTTGTTAACTACATGTTTACCAAACGACATAATTCTGGACAAGTCCAATTTGAAAGCATTTGCAGATGACAACATAAATGTTTACCTAAAATAGAAGTTTGATTTGGGAAGGGTAGAAAATATTGTGGGGAACAGAGAAAATACTGGTTACAAGCATTTTCTCCTTTTTCCAAAATGTTTTCATAAGCTGTCTTTCTCAGGGTTGTTCAAAGTCCTTTAGAGATTTCTTTTTAGAAACATACATGGATTATGTTTTTACTGACAAAGAGCTAATAGCATGAAATAATGGTATACATTTGAAGTGTCTGTGGTTGTGAGGTAGAGGGTGGGCCTTGTAGCCATGAGGTCCCAAGTTCAATATCTGGATGCAGGTGTCAACTTTGGGATTTTTCATTGGTCCATACGTTCATTGTGAGTACTGGTGTAGTTGCCAAGAAGTAGAATCGAGAGAGATTAGTATAAGTTGTAAAAACTTGTTTCTCAATCGATGTAGAATAAATACGTTTAAACTAATGGTATACATAAAATTTACTAGACGAAGGGGTGCCAATTCTTGCATTTTGTTTGTGTAGCCTTATTTTTGTGAAAGGCTGTGGTATTCTTTCAATAATTCATCGAGATACCATCAAGAATTTTTGTTTTGACAATTTTCATAAATTTGAAACCAGGTAAAAGGAGGTCACTTGGTCTAATCTTAGAAAACCATTCTGATCACTATGGAAGCCTCATTCCTAGCCTGATTTCCCATGTAACTCTGGCTCAATCTGGGTCACCATGAAAAAGAAAAAAAATACAGTGTGCATTTTACAGACCATATCTTTGGCCTGATACTCATAAAACTTAGTCAGCATGTTTGTCTTTTTAACATCTCTTAAAGCTTTGAGCTCTATTGTTTTAAAATGTTTTTTATTGTACAGCAGGATATAAATGAAAAGAAGAATTAAATCCATTCTTATCCCTAAATCCAGCTTGAATCGATGGAAAATGCTACAAACCTGCACATGTTAATCCATCTCCAGTAAATCCTTCCTCACAAACACATTGAAACGACCCTTGAGCATTTGTACATTTAGCATTGTTATTGCAGGGATTCTGCGTGACACACTCATCTATATCTGGAAAGGAGAACTCGGATATATATGTCGTAGTCCAAACTGGAATCCAGGCAGATCCAGAATCTGCCTAGACCAAACTGGAATTTGTCTATAACAAATCAGGATTCCAGTTTAGTTAGGCAGCTCTACAATCTGCCTAAACCAAATTTTAATAATTTCTTGTTGAATATAGGGCGTTTGAATATGAATAATCTTACTTTTAGACGTAAACCCCAAAATAAAAGCAGTCTTAGTCAGAAATTCAGAGAAAATATAAATTTTGAATGTTTTGTACTAATAAAAAAGGTGGAAAAAAGAGCAATTGTGAAAAAATCATATAAAATGCTTTAAATGAAAATACCTCTCAACTGTAAACTTAATTAAATCAATATATTAAAAAAAATAGATTAGAAAACAATGCATTTCGGTCCATACAAAATTTGAATTCTAATTTGGTCTAGGCAGATTCCGGATCTGTCTAGATTCCAATCTGGCCTACGACATATACATGGCACATATTGTCGGTGTAACATTTCGATAGTACGTACAGAACAAAAACTTACCCTTCAGAGAGTTTTATGGTGATTTTATTCTACTTCATAATTAGACAGAAAAGTTGTCAAATTAGTGAGCCCACAGACAGATACTGAAGTTTGTGCCCTACTTCTTAATGTCAGGAATAGCCATCTGATGGCTGACAGATAAAATGCAGAATAGTAGATAAATGCTGCCATTGGATCAGTTATCTATATCTTATGGAAACTGTTGTCAACAAGTGTAAAAAGGAACATGTGCATGATTCAGTTTTAAAGGAGTATGCCTAAATAAATCTTTAACCCATTACCACACAATCCCTACTTTTGATGCCCCTGTCTCTGAAAGAAGCCTTTTGAAAACACTATGGGAAAAGGAGAAAATGCTGGTAACCAGCATTTTCTCCTTTTCCCACAGTGTTTTCTACCCTTCTCAGAACAAATTTCTATCTTTAAGTTACCTTTATTTTGTCGTCTGCAAATGCTTTCAATTTAGACCAGTTTAAAATTTTCTCGTGTGGTAAAGAGTTAAAGACTAAAATGCAGTCATCTTTCATGAAAATGCTGAACCTATGAAATTACTTTCTGGATAAATGTACTGACCTGTACATGTTATTCCATCCCCACTATACCCTGACAGACAGTTACACTGAAAGGATCCTGGGGTATTTGTACAGTTGGTGTTGTTTCCACAGGGATTTTCAATGACACACTCATTTATGTCTGAAATGAGAAAAAATAAATTATGTTTGCCAGTTTGGTCAACATCAATTTAAAGTTAACATCAATACCGCATTCATGTAAGTATGTGCATATTCAAGATTACTCCCTGTAAGAAGAAATGGGATGAAATTACATATACAAGAGCTAACTTACAAATTAGGGAAATGTGTAGAATTCTCCCCTTAACAATTTATTTCTTATTAAATCACATGCAAACTCATATAATTATGTATATAAGTAAGGCAACACATTTTTTTACTTCAGAAGACTAGATGGTAGCACTACTGTTTGGTGACAAAGAGCATACTGTTATTTCATATTATTTTGAATTTACTACACATGCTAGTGCTCTGTCAAATTTAGGGTAAATTTGGCACTAAAGTAACTGACATTAGCATAATATTTCAACATCATTTAGGGGAAATTTGAGGATAAAATGTAGGCATGCAGTTTTCAAATTTTGTTTTGGAGTCCAACGTACTCCCGATGGTAGAAACACTAAAACAAATTAAAAACTTGGATATACATGTATTACCAACCTATGGAAAACTTTTTGTTTACAAATGGCAGGAAGGGTTTAGGGATGATAGAACCTCAGTGTTTGATGACCAAGCACCAGGTCGACCTACATTGACAGTCACACAGCATAAGTCCAGGAACAAGATAATAACAGTAGTATGCTGAAAAGTGGCTTTACATTGGAAACCATGCTTTCTCATAGAAGATGCCAAATGTTTAAGTAGGTCTACCATCTGCCTGACCCAACATTGATGTCAGCATGCTTGAAGTATCATAGAGAACTGTTGTTTGATTTTCATGTAAACCATCTTGTTCATTGTATCTAAATGATGTTTGACACCATGTCAGCCTTCAGTAAATATATTTCCTGTTCCATTTCTTTTTTGTTTTCTACACCAGGTTTAAATAATAAAGCTGTTCTGCCCACATATCAATCACCCCGCATGTATAGTTATATAAGTGGTAATTTACCTACCTATGCATAAGCCATCGATATCAGAATATCCTGTCAGACATTCACAAAGGAAAGATCCCTCGGTGTTGGTACAAATTGTATTGTTGCTGCAGATATTTTGATTGCATTCGTCAATATCTGAAATTTATAATACCTGTATGTTACAATCGAGGTTCATTGATATGAGAATATCACAGCAAACGTTCAGGGATCGTTATCCTTTTTGGATTACGTTGCTTTCATGAGCATTCCATCATATCACATCAAAACATAATTTAATCATATAAATTCCTCCTTTTAAAGACACTCCAGCTTCACATGTTTAGCACTGCAGGCAGGGGTCAAAGCAGGATTTTTTTTTTTATAAAATTCATATTTTTATGTGCTTTTTCTTTTTTTTTTTGACATCTATGTGGATAAACACTGTTTGATCTGTACTTTATTCATTGTGTTTGTCAATTAAATTTGAAATGCTAACTTACTCTCTTCTTTTTTCCCATTCGTTAAGAATACAAACATTTTAGCAGAATTACGTGTATAACAACATGACCCAAGATACAAGTGGCCACTGTTACTCTCTAGAAATATAAATGAAACTTTTTTTTAACAGATTCTATGAAATTAATTTAAAATGAATTCTTGGAAAGGTGCATAATTTAATCATGTATTTTTATAGTTTTAAGGATACTCCTGTCCAAAATGATCAGCATTGCCAGCGGAGATAGAACCTAGAATGTTTTTACTTTCTAACTTTTTCATATGTAGAAACAATCTTAGAGTAACTGTTGTATTTTTCCATGTATTTATCATCATGTTATCTTCTTTTCTTCCTTACTCTTTTCTCCATCCAGAGATCAATTGCAATTAATAACATGCTGACCGGTAATAAGTGGGTATTGTTCAAAGAGCCAAGAACCTTAAATTATATTAGTAACCCTTGGTTTTGTTTGGGAATGAATCTTTGTATGAATTGTGCCCTTTTGAAGCATTATATTTTACAGCATGCAAACAGGTTGAATTTACCAATTCCACCACTGACTATAGAAATAATTCTGGCTTCTTTGTCCACTGCCCTGCTCATTAGAAATTATGAGAAATAAGAAATGTTGATGATAAGATAGCAAAAACAGTTAGGATCAAAATGATATTTTTTAAGTATTTGATTTCAAATAACCAAATAGTTAAATAATCTACAACCTACAAAGAATTCTTTGATACCATCCTTAACATCACAAGTTAAATACCAATTTTATGGGCTCATGAATTTACTTGAGTCTTTTAGCTTCACGAGACAATCTGTTTCTAATGGATTACAAGTTTTATTTGTTGTTCATCCATACAAAAAACCTATAAATTAACATAGGTACTCAGCTTCTTGAAATCAACAAACATGCACTTGAACTCTAGAAACAAATAAAACAAACCTGTGAAACTTTCTGAAATCAACAAACCTGCAGTTGAACTCTAGCAACATATATAACAAACCTGTACATATGAAACTTTCCGAAATCAACAAACATGCAGTTGAACTCTAGCAACATATATAACAAACCTGTACATGTGAAACCATCACCACTGAAACCAGAAAAGCAATCACAAGCAAAGCTTCCTTGGTCGTTAGTACACCTTGCATTTTCTGCACACACACCCAAATCGCAAAAGTCAAGTTCTGAAACCATCATTTAATGCCAATAAGCATGAAAGGTACACAGAGAAAAAGAATAGAACAGAGGAAATCAGGGTACAAAACCAACAGCAGTTGTGTGTTGCTATTAGTCTTGCCCAAGTGATTAATCATTCAAACGCCACATGTGCAGTTTCTTTTTACCCATTATTTTATTTCAGCTATAAGGCATGTTCAACCCTGAAGCTGCAAAGGGCAACTAACACACCTTTTGCAGACAGTGCAGATCAAGATCAGACTCTACAGAGTGTGCAGTCTGATCTTGAATCTACAGTGTCCGATACTGATACATTTTTCCCTGTATTGTCTTTTTGAAATAGCAACATTTGGGCATTTACTATCAGCCTGAAAGTTAATTTCATTTATTTACCAGGATAAGGGTTAATTACAAATCTATGAATTATAACATCCTCAAGAAGTTAACTCATTACCAAACAACAAAATTTTAGATTTGTCGAAGTTGAAAGCATTTGCAGACAACAAAATAAAAAGTGACTGAAAATTTGAAATTTGTTTTGTGAAGGATAGAAAACATTGTGGGAGAGGAGAAAATGCTGGTTACCAGCATTTTCTCCTTTTCCCACAATGTTTTCTAGAAGCTTCTTTCTCAGGGGCGTCAAAAGTAGGGATTGTGTGGTAATGGGTTAATAAGCAAAGATATGAACCAATCACAGAACATAAGTACAGTCACATTTCGTAAAAAGGCTTTCTTTAACCCTTTCCCAAATGACAAATTTTAGACAGGTCAAAATTGAAAGCACTTGCACCGATAATTTCAATCTTTTACGAGTCATACTCTTTTAAAAGGTTTGAAACATCTACAAAAAGTATCGAACCAGGTAAGTGTTTTTTGCAACGGGCTAATTTTCTGCATGTTGAAGGCCCTATCTACCTTGTGATTCAATGGGTTGTTGGGCCAAATGAACTTTAGTAGTATGGATTTCATAATTTATTATTATGTAAAGACTTGCTTCATAAGATGTATAAATTTTTAGATATACTTTGAACATCATGGCGACCAAGATAAGCATACACCCCCACAGCTTAATTTCAGTCTACATTTTTCGCCTCTTGAGTGATTGTAAGTGTAAATTAATTTCTGCATTGATAAATAAAAAGCTCAACTTTTAGATGATCCTTTTGTCCATAAAAAAATGTAAAATCAAACAAAGCACTGCATTGCTCAAAACTGATTCAAAATTGGTTCTGATCTTTATTTAATTTTCCTCCTCCTAGTAATTGGTATTACTTGAGCAACTGACCAGAGACCAGTACATTGCAGTCAAAGAAGCTTGCAGAAAGCATATACATGTATATTGTATATCTCTGTGTAGAAGCTGATATTATTAAAAAAACACAAAACCAGGCAAAAAAAAG
Organism: Tridacna crocea; assembly: GCA_943736015.1. Lineage (NCBI taxonomy): Eukaryota > Metazoa > Mollusca > Bivalvia > Cardiida > Cardiidae > Tridacna > Tridacna crocea. The sequence goes on along the minus strand of OX031060.1, from coordinate 19,058,489 downwards.
TAGGGATTAAAAAAAAATACATAAATAGTAATTGCAAACATCATCATAATTGAGCCATTTACCAACAATCCCAGCTTTTAATAACTTTGAGAAAAAAATCCTTTGAAAACATGGTGGAAACCAGCATTTTTCCCTTTTCCCACTTCTTTCAGACTTTCACAGACAAATTTCATAAAAAGTGTTACATTTAACCCTTTTCCAAATGCCAAACTTTTGGACTAGACCAAATTGAAAGCATTTGCAGACGACAATTAAACTCTTGCTGAAAAGATGATTTCTGTCTATCCAAGGGTAGAAAACATTGTGGGAATAGGAGAAAATGCTGGTTACCAGCATTTTCTCCTTTTCCCACAATGTTTTCAAAAGGCTACTATTCCAGACCCATAAAAACCAGGGATTGTTTGGGAAAGGGTTAATATGTCGTATACAAATACTTTCAATTTGGACAGCACCAAGTTTTTTGTCATGCAGTAATCAGTAATGAGTTAACTCTTTACCACAGAACCACGACTTTTAACGATCCTGAGAGGGAAGCCTTTTGAAAACATTGTCGGAAAAAGGAGAAAATGCTGGTAAGCAGCATTTTCTCCTTTTCCAACAATGTTCTCTACCCATCCCAAAACAAATTTCAATTTTTGAGCCAAATCTATTTTGTTGTCTGCAAATGCTTTCAATTTGGACAAGTACATGTATACAATTTTGTCGTTTGGCAAAGAGTTAAAGCAGCGGTTATTATTCAAGCCTAAAGGGACAGTACTAACCTACACAAAGAAAACCATCACCAAGAAAGCCCGGCAAGCACACACACTCAAAAGAACCCACTGTATTAGTACAGAGAGCATTTTCACTGCAAACAAGCTGATCACATTCGTTAATGTCTGTGAAATTGAAAGTAGTGATTTTCTTAGAGTGTAATTATTATGAGGCATAGATCTTCCAGAAATGACATAATAGATGCTTTTCCAATAGTTTATGGAAATAATACATTATTATTTACTAAACTACAAAATTATTGTTTAAATGAAAAAAAAAATCATCTGACAACAGCACTAGATCTACCTATTTGAAGAAAACTTATCTTCTTTAACAAATATCTTTACACTTACTTTATATAGAGAGTTTCTCTACTGTATACCAACTTTATTCATATATGATTAACCCTTTCCCAGACCGCAAATTTTGGACCAGACCAAATTCAAAGCATTTTCCAGATGACAAATTAACAGTTGCTTAAAAGATGATTTTTCTATATGATAGGGTAGAAAACATTGTGGGAAAAGGAGAAAATGCTGGTTACCAGCATTTTCTCCTTTTCCCACAATGTTTTCAAAAGGCTTCTATTCCTTTTCTGTAAAAACCAGGGATTGTTTGGGAAAGGGTTAATGAATTGTAACCAAATTGTCGAAGTTACTATCTCCTTGAGAAGGTTTTCAAAAAGTAGACCTGTACCAAAAACGAGCTTCTTGAAATGCTATGTATACTCGAAGTTTTGTTGCTTCAATAAGCAGTCATTTATCTAGCATTCTTTCCAATGTACATGTACATGTATGTAAATGTATTTGCATGTTCGATTATGTAGATACAACAAACCTGTGCAAGAAAAACCATCGCCACGATAGCCGGATATACATTCACATTCATACGATCCCTTTGTATTCGTGCAATAAGCATTTCTGTCGCATGGACTAGTTAAACACTCATCTAAATCTACAAAAAGGAAAACTGAATTCGTAACTATTTTTTCACAAAAGATATATTCGAGGTTCAAGACAGCAGTGCTAAGTAAAAAAGCTTTCTATACTTATTCTCTAGGTGAACCTCTTTTGCTAGCATTAGTTGAAACACAGCTATTTGACATTCTAGAATAAAAATATATGATTAAGTATAAAAAAATACTCTCCTACGTATAAAGAAATATGTGTTTTTTTACATATAAGGAAACATTTTTTTTATATTTAATCATATATTTTCATTAAAGAATGTCAAATTCCTGTGATTAAAATCAAAATAATGATTTCATTTTGCTTTTTTAAAAAAAAAATTCTGTAGTGTACATTTCCCGTTTCAACCATGACCATGAAAATACAAACCTTGACAAGAAAAGCCGTCACCACTGAAACCAGATGTGCATACACAGTTGTATGAACCTTGGGCATCAATGCACGTGGCGTTCTGATGACAGGGGCTTGATGAGCACTCGTCCACATCTGTGATAGAAAGAGAAATAAGTCACCTGCAATAAAACTATTTCTTTTTTAGACTTGAATATGTTTGAATCCGACAATTTGTTTTACACTTTGTCCTTCTAATTAACCCATTACCATACAATCCCTACTTTTGACGCCCCTGAGAAAGAATCCTTTTGAAACATTGTGGGAAAAGGAGAAAATGCTGGTAACCAGCATTTTCTCCTTTTCCCACAATGTTTTCTACCCTTCACAAGACAAATTTCAATTTTTAGTCACTTTTATTTTGTCGTCTGCAAATGCTTTCAATTTGGACCAGTCTAAAATTTTCTCATGTGGTAAAGAGTTAAGTGAAATGAACCTTTCAGATCCATTGTGAAAACCTAAATTTTGCTATCTCAAAGGTATTTTTTTTTTCTCTAAAACAATGTAACGTTTTTATATTCCGAAACTGTAACTGTGAAACTTGTCAATGTAACTGAAGATATATCGATAACTCAAGCAAATCGAGGTTGCAGCACATATGGCAACTGGCTGGCATGGACTGCTTGGCAACCATCTATATCTGAAAACGACATGAATTAGCTGGTATGATACTTATCATTGAAATAACAAAAGTTGGTTGAATTGGTTAACCCATTACCACACAATCCCTACTTGTGACGACCCTAAGAAAGAAGCCTCTGGAAAACATTGTGGGAAAAGGAAACCAGCATTTCTCCTTTTCCCACAATGTTTTCAAAAGGCTTCTGTCTCAGGGTCGTAAAAACCAGGGTTTGTTAGGGAAAGGGTTGAAGAATGATTACTGAAATAATCTTATGTCATTTTGTTTTTATCAATGATTGATTGTGTGGTGTTTATCGTCGTTTTCAACATTATTTCAGTTATATCCCGGTAGTCAGTGCACCAGTCCGTGCTTTCCTGGATTTTCCTTGACCAGTATTCTTTCAGAGCCACTGGCAGCTTTCCCAAATAACTATCGATAAAACAATTAGAAGCGGTGGGAGAGGAATGAATCCTGTCGCGATGACTATCATCAATGCACGGACAGAAATTGACCGTGCCGGGGATGGAACCAGCAACCCTCCACCCCTCCCCCACTTTTCATGTAGTATATTATTCTCCGAGCAGAGTTGTCTTTCGTTACTCTCACATACATCTCTGCGATGGGCTAAATGACAAGAATCTTGTCAAACCGAGGAAAAGATGTTTTGTTACTGTTTAACTGTTTCGTGTGTAAAATTATAAGATAGACAAAGGAAATATGATTCTGGATACATTATAGGTACGTTCAAACTGATGAATTTACCTGTATGAAATGGAACTATTTTCTTCGAGCCTCTTTACTGATAAGAATCTTACGCCAAGTTTAACAAAAATGGCTGCGCCCGTGATATGTGACAACAGTTTTGACACACTGATAAATCTTGGGTAATAAGATTAAAAAAAAAAAAGACATTTAAGCTTTTCAAAAAATCCGTCTTTTTCACGATGCCTACCACTTAGTCTGATTGGCCTTATGCTGTTTCAAAAGCACTCGAAGTAATCGATATTGGTCTTCCTTTCGACGGCGTTTGTGTCGCCTTTTTGAGTTCTGGTCATGTGACGAAAGTATCCCGTAATGACGGACTACTTTCTGAGCCCACTACAGAGGTGAATGTGAATGATCCTGAGTGCAAGAGAGTGGTAGTATACGCTACCTACTTAGCTACCGGTGCTTGGCCGCCTTTATCAGATACAACAAATTTGGTACAACGAGTTTCCTCTCTATCTCCCTTGTTTATTAATTTCATGTTTTCTATTTTCAGTTCGCATTCTATATGGCGTGTACTGGATATAAATTATCCTCATTTTCAGGCGAAATGCAAGGGCCTTTTTCCCCTGTACCAAATAATCAAATGTTTTGAGAGAGAAAGCATTGTAAATAATGAACGACAAGGAACAAAATCCTGTTTAATGCAGAGAAATGACTCTACCCTACAAAACGACCCGGGTCATTATTCTACGTCGAGAAATGACCCAAGAAGTCATTTCACTACGTAGAGGAATGACCTGGGTCATTATTCTACGTAGAGAAATGACATATGGGTCATTTTGTAGGGGATGGTCCTTTCTCTGTATTACACCGGCATCGTCTTTCTTTTCTATAGAGTATTTTATCCGCTCATTAAAAAATGTTTTTAGACATTCTTAATTTTTTGTTTGCAAATGCTTTGAATTTGGGTCGGTCTAAAACTCTGTAACCTGGTAAAAAGATCAGGGCCAATATAAATTTACCAATCATTACATTCTTAGTTTTACTCTTCACAATTTTGTATGAGTGAAAGTAACAGAACTTCTGATTGGCTAAACCATTTGGTTTAGCCAATCAGAAAAGTTCTGTTACTTTCACAGTCAGGAAATCTTGAAGAATAAGACCAAAAATGGTTGGTGAATACGGGCCCCGGGCTCCGTTTTACTGAGGTAACCTTGGTTAAGAACAAAATTTGCGTAAGTCATACGTAACTAATGTATGGTGGAGTATTTCTGCCATAAGATACGACATAAATATCATAATTGTTTTCGAAAACTTTTGTTTTCTGAATATTTTTATCCTTTTTATTTGATCAAAGACAAAATAACCAGGAAACTTTGGTTGATCGCAACAGTTTTTAGCTCCACTGGCCAAAGGCCAGAGGACTTGTCACGGCCCGGTGTCCGTCGTGCATGCATGCGTTAACTTTTATTTCAAACATCTTATTCTCTGAAACTACCCATCCAATTTTGATGAAACTTCACAGAAATGATCCTGCCATGGACCTCTTCATAATTTCTCTAAAGAATTCGATTCCTTTAAAAATGTTCTTCTCTGAACCCACAAGGTCCAGGGCCACTTAATTTGGCATGTAGCTTTATCTAATGAACTTTTAACACGTTTCTGCATATTATAGGCCTGGGGTCAAAACTGGCTCCATTCCAGGGATCACAACTTTAACACGGGCTTCAAAATATAGTCATCTCAATCTAAACATCAATCAGGGGAAATAACTCTTTTTGTAAAGGATAAAGTTAGTTACCATTTACCTCCCTTGATTGTCAAACTGCGGTGATACATGATTGGTGATAGATATTAAGACTTTTGCTAGAAAATACTGTTTTCAGGCAGAGTGATTCGTTCTGATGCTAATAGTATGCTCAAAAGATTGAATTTTAAATCCAGAGTAAGGTTTCTATCATTTAGGTTTTTTTCCCCAAGAACTTTACCTTTCATGCCAGTGAACTGACCTGCTTGTATTGCCTGGCAGTGCTCACTGTTTTCAAAGGCCCTCTTTTTCAGGAACATGAACACTTTAACTTTTGTGGTAAAGGATTACAAAGATTTGCTGTCGAGGCAGAACGTGTAATTTTGGCCTGATAATGCCTGAAGCCCCTGTCTCATCAAACATGTTCTTAAAAAGTCTTCACAGGTCGACAAAATTGTAAAACCGGCTGCGGTGGGGATAGGACGTGTAATTTCGGTCGGCAATATGCAAACGCAGCGTCAGTTGATGCCTGACTGCAGCGCGTCTTTATCAGGATCGAAGCACGGCAGTTCCGTTTGTAGTCCGTCCATCTCGTTGTAAGTTCGTTGTCACTCCGACGGGATTGACGGCAAGCCGATAGTAAAAACCAATATTTTGCTATTTCAAAGGTATTTACTGGAGAAAGATATCTCCTTATTGCACGAGGTAGATCCAAGATTACACTGCACATGTCTGATCTTAACCCTTTCCAAAATGACAAACTTCTGAACTAGACCAAAATGAAAGCATCTCCAGACGACAGTTTAACTCTTGCTGAAAAGATGATTTCTGTCTATGATAGGGTAGAAAACATTGTAGGAAAAGGAGAAAATGCTGGTTACCAGCATTTTCTCCTTTTCCCACAATGTTTTCAAAAGGCTACTATTCCAGACCCGTAAAAACCAGGGATTGTTTGGGAAAGGGTTCTTCACTGTTCGCAAAAGGTTCTTTAGGCGCACTTGGCAGCTTAATGTCCACGGCCCCTAAATCCAGTAGAAGACGGAAGCTGCCGAGACTGGCTGAATAGCATTTACGATATCTATCGATGAGTCAGTGAGTCAACGACCATAACTCTCACATTGAAAGACGAAAGCTGCCGAAATCGGCCGAATGGCCTTTACGAAAAAGTCGATGTTTACTGATGAGTTAGGGATAGTAATCCTTCAGGGTTAAGATTTAAAAGGCCTGTCACTCTTTGATTTTCTATTATTGACGATTGACTAAAGCGCAAGTAACATTACGATAGCATATTATTTAACATTTCTACCGATACTTCATCCAAAAAATAACCTAGCTGAATCAACGGAGAAATGATTTACTCGTTTTAATCATAGGCACCAGCAGAAATCATCCAATGGCAATAGAATCTATAGATGAAACTGACGCCCTCCATCCTGCTCGTAACTTTGCCCTTAGTTCTTGTACAATAGTAGTGTACGTAGGATCCTCTGCTCTGTTGATATTTTCATCGGCATCAACTGTGTGATCATACAGCTCCATGCCGTGCAATTTAGTCCAATCAGGTGTATGCGTCAAGAAGGAAAACTCCGGCCATTCTGTATATCGATATTTGTCTGTTCTGATTGTGTATCCCATAAGGTTGTAGTTTCTTTTGTAACGAGGATACTGCGAGAATGCGGCATACTTCCAAGGTCTAGAGGGATGAGAAATCAACGGCATGAGGCTCTTCCCTTCTGTGCATGTTCGCACATATTTTGAATTTTCTTGACAGGCTTGAAGCGATGGAAGCCCAGCGGCATCGACAAGAGTGGGAAATACGTCAACAAATTCAGCAATATTTTCACTCACAATTCCTCCATCCGTCCGCCCCGGAACACGAATCATAAGTGGTGCATGCGTTGCCAACTCAAAGTTAGTATGCTTACACCAAAGACCATGTTCTCCTAGCTGGTAGCCATGGTCACCTAGAAGGGCGACTATCGTATTTTTGGCTAATCCTAAACGTTCCAATTCATCAAGCACAGTGCCTACCATTGAGTCGATGTAGCTTACTGCCGAGAAGTAGGCTTTTCGAAGATCAAGAACTACGTTATCTGGTAGTGTTGTGTTGGCATTAGCTGATGCGTTCAGTTTTTGCATGTCCTTATAGCCTTCAGTTAATTCTGTGTACCGAAACCACGCTGCTGCAGGCATGTTAACTGGGGGAAACGGGTTGTGTGGAAGATAGACAGCATTGTCCGGATAATGTCTTTTAAATGAACTTGGAGACACGAATGGCAAATGCGGTCTCATGAATCCGACTGCAAGGAAGAACGGTTTATGCTGGAATTTCCCACCGTGCGCGAAATCTCGCAATGACCGTGTAGCATATTTTGCAATTTTCATGTCCACTAGCGGATCAGTTTTAGTCCGATTGTCTGGTATGTAATCCCAGCTTTTATCAAAGTTTTCCCATGGCGACGAGGCCGGGCGACGAAACGGTACCGACCATGATACGGGATCATCATTTCCGCTGGAGTAGGGTGTGTGAAAAATTTTCCCAAACCCTACCGAAATATGTCCATGGTTCTTAAAATATTGCGGTAATGTTGTGAAATTACCAGACACATTTCTAAAGTATGTCTTTAGGTCGTAAACTAATGTTGTATCCGGTCTTCGGCTCGTCAAGAACGACGTGCGGCTTGGTGAACATACAGCTTGCTGGACATATGCTCTCTTGAGGAGGAGACTTTGACTTGCCAGCTTGTCAATGTTTGGCGAGAATATCGGCGGATCGGAGAAGGAAGGGAAATCGTCACCTTTGTAACACCCTAGGTCTGGTCGTAAATCGTCCACAACAATGAACAACACGTTTTTACAACTGAATACACGTACTACAATCGCTAAAATTGCGACGAATAAATAATTCCGTAGAAGCCACATTTTATATTTCCTGCTTGTGTATCATCTGTATATCTCCATGTATTACAAGGTTTAGTCCTAACTAGGTCAACTTATCAAAATGAATCATTATCACATGTTTAGACTGACCTTTTTGTCTGCAAGGTACGTCTATCATTTAGTGCTTACTCTCGTAGAAGGAAGTTAATTAACCCTTTCCCAAACGGCAAATTTTGGACCAGACCAAATTGAAAGCATTTTGCAGGTGACAAATTAACAGTTGCTAAAAATATGATTTTTCTATGACAGGGTAGAAAACATTGTGGGAAAAGGAGAAAATGCTGGTTACCATCATTTTCTCCTTTTCCTACAATGTTTTCAAAAGGCTTCTATTCCTGACCCGTGAAAACCAGGGATTGTTTGGGAAAGGGTTGAAAAGACTGTGTAATTAACCAATGTTGTACCTTAACTCTTTACCGACCGACAATATTAAGCTCGTCGAAATCGAAAGCATTTGCAGACGACGAAATAAAAATGACTGAAAATACGAAATTTGTTTTGTGAAGGGTAGAAAACATTGTGGGAAAAGGAGAAAATGCTTGTTACCAGCATTTTCTCCTTTTCCCACGATGTTTTCTAAAGGTTCTTTCTCAGGGTCGCCAAATGAAGGGATTGTGTGGCAATGGGTTAAAGGCCTATAATTCCAAACGTTTCTCTATTAACAGCAGTGTAATGCTGTAAAATTCATATATGTCAGAGTAAATTTAAATGCGCATCATCTTTGAAGCGCTAAATTCAGGTTTAATTGCTTATGTGAACGATTTAGATCAAGATCAGACTGTGCGAAATGTGCAATTTGATCTTGGATATACACCGTCCTATTCTTTGCCAAATTATTTTAACAAAAATACAGCTTAAAATTGCAACGCCTACCTGAAGTTTAGCTTGTTGATAACCTCCCTTTCATGGCACTATATACATGTACGTAAGAGTTAACTAAACTACATGTATACTACCAAAGGCACCCGTTTTGTGACGTAGGTCGCCACGTATTTAACGATTTATAAGATTTGTAAGTCTTACTATGCACATTTATATAGATAACGAAAGAAATATCATAAAAAGAGTGCCTGTGGATTGTATGTTATAACAAAAATTATTGTAATAATTACCTATTTCACACAGTGCACCTGTATATCCAGGTAAGCATTCACATATTTCGTTTAGACATGTCCCACCATTTAAACAGGAAACATCTGGTGACCTACAATCTGACAAAGTTGACAAAAATTCTAATAAGCGTAAACTTAAACAAAGAAAACCAGAGGGAGAGAGGTAGAAGGCTAAAACTTTCAATAACTGTACATTATTAGTTGTATGGTCAGGTGGCAGGGGACTTGGAAACTTGTTTACAGCTGTGGTGAATCATGTTGCCCCGAGCCGAATGGGGCGAAATGATTCACCACAGCCGTGAACAAGTTTCCAAGTCCCCTGCCACCTCACCGTACAACGAATTTATAACACTGCATAGTTTTACCCTTTCAAAGCACGTTAAGCGAAATTTTCCTGTAATATACTCTCACGAATCAATTATACTGACGAAATAGAAATTCCCTTCTGAGTGCCCTAATTCAATAAAATCTGACATCACTGGAAACTGACGTCACTGAAACGTGCAGTTTGGTGCATGTGGACTCTGATGATCGATCGATGCCGCCATTTTGGATGTTGTGTTGCACGTGTAGTGATGCTTACGGGGCACTCCAAAGGGAAACTGGCTTTACGTGGTTTTTGCCAGGGAACATGATATATATGATCCCGGCATGTTAACCAATCAGATCATGAGAAATTTCTTTGCGGTATACTAAAACTGCATCAAGCCATAACAACATACACGTAACTGCTAAAAGTACTGCGTTTTGAAAAACAATATCATTTCGCATTCCATTCTTTAAAAACTGATTTAACAAATGACTGACCGGTCAAGTTTTTGGCTATTGAGCCAGATGCAGATTTGTAAATCGATAGGTGAGCGCAACACTATTCTAAGTGCCTGTACAATGTACTCACCTATTGAAATGCATCCGCAAATTCTAAAGTTTTATGCTGTGCTTTCCTAGTTGATACAATATTTGACCGAAACCGTTTGTGCCAGTAACTATCTTTTATTTATCTTATGTGGTTTCTACGTATGCAAGGCACTTAATTGTTTTCCAGCATGTAACTCCTTATTGTTATCTTGTGGTCTGTCCAGACCTGTATTCACCAACCACCCGTAAAAACATTTGAAGTCTTACTCTCCGGAATTTTCCAAACTTGAACGTAACACCGATTCTGATTGGCAAATAAACCATTTGGTTCAGCCAATCAAAAGTTGTTTTACTTTAAAAATTCAGAAAATCTTACAGAATTAGATGAAAAATAGTTCTTTACAGACTCTGGCATTTCTCTCAATCTGTAATAGTTCCAATATCCAATACCATTTTTCCAATTACATCGCCAGCGGCCGACGTATTTTGATACAAGGCATCTGTTGACTATCAGAAAGGATCCTTTTGAAAACTTGGTGACTAAAGGAGAAAATGTTGGTAGCCAGCAATTTTTCCTTTTTCCACAATATTTTTTACGATGTGAAAGAAGTCATTGAATTTGTATTGCTATCGAATGTGTTGTGTGCAGATGTTTAGAGTTTTGGAAGGGTTTTAGATAAGTCATAAGAGACTTACCCGTGTCACAAATCCATTCGGAGGACTCCGTATAATAATCATAGTCCAAAGCGCCCACACAGACACACGTTCCGTTCGTACAAACTGAGCCCCCGATGTAGTAGCATACCGTGACGTCCCCGCTACAGTCAGTACCTATTTCTGGAATATGAATTGATGACTAGAGAATAAAGTCATTTACTATAAAGAGAAGTGTTCACTCCATCCTGATAAAACATCACTACAAATAAGGTAAGGCGATCGAAAAACATTATTCTCCCAAAAAGAGGGACAATGAGAGAGAGCTTTTTCGTAATGGGCTACGAGCCTCTTCATGTAGATTATTTTTACTTTTCGCACTAAAAATGTATGGTAAAGTATAAGATGTTTTCGAACCTGTTTGATAAAGCTGGCAGTCCAATTTTAGACTGTCTTTCAACACAGCATCAAACAGCCGGTAATGTGTCCAGTATTTGATCCTTAGTGGTCGAAGTGCTCGGCGTTTCCTGGGTTCGTATGAATTCGCCTGGCATTCTCAAGAACATTATTAGTCTTATTCTTCAGAATTTCGTCAGTGTGAAAGTAACAGAACTTCTGATTGGCTAAACCATATGGTTTAGCCAATCAGAAGTTCTGTTACTTTCACTGTCAGAAAATTTTGAAGAATAAGACAAAGAACGTTCTTAAGAATGGTTGGTGAATACGGACCCGGGAATTATCCTACAGCAGGAAACCTCAAAGCCAAAGCCTGGTATCCATCCTTTCCTAACTCCCTTCTTCCTTTTAATACCACCTATCACATTAACTCATTCTCCATTCTTTAATACTTCCATCCTTCAAATACTACCTGTCATATTTACTCCCTCCATCCTTCAGATACAAAATGTCAAATTAACCCCCTTCCATCCTTTGAATCACACTAATCCCATCAATCCTTCAACATGTCACATTTACTCCTATGCATCTTTCAAATGCTACATATAATAGTAACCCCCTTCCATGCTTCAACTACCATCTATCACATGAACTCCCCCCATCCTTCGAATATTACCTGTCACATTAACTCCGATACATCCTTCAAAGACTGGCTGTAACATTAATTCTCTTCCGTCCTTCAAATACTACCTGTCACTTTAAGTATCTTCTATTCTTCAAATACATGTACTACTTGTCACATTTACTCCCATGCATCCTTCAAACACTACATAAAATATTTACCCCCTTCATCCTTCAAATACTACCATCACAATAACTCTCTCCATCCTTCATAAACTACTTTTCACTTTTAATCCCTTCCATCATTTCAAATACCACCTCTCACATTAACTACCTTCTATCGGACGAATTCTGCCTGTCACATTAACCCCTCCATCCTACATATACTACTATCACATTAAGTTCCTTCCATCCTTCAAATACTGTCACGTTAACTCCCTCCCATACTTCAAATACTACATATCACATTTACTCCCATGCTTCCTTCAAATACTACATGTAATATTAACCCCCTTCCATCCTTCAAACACTACATGTAATATTAACCCCCTCCCATCCTTTAAATACCACCTGTCAGATTAAGTCCCTCCAGTCTTCAAAAAATATCTGACACATTTACTACCTCCATCCTTAAAATGATAATTGTCAAATTTAATCCCATGCATCTTTCAAAGACTACATGTAATATTAATCCCCTTCCATCCTTCAAATGCTGTCCGTCACATTAACTCGCTTCTATCCTTCAAATACTACAAGTTACATGAACTTTCATGCATCCTTCAATTACTACATGTAACATTAACCCTCTTCAATCCTTCAAATACTACATGTATTATGAACCACCTTCATCCTTCAAATACTACCAGGCACATTAACTCCCTTCATCCTTCAAAAACTACCTGACACTTTTTCTCTCCTCAATCCCATCCTCGGATACCCCGGGGTCTCCCCATTTGCTACGCTACATCGACCCATGGGATAATTGACTAATAAAACTTTGAATCAGCCGCCGAAAATCGATACGAAACGTCATAGCGTACAGTCCACTCGCCCATCACAAAATGATGATGGAACCAATGAAAAGCCAGCATTCGGCCAGCGGTAAAGCGAGGGAAATTCAATTAATTGTCCCAGGGGTCGATGTAGCGTAGCAAATAGGGAGACCCCGGGTATCCGAGGATGGGATTGAGGAGAGAAAAAGTGTCAGGTAGTTTTTGAAGGATGGAGGGAGTTAATGTGACTGGTAGTATTTGAAGGATCCGAGGATGCCTCAATCCTTCAAGCAGTCCTGTCACATGAACCTCCTTCCATCCTTCCAATACCACTTTTCACAATAACTCCCTTCATCCTTTGAATACTACCTGTAACAATAAACTTACACGCATTCTCCGAAAACTACCTGTCACATTTACTCTCCTCCATCCATCGAATGCTTCCCGCCACATTAACTCTTCCATCCTCCAAATACTACCTGTAACATTTACTCTCCTCCATCCTTTAAATGCTACCAGTCACAATAACTCCCTCCATCCCTGAATACTAGCTATGACATTTTCTTTCATGCATCTTTCAAATACTACATGTAATATTAACCCCTTCCATCCTTCCGTTGCTACCTGTCACATTAACTCCCTTCATCCTTCAAACAGTACGTGTCACATTTACTGTTATGCACCCCTCAAATACTATACTAGTATTACCCCCCCCCCCTTTCATCCTTCCATTGCTATGTGTCAAATTAACTCTCTACCACCCCATCTTTCAAAAAAATACTTATTGTCAATATACTTTCGTGCATGTTTCAAATACAATGTATTACCTGTAATATTAACCCCTTCCATCCTTCCCTAGCTACCTGTCACATTAACTCTCTTTCATACTTCAAATACTACCTGTTACATTTACTTTCATGCATCTTTCAAATACAATGTACTACACGTAATATTAATCCCTTCCATCCTTCCATAGCTGCCTGTCACATTAACTCCCTCCATCCTTCAAATACTATCTATGACATTTACTCCCATGCATCCCTCAAATACTAAATGTAATATAACCCCTTTCATTCTTCAAGTACTCGTACTATGAGTCAAATTAACTCCCTCCATCCGTCAAGTATTAGCTTTCATAGTTACTTCACTGTATCCTTCAAATATTAATATTACCAAACTACCATCCTTCAAATACCATCAACATACTTCAGTTCTTTCCATCATTTTGATACTACCAATATCATTTACCCTCATACATTGCTTCCAGTTTCAATCCATGTATGTCACGTATTCATGCATATCAATCTCACTAACTCCATTGACCGAATCAATCTAATTTAATTCCATTTAATTCTTATCAATTCATCAATCCACCTGTCCGTCCGCTCTCACAGGCCAGTTTTTCTCCATCCATCCACACATCCATTCACTCACCCACCCGTGCATTCATTAGTCTATCTATACGATAAATTGTCGGTTTTGGCAAGTGTGCCCCTATAATGCAGAAAAATGCCCCCCTCCCCTACAAAATGTTCCATGGGTCATTTCCCTACGTAGAGAAATGACCCATTGGTCATTTTGTAGGGGAGGGTCATTTCTCTGCATTACACCCCTTTCCACGCCTTAATTAAAAAAAATGAGTTCAGTAACACCAATAGCTTACGTCCAGCAATAAGTCGACAGCATCCCAATAAGAGAAAGATACTCAGCTTTGGCATTTCCATTTTCCGCTGTGGTCACATGTCTCTGAGGTGATATTTTGTCCTGAAAATGATAAAACAAGGTCTGTAAGGGTATGAATAACTTCAGTAGTAGTTCAATGCCCGTATTCCCCACTATTCTAAAGAATGTTCTTTGTCTTATTCTCCAGAATTTTCTACATTTGTAAGTAACACAACTTCTGATTGGCTAAACCATTCGGTTTAGCCAATCAGAAGTTGTGTTACTTACAAATTTTGAAAAACTGATAATACTAAGAATATTCTCAAGAATGATTGGTGAATACGGGCCCAGCACTCTTTAATGTAAAGGAAACGAGTCAAAAACTTTTTGTGATAAAAGTTTATCAGTACATCTATACAAATATCTCTCCATGTCATCCTGAGCATTCCGTGTGGGCTGGTATGAGTCAATACGTTAGTCTATTGATAAATGTACGCCAGAAGACAATTTCACCTTATCATCAGCCAAAATGACAAACAAAATGGTTTCGTGTAATGCAAGGACGTGCACTATATTAGAGTTTTTGCTACAGTAGACTTGTGCAAACAGAATATTACATAAACACGGAAAGAGTCTTTTCGGATTTGCCTGCGGGAACTGCGCAGGCTGATCCAAGACGACCATTTACGCAGATGTCCAAATATCCCTTTTCGCGTTTTGCCAGCAAGGTCCTATTGTGTTGAATATAAGCCATTTTTTTTAATTATAACTCTTTATAATACGAAAAACCCTTAGACTCGTTCATATACATAGCATTATCTGGTTTTGTAGTGCTTCACTTGTACCCTTAATGAATCATAAAATATTGGTAAGACTACTGGTATACGTTTGTGCATCTTCGCAAGCCAAGGCTGACGTTTCACTACGCTACTCTACCCTTGGCGGATCGAGCTTGATTTTTACATTCCCCCATACGCTTTTTCATTGGATGCAGCCAGCTCTAAATGCAACGAATGAATTCGCTCGTAGCATTTCATCTTTGATTAAATTAGAATAAGGTCGCGACCTTTCGAATAGAAGGTAAACATGGAAACCCATGTGGATGTCTGCTTATCGCTTCATGTTGAGTAATTGTATTCGTACGCGGTTTGTAAAACGGTATTTCATTGGCTTTCAGAAATATGATGTAAAGGGGGGGTAATAACCAACATCCAATAGACGGCGCATTGCAGGAATCTCGAAATCGGGCTCAATCAGCAACGGTAAGATCCACGTAGTGATCGTAACCTTGGCTCGCGGAGATGACGTTTGTGCAGAATGGAGTCATCTGCCACTTGATCCCCTCCTGCATAACTGGTAAAGCACTAGTCATTGGTCAGTAATTTTCTTATTCATCTACCTTGGGAGCTGCTGTTTTGCAGGTTTGTAGTGGCCATTAAAACAAACAAGAAAAAATGCATTTAACTCAATTTTGGTAAAAATGTCACTTGACTTCTGCATCAGGCCCGTGATTTGTAAGCGACGAATCAAATGTGGCTCAAATGATGAAACTGTTTGCCCATTATCTCCTGCTAGATGGCATTATATAAATACTCATCTATCTAATTTGGGCATCCTGGGTACAGAACCGAACCACTTTCCTACGCGACAACCGTTATTTTGAATTTCAAACTAAAGTAAACGTTTACTTAAAAAAAATGCTACCTCGTGCAATTCACTCAGCTATAGTCAGCAGTTTAGAGAAATCTGGAGCTAAAGCAGGTCTCATTTCTCCTCAAATGTATTTTTAAAAGCTATTTTCAACATTGCTACTTTATAGAGCGTACTATTACAGTCTGCCCGCTTTCGGGGCTAGTGATGCGTCATATAAGACAGGTCAAATCTTCGAAGAATATCACATGCGCAGACAACGCTGTTTGTCTGTAAACGGTTATAACGAAATACTGTAAGCAAAAAAAAAACAAGAAGAAAATGATGTTTTGTAGCATTTCCTATTTTTCCGGTGTTCCTATAAGCATGCCTTGGCAAAAGGAGGCGAAATGCATCTCCGCAATTAATACATTGTACCAAGCAGGTCAGCATAGTATTTTACGTCCTTAACCTATTTCCACACAATCCCAAGTTTTAACGCCTTCGCAAGCCAAGGCTGACGATTCACTGCGCTACTCTACCCTTGGCGGATCGAGCTTGATTTTTACATTCCCCCATACGCTTTTTCATTGGATGCAGCCAGCTCTAACTGCAACGAATGAAATCGCTCGTAGCATTTCATCTTTGATAAAAATAGATTAAGGTCGCTACCTTTCGAATAGAAGGTAAACATGGAAATCCACGTGGATGTCTTCTTATCGCTTCATATGTATTCGTAAGCGGTTTGTAAAACGATATTTCATTGGCTTTTAGAAATATGATGTAAAGGGGGGTAATAACCAGCATCCAATAGAGGGCACATCGCAGGAATCTCGAATGAGGCTCAATCAACCAAGGGAAGATCCATGTAGTGATCGTAACCTTGGCTCGCGAAGGTGAAGTTTTAACGACCCTGTGGGAGAAGGCTTTTGAAAACATTGTGGGAAAAGGAGAAAATGCTGGTAACCAGCATTTTCTCCTTTTCCAACAATGTTTTCTTCCCTATCATAAACCAAAACTCATCCGTTCAGTGACATTTAAATTGTCGTCTGCAAACTTTTTGAACTTGGACAAGTCTAAATTTTTGTCGTTTGGTAAAGAGTTAACATCAGTTTTGAATAACAACGGACTAAATCTAGAAGTACACTGGTCCTTAGACATGCAAAAACTTGACCAAAATAGCAAAACGTTTGGGCCCAGGACAGCCTGCGAAGTCAGCGCAGACTGACTTGGGTCGAGGCCTTTTGCAAACATACCAAGCTCCCTTTTCACAGAGCTGAGCATCACTTATGTATTTTTCCAACCCAAAATAATGCGTCGCATGCCAAAAAACCAAACATGTTTGGAGGTGGGGGCGTATCTGATTACATGATTCTAAATGAAATATGGTATATACGAGTATATATGCAAACTATATTCAGCTTTGTTTCCGATATGTCAGGGGCACTTTATGGATCCTGAATTATATGACTACTTGCATAATATGGCCAGCAATACGCGAAAAGGGGAATTCGTACATTTGCGTAAAGTGTCGTCTCAGATCAGCCTGAGCAGTTCGCGCACTTCACGCAGGCTTATCCGAAACGACACTCCGTTTTTATGTAATTTTCTGTTTTACATATGTCTACTGAAGAACTAAATCTAATGTAGTCGTACAGTGCCGTCCCGAATCAGCTTGCGCAGACTGCGCAGGCTGATCCGAGACGGCACTTTACGCAAATGTCCGAATGCCCCTTTTGCGTCTTGCAAGCCATGCATATAATGCATCAAAGAGATGAATGAAATCCCTCTTTGTATGAACATTGTTCGTTTATTTGACTTCAAATTTGAGCTTCTCGTATGAAGCCACTGTGCACCTCGGAAGGAAAAAAGAGTACACGATATGTATTTCTTTGGAGAGAACCGATCATATATTTTTTTTGTACAGAGGACCACTTTTCAAAAACTTCAACGATGAACACAATATATATTAATTTTGCTTTAAATTTGAAAAAATAATTGATATCATATGGAAATCATTAGAGAGTGCCCATCAGATTTTGGGACGAAATTTTTACAAAAATACAAAAAGAAATCATCCTTATACTGCCAAAGCCTTTTTTTTCATTCATAAAACCCCAGGTCAACACCGACGGGAAACGAGTTCTATTTTTAGGCCAGGGAATCCCTCTTAAGGGATTCCCTTGCCTATAGGGATCGTAAGCTGCCTATTCAGACAAAAATGTTGGACGGTGTGTCCACTCTATATCGCTGAGTCCGCCAAAACAACTAGTTTCCCAAGTATATACAGAGATTGCTTATCACACGGTGTAAATGTTTTCCGATCCTCAAAGCTTTCATCTGCAAAATGCCATGGAATTGCAAGGGTATTACGACCCTTTAATAACTGACGAGTATGTGTTTTTTATCCCGTTTTTGTCATTTACACTGACCTAATAAAGGCGTAACCTAATAAACTTAGCTTTATCCGACAGTTGTGTATTCCTACGCGCTGTATACGGTTAATATCTATAACGCTCTCTCTTGCACTCCGGATCTTTCACATTCATGTATGGTGAGAGTAACGAACGACAATTCTGCTCGGAGTTTGTATAGAACGTTGTGTTGACATTTGAACATATGTGTCACAAACGCGATTGTAAATAAAGCAAAGTACATATAGAATATTGGCCCGTGTTATGTTTATCCCTTTTTCTTATGCATATCGACTAAATCTAGGGTACTTCAGCGGAATGCTGGAGAAATCGGCCCCTGGAGAAATCGTTACCAAACTGCTTGGCCCGTGTTATGTTTATCACTCCGGAGAAATCGTCCCCAAATAAAATTTTAGAAAAATCGACCCCAACATCAAATTTCATCCCTATCGTTAATCAAGTTGTCTATAAAAATATTTTTGAAAGTTCGTTGTCTTTAGTATGTACATTATGTGTATTAGTTACCTTTATCCAAGGGTTATTTGGTAGTTTTGTCATTGTTTATACTGCCTATTTCAAATTGATAGGATATATTTCACACCTTTTACACCTGTCACAAATAGATTACACCTGTGTGATTCTTAAAAATGTCTTTGATTGACTTTGATTTGAAACCAAATAAATGCTTATAATTTTTTTCTGTAGTCGTTCGCTTGTCATTTAATGTATTTTTTTTTTTTATCTCTCTCTCTCTCTACAAGTGTCATATGAAAAACCTGTGACCAATACCATTTAGCAGGGGCATCGGTGTCTCTGACACACATATTTCTAGTGTTCACTAGAGCTTGTGTGCATCCGAATATTTCCGGTCCATAACTTCTACAATTGTGGATGGATTTCAAAATAATTTGGCACAATTGACCTCCATCACGAATAATTGTGCCATTTGAAATATCTGTTGAAGTAGGTTGAAAATCAAGGCCACATTGAAGGCCAATTTTTCGTCCGAACCATAACTCCTACATTTTTGGATAGATTCCGTTATAAATTAGCATAATGCATTGTTCTCGATCATGAGCAGAAGTTCCCTTTCAAACATTTATTCAGGTCCAGGGTCTAAGTCAAGCTTGAGAGTCAAGTGTTCGCGGGCTTGACACAAGTTGTCCTTGAACAACGATTATGAATTAGGATTAACGTCTTTTTATATTATGTAGATATAAGTATCGAAGCTCAAGTCACTGTGACTTGTCCGTAAAATAGGCAAGTAAAATAGGTAAACCGAGCCTAATCGTTTTCCCAAAACAATCCAACCTTTTCACAGTATTTTATTGAGAAAACATTTTGGCTAAACGAGAATTTGCTTGTAACAAGCAATTCCTCCCAATTTCCCCAAAATCTTACTTTTCAATATACACGAAGAACTACTTTGGATTTTGATCTACAACTTCCTTCAGATATGACCAGTTCGAAATTTCGTCGACTTGTGGAAGGTAGAGACAACATGACCAACTGCCGTATCACTCCATTCTTTATTATTCATTACATTTTACATTGATACCTATCTTACATGTATTTTCATTGAAATCAATAAAAATAAAAATGTTCTTGCGTCATAAATGTAAAAAATAACGTCATTCAGGACTACAAAACATCACATGTCTCAGAAAATTTAGGTAACCAAAGTTGGTATTGCACCGATTGAATAGTTCAATTTTGACTTGGGATTGTTTACAAGCATGACAAATTTCTAAGTATTCTAAGCCATTATCAAACACCCCATAACTGTGAGCACGTGCCTAGCTCTGGCTTAATTAGTTTCTGGCTGGTGCTTTCTAGTATCAGTTCAAAATTTCCTTTTAAAACCAAGAATTCCAGGGGCTTAGTGGAATCCGCTTGTATCCCTGTCCGTCTACCTGTTTGTATTAATTAAAATTGACCTCTTGTGTTGTTTTGTATCCTCAATTTCCTGGCCTTCAGTACTATCAGTACTTTGATTACATGTGCAATTCGCTCATATACATACCGGAAATAAACAGACAAAGCTTCAACCATAGCGTCCGAAGAAGATACCGTATTATAGAAAATAATTACATGTTTGTTATCTTACGGAATTTATGTGTCATTAGTCACGTGTCAGTCACTTGACATTCTCACAATGCTTTTTTGATTTCTGGCGCGAAATCTCAATATACCTTAACCCTTTACAAAACGAAAAAATTTGGTATGTGACCAAATTGAAAGCATTTGCAGGTGACAAATTAAACATTGATAAAATGATGATTTCTCTCTTTGACTGGGTAAAAATCACTGAGGGAAAAGGAGAAAATGCTGATTACCAGTATTTTCCCTTTTTCCCACAGTGTTTTCCAAAGAATTCTCCTTTATGGTCATTAAAAGTCGGGATTGTGTGGTAAAGACTAAAAGAGGCTTCAAAGCCTTTTAAGGGAACACCATAAAAAAAATCTTTTTTTTCGTTTTATGATTCTCAATTATTGATGATTTGTATTGTTTTTCCATATGAATTTCAGTGATATACATGTATATTCTATTTAATTTGGTGAGATGTGTAATATCTAAATACCCGAATAATTATTGATGATTTCTATTTTTTTTTATATAAATTTCAGAGATATATATTCTTTTTAATTTGGTGAGATGTGTTATATCTAAATACCCATCTTTAACCAACCCATTCCCACACAGTCCCTAATTTTGACGCCCCTGGGAAAGAAGCCTTTTGAAAACACTGTAGGAAAAGGAGAAAATGCTGGCATTTTCTCCTTTTCCCACAATGTTTTCTACCCTTCACAAAGCAAAATTCAAATTTTCAGTCACTTTTATTTTGTCGTCTGCAAATGCTATCGATTTGGACAAACCTGAAATTGTCGTTTGGTAATGAGTTAAGTGTTACAGGATAAAGAATCCTAGTATAACAAAAGATACCAGGCTAAACAAAGGTAGATCTTCATGTACAAAAAAACTGAAGAGATGTACTGTAACATAGTAACTTAACTGTCCGTGAAATTGTCCATTTATGGTTAGATTTATGACAAATCGTGGCGTGTTTTAATCAAAATATTTACGGTCGATACGGTTGACACCCTTTATCTTACATAAATTTGTTTCATTTAACTTTTATGAAATCACCGAACTATGACACTGGTTATAAAATAGAGAGATTCGGTGGTGTTGAAGATGGTTTGGGTCTAACTTTAGCTTCCGGGTAGTGGATCGTAGATCAAAGAGTATACTGCAACTTTTTACAGTCTGGTCTTTATCTACATTGTCCGCAAAAAGAACTAAAGGTCACGAGAAGCGATCATTTTGGGACATAGAAATTTTGAAGAATCTATTAGATCCGTATTCACCAACTATTTTTAAGAGTTTTTTTTTTGTCTTACACTTTGGGACTTTCATAATCTAAAAGTTACACAACTTCTGATTGGCTAAACCAAATGGTTTAACAAATCAGAAGTTGTGTTTCTTTCAAGATTAGAAAATTCTGGAGGATAAGACTAAGACGGTTCTTGGGAATGCGCCGTGCATACAGACCCAGTTCTTTGTTTGAGATATGGAATTTGTGACATTGTTGTGACATACCGAAAAAAAAACCGCTCGTCCAGGCGAGAACATCTGTGGCTTGGCAGGGAAGTTTTATCGCAGCTTAAACTTTGTCAGATATTAAAGAATTATCGAAACCTTTAAATCATTACCACACAATCCCTACTTTTGACGCCCCTGAGAAAGAAGCCTTTTGAAAACCCTGTGGGAAAAGGAGAAAATGCTGGTAACCAGCATTTTCTCCTTTTCCCACAGTATTTTCTACCCTTCCCAGAACAAATTTTAATTTTTCAGTCACCTTTATATTGTCGTCTGCAAATGCTTTCAATTTGGACAAGTCTAAAATTTTCTCGTGTGGTAAAGAGTTAACTAAACGACAAAATTGACTTGTCCATGCAGACTGAAAAGCATGTTTAGCAAAACAAGAAAGTAAATGTGACGATAGAAATGAAATTCACATTTTTAAAGGCACGACTACATTTAAGGAAAAGGGAGAAAATGCTGGTTTGACCAACATTTTCTCCTTTTTCTCCCAATATTTCAAAACTCTTCTTTCTTGGTGTCGTTAAAATTGGGATTTTGTGGTAAAGGGTTGAAGTAGAGCGGAATGATGAAATAGTGCAGTAACGAATCTATCTTTTGCTGCATTTTCGGATACCAGAGAGAAAAGTGAGACTGCACGGAATGTGCAGTCCTTTTTAGGATGTACACTTTCCCTTTCTTTTCTTTTTTAACTGATATATGAAACATGCTCTGTAAAAAGGGGGCTTATAACTCTTTACCACACAATCCCTACTTTTAACGACCCTGAGAAAGAGTGCTTTTGAAAACATTGTGAGAAAAGGAGAAAATGCTGGTAACCAGCATTTTCTCCTTTTCCCACAATGTTTCGTACCCTTTCCAAATCAAATTTCAATTTTCAATTCTTATTGATTTTGTCGTCTGCAAATGTTTTCAATTTGGATAGTTCCAAAATTTTGTCGTTTGGTAAAGAGTTAATGCATCTCCGAAAAGTATCAACCCAGGTGAGGCTGACCTGAGCCGAAACTTTTCGATATTGGTTAATTGTGTGTATACCCAAGGACCAGTCTATATCATGATTAGGCTGTTAGGTCAAAAATGCAGATGTTACGGATCCACAAGTATGTCATGGATTGCTAGGTACCATGGGTCACGGAGATGCACTAAGCCCCCTTTTGTCAGAGCATGGCTCATATATTCTAGCCCAAACTCTAAAACAGCAATATGCCGTCCTCTTTAATCAAGGTTCATTTAAAAAATTCTTATAAAATCGACGTGATCTTTTTTTATGTCCTGAAAGCTCATAAATATGTAAGCGGTTGCCGCGATATGGCAGTTTAAATATTGTAAGAAGCACATTGGGAAAAGTGAAAGTTTTTTCCCTTCACCCATTACCACACAATCCCTACTTTTGGCCAACCTCAGGAAGAGGTCTTTAGAAAACATTGTGGGAAAGGAAAAAATGCTTGTAACCAGCATGATCTCCTTTTCCCAGAATGTTTTTTACCATTCACAAAACAAATTTCAAATTTTCAGTCACAATTAATTTGTCGTCTGCAAATGCTTTCGATATCGACCAGTTCAAAATTTTGTCGTTTGGAAAAGGGTAAAAGCCCCCGTCACACCAAACTAGTTCTTATACCGCTTTACCCCATCCTGACATAAACGGAAAACGGGTTGCGGTCCGGGTAGAACGTGATTTTTTTTCTAAAAATGCCTGAAGCCCATGTTATACCAATCCTGTTCTTAGGAAGTCTTACTCCATTCAACGAAATCGTAAACCGGGCTGCGGTCGGGATAGGACGTGTAATTTAGGTCGCTAAAATGCAAACGCACTACCAAATTGATGCCTGACTGCAGCACGACTCTATTTAGGTCGAAGTACGGTAGTTCCGTTTGTGGTACGTCCATTTCATTTAAAATACGTTATCATCCCGTTAAATTACGAGACGTGCTGGACGGCATAAGGTTTTGAGCAAGCTCCAAGTTCTGAGACACCCTTCCCGTCCTAACCCGTTCATTAAGTTCGTAAACAAATCGTAAAAGGTTGCCTATACGTCCATTACGTCCGAACACATTTAAAGTCCAATCGGCAACAATTTTCGGAACGGAGTGGGAACGAGTAAGATGTGATGGGGTTATAAGTTTGCAAACAAAACCAATCCTGTGGCAGGGCAACCGACTTCCTCGTTTTTAGACAAGGAACAAACGTGAACAATAACACATAATCCCGAATATTTAGCAATGAAAGTGAGAATGACAACGCTTTATTTGCAGTAGTAACATTAATATGCATGGATGTTTGAATAAGTTTACTTGTGAAATAGAGATAAATAGAGATAAATTTCTCAAAACATTTTACGAATTTATATAATTTATCACCATTAAATGGCGACTTTTGAAATTAATATGCTTCATCGAGGAACTTGGCCGTGACTTTACGAGTAGGGATGTGTTATCTTGTATAATAATACTTAATCATAACGTACTGTAATCAGTTTCGTGTCAATTTTTTCCTGTAAAAGTTACCTAAATTTTGACCGGTCTTTACAAAACGTTGTGTTATTTATTAAAAAAATATTACCTATTTATTGATAAATAAAAAGATGTATTAAAACCGTATTGATGGTTTGCTTTGTATTTTTGCTATAAAGATTTTATCACAAAGTCCAGATGGTATTTATAGATTATTTTATGATAGAGGACAGCTAAATAAATGAAATAGGACGTTTAAATTGATTAGGCACCCATGACCGACCACCAGAAGAAAGGATTCTAGATTTATCCGTATAGACTATTTGTTGACTGAACGCCATTTTCAACCTTATTTCAGTTATATCACAGCGGCCAGTGCTTTCAAGGAGTCTCTTTTACTAGTACTCTGCATAATATTCTTTCTAAGCCACTGGCTGCTTTCCCACATAACCATCTTCATGTCCTCTATCACTGCTGAGCATCGTCTCGACTATCAATCAAGCAATCAATCAATCAATCCAAATTTGAAGCAGGCGAACCATAAGAAAGAGTTGTCATCAAACAACAAAATCTGTCGGGAAAAATGAATTATCGTTGGTGGCAGTCATTCGCTCTTGGAACAACGGCTTCCTTGAAAAATACCACTTCAGCGTTCTCAACGCTTTTATTTTAAAGAATTGGTAACACTTTCAGCGCCAAAAACATGATCTAGACTTATTTCGACGGACGAAAACACGATCAGCTGAAACTTAGGAAGATTGCTATGATATTATTCCTGTTTATGCAAAGGGACGGTATTGATCCAAGATCAGACTGCACGTCCTGTGCAGTATGATCTTGATATATACCGTCCGCAAAAGACATAGAGGATATTTTTTTTTTTGTGAAAGATCGAAATTTATTTCATCGAGTGGAGACCATCGGTAATATTTTCACGAGATGAAATAACTTTCGATCTTTCATCGAAAAAAAAAACAAATATTCTATTTATTTCATGCTTTTAACCCTTTTTGGAAGGAGCTTTATCAAAATCCGTTATTCCCAGTGGCGTAACCCTCCCGCATAGCAACGTTACGTCAAGCGCGAGAAATGTAAGGTATATGACGTCATATTTCCCATCTGGTTATTAGGCACGCGCAATTTACCTAGGTAACAAGAACTTAAAAAATCGGTATTTTCAATGGTGGTACTAGTGTAAGATCGACAAATATTTTCATTGCTGTTTCTCGATATCCTACCGGAAAGCATTAAATAGAATGTTTTATTTTAAAGTACCAACTAAGCGTATTTCATAAACATCAGGCGACTACTTAAGTCTGCAAGTCTGCTGTCAGGATCTTAAAGGGTTATTTTCAAAACCGAACAGCAAAGATCAAAGATCAGGCTGCACTTCCTGTGTAGTTTGATCTCGATCGATGTCGTCCGCAGATGTCTCTTTCCCCCCCGACCCCCCCCCCCCCCCCACCCAAACCCCACCCTCTCCGTGTTTTTGCCTCGGACACTTAAAAGTGTAACCGAAACTCCATTATGAAATATTTCTTTGCAAATGATATGGTTACTTGGGTAACACAAACATTTCATTTGGCTTTGAAATAAACTATTTCTATGGTAATAGTTTAACAAAAGGATAAAAAGACCTTTTATCAAAAGTTTGTGTCCGTGAAATAGATATTGAATGACTTTTCGCCTTCAGCTATACGGATTTAACTTCCTACCATATAGGTTTACATGTGCTATCTAGGGGAGTAATAGCTGGTCATTTACCCATCACCACTCAATCCCTACTTTTGACGCCCCTGGAAAAGAAGCCTTTTGAAAGCATTGTGGGAAAAGGAGAAAATGTTGGTAACCAGCATTTTCTCCTTTTCCCACAATGTTTTCTACCCAATCAATAAACAATTGCACCATTTTAGCCACAGTGAATTTGTTGTCTGCAAATGCTTTCAATTTAGATAGAGCTAAAATTTTGTCGTCTGGTAAAGGGTTAAAAAGTTTGAGTAACTCCCTGTGATATGGTTAACCCTTTACCAGATTTTAGCCTTGTGCAAATTGAAAGCATTTGCAGATGAAAATTTCAAAAACTTGTGCAACTGTTCATCTAAAAAACAGAAAACATTGTGGGAAAAGGAGAAAATGTTGGTTACCAAAAGGCTTCTTTCCTATGGTCGTTAAAGGTCGTCATAGTGCGGTAAAGGGTTAAAGGCACAATGGCTGCAAATTGTAAACAATGCGGAATAAAAAATGCAAACAATTTTCACTTCATACCATTCGAGCCACGCTCTGGTAAACAGGGGCTAAATGTACCTCCACAATGGATTATACAAAGCAATATATATGCAATGAATCAGCAGTAGCAATCCACTTAACGTGGTGGACCCGTAACAGAAAACAGCTATTTCCACTATACTATTATCCTACAAAATTTGCTATAATTGAAAAAGTGTAATATTGTAATACTTATCCGATCCACTTTTCCATTTTTGTGGTATTTGTCGAAGACAATACCACTATGAGCTCAAGATTTAATTTTGATAACCATGTACCTTATTTTGTGCAAAGCCGAAGGAAATAAACCCATTAAATCTCATTTTTTCTCAGGCAAATGAGTTTTTCGGTGGCACTCAGATATGTAATTTGGAATGGCGTATTAAAATACATTAGTCGAGGCCATCGATCGTTGAGATACATGTACTTATTTTTTTATTGAAAAAAGCTTCTATCTCTCATAGCCTTTTATTGGTGCAATGATACAAAATTGCCTGCTTTTTCGTTCTAAACCAATTCGTTCCATGGCTTATTCGTCCTATGATTGCGCGCTTCTCCATGTGATTGCTCATGAATATTTATAGATCGAAGTAATTGATTGTAATGTTGGAAATTAAATGTAAAATGCTAAAGATATTTCAAAATTATAGTTTTTAAGTTACATGAGCACTCTCCTCTCAACCAAAAAGGTATTCGTTTGCTTAGTGGGTCGACTTTTAAGCCAATATTTGAACAATATGTCTCTTTTTCTTTCAAACTATTAATTCCACACAATGGGTTTCCTTGACAAATACCACTTTTCGTTCTCAACGCTTTGATTTTCCTTTTTAGAATTATCAACCACTATATTTTCATTACAAAGAGAGATAGTAATTACCTCCCTTTTCTGGAAACTAACAAAAGTATCTACAAATAATTTCAAGATAAGCATAAACCCGTATTTATCAACTATCACGAAAACTTTATGCCATGCAGCACTAGAGGTATTGTAGGTCGTCTACCTTAATAACGAGATATACATTCGTCCTTGGCCATAAAGAAAATCGACCGGTAGCGAAAAGTTTGGCCACCTCAGATCGCTCAGATACTTTCGCAGATGCATTGAGCAATATTTTCATTGCCACTGTAAAAGTGCATTTGATAAATGTCCTGGTGATATAAATGTTTTTGCAGTTCTGCGTGTGTAAGGAGGTGCGTTCTCTCTTCACCCACGCAACTTTGATCTCAGCCGATACGCACCTCTTTACACACGCTATTCGACATGATCTGACGATGCAAATGATATGCAGACTGTTATTACTATTTGTATGTACGAAATGCATGTGTATGCATAAGTATTCAATAAATCTATCTAGCTATCTTGAACATCTGAAATTGACCTTTGTGCAAAGAATAATTAAAGAGTGAATATTTATATTATCGTGTATAATCGCAAAGTACGGAAATTCTCTTAACAATAAATGTCTGGTTTGAACCTTAGAGTGCCACAGTCAAAATATTAGAGCTTTGGTGGATGACATGGCTCAAGATGAGACTGCACAGAAGGTGCATCTTAGATCTATATCACCCGCCACCTATTGCCCATTTACATCAGCAAAATCTTGTTTATTTCATGTGTTTTAAGTATATTTTAAAGAAACGACAAATCTACTTGTGGCATAAGAGTTAAAAATCGTGCACGTAGTTCCGCATGCAGACGACATTAGTCGAAGCTAAGTTACGACAATAATTCAGGCATGAAATATATGGTAAAAGAGGTCATTTATTTAAAATCACTTTGTTGCATATCAGGACAATTGCCCAATTGCCCCCCGTACAATTGCCCCCCCCCGGAAACCGGAAACTGCCCCCTGAGGACAATTCCCCCCACCATTCCCCCCCCAAGGACAATTCCCCCCCGGACTATTTCCCCCCCGAGGACAATCCCCCCCGGACTATTGCCTCCGAAGACAATTCCTTGTCCTCGGCAGGCAATGGTCCCGGGGGGGGGAAATTGTCCTCATGGGGCAATGGTCCGGGGGAATTGTCCTAGAATCGTTTGTTGAGTAATACATAAAATTCCATATACACTGCATGCTAGTATGCATATTTTGATGTTACATCCATGTTATAAAATTCGTCAAGTGCGCGTCTACACTGACATTTATAACATTTTCAAAGAAGCGTAACAATACAAATATGTCTCTAATTACTTAAAATAATAATACTTATGAATCCCGAGATAGGAATTTTAACCGTTTACATTTCAAGTTTATATCACATATGTGCACCAAAATACAAAGGCACAATACGAATCACTGACATAAATGACAAGGTACAAACAAAATTTACTTGATCCTTAACTCTTTACTCCATAGATACTCATTTCTACACATTGCTTGCAGAAGTCTTTGGAAAACATTGTGGCAAAAGGTGAAATTGCTCGCAATTTCACCTTTTGTCACAATGTTTTCTATGCTATCAAAAGGTGTCATATGCACATAAGAAACGGCTTCATCCTTACTGTTATTTAGGGTCAATCAGAGATACCATAGAAATGCCTCATGGGGTAAATGGTTAAGCTACTAAGAGAGTGTCACTGACCTCTTGCGGACATTGTGGATTAAGATCAGACTGCAGAGAACGTGCCGTCTGATTTTAATCTACGTTGTCCGATGAGAAGGTATATTTCTGTCTCAACACTGAAATAGCAATACGTGTATTTTGGTTTTGCTATCGACCTAACCCTTTACCAAACAATCCTTAACTTTTACAACCTGAGATAGAAGACTTTGGAAAACATTGTGGGAAAAGGAGAAAATGCTGGTAACCAGCATTTTCTCCTTTTCCCACAATGTTTTCTACCTTGCTGGAAACAAATTTCAATTTTTGAGTTATCTTGATCTTGTCGTCTGCAAGTGCTTTCAATTTGGACCAGTCTAAAATTTTGTCGTTTGGTAGAGTTAAAAAGTTCATTTTCGTTATATAGTGGGTGAAGCGGCATACGAATAAATTGCACAGACAAGACAAGTCTAGATAGACGACCACAACAGTTTCTAAGAAATTGTTTCGTCCTGAACGCCTCCGATAAGACTGCAAGATTTGTATAGTCTAATCATGATCTACACCTACAGTTGTGAAAGGCACTGTAACGGTTGAACTAAATTTCCTACCTAGAATGAAGCATAATGCGCGACTTTTCTCCTTTCTTTAACCCATTACCACACAGTCCCTAATTTTGACGACCTGAGACAAGAAGCCTTTGGAAAACATTGTGGGAAAAGGAGAAAATGCTGGTAACCAGCATTTTCTCCTTTTCCCACAATATTTTCTTCCCTTCACAAAACAAATTTCAAATTTTCAGTCACTTTTATTTTGTCGTCACTGAAAAATGCTATCGGCTCTTTTTTTTTCCTAAAGAGAATACGTCCAGGCGTTGAAACCTATCAAAGCGGTCTAAGAATTTTTTTCATCCCGAATGCCTGCAAGTTCTGAATAGTCTAATCATGATATACATCGACCGCAGAGGCAAGAACAGTTGTGAAAGGCACTGTAACGGCTGAAATAAATTTCTTACCTAGAATGAGGTATAATATACGACGTTTCCTCCTTTCTTTAATTTGATGTTAAACATATGAAGTTATCCGTAGTGCAATAGACAGATTTTCACTGAAAAATGCTATCGGCTCTTTCTCTCTTTTTTTTTTCTGAAGAGATTACGTCCAAGCGGTAGAACCTATCAAAACGCTTGTTTATATGTTTTTAACAATAGATTCTTTGTGACAAATAAAACGCCACCCCGCTTGTCATTTATTTATTACTCTTTAATCAGAAATATACTGTAGGTGTTAAAATACCTATTGTTTGATAATCAAGAAAAAAATGTCTCAAACCGGACAGCCAATCAGAAGAACAACTGTCAATCGGGAAAAATAAATGTAAATTCTTCACCAATAAGTTTAACCCTTTATCACACATATAAAAGAATTGTCCCAACCGAAAGCATTTACAGGCGACAAAATAAACGTAGCTCAAGAGATTGATTAGAAAACATTGTGGGAAAAGGGAGAAAATGCAGGTCACCACAATGTTTTACAAAGGCTACTTTTTTAGGATTGTTAAAACTAGTCGTTGTGTGCTTAAAGGTTAAATCAAGGCGTCATGAACTTAATATTATCAAAAACAAGATTGCCTTCTTTATTATTATTTATTTTTTTTGGGGGGTGGGGTGGGGTGGGGGACTAGAATTATTCAAAAGAAGGGGTGAACTGGGTCAATAAACTTTCGTCAATAGACTATGTAAAAATTCTCTTCCTTCGTCTTAATTTTATCTTAATAAAAGTTGCCAATAAATATCGCGCCAATTTAATTCAACGAAACACGAAATTTACATGAAATAAATAATTATAGATGTAGGTCTATTAATGTACGACACATGTACCGAAATCTACATGTGCCTTTCCTTAATGTACATGTACGTGCACGTACATTAATAGTTGTAGTGTCAGGTGGCAGGGGAATTCGAAACTTGTTCACGGCTGTGCTGAATCATGTCACCCCCAGCTTTGAAAGGGTAAAACTTTGCAGTATAATAAATTCGTTGTACGGTCAGGTGGCAGGGGATTTGGAAACTTGTTCACGGCTGTGGTTAATCATGTCGCCCAGACCCGAAGGCCATTCTTAGATCATTTTGTACGATTAACCACAGCCGTGAACAAGTTTCCAAGTCCCCTGCCACCTGACCGTACAACTAATAGTGTGCGTCATTCTACCGATTTACAGCAGTGAGCGGCGGATTGGGGACTCGAACGAGCAAGCAGCAGGTGGCCTGAACATAATCAACGGAGCTATTGACAGGTTCCTTACAGATAGAATCTTATCATGTTGCAAAGCAACACGAACTTGCATATGACATTAGAATAGTGATTGATAAATTACACAGTATTTGATGCCGTTGTGAGCATGTGTGAAAGTCCGCTTGCTATTTTAAAGCAAATTCTGATCTCAATTATCAAGCTGGCCTTCAGCCATGAAATACTATTTCTTAACAAAATTATTCAAGGGAAGGGGTAAACTGGGTCAATGAAAAAACGTCAATATACGAGATCAGAATTTCCCTATCCTTCACTCATACTTTATCCCAATAAATGGTGCCAATAAATAATGCGAAAAAATAATTCAATAAAATATGAAGCAACGTATGTTTATGTACATATAGGCCTATAGACATACATGTATACATATGAATATTATATACACACAACACACATATACATACATGTATATATACAAAGAACATTTTCGTATAAACGTTTTTATTTTTCGTTATTTATATCACTGGGCAGTTTATCTATGAACAAAATTATGCCTATAAACTAAATCAATTAAACTTTACCAGACACAACAATTTTAGACTTGTCCAAATTGGAATCATTTGCAGACGACAAAATAAACAGGTTATCAAAAAGTCAAACTTGAATTTAGAAGAGTAGAAAACGTTATGGGAAAAGGAGAAAATACTTGTTACCAGCATTTTCTCCTTTTCCCACAATGTTTTCACAAGGCTACTTCTTCTGGGTCGTTAAAGTCATTGGAACAGTAGCTGCTTTCCCACACAGACATGGTTGCTCAATATTCTCCACAGGCCACTGGCTGCTTTCCCGCATTACATGCTCAAAACAATATTCAGGGGTGAGAGGTATGTAAATGCTACGACTATCTTCAGTCCTCGAAAAGGATGTGACCGAGCGGCCGAGAATCAAACCAGGTACCCCTAGGTTTCAAACATTTTGGCTAAACGAGAATTTGCTTGTAACAAGCAATTCCTCCCAATTTCCCCAAAATCTTACTTTTCAATATACACGAAGAACTACTTTGGATTTTGATCTACAACTTCCTTCAGATATGACCAGTTCGAAATTTCGTCGACTTGTGGAAGGTAGAGACAACATGACCAACTGCCGTATCACTCCATTCTTTATTATTCATTACATTTTACATTGATACCTATCTTACATGTATTTTCATTGAAATCAATAAAAATAAAAATGTTCTTGCGTCATAAATGTAAAAAATAACGTCATTCAGGACTACAAGACATCACATGTCTCAGAAAATTTAGGTAACCAAAGTTGGTATTGCACCGATTGAATAGTTCAATTTTGACTTGGGATTGTTTACAAGCATGACAAATTTCTAAGTATTCTAAGCCATTATCAAACACCCCATAACTGTGAGCACGTGCCTAGCTCTGGCTTAATTAGTTTCTGGCTGGTGCTTTCTAGTATCAGTTCAAAATTTCCTTTTAAAACCAAGAATTCCAGGGGCTTAGTGGAATCCGCTTGTATCCCTGTCCGTCTACCTGTTTGTATTAATTAAAATTGACCTCTTGTGTTGTTTTGTATCCTCAATTTCCTGGCCTTCAGTACTATCAGCACTTTGATTACATGTGCAATTCGCTCATATACATACCGGAAATACACAGACAAAGCTTCAACCATAGCGTCCGAAGAAGATACCGTATTATGGAAAATAATTACATGTTTGTTATCTTACGGAATTTATGTGTCATTAGTCACGTGTCAGTCACTTGACATTCTCACAATGCTTTTTTGATTTCTGGCGCGAAATCTAAATATACCTTAACCCTTTACAAAACGAAAAAATTTGGTATGTGACCAAATTGAAAGCATTTGCAGGTGACAAATTAAACATTGATAAAATGATGATTTCTCTCTTTGACTGGGTAAAAATCACTGAGGGAAAAGGAGAAAATGCTGATTACCAGTATTTTCCCTTTTTCCCACAGTGTTTTCCAAAGAATTCTCCTTTATGGTCATTAAAAGTCGGGATTGTGTGGTAAAGACTAAAAGAGGCTTCAAAGCCTTTTAAGGGAACACCATAAAAAAAAATTTTTTTTTTCGTTTTATGATTCTCAATTATTGATGATTTGTATTGTTTTTCCATATAAATTTCAGTGATATACATGTATATTCTATTTAATTTGGTGAGATGTGTAATATCTAAATACCCGAATAATTATTGATGATTTCTATTTTTTTTTTTTATATAAATTTCAGAGATATATATTCTTTTTAATTTGGTGAGATGTGTTATATCTAAATACCCATCTTTAACCAACCCATTACCACACAGTCCCTAATTTTGACGCCCCTGGGAAAGAAGCCTTTTGAAAACACTGTAGGAAAAGGAGAAAATGCTGGCATTTTCTCCTTTTCCCACAATGTTTTCTACCCTTCACAAAGCAAAATTCAAATTTTCAGTCACTTTTATTTTGTCGTCTGCAAATGCTATCGATTTGGACAAACCTGAAATTGTCGTTTGGTAATGAGTTAAGTGTTACAGGATAAAGAATCCTAGTATAACAAAAGATACCAGGCTAAACAAAGGTAGATCTTCATGTACAAAAAAACTGAAGAGATGTACTGTAACATAGTAACTTAACTGTCCGTGAAATTGTCCATTTATGGTTAGATTTATGACAAATCGTGACGTGTTTTAATCAAAATATTTACGGTCGATACGGTTGACACCCTTTATCTTACATAAATTTGTTTCATTTAACTTTTATGAAATCACCGAACTATGACACTGGTTATAAAATAGAGAGATTCGGTGGTGTTGAAGATGGTTTGGGTCTAACTTTAGCTTCCGGGTAGTGGATCGTAGATCAAAGAGTATACTGCAACTTTTTACAGTCTGGTCTTTATCTACATTGTCCGCAAAAAGAACTAAAGGTCACGAGAAGCGATCATTTTGGGACATAGAAATTTTGAAAAATCTATTAGATCCGTATTCACCAACTATTTTTAAGAGTTTTTTTTTTTTTGTCTTACACTTTGAGACTTTCATAATCTAAAAGTTACACAACTTCTGATTGGCTAAACCAAATGGTTTAACAAATCAGAAGTTGTGTTTCTTTCAAGATTAGAAAATTCTGGAGGATAAGACTAAGACGGTTCTTGGGAATGCGCCGTGCATACTGACCCTGTTCTTTGTTTGAGATATGGAATTTGTGACATTGTTGTGACATACCGAAAAAAAACCGCTCGTCCAGACGAGAACATCTGTGGCTTGGCAGGGAAGTTTTATCGCAGCTTAAACTTGGTCAGATATTAAATAATTATCGAAACCTTTAACTGAACGACAAAATTGACTTGTCCAGACTGAAAGCATGTTTAGCAATACAACAAAGTAAATGTGACTAAAAAAATGAAATTCATGTTTTTTTAAGGAACGACTACATTTAAGGAAAAGGGAGAAAATGCTGGTTTGACCAACATTTTCTCTTTTTTTCCTCTATATTTTCAAACCCCTTCTTTCCCCAGTGTCGTTAAAAGTGGGATTTTGTGGCAAAGGGTTGAAGCGGAGCATAACGATGAAATAGTGCAGTAATGAATCTGTCTTTGGTTGCTTTGTCAGACACCAGATAGATCAGACTGCACGAACTGTGCAGTCTAATTTTGGATGTACGTTTTCCCTTTCTTTTCTTTTTTAATTGATATATGAAACATGCTCTGTAAAAAGGGGGCTTATAACTCTTTACCACACAATCCCTACTTATAACGACCCTGAGAAAGAGTGCTTTTGAAAACATTGTGAGAAAAGGAGAAAATGCTGGTAACCAGCATTTTCTCCTTTTCCCACAATGTTTTGTACCCTTTCCAAATCAAATTTCAATTTTGGATTCTTATTGATTTTGTCGTCTGCAAATGTTTTCAATTTGGATAGTTCCAAAATTTTGTCGTTTGGTAAAGAGTTAATGCATCTCCGAAAAGTATCAACCCAGGTGAGCCTGCGCAGTCCGCGCAGGCTGACCTGAGCCGAAACTTTTCGATATTGGTTAATTGTGTGTATACCCAAGGACCAGTCTATATCATGATTAGGCTGTTAGGTCAAAAATGCAGATGTTACGGATCCACAAGTATGTCATGGATTGCTAGGTACCATGGGTCACGGAGATGCACTAAGCCCCCTTTTGTCAGAGCATGGCTCATATATTCTAGCCCAAACTCTAAAACAGCAATGTACCGTCCTCTTAAATCAAGGTTCATTTAACCCATTACCACACAATCCCTACTTTTGACGACCCTGAAATAGAAGCTTTTAGAAAACAGTGTAGGAAAAGGAGAAAATGCTGGTAACCAGCATTTTCTCCTTTTCCAACAATGTTTTCTACCCTTCACAAAACAAACTTCATATTTTCAGTCACCTTTATTTTGTCATCTGCAAATGTTTTCGATTTGGACAAGTCCAAAAATTTTGTCCTTTGGTAATGAGTTAACTCTTATCCTGCTAAATAACTAAAATGAAATTTCCAATTCGATAGTAAAAACCAACATATTGTTATTTCAAAGTTATGTTTCTGGGAATAATATCTCATTACCGGGCAGTGTAGATCCAAGATCAAACTGCACGTTCTGTGCAGTCTGATCTTGATCTACAATGTCCGCATAAGGTCAGTGAGTTGCGATAAGCAGCCAAAGGGTGCAGCCAAAGGGTTAAAAAATTCTGATAAAATCGACGTGATCTTTTTTATGTCCTGAAAGCTCATAAATATGTAAGCAGTAGCCGCGATATGGCAGTTTAAATATTGTAAGAAGCACATTGGAAAAAGAGAAAGTTTTTCCCCCTTAACCCATTACCACACAATCCCTACTTTTGGCCACCCTGAGAAAGAGGTAACCAGCATTTTCTCCTTTTCCCACAATGTTTTCTACCCTTCACAAAACAAATTTCAAATTTTCAGTCACTTTTATTTCGTTGTCTGCAAATGCTTTCGATATGGACTAGTTCAAAATTTTGTCGTTTGGTAAAGGGGAAAAGTCCCGTCACACCAAACTAGTTCTTATATCGTCTTACCCCATCCTGACACAAACGGAAAACGGGTTGCGATCGAGTTAGAACGTGAATTTTTTGTCTAAAAATGCCTGAAGCCCATGTTTCACCAATCCTGTTCTTCGGAAGTCTTACTCCAGTCAACGAAATCGTAAACCGTGCTGCGGTCTGGATAGGACGTGTAATTTAGGTGGGTAAAATGCAAACGCACTACCAAATTGATGTCCGACTGTAGCACTACTCTATTTGTATCTAAAGTACGGTAGTACGTCCATTTCGTTTTAAGGTAGTGGACCCGTAATACTTCTAGTGCAGCATGGCATAAATTTTCTTGACAGTTTTTAAAGACAGATTTATACTTTTGCATATTTTTAACCGAAAAGAAATTCCTTTGATGTCAATCTTCAAATTATTTGTTGATACTTTTGTCAGTTTCCAGAAAAGGGAGGTAATTATCACTTTGTAATCAGAATATAGTGGTTTTAGATTTATAAATGATAATTCCAGGAAGGACAAAAAGGAAAAAATGGCTGGGTGAGAGTGGTACAATAATATTCATCTTTAATCTTAGCAAATTTTGTAGGATAATGATATAGTGGAAACAGTTGTTTTCTATTACGGGTCCACCACGTTTAGTAGGTCGTCACTCCGTTAAATTACAGGACGGGTTGGACGGCATAAGATTATGAGCGAACTCAAAGTTCTGGGGTACCCTTCCCGTACTAACCCGTTCATTAAGTTCGTAAACAGATCGTAAAAGGTTGCCTATACGTCCACTACGTCCGAACATATTTAAAATCCAATCGGCAACAATCTTCGGAACGGAGTGGGAACGAGTTAGGCGTGATGGGGTTATAAGTTTGCAAACAAAGCCAATCCTATTGCAGGGCAACCGACTTCCTTGTTTTTAGATAAGGAACAAACGTTAACAATAAGCCTATAATTCACAATCCCGAAATTTAGCAGTGAAAATGAGAATGACAACGCTTTATTTGCAATAGTAACATTAATATGCATGAATGGTTGAATAAGTTTACTTGTGAAATAGAGATAAATTTCTTAAATATTTTACGAATTTACATAATTTATCACAATTAAATGACGACTTTTGAAATTAATATGCTTCATCGAGGAACTTGACCGTGACTTTACGAGTAGGGATCTGTTATCTTGTACAACAATACTTAATCATAATGTACTGTAATCATTTTCGTGTCCATTTTTTTCCTGTAAAAGTTACCTAAATTTTGACCGGTCTTTACACAAGGTTGTGTTATTTTTTCGAAAAATATTACCCATTTATTGATAAATAATAAGATGTATTAAAACCGTATTGATGGTTTGGTTTGTATTTTTGCTATAAAGATTATTTTATGATAGAGGACAGCTAAATAAATGAAATAGGACGTTTAAATTGATTAGGCACCTGTGACTGAGCACCAGAAGAAAGGATTCTAGATTTATCCGTATAGACTCTTGATTAACTGAACGCCATTTTCAACCTTATTTCAGTTATATCACAGCGGCCAGTGCACCTATCCATGCTTTCAGTGAGTCTCTTTTACTAGTACTCTGCACAATATTCTTTCTATGCCATTGGCTGCTTTCCCACATAACCATCGTCGAAACAATGGTCGGTGGCGAGAGAGGAATGGATCCTGTCGCAATATCTATCAACAATCCTCGAAAGGCCATTTTATTATCTCAGTGAAGGAAAACTTTGATAGTTGAAGACTTTATTTAAAATATAGGGCTGTATTTTCTGCATTGCCTGATCTAAATCTACACTGTGTACTAACACAATAAAAGATTTCCCGCTTGATCAGTCAGTAGCGTACAGGACTTGAGAACAATTCATTCCTGTCCCACTGCTGAGCATCTTCTCGACTATGGTTGTGGGTAAGCAGCCCGTGGCTTGAAAAGAAAATTGTGTGGAGTACTGGTAAAAGTGACTCCAGAAACGCATGTATTGGTGTATTGGCCGCTGCCATATATATATGAAATAATGTTAAAAACACCATACAAGCAATCAATCCAAATTTGAAGCGGCGAACCATAAGAAAAAGCCGTCATCAAACATCAAAGTCTGTCGGGAAAAAAATAATTGTCGTTGATGGCTGTCATTCGGTCTTGAAACAACGGCTTCCTTGACAAATACCACTTCAGCGTTCTCAACGTTTTGATTTACAAGGTAATTGGTAACACTTCCAGCGCCGAAAACATGATCTAGACTTATTTCAACGGATGAAAACACGACCAGCTGAAACTTACGAAGCTTGATATGATTATTATTCTTGATTATGCAAAGGGGCGGTATTGATCCAAGATCAGACCGCACGTCTTGTGCAGTATGATCTTGATATATACAGCCCGCAAAAGACATTGTTTTAAAGGACCAACTAAGCGTATTTCAGAAACGCCAGGCGACATGTCAAGTCTGCGGTCAGGATCTTAAAGGGTTATTTTCAAAAGCGGACGACAAAGATCACGATCAGACTGCACGTCCCGTGTAGTTTGATCTCGATCTATGTCGTCCGCAGATGCTCCCCGCCCCCTCACTACTCCCACCACCCCCTCCATGTTTTTAAGTGCCTCGGACACTTAAAGGTGTAATCGAAACTCCATTATGAAATATTTCTTTGCAAATGATATGGTTACTTGGGTAACACAAACATTTCATTTGGCTTTGAAATAAACTATTTCTATGGTAATAGTTTAACAAAAGGATAAAAAGACCTTTTATCAAAAGTTTGTGTCCGTGAAATAGATATTGAATGACTTTTCGCCTTCAGCTATACGGATTTAACTTCCTATCATATAGGTTTACATGTGCTATCTAGGGGAGTAATAGCTGGTCATTAACCCATCACCACTCAATCCCTACTTTTGACGCCCCTGGAAAAGAAGCCTTTTGAAAGCATTGTGGGAAAAGGAGAAAATGCTGGTAACCAGCATTTTCTCCTTTTCCCACAATGTTTTCTACCCAATCAATAAACAATTGCACCATTTTAGCCACAGTGAATTTGTTGTCTGCAAATGCTTTCAATTAAGACAGAGCTAAAATTTTGTCGTCTGGTAAAGGGTTAAAAAGTTTGAGTAACTCCCTGTGATATGGTTAACCCTTTACCAGATTTTAGCCTTGTGCAAATTGAAAGCATTTGCAGATGAAAATTTCAAAAACTTGTGCAATTGTTCATCTATAGAACAGAAAACATTATGGGAAAAGGAGAAAATGTTGGTTACCAAAAGGCTTCTTTCCTATGGTTGTTAAAGGTCGTCATAGTGCGGTAAAGGGTTAAAGGCACAATGGCTGCAAATTGTAAACAATGCGGAATAAAAAATGCAAACAATTTTCACTTCATACCATTCGAGCCACGCTCTGGTAAACAGGGGCTAAATGTATCTCCACAATGGATTATACAAAGCAATATATATGCAATGAATCAGCAGTAGCAATCCACTTAACGTGTTGGACCCGTAACAGAAAACAGCTATTTCCACTATAATATTATCCTACAAAATTTGCTATGATTGAAAAAGTGTATTATTGTAATACTTTATCCGATCCACTTTTCCATTTTTGTGGTATTTGTCGAAGACAATACCACTATGAGCTCAAGATTTAATTTTGATAACCATGTACCTTATTTTGTGCAAAGCCGAAGGAAATAAACCCATTAAATCTCATTTTTTTTCTCAGGCAAATGAGTTTTTCGGTGGCACTCAGATATGTAATTTGAAATGGCGTATTAAAATACATTGGGCGAGGCCATCGATCGTTGAGATACATGTACTTATTTTTTTATTGAAAAAATATTTTATCTCTCATAGCCTTTTATTGGCGCAATGATACAAAATTGCCTGCTTTTTCGTTCTAAACTAATTCGTTCTATGGCTTATTCGTCCTATGATTGCGCGCTTCTCCATGTGATTGCTCATGAATATTTATAGATCGAAGTAATTGATTGTAATGTTGGAAATTAAATGTAAAAGGCTAAAGATATTTCAAAATTATAGTTTTAAGTTACATGAGCACTCTCCTCTCAACCGAAAAGGTATTCATTTGCTTAGTGGGTTGACTTTTAAGCCAATATTTGAACAATATGTCTCTTTTTCTTTCAAACTATTAATTCCACACAATGGGTTTCCTTGACAAATACCACTTTTCTTTCTCACCGCTATGATTTTCCTTTTTAGAATTATCAACCAGTGCACTACATTTTCATTACAAAGAGAGATAGTAATTACCTCCCTTTTCTGGAAACTAACAAAAGTATCTACAAAAAATTTCAAGATAGGCATAAACCCGTATTTATCAACTATCAAGAAAACTTTATGCCATGCAGCACTAGAGGTATTATAGGTCTTCTACCTTAATTACGAGATATACATTCGTCCTTGGCCATAAAGAAAATCGACCGGTAGCGAAAAATTTCAGCCCAGATCAGCCACCCCAAATCGCTCAGATACTTTCGCAGATGCATTGAGAAATATTTTCATTGCCACTGTAAAGGTGCATTTGATAAATGTCCTGGTAATATAAATGTGTTTGCAGTTCTGCGTGTGTAAGGAGGTGGGTTCTCTCTTCACCCACGCAACTGTGATCTCAGCCGATACGCACCTCTTTACACACGCAATTCAACACGATCTGACCATGCAAATGATATGCAGACTGTTATTACTTGAACGTATTTGTATGTTCGAAATGCATGTGTATGCATAAGTATTCAATAAATCTATCTAGCTATCTTGAACACCTGAAATTGACCTTTGTGCAAAGAATAAATAAAGAGTGAATATTTATATTATCGTGTATAATCGCACATTACGGAAATTCTGTTAACTATAAATATCGGGTTTGAACCTTACAGTGCCATAGTCAAAATATTAGAGCTTTGGTGGATGACATGGCTCAAGATGAGACTGCACAGAAGGTGCATCTTAGATCTATGTCACCCGCCACCTATTGCCAATTTACATCAGCAAAATCCTGTTTATTTCAGGTGTTTTAAGTATATTTTAAAGAAACGACAAATCTACTTGTTGCATAATAGTTAAAAATAGTGCACGTAGTTCCGCATGCAGACAACATTAGCCGAAGCTAAGTTACGACAATAATTCAGGCATGAAATATATGGTAAAAGAGGTCATTTATTTCATGTCAGTTCGTTGCGTATCAGGACAATTGCCCCCCGTACAATTGCCCCCCCCCCGGAAACTGCCCCCTGAGGACAATCCCCCCCGGACCATTCCCCCCCCGGACAATTCCCCCCGGACTATTTCCCCCCGAGGACAATCCCCCCGGACTATTGCCTCCGAAGGAAGACAATTCCTTGTCATCGGGAGGCAATGGTCCGGGGGGGGGGGGAATTGTCCTCAGGGGACAATGGTCCGGGGGAATTGTCCTAGAATCGTTTGTTAAGTAATACATAAAATTCCATATACACTGCTAGTATGCATATTTTGATGTTACATCCATGTTATAAAATTCGTCAAGTGCGCGTCTACACTGACATTTATAACATTTTCAAAGAAGCGTAACAATACAAATATTCCTCTAATTACTTATTAATATAATGTTATTAATCAGGTGATTTCGTATTGGCCCAGTAACAGGTCCGAGGTCAGCCGTATTGGCCCCGAGGCCGAAGGCCGAGGGTCAATACGGCTGACTGAGGACCTGTAACTGGGCCAATACGAAATCACTTGTTTAATGACAATTTTATTAATTAACCCTTTACCAAACAATCTCTGGTTTTTACGACCCTGAAAAAGAATCCTTCTGAAAACATGTGAGAAAAGGAGAAAATTTCCTCCTTTTTCCCCACAATGTTTTTTACCCTGCTGGAAACAAATATCAATTTTTGGGTTACGTTTACTTTGCCGCCTCCTTCAACGTGATTGGCTAAAAGTAAGCGCAGACGCTCACGCAACTGAACTTTTTACCAATCACGTTCAACGATTTCTGTCACGGGTCATCAATATTGATACGAGGTCAACTGTATTGATCGGAGGTCAAGTCGTATTTAGCCGGGGTCACGACCTGAATAGTATACGAAGTCAGAAATGTGACTGGTATTGCGTGGACCGGTTTCCATGTATAACTTCTATATATCCAATAGTTAATTAATAATAAATAATAATACTTATGAAACCCGAGATAGGAATTTTAACCGTTTACATTTCAAGTTTATATCACATATGTGCACCAAAATATAAAGGCACAATACGAATCACTGACATAAATGACAAGATACAAACAAAATTTACTTAATCCTTAACTCTTTACTCCATAGATACTCATTTCTACACATTGCTTGCAGAAGTCTTTGGAAAACATTGTGGCAAAAGGTGAAATTGCTCGCAATTTCACCTTTTGTCACAATGTTTTCTATGCTATCAAAAGGTGTCATATGCACATAAGAAACGGCTTCATCCTTACTGTTATTTAGGGTCAATCAGAGATACCATAGAAATGCCTCATGGGGTAAATGGTTAAGCTACTAAGAGAGTGTCACTGACCTCTTGCGGACACTGTGGATTAAGATCAGACTGCAGAGAACGTGCCGTCTGATTTTAATCTACGTTGTCCGATGAGAAGGTATATTTCTGTCTCAACACTGAAATAGCAATACGTGTATTTTGGTTTTGCTATCGACCTAACCCTTTACCAAACAATCCTTAACTTTTACAACCTGAGATAGAAGACTTTGGAAAACATTGTGGGAAAAGGAGAAAATGCTGGTAACCAGCATTTTCTCCTTTTCCCACAATGTTTTCTACCTTGCTGGAAACAAATTTCAATTTTTGACTTATCTTTATCTTGTCGTCTGCAAGTGCCTTCAATTTGGACCAGTCTAAAATTTTGTCGTTTGGTAAAGAGTTAAAAAGTTCATTTGCGTTATATAGTGGGTGAAGCGGCATACGAATAAATTGCACAGACAAGACAAGTCTAGATAGACGACCACAGCAGTTCCAATTTCTAAGAATTTGTT
Organism: Tridacna crocea; assembly: GCA_943736015.1. NCBI lineage: Eukaryota > Metazoa > Mollusca > Bivalvia > Cardiida > Cardiidae > Tridacna > Tridacna crocea. The sequence goes on along the minus strand of OX031060.1, from coordinate 19,014,869 downwards.
TCGTCCTGACGCCTCATAAATATGACTGCAAGATTTCTATAGTCTAATCATGATCTACACTGACAGTTGTGAAAGGCACTGTAACGGTTGAACTAAATTTCCTACCTAGAATGAAGCATAATGCGCGACTTTTCTCCTTTCTTTAACCCATTACCACACAATCCCTAATTTTGACGACCTGAGACAAGAAGCCTTTGGAAAACATTGTGGGAAAAGGAGAAAATGCTGGTAACCAGCATTTTCTCCTTTTCCCACAATATTTTCTTCCCTTCACAAAACAAATTTCAAATTTTCAGTCACTTTTATTTTGTCGTCACTGAAAAATGCTATCGGCTCTTTTTTTTCCCTGAAGAGAATACGTCCAAGCGTTGAAACCTATGAAAGCGGTCTAAGAATTTTTTCATCCTGAATGCCTCATAAATAAGGGGTGGCAGACGTTTCACTATTTAGACGTTTCCTACCAAGACGTTTCCTACCAAGACGTTTCACTACTTTTAGGTAGTGAAACGTCTTGTATATTTCAATTTTATATATGCATATATTTGTTGATTCCTTGTGTAGTTTTCTGTATTTTTTCTATTATTTCATGAATATAACTATGAATAAGTGGAAGAATTTGTCATATCGAAACACTTTTTAAATCTAATTTCAAAGTTATTTCCATATACATGTATGATTGTAGAAAGTTAAGGGTATCACACACTTTATTTGATAATTTATAATTTACTAGTATATTTTGTGAAAATAAGTGTGACAAAGATAATTTTACATCATTTCAACCGATCATTTTAATTAAGACACATCAGTCAATAATTAATAACAATTAAGATCCTTTGATGTATCATCTAAATGTATATGATTTTTTTTTCACAAACTTAATACTTGTTGAAAAGCCAACACTTCCAATTCTTCTATAATGTTTCCCATCCTTTATTATCATCATATTGACTTCAAGATATCAACTGAAAATTTTGTTACCTGTATACTTTGTTAACCCATTACCAGACAACAAAATTTTAGACAGGTCCAAACTGGGGGAAGTTACAAACAATGTATCAAAATAAGTCTTGATTGAAAACTAAGTACCTTATATGGAAGTTACATTGGGAAATTACTTATTAAGAGCTTTTCCCACAGTGTTATCAAAGATATAATATTTCAGGGTCTTAAAACCAAGTTATTGCTTGGGATAGGGTTAAAACATTCTAGGAATACAATAGAATGTGAGACATTGTGTTAAGCTAAGAATCACTTGTGACATGCAATAACTCATTTATTTATAACCTTAATTTTTACCATATCACATGCCTTCTTGTCAATGTATAGCCACTTTGAATTGTCATCTACAACCTATTTCATGTTTAGCTAGTCTTTATTTTATTTTATTTTTTTCTGGTCAGAAGCAAAAAAAGCATGTACAATTCACAAAACTGGAAATGCATGATTTGAAAACCATTAAAAACCACCTTGAGAATGCAAAAAGTACCAAACCTGGTCAGATTGTGTAGACTGGACAGGCTGACCAGGGCCAACACTTCCCTTTTACCACACAATCCCGACTTTTAATGACCCTGAGAAAGACACCTATTGAAAACATAGTAGGAAAAGGAGAAAATGATGGTAACCAGCATTTTCTCCTTTTCCCACAGTGTTTTCTACCCTTTCCAAATGAAATTTCACTTTTTTATTCACATTTATTTTGTCGTCTGCAAATGCTTTCAATTTGAACTAGAAAAATTTGTCTTATGGAGTTCCCAGATGGTCCCTTTTGCACTACTAGGCATAAATACATAACCAGGAATAAATGAGAAAAAAAAAAAGAAAATAGAAAAAATTAATTAGTATAAATGAATTTTTAAAACATACATAGATCTATAAGTAAAAAAAAAATAAAATATATTAAAAAAACAATACAGTTCATTGTGGAAACTTGAAAATTTCAGAGAGACTTTTTGTAAAGATCTATGTATTTGTAATTGATTTGAAGGATAACAGGATAATAAGACAAGGTGTTAATGGCCAGGTATATATTGTCTGTCAATAAGTGTGGTGCAGATTAAAAGGGTGTCATGTACAGTCTGTGGTTACAGTAAACCAATTAACCCTTAAGCCAAATCAATGTTAGTGTTGAAGGAATAATAATAATAATAATAATCTTTATTAAAGTCTCATTCATGTACAACAATATTTACAACTGATATAAAAGACATGGAAGTACATGCACATGACCATTCTATATAGAATTATAAGAGACTATCATAAAAACAATGCATAAAATATTCTACATATTCTACATAAGTGGTAAAATTCAGTTGCGGATTTTACCATAAAACATAATTTTTAAAACGTATTTAAAAACTACAGTTTATGGCTAGTTTCGTGTTGTAGTCTTCGGATCGCTCGGATACTGTCCTGGGATATTTGTTATAAATCAGCAGCTGAATCTTGTAGAGGTAAAAAAAAAACAAAAAAACATGGAGATAAGAAATATTGTTATTTACTGACAGAAAATGACCTTAGCTTAAGAATGTCTAGGCAGGTTTTGGCACAAAATTTTATCAGATACTGATTGGATAATAAAAGACTTAGTTGATCTGGTTTGCTTAGAAATGAAAAGTTCGGTTTAATTTCTACTGCTTTTAAAAATAAATTAGTTCTCAGATCATTGTTAAGCCCCAACTAATCAATCTTGTGCAATAATGTTTAATAACATCAAAAATAGATGATATGCTGGCATCCAAAATATAAGCATACCTTATTCTACCCTTTTACCTTAAAAATATAACCCTCAGAAAGCTAGTTTAATCCGTAAACCTGATTTTTAAGACCCTGAGATATTATATCGAGGAAAACATTGTGGTAAAAGAAGAAACTGCTTGTAAGAACCTATTCTTTCTTTTACAACAATATTTTCAATCCAAAGGTGTACTTATTTTTCAGGCTTTAGTCAAATTATCTGCAACCTCTTTTGATTTGGACCAATCTAAAATATTGTCAATTAGAATTAGGTTAAGAAAACAATTTATGAAAAGAATAAAATACTTTACACCAACTTTTCTCCATAATGGCTTCATAATATCACTCACCACACACACAAAAAAAAAATGGTCCACCGACCTCAGCCTATTCATGTACAGTGTTCCATCCCCATTTTGAATAACCACCTGTACTCATCCAATTCACATAAAACAACCAGTTATGCAATTATCAAAATAAAAATGGATACTATACAGTATAGTATCCATTTTTATTTTGATAATTTCATTACTAAATAAGTTTCATAAATTAGCTTTTTTTTTTTTTTTTTTATTATTTAGAATAGAAGAAATTAGTGGTAACACAATAAAGCTACCTGCATATAAAAAGGGGTAGTGAAAAGTCTCAACAAATGAAAAAAGGTAGTGAAAAGTCTTGGTAGGAAACGTCTCAATAGTGAAATGTCTCAAGTGTGAAACGTCTTGGTAGTGAAACGTCTGACATTCATAAATAAGACTGCAAGTTCTGAATAGTCTAATCATGATATACATCGACCGCAGAGGCAAGAACAGTTGTGAAAGGCACTGTAACGGCTGAAATAAATTTCTTACCTAGAATGAGGTATCTATACGACGTTTCCTCCTTTCTTTAATTTGATGTTAAACATAGAAAGTTATCCGTAGTGCAATAGACAGATTTTCACTGAAAAATGCTGTCGGCTCTCACTTTTTTTCTCAAGAGATTACGTCCAAGCGGTGGAACCTATCAAAACGCTTGTTTATACGTTTTTAACAATAGATTCTTTGTGACAAATAAAACGCCACCCCGCTTGTCATTTATTTATTACTCTTTAATCAGATATATACAGTAGGTGTTAAAATACCTATTGGACAGCCAATCAGAAGAACAACTGTCAATCGGGAAAAATAAATGTAAATTCTTCACCAATAAGTTTAACCCTTTATCACACAATAAAAGAATTGTCCCAACCGAAAGCATTTACAGGCGACAAAATAAACGTAGCTCAAGAAATTGATTAGAAAACATTGTGGGAAAAGGGAGAAAATGCTGGTCACCACAATGTTTTATAAAGGCTACTTTTTTAGGATTGTTAAAACTAGTCGTTGTGTGCTTAAAGGTTAAATCAAGGCGTCATGAACTTAAAATTATCAAAAACAAGATTGTCTTCTTTATTATTATTATTTTTTTTTGGGGGGGGGGGTGGGGTGGGGGGGGGGGGGGACTAGAATTATTCAAAAGAAGGGGTGAACTGGGTCAATAAACTTTCGTCAATATACTATGTAAAAATTCTCTTCCTTCGTCATAATTTTATCTTAATAAAAGTTGCCAATAAATATCGCGCCAATTTAATTCAATGAAACACGAAATTTACATGAAATAAATAATTATAGATGTAGGTGTATTAAAGTACGACACATGTACCGAAATCTACATGTGCCTTTCCTTAATGTACATGTACGTGCACGTACATTAATAGTTGTAGTGTCAGGTGGCAGGGGAATTCGAAACTTGTTCACGGCTGTGCTGAATCATGTCGCCCCCAGCTTTGAAAGGGTAAAACTTTGCAGTATAATAAATTCGTTGTACGGTCAGGTGGCAGGGGATTTGGAAACTTGTTCACGGCTGTGGTTAATCATGTCGCCCCGACCCGAAGGCCATTCTTAGATCATTTTGTACGATTAACCACAGCCGTGAACAAGTTTCCAAGTCCCCTGCCACCTGACCGTACAACTAATAGTGTGCGTCATTCTACCGATTTACAGCAGTGAGCGACGGATTGGGGACTCGAACGAGCAAGCAGCAGGTGGCCTGAACATAATCAACGGAGCTATTGACAGGTTCCTTACAGATAGAATCTTATCATGTTGCAAAGCAACACAAACTTGCATATGACATTAGAATAGTGATTGATAAATTACACGGTATTTGATGCCGTTGTGAGCATGTGTGAAAGTCCGCTTGCTATTTTAAAGCAAATTCTGATCTCAATTATCAAGCTGGCCTTCAGCCATGAAATACTTTATTTCTTAACAAAATTATTCAAGGGAAGGGGTAAACTGGGTCAATGAAAAAACATCAATATACGAGATCAGAATTTCCCTATCCTTCACTCATACTTTATCCCAATAAATGGTGCCAATAAATAATGCGAAAAAATAATTCAATAAAATATGAAGCAACGTATGTTTATGTACATATAGGCCTATAGACATACATGTATACATATTTATATACACACAACACACATATATATACATGTATATATACAAAGAACATTTTCGTATAAACGTTTTTATTTTTCGTTATTTATATCACTGGGCAGTGTATCTATGAACAAAATTATGCCTATAAACTAAATCAATTAAACTTTACCAGACACAACAATTTTAGACTTGTCCATATTGGAAGCATTTGCAGACGACAAAATAAACAGGTTATCAAAAAGTCAAACTTGAATTTAGAAGAGTAGAAAACGTTGTGGGAAAAGGAGAAAATGCTGGTTACCTGCATTTTCTCCTTTTCCCACAATGTTTTCACAAGGCTACTTCTTCTGGGTCGTAAAAGTCATTGGAACAGTAGCTGCTTTCCCACACAGACATGGTTGCTCAATATTCTCCACAGGCCACTGGCTGCTTTCCCGCATTACATGCTCAAAGCAATATTCAGGGGTGAGAGGTATGTAAATGCTACGACTATCTTCAGTCCTCGAAAAGGATGTGACCGAGCGGCCGAGAATCAAACCAGGTACCCCTAGGTTTCAAACCTTGTGAGTGATGGACTGAGCTACAAAACTCGGCAAACATTCCATCGTTTTTTGGTTGGTTAATCCCGTTTATTTATCGTCCCTACCGGTTGCCCATCTGAGCGAAGCCCCCAGAAGACGATTAGTTGTTACGGGCGATAGTGCAAGGATACAGGTCGAAACTACTGAGAGCTTCGCCTGGTTCTCAAACGTGCTCGGCGTACAGCACCATCACACGGGACCTCGGTTTAATACATGTATCTCATCGGAAAGACTATTAGAAATTTTAGTTAGCCAGCCGGGGATTTGAACCCACAACCTGTAGTGACCCGAAACATTATGTTCACGAGTCCTAAGCTCTACCTACTGAGCTATATCAGCTGGTAATTCCATTGTTTTCGATGACACCCCCGAATTTATATTAAGCACCTTCACTCAATTGTTTAGCCGACAAATGGCATATTTTCACAACTCTCTGGTGTATGCTTTTGGAAACAAAGTGGGGAAAGAAGAACAACGAACTAGGAAGCCCTTAACAAACTTTAAAGCCAACTAAACCTTAAAAAAGAAAGAGGCAATAATGGTAAAACGCTATAAAAGCCTTTCCTAGGGCGAAATTGAACATAAGTTCATTTGGAGCTAAGCACAACTGAAGCAGTTAATTGTCACACAGCAAACAACACAAAAAATAGTATTAAAACTAGGTTGTAAATTACAAAATTGATTTTAAAAAACAGGGTATGAAATGACAAAAGTTGATACGAAATGATCAAAGTGGGTATAAAATGACCAAAAACACAAGTAGGTGGGTAGGAAATGATCAAAGATGTACGAACTGGCCTAGGTACGAAATTATCTTTTTACGAAATGACTGGAAGCCGCGTTGACTGCGCATGTCATATTCTTCGAAGATTCAACCTGTCTTATATGACGCATCACTAGCCCCGAAAGCGGGCTGACTGTAATATCACGATCTATAAAGTAGCAAAGTAGAAAATAGCTTTTATCAATACGTTTGAGGTGAAATGAGACCTGCTTTAGTTCTAGATTTCTCTAAACCAGGGATCCTATATAGACAGGGATAGGCAACGCAACTGGAATCAGAGCGATTATCGATTTTTCACTGACTTACCTGTACGGCGTCTGCTAAGCCGCTGTTGTTCCTTGCGATTTGTTATCTTCCTTTCAGACAGTATAATTTCTTGCCGTTTCCTGTCTTATTAAGTACTTCCGTTCATAACAATCGTCGCTCATTATACGTTACAGCTGGTAAGTCTTTTTTTTTTACTTATTTCGAATAAAGTTTCCTCAAAGTATTATTCGTTAAATGATAATTTTCGAGCATCAACAGCTCTAGCGTCGAGGATAAAAACGTCAACATGTCAATCTAGCCCAAAGACGATGTGTACTTGTCATGATCTCTGCAGTGCAGTGGTGTCATGTCAACTTGTGTATTTGTCAGAATTTCTAACAGGACGCAATTTAATCAATATCTAGATGTAAATTTCAGCAAGTACTATGTTTCGTTATGATGTTTGTTCATATATTAGCTTTCTTAATGTACAGATCTTTCTTTTTTTTAGTAATTATGTAAACCGAAAATACATCGTGATCTTCAGTAAATGTATTATGGCCTACAGCAAGGATGACTTTGTTGATTTCAGTGCGCTTGATTTAGATGAATTACTTGGAGAATATACAAATAGCGAAATAGAATTATCTGATGATGACAGTGTTGATGTGAAAAAATGTGGGAGGCCTGCTCAGAGTGCGGAGATGAAAAGGTACAAGTGTGGTGAATGTGCAAAAGGCTATTCAACAGTTTCTGGATTGCGTGGGCATTTACGCACTAAACACAGCATTAATGGCATTAAAGGTACCTTACTTTAAAATGTGATAAATATTCATTGATTGTATGGTTTTATGTGTCGTTTTCAACAGTATTTCAGTTATATCACAGGGGCCAGTGCACCTATCCATGCTTTCCTTAAGTTCTTTTAACCAGTACTCTGTAGTATATTCTTTCAAAGCAACTGGGTGCTTTCCCACATAACCCTTGTTGAAACAACGGACAGTGGTTAGGGAGGAATGAATCCTGTCACATTGACTATCATCAATCCTCGGAAAGAATATTGGCCGAGCCAGGGATCGAACCAGCAAACTTCTGTTAAGTGGTTGCTTGAAAATGGGCAAAAGGTAGTTCCCATTTTTTTTTCTTTTCCCACTTTCCTTTTAATCCTTTGTTAAACAATCCCTTGTTTTTATGCACCTGCAATTTCAAGCCTTTAGAAAACATTGTGGGAAAAGGAGAAATTGATCATAATGAGTAATTGCTCTTTCCAGTGTTTTCTACCTTTTTGGAGAACTGTCCGCTATTTTGATGAATCGCAAAATTGTCGACTGCAAACTCTTTCAATTTGGAAGAGTCTTTAATTTTTCAAAAGTTGCCAAAAGTCATTTGCTCTGAAAAAGGTTGTGAAATGGGGAAAGCAGCATGGTTATTCAATCTGGTAAGATAGTGAACAGAAAAGGGAGTCGGTCACAACAATGAAAACAAACTTGTTTTTTCTTTAACTCTTTACCACACGAGAAAATTTTAGACTGGTCCAAATTGAAAGCATTTGCAGACGACAAAATAAAGGTAACTGAAAAATTGAAATTTGTTCTGGGAAGGGTAGAAAACACTGTGGGAAAAGGAGAAAATGCTGGTTACCAGCATTTTCTCCTTTTCCCACAGTGTTTTCAAAAGGCTTCTTTCTCAGGGGCGTCAAAAGTAGGGATCGTGTGGTAATGGGTTAATAATCTATATTTAACATTTCTTACTCTCTGTAACTGACATGTTTGTACAATACAAAAAATGTGGGAAAGTAAAAACAATAAATACAATATACCAGAAAATATACTAATAAATGGAGATTACTCAGTATTTTGACCAACTAAATCAATTACAAATCAATTAGTGTTTATGTACCCGGAGGTCGTTCACAGGGTACATCTTCCATAAGCCATAAATTCCGACTTTTTCTTCTTTTTCCCCACATTGTTGTCTACTCTATCTCAGACAACCTCAAAAATTGGTACCACATCTGTTTTCTGTGAATGTTTTGGAATTTGAAGAGTAAAAAATTTTGCTGTATGGTAACATATTTGGACCTGTACAGTTGAAAGCATTTGCCATTGTCAAATGTAATTAACCCATTACCAGACAACAAATTTTGGAATTGGAGAAAATGCCAGTTACCAGCATTGTTCCTTTTCCAACAATGTTTTCAAAAAAGCATTCTTTCTCAGGATTGTTAAAAGTTGGGAATTTGTGGTATAGGCAAAGATCCACATTATACCTAGTGTGTTAACCCTTTCCCAAACAAGCCCTTGTTTTTACGTGTCTGCAATACAAGTATTTTGAAAATACTGTTGGAAAAGGAGAAATTGTTCGTAATGTGCAACTGCTTCTTTTCCCACAGTTTTTTCTTTGCATTTTGTGAACTTTCTGCCATTTTCATCAAAATTGAAATTGTCGTCTGCAAATCCTTTCAGCTTGGAAGAGTCTAAAATTTGTCGTTCAGGAAAGGGTTAAGGCAGCTAAACAAATTGATGTAAATATAAATATGTACACATTTTTTCAGTGGCAAACTACATCAAGGGCACTTACAAACAGAAAAACCCTTACGCTGCCCATGAAACAGACTTTACAGAGTTTTTTAGTACAGCCCTTGAAGCGACCATGACTTCAATGTCACTGACAGCAAAAGAAAGAGCATTTTCTGCTAAAAGGAAAAAAATAGGCGAAGTCGCTGAAAAAGTACTCTCTGAAAAGGACCTTTTTGATAAAGTATGTGCTCATCTCTATCAACACTTTTCTATAGCTTTCAAAAAGGCAGGTGAAAAGACTTCAAGTATGAATGAAGCATTATACACTGAGTTTTATAACATTACTGTAAAAAAGGAACTTTGCTTACACCTTCAAAAATTGACGCAAGGAAACAGAGTGTTTGTAGGTGTACTGCTACATGAACTCATGGAACATTTAATTGTAAATTTATCCAAGCTACTTGAAACAACCAAGGAGGCACATGACATTTCAATGACCGAGACCGAACTAAGTGTTTTGTATTACATAAGTGGATACATAGTAAGTGCTATCAAGAAAAAGGCAGAACGAGGATCCTCACACCCAAAGCAAAAGGCACTCCTAGAGGCAATGGAAAAAAGTATTGCCAGTGGTACTAGAGAGGACTCTCTGAATAAATATTCTCTCTGGCTGGATAAAGTCAACCGTGGTGGACTGACCATCCCCAGTAACAGTTTCTACGAACTTGTTAAAGAAATGGAGATGTGTTCAAGACAAGTGTCTATTGCAAACCACACAGGGATTGACAGGCTGCAACTGACAGAAAGTATTTTGGACAATTTTACAGTGAGATATTACGCAAATCTACTGTTCAAAGGACCATTTGAATTTTATATTGTAGATGCCATTACAAATTGTTATCTAGTATCCCTGTCTAAACTGATGATCATAGCTGAGTGAGCAGCACGAGGTAGGGTTTTATTGAGTAAAATTACTTAAAATTTTAGTTTGAAATTCAAAGTAACGGCTGTCGCGTAGGAAAGTGGTTCGGTTCTGTACCCAGGATGTCCATATCAGATAGATGAGTATTTATAGAATGCCATCTAGCGGGAGATAATGCTGGAAGCCGAGTAAACAATATGGCTGCCTTCATAGAACGCTCAAAAGCGAATAAAGATATGCGGCCCCACAATGAAATCAGTGCGAGATGTGTCATTTGCACTCTCAATAGCCATAATCTTCTTTCTTTCATATTTCTGTGAAGTTAGTTCTGAATTTGATATAGAAATTTTTGCGCTGATACATGTACATGTATATTGCTTGTAGGCCTATATGTCAATTGATAAAACTAAATCTTTTTATTCTCCCAGTAGGAACGGATAACGGTCATTGTGGAAACTGATTGATAATGAGAAATGTAGAAGGAAATACAGGTAACCACTTTTTTCTTGTGGAGTACTGCTCTGTATGGACGACCAAGACCGCTCTGAGGAAGGGGTGGTTGATAAGTTGCGAGTCTTGTAGAGAAAAATTTAAACCATTACCACACAATCCCTACTTTTGACGACCCTGAGAAAGAAGCCTTTGGAAAACATTGTGGGAAAAGGAGAAAATGCTGGTTACCAGCATTTTATCCTTTTCCCACTATGTTTTCTACCCTTCACGAAACAAATTTCAAATTTTCAGTCACTTTTATTTTGTTGTCTGCAAATGCTTTCGATTTGGACAAGCCTAAAATGTTGTCGTTTGGTACTGATTTAAGCAGGAGTGTCCTTCTTCAGCCATTCTCTACCCTGACTTTTTCAGGTTCCATATCCGAAACTTGATGTCATTTGGTCAGCTAGAGGCAGCAAGGCGTGTTGTTTCAGCATGAAAATTCCTCTTTTCACAATTCTGTCATTACCATGGCTGCCTTTAAGGCCTGTGGTTTTAGATTGACTGAGCATCCACCTCATTCTCCTGACAATGCTCTACCAGACTTTCATCTATTTCTGATATTGAAAACGGTCATTTCCGGTACTCACGTTGATGATGATCTCAAATATGCAGTGGAGGATTTTTGTATGTGGCCAAGGAAAGGACTTCTTCTTTAAAAGTGGCTCTTAGGCTTTAGGACATCGTCGGTCGGTTTGTTATTTCCGTTTATTCATCGTCGCTACCGGTTGCCCATCTGAACGACGCCCCCAGAAGACGGTTAGTTGTTACGGGGGATAGTGCAAGGATACAGGTCGAAGCTACTGAGAGCTTCGCCTGGTTCTTTAACGTGCTCGGTGTATAGCACCGTCACACGGGACCTCGGTTTAATGTCTCATCCGAAAGACCATTAGTAATTTTAGTTGGGCAGCCAGGGATTCGAACCAACAACCTGTAGTGACCTGAAACACTGTGTTCACTAGTCCCACGCTCTATCTACTGGGCTATATCGGCTTGTCCGTCAGACATCGCTGGCAAAACCGAATACTCTTTGACCAGCTATGTTCTTGGTCTTTTTCTTCAAGGTATTCTAAATTTGTAAGTAAAATAACTTCTGATTGGCTAAACCGAATGGTTTAGCCAATCAGAAGTTATGTTACTTACAAATGTAGAAAATTCTGGAAAATAAGACAAAGAACGCTCTTAAGAATGATTGGTGAATACAGGCCCTGCAGACCTCCAGTGCCACTTTTAAGGCAGTAGACTCGTAATACTTATACTGCAGCATTGCATGAATTTCTTGATAGCTTAAAAATACGGATTTATAGAGATATAATATTTTTGGACATTTTTAATCGACCAGAAGTTCCTTTGATGTCTACCTTGAAATTATTTGTTGATACTTTTGTTAGTTTCCAGAAAAGGGAGGAAATTATTATCTCCCTTTGAAATGAGAATATAGTGGTTTTAGATTTATAAATGATACTTCTTAGAAGGACAAAAAGGAACAAATGGCTCGGTTGAAGTAGTATAATAATACTAAGTTTTAATTGCATCAAATTTTGTAGGATACTATTATAATGGAAATAGCTGTTTTCTATTACGGATCCACAACCTTAAAGAAGTCAAATGTTTTCTTGACTATACAGAGAGTTCTCCAATAGCTACCGAACTGATTATTGGTGAAAAAAAAAATAGTGCACGATGTCCACCCAAAATCAAACCCTTACATGCTTATTTAATATCAAACAGCCCTCACACAATGTATAATCTTTTACAATGTACAATGAATTAATTGGTTTTATTATATACGTAGCAGTGAAATCCTGGAATTTCCCAGTGTAATAAATTTTGATATTATCACTGGTGATATATATATATTTTCAAATATAGAGAGAATTTTCTATATCTGAAAATAACAAGAAATCTGGTTGGCCAAACAAAATGTTTAAAATAGCTATGAAAGCATCGAAAAAAAAAACAACCAATAAACTCTGTCATGATTCAGAATTCTTTAACCACAGTTCCGTCTTTTTGTATTGGACTGTGTCTAACGCCCTTATTGGGCTTTTCATTCTTCCTTGATCATGTCCTGGCTACATTTTTGTTATGACATGTTTAAGATTAACTAATCCAAGCCGGTGTTAATGCAGAGAAATGACCCTCACCTACAAAATGACTCGGGTCATTATTCTACGTAGAGAAATGACCCCAGAAGTTATTTCACTACGTAGAGGAATGACCCGGGTCATTATTCTACGTAGAGAAACGACCCCAGAAGTTATTTCACTACGTAGAGGAATATGACCCTACGTAGAGAAATGACCCTCTGGGGTCATTTCTCTGTGTAGAATAATGACACGGATCATGCCTCTACGTAGAGAAATGACCCATGAGTCATTCTTCTACGTAGAGAAATGGCCCATGCGTCATTTTGTAAGGGAGGGTCATTTCTTTGCATTACCCCGGAACCATCACGTGTTTACGGTCCTTCTACTTCGTACGATTTCGTAGCGTGTAGGACCGGATTACACTGACTAGTGCTTGGAACTTGGTCTAGCCAATAGTATGGCTAGATTTTCAGGATAAAACGGGCGGATTTTCGTAAAAAATGTATTTACGCAGTATTATCTTGAATAAAACAAATGAAATATAGTTAAAAGAATTTTGTATTCTAAAATATTCATACAAAAATATTTCGAACAATCTGACATATAGTATCTACACTGGACCTTTGTTTAAATTCAAGTGACGCAATATCGCGTAAGCACTCATATCTCTAGTAACAGCCTTTATGGGTGAGTATTTAAGTTTTTCATATCGCATCAAATTGAAAAATATACATATCACAGAAATTAAGATGAAAACACAATACAAATCATCAACAATTTAGATTCATAATATTACAAAAAAATTGTTTTGGGTGGTATTCCCTTAAAAGGCTAAGTAGCCCCTTAAGCTATTTTTAGATTTCCCGCCAAAAATAAAAAAAAAAGCATTGTGGGAATGTTAAGTGACTGGCTCGTGACTAATGGCGCTTAAATTCCATAACATAACAAAAATGTAATTATTTTCCATAACGTCTTCTTCAGATGCTATGTTTGAAGCTTCGTCTGTGTATTTCCAGTATGTAAATGAGCAAGATGTTCATGGAAAAATAGACCGTGTTTCCCGTCGGCGTCAACCTGGGCTATACTAAATCTCTTATTTCTGTTGTTGTCGGATGGTTTTCGACTACTAGGGTTTTATAAATGAAAATTATAAGCTTTCGGAGTATTAAAATTATTTTTTTTTTGTATTTTTGTAAAGTTTTTGTCCCAAAGTCTGAAGGACCACCTTTAAAGTCAAAAATACCAAACATCAATGCTAATTGGTTTATTAATAACTTCATCAAGGTCAGGTGAAGGTCATACACAAACATAAAAAATTCTTACCCAATTCGAGATCTTATCCCTTAGGCTGCAAAGCGCGACTTACTGAATTTTTAAATACATTGTACATCAGATCAGATTGCACAGAAAGTGCAGACTGATCTTGGTTTTACATTGTCTGGTTAGGAGTTATTGTTCTAAAAATTAGTTTGGCGTTGCATGATTCGGTTTTTTTTTTGCTATCGGCTTGAACGTTTCATCAAATTTATTTAGCACGTTAAGGATTAAATAAAAACACACACGCTGTCCAAATATTGAACTATTTTTTGTCATGGTTTGCCCCGCAGACAGGTTATGTATTTATACTCCTGACCAAATAATGACGTGTTTTACTTATTATCAAACGATAATATTTTAGATTTGTCCAAATTGAAAGCATTTGCAGGCGATAAAATAAAAGCGTCTAAAAATTTGAAATTTGTTTTGTGAAGGGTAGAAAGCATTGTGGGAAAAGGAGAAAATGCTGGTTACCAGCATTTTCTCCTTTTCCCACAGCGTTTTCTAAAGGCTTCTTTCTCAGGGTCGTCAAACGTAGGGATTGTGTAGTGAAAGGGTTAAGCGACCTTGATTAATACCGGTCCATTCAAAAAGTTGTGGAAGAAGGGAGAAAATACTGGTAAATCACTATTTTCTCTTTTTCCTACAATATTTTTGTCATTTAGAACATAAATTCTATGATGTCAGGCACACCTAATTTGCCGTCTGCGACAATATGTAGATTTGAGAAGTTTTTAACTTTGTCATCGGTAATGTCTGGTAAAGGACCGTGCGCCAATTGCAGCAGATTTTGGTATTTTCTTGTCCCATAAAAATGATACAGCTTTCAAATTAAATGAACATCTGACTCTTTAACTTTTTAGTGCGTACAGAATACTTCAGATGCTAAGATACAAACAAGGAAAAATAAACTTGCTGTAATAATTCATTGCTTAGACGATTTTACTTATCTAGAGAATTATCCAATAAGCCAAGTGATAAGGAGGTCTCGTTACCAAACGGCAATATCTTAGGCTTGTCCAAATTGAAAGCATTTGCAGATGACATAATAAAAGTGTCTGAAAATTTGAAATTTGTTTTGTGAAGAGTAGAAAACATTGTGGGCAAAGGAGAAAATGCTGGTTACCAGCATTTTCTCCTTTGCCCACAATGTTTTCTACAGGCTTCTTTCTCAGGGTTATCAAAAGTATAGGGATTGTGTGGTAATGGGTTAATGAATTTGCAACTTGTACCGACCTAGGTCACCCTGCGCAGTTCTGAGTCGAAACTGTGTGTTTTTTTGTAAATTTTCGACAAATGGTTGAATTCTGAGGTAGAATGGTCCGTGGACACCAAGGACGATTTTACCAGAGAATTTAGCCGATCGTTAGACGAAGTGAATTTCGCATCTTCGCGAGCCAAGGTTACGATCACTATGTGGATCTTACCTTGGCTGATTGAGCCCGATTTCGAGATTCCTGCGATGCGCCCTCTATTGGATGCTGGTTATTACCCCCCTTTACATCATATTTCTGAGAGCCAATGAAATACCGTTTTACAAATCGCTGACGAATAAAATTATTCAACATGAAGCGATAAGCAGACATCCTCATGGGTTTCCATGTTTTACCTTTTATTCGAAAGGTAGAGATCTCGTTCTATTTTTATCAATGATGAAATGCTACGAGCGATTTCATTCGTTGCAGTTAGAGCTGGCTGCATCCAATGAAAAAGCGTATCGGGGGAATGTAAAAATCGAGCTCGATCCGCCAAGGGTAGAGTAGCGGAGTGAATAGTCAGCCTTGGCTTGCAAAGATGTGAAAGGGTAGAAAACATTATTGGGGAAAGGAAGAAAAGACTGGATTCCTGCATTTTCTCCTTTTCCTACAACATTTTCAAAATCCTTGACCCTCGGAATATTCGAAAACACGGAATGAATTGGTAAGGACTTGATTTAACCCTTTACTCCACAGATACTCATTTCTATGCATTGCTTGTAGGAGACTTTGGAAAACATTGTGGCAAAACGTGTAATTGCTCGTCACTAGCAATTTCACCTTTTTTCCCCAATGTTTTCTATGCTATGAAAAGATGTCATATACACATAAGAAACGGCTTCATCCCTGCTGTTATTAAGCGTCAATTAGAGGTACCATAGAATTGCCTTATGGGGTAAAAGGTTAAGAATTTTAAAAGTGTTAAAAGGCCATGTAAGAGCGTAAGGAAATAAAAAGTGGGGTGTGTAAACATTGTGCCCCCAATTGTTATCAAATACAGCATATTATGGTGAAGTTTATACTTAACAAAACCATGCCATGTAATATTATAAATGTCAAAATAAAAGATCTATAGATCGATAAACCAGACCTCTTTCGATCGCTGAAAATACATTTCACGGTTCACTAAAACCAATAAATTAAGTGATTGTATGATCAGAGCTTCAGATAAGAGGGAGTGATGATATTCTTAATCCACTATTTCTCTTTGAAACTCTATGCTGTGGGTACTCATTAGAATCGTCTCGATGAGACGATTATAATGAGCACCAACAACATAGAGTTCAGTTGAGACTGATAAATATTTTCATTTTTGAAATCAAAATCAATCCCTGATCCCTCTATTTGCATCTTCGCGAGCCAAGGTAACGATCACTACGCTGATCTTACCTTGGCTGATTGAGTCCGATTTCGAGATTCCTGCAATGCGCCCTCTATTGGATGCTGGTTATTACCCCCCTTTACTTCATATTTCTAAAAGCCAATGAAATATCGTTTTACAAACCGCTTAAGAATACACATGAAGCGATAAGCAGACATCCACGCGTGTTTCTGTCTTTACCTTCTATTCGAAAGGTAGCGACTTTGTTCTATTTTTATCAAAGATGAAATGCTACGAGCGATTTCATTCGTTGCTGGCTGCATCCGATGAAAAAGCATATCGGGGGAATGTAAAAATCAAGCTCGATCCGCCAAGGGTACAATCTCCGAGCAGAGTTGTCGTTCGTTACCTCACATACATCTCTGCGATGGGCTAAATGACAAGAATCTTGTCAAACCGAGGAAAAGATGTTTTGTTACTGTTTAGCTGTTTCATATGTAAAATTGTAAGTTAGACAAAGGAATTATGATTCTGGATACATTATATGTGCGCTCAAACTGATGAATTTACCTGTATAAAATGGAACTTTTTTTTTTAGCCTCTTCACTTTTCAGAATCTTACGCCGATTTTAACAAAAATGGCTGCGCCCATGAATGATGACAACTGATTTGACACACCGCTGTATCTAAGTTTGTACGATTAAAAGTCAAGTTATCGTCCTTTAAAGATATTTAGGCTTTTCAGAAAATCTCTCTTTTGTTCATTTCCTATCACTAAGTCTGATTGGTCCCATGCTGTTTGAACAGTACACGAAACGATCGATATTGGTCTTTCTTTCACTGGCGTTTGTGTAGCCATTTTGAGTTATGGTCATGTGACAAAAATATGACGTAATGACGGACTACTTTCTGAGCCCACTACAGAGGTGAATGTAATGATCCGAAGTGCAAGAGAGTGCCAAGGGTAGAGTAGCGTAGTGAATTTTCAGCCTTGGCTTGCGAAGATATCTATTTGAAGCTCTGGTATGATGTTTCACAACGTGTCCGAATCATTTCAGTCATATTGCGGCGGCCAGTGCATTTATAGTGCTTTCTTGGAGCTTCTTATGCCATCACACCGCAAAATATTCTACCAATACCATTAGCTACTTTCTCACATGACCAACACCTCTGCAACGGTCAGCGATGAAAGAGAAATGAATCCTGCCGCAATGACAATCAATTCTCAGACAGAATTTGGTCTACTTTGGGATTCGAACCAGCAGCAGTCAAGATCAAATCCTGCACGCTACAAAGTGTCTTACTATGGCGCGGCTAAAACCAAGACAGGTGTGCTTCAGTTTTATCTTTTATCTTTTGGGCTTCTCTAAACAAGCGGGTGGTAAAGATCCACTATCAGACCATCTTCGCGAGCCAAATTTACGATCACTACGTGGATCTTACCTTGCCTGATTGAGCCCGATTTCGAGATTCCTGCGATGCGCCCTTTATTGGATGTTGGTTATTACCCCCCCCCCCCCCCCCCCCTTTACATCATATTTCTAAAGGCAAATGAAGTATCGTTTTACTTACGAATACGCATGAAGCGATAGGCAGAGATCCACGTGGGTTTCCATGTTTACCTTCTTTTCGAAAGGTAGAGACCTTGTTCTATTTTTATCAAAGATGAAAATTAATGCTACAAGTGATTTCATTCGTTGCAGCTAGAGCTTGCTGCATCCAATGAAAAAGCGTATCGGGTGAATGTAGAAATCAAGCTCGATCCGCCAAGGGTAGAGTAGCGTAGTGAATCGTCAGCCTTGGCTTGCGAAGATGCTATCAGTCTGAAATTTTTGTTTAGTCTGATCTTGATTCATTCTTTTTTCCCATATGACACATTTTATCTTGATTATACCCCCGCAAACGAATGTTTTCGGGGGTATACTGGAATCAGCCTGTCTGTGCGTGCGTGTGTCCGTCTGTGTACAAAAACTAGTAACTGCCTGTTTCTGTCAAAGCGCTGGCGGGGGTATTAAGTCACATTCAGTGACAGCTCAATTTTTTTTTTTATAAGACTAATGTTTGTATTACATAGGATTAAATCAGATAAACTTTGATATTTTACTTTAGTTTGACGATTTTGAAAGTTTTATGAAGAAGGTACCAATCTGTACCGGAATTGTCACAACCATTAAATCACAGTGAAGACCACACTATAATCACAATAAATATCTGAATATTTATGACCTAGTGTATATTTACGTTTCATGTGTGACCCGTCACGCAAAAAGGGGCCATCTGGGAACTCCGAAAGGTGTCGACCTTGGTCAGCCTGCGCAGATAGCGCAGGCTGACCAGGGTCGACACTTTTCGCTTTCACAATATTTTCTGTATGAAAATTAGTCATTCTATCTTACTGTACAATCATTTTTGAACTATCAACTTTTTAAATTTACATGTTCTGTCTTTGATTTGTTTTTATGTAACTGATAAGCGGGATTTCCGGAAAGTCCCTTTTCGCGTGACGGGTCACATATACTTTCAGGAGTCATCCTCGATCAAAAAAGGGATCTTAAGGCATCTGTAGAAAATATCGACTCATGTCAGCCTGCATTGCACGGGGCAGAAACTTATTGGTACATGTGGCTTTTCTGTATGTTGAAGGACTTCTACCTTCAGATTCAATCGTTATTAGACAAACGAAATTTTATGTATTCATGATAATTGTGACCCTTCACGCAAAAAGGGACTTTTTGGGAACTGTGAAAAGTGTCAACACTGGTCAGACTGCGCGAACTGCGCAGTCTGACCAGGGTTGACACTTTTCTCTTAAATGACATTTTCTGTATGTCATGGTCATTGTGCCTTGTATACATTCATTTTTTGAATTATCATCTTCAACTATCGTTGATCTGTTTTCATCTAATTGATGTACAGAATTCCCAGAATGGTCCTTTTTTGCATGATGGGTCACAATTACTGTATGTGATGATTTACTTGTTATAATGCATCATGAAATTGTATCACTTTTTGCCAGATAAAGGTTCATTTCATTGTGGCGCCGCATGAGCGGCGGCACTATATTTTTATTCGGTTCTGAAAAGTACCTTTGGAGGCAGCCTCCATTCATTCGGCTTCAAGTCATTTCGTAACTGGGTCATTTAGTACCTAAGCCTTTTCGTACTCACCTTTACTTTTTATTTTGACCATTCTGTACTCACTTTGATAAGTTCGTAACCACTTTGGTCATTTCATACCCCTTTTTCAAATATCGTTTCGGTAATTAAGACCCTAGTTTTAATACTATTTCCTTGTGTTTGTTGTCGAATGACAACTAATTTTTTACAAAGCTCGACAACTGCTTTTGTACACAGTTCCAGTTGAAACTATTATCTTTCGCCGAACTGTTTGTGTATTATCATTATTGTTTTTTTTTTTAATCTTTTTGAGTTTAAGATCCACAGATTGTCAAGGACTTCTCAGTTCATTTTTCGGCTGTAATATGCCGTATTTCAGAAAATACTGATTTGCGGCCCCGTTGATGTTACGCATCAATATTTTCTTGTTATATATATATATATATATATTATAATATAAATAAATATTGGTTTTCTTCCAGTGATTGGTTGTTTTTATAGGTGACCCTATTTCAGGGACACTCCTTCAGTGAAATTGAAGACATGCCCGATATAGGTTCAAAAGATTTTTCCAAATCGGGTTTTAAGATTGCTCAGTCCTTATGGGGGGGAGGGGAGGGGAAGGAGGGGATGCCGGGGGGGGGGTGAGGCAATTGTTTTGGCGTCTATTCACTGTATATCACAACTTCATGTACATATTTGATCTGGTCTGTAATCACCTAGCATTCTTTATCTCATCCCAGTCTTATTCTAGATTTAAAAAGTAACACAACTTCTAAATGGCAAAACCATTTGGTTTAGCCAATCAGAAGTTATGTTACCCTGTTAGAAAACCACGGAAAATAACACCTAATACTTTTTTAAGAATGGCTGGTGAATACGGGCATCGTTCTGCTCTGTACAAACGTTATTCTGCTATTAATTTTGTCTATTCCTTATATTTGATTAAAAATCAAACGAGCCATGCTCTGTGAAAAAGAGGCTTAATGTATTTCTGTGATATAATTATTGTCCCAATCAAAATATTACAGATTCATTTACTCTGACTTGCTTTACTTGACATAAGCATAGTTTAGAATGCTCTGATCTTGCCTTTTTATTATGCTGAGTAAATGGACAAAATCCCTGTCAATCTGTCTGTCTGTCTATCTGTCTGTCGTATCTCTCTCTCTCTCTCTTTCTCTCGCTCGCTCGCTCTTGTGTACTATAATTAGTTGTGTGAGCACTTTTAAATCTATTATATTGTAGGGGGAGGGTCGATCTCTCAAGTTGTTATAACTTGTGACCCAACCCCATTTCCATGTAAACTTGAGGGAAAATAAATATGTTTAAGATAAACTAGAAATTTGGAATCCTTACAATCCTCCTTGTCTAAGGACTGACTGAATCATGAGGTAGATATGTCCTTTGACATGCAGAAAAAATGACTGATGGCGAAAAGTTTCGGCCCAGGTCAGCCTGCGCGGACTGCGCAGGCTGACCTGGGTCGAAACTTTTCCCAGATGCATTAAGCCCCCTTTTTCAAAGAGCATGTACCTAGTCATCCACAACAATACCAAGCTAAATAAAAGTTTATCGAATCCATAACAGATGACCAAGTTAGTTTACACAAAGTGATTGGCTATGACATGGCCCCCCGCACAAACTTAAAAGACCTAACGAAATACAATTATCCCTTTACCGTTCAATCCCCGAGTGTTAACGGCATTTAGGAAGAAGGGTTTTGAAAACGTAGCGGAAAAGGCAGAAAAGTCTTTACCAGCATTTTCTCCCTTTCCTGCAACGCTTTCTACCCCACAGACAAACCCCACCATTTGAGACTTATTCATTTTTTTTCGCATGCAAATGTTGGCCTGCCATAAGTCCGGGAACACCCCACCACTAGTGACCATTATACCTAAGTCTAAGCATACGTATATACTCGTCTGTGTTTTATGAGTAAAATGGTAAGAATTTGAGCTTCGTTAACCAATATTGTACATGGTACACACGGAAAGAATCTGAAATAAAATTGCAGTTTCTTTGCATATATGTGAATTTCATAGGTTTTTGCGATATATGGGTGGGAAGTTACCGGTATTATGCCCAAATGCCTCCCAACTCACTGGACAAGGCCACAGACACTGGGTTCCCATGACTAAGTTGCACAACTTACATTTATTTATGCGAGATATTTTTGATACTTGTATTTATAATATACAGTTTTACAAAAAAAAAAAATGTCAGTTGTCATGGAAACCAAACGCCTATGAACTAGTACAATGTACTAGTTTGTAACTAAAGTGTTATTCTACCTTGTTGTAAAGAGTCAAGATGGAAATAGATAAATAAATATAAAATATTCCTACCTTAGTATCTGTAAACTCCTTCCTTTTCGATTTTCACTAAACGTACTTTAAAACGACGAAAAACAATAAAACCAAAAGGAAAAGAATCGAAAATAATCCTGTGTAAAACTTAAAAAAAAAAGGACAGGAAATCAGTACGCACTACTTTCCAATGCAAAGACAGGTGATGCTTTGAAAAGCCATCCGAAAATTTTTACACCGTACACATTCCCCGGGTATTCGTTTTCAAGTACACTTAGCAAAACTGAAAAGGTTTGTTTGGGAAATACCCGTAAATAAAACAGACTGAACCCTTCACCCAATCCAGTCGTGTTTTGTACAAACTTTTGTGAATAATATTGGGAAAACGTTCTAAGCAAAGGGGGAATTGTAGTTATCAACATTTCATCCATGTACCATTATGTTTTTTTTTACCCATTTAAAGTGTAATTGAATAATTTGAACCACACATACTTTGATCTAATAACAGACGCTAAACTTTTGTCGTTTGATACGAAGTTAATTGCAAAGCAGACGACATAACGGAAGTCGTTATTTCGTAATTCTTTTGTAAAGGAGGACCCGTCTTTGACTCTTCACCAATTAACCCCAAGTTTAAATAACTGGAAAAGAAAGGTTTTTGAAAACAATGTTGGAAAAGAAGATAAAGCTGGTGACCAGCATTTCCTTCTTTTCACAGAATGCTCTGTACCATTTGTGAACCAGATTATGTCGTCTGCCAATGCTTTCATTCATTCTTTACTAAACGACAAAATTTTGAACTTGTCCAAAGTGAAAGCATTTGCAGACGACAAAATAAGTATGATTCTATAATTGAAATTCGGTTTGAAAAAGGTGGAAAACATTGTGGGAAAAATGAGAAAATGCTGGAATCAGCATTTTCTCCTTTTCCCCACAATGTTTTCAAAAAACTTTATTTCTCAGGGTCGTTAAAAGTTAGCTTTTTTGGCAAAGGAGTACGGGGGCGTGTAAAATTTGATAAATTGTTCAAGAGTCAAACAGGATCTTGATACTTTCGAGCTGTTGCCAGTGCTTGTAACTAGAGATTGAACACTTTCTGTTAACTCGAGGCCAGACGACAATACTTTCGGCTTCGCCCAAATTCAAAGCATTTGCAGACAACAAATTGAATATTTATGAAAAAAGAAGGTTTTTTTTTTCTTTCGATGAACGGGTAGAAAACATGGTGCGAAAAGGAAAAAAAAAAAGCAGGAGATCTCCATTTTCTCCTTTTCTCATGATTTCTTTTTCAAAAGCTGTAGTTTTTTTTTCTAGGGAATCCTTAAACTGCGAGATTGTTTGATAAACAAGTAAGTAACTATTTTTTGTTCATCTGAATCCAATCTCTTTGAAATCTTTCGTGGCCAGGTAAAAAATGTGGACCGCATTACCTGGCTCGAGCCGCACTGGAAACACCGGGTTTCTCGTAAGAGTGCCCATGGACAAAACACTTCAGAGCCCTAGTTCTGTACTGGTAAAACCTAGGGAATACACAAATATCCGAGCTGTGGCCGTGATATGACTGTGATAATGTTGAAAGTGGCGTAAAGAACTATACAACCATTCATTCATGATATATCTTTTCAGAAAATGGCTTGATAGAGCATGTTGGGTAAAGGACAATTTGCTTGTAACCTGATTCTTCCCCTTTTCCGAGGTATTTTGTATTCAGTCGAAATCAAAGCTAAATATTTGTACCACGTGAAATGGGTTCGTCATCTGTAAATGGCTGGCATCAAGTGAAAACGGGCATCTGGACAAAAGCGTAAAGTGTCGTCTCGGATCAGCCTGCGCAGTCCGCGCAGGCTAATCCGAGACAGCACTTTACGACTACATTAGATTTTGTGCTACAGTAGACTTGTGCAAAACAGAAAATTACATATAAACGGAAAGTGCCGTCTCGGATTAGCCTGCGCGGACTGCGCAGGCTGATCCGAGACGACATTTTACGCAAATGTCCCGAATGGCCCTTTTCGCGTGTTGCAGGCCAAATGCCTTCAATGCGGAGGAGACCAATGCTTTTTTTGTTGCCAACTGTAAAGGGCCGTGCAATGTTACTTATTCAAAGCGTATAGTATCAAATAACGGGCCATGGGGATTTTGACACCAGTATTCGAAAAAGATTAACCAGTGACAGTGGGTTTATATAGCTGATATTCGACTCAACTTTTAAACAACTAAAAACCACAACATGCTATTTAAACTCTTCACCAAACGACAAAAAATTGAGCCTATTCCAAATTGAAAGCATTTGCAGACGACACTTTCAATGTTCTTCGAATATTGCATTCTTTTTGATAGGATAGAAAACACTGTTGAAAAGGAGAAAATCCTGGTTACCAGCATTTTCTCCTTTTCCAACAATGTTTTCAAACGGCTTCTTTCCGAGGGTCATTAAAATCGGCATTGTTCTGTAAAGGGATAAAAACGCTTTTAACCAGATCCGTATTCCACAACCATTTTCAACTTCGTTCTAAGTCAAATTCTATATCAGAAAGTAACACAACTTGTCTTATTTTGAGATTTAGAAAATTCTTTAAAAATACGACTGCGTATTGTTCTTAAGAATGGTAGATGACTACTGACCCCAATGAAAGAATTTAGATTCGCCCATTTTGAAAGTTTTTTCCACATAACAAATAAAATACGGCACTTAACATAGGATTTGTTTGAAAAGGATAGAAAAGTAGGTGGAAATGAGAACATGATAGTTATAATTAATTTCTTCTTTTATCCACAATTTTGTCAAAGGCCATCTTTATATACGCGTCATGATGACAAGGGGGTTATGATCATAAGGCTCAACTTTTTACCAAACAACAATAACAACCCCGAGCGAATGGCCAGCATTTTCTTTTTTTCACAATGTTTCTAGAACCTGTCGTAAAGTTGGGTATTTAGGTGTTTCAAATCACGCCAAATTAAAATATGTATTATTGAATTTTATATGAAAAAACTATACAAATCATCAATAATAAAGAATCATAATATTACAATCATTTTTTGGGGTGGTATTCCCTTAAAAGGTTACGTAGCTCCTGAAGCTATTTTTAGATTTCAAACCAAAATTCAAAACAAGCATTGTGGGAATGTTAATTGACTGGCACGTGACAAATGACGCTTAAATTCCATAAAATAAAAAATATGTAATTATTTTCCATAATGTCTTCTTCGGACGCTATGTTTGAAGCTTTGTCTGTATACTTCCAGTACATAGATGAGCAAGTTGCACATGTAAAAATAGACGGTGTTTCCCGTCGGCGTCGACCTGGGCTGTAGTAAGTCTCTAATTTCTCTTGCTGTTGGATGGTTTCGACTACTGGTGTTTTATGAATGAAGACTATAAGGGTTTGAGAGTATTAAGATTATTATTTTTTGTAAATTTGACATGTTTTGTCCCAAAATCTGAAGGGCCACCTTTAAGGTCCACGGCTGGGAACTAATCGGTGAACATCGACCTTTTCGAACAATCTCGGCAACTTTCGTCTTTTAATATGAGAGAAAGGGGATGTCGACTCTCTAACTCGTCGGTAAATATCGTGTAACATCGACGTTTTCGTAAAGGCTATTCGGCCAATCTCGTCACCTTCCGTCTTTTAACCCTTTATCAAACAAGCCATGTTTTTTACGACCCCGAGATAGAAGCCCTTTGAAAACATTGTGGAAAAAGGAGAAAATGCTGGTAACCAGCATTTTCTCCTTTTTCCACAATGTTTTCTACCCTGGTGGAAACAAAATTAAATTTTTGAGTTACATTTATTTTGTTGTCTATAGGTTTTTTCAATTTGGACAAGTCTAAAATTTTGTTGTTTGGTGAAGGGTTAATATGAGATTTAGGGGTCGTAGACCTTAAAAGAAATTTCAATTTCTGAGAAACAGTTATTTTGAGGCACGCAAATGCTTTCGAATCGGACTAGAGCTAAGTGTTGTCGTGAGGCAAAGAGATACAAAAAAGGATAAATGTCCCCAATACCCCCAGATCAAGTTCCGGATCAGGTGAAATTTGTCATAAAATACCCATCTCCATACATAGTTTAGTTAAACGTTTTTATGCGCAATTGAGCATAAGCGTGGGGAGCGAGAAGGGGGCAGCTTGGTCAGAAGTTACGTACCCAATTTTGATTTAGGCGGTCAACATGGAAGAGGGAGGAAGTATGTTAGATCGATTTTAGCGCCTACATTTCTTTTTAGATTTCTTTTTAGCTTTCTTTTACCACGTCAATAGGTACGCGGAGGTCGTGATCATCCCCCAGCATACCTTACATAAGCTGTTAGTAGACAGTGTTAGTTTCATTTTTAAACATTTAAACGTATTTACCAACATTTAAACGTATTAACAATAACTTCATGAGGAAAGAAACCCAAACATTTTCTTATAAAAATATACAAAAAAATATATATGAGACATTTTCCGGCAAAAACGTGCTCAATGGGTTCTAGGACAGTTGCCCCCGGACAATTGCCCCCCCGGGCTATTGCCCCCCTGAGGACAATCCCCCCCCGGACCATTGCCCCCGAGGAAAATTCCCCCGGACTTTTGCCACCCCGAGGATAATTCCCCCTGGAACTATTGCCCCCCGAGGACAATCTGCCCCAGACTATATGATATCCGGGGTGGGGGGGGTTATCCTAGGGGGCAATGGTACGGGGGAATTGTCCTCAGGGGATATAGTCCGGGGGGCAATTATCCGGGGCAATTGTCCAGGGGGCAATTGTCCTGATACAGCTCAGTGCCCTGCCGTAGTCCATTACGCCAAGCAACCTGTCATATGCTTTTGAATCCACAATGGCCTACATGATTTAACCCTTTACCGAACAATCCCTGGTTTTTACGACCCTGGGAAAGAAGGCTTTTGAAAACATTGTGGGACAAGGAGAAAATGCTGGTAACCAGCATTTTCTCCTTTTCCCACAATGTTTTCTACCCTATCAGAGAGCTCAAGTTCATGAATCTATTGTCTGCAGATGCTTCTGAAAAATAAATAGTCCAAACTTCGACGCGTGGGAAAGGGTTAAACCTTTTTTCATTCTACCTTCCACGAAAACCGCCCAATTTTGCCCCTGAACATGTTTGTAACTGTATAATAGAGTACAAAATTTCAAGACTCCATTTGCAGATGTAAAATTGCAATGAAGCTTAAATGACAAAGAGCAGAAAAGCAGCTTGTGAAAGGAAAAATACAACTATCGACTTATTTTTCCTCTTTTTCTCGCAATGTTTCACAAAGCCCTCTCACCTTGGGTTTAACAACTGCTTGATCGTTTGGTAAAAGTTGAGCGATGATCAGATTTCTTATCTTTTGAAATCATTTCTAATACAAGGATATCATGTTGCTGTAACAGTACCGTATTTTGAACTCTTATGGTGTTCATTTTTGGCTGTATTGTATGTAACACTGCCTTTTTTACCCTTATAACGTGCTATTGCTATATAACTTAAAAAAAACCCCTTACAAGCCGATAGTTGAAACCCAAATAACACTCCTTCACATTTATTATTTGGAGAAAAAAATCTCTTTCGGAAAGCAGAGAAGCAGGCAGTCTGATCTTTATATACATTGTCCACAAAAGGTCTACGAGTCGCAATTATTATTTGGAGAAAAATATCTCTTGATCGGACAGTGCAGATCTAAGATCAGACTTCACGTTCTGCACAGTTTGATCTTGATCTACACTCTCCCCAAAAGGTCAATGAGTCGCGCTTGGCAGCCTTGGGGTTAACACCATTTCACACGGACCGTGGCGATTGCGCAGACTGATCTGTGTTGACACTTGTTTAGGTTCATTAAATTACCTTGTTAGAGAGCACGACTCAAGGCCCGGTCACACCGCCCGAACTTTGCTGGAGCGGTGAAAAACATTCTTCTCCGCTCGTAACCGTTCACTACCCTTTAACAAAAGTTGGCCCCCGTTAAAGCAACACCGTATATGCTCGGCCACCGCTGATGCTTCTCGAGGTGCCCTCCTACCTCTCCGAAAGTTTTGAGCAGCACAAAATATTGCGAGCGGTGAGGAGGGGGCAATTTTCCGCCTCGGCAAAGTTCACCCCTGCTCCAGCAACGCCCATTCAAAGTTTGGCACCGCTAGACGCAAGTTCGTGGTCCCTTGGGTCCGCTGGGCCAACGCAGAAATCTTGAACGCTGGACCACCGCTGATTCGCCAGCGTTGCCCAGGTGGCGATTAAACGTTGCACAAACTTCGGTGGAGCGGTTGTAAGCGTTTTGCGAGCAGTCACGGGGTTGCTGGAACGGTGTCGGGCGTTGAAGCAGCGAGCCATGGAGGCGATGAAGTTTGGTTTGGCGTTGGAGAAGAGGTGTCGGAGCGGGACCAGAATTTGGCTATGAATACGGGGAGAAATGGACCAGGAGCGAATTGGAATCGAGCTGCCGTTGAGTTCAGACCTCATCTATATCGAAACTGCTCAAAGTTACAGTAAAACTGTATCACCATGGATGCTGAGAAACTTGCTTTGATTGGTGCACTAGTCCAGCAGCAGAATCAGAACCTCCTCAGACTGCAACAAGCCGTTGACAGACGGAGAGGAGAGAGAAGAAGGAGAGACAGAGTTGTGTGGGTCAGACAGTGGATACTGAAAACGATCCGTTTAGCTTCGTGGTCACAAGTGATACGTCGCTAAAAGCAATTTTATACCCCCGCCGAGCCAAAGCGCGCATGCGCAGAACGCCGCTATACCAACGCTCTCGTCACCACTAAACCAACGCTCGCTACCGCTAAACAACGCTAAAGCAACGCCGACTTCAGCGGTGCACCGCTAAACCAACGCCCGTGTTTTCGATTTTCTTCCCATTTTGTGCGCGGTTCGCCCCCTTCCCTTCCTCTCTACCGTTCAAACAACGCTTCAGCGAAGTTCGGGCGGTGTGCGTACCATAACGACTCATTTGATTTTTAACATCATTCAAGCTGTATCGCTGCCCAAAGTAAACAAATACTTATGTTTGAAAAATGAAACATACCTATATGGCGACATTATGAGATTTTTTCGAAGAGGTTGAGCGCATTTTTAAAATTTGTATTGTCTGCACCTTTTACTTTTGATTTATAGCAGAAAAAGGACAAGTAGCAGACAGACAGCCGGACGACCAGACGGACGGGTAAGTCGTTTATGTCTGGAAATGGAGGGTGATTATGGTTCTTTCAGAAGAAGAGAAGGAGACTAGATTTCTTGTAAAGGACCGGACATCAACGTGTTTTGTTGATGCCTGGAACGGAATCGGGGGAAAAAAACTCTTAAATCACTAGTTCATAAGCTCCTTTGTTATCTTACATTTTTTTAAAAAGAAGAAGAAGAAGAAGAAGAAGAAGAAGAAGAAGAAGAAGAAAAAGAAGAAGAAGAAGAGAGAGAGAAAGAGAGTTTTTTTTTTTTCACAGAAAGACGAAAACCAATCAACTTCAGTAGAAACTAAGCTTTTTCATCACTACCGGAAGTTCTTGACCTTTTGTAGACTTTTCGTCATAATTATGCAATTAAACCTTACGCTGCCATGATGACACCGTTATAGCTTTTGCGATCGGCATAAGATCGATATCAGACTGCACAAAGCACACCGTCTAACAGTGATACTAAAAAATTAATTATTCAGTATATAAAGAAAGAATAACGTAACAATTTTATGACAATGAAAGCTTCTACACTTGTTGCCATATAGCTTTACGTATGTAGACAAGAATCTTATTTTCGTCATAACCTTTATCCTGCTTAAGTCATTACCAAACGACAATATTTTAGGCTTGTCCAAATCGAAAGCATTTGCAGACGACAAAATAAAAGTGACTGAAAATTTGATTTGTGTTGTGAAGAGTAGACAACATTGTAGGAAAAGGAGAAAATGCTGGTTACCAGCATTTTCTCCTTTTCCCACAATGTTTTCTTAAAGCTTCTTTGTCATCAAAAAGAGGGATTGTGTGGTAATAGGTTAATAACTAAAATGAAATTTTCAAATCAATGGTAAAAACCCAAATATTGTTATTTCAAAGTTATGTTTGGGGGAACAACATCCCCTCATCGGACAGTGTAGATCCAAGATCAGACTGCACGTTTTGTACAGTCTGATCTTGATCTACACCGTCTGCAGAAGGTCAGTGAGTCGCGGTTGGCAGCCTAAGGGTTAATAAATAGGCACTTAGATGAGGGCTGACTGAAAAGTTGTGAGCAATGATTTGTTTTCTTTCAGTTCTTCTCATCAGCAAGAGCTGGCTGCATCCAATGAAAAAGCGTATCGGGTCAAGTTGAAAATAAAGCTCGATCTGCCAAGGGTAGAGTAACGTAGTGAATCGTCGGCCTTGGCCTGCGAAGATGGTTCTTCTAATCCCTCGTTATTTAAGGCTGTATACACGGTGTCATTTGGTCGGTTTATAATAGAAGAAATAGCCCTCTAAAATATACAAGGCAGTTGAATTTTACAAAATGGATAAAATTGCTGAAATTAAATAACTTCATTAGAAAGGTCAAGTATTTCAGGATATATATACTAAGATCATCGGTTTACTTCAAAAACATCGTAACGACAGCTTGTAACAAGCTGTAGTTACGAGGTTTTCGACGTAAACCGACGATATGGTAGTAACATTAGACTAAACTACAGTCTAAACAACGGAAGCACCTAAAGCTAAAACTATATCCATAAGCTGGAAAGGTTTTGATCTCAGTTTTCTGGGATGCTGATGGTATTCTGATGGTGGATTATCTGCTGTAGGGGAAAACAATCAACGATACATACTATGATATTCTTCTGGAGTAGCTATGAGGAAATATTGCAGTCAAGCTAAGTGTCCAGAACACTCGGTGGAGGTGTATTGTACCGCTATGCCCTTGTTCATAAATGTGTCACTGCCATGGTTGCCAGTAGCGACTGTGGCTTCGAATTGTTTGAGCATCATACTCACCTGATGCTTTATCTCCCGCTTGATGGCATTCTAAAAATACTCATCTACGTGTATCTAATTTGGACATTTCGGGTACAGAACCAGACTACTTTTCAACGCGATACCAGTTACTTTGAATTTCAAACTAAAATAAACGTTTACTCAGTAAAACGCTACCTGGCGCGATTCATTCAGCTATGATGAGCATCTTAGATAAATCTGGAGCTAAAATAGGCCTGATTTTTCCTCAAACGTATTGTTAACCATTTTCTCCACTTTATAGCGCGTATTGCTACAGTCTACTCAATTTTGGGGAGAGTGATGCGTCATATAAGACAGTCGAATCTTCGAAGAATATGACATGCGCAGACAACGCTCCTGATGTCGCTTCGTAAGACTTACATCATTTTTTCGAACATCAAAATTATCATTTCCGGTAGCAACTTTCAGTCAGATGATGACGTCATGCACGTGCTGGGAGAGTTTCTGAAAGTTCAAGAGACCAAACAATCACTGGCTTTTACGACCCTGAGACAGAAGCCTTTTGAAAACATTGTGGGAAAAGGAGAACATGCTGGTAACCATCATTTTCTCCTTTTCCCACAATGTTTTCTACCCTGCTGGAAATAGATTTCAATTTCTGAGTTGCATTCATTTTGTCGTCTGCAAGTGCTTTCAATTTGGACTTGTGTAAAATTTTATCACTAGGTAAAGAGTTACGCCCTTAAACATCGCTGGCAGAAGTGAAAAGATACTACAAAAAAGATAAATCATAAAATGATTCAATATGTCTGCTAGCAGTCAACTCTTTCCATATGAGGCTCACAACTTAGCAATCAGCCCCTCTGAGTATGTGGAGTAAACTCTCTAAATCTGTACAATTAAACTCAGAGCTACCGGAAACATTTTATGAAGCATTGATTTTACCTACTGAAATTAGTAAAATGTATTTTTTGTACTTCTTTTGTATTTATTTGGGTACTTTGGGATGCGTTTTTTCCGAGCCGTACTGTTCGAAATTTTCATACGACGAACAGTTACTGGAGAAACTGGTGCGAATGGAATTCCATTTGGAAAAGTATGAGGAGAGCAACGCACTTGTGGTCGAAGCTTTAAAGGCAGAAATAACCAAGCTTCAAACCAGCAGAGATGACATCCCTGACGAATTGAGCAAATTGAGACAAGATATAAAAACGTTTGGTGATGTGTCAGGAAGCAAATCACGAAGTCTGGTCAAACAACAAGGTGCAGGTTAGTAATTGCTTATTTTTATGTAGAGTATCTAAAATGATGCCTTTTTTCTCGATTCCGTCTAGCGGGAGATAATGGTTATGTATTGCATTCAAACTGGGATGAAGCCATGCATGATTTTTCTGACTGTGAAAGTAACAGAACTTCTGATTGGCTAAACCAAATGGTTTAGCCTATTAGATGGTCTGTTACTTTCACATTGATAAAATTCTGAAAAATAAGACTAAGGATTTTCTTAAGAATGGTTGGTAAATACGGACACTGTTCATACCAGAATTGACTTTGCGTGGGTTCAAATATATGAAGTTTATTTAGTTAAAACATTTTTTATTCAATATAATATTTACATACATGGTACTATTCTGGTAGGTAAAGTTACGTGAAAAGGATTGGAACGAAAGCTACTAGCTGATAAAGTTCCTCTCCTGTATAGTTTATTTCATCAGTTTGTGATTAATATGGGGAAATACTTACCGAAAAAGGTAAAGGTATGCGAAAATAACGAGTGCCGTAAGGTTTAGAGGTTTAGAGTATCGAACGAGGTCATCCTGCAGGGAACCCATGCAGTCTGAGCTTGGTCGAAACGTTTCATTATCGTGTAAGTTTATGCATGTCAAATGACCATTCTACCTTCAGATTCAGTTGGTTATTGTTACAAAATAGATTTTATGGATATATAACAATGTTATGACTTGCTAGGTTATATTGCATCACAGAGATAGATGCATTTAACCGTTATCCCACAATGTTTTCCAAAGGCTTCTTTCAGGGGCGTCAAAAGTAGGGATTGTGTTGTAATGGGTTAAGCACCATTATTAGCCCTAGCGCAATTCATTTATTTATGGCTTTAAAAAAATAAAATCGTATAATTAACCCACAGAACGTGCAGTCTGATGTTGGATCTACATTGTCCGAGAAGGAGATTTATTTCATGCTTTCCGGTAGGATATTGAGAAGTAGCAGTGAAAATATTTTTCGATCTTACACTGGTACCACTAGTGAAAATACCGATTTTCACGTTCTTGTTGCCTAGGTAAATTGCGCGTGCCTAACAACCAGATGGGAAATATGACGTCATATACCTTACATTTCTCGCGCTTGACGTAACGTTGCTATACGGGAGGGGTACGCCACGGGGAATAAAGGAAAAGAACTGTACTGAATTTTGATAAAACTCCTCCCAGAAAGGGTTAAAAGCATGAAATAATTAGAATATTTGTTGTTTTTCGCCACTCGTGAAAATATTACCGATGGTGTTCACTCGATGAAATAAATTTCGATCTTACACCGAAAAATACAAATATCCTCTATATCATTCTACAAAACGTAACTTTGAAATATGTTTGATATATGGGTTTTTTACTATCGAATTGAAAATTTAATTTTAGTTATTTAGGAGGACAAGGCTTAAAGGTAGTCCTTCAGACTTTGGGACGAAAACTTTACAAGAATACAAAAATAAATCATCCTTATACTCCAAAAGCCTTATAATTTTCATTTATAAAACACCATTAGTCGAAACCCATCCGACAACAAGAGAAATTAGAGATTTACTACAGCTCAGGTCGAGACCGACGGGAAACACAGTCTATTTTTACATGAACAACTTGCTCATTTACACACCGGAAATATACAGACAAAGCTTCAAACATAGCGTCCGAAGAAAACATTATGGAAAATAATTACATGTTTGTTATGTTATGGAATTTCAGCGTCATCAGTGACGTGCCGTCATTTAACATTCCCACATATATGCTTTTTTTAAAAAGAATGTTGGCGGGAAATCGAAAAATAGCTTAAGAGCCTACGTAGCTTTTTAAGGAATACCATCCAAAAAACTTCTATTTGTTACTCTTTATTCCTAATTATTGATGATTTGTATCGTTTTTTTTTTCCATATAAATTTCGGTGATGTAAAATTGGTGGGATGTGAAAATTCTAGAAAAAGAAAATAATCTGTATACTTACAGTTGTTGCCTTTAGTGCCAAAAAGGTAAGGAACAAAGAGCCTGAAAAAGGGGATACACTCGTCTTCACTTCCGTAATCACAAATGAAGGGGACGGGTACAGCCATATCACGGGGATATTCACCGTACCTGTAGATGGCCTTTACCTGTTTCACGACCAGATGTGCCTCGTGGAGAAAAAAGATTTCTATCACCAAATCTCCATTGATGACGATCCGGCCACAACGGAAAGATTCCATGCAAATTCGGAATACCCTACCTGTTTCACAACTGTCATGACGCGGAAACTGAAGAAAGGGCAAAAGGTTTCAGTTAAATGTTTTCATGTTAACGAAACCGGGAAGAGGCTTACTGATGACGATTATCGATGGAACATGTTCTCTGGTGTTCTTCTGAGGGAAACATGATTGTTTTCAATGTCAAACCAGGAAAGTTTTCTGATCGTGTACTTTAATCCTTTGCCGAACAAACCTAACGTCTTTGAAGAATAAAGCTCTGCACTCCAGCTTTTTTTTTCCTTTCCTTACAATGTTTCTATAACCTTCTAAAGAAGAATTCAATGACTTAGTCGTCTGTATGTGTTTTTTATCTGAAAAGGTCGCCAAGTGAAAAAAAGAAAGAAACAAAACCTTAACCCATTACCACACAATTCCTACTTTAGACGACCCTGAGAAAGAAACCTTTAGAAAACATCGTGGGAAAAGGAGAAAATGCTGGTAACCAGCATTTTCTCCTTTTCCCACAATGTTTTCTACTCTTCACAAAACAAATTTAAAATTTTCAGTCACTTTTATTTTGTCGTCTGCAAATGCTTTCGATCTGGAGATGCCTAAAATGCTGAGGCTTGCCAATGATTAAACTAAATTATCTCATATTTTATTTACTCCGTTGAGAAAATCCTTTGAAAACATCACAGGAAGAGAAGATGAGTAAATGCTGGTAACCTTCACTTCTCCTTTCCCTACGACGTTTTCTATCTTTTCTTGGACAAATCTCACTACTATACCCGTTACTCCATAGATACTCATTTCTACGCATTGCATTTAGGAGCCTTTGGAAAACATTGTGGGAAAGGGTGATATTGCTCGTGACGAGCAATATCACCTTTTGCCATAATGTTTTCTACACTATCAAAAGGTGTCATATACATATAAGAAATGGCTGCATCCTTGCTGTTATTTAGGGGCTGTTAGAGATGCCAAAGAAATGCCTTATGGGGTAAAGGGTTAAACCGCAGTTGATTTTTCATCTGCACATGCTATCAGTATCTAAGTTAGGTATGAAATTTTGTCATCCGGTGATATTGAAACTTAATTAGTCGAAACATTGTTCTTATAATGGCCTGTAAAACAGAAAAAGGGGCATCTGTACATTTGCGTAAAGTGTCATCTCGGATCAGCCTGCGCATTCCGCGCAGGGTAATCCGAGACGACACTTTACGACTACATTCTATTTTTTATCTCCAGTGGACTTGCTCAAAATAGAAAATTACACGAAAACGGAGAGTATCGTGGCATTTGTCGATAACAATGCTACGGAACCCCTAAAGTGACATACTCGACTTTTTTTGGATATGCAAATTTCTCAAGTTATTTCGTTTTTAAACAGGCATCCTCGGTTCGACTTGGGGTCGATGCACTTGGACTGCCATGCGATAGGTCTGCATTGTAGGGTTGATTGACAGCCTCTCACATCATAGGCTATAGATTTGAATTCAGAGTTGAGCTGTCTTATTCCTAAATTGCCCACACCGTGTTCGAATTTGGGTTCTGTTTCAAGGGACCTATCATCTAGAGTCAGTGACCTATGTTGTGCTTTTCCAGGTCGATGCCAAATATATAATCTTAACATCGGTACATTAGACAAAAGGGGGCAAGCATAAATGAAATGACTGGTAAACTCAAATCTATTCATTCAGTCAGTCAGAGAGTCAGGCAGTCAGCCCCTCGTCTATCCGTCCGTCTGTTATTTCTTCTGTTTATGAATTGTGTACACCAAGTTGTCATTGATAACTAAAAGAAAGTTACAATATTCAGTTTGTTTAGAGCACGGCTCAGTCGAAAACTGGAGACTGAGGATCCGATTCCCAGCCGAGTCATTTTTTAAATCTAATACATGTATTTAGAATCTAGGACTCTCTTTCTTATCACTCGGGTGCAGGAACCACAACAGGCTCTTAATTGTGAAGGTAGGGGACTTGTAGAGTACGGAAGTGGCTGATTGATTGATGCCAGGCTAAATAATTATCAATCATAATGACGAATAGCACTTATTCGTGTATTCTTATGTTTCACCAGTTGCCTTATGCGGCTCTGATCTGCATTGCCGAAGAACTGACGCTCAAAACATCCCCGCCAGTGGGATTTCAATCCAGAACCTCTTTGTTGTAAATACAGTGGCTTAACATCCGTATATAAGAGGACTCGTAACATTCAGGCATCTGCAAACGCGTCTTTAAGATGGACAAATCAGCGTCTATGTATTTTTTAGTAGATATTACAGCTTCTTTACTTTCATTGCATTTGCATAGAATACAGTGCACACCAGAGCATTTCTATTTCGGGAGATTATACCGCTTCTTTAGGCGAGTGGGTAGGCTGTCCTACTGGAGAATTTGAGGCAGCGGGGTCGATCCCATGCAAATCCATTTTTTAAGACTTGCGTAACGGTAATAATAGTGCGTTCCTTATTCCTTTCCTTCTTTGCTCTTGGAAAGACGGAATAACATTACGATTGTATCGCTTAAGTATCAGGGTATGAGATTTGTAGAATGATAATTAAGAAAGAAAGAAAGAGAGAGAGAGAGAGAGAGAGAGAGAGAGAGAGACAGACAGACAGACAGACAGACAGACAGACAGAGACAGAGACAGAGAGGCGGACAGGCTTCGTGGAGGTAGGCGATGCCCCCATAAGTAGGGGATGCCCCCACCATTCAGGTAGGCGATGCCCCCATAACGGGGCGATGCCTACCTATAGTGTTACGCTTATCAGGGATGACATTTTAGCGTCTGCTAACTAACGCTTGATAGTTATTTTGTCATGACACAATTTCTAACCCTTCGTTCATCCATATATGAGCCATACAGACTGTTCGTCCGGCTGTCTGTCCGTCGGTCTGTCTTCTGTTTTTTGTGACTTTTGTTTACTTTTTTTTCCCCAAAGAACTCAACACTTTACCACACAGTTCCGAGTTTAAACATTCACGAGGAAAATATTAAGTAAACAGCATTTTCTTTATTTCCCACAATGTTTTCTACTCATAAAGAGACAAATCATATTATATAAACCACATTTAGTCTGTACATCTGCAAATGCTTTCAACTTGGCCAAGTCTGAAATTGTCTTGTGTAGGAGATAATAAACACATTTTTAAATCTCTTCCTTCTTTTAATGAATTACATGCAGCTTGAGCAGCAATTAAAATATTGAGAGCTCAAATCACCTTTTCTAACCCGACGAATAGGATCCATTGTATTTTGATGCCTGACCGGATAGCTCAATGGCTAGCGCATCTAACTCGTGACCTGGTGATTGCAATTTCTATAAACGTTTAAGGCGAACTTTCTTTCCGGGCTTTGTTCGCCTCTTACCTTTGTTTCGTGTGGGAAAAGTAGTCAGTAGTTTGGAAAGAAAAATGTGTCAAGACCGACATGATGATCTGAAGTTAAAATCCGATACAATACAACAGTCGAAATCGCTATAACATATTTTGATAGACAAATACATATAGTCAATGAATATAAGACTATTTTTTTCCGGCATCGTTGAAACTTGGTAACAACTTAGTAGAAGATTTATAGAAAAAACACGAGAAAGAAATTTAAATATATTACATTATCTTTCTAACTAGGTGAACGATTTATGTAAATTCTATTGCACAGTTTTATGAACAGTCTGTTACACTCGCTTATTGGCGGAGCCAAAATCCTTTTGACCAATGACAAAAAAGGGGCGGAGTTAAAAAATTCAGGTTGTTATAACCTTGCAATCATAATCATAATGAATAAGATGATTGACATCTCCGATCAAGGAATATCTCGCTTCCAACCGTTCAGAATTGTGAATTATTTTTAAAAAAAATCATTAAACTTTGTATTACTGCCATGTGACACAATTAAGCTTATCTATTTTTACTTTTTCCAAAATTTAAGATTTTGGAAGGAAACTATCTTGCATCCACGAAAGATTTATATTAGGAAAAAGCAGTTTCGACAAATTAAAAAAAAAAACACTACTTATGCTGCAAATGCTTGAAATGTTCAAAATGACCTTTTAAATCTGAAAAAAAAAAATATTTTCATATGTCTTTTACGTTATGCATGTTGAGACATCAAAATACTTAAGTATGAAAACTACTACAATGTAACCATTCTGTGTCTCTCATTGTCTCTCTCCGGTTCTCTCTCCCTCATCTCTCTCCAAGATTTTCTTTTCGTTCTTTCCTCCTCTGAGTTTCGATTGTAAAGTCCAAGAGTCAATATGGCCTGTGCTCTATCGATACCCCATGTAGAGAGACAATCAATAATCGATAATTGATCGCAGCGTGATGCCAGCAAACACAATGTTCCCTTTTTCTCCCTCCCTTAACTCTTTACCAAACGACAAAATGTTAGACTGGCCCAAATTGAAAACACTTGCAGACGACAAAATAAAAGTAACTCAAAAATTGAAGCTTGTTTCCAGTAGGGTTGAAAACATTATGGGAAATGGAGAAAATGCTTCTTGTGTCTACATTAAGGAAAGAGTTCATTCTTTTTTCATTCATTCTTTATTTTTCTTCCTATCCTTCTCTCTCGCCCTCTCTTTCTTTCTTTTCTTTTCTTTTCTTTCTTTCTTTCTTTCTTTCTTTCTTTCTTTCTCTCTTTCTTTCTTTCTTTTTCTTTCTTTCTTTCTTTTATTCTTTTATTCTTTCTTTCTCTCATCCTGTCTTTCTGCGGTCTCATCTTGATCTATATTGTACACAAAAGCATCTCGTGTCTACAGTAAAGAAGGAATTGATTCTTTCTTTCGTGCCTTCTGTCTTTCTTGCCTTCTTTCATTCTTGCTTTCTGCCGCGACTTTTGTAATCCGTACCTTCAGAATCCTGTCTGTCAGGGTATGCGATGTCTGCCTGTCTGACATAGATCTTAGTAAAACAGATTATATTTTCGTCATGTCACCTATATTCAATGGTCCTTCCATCCTTCCTTCCTTCATTCCTTCCTTCATTCCTTCCTTCCTTGTTACAAATCGCCAATGACTTTATGATGCTAACCGTCCAGAGTCGTGTCTGTCAGGGTAGGCGATGCCTGCCTGTCAGACACAGATCCCAAAAAAGAACGATTATAACAGATATCTCTTTCGTCTTGTTGACTATATATGCTGACGTTTTCTTTTCTTCCTTCCTTCCTTGATACCATTCGGCCATGACATTGTAATGCTAACCGTCCGGAGTCGTGTCTGTCAGGGTAGGCGATGCCTGCCTGTCAGATACAGATCCTGGTGATACAGACTACATTCTCGACATGTCACCTATATTCATTGGTAATTCCTTCCTTCCTTCCCATTTTCCCTTTCTTCTTTCTTCCTTTTTTTTCTTCTTCCTTAAGGACGTTCTTTCTTTTTTCCTAAATTCCTTCCTCCCCCTATCCCTATCTTCGTTCCATCTTTTCTCATTCCCCCCATCCCTTCCCTTCTATCGTTCTTAGCAAAAGTTAATATACTTAAAATGTAATCTTTCTTTCATTCTTTCTTTCTTTCGTCCCTTCCTTCCGTCTTTCCTTCCTTAGCAAAAGTCGGCGATTGCCTTTATGAAGCTAATCGTCCAGATTCCTGTCTGTCAGGGTATGCGATGCCTGCCTGTCAGACAAAGATCGCAATAAAAACGATTAAATTACTGTCGTCGTATTATCTATATTGCAAAAAAGGTGTTCTTTCTTTGTTTCTTTCTTTCTTTCTCAAGTGTAAATCGGCCGTGACTTTTTTGATACTTACCGACCAGAATCCTGTCTCTCAGGGTAGGCGATGCCTGCCTGTCAGATACACATTCTGTTGGAACAGAACATATGCTCATACCTGTATTTTAAAGTTCGTTCCTTCCTTCCTCCCATCCTTCCTTCCTTCTTTCCTCCCATCCTTCTTTCCTTCCTTCATTCATTCTTTCCTACCATGCTTCATTTTTCTTTGAAATTCCACTGTAAGTCCAACAGTCTATATGGCCTGTGCTCTACCGATACCCCATGTAGAGAGACAATCAATAATCGATAATTGATCGCAGCGTGATGCCAGCAAACACAATGTTCCCTTTTTCTTCCTACCATAACTCTTTCACGTATGAAATAATAAATTGCAGTTTTTCAAAGGCAAAAAATACGCCTCCTTTGTAAGATCAAGAAACAGTTCGGTCAGCTATCAGACTGCACCTTC
This sequence comes from Tridacna crocea, assembly GCA_943736015.1. Classification (NCBI taxonomy): domain Eukaryota; kingdom Metazoa; phylum Mollusca; class Bivalvia; order Cardiida; family Cardiidae; genus Tridacna; species Tridacna crocea. The sequence goes on along the minus strand of OX031060.1, from coordinate 18,974,170 downwards.
TTTGCGGTCTAATCTTGATCTACATTGTCCACAAAAGCTTCTTGTGTCTACAATAAGGAAAGTGTTAATTCTTTTTTCATGCATTCTTTCTTTCTTATTTTTCTTCCTTTCCTTCTCTCTCTCTCTCTCTCTCTCTCTCTCTCTTTCTTTTCTCTTTTTCTATCTTTCTGCAGTCTGATCTTTTGCTACATTGTCCACAAAAGCTTCTTGTGTCTACAGTAAAAAAGGAATTGATTCTTTATTTCTTTCTTGCCTTCTTTCATTCTTGCTTCTTTCTTTCTTTTTTTATTTCATTTCTCTTTTTCTCTTTCTCTGTTTCTATGGTGTCTATCTATAATAGTGTATCTATGGTGTCAAACTTCTTACGTTCCAAGAGTCTGTTAGGTTAGGCGATGAACAGACCACATTTTCATTATTTTTCTTACATAAAAATTGTCCGTCCTTCCTTCCTTCCTTCCTTCCTTCCTTTGAAATTCCACTGTAAATCCAAGAGTCTATATGGCCTGTGCTCTACCGATACCCCATGTAGAGAGACAATCAATAATCGATAACTGATCGCAGCATGATGCCAGCAAATACAATGTTCCCTTTTCTCCCTCCCTTAACTCTTCCACTTCTAAAATTATAAATTGCATTTTTTCAAAGGCTAAAAATACGCCTCCTTTTTAAGATCAAGAAACAGTTCGGTCATAATCTAGAATATATCAACAAATAGTACAGATCAGATATCAGACTGCACTTTCTTCGAGGTCTGATCCTGATCCACACTGTCCACAAACCTTCTTGTGTGTACAATAAAGAACGAGTTCTTTCTTTCTTTCTTTCTTTCTTGTAAATCTGCCATGGCCTTTGTTATGCCTACCGTTCAGGCTTTTTCAAAATGTTCATTACTGTTTTCATTAGTGCTAAAAAAGTTTTCACGGTTTAAAATAGCCTTTCGCAGCTACACAGTGATGTATAAAACTTTTCGATCGGCCGTAAATTTAGAACTACAGAGCTTGCAAAAGGTTTCTTCATCAGGTCGAATTTTTTTAATTTTCAGAATTCGGCATATTTTCAGAATAGTGTTTTCGACTTTTCCATACTGTGTTTATTATTGCTAAAAACCTTTTAACGTTGTTTAAAATAGCCTTTCGCAGCTACACAGTAATGAATGAAACTTTTGGATCGGCCTAAATCTAAGAAGTGCTTGACCTGCAAATGGTTTTTTCATCATGTCGAACTTTTGAATTTTCAGAAATCGGCACATTTTCAGAAAACTCTTATTTTGCTTTTTCCTTAATGTTTTGATTAGTGCTAAAAACTTTTAACAGTGTTTCACATTGGCTTTCTCAGCTACACAATGATATATAATTTTTTTCGATCGGCCTAATGAGATCAAATATCAGACTGCACTTTCTTTGCAGCCTGATCTTGATCTTTACAGTTCCCAACAAGAAGTTTCGTGTAGCTTTCTTAAATGAATAACGTTTTCTTTCTTTCTTTCTTTCTTTCTTTCTTGCTATCTAACTTACTTCCTTTCATATTAAAATAATTCGGCAATGACTTTATAATGCTAACCGTCCAGAGTCGTGTCTGTCAGGGTAGGCGATGCCTGCCTGTCAGACACAGATCCCAAGAAGAATGATTATAACAGATATCTCTTTTGTCTTACATACTGAAGCTTTCTTTATTTCTCTCCTTCCTTCCTTGTTGCCATTTGGCAATGACATTGTGATGCTTACCGACCAGAGTCCTGTCTGTCAGGGTAGGCGATGCCTGCCTGTCAGACAGATCCCAACAAGACGTTTCCTGTAGTTTTCTTAGATAGTAAACGTTTTCTTTAATTCTTTCTTTCTTTCGTTCAGAGGCGTGTCTGTCAGACACAGATCCAAATAGGACCGAATATAACAGATAAACTTTTCGTCTTGTTGTCTATATTATGCTGGCTCTTTCCTTTTTTTCCTTTCTTGATACCATTTAGCCATGACATTGTAATGCTAACCGTCCAGAGTCGTGTCTGTCAAGGTAGGCGATGCCTGCCTGTCAGACACAGATCCCAACAAGAACATTCCTGTAGCTTTCTTTAATACATGTTAGTAACGATTTCTTCTTTCCTTCCTTCCGTCTTTTTGTTTTCTTTCCTTCCTCACTTCATTCCCTCCTTTTTTCTTTTCTTCCCCACTTCCTTTCTCCCTAGCGGAATTGTACCAAATGTAGTACATTTCCGCTGGTTTTGTTTAGCCTGACCATCAATATTTTCACACTGCATAACTTTGCTACTTTGTCCATACTGCTTTCATTAGAGCTAAAGAACTTTTAACACAGTTTCAAAGAGCCTTTCGCAGCTACACAGTGATGTATAAAACTTTTTGATCGGCCTGAATTTAAGAACTACAGAGCTTGCGAAAGGTTTCTATATGAGGTAGAATTTTCTATTTTTCTTTTTCAATTTTCAGATGTCGGCACATTTTCGGAATAGTTTTTTCGAATTTTTTTATACTGTTTTCACTAATGTTAATTTTTTTTAACGTTGATTGAAGTAGCCTTTCGCAGCTACACAGTAATGTATGAAACTTTTCGATCGGCCTAAATCTAAGACGTGCTTGGCCTGCAAAAGGTTTCTTTATCAGGTCGAGGTCTAAAAAGAACGATTATAACAGATAAATCTTTCACCTTGTTGACTGTATTATGCTATCTCTTTCTCTTCTTTCTTCCTTCCTTCCTTCTTTCCTTCCATGATACCAATAACCTTGACATTGTAATGCTAACCGTCCAGAGTCGTGTCTGTCAGGGTAGGCGATGCCTGCCTGTCAGACACAGATCCCAACAAGGAGTTTCGTGTAGCTTCTTTAATAGTTTACGTTTTCTTTCTTTCTTTCTTTCTTTCTTTCTTTCTTTCCATCTTCTTTCCTTCCTTCCTATATAAATAACTTCATTTCCTATAAGTATGAATCGGCTATGACATTGTAATGCTAACCGTCCAGAGTCGTGTCTGTCAGGGTAGGCGATGCCTGCCTGTCAGACACAGATCCCAACAAGGAGTTTCGTGTAGCTTTCTTAAATAGTTTACGTTTTCTTTCTTTCTTTTTTTTTTCTGTTTATTTCTTTATATCTTTCCTTCTTTACATCTTCTTTCTTCCTTCCTATATAACTACCTTCCTTTCCTATTAATATAAATCGGCTATGACATTGCAATGCTAACCGTCCAGAGTCGTGTCTGTCAAGGTAGGCGATGCCTGCCTGTCAGACACAGATCCCAACAAGAACATTCCTGTAGCTTTCTTTAATACATGTTAGTAACGATTTCTTCTTTCCTTCCTTCCGTCTTTTTGTTTTCTTTCCTTCCTCACTTCATTCCCTCCTTTTTTCTTTTCTTCCTCACTTCCTTCCTTCCTAGCGGAATTGTACCAAATGTAGTATATTTCCGCTGGTTTTGTTTGGCCTGACCATCAATATTTTCACACTGCATTACTTTGCTACTTTGTCCATACTGCTTTCATTAGAGCTTAAAAACTTTTAAAAGAGTTTCAAAGAGACTTTTGCAGCTACACAGTGATGTACAAAACTTTTTGATCGGCCTAAATTTAAGAACTACAGAGCTTGCGAAAGGTTTCTATGTGAGGTCGAATTTTCTATTTTTCTACAGCACTTAAATATAAGCTGATCGTAAAGTTTTATGCATCATTGTGTAGCTAAGAAAGCCTATTTGAAACTCTGTTAAAAAGGTTTAGCACTCCTGAAAAGCAGACGTTAACAATGGCGAGTTATTCAAGGGCAAGCCTAAAAAAATCCTCAGAAAAGGACATATTTTTGTATTTTTCCGCACAATTTTTACGTTTGCCTCTCGAAACCCTTTGACCTTATTTCCTGTGCTTAGTTTTAGATCGATCGCAATGTTTTAAATACCAGGTTGTAGCCCAGGAAGTCTCTTTGAAACTCTGTTAAAAGTTTTTTAGCAGTACTAAAAACAGTGTGGAAAAAGTCGAAAAACCATTCCAAGAAGGAGCCGATTTCTGAAAAGACGAAAAATTCGACCTCATCAAGAAACCTTTCAGGGCCCTACAGCTCTTAAATTAAAGCGGATCTTAAAGTTCTATGCATCATTCTGTAGCTGAGAATGTCTATTTCAATCGCCGTAAAAAGATTTTTGGTAACCACTGAAAACAGTATGGAAAAAGTCGAAAGACCATTTCGAAAATGGGCCGATTTCTCAAAAGTCGATAAAATCGACCTCTTCAAGAAACCTTTTCAGGGCCCTACAGCTCTTAAATATAAGCCGATCTTAGAGTTCTATGCATTATTTTGTAGCTGAGAATGTCTATTTGAATCCCTGTGAAAAGGTGTTTCCCACTACTGAAAACAGTGTAGAAAAAGTCGAAAAACCAATCCGAAAATGGGCCGATTTTAGAAACGTAAAAAAATTCGACCTCTTCATGAAAACTTTCAGGGCCCTGCAGCTCTTAAATATATGCCAATCTTTAAGTTCTATGCATTATTTTGCAGCTGAGATTGTTTATTTGATTCCCTGTGAAAAGGTTTTTGCCACTACTGAAAACAATGTGGAAAAAGTCGAAAAACCAATCCGAAAATGGGCCAATTTTCGAAAAGTCGAAAAATTCGACCTCTTCAAGAAACCTTTTCAGGGCCCCGCAGTTTTTAAATATAAGCCGATCTTAAAGTTCTATGCATCATTGTGAAGCTGAGAATGTGTATTTGAATCTCTGTAAAAAAGTTTTTTTGCCACTACTAAAACCAGTGTGGAAAAAGTAGAAAATCCAATCCGAAAATGGGCCGATATCGGAAAAGACGAAAAATTCGACCTCATTAAAAAAGATTAACATTAACAAAAACATTACAACTCTTAAATATAAGCCGATCTTAATGTTCTATGCATCATTCTGTAGCTTACTTCGTCTTTTTGAATCTCAATAAAAGGCTTTTTGGCACTACTGAAAATATTGTTGAAAAAGTCGAAAAACCATTCAGAAAATTGGTAGATTTCTCAAAAGTCGAAAAATTCGACCTCATCAAGAAACCTTTCAGGGCCCTACAGCTCTTAAATTAAAGCGGATCTTAAAGTTCTATGCATCATTCTGTAGCTGAGAATGTCTATTTCAATCGCCGTAAAAAGATTTTTGGAAACCGCTGAAAACAGTATGGAAAAAGTCGAAAGACCATTTCGAAAATGGGCCGATTTCTCAAAAGTCGATAAAATCGACCTCTTCAAGAAACCTTTTCAGGGCCCTACAGCTCTTAAATATAAGCCGATCTTAGAGTTCTATGCATCATTTTGTAGCTGAGAATGTCCATTTGAATCCCTGTGAAAAGGTGTTTCCCACTACTGAAAACAGTGTAGAAAAAGTCGAAAAACCAATCCGAAAATGGGACGATTTTAGAAACGTAAAAAAATTCGACCTCTTCAAGAAAACTTTCAGGGCCCTGCAGCTCTTAAATATATGCCAATCTTTAAGTTCTATGCATTATTTTGCAGCTGAGATTGTTTATTTGATTCCCTGTGAAAATGTTTTTGCCACTACTGAAAACAATGTGGAAAAAGTCGAAAAACCAATCCGAAAATGGGCCAATTTTCGAAAAGTCGAAAAATTCGACCTCTTCAAGAAACCTTTTCAGGGCCCCGCAGTTCTTAAATATAAGCCGATCTTAAAGTTCTATGCATCATTGTGAAGCTGAGAATGTGTATTTGAATCTCTGTAAATAAATTTTTTGGGCACTACTAAAACCAGTGTGGAAAAAGTAGAAAATCCAATCTGAAAATAGGCCGATATCGGAAAAGACGAAAAATTCGACCTCATCAAGAAACATTAACATTAACAAAAACGTTACAGCTCTTAAATATAAGCCGATCTTAATGTTCTATGCATCATTCTGTAGCTTACTACGTCTTTTTGAATCTCAATAAAAGGCTTTTTTGCACTACTAAAAATATTGTGGAAAAAGTCGAAAAACCATTCAGAAAATTGGCAGATTTCTCAAAAGTCGAAAAATTCGACCTCATCAAGAAACCTTTTCAGTGCCCTACAGCTCTTAAATATAAGCGGATCTGAAAGTTCTATGCATCATTCTGTAGCTGAGTATGTCTTTTTGACTCATCGTAAAAAGTTGTCTAGTACTAGTGTGGAAAAAGTCGAAGAACCATTCTGAATACGAGCCAATTTCTGAAAGTCGAAAAATTCGACCTCATCAAGCAACCTTTTCAGGGCCCTACAGCTCTTAAATATAAGCTGATCTTAAAGATTTATGCATCATTGCGTAGCTGAGAAAGCCTATTTGAAACTCTGTTAAAAAGGTTTTAGCACTACTGAAAACAGTATAGTAAAAGCAGGCATTAGCAATGGCGAGTTATTCAAGGGCAAGCCTAAAAAATCCTCAGGCAAGGACATATTTTTGTATTTTTCCGCACAATTTTTACGCTTGCCTCTCAAAACCCTTTGATCTTATTTCCTGTGCTTGGTTTTAATCTGATTGCAAAGTTTGAAATACTATATTGTAGCCTAGGAAGCCATTTTGAATCCTTGTAAAAAGGTTTTTGCCACTACTGAAAACAGTGTGGAAAAAGTCGAAAAACCCTTCCGAAAACGAGCCGATTTTTAAAAACGCCAAAAATTCGACCTCTTCAAGAAACCTTTCCAGGGCCCTACAACTCTTAAATATAAGCCGATCTTAGAGTTCTATGCATCATTTTGTAGCTGAGAATGTCTATTTGAATCCCTGTGAAAAGGTGTTTCCCACTACTGAAAACAGTGTAGAAAAAGTCGAAAAACCAATCCGAAAATAGGCCGATTTCAGAAACGTAAAAAAAATCGACCTCTTCAAGAAACCTTTCAGGGCCCTCCAGCTCTTAAATATATGCCAATCTTTAAGTTCTATGCATTATTTTGCAGCTGAGATTGTTTATTTGATTTCCTGTGAAAATGTTTTTGCACTACTGAAAACAATGTAGAAAAAGTCGAAAAACCAATCCGAAAATGGGCCAATTTTCGAAAAGTCGAAAAATTCGACCTCTTCAAGAAACCTTTTCAGGTGCCTGCAGTTCTTAAATATAAGCCGATCTTAAAGTTCTATGCATCATTGTGAAGCTGAGAATGTGTATTTGAATCTCTGTAAAAAAGTTTTTTTGCCACTACAAAAACCAGTGTGGAAAAAGTAGAAAATCCAATCCGAAAATGGGCCGATATCGGAAAAGACGAAAAATTTGACCTCATCAAGAAACATTAACATTAACAAAAACGTTACAGCTCTTAGATATAAGCCGATCTTAATGTTCTATGCATCATTCTGTAGCTTACTACGTCTTTTTGAATCTCAATAAAAGGCTTTTTTGCACTACTGAAAATATTATGGAAAAAGTCGAAAAACCATTCAGAAAATTGGCAGATTTCTCAAAAGTCGAAAAATTCGACCTCATCAAGAAACCTTTTCAGTGCCCTACAGCTCTAAAATATAAGCGGATCTGAAAGTTCTATGCATAATTTTGTAGCACAGAATGTGCATGTAAATCTCTGTAAAAAGGTTTTTGCCACTACTGAAAACAGTGTGGAAAAAGTCGAAGAACCATTCTGAATACGAGCCAATTTCTGAAAGTCGAAAAATTCGACCTCATCAAGCAACCTTTTCAGGGCCCTACAGCTCTTACATATAAGCCGATCTTAAAGATTTATGCATCATTGCGTAGCTGAGAAAGCCTATTTGAAACTCTGTTAAAAAGGTTTTAGCACTACTGAAAACAGTATAGTAAAAGCAGGCGTTAGCAATGGCGAGTTATTCAAGGGCAAGCCTAAAAAATCCTCAGGCAAGGACATATTTTTGTATTTTTCCGCACAATTTTTACGCTTGCCTCTCAAAACCCTTTGATCTTATTTCCTGTGCTTGGTTTTAATCTGATTGCAAAGTTTGAAATACTATATTGTAGCCTAGGAAGCCTTTTTGAATCCCTGTAAAAAGGTTTTTGCCACTACTGAAAACAGTGTGGAAAAAGTCGAAAAACCCTTCCGAAAACGAGCCAATTTTAAAAAACTCCAAAAATTCGACCTCATCAAGAAACCTTTTCAGGGCCCTACAACTCTTAAATATAAGCTGATCTTAAAGTTCTATACATCATTTTGTAGCTGAGAATGTTTATTTGAATCCCTGTGAAAAGGTATTTGGCACTACTGCAAACAGTGTAGAAAAAGTCGAAAAACAAATACGAAAATGGGCCTTTTTCTGAAAAGTCGAAAAATTCGACGTCATCAAGAAACCTTTTCAGGTTACTAGAGCCCTTATATATAAGCCGATCTTAAAGTTCTATGCATGATTTTGTAGCAGAGAATGTGCATTTGAATCTCTGTAAAAAGTTTTTTGCCACTACTGAAAACAGTGTAGAAAAAGTCGAAAAACCCTTCCGAAAACGAGCCGATTTTTAAAAACTCCAAAAATTCGACCTCATGAAGAAACCTTTTCAGGGCCCTACAACTCTTAAATATTAGCCGATCTTAAAGTTCTATGCATCATTTTGTAGCTGAGAATGTCTATTTGAATCCCTGTGAAAAGGTTTTTGGCACTACCGAAAACAGTGTGGAAAAGGTCGAAAAACAAATACGAAAATGGGCCTTTTTCTGAAAAGTCGAAAAATTCGACGTCATCAAGAAACTTTTTCAGGTCCCTACAGCTCTTAAATATAAGCCGATCTTAAAGTTCTATGCATAATTTTGTAGCAAAGAATGTGCATTTGAATCTCTGTAAAAAGTTTTTTGCCACTACCGAAAACAGTGTGGAAAAAGTCGAAAAACCAATCCAAAAATGGGCCAATTTCTGAAAAGTCGAAAAATTCGACCTCATCAAAAAACATTTTCAGAGCCCTACAGCTCTTAAATATAAGCCGATCTTAATGTTCTATGCATCATTCTGTAGCTTACTACGTCTTTTTGAATCGCAATAAAAGGTTTTTTTACACTACCGAAAATATTGTGGAAAAAGTCGAAAAACCATTCAGAAAATTGGCAGATTTCTCAAAAGTCGAAAAAATCGACCTCATCAAGAAACCTTTTCAGTGCCCTACAGCTCTTAAATATAAGCCGATCTTAAAGTTCTATGCATAATTTTGTAGCAGAGAATGTGCATTTGAATCTCTGTAAAAAGTTTTTTGCCACTACTGAAAACAGTGTGGAAAAAGTCGAAAAACCAATCCGAAAATGGGCCTTTTTCTGAAAAGTCGAAAAATTCGACCTCATCAAGAAACCTTTTCAGGTCCCTACAGCTCTTAAATATAAGCCGATCTTAATGTTCTATGCATCATTCTGTAGCTGAGTATGTCTTTTTGAATCGTCGTAAAAAGTTGTCTAGCACTACTCAAAACAATATGGAAAAAAACGAAGAACCATTCTGAATACGAGCCAATTTCTGAAAGTCGAAAAATTCGACCTCATCAAGCAACCTTTTCAGGGCCCTACAGCTCTTAAATATAAGCCGATCTTAAAGATTTATGCATCATTGCGTAGCTGAGAAAGCCTATTTGAAACTCTGTTAAAAAGGTTTTAGCACTACTGAAAACAGTATAGTAAAAGCAGGCGTTAGCAATGGCGAGTTATTCAAGGGCAAGCCTAAAAAATCCTCAGACAAGGACATATTTTTGTATTTTTCCGCACAATTTTTACGCTTGCCTCTCAAAACCCTTTGATCTTATTTCCTGTGCTTGGTTTTAATCTGATTGCAAAGTTTGAAATACTATATTGTAGCCTAGGAAGCCTTTATGAATCCCTGTAAAAAGGTTTTTGCCACTACTGAAAACAGTGTGGAAAAAGTCGAAAAACCCTTCCGAAAACGAGCCGATTTCTGAAAAGTCGAAAAATTCGACGTAATTAAGAAACCTTTTCAGGGCCCTAAAGCTCTTAAATGTAAGCTGATCTTTAAGTTCTATGCATCATTCTGTAGCTGAGAATGTCTTTTTGAATCGCTGTAAAAAGTGTTTTGCCACTACTGAAAACAGTGTGGAAAAAGTCGAAAAAGCAATCCAAAAATGGGCCAATTTCTGAAAAGTCGAAAAGTTCACCATTTTCAGTGGTCGAGTTCATTCAAATTTCACCTTATTTTTTAGCCCTGTTATCATGCTACAACATGGCAGTAAGGTTTTAGCTTATTCACCATTAATAAACGAGAAATTTACGGTATTTCTACACTACCCCCTAAAAAGGCGGAAAAAAGAAGCAATTGTCGGAGCTGACACGTTTTAAGGAGCAATACGGGTATCGAAAAGCTGTAAATTCATTTTCCGGCAAGGGTAGGGTAGGAAAATCGGATCGTACTCATAAATCCTCAATGTAAAATGGCGAAATTTAGCTTAAATACATTTTACAAAGTCTCTGCTTTAAGATGATACCCAGATTTCATCAATATCTCCATCAATAAGGACTGAATGTTCTTCTAATTCGGTGTCGGGGTCACGGAAAAACGAAAGTAACTGGTTTTCGCGACGTAACCACCGCGCGCTGAAGAATTACACCATTTTCAGTGGTTGAATTCATTTATATTTTTTCATTTTCAGGCTCTGTTATCTGGCTTCAAAATGGTTATAACAATTTAGCTTATTAACCTTTAATAAATGACAAATTAACCATATCTCTACCCTACTCCCTAAAAAGGCGGAAAAAAGAATCAATTTTCGGAGCGCTTTCGGCCATTAATCCCACAAATAACATTTCTTTCCGTGGTCGAATTCATCTATTTTTTTTAGACCTGCTATTTGGCTACAACATGATAATGCAATTTTAGCTTAATAATCATTGATAAACGAGAAATTCACTATATTTCTATCCTACCCCCTAAAAAGGCGAAAAAAAAGAAGCAATTTTCGGAGCAATTTCGGCCATAATTCCCACAAATAACATTTCTTGCCCCCTAAACTCCGCCAGAATCTTAAGAACAATACCTCAAATTACTTGAAATCGATTTTTCTAGAAAAATTGACACATTTTAAGGAGCAATACGGGTATCGAAAAGCTGAAAATCCTTCATCAGGCAAGGGTAGGGTAGGCAAATCGGATCGTACACATTAATACCCAAGGTACAACGGCGAAATTTAGTTTCAATACATTTTACGAAGTCTCTGCTTTAAGACAATATCAAGATTTCATCAATATCTCCATTAATAAGGACAGAATGTTCTTCTAATTCGTTGTCGGGGTCCCGGTAATACGAAAATCACGGGTTTTCGCGACGTAACCCCCGCACGCTGAAAAATTACACCGTTTTCAGTAGTCGAATTCATTTAATTTTTTTTTTCATTTTGTAGCCCTGTTATCTGGCTACAACATGATAATACAATTTTAGCTTAATAATCATTAATAAACGAGAAATTCACGATATTTCTACCCCACTCCCTAAAAAGGCGGAAAAAAGAAGGAATTTTCGGAGCGATTTCGGCCATAATTCCCACAAATAACATTTCTTCCCCCCTAAACTCCGCCAGAATCTTAAGAACAATACCTCAAATTACTTGAATTTTTTTTTTAAGAAAAACTGACACGTTTTAAGGAGCAATATGGGTATCGAAAAGCTGTAAATTCATTTTCAGCCGAGGGTAGGGTAGGGAAATCGCATCGTACTCATAAATCCTCAATATAAAACGGCGAAATTTAGTTTAAATACATTTTACAAAGTCCCTGCTTTAAGACGATATCAAGATTTCATCAATATCTCCATTAATAAGGACAGAATGTTCTTCTAATTCATTGTCGGGGTCCCGGTAATACGAAAATCACGGGTTTTCGCGACGTAACCCCCGCACGCTGAAAAATTACACCGTTTTAAGTAGTCGAATTCATTTACTTTTTTTTCATTTTGTAGCCGTTATCTGGCTACAACATGATAATACAATTTTAGCTTAATAATCATTAATAAACGAGAAATTCACGATATTTCTACCCCACTCCCTAAAAAGGCGGAAAAAAGAAGCAATTTTCGGAGCGATTTCGGCCATAATTCCCACAAATAACTTTTCACCCCCCCTAAACTCCGCCAGAATCTTAAGAACAATACCTCAAATTACTTGAATTTTTTTTTTTAAGAAAAACTGACACGTTTTAAGGAGCAATATGGGTATCGAAAAGCTGTAAATTCATTTTCAGCCGAGGGTAGGGTAGGGAAATCGCATCGTACTCATAAATCCTCAATGTAAAATGGCGAAATTTAGTTTAAATACATTTTACAAAGTCCCTGCTTTAAGACGATATCAAGATTTCATCAATATCTCCATTAATAAGGACAGAATGTTCTTCTAATTCGTTGTCGGGGTCCCGGTAATACGAAAATCACGGGTTTTCGCGACGTAACCCCCGCACTCTGAAAAATTACACCGTTTTCAGTAGTCGAATTCATTTAATTTTTTTTTATTTTGTAGCCCTGTTATCTGGCTACAATATTATAATAAATTTTAGCTTAATAATCATTAATAAACGAGAAATTTACGATATTTCTACCCCACTCCCTAAAAAGGCGGAAAAAAGAAGGAATTTTCGGAGCGATTTCGGCCATAATTCCCACAAATAACATTTCTTCCCCCCTAAACTCCGCCAGAATCTTAAGAACAATACCTCAAATTACTTGAATTTTTTTTTTAAGAAAAACTGACACGTTTTAAGGAGCAATATGGGTATCGAAAAGCTGTATATTCATTTTCAGCCGAGGGTAGGGTAGGGAAATCGCATCGTACTCATAAATCCTCAATGTAAAACGGCGAAATTTAGTTTAAATACATTTTACAAAGTCCCTGCTTTAAGACGATATCAAGATTTCATCAATATCTCCATTAATAAGGACAGAATGTTCTTCTAATTCGTTGTCGGGGTCCCGGTAATACGAAAATCACGGGTTTTCGCGACGTAACCCCCGCACGCTGAAAAATTACACCGTTTTCAGTAGTCGAATTCATTTAATTTTTTTTTCATTTTGTAGCCCTATTATCTGGCTACAACATGATAATACAATTTTAGCTTAATAATCATTAATAAACGAGAAATTCACGATATTTCTACCCCACTCCCTAAAACGGCGGAAAAAAGAAGGAATTTTCGGAGCGATTTCGGCCATAATTCCCACAAATAACATTTCTTTCCCCCTAAACTCCGCCAGAATCTTAAGAACAATACCTCAAATTACTTGAAATCGTTTTTATAGAAAAACTGACACGTTTTAAGGAGCAATATGGGTATCGAAAAGCTGTAAATCCATTTTTAGCCGAGGGTAGGGTAGGGAAATCGGATCGTACTCATAAATCCTCAATGTAAAACGGCGAAATTTAGTTTAAATACATTTTACAAAGTCCCTGCTTTAAGACGATATCAAGATTTCATCAATATCTCCATTAATAAGGACAGAATGTTCTTCTAATTCGTTGTCGGGGTCCCGGTAATACGAAAATCACGGGTTTTCGCGACGTAACCCCCGCACGCTGAAAAATAACACCGTTTTCAGTAGTCCAATTCATTTAATTTTTCTTTTATTTTGTAGCCCTGTTATCTGGCTACAATATTATAATACAATTTTAGCTTAATAATCATTAATAAACGAGAAATTTACGATATTTCTACCCTACCCCTTAAAAAGGCGAAAAAAAGAAGCAATTTTCGGAGCGATTTCGGCCATAATTCCCACAAATAACATTTCTTCCCCCCTAAACTCCGCCAGAATCCTAAGAACAATACCTCAAATTACTTGAAATCGTTTTTCCAGAAAAACTGACACGTTTTAAGGAGCAATATGGGTATCGAAAAGCTGTAAATTCATTTTCAGCCGAGGGTAGGGTAGGGAAATCGGATCGTACTCATAAATCCTCAATGTAAAACGGCGAAATTTAGTTTAAATACATTTTACAAAGTCCCTGCTTTGAGACGATATCAAGATTTCATCAATATCTCCATTAATAAGGACAGAATGTTCTTCTAATTCGTTGTCGGGGTCCCGGTAATACGAAAATCACGGGTTTTCGCGACGTAACCCCCGCACTCTGAAAAATTACACCGTTTTCAGTAGTCGAATTCATTTAATTTTTTTTATTTTGTAGCCCTGTTATCTGGCTACAATATTATAATAAATTTTAGCTTAATAATCATTAATAAACGAGAAATTTACGATATTTCTACCCCACTCCCTAAAAAGGCGGAAAAAAGAAGGAATTTTCGGAGCGATTTCGGCCATAATTCCCACAAATAACATTTCTTCCCCCCTAAACTCCGCCAGAATCTTAAGAACAATACCTCAAATTACTTGAATTTTTTTTTTAAGAAAAACTGACACGTTTTAAGGAGCAATATGGGTATCGAAAAGCTGTATATTCATTTTCAGCCGAGGGTAGGGTAGGGAAATCGCATCGTACTCATAAATCCTCAATGTAAAACGGCGAAATTTAGTTTAAATACATTTTACAAAGTCCCTGCTTTAAGACGATATCAAGATTTCATCAATATCTCCATTAATAAGGACAGAATGTTCTTCTAATTCGTTGTCGGGGTCCCGGTAATACGAAAATCACGGGTTTTCGCGACGTAACCCCCGCACGCTGAAAAATTACACCGTTTTCAGTAGTCGAATTCATTTAATTTTTTTTTCATTTTGTAGCCCTATTATCTGGCTACAACATGATAATACAATTTTAGCTTAATAATCATTAATAAACGAGAAATTCACGATATTTCTACCCCACTCCCTAAAACGGCGGAAAAAAGAAGGAATTTTCGGAGCGATTTCGGCCATAATTCCCACAAATAACATTTCTTTCCCCCTAAACTCCGCCAGAATCTTAAGAACAATACCTCAAATTACTTGAAATCGTTTTTATAGAAAAACTGACACGTTTTAAGGAGCAATATGGGTATCGAAAAGCTGTAAATCCATTTTTAGCCGAGGGTAGGGTAGGGAAATCGGATCGTACTCATAAATCCTCAATGTAAAACGGCGAAATTTAGTTTAAATACATTTTACAAAGTCCCTGCTTTAAGACGATATCAAGATTTCATCAATATCTCCATTAATAAGGACAGAATGTTCTTCTAATTCGTTGTCGGGGTCCCGGTAATACGAAAATCACGGGTTTTCGCGACGTAACCCCCGCACGCTGAAAAATAACACCGTTTTCAGTAGTCCAATTCATTTAATTTTTCTTTTATTTTGTAGCCCTGTTATCTGGCTACAATATTATAATACAATTTTAGCTTAATAATCATTAATAAACGAGAAATTTACGATATTTCTACCCTACCCCTTAAAAAGGCGAAAAAAAGAAGCAATTTTCGGAGCGATTTCGGCCATAATTCCCACAAATAACATTTCTTCCCCCCTAAACTCCGCCAGAATCCTAAGAACAATACCTCAAATTACTTGAAATCGTTTTTCCAGAAAAACTGACACGTTTTAAGGAGCAATATGGGTATCGAAAAGCTGTAAATTCATTTTCAGCCGAGGGTAGGGTAGGGAAATCGGATCGTACTCATAAATCCTCAATGTAAAACGGCGAAATTTAGTTTAAATACATTTTACAAAGTCCCTGCTTTGAGACGATATCAAGATTTCATCAATATCTCCATTAATAAGGACAGAATGTTCTTCTAATTCATTGTCGGGGTCCCGGTAATACGAAAATCACGGGTTTTCGCGACGTAACCCCCGCACGCTGAAAAATTACACCGTTTTCAGTAGTCGAATTCATTTAATTTTTCTTTTATTTTGTAGCCCTGCTATCTGGCTACAACATGATAATACAATTTTAGCTTAATAATCATTAATAAACGAGAAATTTACGATATTTCTACCCCACCCCTTAAAAAGGCGAAAAAAAGAAGCAATTTTCGGAGCGATTTCGGCCATAATTCCCACAAATAACATTTCTTTCCCCCTAAACTCCGCCAGAATCTTAAGAACAATACCTCAAATTACTTGAAATCGTTTTTCCAGAAAAACTGACACGTTTTAAGGAGCAATACGGGTATCGAAAAGCTGTAAATCCATTTTTAGCCGAGGGTAGGGTAGGGAAATCGGATCGTACTCATAAATCCTCAATGTAAAATCGCGAAATTTAGTTTAAATACATTTTACAAAGTCCCTGCTTTAAGACGATATCAAGATTTCATCAATATCTCCATTAATAAGGACAGAATGTTCTTCTAATTCGTTGTCGGGGTCCCGGTAATACGAAAATCACGGGTTTTCGCGACGTATCCCCCGCACGCTGAAAAATTACACCGTTTTCAGTGGTCGAATTCATTTAATTTTTTTTTCATTTTGTAGCCCTATTATCTGGCTACAACATGATAATACAATTTTAGCTTAATAATCATTAATAAACGAGAAACTCACGATATTTCTACCCCACTCCCTAAAAAGGCGAAAAAAAAGAAGCAATTTTCGGAGCGATTTCGGCCATAATTTCCACAAATAACATTTCTTCCCCCCTAAACTCCGCCAGAATCTTAAGAACAATACCTCAAATTACTTGAAATTTTTTTTATAGAAAAACTGACACGTTTTAAGGAGCAATATGGGTATCGAAAAGCTGTAAATTCATTTTCAGCCGAGGGTAGGGTAGGGAAATCGCATCATACTCATATATCCTCAATGTAAAATGGCGAAATTTAGTTTAAATACATTTTACAAAGTCCCTGCTTTAAGACGATATCAAGATTTCATCAATATCTCCATTAATAAGGACAGAATGTTCTTCTAATTCGTTGTCGGGGTCCCGGTAATACGAAAATCACGGGTTTTCGCGACGTAACCCCCGCACGCTGAAAAATTACACCGTTTTCAGTAGTCGAATTCATTTAATTTTTCTTTTATTTTGTAGCCCTGTTATCTGGCTACAACATGATAATACAATTTTAGCTTAATAATCATTAATAAACGAGAAATTTACGATATTTCTACCCCACCCCTTAAAAAGGCGAAAAAAAGAAGCAATTTTCGGAGCGATTTCGGCCATAATTCCCACAAATAACATTTCTTTCCCCCTAAACTCCGCCAGAATCCTAAGAACAATACCTCAAATTACTTGAAATCTTTTTTATAGAAAAACTGACACGTTTTAAGGAGCAATATTGGTATCGAAAAGCTGTAAATCCATTTTTAGCCGAGGGTAGGGTAGGGAAATCGGATCGTACTCATAAATCCTCAATGTAAAACGGCGAAATTTAGTTTAAATACATTTTACAAAGTCCCTGCTTTAAGACGATATCAAGATTTCATCAATATCTCCATTAATTAGGACAGAATGTTCTTCTAATTCGTTGTCGGGGTCCCGGTAATACGAAAATCACGGGTTTTCGCGACGTAACCCCCGCACGCTGAAAAATTACACCGTTTTCAGTAGTCCAATTCATTTAATTTTTCTTTTATTTTGTAGCCCTGTTATCTGGCTACAATATTATAATACAATTTTAGCTTAATAATCATTAATAAACGAGAAATTTACGATATTTCTACCCCACCCCTTAAAAAGGCGAAAAAAAGAAGCAATTTTCGGAGCGATTTCGGCCATAATTCCCACAAATAACATTTCTTCCCCCCTAAACTCCGCCAGAATCCTAAGAACAATACCTCAAATTACTTGAAATCGTTTTTCCAGAAAAACTGACACGTTTTAAGGAGCAATATGGGTATCGAAAAGCTGTAAATTCATTTTCAGCCGAGGGTAGGGTAGGGAAATCGGATCGTACTCATAAATCCTCAATGTAAAACGGCGAAATTTAGTTTAAATACATTTTACAAAGTCCCTGCTTTGAGACGATATCAAGATTTCATCAATATCTCCATTAATAAGGACAGAATGTTCTTCTAATTCATTGTCGGGGTCCCGGTAATACAAAAATCACGGGTTTTCGCGACGTAACCCCCGCACGCTGAAAAATTACACCGTTTTCAGTAGTCGAATTCATTTAATTTTTCTTTTATTTTGTAGCCCTGCTATCTGGCTACAACATGATAATACAATTTTAGCTTAATAATCATTAATAAACGAGAAATTTACGATATTTCTACCCCACCCCTTAAAAAGGCGAAAAAAAGAAGCAATTTTCGGAGCGATTTCGGCCATAATTCCCACAAATAACATTTCTTTCCCCCTAAACTCCGCCAGAATCTTAAGAACAATACCTCAAATTACTTGAAATCGTTTTTCCAGAAAAACTGACACGTTTTAAGGAGCAATATGGGTATCGAAAAGCTGTAAATCCATTTTTAGCCGAGGGTAGGGTAGGGAAATCGGCTCATACTCATATATCCTCAATGTAAAATGGCGAAATTTAGTTTAAATACATTTTACAAAGTCTCTGCTTTAAGATGATATAAAGATTTCATCAATATCTGCATAAATAAGGGCAGAATGTTCTACTAATTCGGCGTCGGGGTCCCGGGAAAAAGGAAATCACGGGTTTTCGCGACGTAACCCCCGCACGCTGAAAAATTACACCATTTTCAGTGGTCGAATTCATTTACTTTTTTTTTTCATTTTGTAGCCCTATTATCTGGCTACAACATGAGAATACAATTTTAGCTTAATAATCATTAATAAACGAGAAATTAACGATATTTCTACCCTACCCCCTAAAAAGGCGAAAAAAAGAAGCAATTTTCGGAGCGATTTCGGCCATAATTCCCACAAATAACATTTCTTCCCCCCTAAACTCCGCCAGAATCTTAAGAACAATACCTCAAATTACTTGAAATCGTTTTTCCAGAAAAACTGACACGTTTTAAGGAGCAATATGGGTATCGAAAAGCTGTAAATCCATTTTCAGCCCAGGGTAGGGTAGGAAAATCGGATCGTATTCATAAATCCTCAATGTAAAATGGCGAAATTTAGTTTAAATACATTTTACAAAGTCCCTGCTTTAAGATGATACCAAGATTTTATCAATATCTCCATTAATAAGGACGGAATTGTCTGCTAATTCGGTGTCAGGGTCACGGAAAAACGAAAATCACGGGTTTTCGCGACGTAAGACCCGCGCGCTGAAGAATTACACCATTTTACAGTGGTCGAATTCATTTATATTTTTTTCAATTTGTAGCCCTGCTATCTGGCTACAACATGGTAATGAAATCCTAGCTTAATAGCCATTACTAAACGAGAAATTCACAATATTTCTACCCCTCCACCTCCAAATTGCCGAAATGAAGCTTTTTCCAGAGCGATTTTGGTACTAATTCTCACCGATTTTCTGTATATATTTTACTCAAATGAAATCAAACCAATAGGGATTGAAGATATATTTAAAATTATCACATTTCCAGGTTGGTATCGATCTTTTTCTGCACCATATTTTAGTAATAAATTGGTCATGCAATCCTCGCTCGATGGTGTTTGACAGACAGATATGCAAACCTCTGATATCAATGAAGCTTTTTTCCTTTCCTTTATTGCTCGGAAGACGCGTCAGACATCCTCAAAGTCGATCAAATACTTATTTTTCAAAAGATGATGACAATTTTAGTTTTATGTGCAAAAATGCGCTCTTCTGTTTTTGTCTGTCTCTGTCTGCTTGACAGAAACTGTCTGTCAAAAATAATGAAAAAAAGAAAACCATATAACTTCAAAACCACCCAATGTTTTTTCATGAAACTTTTTGAAACTATTGTGCTCTACATGAAGTCGATGCCTGGTGAAAATTACGAAAAAATTCGATAAGGTTTTGGAGATAATTACAAAATGGTTTTTCTCTTAGTGGGGGCATCGCCTACCTCTGTCTGTCTATAAAGTGAGTGTCTGACTAAATTTGCGAAAAAAATCAAATTGCAGTATTTTTGTAAATATTCAAATTTTTTGCACAAAACTTACATGTGTTACTAATTGAGTCATAAACAATCACTTCACGTAATTTTATCGAAGTGGAATATTTAGAAGGTTTGTAAATCGGGTCAGAAAGATTTTGAGAGAGGTAGGCGATGCCCCCACTAAGCAAAATTTCGTTGCTGACAGACTGGGATAGGGACAAAAAATTTTAAAATTTAAAAGTCTTAAAATTGCCCAAAACATGTAAAAAAATGCAAAAAACCCGGAAAAAAAGTGACAAAAATTGGCGTCCCGAGGTCAAACGGTTTTGTCACGAAGCAGACAGGCAGGCAGGCAGAGAGACAGATAGACAGAGAGCTAAGGTAATAATATTTCGTAATTACGAAATAATTATTTCGTTTTTACGAAATAATTATTTCGTATTTACGAAATAATTATTTCGTAATTACGAAATAATTATTTCGTTTTTACGAAATAATTTTACCATTCAAAAAGGCCACGTAGCCTTGAATCCATTATTGGCTTGTATTAACGCCGCCGTCATCATTATGCTATCTATATCTAGGCGAAATCATAATAAACCATGCTCTGTGAAAAGAAGAGAAAAGAATTGACCAGAGCAGTCCATGCAGGCTGACATTGGCCGAAACTTTTCGAAATCTTCAAATTTTCTGCATGTCAAAGGGCTATTCGAACTCATTTTTCTATCGCACATAAGACAAAAAAGATTTTCTGGATCCATAACAAGGGCAGTTCAGGATATTTTTCGGGAAGGAGTCCAGAATGGTTCATTTTTTATAAGACATGGTCTGTGAAAAAGGCGCTTAATGCATATGCATTTAATGTAATCCGCGTAGGCTGTCTTGGGCCAAACTTTTCGCTATCAGTAGATTTTCAGTATGTCAAAGGACTATAATTACCATAAGATTCCGTCGGCTGTTACAAAAAATGGATATATGATAATGTACTATGGATCTATCAGTATGTGATCGCTTGTTTGGTGCCATGGATCATAGAGATTCAATAAGCCTCCTTTTGTCAGAGCATGGCTCAACTTTGTTACTGCGTACATCTTTAAAGGTTATTCTTCAACGTATTTCAGCTACTTAGAAGAAGTTTTTTGTAGATTTGACTTACATTTGGCATAGATTTAGAATATGTTTAACATTTTCATACTTGGTCAAATTTCCGGCAGACTGCGATTACTTTGAAAGTTCTAGAGGAGGTGGGGATACCCCTGACCCCTACTCCCCATCCCCCACCCCCCAACCCCGCTGAGCCGCCGATGCATTATCAGGTGATGTCTTACTTGGTACCATGGATCACGTAGATGCATTAAGCCTCCTTTTCATAACGCAAGGCTCAATCATTTTCACAAAACATTTTTCACCAGCTAGCACTTGAAAAGTCCCATAATCCTAACACTGGTAAGGCAGTCGTTGTGCTGTACTAGAGACCCTGAGTTCCAAGGAAGGAATTCCATTACTACCATTTTAGAATTTGTTTGTATGAGAACGAAACCACTAACGTTACCCCTCGCTGTTCTCAATCTCCAAGGCGGTTTCTTAAGAACCTGGTCTCCGTCTCTCAGCTTAAAAAAAGTTCTGTCAGTACTGGTGTGAGAAAGCTGGGAAACACATGGTTGCATCGCTAACCACCGTGATATTACCTTAGCTATCTGTCTGTCTGTCTGTCTGTCTGTCTGTCTGTCTGTCTGTCCTTTGTTCACAGAGCATAAATCGTATATAATGATCTATTCTGGTCCCCCTCTCGAAAAAAATCCTGGATCCGCCCTTGAAATGGATCCATAAAGTCTTATTTGCGATCGAATGATGAGTTCGATAGCTTTTTGACATGCAGAAAATTTGAAGAACTCGAAAGGTTTCGGCTCGAGTCAGCTGACGCAGTCCGCGCAGGCTGACATGGGCCGAATGTGTCGATTCTTTTCTGAAATGCTTTAAGCACCCTTTTCAGAGAGCACAGTCCATTATGTTTTGGCCTAGATATAGATAGAATAATGATGACATCGGCGTTAACACCGGTCAATAATGGAGTTACGAGGCCATTTTGAATGTACAAACAGGTAAAATTATTTCGTATTTACGAAATAATTATTTCGTAAAAACGAAATAATTATTTCGTTTTACGAAATAATATTTCGTAAAAACGACCGAATCTCGAAGGGAAAAAAACAGGTTTACTACAATTCTCGTAAATTCATTTTTTTAAGGTCCGCCTGTTAACCCATTACCACACAATCCTTACTTTTGACGACCCTGAGAAAGAAGCCTTTAGAAAACATTGTGGGAAAAGGAGAAAATGCTGGTAACCAGCATTTTCTCCTTTTCCTACAATGTTTTCTACTCTTCACAAAACATATCTAAAAATTTCAGTCACTTTTATTTTGTTGTCTGCAAATGCTTTTGATTTGGACAAGCCTAAAATATTGTCGTTTGGTAATAAGTCAAATAGCATGCTATATTTTCTAGGTCTGTGATTACCATTTGAAAGTAAATTATACCAGTCTTTGGTCGAAGATGAGAGTCATCAAGCGGGTGGTTTCAGATCCGAGATCCGACTGCACGTTCTGTATTTTAGGCTCATCATTTTCCACGTCTGCATTAACTTTAAACATATTTATTTTACATCGATTGAGAAGCAAGTTCTTACAACTTATATACTAATCTCTCTCGATTCTGCTTCCTGGGAACTACACCAGTACTCGCCCCACTTTGCACTTGCATTAACTTTGCACTAGACAATGTAGCTATAGATTTGTTCATATCAACGCAGACGATAAACTTAAAGGGGATCAAATCCTTAGGCTCATCTTTGTTGGGAAGAAAACTTGATGGAAAAGGGAGAAGTCGCCGGTCACCAGCATTTCCCCCTTTGCCCTCCATTTTTTCAAATGCCCGTTTACTTCAGTCTTTGATACACAGGATAAGTTGGTAATGGCCGAACTACTTATTTCACAAAAAGCGAAGCAGTTAAACGGCCATGGAAACAATAAGGAATACAGTATTCGATGATGACCACGTAAGTCTACATAGTTTTTTTGAACACTATGTAGAGATAAAAAAAAGATGTTGGATCATTCGTGTAAAGTTTAGAATGCTGCTCTTCCAGCTAGTCTCTCGGAACATTTCACTCTGCCTTGATTCAAATGTTTCCCAAAGTTTTTGGCTTACAAGTTAATTAAAAGACAGAAATGTTTGGTAAAGAGTTAACGTACATGATAATCAAATCCTCTGGATTTGAAATTCTAAAGAATTAAGTTTCCCTCAAAAGAACCCCGGAGAACATATTCCACCTATTCGTGTCGTCAACGAGTCTCTTCCCAGTTTCTTGGTGAGTCTTACATTTTACAAAAACTTTCTGTCCTTTCTGAAGTTGCCGCGTCATGACAGTGGTGAAACAGACAGGGTATTCAGAATTTGCATAGAATCTTTCCAATGTTGCTGGAACGTCATCGATAGAGATTTGGTGGTAGAAATCTTTGTTTGCCACGAGGCACATCTGGTCGTGAAACAGGTAGAGACCATCTATGGGCACAGTGAACTCCCCAGTAGCTCCGCTGTAAGCATTTCCTTTATTTGTGGTCACGGAAGTAAAGACAAGTGTTTCACCATCTTCAGGGTCAGTGTTCCTTAGTGTCTTGGCACTAAAGGCGACAACTGAAAAAAGGCAAGAAAATATAAGTTTCTTATCTGTTTACTGAAGCCTACAGTAAAGTAGGCTTATCGAACTAAACTTTATATTACTGTGAACTTGTTACAACTCAATATAGAATGGGACGTTTTAATAGATTCGTTAACCCAATTACCGCCTTTTCTGGAGTTTTATGACACATAAGACATCAACCCGTAAAAACTGTATTTGTGCAGAAAACCATCTAAACAAAAGAGTAGGTGCACTTACCGAAGGGGTAAAGGAAGTAATTCTCGTTAGAGTGTAAGGGGACGTAGAGCAGATAGAAAAACTATTTTTACATACTGTAACGTTATTTAGTTAACTAAATATAGCCGAACCAAGTATAGGCCTGTATCTAGCCTATTTGATGAATATACATGTACATGTAATAACATATGGTCAACATTGTCATTTGAAGAGCACACGACCGAACTTAAAAGCAATTTTGGTATGCAAACCATGCATACACGCAGTTCTTGATACCTTTTTTTATAGAAAACGGACATTTCATCCGTATACCAATCACGACTGCATAGATGAAATAACTTATGTTATTTCATGCTTTCCGGTAGGATATCGAGAAATAGCAGTGAAAGTCTTTTTCGATCTTACACTGGTACCACCAGTGAAAATACCGTTTTTCACGTTCTTGTTGCCTAGGTAAATTGCGCGTGCCTCACAATCAGATGGGAAATATGACGTCATATACATGTACTTTACATTTTTCGTGCTTGACGTAATATTGTAATGCGTTGCTATGGGGGAGGGGTACACCACGGGGAATAACGGAAAAGAACTGTACTGGATTTTGATAAAGCTCCTTACAGAAAGGGTTAACAGCATGAAATAAATAGCATATTTGTTTTTTTTGGGTGAAAGATCGAAATTTATTTCATCTCGTGAACACCATCGGCAATATTTTCACGTGAAAATATTACCGATAGTGTTCACTCGCCACTCGTGAAAATATTACCGATAGTGTTCACTCGATGAAATAAATTTGGATCTTTCACCGAAAAAAACAAATATCCTCTTTGTATTTTTTAGATATTGCATTTGAAGGCGAAACAAACCACGAGTAACGTTATCTACATGTACAACATGTACGGTTATATCGAACCTTGGAAAGTCTTTCTTTTCTAATGACAGCTTTGAGGTCAACATGCGTTACGGTATTTAAATTCTATGGTTATTGCAGCACAATATGCCATCCGAACGGCAGACTTTTGCATGGATGAGACATAAATATCATTTCGTAAATTTAGACAAAATTTACTGCAATTAAGGCTGCAGTAGGTAGACTTACTCAATAAAGTTCTGGTGACCTTGAGGTTCAGGCTTTCCGACCTGTGCTTTCCACAAATCTTCTCCAGAGTACCTACTCCTTTCACTTTACCTTAATTCCTTATCAGAAAATGAACGACTCTTCCAAATTGAAAGCGTTTTTAAATGATAGATAAAATGTGATTCTAGCGTCGGTATTTCGAAGCTATGAGAAGTTAGTTCGATTTCCGTTTTTCGATTCAAAAAGAAAACAAAAGTTAGTTTGATTTTCCAGATTCAAGAAAACAAGTTAGTTCGATTTTCGTTTTTTTTTATTGTCGAGATTAAAAAAGAGTTAGTTCGTTTTTTTTTTTATTTTTCGAGATTTAGAATAAAAACAAGTTCGTTCGATTTTCGATATTTGGAATTTCACTGTTTTTAAAGTTTTATGTTCAAAAATTTAGTTTGATTGGCATGTGGACCGAAATCGAATATCATGTGCTCAATGTCAAAACTCAACATGACCACTCAACCAAAGAGCAAGAGTCCGAATACCGAATATTGAACCACAAAGCAGTATTTCGATTTCAAATTTTGTTAAGTTTTTGACATTGAAAATATGATTTGGCATCGGTTTGCCAAACTAAATTGTTGAGCATAAAAACTTTAAAAAACAGCAAGAGTCCGAATATTCGCAAATCCAAAAATAGGGCAGTATTTCTATGTTCAAATTTTGTAAAGTTCTTCTTTGATTGAAGGGCCATGTTCAGTATTGACATTTAGAACATGATACTAGTATTCGGCATCTATTCGCAGGCAAAGCTAAATTTCATAGCATACACCTTTAAAAACTGCAAAAACGAATACCGAAAATCGAACTTACTTGTTCATTTACTTTTTTTTTCATTTATTTATTTTTTTTATCGAAAAACGAAAATCGAACTAACCTCTTTCATTGAATCTCGAAAATCGAAAAACGAAAATCGAACTAGTTTCTTTTGCTGTATTTCGAACGGTACAAAAGAAAATGAGATTTTTTTTTTCAACTGGCTACCAGCCTTTTCCTACAATATCATATACCTTCCACTCTGGGTTTCTTGGTAAAGGGTTAAAATACATGTCATACCTGTGATGGCATTGTTATTGCTATGCACATCTGAAATCGCAGCAAAGAATTATTGTAGATATCAAGATTAAAGTAAAACAACTACAAACCTGCATTTTGTTGACCGATTAAATTTCGAAGCTGCCTACTTGTCTCATCAACAGTTGTGTTTACCTCTTTTCTTAACTTGGTCAGTTCGTCCGCCATGTGGTCTCTGTCGGCTTGAAGCGTGACAAAATCTGCCTGTAAAGCTTGAAGCTTAACATGTTCTGCATTGAAAGCTTGAAGCTTGACATTTTCTGCATTTAGAGTTTGTAGTTTGACAATGTCTGCCTTTAAAGCTTCGACCACAAGTCTGTTGCTCTCCTCATACTTTTCCATTTTGAATTCCATTCGAACTATTTTCTCCAGTAATTGTTCATCGTAAGAAAATTTGGAACAATGTGGTTCGGAGGAGAAGCATCCCGAAATACCGAAGTAAATACAAAACAAGTATAAAAGAGACATTTTATCTCTGTCCGTATCGATAGTGTTCCTCTGGACTTGATTGTGAAGATTTGAGATGTGAACTCCACTTAAGCAATACTTAGATTTGAGCCATGCTCTGAAAAAAGGCTCTTAATGCATTTACATAATGCATGCTGCCTAGCTGTTCATCGCGAAGGTATGGATCCACAAACAACCAAATTAATTATGCAGTTGAATAGCCCTTGGACACGCAGACTGAAATTTACAAATAGCACACAAAAAAGCAAAATCGACCCATTGCAACCTGCGCAGAATGCATAGGCTGACATGAGCCGATACCTTTTGCAGATGTATTATGCCCCCTTTTCACAGAGCACGGCTCATTTATGTTCTCAGAAAGGAAATAAAAACAACATTGTAAACACTGAAAAGAAAAAAAGATGTAAGTGCGGATATAAGTGCTGCAGCTGTTACTTTTTAGCTCACCTTAGCAAAACGTGCTCAAGGGGAGCGTTTAGGATTACCCTTAGTCCGTCGTGCGTCGATCGTCGTACATGTACATGTATGTCGTCAACAATTTCTTTAAAGATCTTCTCCTCCTAAACCACAGAGCCGATTTGGACTAAACTTGGCTGGAATGTTCCTTGGTGAATTTTCTTTCACCCTTTCCCAAACGACAAACTTTTGGACTAGACCAAATTGAAAGCATTTGTAGACGACAATTCAACTCTTGCTGAACATTTTATTTCTGTCTATGATAGGGTAGAAAACATTGTGGGAAAAGGAGAAAATGCTTGTTACCAGCATTTTTTCCTTTTCCCACAATGTTTTCAAAAGGCTACTATTCCAGACCCGTAAAAACCAGGGATTGTTTGGGAAAGGGTTAAGAGTTGTTCACAGAGTTTGTTCACAAATTCCATGGCAACCAAATGGAACTTTTTAACATGGCCGTAGCAGAGGGGGAGACTCGTTACGTCAAGTGGTGTCAACAATTCTTTAAACATATTCTCCTCCTAAACCGCTTGGCCAATTCGTACCATATTTGGATGGAATTTTCCTTGGGAGATTCTTTTTAAAATTTGTTCACAAAATTTGATTCCATCAAAAACCCTTGTTGCCATGGAAACCAAATGAATCTTTTAAAAGAAATTTCTAAAAATCTTCTCCTCTGAAACCGCCAGTCAGATTTTGAAATACTTTCACACAAAAGTTCCTTGGATGACCCTTTTCAAAAAAAATGTTCGCTAAATTTTGATCCGTCGAAAAGCATGGCCGCGGTTGAGGGATAGTGGCTGTTTGAATTCTTTAAAATTCTTCTTCTCTGAAACTGCTGGTCAGTTTTTCAAATAATTTCACAGAAATGTTCCATGGGTGACCCTTTTCAAAAAAATATTCACAAAACTTTGATCCGTCGAAAAACATGGACGCGGTTGGAGGGGGCTCTTTGCATTGTATTTACTTAAAGAAATTCTTTGAAATTCTTTTTCTCTTCAACCATTTGTCACATTTTGAAAATAATTTCACAGAAATGTCCCTTAGATGCCCCTTTTGAAAAAGAGAGGAAAAAAAAGTGTCAGAGACATTTTGATCAGTCAAGAAACAAGGCTGTGGTAGGGGGAGGGGGCTATTTGCACAATACGGACATGAATAGATTTTTAAAAAATCCCCCTCTATGGAACAACTGGTCAGATTTTGAAATAATTTCACAGAAATAATCCTTTGGTGCCAAATTATGCCCGTTTTTGAATTACAATTTTAACTTGATATCCGGCACCCGACAGCCAATTGTTGACACACGCATGCGCTGCTCTATGTTCTTTGATTAAAGTTATTTAAGAAAAAGGTTTGGAATCACAAAAAATGTGACGGCTATGGTCTACTAAAATATTCAGGTGAGCGATCCAGGGCCATCTTTGCCCTCTTGTTTTAAGTATGTATCTTCACTCTGTCGTGTGTATATTTCTCGGTTTGTTGTCTCACCATTTACGTAAAAGGGTTAAAGGTACATCTCCACACCCCGAGAGAGAGAGAGAGAGAGAGAGAGAGAGAGAGAGAGAGAGAGAGAGAGAGAGATTTAACTCTTTCCCAAACGACAAACTTTTGGACCAGACCAAATTGAAAGCATTTGCAGACGACAATTCAACTCTTGCTGAAAAGATGATTTCTGTCTATGATAGGGTAGAAAACATTGTGGGAAAAGGAGAAAATGCTGGTTACCAGCATTTTCTCCTTTTCCCACAATGTTTTCAAAAGGCTACTATTCCAGACCCGTAAAAAACCAGGGATTGTTTGGGAAAGTGTTAAAACTTTCTAGCCTGTATAATGGTTCAAATATTGCTCAGCTGTATAGATATTGGTCAATAATCAATTAATATCGTGTACGGGATAAAAAAAAAAAAACTTAAGAGATTTATCCTCATTTAAAACCAGAAACGACTAACAGAGATAGGTTGGAGGGGCTCCAAATCATGATATGCAATTTCTATCCATGATAATCTGTGCAACCTTGCAACCATCAGGGGCAACATTGAGAGTGAAGGCACAAGAATTATTATATTTCATAAAATAAGGACAAGAAAATATTGGTACACAACATCAATGGCGCCGCAAATCAGTTGTTTCTGAAATAAGGCACGTTACAACATTTCAAATTGACCGTAGTAAATTTGTTCAGAACTTTGAGAGAAATGAATTTTGAAGTCCTTGACAATCTGTAGAATGCAACTTAGAACTTAAAAAGAAACAAATAAAAAGACACAATCACAGCCATTCTTCGGCGAAATGTAACATAGTTACATTTGGAGCTGTGAAAAAGCAGTTGTCAAGCTATGTACAAAATCAGTTGTCATTCGACAACCAACACCATAAAATAGCATTAAAACTAGGTTCTAAATAACCGAATTGGTAATACAAAAAGGGTGTGAAATGACGAAAGTGGTTACGAAATTATCAAAATGAGCATAAAATGGCCAAAATAAAAAGTAAAGGTGGGTACGAAATGGCTTAGGTACGAAATGACTTGGTTACGAAATGACTGGAAGCGAAAGAAACAATATGGCTGCCTCCATAGGTACTTTTCAAAACCGAATAAAAATATAGTGCCGCCGCTCATGCGGCGCCACAATAAAATGTGTTAAAACTGGCAGAAAATTGGCTAAAAACTGGCTAAAAACGAGTATAATACACGGTGAGGAAACTACATAGACGGAGCCATTGGCTCTGTTAAGGAAATCTTGTGTGGGTTTTTCCGGTCACGTGCGGAGCCGTCAATATCGGCTGTTTCGGTGGACACGAAAACGTAAGTTTTCCATTTATTGTCAAAATTTGATTTTATACTGAACACTAGCGAGAAAAGGGGAATTGTATGAGGGGCCCATGACTTTCAACTTACTTCCTTGTCCGTAGGGAGTTCCAAGTCGGCGCGGTTTTGTCTGAAACACTTTTGCCGTGAGCCACGGCGAGGTAAACAAAGGTCATTTTCTATAATGACCACAGGCCTTCTATTGCTCTTTCTGCATAAATATTACTTATCTAAATGTTTACACCGTCCGAATGTATGAAGTGATTATCTTATCCTTCCCCACTCACGAAAAACAAAATTTGAGTCAAAATAAAAAAAATTGAGAAAAAATAAACAATGGCTCTGTCCATATCGGCCGGCTCTGTCTATATCGGCTGGCTCCGCTGTATGAGGGTGAGTTTTAGAAGCGACGTATATGCACAATTGAAACAAAACTCACACACACACACACACACCCACACATACTTGTAAAACCCTCCAAACGGGGACCTAAGCTAGAAACCTACCAATCGGGGACCTGTATTTCTAATCATCGTAAGCATCTCAAATTAAGAATTTGACAGTTTCAGGACAGTCCATTTTGTCTTAAGTACTGAAAAACATCCTAAATCAAAGATTTCTTCATGTGAATTTTTACATGCAAAACGGGGACGTTTGTGTATACCAAACGGGGACTTTGTGTATACCAACCGGGGACATTGTGTATACCAAACGGGGACCTTGTGTGTACCAAACGGGGACTTTGTGTATACCAAACGGGGACTTTGTGTATACCAAACGGGGACATAGTGTGCAAAGAATGGGAAATCGAGTATACTAAACCGGAAGCATAGCAATGAGTTAAAAGGTTTATCTGATATTTCATTTTTACAGGGAAATTACCAGATATAGATCTACCTTCCAAAAGCAAACCTAGGAGTAACTATTAGAACTAGAATCGCTTGCAAAAAGGATCCTTACTGCATACATATGCACGCAATTATACATGTTTACCAGACCAACAGTAATACAAACCTAATTGATTTCAGAAAGTTCGGTAAAATTACGAAGTAGATCTATAAAGATACTACTGTCAAGTAAAATCACAACGCCATACTGTTTAAAACTTGATCTACTAACTACTTAATTAATGATTTAAACCATCGGTGCTTGTATTTCCGTTCAAGAACTAGACATGTTATTTTCATGTCCGCCATTTAAGTCATACTAAATTGTTGCAATGTCAAAGATAAGTCCGCCGATCGTAAACTTTCTTGATTAGCAAAATGTCAATGGTATGGTTTGCAGGCTAAGTATTGCATAGCTTCATAAATCTTTTCAAGAAGGAAGAAATGAAACGCAGTAATAAATGTGCATGTATGTGTTGGTCATACACGTTATTATAAATCGTATCTGCACGAGAGAGTTTCTAGGTTCGTTTTCAACCGACCATTCTAAGTAGAATTTCTTGGTCTTATTCTAGTTCAGCCAACTAGAAAGCATTCTTGTTTTGACGATTTTTTATTTTTTTTTTCCCGACAAATTTTCGAACACATTCAAGTTGGCACGAAGAGATTAACTAATAGTCAATACTAGCAAAGTTTATCTGTCGCATGGTTTTCAAGTAGTGTTGCGTATTTTAAAAGAACTTGGTGTACATACAGAACGAGGAATACGATTAATTGATTGGTTTTTATGTCGCTCTGAATATTACTTCCATCTTATTACGGCGACAGGTCATAATAACTCCGGAACCAGGCTGGGGCCGAAAGTTTCTTGACAGTGGAAAATGATGAGTATGTTCAATGAGAAATCTGTTCACATGGCATTAAAAGTGGTTTCTGATGTTATAATTTTTGAAACTAAATGAGAAGTATATGTGTATATTGAAAACTTTATATTTTTACATACATGCATGTTAATGTTCATCAGAATAAAAAATATATTACTCAGAAATTGTCTATCAGAAGTTCAAGTTGCCGAATATCAGAATAATGACTAGTGCAGGATCTCATTTGTTAACTACCTTCTTCAGTATCATAGTTGTATAATTACGGAAGCACAAACTTTGCAAACATTTGAAATGCATCATCAAATCACACGAGACGCAGACAATTCATCAAATCGTGCGATTTATACATCATTGCCTGCATTTCCAACCATCTAATGCTATTCGAAGGAAGACTTTGGTATTAAGATATTTGTGAAGTATAGCATAAATCCAAATGTAGCAGTTTGAACAACATTGCTTCCTAGAGTAAGGAAACGGTAAAAGTGATTTGCAAAAAAGGACTCTGTGTACATCAATATCTGTTTGATATACATAATCAAGGTATATAGGGAGGATAAGTTATTTCCGAACGTCAAAAAATTATGTGTTTGCATAGGGAAAAAAATATAAAACTCTTGTGTAAAAAATTGTTTGATTTTTAGAGTGTGAGTATAACTAATGAACCTATGTATGATAAAACAAGAAAAATCAATTATACTGAAAGCCATATTTCAAACTTGCGCAAGTATATCATTAAGGACAATAAGTTTAGGACATTAAACTTATCAGAACGAACCTGATTGCCATATCAGGGATCGTTTTTTTACTTGATTTCTTTTTGATATCAACGAATCTCCCGAACAAAAAATATGTTTTGATATGTACATTAATCAAAATTAAACTTATCATGTACAGGTACATGATCAAGCAACAGCTATTTGATTAAGATATTCTTTAATAAACCCAATCTGTTTAAGTTACTGATTTCACGATTTACAAATGTTAAGAAAAGAAATTTAACAAGAAAAGAGAAGGTACCTTTTATACAGGGTGTCCGGAAAGTAAGGTAACACTTTCATATTTATATTTTGGCTTAGAATATAAGATAAAGAGATGAAAAATATATATACATGTATATAAAACGTATAAGTTTTTTGTGTGATAATTTAATCAAATTTTCATCACATTTTGCATTTTTATACAGATTTTAATTCAACAGTTCTTTTTTGGTCATTGGCGTCATTTTAATAATTAATGACGTTTTCAAAGTAATGGCCGATTATGCTCTTTCCTTGCCGAACATGCACGATAAAATTATCAATCACAGTAGCATATTTTTCAATATCAACCTTCTTGATTTCACTTTATGTGTTCTTTAACGATATATCTGTGCTGTCTGGTTTGGAATGTCGACCTTTGACATCACATAACCCCACAGAAAGAAGTCGCAGGGGGTCGAGGTCGGGATGAAGTCATCCAGATATGCTAAAAACTTAGTTCATGCTGGATGTTGCTTAGGTACACACACATCTAAATCTGTGACAGACTTTTTATATGGTACGTTCGGTGATAATATAAATAAAATATCAAGACAATATTCCGAAGGTCACAGATTGCTGAATATCGTAGCCTGTAGACAGTCTCAACCTCAAGCTGCGCAGCGTCTTTCTTTGCATTACTTTGAGGTCGAAGGTTAACGATCCCTACCCAGACAACATAGACATGTTCTTTAAAAATCTTTCAAGTAACTCAGTATCATTGATGTTTAAATGTGTCCTAAAGTGATTGACAATTTCATCGCGTGTGTTTGGAAAAGAAAGAGCATAAAAGGCCGTCAAATTGAAAACGTCATTAATTACTAAAATGACGCCAATCACAGAAAGGTACTTCTGATTGGAAATCTTTATAAAAGTGCGTATTGTTAAGAAAATTAAATGAAATTACCACACAAAAAACTTGCATATTTTATGTACACATAGATTTAATTCTACCTCTTTATCTGATATTTAAAGCCATATTATAGATGTACAAAAGTGTTACCTTACTTTCCGGACACCCTGTACTAGCAAAGCTTACCTCTTTTCAGCATAGCTACACACATTAATTCTTGAAAATAATGAAGAGAGAAAACAAAAGAAAGAACACTAAATACAATATATTCCTCTGAAGCTGCATGTAATTATAGTTACTTTGAATTGAGAGTTTATCTTTTCGTAAGCTGCATTTCATTGTCAATATATGGTTCGGTGTATAGATATGACAGGCTATTCGCCTATGCTTCGAAAGTATTTCTATTCTTTACAAAGATTTTCAGATAATCTTTTAAGTTTCTCCTCTTCAGTGTTTTTTCTTCTTTTATAATCATCAATTTTCGTCTTTGAAATCCCTCCAGCCCCACGTCTGTCGAAAATATTATGGTCTGTACAAAAAATAGACATATGCAACGAATAGTGCTTTAATGCTGTAGCTAACATAGGGTATGTTATTACCTCAAGTTGTACCTCGTTTGTACCTGAGTGAATAATAGGATTGTTCGGTTCTGTTTTGTTCTAGCCGACAAGCTGCATAATTGTGCTTCTTTCGGAAAATAATCAGACATCGATCTCTCATCTTTAATGCATTGAAGTAGATCAGGCTTTGAATGTACATGTATTTTTTTAAGTGTGCGCAATGCAGTAGATAGAATTTCACCTGACCAGTTGAAGTCAAAATGATGTGGAAAGAGCTTCCGCTCTAGATTTGAGGTCCTTATTGTAATTCTCTTTAGCCTTGATTATACGTATATATTTGGACATATTTTTGTTACGCCATTCATACCTCCAGTGCTAGAGTTAGCGTCTAATATGTATTAGTGGTGCTAGGATCTAAACAGCATTGTTATAAATTGAAATTTCTACTTTTCATAACGTGTTACGAGTCCGTCAGATGCTCTAACCTCTTGAAGTAAATTCTATATTTCAAGCACATTGTTTGTTTTTGCATGATATAGGTGCGTTTTCTACGTTGTGACCCTGCCAAGAATAAAGTTTCTTTACGATATGCCTATGTGGTCGAATCACCTTTTCCAATCCATCTTACCGCGACCATGGAGCTTCGTGCTTCCCATTCAATTTTTTTTTGTGTATGGGTGTAACGTTTTGGGGGTGGCTGGCAGCAGCCGACAGGAGATTGCTTTTAATACTTCTTGGGCGTAGCTGTATAAGCTTTATTTTTTTTGTGTGTGTGTGGGTGTAACGGTTTGTGGGGTGGGGGTTGGGCTGAAACAGCCGACAAGAGATTGCTTATAATACTTCTCGGACGTAGCTGTATAGGCTGGCTATTGATTGCTAGGAATATTTATTGCTAGTATATCATAATTCTTTTGTGTGTGCGTTATGGTTTGTGGGGACGGGGGTGGGGTTGAAGCAGCGTAAGTTGAAGATTGCATAATTCTTGGGTAGAACAGATAACTGTCCCCAAAAGGCGATGTTACTTTTTGAATGGTCACCTCTGGGTACAGAGACGATGAAGACAAAACCAGTTGAAAGTTCCGGACAGATTTCAATGTAAATGCTTAACATAAGAGAAAACCATGCATTTCATCTGTTACTTGAGTTATATACATTCTCCAAAACATTCAAAATGGCCGTCACGCACGATAAATTTTGTCAGTGTTTTTACCGAGATTTACATGTTATAAAAGACTTCTACAAGCTTTTTAGGTAATGAAAGATTCGATAATTTCTCTTTGGTCATATGAGTTACTTAAATTTAATTGCATTTCGCTGCAATATAGATTAAACCGTCGACACAGAAAAGCATTATAGCGCTTTATCTTTGCTGCTGGAAAATCTACGATGGACTTGAGACGGTACCATGCCTAATAAATGTTTAAATATGAAAAAAAAAAAATCACCGTAGCGTCTCATTAATGAGACTAACTTCTTGGGCATAGCTGTATAATCTGGCCATTGACTAGCTCCTTAATATTTGTTGCCAATGTATAAAAAGTGATTGTGATCCGTAAAAATATTATGATGTATATTTTGTGGATACTCTTTTACGCGCCCGTTTATTACACCAATTTACCATGGTTGCTACAGTTTATCGATACCCGGCGGCTGCTTATTCATACCTAAGCAAAGAAGCTAAGGTGATAACCGATTTTCTCCCCCAAAACAATTTATATCTTTTGTGTGTTATAATTTTACTTATTAATCATAATGTTCAGCGTACGGATACTACCAGACATCATACCTCGCAGTCACACCTTCTTTCCAATCACAGCTGGACTAATATGGCAACATACTATTTTTTTCATGATTGATAACCTCTATCTTCTGTTTGGTCTTTTTCTAAATGAATAAATAAATGTTTTTTCAATGATAATGTCCCTATTTTCCTGCAAGACAGCAAAAGTCAGATGCAGATTTCTTCGGCAATGTTCCTTTTTTTAGCTTACCTGAGCACAACGTGCTCAACGGGAGCTTTTAGGATCACTGGGTGTCCGTCGTCCGTCGTGCATCGTCAACAATTCTTTATATATCAACTCCTCCTAAACCGGGAGGCTAATTTGGACCAAACTTGGCTGGAATGTTCCTTGGGAGGTTATCTTTAAAAGATTGTTCACGGAATTTGATTCTGTCAAAAACTCTGGTTGCCATGGCAACCACATGGAATTTTCTAGGAAATTCTTTAAAAATCTTCTCCTCTGAAACTCCAGGTCAGATTTTAAAACAATGTCACAGAGATGTTCCTTGGGTGACCCTTTTCAAACACTGTTCGCGAAATTTTGGTCCGTCAAGAATCATGGTTCTGGTGAATGGGGGCTACTTGCACTATATAGAAATGAAGAAATTCTTTAAAATTCTTTTTCTCTGAAACGGTTGGTCAGAATTTGAAATAATTTCACAGAGATGTTCCTTTGATGACCCTTTTCAAAAATTGTTCGCGAAATTTTGACCTGTCAAAAAATGTGGCTCTGGTGAATGGGGGCTACTTGCACTATAGGGAAATGAAGAAATTCTTAAAAAAAAAAAAAAAAAAAAAAAACTCTTCTTCTCTGAAACCGCTGGTCAGATTTTGAAATTATTTCAAAGAAATGTTCTTTTGGTGACCCTTTTCAAAAGTTGTTCATGAAAGTTTGATTTGTCAATAAACATGGCTCTGATGAATGGGGGCTACTTGTACTATATGGTCATGAAGGATTTTTTTAAAATTCTTCTCTGAAACGGCTGATCAGATTCTGAAATAATTTCACTTAAATGTATCTTACTTGACCCTTTTCAAAAATTGCTCGAAATATTTTGATCCATCAAGAAACATGGCTCTGATGGGAACAAGACAATTCCCCGACAAGACAGTTTCCCGACATGGCTTTTCGAGACAGTTCCCCGACATAATTGAAGACAGTTCCCCGACACTCTTGAAGGCAGTTCCCCGACACTTTTATTAGTATATTGAACTTTTTTTTTCTTTAAATATTTTTTATAGATATTTATTTCAAATGATGGAAGTAAATTTCAACTTTGGCGATTATTAAATTGCGTATTATGCCCAATTAAGGAGGTCGATATATTGTGATTGGACTGTTTGTTGCCATGATTGGGTGTTTGTAATAATGATTAGTTTAATGGACGGGAACCTGTCGAATTTCCTTTTATTGTGTATGATTTCGTGTAAACTATCTTTAATGGCATGTAGTTCCGCTACAAGAACAAGTCTGCGACGTGAGTGTAGGGTTCTGAAATGCAATTTTAACATGTATAACTCGTGTAATGTATGTGCTATAATTTTCTTGAATAAAGTTGAACATTGAAACTTTTTGTTGATTCTCGTTGGACTCACTGTATAACTGTCATATTACTACTGACTATAAAGGCACAATGTAAAGGGGATCTACATTCATATTATCCATTACATTACTAGCGGGTTATTTCAGTTTCTCAGGAAGTAACAGTACTTAAGAGATGTAAAAAACAAATGCGCTAAACCTAGGCCTATATGTATTTAAAATCCAACACTGGGATAAGGATTTGTTTTAGTTATCAAATACACATATTCATATAACACACGTAATAGTATTTTGAACTGCACAACGGCGAAGGTAGATCTGAACTGGGTGATCATCAATAATAAACTAAAAAGGAGAAATACTCTCAATTATTCACAATCCTTTCAAAATCCTTTCACAAGTACAACACCCCCATTACCTTTCCTTAAAAGTTATAGATATCGATGATAAATGTCGATGAAAATCAGGATTGCTAATAATGGATATGTCGGGGAACTGTCTTCAAAAGTGTCGGGGAACTGTCTTTAATTTTGTCGGGAAACTGTCTCGAAAAGCCGTGTCGGGGAACAATCTTGTCGGGGAATTGTCTTGAAACCGCTCTGATGGCTGTGGGCTATTTAAACTATACAGACATGAAGAATTTCTTAAAAATTCTACTCTGAAATCGCTGTTTAGATTTTGAAAAAAAAAATGGCTATGGTCCTCTCAAAAATATAGGTGAGCGAATCAGGTCCATCTTGGCCCTCTTGTTTCTATATATATATTCAAATAACTGGTATTTCTTAACTTATTAAATAAATCAAAAGAAATCATCAACCTGATGGTAAAAAGCAAAATGATGCCGTTTCAAAGTTATCATCTGGGGAAAATTATCGCCTTATCGGACAGTGTATACATGATCTACACCTACAGTGCAATCTGATCTTGATCTACACTATCTGTTAAAGGTTTTTGAGTCAGACATAGCAGGAAATATCGAAATGATGTATACATCTCGAAATTTATCTGATGTATCATTGTTCTTCGATTTTTATGTGGAGAAACAGCCGATGCACTATTTTCAAGAAAAATCTGTTATGAATTTATTTTCAGAAAGGGCTTATGGGCTACATAGCTATGAGCTATCTTGTAGTCATATTTCTTTAATTTCTTTGTTTAGGTGATCGCTGCTTTTCGCATAACTTTGACCAAAGTCGTTGAATAGAAATCAATCGATTTTTAACATGACGTTGTTTCACTATAAAATTACAAAACTGTTTCATTCAAAACTACGAAAGACCTAAAGTCTCTTCATATTGATTACCTGTAATACATTTTGTTCATTAACCCACTGAAAATGGCGGTAAAGTGTATGAGTTTTTTACAGCACAAACGGGGACCTGCATTTACAAAGTGTATGAATTTTTTACAGCACAAACGGGGACCTGCATTCCAACTGATACACACAAACTTGCATCATATCAGAATATGTGTATAACGTGTGTGTGCTGCTAACAGTCCAATCGGGGACCGCGTCAGATTACTAATTAAATTTGACAGGTTGATAATGAGAGGGTCTGGAATGCGAATTTGCACTAAAAACCAAACGGGGACGTCCCCGTTTGGTAGGTGGTCCCCGGTTGGTTGGTGTGTATTCTTACAAAGTTCCCCGTTTGGCAGGTTTTACAAACTCACACACACACACACACACACACACACACGTACACACACACAATTCGCTTTATTTTCTTTCGCACGGGAACGCGGACGACCGAGGTGACTACAATAGCTCTTCACACTTCGTGCAGTCAAGCTAAAAGTAAGTACTCAAGTCTGGAGTGTCAACTTCAGACATACCTGCAAAACTTTTACAAAGGTTATTCTCAAATATTGGTTTTATTCAGTTTTGCGTCCCCCAAGCTGTTAAACTGGTATTGAGACGAATGGATCGGTAAGTGGGAGGAAACGGGAGTACCCCGGGAGTATCCCGGGAAAAACACCCGAAACACCCGCAAGCAGAACTTGGCTTGTCCACGTTGTCCGAGAGTGCCCTGTACCCACAGGGTGATATGGTCGAATGATCAAGAGCACTGAAGTCAACCACTTTAACCACTCAACCACGTGACCGCCCTTTTTGAAATGATAGATGGTTCGAGAAAAGCATCACCATTCCAAAAATAACTTTCAAAAAATCTAACTTTTGACAGGTAAACCCAATAGCGAAAAAAAACCTATCGCTTCTAAAACTCGCCCTCATACAGATGAGCCAGCCGATATAGACAGAGCCGGCCGATATGGACAGAGCCATTGTTTATTTTTTCTCATTTTTTTTTATTTTGATTCAAATTTTGTTTTTCGTGAGTGGGGAAGGATTAGATAATCAATTCATACTTTCGGACGGTGTAAACATTTAGATAAGTAATTCTTATGCAGAAAGAGCAATATAAAGCCTGTGGTCATTATAGAAAATGACCTTTGTTTACCTCACCGTGGCTCACGGCAAAAGTGTTTCAGACAAAACCGCGCCGACTTGGAACTCCCTACGGACAAGGAAGTAAGTTGAAAGTCATGGGCCCCTCATACAATTCCCCTTTTCTCGCTAGTGTTCAGTATAAAATCAAATTTTGACAATAAATGGAAAACTTACGTTTTCGTGTCCACCGAAACAGCCGATATTGACGGCGCCGGAAAAACCCACACAAGATTTCCTTAACAGAGCCAATGGCTCCGTCTATGTAGTTTCCTCACCGTGATAATATATCCCTTAAAACATCGCTTTAACGCTTTACCAAACAACTATAATTTATATTTTTATCCAAATTTAAACCGTTTGGAGAAGACAAATTCGAAAGAGATTAATCCTTTGGCTGCTAAGCACGACTAGCTGACATTTTGCGGACAGTGTAGATCAAGATCAGACTGCACAGAACGTGCAGTCTGATCTTTGATCTACACTGTCCGATAACGAGATATTATTCCCCAAAACATAACTTTGTAACAACAATATTTGGGTATTTACCATGGTATTGGAAGTTTAATTTCAGTTGTATAGCAGGATAAGGGTTAAAATGACCGGAAGTTCTCTGAAAAAGTTATAAACAATGTGGGAAAAGGAGAAAATGCTGGATACCAGCATTTTCTCCTTTTCTCACAGTGTTTTCAAGCACTTTTTGAATCAGGGTCGTTTAAACTAAAGATCATGTGGTAAAGAATAGGTGAAACAAAATTTGGTCTTAAAAGTGGGTCCTATTAAGTGTCCAGAAACCTTTATGGTGTCGGTGATTGAGAATATTTGTATTTTCCAAAACTTAAAATAAAAATATTCCAACTTGTTTTAAAAATTGCTAACGTTTGAAGTCTGCATGACTAAAACTTTAATTAACTTACTTCGTTTGATAAAAGTTATGTGCTTCCATGATGTAAAGAGTGCAGAAGGACCATAAAATTATATGTGCCTTTTTCGTAATTTGCGCTGAAAATTGTTATTCAAATAAAAGAAAACGGTGTTACAATATACTTATCTTAAAAAGTAATAATAATAATAATAATAATAATAATAAAAAAGCGGTTTATACAGATCAAGATATATGAATTTAGAAAATGCTTATTATGCCGCTTCCTTTAAATACAGATGTTTTAGTAGGGAAAGGAAAAGGTAAAAGTCAAATCTATTTGAACAGCAAAACAACTTTGATCAGGGAAAGTGCAGCAAAGTGTCAAAGAAAGTGATTTTCATTATCATAACTAGGAATCAAAATGTAGTCACACGAATGTATCACTGGGAGGACGACTCATCAATGCCAAACCTTCGCTAACCAAGGGTGGTGATCTACCCTTGCTCTATCCACCCTTGGCTGGTTGAGTCGAAAGTTATTTAATGCTGCCATACTCCCCTACTGTATTTTGATAGTTATCGCCCCTTAAAATACATATCGCCGAAAAACCAACTGAACGCCTCATGACATAACTATTTCATAAAGAATCGAGACGTTTGTTTTGACAGTGTATCACCTAGAGTTTTTATTTATCTAAAAACTTAAATTCACAGATTTGTGTCAGGGCAATAAATATTGAAGTAAATTTTGCTTTTTTAGTAATGATGCCCAGCATATCCTTCAAACTTTGGTCGCCATATTCATATTAGTTTTGCTGATGATGGATAACAAAGTAATACGCCAATTTTCAGGTGATTTAAGAATAGATTGCAACCAGGCGCATCTAGAGGATTTGAATTTGACTTGATCAGTCAAAAGGAAATAGAGCAACGTAGTGATCGTCACCCTTGGCTGGGGAAGCTGCCAATGCGTGCATTCGTCATAACTTGGCGGATTCTTTAACTACATTATTGTTTCCGTATCAAGGCTGTTTCCGCTAATACCACTGTCATTCACGTGATCTAGGATATGGAGAGGCCTATGGAATTATTGGTAGCTACATGTACGACAACAGCTACAATGAAAATACATGCATTGCGATTTGACTGTCTATCAGCGTAAACTGTGAAACATGTGTTTACAAGTGGACTCTTGATAATTTCAAGAGCAATCAAGTGGTCTTTTTTAGGCGTAGAAATGTAGATCGCGTATTAATAATACAATTCGTAATACAGCCGAGTAACTTGATTACCGGATTATCCGTGGTTTATAGAGCGAAATGTGCAATCAATCGTACTGTGTTCTGAAAAATAGATAACACTAAGTTATCTCCCTGTGCACACGAACTTTGTCGTCTGGAAAAGAATTAAGTATAGTAAATTCGTTGTTCGGTCAGGTGGCAGGGGACTTTATTAACTGTACGGTCAGGTGGCAGGAGACTCAGAAACTTGTTCACGCCGAAAAGGCGAGGTGGCGATATGATTCACCACAGCCGTGAACAAGTTTCCAAGTCCCCTGCCACCTGACCGTACAACGAATTTATTATACTGCAAAGTTTTACCCTTTCAAAGCGCGTTGAGCGAATTTTTCCTGTGTTATATTTTCACGAGTCGAGTATGCTGACGAAACAGAAACTCCCTTCTGAGTGCCCCAATTCAATGAAAACCGACGTCACTGGAAACTGACGTCACTAAAACCTGCAGTTTGGTACATAAATAAGCAGACTGGTGATCGATTAAAGCCGCCATTTTGGATGCTGTGTTGCACGTGGAGTGATGTTTAAGGGGCACTCAAAAGGGAAACTGGCTTTACGTGATTTTTGCCAGGGAAAATGATATATGTTCCCGGCATGTTAACCAATCAGATCACGAGAAATTTCTTTGCAGTATATTAAAAGAAACATGTTCACGGTTGTGGTGAATCATGTCGCCACCTCGCCTTCTGCTCGGGGGGACATGATTAGCCACAGCCGTGAACAAGTTTCCAAGTCCCCTGCCACATTACCGTACAACTATTAAAGTACCTGTAGCCCAATAATTTCTGTTTTTTTCTTTAGTGCTGTATATTTTCCTCTCCCCATCACGAATTTTGAGTAATATTCAACAGTTCATAGTTCAAATTTACGACGGTCTAAGTATCATTGAACAGCAACAAGCTGTTTGAACTCATTAATTACTGAAGCTGACCTTTTTCAAAAGTTTTAGCACTTTACCACACAATGACGACTTTCAACACCCGTGAAGGAGTAAGCTTTTGAAAAGATTGTGGGAAAAGGAGAAAATGCTGGTAACCAGCATTTTCTCCTTTTCCCACTATATTTTCTACCCTTCTGGGAACTGTATCAATTTTTGAGATACGGTTATTTAGTAGTCTGCAGGTGCTTTAAATTTGGACAAGTCTTAAATTTTGCCGTTAGGTAAAGATTTAATCTTGTGCTGGCTCAGCATTATAGCCACTTTTCGAAATATTGTAACGAAAGGAGACATTACTCATAACAAGTAATTTACGAATTTACTATACTGCAAAGTTTTACATTTCAACGTTTGTTAAGGGAATTTTTCCTTTTTTTAGTTTTAAAAAAATGAGCACGATGACGATGTAGAATTTCCCTTCTGAGTGCCCATATTCAATGAAAACTGACGTCACTGGGAAGTGACGTAACTGAAACCTTGGCAGTACGTGCTAAAACGTGCAACTTGGCGCATAATCTTGATGTAAACCTTGGTTGACGCCGCCATTTTTTATGTTGTGCTGATAGTGCAGTCATGTATACGGGGCTCCTGACAGGGGAACTGCTTTTACATTAGTTTTTGCCAGTGTACATGACATATATTTTCGAGGCATACTATCCAATCAGA
Organism: Tridacna crocea; assembly: GCA_943736015.1. Lineage (NCBI taxonomy): Eukaryota > Metazoa > Mollusca > Bivalvia > Cardiida > Cardiidae > Tridacna > Tridacna crocea. The sequence continues at coordinate 18,930,850 of OX031060.1, read as the reverse complement.
TCACGAGAAATTTCTTTGCAATATAATAATATTAGTTGTGCAGTAATGTGGCAGGGGACGTTGAAACTTGTTCAGGGCTGTGTCGAATCATGTTTCCTGGAGCCGAAGCGGAGATGGCGACAAAGATCTCCACAGCCGTTGACAAGTTTCAAAGCACCATGCGACCCGACTGTACAATACAATGCAGGTTACTCAATATGTTTAATGTTGTTGGCGGCTTGTAGGTCTATCGATCGATCAATGCCAGTGTCGTGATATATGTTCGGGGCATATTATCCAATCAGGTCTCGAGAAATTTCTTTGCGGTATTATAAAACAATTTATCAGACTACAGAGTTTTGAACACTGTCCAAATTTATTGAACCTTGTCGAAGCACTTTGCAGATAATTTGATTCTGGTTCCAGTGATTAGAATTTCTTGAAAGGTAAAAAATATTGTTCGAAAAGGAGGAAAGGCTGATGACTAGCCTTTTTTTCCCCCACATTTTGTTCCAATGTCCCTTTCTTATTAACCCTTTACCCCATAAGGCATTTCTATGGTATCTCTAATTGACCCTAAATAACAGCAAGGATGAAGCCGTTTCTTATGTGTATATGACACCTTTTGATAGTATAGAAAACATTGTGGCAAAAGGTGAAATTGCTCGTCACGAGCAATTTCACCTTTTGCCACAATGTTTTCCAAAAGCTCCTACAAGCAATGCGTAGATATAACTATCTGTGGAGTAAAGGGTTAATTGTTAAAGCATGGGTTGGATAAAGGGTCAACTTATCAAATGAGAAAAGAAGGTCCCAAGTAGCTGTTGATCAGTAAGAAATACCCCTCTACTTGTAAATACACGTGACATTTGCAATAACTATGGTTATTATGGACTTAGAACTATGGCTCGAGAATGTAAGTGATGCGTGATATATTTGTACTCTCAGGCTCTCTTTTGTTTTCAAGATGTCTGAAATGTGGGGCTAATCCGTGCTTTATTGAACCCTAAGCCTGGCTGAATTTTTTCAGACAGTGTAGATCAAGAACAGACTGCAGACAACGTGCAGTCTGATTTTTGATCTACACTTTCCGATAAATACACTTCTCCAGGGTATAAGTCTGAAATAGCAATAATCGGGTTTTTTTTAACAAACGGTTTTAGAGTTAAGAAACAATCTTCTTTCTATCGTGGTATATCGTTCAATAAACCACAGTTGTGAGTTATGAGGCACAATAAATAATCCACGAGGGCGATAGCCCGAGTGGGTTATTCATTGCGCCTCATAACTCACAACGTGGTTTATTGAACGATATACCACGATAGAAAGAAGATTATTTCGATTCTAACATGGCCAATTCTTAATGAAAGGAAAACATGTTCAAACTAAGAGTAAAAACGCGGATGAAGATATTGTTCCATTGAATACCTCACTCATTGAATGACGTCACTCTACATGGATTGTCGCAGACTTTACCATGTTTTCCTTGCAGTGTGTTTATAGAACCAAAGTCGCGTGTCATGTTAGAATTTCACTTAACTTACTTATTGGGAAAAGGGTTAAATAGTATTTCATTTTGACGGCTTTGAGGATAAAGCCAGTTTGAAACATTATTTGAATAGGAGAGAGTGCAAGCTACTAATAGTTCCTTTTTTTTCCACAGTATTTTCGAGCATAGCAAAAGAAAATCCTGTGATGTGAGCCACATATGATATACCCAGTGGATATATCCGTCGGTCAAATGCCTGCAAAGAGAAGGTTTTTATTACACATAACCTCCCTTGTTTTCAGTGTAATATACCCATTACGAATTTTCTTATCTTACACACGTTTGATATCACATTTGTGTGACGTCATTTTTACGTCATTTTGTAGGCATTTCATACAAGTTAATGCTTCTCATGTAAAATACTGCGGGTGCATTTATGAATGTTTTACGTCATATTTTCTATATTTTGTGAAATATCGTTATGTGATAAAAAGAATCTGACATTCGTAGGCGTTTGAGGTAAAAATCTTATCAAATTCGTCAAGGAAAATGTTATTGAGCTCGCCCTAGACTGGTTTAATAAAATCTTATCTCAAAAGCCAACACATGTCAGATCCTATTTAAAGTATCTGCACAAGGGTGGACCTTTCGGGTCGAAACCTCATAATATTGGTTAATTAACCATTTACCAGACAATCCCTGGTTTTTTTACGACCCCGAGATAGTCTAAGCCTTTGAGCCAGTATGAAATTGTCGTCTGCAAATGCTTTCAATTTCGTCAAGTCTAAAATTTTGTCGTTTGGTAAAGAATTAACCATGTCTGAGTATGTCATAATAGAAGTGAACAATCAGATTCTTTTTTCACTGTGACACTGTATAAAGGCGTATTCCTTTCGCTACTCCGAACACTCCGAACATGTTCTAGGTCAATGGAGTATCTTGGAACACTGTGCCGTGTTCTTCAGAACATGTTCTGACTTTCTTATCCAATCGAGGTGTAGCGCACCTGATGAACGGTTGCTACAAGATGGCTGAAAGACGGACAATTTTTCATGACAAAACTTGCAGTTGTTCTTTTTTACGTCATGAATACTATAAATATGGGCATAGTAGACTGGTCTCTTCTCTCTCTATACTATCTCTCTGCAGCTAATCATTTCCTTAACTAACACAACTATGACACAACAGCCATCACGCCAATGTACTTTCATTTCGATATGGTTTAGAACAATGTTCCGAACATGCTCCATTCAGAACCTACTTCCGGAACAGTGTATTGTGTTCTGAAATATTCCATTCACACGTTCCAGAACAGCATTCCAGAACACAGAACATTGTGCCAGAACTGGCGAAACGAATACGCCCTAAGATTCTCGTACTTTATACAACCACTTACCACACTGGCTTTAAAACATCTGTGTTTCTCGGTGTAAGCTCCTATAAATTGGTATTTGTGTCAATCCAACGTGTATAATGTCGCCACATAAAGTATTTTGGGATGGTCTGTGACGAGATACGCTCATGCTTGAAAGCCTATAAAATTTCCACCTTCTCAACCATACGGTATCATTCTAGACGAGCTTATTTCGAAACATTTTCGCGAGCCAAGATTACGATCACTACGTGGATCTTACCTTGGCTGACTAAGCCCGATTTCGAGATTCCTGTGATGCGCCCTCTATTGGATGCTGGTTATTACCCCCTTTACATCATATTTCTAAGAGCAAATGAAATATCGTTTTACAAACCGCTTACGAATACACTTGAGGCGATAAGCAGACATCCACGTGGGTTTCCATGTTTACCTTCTATTCGAAACGTAGCGACCGTGTTCTATTTTTATATAAACATGGAAACCCACGTGGAAGTCTGCTTATCGCTTCATGTGTATTCCTAAGCGGTTTGTAAAACGATATTTCATTAGCTTTTAGAAATATGATTTAAGGGGGGGGGGGGTAATAACCAACATCCAATAGAGGGTACATTGCAGGAATCTCGAAATCGGGCTCAATCAGCCAAGGTAAGATCCACGTAGTGATCGTAACCTTGGCTCGCGAAGATGTGTGGTATAGAGGTCACCAGATTTTGGCCATGTTGTCGCAAAAGGAGGCATAGTGTATCTCTGTGATGCATGATACCAAGCAAGTTATAGTTATACTGCAAAAAGATTTCTCGTGATTTGATTTGATAATATACCTCGAGCATATATATTATGTGCACTGGCGAAAGCAACGTAAAAGCAGTTTCCCTTTCGGGGGCCTCGTATACTGTACATGAATACTATCAACACAACGTCCGGAATGGCGGTGTTGATCAAGGTTAACATCAAGATTATGCGCCAAGCTGCACGTTCTAGCACGTATTACCAATGTTTCAGTGACGTCAGTTTCCGGTGACATCAGTTTTCACTGAATTGGGGAAGTCAAAAGGGTAATTCTCTTTGTCATTGTGCTCAAATCAAGAAAACATGAAATTTGCTTAACAAACGTTTGATTGGTACAACTTTGCAGGATAGAAAATTTGTTTTACGATAAGGTGGCAGGGAACTTGGAAATTTGTTCACGGCCTTCGGTTCGGAGCGACATGATTCAATCATTTGAGCCACATGTGTCCTGCCGTCTGCAAATACTTTAAAGATCGAGAAGTCTAATTTTTTTTTTAGTCTGGGGAAGTGTTCAGTCTACATCTCTGAGACCGAAAGCAACAAAACACGTCCAGTGCTTACGTAAGAGCATAATTGGCCTGCAACACGAGAAAAGGGACATTCGGATGTTTGCGTAAAGTGTCGTCTCGGATCAGCCTGGGCTGTCTGCGCAGGTTAATCTAAAACGACAATTTCCGTTATAATGTGATTTTCTGTTTCGCAAAAGTCTACTGTAGCACAAAATCTATTGTAGTCGTAAAGTGTCGTCTGGGATTAGCCTGCGCGGACTGCGCAGGCTGATCCGAGACGACACTTTACGCAAATGTCCGAATGTCCCTTTTCCCCTGTTGCAAGCCGTATGTGGTAATAAACACTGACAAACAATATTTGTTTTTTTTTGGTTGACATAAACAAGTTACGTAAAATCACGCCAGAATGTTTTTGTATAGGTATACTTGAAATTCAGTTCACGCAGAAGTGAAGAGCAGAATTTCTGAGAACTGAACAATACCGATTGGAAAGTCACTGATTAATTTTGATTTTTTTTTTATTCCTAAAACGTATAACAGACATTAAAAGAAAAAACTAAGGGAAAAAACCCGAAAACAGAATAAAAAGGAACAAAAACACCACCATCCCAACAACAACAACAACAACAACAATAAAAAAGATTTACATAAGATGAACAAATTTGTAAGGAAACCATAAAAGAATATGTGATGAAAATGTTAAAAAAAGAGAGAAAAAATAGAACAGTCATCAACATTATGAAATTTAACTTGAAAGCAGACAAGAAAAATTTACACCAAGCCGAATTGAAACCTACCAATTTCGCAGATCATATTAAGTAAAATGTGGTTTCAATAATCAGGTTTGTCTTTGAAAGGGTAAAGATTGTGGAAAAAGTAGAAATTGCTGATTAACAGCAATTTCTCTTTTTTTCTCACAATGTCTCCCACAGCTCCCACCCACCCCTCCCTCCCAGGATCGTTATGAAGAAAGGGATTGTTGGTGACTTAATCAACCCTTATCTTGCGATAAAAACGAAATGAAACTTTCAAACCGACAAAAAAAAAAGAGCAAAATATTGGTACCTAACTATTTACCAAACGGCAAAATTTTAGACTTGTCCAAATTGAAAGCACTTGCAGACGACAAATTATGCATAACGTTACTAAGCGGGACTCACTGACCTTCTGCGGACAGCTTAGATTAAGATCAGACTGCACAGAACGTGCAGTCTGATCTTGGATCTACACTATCCGATAATAATGAATATTTTTTTCTCTAAATATTTCAACACTGAAGTGGAAGACCGATATTTCTAAAGCTTTGTTAACTGGCGAGCAGTAACCGTAGCGGCAGCGGCGGCAGCAGCATCGGTAGCGGCAGCGGTTTTTTTCCACTGGAGTGTGTGTTTATTGACACGATGTAGCAGTGTCGGTTTTCTTTTCCATCATGGTCCCCGTACGGCCAACTCTAGAACATCGCGATCAAGATATCATTGGGTTCACTTGCATCCATCAATCAGCCAATTTAGCATCTGGTTTTCCAATCTATAAGTCCCCGGTTTTCGGTCTAGGTCAGAGGTCTTCGAATGAGCACTAGCCAATAGAACTGACATAGACTTGGCGGCCATCTTTTCCCCTGGCCAGTGCGCATACGCAGAATTTGACCTACATCGGAAACCGCGGATTTGTAGATCGGAAAACAAGATGGTAAAGGTGGCTATTTAGTAAATATTTAGCGGATCTAATATCTAAATACATGTACCAACATTTTGCAAATGTGAATCATAAAAGAAAAGCATGAAATACAATGTAAAATGACCGTTCGACCATTTCTGCGTGATATCGTTCACCACGTATCTACGTTAGGGGAGAAAAACACGGGTGGACACAAAATAAGACCTCTTTAAATCGATGCCATCTTACCTGACTTGCCGGGCTTGGCCATTTGCTTGCCAATACTACGCCAGATGTTGTATATCTCCAGCGGCGTGTCCATGTGGTCCGCCCCCCGTACAGTCATATGTGGCAGCCTCTAGCTTTACAAGCTCTACCAGCTTTTCAATATCGGTGTCATTCGGAATTTCTAATGTCAGTCTAACGTAAAACAGTCAACTTAGCACGTGTTTCAATGCAATTTGTTCTCTTTTGCACGTGTTTTCTTGATACAAAACGAAGGTAATTCTTGGAATCCCCATCCGTGACGAAGGCTTGCAATATTAAAACAAAGACTTACACAATCGTTGCGCAAGAAAATATTTATTATTCATGCAGACAATTTTAAGTGCTGATTTATGTTTTAACACTGATCATTGTCCTTGGAAATGTACTGTATTGTTGAATTTTTCGTTTCCTGCTTTCTAGACATTTAGGTCTAGGGCAAGCTTTTTTTGACCTAAACACGAAACAAAATGTTTCGTAAGAAAATACTCTGACAGCAGTAAACAATACTGAAAAATGTCTTTTAACATGCCTTCCATTTGCGGTATGCCATATAGCGGAATATTCGGATTCTTTTTTCTCTTTCTTAGAAGTAGGTTAATGCGGTCCAAGTCTGATGTAGAAATTTCCGAGACATGAAAATCGGACAAGTACTCCTGGAAAATCAAAGCATTGAAAACGCTGGAGTGTTATTTATCACGGAAGCCACTGTGTGGAATTAATGATTTGAAAGAGAAAGAGAATTAGTTTTCAAATATTATCTCGAAAGTCAACCTTCTTTGCAAATGAATACCTGATATGGTTGCAGGGAGAGTACTCATGACAAAGTTAAGATTATTTGTGAATTGGTGGTCTCCCTTTGATCATTAGGAGGAGTCTTGATAATGTCGTTTGACAGTAGAATTGATGATGGATAGAGAGAGAAACCATGTAAATTAATGTTGTACCTGAAAACTATGATTTTGAAATATCTTTGGCCTTAAAGATTTAGTTTCCGACATCATAATCAATTTATTTTAGATCTATAGATATTCTTGCACGATCAGATGGATTAGGGCACAATAATTGGACCATGTTGCATTGAGCATGTATACATGTTTTTCATTCATTGGCCCTTTATAAAATTTTCCCTTTTTCAGCGGCATTGAGAAAGATAGGTTTTCTTTAACTATTTACTCCTCAATGCCGACTTTTAAAGACTTCAGAAAACATTGTGGGTTTAAGGAGGAAATGCTGGTAACCAGCATTTCCTCCTTTTCCCACCATATTTTCCACAAAATAAATGACAAGTTTTATTTTTGGATTTGCTTTTTGTTTGTCATCTGCAAGTGCTTCAATCTGGACAAGGCTAGATTGCTTTCGTTTTTCGTCTGGGAAAGAGTAAAAGACGTTTTCGGAAAAACGGGAAAATGGTGGAAATATGCATACAGTGTCTTGAACCGATTTTCAGACGAATTTTGTAACCCTAGCTAAATTCAATTTATCGTTTGCAAATACTTTAAATTTCTACCAGTCTGTACTTTTATCATTTGATGTAGAGTTGTTTCGTTATCCGGACGAATCTATTACATTTTGAATTATTTAAAGATACGTCTCAACTCGCTTTCAGCTACTTTTCAGTCTGTTATTAACCCATTACCACTCAATCCCTACTTTTGGCATCCCTGAGAAAGAAACCTTCAGAAAACATTATAGGAAAAGGAGAAAATGTTTTCTACCCTTCACAAAACAAATTTCAATTTTTCAGTCTCTCTTATTTTGTCGACTGAAAATGTTTTTGATTTGGACAAGCCAAACATTTTGTCGTTTTGGAATGAGATATGAGCTTCTGCTGCCATCCATTTATTCGAAGTCGAACTGAAGCAACGTTATTGCCTATTTATTTCATGCTCTCCGGTAGGATATCGAGAAATAGCAGTGAAAATATTTTTCGATCTTACACTGGTACCACGAATGAAAATACCGATTTTCACGTTCTTGTTGCCTAGGTAAATTGCGCGTGCCTAACAACCAGACGGGAAATATGAAGTCATATACCATACATTTCTAGCGCTTGACGTAGCTTTGCTATGCGGGAGAGGTATGCCACGGGGAATAACGGAAAAGAATTGTACTGGATTTTGATAAAGCTCCTCCCAGAAAGGGTTAAAAGCATGAAATAAATAGAATTGCGCCACTCGTGAAAATTATACCGATGGTGTCCACTCGATGAAATAAATTTCGATCTTTCACCAAAAAAAACCAAATTTTCTCTGTTTATTTCATGCTCTCCGGTAGGATATCGAGAAATAGCAGTGAAAATATTTTTCGATCTTACACTGGTACCACCAGTGAAAATACCGATTTTCACGTTCTTGTTGCCTAGGTAAATTGCGCGTGCCTAACAACCAGATGGGAAATATGACGTCATATACCTTACATTTCTCGCACTTGACGTAACGTTGCTATGCTGGAGGGGTACGCCACGAGGAATAAGGGAAAGGAACTGTACTGAATTTTGATAAAGCTCCTCCCAGAAAGGGTTAAAAGCATGAAATAAATAGAATTGCGCCACTCGTGAAAATATTACCGATGGTGTTCACTCTATGAAATAAATTTCGATCTTTCACCGAAAAAAACAAATATCCTGTCTACATGTGGCTTGCAATACGCAAAAAGGGGAATTTGCGTAAAGTGTCGTCTTGGATCAGCCTACGCAGTCCGCGCAGGCTAATCCGAAACGGCACTTTACGACTATATTAGATTTTGTGCTACAACAGATTTGTGCAAAACAGAAAATTACCTACAATCGGAAAGCGTCGTCTCGGATTGGCCTGCGCGGAGTGCGCAGGCTGATCCGCAACGACACTTTACGCAAACGTCCGAATGTCCTTTTTCGCGTGTTGCAGGACGAATATTAGAATCTTGACTCCGGAGTCTATCAACCTATAATCTGCTTGTTGCCACATAAATCAAATGAAAATTTCCAACCAACTGGCACCAAAACCCAAATATTGCATTCCAAATTTCTCTTTACATGGAATATCTTACAGATTGGGACAGTGTATGCTCATATATATAAGATATAGAGGATATTTGTTTTTTTCGGTGAAAGATCAAACTTTATTTCATCGAGTGGACACCATCGGTAATATTTTCACGAGTGGCGCAGTCACGAGTGAAAATATTACCAATGGTGTTCACGAGATGAAATAAATTTCGATCTTTCACCGAAAAAAACAAATATTCTATTTATTTCATGCTTTTAACCCTTTCTGGGAGTAGTTTTATCAAAATCCAGTACAGTTCTTTTCCCTCATTCCCCGTGGCGTATCCCTCCCGCATAACAACGCATTACATTATTACGTCAAGCGCAAGAAATATAAGGTATATGACGTCATATTTCCCATCTGGTTGTCAGGCACGCGCAATTTATCTAGGCAACAAGAACGTGAAAATCGATATTTTCACTGGTGGTACCAGTGTAAGATCGAAAAATATTTTCGCTGCTATTTATCGATATCCTATCGGAAAGCATGAAATAAATAGAGGATAATCAACTGGTTGTTTTTGATATGAAAAATATCTCACGAGGAAGCGTTGTTAGGCGTTGAAAAAACGAGTGCGCAGCACGAGTTTTTTTAACGCCTTACGACGCGTCCGAGTGAGATATTTTTCATATCAAAAACAACCAGTTGATTATTCTATTTATTATATACCTTATTAACATCATTGTTTGTAATTTTGCGTTTGAGAGTCGAAAAAAATGTAGTCGAAAAAAAAAAAACGTAGTTCCCAAATTACGGCAGGAAGTGAAAGTGAAAGTTGATAACGTCACTAGTGATGATATCAAAATTTATTACACTGGGGAATTCCAGGATTTCACTGGTAGGTATATAATAAATACTATATACTGTGTGGTGTGATCTTGAGCTACACTATCATAAAAGTGCATTGTGTCACCCATGACTTCCTAAAGAAAAAAAGAAATACAGTGATTTTTAAATCGTAGTTTAATTCTATAGCTAATTAAAGAAAAATCTGTTTCATAATAATTAGTTCTATACCCAATTTTGCAAGATACTGGTATTGGGTTAAACAACATTGAAGTTTTCAATCATCATTCATTAAAGGCCCTACAGAGGCCAAAATCAACGTATTTCAATTTGAGTATAACCTTTTAAAGTATAGAAACAAGTTATTTCTTTAAAATGATATCTCCCGCCGAAAAAGACCAATTATTCTGATAAAAACATATAAGGAGTTATTGTTTTTTTTTTTTGCCTGGACATGACTGTGGCTTTCTTTTAATGGCATATAAAGTTCATTTTTCCATGACATGGTATCTCATTGTACAAAACAATATTGTCTGTTGCTTATGATAAATAATACAAATATGAATCTAGTAGTGAAGGAGGTATGTGAAAATATATATAATATCCTCCAAGCCAAGCCCATTTTTTATCATGACAGGGACATTTAAAAAAAAGTATATTGGCCGATTATCATAAGGAACGCATGTATAAAGTTTCATCGATCGTCGTCAAGGTCTTTAGAAGAAATCTGTCTGGATGAACAGACGGAAGAACAGACTGATAGACGGTTATTGGTCCATAATGAAATTATACAGTACACCCCCTTTTTTCCATGGCATGTCATTCTAAAAAAAATAATGATTATCTGTTGCAAATGATAAACAATATAAATATGAAGTTTCATCAAATTTTGTCCACTAGTTAAAAAGATATTGGACAATTGTAGAAATCTGCATCCAGCCCCATTTTAACATTAAATAAACAAAAAAAGGAAAAAAAAAAGTATCATAAGAAATACATGTATAAACTTCTAAAAATCTTTGTCAAGGATTAAAGAAGATTATGTCCGGACAGACAGACGAACGGATGGGCGGACAGACAAACGAATGAACGAACGGACAGCGTACAAAATATATCCTCTCGCCTTCGGTGGGGATAAATATTTTGTTGATGATAATGTTATTGGGTGATTGGTTAGGGTGTTATAGCTGGCAAAAAGAATGAATTTAACCCTTTCCCAAACAATCCCTGCTTTTTACGGGTCTGGAATAGTAGCCTTTTGAAAACATTGTGGGAAAAGGAGAAAATGCTGGTAACCAGCATTTTCTCCTTTTCACACACTGTTTTTACCCTCTCATTTACAGAAATCATCTTTTCAGCAAGAGTTTAATTGTCATCTGCAAATACTTTCAATTTGGTCCAGTCCAAAAGTTTGTCGTTTGGGAAAGGGTTAAAATCAGGCCAAAAGTAAACGAGAAAGAGTGACCTGCCAATTTTTTACCTAGTTTCGGAATTAATTTTTCTTCCAGCGACTAACTTTTGGACTGACCGAAGATAAAAGACTGTCATTTCACTAAAAGTTCCTTACTGTTAAATTGTACAATTTAAATCAAAATGTATTTTGTTTCTTTTTTGCAGCCACTGTCTATTCAATTTAGAATGAAAAGATAATAATTATAAGGATCCAGCATGCAAAACGGTGAGCAAAATTCAGCATTCTTTTTAAATGAAAAAATGCACTTAATTGTTTTCGTGGATTTGTTTTCATTTGATCTTGTGAGTTGAGAAAATAAGAACAAAGGGCCGGTCAGTTGGTTATTAAAGGGACAGTGTCTCATTTACTCCGACATATGGCTTTGTTTTATGAAAAGGTGAATAAAGAGATTGACGGATTTTATACGCAATGCTTATTCGTATAAATTATATCAACATTTAAATCTTTTCGATGTCAAGTGGGACTCAATGTGCTTTACCAGACAGTGTAGATTAAGATCAGGCTGCACAGAACGTGCAGTCTGATCTTTAACCTGCACTGTCCGGTACACCGACATCTATCCGGCGCGGGGGAACCTCGAAATCGCAATAATTTGAACCTTTTTTATCGGCTTGAAATCTTGACCTTATTGATTTAGCAGTTTTATGTTTAACATAATCGTCGTCTTCATGTGTAAGACTGAAAAAGAAATGCTGATCACATGTTATTTTATCATTTGCCACACTATTTTCACAAGTATAATTTCTAAAGCTTTAACAAAGTATAGCCTGCAGACGGCTTTGTCCTTTAGTTTAAACATATTTTGATCAATATAACATTTACACACACGTTAATATTTTAAGAACTCAAGTTACACGAAAAGGATTGAAACGTATGCTGTAAGCTTTTAAAGTTCCAACCCAGTAAGAAACGTTAATGTCAGTTGTTTAACAGCAATAGAAAATGCAACATTTCTCCATCCATTCTTAAGAACTTTCTTTGTCTTATTCTCAAGAATTTTCTACATTTGTACAGAACACAACTTCTGATTGGCTAAACCAGAATGGTTTAGCCAATCAGAAGTTGTGTAAATTTTGAATTTTAAATTAAAAAAAATACTTTGGAGAATAAGACAAATAATATTCTCAAGAATGGTCGGTGAATACGGGCCCAAAAGGTGATGTCAATTATTGGGAATTAGACCAAATATAAGCAATAGTCCGGTCTGTTAGCTCAAAAATGTTTACCAGCCGGACGAAAGTGTGAAAATTTTATATAATGTATACAATACGTTTCTGAATCGAAAAAAAGGGGTGTGCCCGAATTTAAGGCCCAAGATCAATTTTTATTGCGATTTGAAATTCGGATAACTGTACTGTCCGAATACTCTTCCTTTGTAGAACAGTAATTTTGTTGTTTCCCGTTTAGTCACAATGTATGATCGACAAAAAATGGTGTTTCAGAAGTATTTTGCCATTTTAAAGGCACAGCTGGATTTAGGAATTGATTTTATGAATATTCTATATATGTCTTTCGTATCTGTGTGTTTATCTGTCCGTCCATTTGCTTGCACTTTACATACTTAAAAAGAACTGACTTTGAGTTTCACGCATAGGATTCCTTTGAATTTGGTCGATCGGCAGGACAAATCAAATTGCAAACTGATAACTGCATACAGTGCAGTAGACGATATGCCGATTACATTTGATATAACGGATTTTTTTTTTTATCCAAAGCATTTTTTTTCAAAGACAAATGCCGTATGTCCCGTTCGCAAACCCTTTAAATTTGGACAAATTCACAACTGAAAAGAAAATGACAGCAAAAAATCTAGAAGAAATAAATTCTAACACAATTTAGTAATATTTCGTGATATTGCTTTTGAAAAAAAATAATCATGAACAGACAAAATATGCATTTTACGAGATCGTATTGAAATAAAGAGCATATAGAGACTAAGAATGAACCCTCTGTAACCTGTGTGTAATTCAAAACCCCGTCCATTAATGATCGCCACACGGGTAAATTAATATGAAACAAAAGATACAAAGAGTCAGTTTAATGTGACACATGTTTGGAAATCTGTAAGAAGACAGTACATTACAACTCTTCTAAAGGTCATCCATTCTGCAGTGCGATACCGAGATCAAAGGAACACCGAGTTAACCCTATACCCATTTTTCACATCTTTAAACGCTCAAAATGAAGTTTGAATAAATATTTTGTGAAAACGGTATGGAAGGTTTGAAATTTGATCTGACGCCACGTTTCTTTTGTTCATGGTCTATAACATGAAGTTATTCGTCAATAGGAACATGCCTGAAAACGCAACAAAGACGGTTAGATAATAGTGCTGTAATATCAGTCAATGGTCTGTCCCTGTCTCTCTGAGACCGCTATTTTACCTTTTACCAAAGTATTTCGTGTTCTGGCGACCCGGAAAAAAGGGGGCAGACATGCTGATTTGTCCAATTTTCTGTTTTTTGTCTCACATTCTCAACCTCAACACCGCCCCCACCCCCGCAAAAAAAGTAATCAATATATAGTTCAAAAACATCTGTGAAAAATGAATTTTCAAAGCGTGAGAGAAAATATTGGGGAAAAACAAGGAATCTTTCTCCAGCTTCAACAATATGTTTTACTTTTTCAAGGACAATTACAGCCATTCGAACCACCTTTATTCTATCGTCTCCATATGCTGGGTGTAGGACAAAAACCTAATGAGACAAAAGCCCACTGGACAAAAGCCCACTAGGACAAAAGCCCACGGGGACAATAGCCCAATAGAACTTTTAGTTCTAATCATGTATGGAATTAGTAAGTTTCGTATATATATTATGTGACTTATCTCTACAAAAAGTTGAAAACATTATGTGAAAAGCAGAAAATGCCGATAGCAGCATTTTCTTCTTCTTTCACATGGTTGTTATAAGAATGGTAAATGTTGCAGAGAATTAAACATTGAGAAGAAAGAAAAGCAATTTGATCATTCTGATCATTAAATCTGTGTTTTTTCTACAAAAAAGATTTAAAAATTATTTTTCATACACTTTTTTTACAAGCAGTGAGCATTTGTCCTCACTGTCAAAATTAGCAGTGAGCTTTTGCCCAGTGGGCTTTTGTCCAGTGGACTTTTGTCCGTCCCCCATATGCTAAGTATATGGACGTCGTCGGGTGAAAACATTCACCTTAACTGTTTAAAACCCTATCCCGCATAACACAAGCTTTTCACGACCCTGATAAATATAGTTTTTAAAAATGTTGTAGAAAAGTGATAAAATTCTGGTAACCACTCTTTTTCTCCTTTTCCATTTGCTATGCTTCTTACAAACAATTTCATTTTTTCAAGTCACATTCAAATTGTTGTCTTCAAACGTTTGTAATTTGGGCAAGTCTCAAATTTTCGTTTGGTAAAGAAATAATGAAGATTCAGTATTGTAAGAAATTGGGTAAAAGGGAGAAAAATAACATTAATATAACTGCAATAGACCTTTCCTATTTTTATGTCTGATTGATCAATTAATCTGCCGAATTCTGTGGCTAAGTTTTTTAACGTACTGGCTCGAAATCCAGGAATCGGTGGTTTGCCGAATTCTGTGGCTAAGTTTTTTAACGTACTGGCCCGAAATCCAGGAATCGGTGGTTTGATTTATTTAAACTATTGAAGTAGTGATTTTTGTTTTTTAAAAAAGTTCCAGTATCTGCAAATAGATAGAGACAGTTTATTTACCATAAACTGGGATATCATACATTTTCAATTTTACAGCGAAAATCCTGACTTTGAAATAATATTTAAAATCTCTATAGTTGCATTTTTGTCATGTTCCTGTTTGAACTACCTTATAAATTAACCATCGTAATAACAAAATTCAATTCAAATCTCAAACCTCCCATTCCTTCTAGAAAAAACAGAAGTTCGAGCACCAACTAACACACAAGTGTCATAATTAAGTGTTTATCCCGTTCAGCCTTACGTTGATATCACTTATAAAGGTTTGGAATGGTTAAAATCTGTTACAGAGGATAAGTCTGTTCTAATTACTGGCCCTAAAAGATGCGTTTTTCTGCCCGAACATTTTTTTTTTCGTTTTCAAATGCATTATTATGTAACCTGATTTAACCGGTCCCAGTTTAACTGTATATTTGCACTTATTTCTTTCGGATTTGGCTGGGGGGATTTGTTTTTCAAATTATTAAACCTTATCCTATTAATTAAATGATACTTTAAAGCCGATCGTAAAATCCCAAATGTTATTTCAGAGGAATATCTCGAAGAAAAATATCTCCGTATCGGACAGTGTAGATGATCTAGGATCAGACTGCACGTTCTTCGTAGTCTGATCTTAGTCTATATTGTCTGCAAAAGATCACTGAGTCGCGCTTGGCAGTCTAAGGATTAATGCAGTCTGTATACAAAAAGTTCTATCAACACGCCCAACAGCAGATAGCGCTTATGGTAATGCTTTACTCTCTGAAGTCTACCGAAAGATTGATAAAACGACAGTTCTTTTTTTTTTTGTGTGTGTATCTTCGAAAAAGATGATTAATAAAACTACCGGCACAGCCGTTTTGGGTTTTTTTTGGACCTTTCAAAAATTTCGGAACTTAATATAAAAGTGAAAAAAAATATAACAATGCCCATTTTGGGTATCATTTCGGATTTATTCATATCTATATTACTGAAAATAAACCAAAATCCACCTACAAAGTAAATAAAAAACACATTTTCGATTAAAAAAAAGAAGTTCTCTTAAATTTGACAGCGTTTTGATCGACCTGCAGTGATCAAATCATTGTGAAATACAAATATATGTGTTCTGATAAAATACAAAGGAAGAGTATTCGGACACTACATCTATCCGAAAATATAATAGTCAGTTATTAATGAACTAGGCCACTAAAATCGGGCACACCAGGCGCAAATGGTTCGGAATGATGTCTATTAACTGTATGCAAAATTTGTTGCTTTCGTCCGGAGTGTAAACATTTTGCTAAAAAATCGACTTAACAGACCGGACTACAAGTGAATTAAGAAATAATCTTCTTTCTATCGTGGTATATCGTTCAATAAACCACAGTTGTGAGTTATGAGGCACAATAAATAATCCACGAGGGCGATAGCCCTAGTGGGTTATTCACTGCGCCTCATAACTCACAACGTGGTTTATTGAACGATATACCACGATAGAAAGAAGATTATTTCGATTCTAACATGGCCAATTCTTAATGAAAGGAAAACAAGTTCAAACTAAGAGTAAAAACGCGGATGAAGATTATGTTCCATTGAATAACTCACTCATTGAATGACGTCACTCTACTACATGGATTGTCGCAGATTTTACCATGTTTTCCTTGCACTGTGTCTATAGAGCCAAAGTCGCGTGTCATGTTAGAATGAAGGTTAGATATAGGACCAGGAACCTTATTCACCAACCATTCTCAGAACGTTCTTAGTCTTATTCTTCAGAATTTCATCAATGAGAACGCAACAGAACTTCTGATTGGCTAAACGATTTGGTTTAGCCAATCAAAAGTTCTGTTACATTCACAGCCAGAAAATCTTGAAGAATAAGACTAAGAACGCTCTTAAGAATGGTTGGTGAATACGTCCCAGGAGCACGTCTTCGAAATAAATGTTAGAATCAAGGGGTGGGGGGGAAGGCTTATTTCCCGACCATTCTTAATAGCTTTTTCAGTCTATTCCTAAATCAACCCTTTACCAAACGACAAAAGCTTAGACTGGTCCACAATCGAAAGCACTTGCAGATGAGAAAATGAATGATATTTAAAAAAAACTGAAATTTCTTTCTAGCAGGGTAGAAAAGGTTGTTGGAAAAGGACCTGGTTACCAGCATTTTCTCCTTTTCCAAAAAGGCTACTCCTTCAGAGTCGTCAAAAGTCGTGATTATGCGGTAAAAGGTTAAAAAAGTAAAACGCCGTTTGATTTGCTAAACAAACTTGCTTAACCCATTACCACGCAATTTGTACTTTCGACGCCCCTGTGAAAGAAGCCTTTACAAAACATTGTGGGAAAAGGTGAAAATGCTGGTAACCAGCATTTTCTCCTTTTCCCACAATGTTTTCTACCCTTCACAAAACAATTTTCAAATTTTCAGACCCTTTTATTTTGTCGTCTGCAATTCCTTTCAATTTTGACAAACCTAAAATATTGTCGTTTGGTAATGGTTTAATCAAGAAAAATTGCGTTACATTCAGATGTTGAAATTTCTTGAGGATTAATCTAACTGGTGAGTACAGGCCTGGCTATTGCAAGTCTAAGATCAAACTAGCATTCTTAAGTCTGATCTTAACCCTTTTCCAAACGACAAACTTTTGGACTAGACCAAATTCAAAGCATTTGCAGACGACAATTCAACTTTTGCTGAAAAGATGATTTCTGTCTATGATAGGGTAGAAAACATTGTGGGAAAAGGAGAAAAAGCTGGTTACCAGCATTTTCTCCTTTTCCCACAATGATTTCAAAAGGCTACCATTCCAGACCCGTAAAAACCAGGGATTGTTTGGGAAAGGGTTAACCAACGTCGCCAATAATAGCAATTGCGACAGAAATCAAAAGGATAGATTGTTTTTAAAACTGAGTGCTTTGAAGAAATAGCACTGTATAAATGTAAAAAAAAAACAGGACCGGTTCCTTTAAGATAAAAGTTATTAAAACAATGTCATTAAATTGGATCTACTCAGAGAATGCGTGCGGAAGAGAAAAAGATTCACGTAGAATCTCCAGAAACACGTGAACAGCTCAACAGATTATTCATAAAAAGCTCGAACCTGCAACATATATGTTAGTTCCTTCGACGACTGCACTGTGGCAAATTAGATCTAGCAGGAATTGAACAGACGCTGCCAAAGTAAGTTAAGTTTTTCTTTCTTTGATTTCCCTTTTTTTTTCAAAGTTTTATCTAGTATTGCTTTCTGCTAGACAAGAATTCTTCATTTTACTTGCGATGGTGAACTGTTTCTATATTTCAGTCTCTTTTTTGTCATTAGAACACACTTATACCATCTTCATTTCGAAAAGTTAGGCCCAGTGCTTTTTACATAATGACCGTGGGGATGGCAGTGTTTGAAAACATCGTGGGAAAAGAAGATGCTGATTTCCAGCATTTCCTTCTTTTCCCACAATGTTTTTTCTTTATGAAAGACAAATTTAATACATTTCAGTTACATTTAAAGCGAGTCCTTTCTACTTGGACAAATCCAGTTTTGTTGTGTAATACATTTACACGACTTAAATTGTCATTGCTGTAAACTTAATAGAACCGGAATGGTGGAACTACTTTTTATCATTAACAGCATCGTTACTGTATAATATTGTAACTTTTGAAATCTTGTATGCATTTACTTGTAGCAACACACTTCCCCAACTTTTTTGAAAACTTTGTGGGAAAAATGTCGGAGAAGGCTTAATGTCGTAAAACGCCTCTCTGCTATACTCAGTGTTTACATGCGGTATTGTTCTTTGAGTTAAAACAAATTTAATGAAATTTTAAGCTTTATTCCGTTGAAAAATATTGTAGATGTACACGAAATGAATCAATAAACCAGCTGCAATTTTTTGACACATAATTTTTATTTTTCTGGTATTATGCCCTACAATTCCTGGTGTTTACGACCGTGAGGCAGAAGCCTTTTGAAAACATCGTGGAAAAAGGAGAAAATGCTGATAAGCAGCAATTTCTCCTTTTTCTAAAATGTTTTCTGCCTTGATGGAAAAAAAAATCAATTTCTGAGTTAACATTTAATTTGTAGTCTGCAAGTGCTCTCAATTTGGACGCTCTCAATTTGGACCAATCTAAAATTTTGTCGTTTGGTAAAGGGCTAACACGTTTATCAGGGTGCCAGACGCAACCTGAGATGTTTCTGAACATTTATTAATATACTTTCCGGTAGGATATCGACAAATAGCAGTGAAAATATTTTTCAATCTTACACTGATACCACCAATGAAAATACCGATTTTCACGTTCTTGTTGCCTAGGTAAATTGCGCATGCCTGACAACCAGATGGGAAATATGACGTCATATACCTTACATTTCTCGCGCTTGACGTAATATTGTAATGCGTTGGTATGCTGGAGGGGTACGCCACGGGGAATAACGGAAGAGAACTGTACTGGATTTTGATAGAGATCCTCCCAGAAAGGGTTAAAAGCATGAAATAGAATATTTGGGGATTTTTTCGGTGAAAGATCGAAATTTATTTCATCTCGTGAACACCATCGGTAATATTTTCACGAGTGGCGCAGCCACGAGTGAAAATATTACCTATGGTGTCCACTTGATGAAATAAATTTCGATCTTTAACGGAAAAAAACAAATATCCTCTATATCAATGTTTTAGACTTAATAAAATAATTAATGTGATTCAGTCTCATCTGTATCCGAATTGTATAGTTCTCTCGTCCGAGCGGCTGCTGTCAGTCAATTAGAAAGTAGGACAAAGTGAGCGATTTATTGATCATATATTTCATTTTCAGGGAATTAAGTCGTTGGTCGGTTTTGCCACCCTCCTTACTATACTTACATCGACCATTACTAAGTTACACTCGGTAATAAACGACCTGTTGTTTCAGCAAATTTTATTTCCGCTTGACTCTTTCTTTTTAGATGTTCACACTCTCGATTTTCATGACTGTCTTGGTTGCAAAAGCCCTCAGTGGTTCGGTTTCAAATGATTTCCGTGAGTTTATTTTCTTATTTTTTGTGCTTTATTTCTAGATTTAACGTTATTTATATTGTATGTCGAGGCCCCTATCTACCAACTATTTTGAATTGCACCCTTCTTCTTATACGGATGCATAAAATAACGCATTTGCTGATTGGATAAAACAAAACATTAAGCCAATCGGCTATTGCGTTCCTTTCACATTTGGAAATTTCTTCAGTTAGACTTGACTTAAGCTATCAGATCTTTCGCTTAAAATTTTCTTTTCATATCCAGATCCTCGGTCGGGAGTATTTCTTTACCTGATGCATTAACTCATTTCCAAACGGAAATATTTTAGACTGGTCCAAAGTGAAAGCATTTGCAGACGACAAAATAAAAGTGACTGAAAGTTTGAAATTCGTTTTGTGAAGGGTAGAAAACATTGTGGGAAAAGGAGAAAATGCTGGTTACCAGCATTTTCTCCCTTTTCCCACAATGTTTTCTATAGGCTTCTTTCTCAGGGGCGTCAAAATTAGGGATTGTGTAGTAATTGGGTTAGGCCCCATTTTGGCACAGCATGTCTTATTTAATTATTGTTGACATACTGTCATTGCTGACTTGCTGGAACTGAGTTCAGCCTTTGAAAACATTGCGGGGATGTGGGTGGGGAAATATGGGAAACGCTTGTGATACTATCTTTCTCTACACTTGAACTAGTCCCATAATGCATCATAATGTGCGATGCTATGGCAGAAAGAGGCTGAATGCACTCCCGTAACTCATGGTACCAAGCAAGCTATCGCATGCTTATTGATCCACCGTATCCACTTTTTTTTGTAACAAACGCCTTTACCACGAGAAACTCCTCCTTGGGTATACAGTATCAACCAGTAGCGAAAAGTTTCGACTCAGGTCAGCTGCACGGACCTGGGTCGATACTTTTCGCAGATGCACTAAGCCCCCTTTTCACAAATAAGGCCTCGTATTAAATTGTCTG
Organism: Tridacna crocea; assembly: GCA_943736015.1. Taxonomy (NCBI): domain Eukaryota; kingdom Metazoa; phylum Mollusca; class Bivalvia; order Cardiida; family Cardiidae; genus Tridacna; species Tridacna crocea. The sequence goes on along the minus strand of OX031060.1, from coordinate 18,909,856 downwards.
TCTTCTGACATGCATTTTGATGCCAGAAACATAAAAACAAAAAAACCCAAATGTCGTCATTACAGATCTAAATTGGTATTTCTTTTTTCCAGAGTGCTATCCAAACACAACTATTCATTTCACCAATCCAAATAACACGATATATACGTTCTACAAGGCGTTTTACGAAATGGGTAACGGGACTATAGCTGACTGTATCGGTACACCTGATGGAACTGTGGAGAATGTCTACTTTAACTGTTCTTCAGCGGTGAGTAATTTGTCCTTTATATCCGCGCAAATTCCAGCTCAAGGTTCTAATGACCGAGAAATAAGGCGTCTGAAAACGTAGGAAAAGATCCAGTTGGTCGTTTGCAAATCGATTTCAATATAGAAAGATCATACGTTGTCATTTGATAATTCCAGAAGTGTAAACTTAGTATGCTTAAGATTTTTGTTTGTCAGTCCCATGGTCTGTTTGTCAGTTTACCGAATCAATAAATTTCAGCTTTTGAAAAAATCCTCCCAAAAACAAAACTTTGACCATCCGAGCAATATACCATAATTGTTTTTTGCCACACGGTTGGCCCCCACATGGATGAGGGGAAGTTCTAAAACGGAAGCCAGGATCTGTATCCTCTACTTCTAAAACGGAAGCCAGGATCTGTATCCTCCAACCTTTCTTAATAACGTTCTTTGTCATATTCGCGAAAATTTTAAAACTTTAAAGTAACACAACGCCTCATTGGCTTAACACTTCCAAACTTTTCAGTCACCTTTAGTTTGTCTGCAAATGCTTTAGATTTGGACAAACCTAAAGTTTTGTCGTTTTGTACTTAGTTAAGGTATTGTGATTGGTGAGCCAGAGGTTCCAATTATCACTTGTACTCGTGTACAAGGTACAGTGAAAGCCTGAACGGCTCGTCGTGTCCGAAGTGTTCACATTCACAATTCTTTTCATATTTTCAGACGACGACCGTAACGGCCTTCTTTTCTGATCGAAGTCTGACAAATGACAATATCTTGGGTGGAAATGCTATTGCCTACACATTCTTCTGTAACTCTATAACTACCTTTAATACATCGGTAAACGCAAGTCTGGATGTTAGGTATGTATTCAAGCAGTTCTCTTGTTTTAACCCATTACCACACAATCCCTACTTTTTGACGCTCCTGAGAAAGAAGCCTATAGAAAACATTGTGGAAAAAGGAGAAAATGCTGGTAACCAGCATTTTCTCCTTTTCCAGCAATGTTTTCTACCCTTCACAAAACAAATTTCAAATTTTCAAAATTTTGTCGTCTGCAAATGCTTTCAGTTCGGGCAAGCCTAAAATAGTCATTTGGTAATGAATTAATCGAGTCCATGTTTATGAGCGGACGGATGGGGTGGAAGGAGATATAATGTCTTCGTAATGCATGATATCAGTAAATTATCAATCTTAGGTATCCATCCATTACCACGGCGGGGAATCACGTGACACAACAACAACAATGACCGATATTTGAAAAAATTCCCCGACTTCAGGTAAGAAAATCTTCAATAATTCCGTTAATACATGACCGATTGGAAATTGGGTTTGAAGCAGAGAAGGCGGAAGGACTCCAGGGATTTTTTGATGTGTTAGACTTTTTAAACAACACCTGATAAAAATGTTATTGACGAGCCAACAAATTATCCAGGGTTAAAAAATTGTTTGCTCGTCAATAACTTTTTTATCATGTGTTGTCTAAAGAATCTAACACATCAAGCAAATCCCTGGAGTCCTTCCGCCTTCTCTGCTTCAAACCAAATTCCAATCGGTCATGTATTAATGGAATTATTGAAGATTTTCTTACCTGAAGTCGGAATTTTTTCAAATATCGATTATTGTTGTTGTCACGTGATTCCCCACCGTGATTACGTTTGCTCTTAGCTGTCGATGCGCAATAGAACACATGATAATAATAATAATAATAATAATGATAATAATAAGAAAATAATAATAATAATAATTACATTTCCTCTAGTATCCCCAGAATCGGTTCGATCCCTGGCTCGACCAATTTGTTTACGAGGGTTAAGTCATTGCGACGTACTTCTCTCACAGCTCATTACCGATTGGGCGATTGTTAGGTGGGAAAGTAGCCAGTAGCTTCGAAAGAATGTATGGAGAACTGATAAAACGCTACAGAAAACCATGGACAGGTCCACTGGCCGCTGTGATATAATTGAAATACTGTTTTAACCCATTACTCCATAGATACTCATATCTACGCATTACTTGTAGGAGCCTTTGGAAAACATTGTGGCAAAAGGTGAAATTGCTCGTGACGAGCAATTTCACCTTTTGTCACAATGTTTTTATGCTATCAAAAGGTATCATATACTGGCACATAAAAAACAGCTTCACCCTTGCTGTTATTTATGGTCAGTTAGAGATACCATAGAAATGCCTCATGGGGTAAAGGGTTAAATACGGCGTTGAACACCACACATTCAATAAATCAATCATCTCCTTTTTCAGTATCTTTGAAACGGCCGAAATCCAGGATCCCTTGTTTGAAATCTCTGCCGCCTTTTATGACGATGCTGGGACTGAAGTAACATCGGCAATGGTTGGACAAACCATCTATTACGTCATTAAAGGGCCAGGTAAAAGCTTTCGTTAATTGTTTGTGACCCGTCACGCAAAAAGACTTTCTGGTAACTGCGAAAAGTGTCAACCCTGGTCAGACTGCGCGAATAGCGCAGGCTGACCAGGGTTGATACTTTTCGCGGTGATTCCACCCTGTTATACAAATCAGCTTAAAGTGACCTACTCTATCTTTGGTCTGTTTTCATATAATCGAAGTAAGGAATTCCCAGATTTTCCCTTTTCGCATGACGAGCCGCATTTGTATACCCTATAGCTTTCCTATTGGTGTACTAATCCTATTGGTGTACTAAGCCTATTGGTGTACTAATCCTACAAATAGGACAAAGTAATTCCCCTTGTCATTATCCATAAACTTGAGAATAAACATTACGTCACGTGAGAAAGTTGTTTTACATGACATTTCTTTTCCATGCAAAAAAATCCATTATTATTTAACACCATTATTTCGAAGAATGGGCCAAAGCAGATGACAAAATTGTAACTGTGTAAGGGACCTTATGCATCCCATTAAAACAAGTTACTAAGCAAGACTGATAACAAATAATTTGTCAAACTGATCGAGACATTAGGTAGACTCGTCCTTTTGTCAGGCAAAAAAATTACTTAACCTTTTACCCCATAAGGCATTTCTATGGTATATCTAATTGTCCCTAAATAACAGCAAGGATGATACCCCTTTTTATGGGTATTATGACATCCTTTGATAGTATAGAAAACATTGTGAGAAAAGGTGAAATTGCTCGTTACGAGCAATTTCACCTTTTTATCACAATGTTTGCCAAATGTTTCTACAAGCAATGTATAGAAATGAGTATCTATCGAGTAAAGGGTTAAAAACAGAGTCGACCAAAGTCAGCCTGCGCCATCTGCACGGGCTGACCTTAGTCGATACATTTTGCAGATGTAGGCCTATTAAGCCCTGTTATATGCACGGCTTATTTATGTCAAGACTGAGATAACCGCAGGTGATAAATGGTTAGCAATTTTTCCACTTTATTTAAAAATCTCCCTTAGGGTATTTAAAAATCTCCCTTAGGGGATTTAAAACATTGGGTTAAATGAGATGGTGGACAGCCACTTTGTCTAAATGTTTTTTGTGTTACTTTTAATTGGCCTGAATTCACCATCCAATACTCACTGGAATTCATGGTAACTTTCTGTGTTAATCATTAAAGATTATGTTTATTTTTTGGTGAAAATTGATATTGATATCATTAGGTGAACACCTTCGGTAAAGTTTTAAAGGTGGGTACTTAGAAATTTTACATCACACCAAATCAAAAAATATATATATCAATGAAATTTATATGAAAAAACAATACATTTCATCAATAATTAAGAATCATAGAATTACCAAAAAATTTTTTTTTTGATATTATTCCCTTAAAAGGCTACGTAGCCTCTTAAGCTATTTTTAGATTTCGCGCCAAAAATTAAAAATATGCATTGTGGGAATGTTAAGTGACTGGCACGTGACTAATGACTCTAAAATTCCATTACATAACAAACATGTAATTATTTTTCATAATATCTTCTTTGGACGCTGTTTGAAGCTTCGTCTGTGTATTTCCAGTTTGTAAATGAGCGAGTTGTTCATGTAAAAATAGAACGTGTTTCCCGTCGATGTCGACCTTGGCCGTAGTAAATCTCTAATTTCTCGTGTTGTCGGATGGTTTTCGACTACTGGGGTTTTATGAATGACGATTTTAAGGCTTTGGGAGTATAAATATGATACTTTTGTATTTTTGTAAAATTTTCGTCCCAAATTCTGAAGGGCCACCTTTAACTTGTGGGGCAGCCACGAGTGAAAACATCACCACTGATATCCACATGAAAAATTGCATCTTTACGTGCATCTTACATTTTTTCTTCGGACTTGGTCAAAATTCAGTAAGGTTATTTTTGGTAACCCCCTTTGGTGTAACATTGCATAACAATATTACGTAAAGCGTAAATGGCGTAATAATTTTGTCCAGTTGAATGGCCCTCGCTATATATCGCCAGTTTACTTCTAAAACCTTGTAACTACAGCTTGTTACAAGCTGTAGTTACGAGGTTTTGGAAGTAAACCGATGATATCTAGGTAACCGTTGCTTCTGCTTTAAGTTCTTTAAGTTGAAAGAATTATAGAATCATTAAACGGAAATTTCACAAGGTGTAACCATGAATTTATAAAATGTTTAATCCACCATTTTTCTCTTAATCTCTGCCTCAACTGCGGTACTTATTAACACAACTTCTTGTTGGCTAAATCAAATGACATGGCCAATCAGGACTTTTGTTACTTTCTAATTAGGAAAATTGTAGAGTATAAAGAATGGTGAGTGAAGGCTAGGTCGACAATTGCCAATATTTCTATTACACCAATCATTGTTAATGTTGTTTGAGTCTAATAATTTTAAAGAACTTCAGAATAATTCTAAAAACGTTTTTGTCTGCAGTTGAGTACGACTTAAACCCTTTGTCTTGCACTGCTTACGGGGACGGAGCAGGCCAGTCAACAACCGTCATAACTGAAGGGTAAGTGCCGACTATGTATCTAGTTAGAGTATCTCAAAGCCACTGCTTTAAGATACTCTATTTCATGACCTAGGAGCTACTGAAATACTCACCCAATCACCGCTAAATGTTAAAAAAGGTGGCCATTGTGGACAGTTCAGTTCAAGATCAGACAGCAAGTTCTGTGCTTCACCTGAGTTTTGGTATAATTATACCTTCCGTTTGTTAAGTTCAGTCTTTAATTTTGTAAGATTAAATTGTGTAAATTTATTTTAATTAGAAATTGGTTGAAAAATGTGCACTTATATATTTACCATTATTCGGTGGGACCCTGCTGCGCCTATTTCATGGCACATTTATTACACTAAAATGCAGGTTTTGCCAGAATGACTAAAATTATGGCCAAAAAGCCAGTCACTCTCAATAGATTATTGATAGAAAACATCCTGATTAATCACATGGACATTTTCGACTCTAAACCAGAGCTGTGAACACTATTTTCATTAGCTTGAACTACGCGATTAAGCAAGCGGACCACAATTTGAGCGATGCTCTGTGAAAATGGGGCTTAAAGGTGGCCCTTCAGATTAGGGACTAAAATTTTAATTTCACAAAGATAAAAAAATAATCTTTTACTCCCAAAGTCTTATAATTTTCATTCAGAAAACTACCCGATAACAAGAGAAATTAGAGATTTACTACAGCCCAGGTCGACGCCAACGAGAAACACGGTCTATTTTAATGAGCAACTTGCTCCTTTACATACCGGAAATACAGATGAAATTTCAAACATATATAGCTTCCGAAGAAAGCATTATGGAAAATAATTACATATTATGAAATTTAACAATGTGTTTTGATTTTGTAATGTGTATTTGTGTAAGGACCGATGGCCTATGAATACAACAATAAATATTGTTATGAAATTTAAGCGTCATTAGTCACGTGCCAGTCACTTAACATTCCAACAATGCTTGTTATGATTTTTGGCGCGAAATCTAAAAGTAGCTGAAGGGGCAACGTAGCTTTTCAAGGGAATACCCCCTATTTTTTTTGTAATATCATGATTCTTAATTATTGATTTATATTTATTCATATAAATTTTAGTGATATATATATTTTTAATTCGAGATGTGAAAAAACTAAATACTCACACTTAATGCTATGCGAAAAATATCGACCCATGTCAGCCTGCGTAATTCGGGCAGGCTAATCTGGACCGAGACTTTTTGCTATAAGTCATATTAATGGAGTGCAACACGCGAAAAGGGTCATTCGGACATTTGCGTAAAGTGTCGTCTCTGATCAGCGTCTGCAATCCGCACAGGCTAATCCGAAATGACACTTTCCGATTTTATGTGATTTTCTGTTTTACGCAAGTCTACTGTAGCACAAAATCAAATGTAGTCGTAAAGTGCCGTCTCGGATTAGCCTGCGCGGACTGCGCAGGCTTATCCGGGACGACACTTTACGCAAATGTCCGAATGCACCTTTTCGCGTGTTGCACTCCATTTTGTATGTCAAAGGACCTTGATAAACTCAATTGTTAGACAATTGACTTCATGCATCCATAAATATGTGATGTGTTGCTTTCTATAATACTTCAGAGGGATGCAAATAAGTCCCCTTTTGCAAATTGGATACGAAGCCTTTTACGCTGTGAAGGTAATTCAAGGCCGGGGTTGGGACAATCGGGTTAATTGCAAATCCATGGTAGTTGTGGCTAGAATTTGCTTTTATAAAGAAACTGAATATTCGCGACCAATATGACGTTTTACTTTTAACATGTCCGTTTTTCTTCCTACAGGTGTAGCAATGATCTCAGTTTGATGTCCGACTTCACCAAACAACCAACGAATCTGGAGAACCATTACAATTCCACGTTCTATGTATTCAAGTTCTACGACTCCAGTAGTTTGACCGTTAACTGCACCGTGCGAGTTTGTGTCGACACCACTGGGTCTTGCGACATTGTAAGCGTTTTTCTGGTTCTTTGTTCCCTGTTTTGTGCTAAGGTACAGGTGATTGATGTTCATTGCGACATGATTCGCCCCTTTCAACGTTGACCGGTCTCGACAATGGGAGTGGAGAGGCAGCCAGTGGCTTGGAAAGAATATTTTGCAGAGTCAAAACAAATGTAGGAAAGCATGGATATGTGCACTGTCTGCTGCGATATAACGAAAATGTTGAAAACGACATTAAACACGATACGTTCAGTCTGCATAGTGAAGACTAGGTTGTTGTTGGCCCGTGGTAGAATAATCAGAGATGCAACTCCATTTAACTCCTTACCAGACGACAAATTTTTGGACTGGACCAAGTTCAAACCATTTGTAGACAACAAATTGAATCATAATATAATATCTGACTTTGATCAGGAAAGAAAATATTGTGAGAAAAGGAGAAAATGCTGGTTACTTTTTTTACAATGCTTTCTATATATACATGTAGGCTTCTTTGTAAGGGTCTTTGAAAGTCGGGATTGTGTGGTACAGAGTTAACCCATTTCCACACAATCCCTACTTTTGACGCCCCTGAGAAAGAACCCTTTAGAAAACATTGTGGGAAAAGGAGAAACTGCTGGTAACCAGCATTTTCTACTTTTCCCACAATATTTTCTGCACTTCACAAAACAAATTTCAACTTTTCAGTCACTTTTATTTTGTCGTCCTCAAATGCTTTCAAGTTAGACCAGTCTAAAATTTTCTCGTCTGGTAAAGAGTTATAAAGGCCAAACCAAACAGTCCTGCGTTTTTAACACCCGTGAGAAATACACCTTTTGGAAACATTGTGGGGAACCAGAAAATGCTGGTAATAAGCATTTATCTCCTTTTCCTAGGATTTTTATGGCTTTCAAAGAAAAATATAATGTTTTTTAGCCATGTTTGTTTGCCTATAAATGCTATCGGTGTTGTCCGACTACTCCGACAACTGTCGATTTGCAAAGAATTTTACACGCCGGTGTCAATGCATAGAAATGACCCTCCTTTCCAAAATTACCCATGGGTCATTCCTCTACGTAGAGAAATGACCCATGGGTCATTTTGTATACGGGAGGGGGGTCCTCTCTCTGCATTACACCAGCACAATATAGTTCTGTTAAATTTCGTGACCCATCACGCAAAAAGGTACCATCTGAGAATTCTGTTCATCAATTACATCAGAACAGATCATTGCAATGACCACTTTACATACAGAAAATGTCATTAAAGCGAAAAGTGTCAACCCTGGTCAGCCTGCGCATTCTGACAATGGTTAACATTTTTACAGTTCCAGAGGTCCCTTCATGCGTGACGGGTTACAAATAAAGTTAACCCCTGTCCAGTTTTGAAGTCGATAGTAAAAACCAAAATGTTGCTAATTGAAAATTATATTGCGGGAGAAATTCCGTTATCGAACAGCGTAGATCCAAGATCAGACTGCACATTCTGTGCAGTCTTATCTTGATCTACACTGTACACAGAAGTTCAGCGAATCACCCAGACCAGCCTTAGAACCTCTCCCCATTCACTCTCTCTCCTACCGTCCCCCCTCCCCCCCCAAAAAAAAATGGCACATAACAATAGCTGTGATGAAAGCATATTTTTCATCTATTCTGAGATTCTAAGCATGTTTTTCTACACTTGCAACCTCAACTTGTATCCTTTCACCATTCCTTTCACATTTTCAGTCTTGTGGTGGTCGACGAAAAAGGCGTGCAAGTGACGAAGCCGATCTTTCAGATCTTAACACGAGGACCTCTTCGGTTGGGGGACGATTGACAATTTTGGATGCACCTCTCGGAGCTGCAACTAGTGTTTACAGTATGGCAAACAGTATTTTTGAGTTTTTGTTTTACACGGCTTTTAACATTGTTCCAGGCATATCACGCCAACAGTTCACGATAACTTTCAAACTAACATTATTATTGCTCATTTCTACATATTACCTTCATGCGCGCTAAATGACTACAGCTGTCGATGCGCCTAAAAATAAATCATATCGATGGCCTCTAGTTATCTAATCACGCGCTTTGTCACCTGGTAATTCAGGTTCCTTTACCAAGAGGAACTAATTCTGAAAAATCAAATATACATCGACTGAGTGCTTAGTTCTCTAAGAAACACAATCAAATTTCGTGCATATACGAGTAGTCTTAAACCTATTACAAACAAGATAATTTAGTCTTCAAATCAAAAACTTCTGCAGACGACAAACATATATATATAAATATATGTAAATAAAATCTAGTTTAAATTCGGTAACAGGGTAGAAATCATAGAAAAGGGATAAAATACTGCTATTTTCTCCATAACCACAATGTATACAAAAGCAGGTTGATTGATTGAATGGTGTTTAACACCGCTCTCACTACTATTCTCGTCTTATCACTGCGAAATCTCACATATTCATGCATTTCCTGTCAATCACTACTACTGGGGTACTTTTTCAGAACGTTTTTTTCATAATCAGTTGTTCATACTTGGCTTCTGTTAGCTCATTACCAAACGACAAAATTCTAGGTTTGTCAAAATCGAAAGCATTTGCTGACGACAAAATAAGTGTCTGTAAATTTGAAATTTGTCTTGTGAAGTAGAAAACATTGTGGGAAAAGGAGAAAATGCTGGTTACTAAAAGTTTTTCTTTCTCAGGGTCGTCAAAGGTAGGGATTGTGTGTTAAATGGGTGAAAGACTAAAGGATAAATATAGAAAGACACGTGCATGTTACTGGACAATGTATTAATCTAAGATTTTCTTTTTGTTTTTCAGGTTCGTTTGGTGTTACAGTGCTATTCTCGCTGTATAAAGCTTTTGTTGAGATATCGAATTATGTTTATCAACAAGTATGACTGTGCAAGAAATATGTTAAATCAATGTTACCATAGTAATATAGTATTTATAATAGTTATTTACAAGCACTACTTATAATGTAAAAAAGGTTCTATTTATAATATGTATAAGCATAAGCACAATATATTAGTTCGTTTGCATTTTTTTCCTGTTGATCCTAATGGTTATTCATGTAGTATGATTTAACCCTGGTCCAAACGGCAAATTTGGACCAGACCAAATTGAAAGCATTTTGCAAATTACAAATTAACAGTTGCTAAAAAAATGATTTTTCTATATGGCAGCATAGAAAATATTGTGGGAAAAGGAGAAAATGCTGGTTACCAGGATTTTCTTCTTTTCCCACAATGTTTTCAAAAGGCTTCTCGTCCTGACTCGTGAAAACCAGGGATTGTTTGGGAAAGAGTTAAGACAAATGTTGAAGAAAAATTTAAAGACCAAAACGTGAAAGATAAACCAGCTACTGAATTTTTACAGTATTCCGAGATATTATATATTGAAAAAAACAATGAAATCGTAAAATAAGATTTGTTTAATTTACAAGGACAAAAGAATGCTTTGTTGTAGTCGACAGTGACTTGTTACAAAAATATATGTGCAAGTATGGAAAGCCTATTAAACATGAGTATGCTACCTTTCTTGTATTTTTTTAAATCCTATCCTGGACACACAAGTTTAAACTTGTTAGAAAGATTGAGCAGCCAATGGGCTGGACGTGACTAAAATGATGAAGCAATAAGATGCTCGTCTCTACCACGATCCCTATTTCCCACATTTTGTCAACCCATTGTAAAAACCACACAAGGCCATTTTTTATCTACCCCATGAGAACATTTTGAAAACATTATGGGATAAGAAGAAAATACTAGATTATTTTTCCCAGTCCGGTCAAAAATGAATCCCTTGAACAGCAATGAACTTGTCGTCGTCTGCAAATATTTTCAATTTCACAACGTTAAAATTATGTCGTCTCGTCAAACGTTAAATGTTCGGAAAAGGCACAAATTGTTTAGCTGTTATTTCTTTCCTGCAGACCTTGACACAGTAAATGGCTACTGTCTCATAATAAACAGAGGTATGCAAATCTGTCCTGTATAGAAGGTATCAGGTTATAAGTATTACCGGTATGCCAAGAAAAGCAAGTTATCCATTTTAAACGGCGTTGTTGCTGATCAGAGAGCTTATGCAGAATGGCATAGGTCAAAATCAGACTGTACATAACGTGCGAGATGAAGAAATAGCCTCAATTTCCAGTGACTGGTTTTAATTTTGGTTGTTCATTTAAAAGTTCACATCTAGCATCTACCAAAGACTTTTCAAATGCATAAATTGTAGTAAAGATCGCAGTGCAAGATCAACCAACTGTGAAGTCTGGAAAAATGAACAAATATGACAAATAAAACGAGAAAGATTTCATACTTTGAGGCAAAAAACAATATTATACAACTTCTTTTGAACCTAGATAGTTGAGTCAGCAACTGCAAAGCCTCTGACGAGAACATGTGAAACGCAGTATGATTCCGTGGATTTTGAACGAAACACTAAACCTTTCTGGAAATCTACGTCTCCATCTGTCAACCACCTCGAACTTCTGAAACGTTCTAGATTTAATTCTTGCCCTACATCACCAAGTAAAAGCCATAAAAAAAAACCAGATAAAAAAGACTAATAACAGACAGAGGAAAGGGTCACAAAATCCTATAAGCTGGCAAATACATATGAAAGTTTAGAAGATATGGAATTAGAAATTTACTCATCAGTCAAATAACTTTTAAGTTGATTCAATCTCGCAATATACAAGTATAATGGGTCAAAACTCAATTTTACAGTGGTATTGTAGAGGTCTAAAAGCCAATTTTAATGAACTACTAATTCTTTTTATCTTTACTAAATCCATAAATTTGTCTTCATGAAACTTTTATAACCCCCAATGATAACTTGGAAATTCTCAGTTATTCATCCTATCACTACATGTATACATAATGATTGCCAAAGAGCATCTGGTGGTTCTTCTATCATAATACATTCTACGATACCTCATCGTGAGATAGACTTGAACACAAATCTACAAGCAATAGCAATAAAAGCATCTTTAAATAAAACTATAACAATATGCTTTCTATCTCCCACCAAATAAAAGAATAGATCAGAAAGATTTAGAAAATCTTTTACTACAACTACCTCAACCTTACATCATATGTGGTGATTTCAATGGACATAGTGAATTATGGGGCTGTTCAGATACCAATGATAGAGGTAAAATTATCGAAGATTTCATTGCAGAGAATAATCCATGTTTATTAAATTCCAATCAACATACATTCCTGGATCAGGTTCTTTTACAGCAATAGATCTTTCAATTTACCATCCTTCTTTGTACCTTGATTATAAACGGAAAGTATGTGAAGATTCTCATGGAAGTGACCATATTTCCTATCATTATACAACAAACTGAGAAAACAGAAGAGGAGATTCCAAAATGGAATTAAAAAAAAAAACTAATTGGGAAAAATTCAATATTCTTTGCCATAAAATTAAAAAAAAAAAAAAAAAAAAATACTGATTGACAAATTTGAAAATTCAGAAGATCCTATGCTTTCTTTTACTGAAACTTTAATTGACATAATAAATCCGTTCATCCCAAAGATTTTAACAAATACATTTAAGAAGAAAAGTCGGGTTTAATGATTGTAAAGAAGCTATTAAAACCGTAAAGACGGTTTAAAACGTTTCAAGCAATATTCAACAAAAAACACTTATATGTTTGAAAAATTTTGTGAGCTTAGGCTCGACGCACTTTTAAAAAAGCAAAACGATCTTCTTTCTAAACTTAATGCTAGAGCTCCCACGACAACCATTTGGAATGTATTAAGGAAAGTAAATGGAAAAAATAAAACGATGGAACACTTGCATCCTTGGTAAAACTTTCAAAACAAACTCTTCTTCTACGAGTTAAAAACCACAATTTAAAAAACATAAGCAAAAGCAGAAATGGAAGACTTTAATTTTGAAACGGATACAAATGAAGGCTTGCCTAGCTCAAAATTCTGCTGCAGAGGCAGAAGAAGTGCACTATGAACTTTTACAATATTTACCTCGCATTTAAATACAACCTCTCTTAAATATTTTAACGTTATATGGGTAAAAAAGGCACCTTCCGGAAAAGTTGGTCCAAAGCTAAAATCATTTGCTACAATCATTCGCCAAATTCCTAAGCCAAATAAAGATCAAATAAATCCAACAAATTATAGACCCATAGTTGTAACTAGTTGTATATGTAAGACCATGGAGAGAATGATTAACAACAGACTTAATTTTTACCTTGAATCCAATAATATTATATCGGAACATCAATCAGGATTCCGAAAAAACAGAAGCACCACAGATCAACTGGTACGATTGGAATCTTTTATCAGAAATGCTTTTGTAAAGAAACAACATGTAGTTGCCATATTTTTTGATCTAGAAAAAGCGTATGATACCACCTGGAAACATGGCATCTTAAAAGATATTCATAAAATTGGATTAAGGGGAAATCTACCAAAGTTTATTTCTAACTTTTTATCAAAGAGATGTTTCAAAGTTAAGGTTGGCACATCTTTTTCTGATGACTATGAACAAGAACAGGGAGTTCCTCAAGGAAGTATCCTCTCACCTACTCTGTTCAACATCAAGATTAACAATATTGTAAAATGTCTAGATGACGATGTGAACTGTTCCTTATATGTAGATGACTTTTTAATATGTTACAGGTCCAAAGATATGAAAACAATTGAAACTAAGCTTCAAAATAATTTAGATAAAATTGAGAAATGGACTATAGAAAATGGTTTTAAATTTTCCAAGACAAAGACAAACTGTGTACACTTCTGCCAAGAGCGCAGATGGCACTTGGATCCATCACTAAAAATATATAATAGTCCAATTCCAATTGTAGATCAAGCAAAGTTTTTAGGAGTTATCTTTGACAAAAAACTTTCTTTCATCCCACATATAAATGCTTTGAAACTGAAATGTCAAAAAGCTTTAAATGTTTTAAAAGTACTTTCTCACTCTGATTGGGGAGGAGATAAGAAAACTCTTTTAAATCTATACAGATCTTTAATTCGCTCAAAACTGGATTATGGATGTATTATATATGGCTCTGCACGTAAAAGTTATCTAAAAAAGTTGGATACTATTCATCATCAGGGTCTTCGGTTAGCTTTAGGGGCTTTCCGTACGTCACCTGTCACAAGTTTATATTCAGAGGCTCAGGAACCATCCTTATATGATAGAAGGAAAAAACTATCATTACAGTATGTAACTAAACTAGCTTCAAATGCAAAGAATCCTGTTTACAATGACATTTTTAATCCACTAAACAAAATACTCTTTCAAAATAAACCTAATTTTATCAAACCACTTGGTCTACGAGTTGAACCTCTTCTTAATGAATCAAATATAAATGTAAAGAATATTAAGCCCTTTAAACTTCCTGTGAAAGAGTCGTGGACCATAGATCCACCAAATATTATTTTTGATCTCAATGTAAATAAGAAATCGGTTACAAATCCATTATTTTATCAAAATAAATTTTTAGAAATCAAATCACTGTATAAAGATTACATTTCAATATATACTGATGGTTCGAAACAAGATAACAAAGTTGGTTGTGCTTCAGTACACAAGCAAGAAACTGTCAAATTAAGATTACCAGATTATAGCTCTATTTTTTCAGCAGAAGCTGTAGCTTTAAACATTGCTCTCTGTTCAATACAAAACAATAATAACAAGAAATTCATAATTTTTTCTGACTCAATGTCAGTTTTACAATCTTTGAAACATCCTGATAACCCAAATCCATTGATTCAACAATTTTTAAGAAAATATAATTATTTATGTAGGTCAAAGACAATAATATTCTGCTGGGTACCCAGCCACATTGATATAAAAGGTAATGAAATAGCTGATCAAGAAGCAAAGGATGCTATAAAAATGAACATAGCCAACATAAAAATTCCTTATACTGACAAAAAACAACAAATAAATGAATTTATAAAATCAGAATGTCAAATGAAATGGCAACAATGTTTTAACAACAAGCTTTTAGCGATCAAGCCAAATTTTAATGATAAATATGAATTTTATTGTAACCGAAAAGATCAGGTAATTTTAACAAGATGTCGTGTGGGACACTCAAGGTTTTCCCATTTACATCTTTTAAATAATGAGAGAGCACCACAATGTATAAACTGTAATGAACCTTTAACTGTAAAACATGTTTTATTAAACTGTAAAAACTTCGACCGTATACGGTCAAAACATTTTAATGTTGATAGTTTGCAAAATTTATTTTTACATGTAAAACAGAATAACATTTTAGATTACTTAAAAGAGATAGATTTTTATGATAAAATATAGATTTTCAAATTAGCATTTTATTTTACTGTTTTTAAATATTACCTTCATGCGCGCTAAATGACCACAGCTGTCGATGCGCCATAAAACACCAATTAATAATAATAATAATGTAAAGAAAAAGCATGTAGTTTCCATATTTTTGATCTAGAAAAAGCGTATGATACCACCTGGAAACATGGCATCTTAAAAGATATTCATAAAATTGGATTAAGGGGAAATCTACCAAAGTTTATTTCTATCTTTTTATCAAATAGATGTTTCAAAGTTAAGGTTGGCACATCTTTTTCTGATGACTATCAACAAGAACAGGGAGTTCCTCAAGGAAGTATCCTCTCGCCTCCTCTGTTCGATATCAAGATTAACAATATTGTAAAATGTCTAGATGACGATGTGAACTGTTCCTTATATGTAGATGACTTTTTAATATGTTACAGGTCCAAAGATATGAAAACAATTGAAACTAAGCTTCAAAATAATTTAGATAAAATTGAGAAATGGACTATAGAAAATGATTTTAAATTTTCCAAGACAAAGACAATCTGTGTGCACTTCTGCCAAGAGCGCAGGTGGCACTTGGATCCATCACTAAAAATATATAATAGTCCAATTCCAATTGTTGATCAAGCAGTTTTTAGGAGTTATCTTTGACAAAAAACTTTCTTTCATCCCACATATAAATGATTTGAAACTGAAATGTCAAAAAGCTTTAAATGTTTTAAAAGTACTTTCCCACTCTGATTGGGGAGGAGATAAGAAAACTCTTTTAAATCTATACAGATCTTTAATTCGCTCAAAACTGGATTATG
Organism: Tridacna crocea; assembly: GCA_943736015.1. Taxonomy (NCBI): domain Eukaryota; kingdom Metazoa; phylum Mollusca; class Bivalvia; order Cardiida; family Cardiidae; genus Tridacna; species Tridacna crocea. The sequence continues at coordinate 18,893,702 of OX031060.1, read as the reverse complement.
GATGTATTATATATGGCTCTGTACGTAAAAGTTATCTAAAAAAGTTGGACACTATTCATCATCAGGGTCTTCGGTTAGCTTTAGGGGCTTTCCGTACGTCACCTGTAACAAGTTTGTATTCAGAGGCCCAGGAACCATCCTTAGATGATAGAAGGAAAAAACTATCATTACAGTATGTAACTAAACTAGCTTCAAATGCAAAGAATCCTGTTTACAATGATATTTTTAATCCACCAAACAAAATACTCTTTCAAAATAAACCTAATTTTATCAAACCACTTGGTCTACGAGTTGAACCTCTTCTTAATGAATCAAATATAAAAGTAAAGAATATTAAGCCCTTTAAACTTCCTGTGAAAAAGCCGTGGACCATAGATCCACCAAATATTATTTTTGATCTCAATGTAAATAAGTAATCGGTTACAAATCCATTGTTTTATCAAAATAAATTTTTAGAAATCAAATCACTGTATAAAGATTAAATTTCAATATATACTGATGGTTCGAAACAAGATAACAAAGTTGGTTGTGCTTCAGTACACAAACAAGAAACTGTCAAATTAAGATCACCAGATTATTTTTTCAGCAGAAGCTGTAGCTTTAAACATTGCTCTCTGTTCAATACAAAACAATAATAACAAGAAATTCATAATTTTTTCTGACTCAATGTCAGTTTTACAATCTTTGAAACATCCTGATCACCCAAATCCATTGATTCAACAATTTTTAAGAAAATATGATTATTTATGTAGGTCAAAGACAATAATATTCTGCTGGGTACCCAGCCACATGTATGAACATAGCCAACATAAAAATTCCTTATACTGACAAAAAACAACAAATAAATGAATTTATAAAATCAGAATGTCAAATGAAATGGCAACAATGTTTTAACAACAAACCTTTAGCAATCAAACCAAACTTTAATGATAAATATTAATTTTTTTGTAACCGAAAAGATCAGGTAATTTTAACAAGATGTCGTGTGGGACACTCAAGGTTTTCCCATTTGCATCTTTTAAATAATGAGAGAGCACCACAATGTATAAACTGTAATGAACCTTTAACTGTAAAACAAGTTTTATTAAACTGTAAAAATTTCGACCGTATACGGCCAAAACATTTTAATGTTGGTAGTTTGCAAAATTCATTTTACATGTAAAACAGAATAACATTTTAGATTACTTAAAAGAGATAGGTTTTTATGATAAAATATAGACTTTGAAATTAACATTTTATAGTACTGTTTCTAAGTATTACCTTCATGCGCGCTAAATGACCACAGCTGTCGATGCGCCATAAAACACCAATCAATCATAATAATCTAGAAAAAACTTATGACACTACATGGAAACATGGCATCTTAAAAGACATTAATAAATTGGATTAAGGGGAAGATCCTCTCACCTACTCTGTTCAATATCAAAATTAACAATATTGTAAAATGTTAAGATGTGAACTGTACCGTATATGTGGACGACTTTTTAATATGTTACAGGTCCAAAGATATAAAAGCAATTGAAACCAAGCTTCAAAGTAAATTAAACAAAATTGAGAAATGGACTATAGCAAATGGTATTAAATTTTCAAAGACGAAGAGAAACTCTGTGCTCTTCTGCCAAGAATGCAGGTTGCACTTGGATCAATCATTGATAATATATAATAGTCAAATTCCAATGATAGATCAAGGAATTTTTTAAGAGTTATTTTTGACAAAAAACTTTTTTTCATTCCACATAATTTATGAATGTTTTGAGACTGAAATGTCAAAAAGCTTTAAATGTTTTAAAAGAACTTTCTTACTCTTCCGTACGTCACCTGTCACAAGTTTGTATTCAGAGGCCCAGGAGCCATCCATATATGCCAGAAGGAAAAAAGACCCTAACCTTACAAGACGTAAGTAAACTAGCTTCAAACACAAAGAATCTGGTTTACATTGACATTTTGTAACAAGTTATTGTCGTTCTGTAAAGACCATATATTAGATGATGGCCAGTGTACCTACCATACTGTAAAAGGGAATTTGGCTGGCTCCAGTCTCGTAGATTATTTAGTTGAGATAAAAAAATGTTTATTTCATATAAAGAATTTTGAGGTGTTGGACTTTCAAGAACGAATTATCGGATATTTGTGAAATCCGGTATTCGTTTGAATCAAACACCTACTATTCTAAAAATGATGATTTTTGTGTAAATAATGTAAATATTAATGAAAAAATAGTATTGGATATTGAAAAAGTGAACGATTTTCAAAACTTAATGAGAGAAAATGAGAACACGTTTGAAAATATTGTATCACAGGCATCTAATGGCGAAATTTCCATTGATGAATCTATAACCACACTTAGTAATTTATTGTATGATTTATCAAAAGAAACTTTTGATGAAAATACAAAAAAATTAGTAATATTCGAAATTTTAAACGTCCATGGTTCAATGAATATTGTAGAAGTGCAAGATCTGAGTTTTTCAGAAGAAAGAAACAGTTTAAAACAAGTAAATCTGTCTATGATAAAATTTTATTTTTGAAAGCTCGCAATGACTATGCTAATAAGAAGAGAAAGGCAAAATTTACTTACCAAACTAGGGAGGGGAAAAAGCTATCGGAAATGAGTAAAAGTAACAGTCGAGCTTTTTAGAAGAACATTAAACGGTTGAACAACAGTGCTGCGACTGATATTCCTTTATCAGCCCAGGACTTTGTTGAACATTTTAAAAAAATTGTCGAACGGGCTGAGCCCAGACCCACCAGAGATGAATGAAAATTTGAAATTTCCAGATTCTTACATCGACGATTTGGATCGACCTTTTCCTGCGGACGAGGTGATCCGAACTTTATCACAATTAAACCGTAATAAAAGCCCTGGCTTTGATAATATATTACCCGAGTTGTTTTTATATAGCAAGGATTTTATTGCACCATACATTTGTATTTTATTCAATAAGATTTATGATACAGGTATATATCCTGAGGCATGGACAAAGGGGATTATTGTTCCAATCTTTAAAAAGGGTGAGAAGAATAATCCTTCAAATTACAGCGGAATTACGCTCGTTAACTCATTACCTAAAATCTTTTCGCTATGCCTTAGGAATAGACTTAATAAATATTGTGAGAATAATGAAATTTTTACAGATTTCCAATTTGGTTTTAGAGATAAAAAGAATACAGTTGATTGCATTTTCATCCTTCATTGCTTGATACAGAAAATTTTATCGTTGAATAAACAATTATTTTGCGCTTTTATTGATTACGAGAAATGTTTCGATACAATTAATCGGGATTTTTTGATACAGAAACTTGTTACTTCAGGGTTAAGTTGTAAGCTTATTCGCATTACTAAATCTCTATACAATAATGTAACATCATTTATCAAAGTATCTAACAATTCAAATCTTTCTGAATTTATAGATATAGCAGTCGGCTTAAAGCAAAGCGAGCCTTTATCGCCTCTCCTCTTCATTTTATTTGTAAATGATATGAGATTCTTTTAATTTAGAAAATCTTACCCAAAGTGATAAAGAACATCTCTCAGTTTATATGCTTCTGTTTGCAGATGACATGGTTCTCTTTACAACAGATATAAATAGTCTACAAAAGCAACTTAATGATATCTCGGAATATGCCAAACAATGGGGTTTAAAAATTAATGTCGGAAAAAGCAAAATTTGTATTTTTGAAAGAAGAAAAAGAAGACACAATTTTACTTGGTCTATTGACAACAAAGAGCTGGAAATTGTAGAAAACATTTGTTATTTCGGTATCAAATTTTCAAAAAAACGGTTTATTCAAACAGGCAGTTTCAGCGTTACACGATCAGCCTAATAGAACGATTATGAATTTATTCCAATCATTTAAAAGAACAAAATTTGATATTAAAACAAAATTACATTTACTCGATAGATTGATATCACCGATTTTGCTATATGCAGCAGAGGTATGGGGAATATATGGTTTAAAACAGGTCGACAGACTTCACATAAAGTTCTGTAAAAGTATTCTAAGTGTCCATACACAGACCCCAAACTTTGCGGTATATGGTGAACTGGGTAGGTATCCTCTTTCTATTATAGCAAAAGAGAGAGCAATGGAACATTGGGTAAAGGTAAGAGGTAATGATAAAAGTCTTATACGTAAAATATATAACGAGTAAAATCTAATCACCAACCAGTAGCAGACTTTATGGGTTAATAAGATCAGGCAAATGTTGAATAACACAGGTCTATCATACCTTTTAGAGAAACATAATTTGAGTAACGTGGATGTTTTACTAATACAACGTCGCCTGAGAGATAATTTCATTCAAGAATGGCACAGTAGTATAAATAGTTGTTCAAAATTGGAGTATTACTGCATGTTCAAAGAGTCTTTCGAGTATGCAAGCTTTTCTTTGACCTAAAAACGAAACAAAAGTTACGTAAGAGAATACTCTGACAGATGTAAGCATTACTGAAAAATATCTTTTAACATGCCTTCCATTTACGGTATGCCATATAGTGGAATACTCGGATTCTTTTTAACTCTTTCTTAGAAGTAGGTTAATGCTCAAGTCTGATGTCGAAATTTCTGAGACATGCAGCAATAAAAATCCAACAAGTATTCCGGAAAAATAAATCATGTAGCATTCAGCATGTTCACGTGTTTTTTAGTCATTGACACTGTATTTGAACTGTCCTATTTCAGCGGGCTTGGGAAAGACATTTTAAAATAAAAAAAAAAATACTTTACTGTGCCGACTTTTAACGGATGTAGAAAGAAGGCACCTGAAATTTTTGTGGAATGAGGAGAAAATGCTGATATCCCGCAATATTTTCTACAAAATAGATGAAAAGTTTATTTGTTTGGAATCACTTTTCATTTGTCATCTGCATGCGCTTTCAAAGGCTAAATTGTTTTCGTCTGGGAAAGAGTTAAAGAGGTTTCCGAAAAAAAAAAAGACAAAAATAATGAAAACAGGTACATCGTTACTGTTCTTCACGACGTCTTCACCCGATTTTCGGACAAATTTCGTAATTCTAGCAAATTCAATTTGTCGTCTGCGAATGATTTTAATTTCTACCAGTCTGTAATTTTACCTTTTGATGAAGAGTTGTTTCGTTATCCGGGCGAATCTCTCTCATTTTGAATTATTTTATGAATACGTATACACTCGATTTCAGCCACTTTTCAGTCTGTTTTGACCCATTACCACACGCAATCCCTACTGTTGGCGACCATGAGAAAGAAGCCTTTAGAAAACATTGTGGGAAAAAGAGAAAATGCTGGTTACTAGCATTTTCTCCTTTTCCCACAATGTTCTCTATCCTTCTTAAAACAAATTTCATTTTTTCAGTCACTTTTATTTTGTCGTCTGCTAATGCTTTTCATTTGGAAAAGCCAAACGTTTTAATGTCGTTTGGTAATGAGATATGAGATATTGCAGCCATCCGTTTATTTGAAGTCTATAAGCTTAAACGAGGGAAGTGAAGCAACATTTTTGCCCTCATAATTGGCTTGCAACATTCAAAAAGAGGCACTCGAACATTTGCGTAATTTATCGTCTCGGATAAGCCTGCGCAGTCCACTGAGGCTAATCCGCAACGATACTTTAGTCAAATGTTCGAATGCCCTTTTCGCGTATTGCAGGCCAAATGTCCCTACCCCTTCCAACAGCCTAGGCTCCGGAGTCTATCTACCTATAAACCCTTTGTTGCCTCATAAATTAAATGAAACTTTCCGACTTAAAATAAAACCCAGATATTGCGTTTCAAATTCCCCTTTACAAGGAATACCTTACAGATTGGGACACTGTAAGCTTGTATATCCAAGATATACGATATATACTGTGCGGTGTTATCTTAATCTAGACTATCTTAAAAGTGCATAACTGCCTAAAAAAATCTATAGGTAATTAAAGAAATCTATTTGTTTCATTATAAATAGTTCTATATCCAATTTTGCAAGATATTGGGTTAAACAACGTTGAAGTTGGTCTATCATCATTCATTAAAGGCCCGATAGCGGCCAATATAAACTCATTTATATTTGAGTATAACCTTTAAAAGTAAGGAAAAAAGTTAATTCTTTAAAATGATGTCTCCCGCCAAGAAAGACCAATTATTCCTATAGAAACATATGAGGAGTTATTTTTTTTTTGCCTGAACATGACTGTGGCTTTCTTTTTCATCGAGTGGACACCATCGGTAATATTTTCACGAGTGGCTGCGCCACTCGTGAAAATAGTACCGATGGTGTTCACGAGGCATACCCCTCCCGCATAGCAACGTTACGTCAAGCGCGAGAAATGTAAGGTATATGACGTCATATTTCCCATCTGGTTGTTAGGCACGCGCAATTTACCTAGGCAACAAGAACGTGAAAATCGGTATTTTCACTTGTGATACCAGTGTAAGATCGAAAAATGTTTTCACTGCTATTTCTCGATATCCTACCGGAAAGCATGAAATAATGTCTGTTGCTTATGATAAATAATACAAATATGAAGTTTTATGTCCAGTAGTAAAGAATTTATCTGTCCATAATGAAAATATCCATCAAGCCAAGCTCACTTTTTATCATGACAAGGGCATTAAAAATGTATACCGGCCGACTATCATAAGGAACACACGTATAAGTTTTATCGATCGTCGTCAAGGTTTTCAGAAGAAATCTGTCTGGATGAACAGACGGAAGAACAGACGGTTATTGGGCCATAATGAAATTATACAGTAAAGTAAACCAGCTTTTTTCATGGCATTATATAAAAAGCAGATAATGATTGTCCGTTGCATATGATATACAATATAGATATGAAGTTTCATAAAATTTTGTCCAGCATATAGCTAAAAGATATTGGTCAATTATAGAAATCTGCATCTAGCCCCATTTTAAGCTTTTCCCAAAGAAGCTTTGGTTCTTACGTGTCTGCAGTAAATATCTTTTGAAAACACTGTGGGAAAAGGAGAAATTGCTCGTTACGAGCAATTTCTCCTTTTCCCGCAGGGTTTTCTTCCCCTTTTGAGAACTTTCTGCCATTTTCTCAGAATCTAAAATTGTCTGCAAACTCTTTCAGTTTGGAAGAGTCCAAAATTTGTCGTTTGCGAAAGGGTTAACATGACGCAGCATTAAATAAAACATCAATACCACCACCACCACCAACAACAACAATAACAACAACAAAACCTGTATCGACCTACTATCAGAAAGAATACATATATGAAATTTCATAAATCTGTGTCATTTAAAAAAAGAATCACTTTCTTTTAAATGGTACAATTTAAATCAAAATGTATTTTGTTTCTTTTTTGTAACCACTGTCACTTTAATTTAGAATGACGAGATAATATAAGGATTCAGCATTCAAAACGGTGAACAAAATTCAGCATTCTTTTTAATGAGAAAAATGCGTTTAATTGTTTTCGTGGATTTGTTTTCATTTGATCTTGTGAGTTGAGAAAATAAGAACAAAGGGTAGGTCAATTGATCATTAAAGGGACAGTGTCTCATTTACTCCGACATATGGCTTTGTTTTATACAAAGCTGAATAAAGAGATTAACGGATTTTATACGCAATGCTTATTCGTATAATTACATCATCAGCATTTAAACCATTTGCGATGTCATGTGCGACTCAATTTGCTTTTCCGGACAATGTAGATTAAGATCAGACTGCACACAACGTGCAGTCTGATCTTTAAACTACATCGTCCGGTACACCGACGTCTCTCCGGGGTCGGGGAACCCCGAAATCGCAATAAGTTGGACCATTTTTATCGGCTTGAAATTGTGACCTTGTTCATTTAGCAGTTTTACCGTTAACATATTCATTATCTACATATGTAAGACTACCAACAAAAAGTTGTTGTTTTACAATTTGCCACACTATTTTGACAAGTATTATTTATCAAGCCTTAACACAGTATAACATGCAGACGGTTTACCTTTTGTTTAAACATATTTTATTTAATACATGTTAGTATTCTAAGAACTCAAGTTACACGAAAATGATCGGAACGAAAGCTGTAAGCTTATAAAGTTCCACTTCAGTAGGTAACGTCAATGACAATTGCTTAACAGCAATAGAAATTGCAATAAGATATATAATCAAATCTGTGTGTGACACTGTGCGTGGGTGTGTAAGACAGAGAGAGAGAGAGAGAGAGAAAGATACACACACACATACAAACAGACAGACAGCATTTTCTCCTTTTCCAAAATGGCTACTCCCTCAGAGTCGTCAAAAGTCGTAATTGTGCGGTAAAGGGTTAAGAAAGTAAGAGACTGTCTTACTGGCTAAACAGACTGGTTTAATCAATCGAAATTGTGATACATTCAAATGTTGAAATTTCTTGAGAAATTAGGCTAATCGGTGGATACAGGCCTGACTGTTGCAAGTCCAAGATCAAACTATCATTCCTAAGTCTGATCTTAACTTACGTCGTCAGCAATAGTATAACGCGATAGAAATAAAGGGAGTGATTTTTTTAAACTGCGAGCTTTGAAGATATTGCACTGTATAAATGTAACAGCACCTGTTCCTTTAAGATAAAAGTTATTAAAACAATGTCAGTAAATGGGATTTGCTCAGAGAATGCGTGGGGAAGAGAAAAAGATTCTCATAGAATCTCCAGAAACACGTGAACCGCTCAACAGATTATGCATAAAAAGCTCGAACCTGCAACATATATGTTAGTTCCTACGACGACTGTACTGTGGCAAATTAGATCTAGCAGGAATTGAACAGACGCTACCAAAGTAAGTTAAGTTTTTCTTTCTTTGATTTTACCTTTTTTTTTCAAAGTTTTATCTAATATTGCTTTCTGCTAGACAAGAATTCGTCGTTTTACTCGCGACGTTGAACTGCTTCTCTATTTTGGTCATTTTTTGTTATTAAACATACGTGTAAACAACCTTTTCGGAAAGTTAGGCCTAATCCTTTTTACACAATGAAGGTCAACTTTTGATGACCCTGGAGAAGGCAGCTCATGTAAACATTGTGGGAAAAGGAGAAAATGCTGATTTCCAGCATTTTCTCCTTTTCCCACAATATTTACTACTTTATGAAGGACACAATCAGTGCTTTTTTCAGTTGCATTTAATGCGTATCCTTTCTATTAGGACAGATCCAGTAGAATTCAACTGTTCAATTTTCAATGCTGTAAACTTACTAGAACCGGAATGATGGAACTGCTTTTCGTCTTTAACAACATCGTTACTGTAATATTAAAACTTTTGAAATCCTGTATACATTGTCTTATAGCAACAGACCCCCCCCCAAACTTTTGAAAACTTTGTGGGAAATGGAGGAAACTAGGGTTAAGAGGAAGCAAAAGTTCGTGGCACTACAGTGTTTTCACCACGGCAAAAGTATTTCTTAGACTGTTTTCGGGTGGATTTTTTATTTATCTTAAAATTTCACAGACACGTAAGATGTATATGCCTGGTGCCAGATTCAACCTGAATATTTTTTTTTCTGAAAAGGTAATAAACGTTAGACGCTTTAACTGTGACGACTGTCAGTCAGTTAGAAAGTAGAGCAAACAGTAACCGAGTTATTGATCATATATTTCATATTTAGGGAATTAAATCGTCGATCGGTTGCCACCCTCCTTACTATACTTACATCAACCATATCCAAGTTACATTCGGCAAAAAACAATGACCTTTTGTTTCAGTAAATTCATTATCGCTTGACTTTTTCGTTTTAGATGTTGAGACTTTCGATGTTCATGACTGTGTTGGTTGCAAAAGCCTTCAGTGGGGGTCCAAATGATTTCCGTAAGTTTATTTTTGTGTGCTTTACTTTTAGATTTAACAGTATCTATTGTGTATGTCGAGGCCTCTATCTACCAACTATTTTGAATTGCACTCTTCATCTTATACAGATGCATAAAATAATGCATTTGCTGATTGGATAAAACAAAACATTAACCCAATCGGGTATTGCGTTTCTTTCAAATTTGTGATTTTTTTTTTCAATTAGACTCGACTGAGCAATTGGGGCCCGTATTCGCCAACCATTCTTAACAACGTTGTCTTATTATTCAAGATTTTTCGACTGTAAAAGTAACAGAACTTCTGATTGGCTAAACCATCTGGTTTAGCCAATCAGAAGTTCGGTCACTTTAACAATGGAGAAATTCTGAAGAATAAGACTAAGAATGTTAAGAATGGTTGGTGAATACAGATCCTGATCTTTTGCTTAAATTTTCTTCTCATATCTAGATCCTCGGTCGGGAGTATTTCTTTACCTGTTGCTCCGGACTGCGCTGACTGACCTACTTTTCGCAGATGCACTAAGCCCCCTTTTCACAAAGCAATGCCTCATATCAAATTGTCTGTCTTTGGATAAGCCTTTTAATGAGAGAAATATCGACAAATTGTTGTCCTTACAGATATAAATTGGCATTTCTTTTTTTGCAGAGTGCTATCCAAACACAACTATTCATTTCACCAATCCAAATAACACGATATATACGTTCTACAAGGCATTTTACGACATCGGTAACGGGACTATAGCTGACTGTATCGGTACACCTGATGGAACTGTGGAGAATGTCTACTTTAACTGCTCTTCTGCGGTGAGTATTTCCCCTTTTTATCCACGCAAATTTCAGCTCAAGCTTCAAATGACCGAGAAAGAAGGCGTCTGAAAACGTAGGAAAAGATTCAGTTTGTCGTTTGCAATTGGGTTTCAATCTAGAGAGATCATACATTGTCATTTGATAATTCCTGAAGTGTAAACTTAGTATGCTTATGGTAACTCCCATGGTCTATTTGTTAGTTTACCGAATCAATAAATATCAGCTTTTGAAAAAATCCTCCCAAAACAAAACTTTGACCATCCGAGCAATATACCATAATTCTTTTTTGCAACACGGTTGGCCCCACATGGATGAAGGTAAGTTCTAAAACGAAAGCCAGGATCTGTATCCACCAACCTTTCTTCAGAACGTTCTTTGTCTTATTCTCGAAAATTTTAAAACTTTGAAAGTAACACAACGCCTCATTGGCTAAACAGTTTCAATTTTCAGTCACTTTTAGTTTATCTGCAAATGCCTTAGATTTGGACAAACCTAAAATTTTAGTTTTGTACTAAGTTAAGGTGTTGTGACTGGCGAGCCAGAGGTTCCAATTACAACTTGTACTCGTGAACAAGGTACAGTGAAAGCCTGGACGGCCCGTCTTGTCCGAAGTGTTCTCATTCACAATTCGTTGCATATTTTCAGACGACGACCGTAACGGCCTACTTTTCTGATCGAAGTCTGACAAATGACAATATCTTGGGCGGAAATGCTATTGCCTACACATTCTTCTGTAACACTATAACTACCTATAATACATCAGTAGCCGCAAATCTGAATGTTAGGTATGTATTCAAGCAGTTTTCTTTTTCAATTGAGTCTATCTCTGTGAGGGTGCGGGTGGGGTGGGAGGGGGTACGTTTAGAACTCCGTGTTGCATGATAACAACAAATTGTCAATCTTAGGTATCCATGCATTACATTGCCTCTAGTAACCCACTGAATCGGTTCGATCCCTGGCTCGACCAATTTCTGTCCGAGGACTGAGAAGTTTTTGCGTCAGGATTCAAACTTCTTTCACTGCTGATCACCGATTGGGCGATTGTTATGTGGGAAAGTAGCCAGTAGCTTGGAAAGGATGTGTGGAGAAGTGGTTAAACACTTCAGAAAAGCATGGACAAGTCCACTGGCCGCTGTGATATAATTGAAATACTGTTAAATACGGCGTTGAACACCACACATTCAATAAATCAATCATCCCCTTTTTCAGTATCTTCGAAGAGCACGAGAGCCAGGATCCCTTGTTTGAAATCTCTGCCGCTTTTTATGACTATACTGGAACAGAAGTAACAGCGGCTACCGTTGGAGAAACCATCTATTACGTCATTAAAGGACCAGGTCAAAGATTTTGTTAATTATTTGTTACCCGTCTCACAAAAGTAGACCTTCCTGTAAGTGGAAAAAGTGTCAACCCTGGTCAGACTGCACTAATAGCGCAGTTTGACTAGGGTCGATACTTTCATTCTACCTTGTTATACACTATATTTTTTTTAACCCACTTAAATTGACCTACACATATCTTATCTTTGGTTTGTTTTCATATAATCGATGTAAGGAATTGCCAAATTGTCCCTTTTCGCATGACGGGTACATTAATGGCATGCAACAAGCGAAAAGGGTCATTCGGACATTTGCGTAAAGTGTCGTCTCGGATCAGCGTGTGCAGTCCGCACAGGATAATCCGAAACGAAACTTTCCGATTTCATGTGATTTTCTGTTTTACGCATGTCTACTGTAGCACAAATTCTAATGTAGTCGTAAAGTGCCGTCTCGGATTAGCCTGCGCGGACTGCGCAGGCTAATCCGGGACGACACTTTACGCAAATGTCCGAATGCACCTTTTCGCGTGTTGCACTCCATTTATAGACCCTATAGCTTTCCTATTGCTGTACTAATCCTACAAATAGGGTAGAATAAACCTCACTGTCACTGACCATAACTACAGAATAAACATTACTTAACGTGAGAGATATAGGATCTCACTTGGTTTTTGAGAAATTTCAAGAGTCCACAAAAAATGTTCTTAAAAGAGCCTTTGGAGAGCTTAATAACATTTTTGTCGACGAGTTTAATAACGTTTTACCTCAAAAGCCAACGAGTGTCAGATTCCTTTTATCACATTACTGTGTAACAAGAATTATTGTCCAAAATCTGTTAAAACAAGATGTATAAATGTATCATGTGTAATGAAATTTACATGAAGTCTATGCACTTACTTTGAAAGGTACATTACGAACGAAAATAGTTACGAAGAAACTTGAATATATTGATATATTGATTTTTTTTTAGTATGAAAGTGATATTGCAGTAATCTGTGATAGATGTGGTGAATCCAAACACATGTCTAGCATCTGCCAAAGAGCTTTCAAATGTGTAAATTGTGGTAAAGATCACAGTGCAAGATCAACCGATTGTGAAGTCTGGAAAAGAGAAAGAAATTATGAGAATTAAAACGATCAGAAAGATTTCATACTTTGAGGCAAAAAACCAATATGAGACAGCTTTTGAACCTAGATACTCTAAGATAGTTCAGTCAGCAACAGCAAAGGCTGTGACGAGAACATGTGGAACGCAGTATGATCCCGTGGATTTTGAGGGAGGCGCTAAACCTTCCTCGAAATCTACGTCTCCATCTGTTAAACCATCTCTAACTTCTGAAACAGGTTCAAAAACTAACCAAAGAACTCTAGCAGACCAAGATCCAACTTCTAGATCTAATTCTTGCCCTACATCACCAAATAAAAGCCAGAAAAATAAACCAGATAAAAAAGAAAGATAAACAACAATCAAACAGACAGAAGAAAGGGTCACAGGATCCTATTAAGCTGGCAAATACATATGAAAATTTAGAAGATATGGAATTAGAAATTGACTCCTCAGTCAAATAACTTTTAAGTTAATTCAATCTCCCAATATACAAGTATAATGGGTCAAAACCCAATTTTACAGTGGAATTGTAGAGGTCTAAAAGCCAACTTTAATGAACTACTAATTCTTTTATCTTTATTAAATCCACAAATTTGTTGTCTTCAAGAAACTTTTATAACCTCCAATGACAACTTGGAAATTCGCAATTATTCATCCTATCACTACACACATAATGATTGCCAAAGAGCATCTGGAGGTTCTTCTATCATAATACATTCTACGATACCTCATGGGAAGATAGACTTAAACACAAATCTACAAGCAATAGCAATAAAAGCATCTTTAAATAAAACTATAACAATATGCTCTATATATATCCCACCAAATAAAACAATAGATCAGAATGATTTAGAAAATCTTTTACTACAACTACCTCAACCATATATCATATGTGGTGATTTTAATGGACATAGCGAATTATGGGGTTGTTCAGATACCAATGATAGAGGTAAAATTATTGAAGATTTCATTGCAGAGAATGATCTATGTTTATTAAATTCCAATCAACATACATACCTGCATCGTGGATCAGGTTCTTTTACAGCAATAGATCTTTCAATTTGCCATCCTTCTTTGTACCTTGATTATGAATGGAAAGTATGTGAAGATTCTCATGGAAGTGACCATTTTCCTATCATTATACAAGAAACTAAGAAAACAGAAGATGAGAAGATTCCAAAATGGAATTTTAAAAAAGCTAACTGGGAAAAAATCAATATTCTTTGCCATGAAAAATTACTGATTGACAATTTTGAAAATTCAGAAGATCCAATGCTTTCTTTTACGGAAACTTTAATTGATATATCAAATCAGTGCATCCCGAAGATTTCAACAAATACCTCAAAGAAGAAAAAGCCATGGTTTAATGATGATTGTAAAGAAGCTATAAAAAACGAAAAGATAGTTTAAAACGTTTCAAACAATATCCAACAAAAACAAAATTAAATGTTTGCAAAATTATGAGAGCTAAGGCTCGACGCACTATCAAACAAGCAAAACGATCTTCTTGGAAAGATTTCATTTCTAAACTTAATTCTAGAACTCCCATGACAACCATTTGGAATATGTTAAGGAAAATAAATGGAAAAAATCAAACCATGAAACACCCGCATATTAAAGTAGATGACAGAAACTACGAAAGTAAAGAAGAAATCGCTAATATCCTTGGTAAAACTTTCAAAACAAACTCTTCCTCTGCAAATTATAAACCACAATTTAAAAGACATAAGCAAGAAGCAGAAATGGAAGATCTCAATTTCAAAACCGATACAAATGAAAACTACAACTTACCTTTCACACTATCGGAACTTGAAAGTTCTCTAAAAAATGCTCACGATTCTGCTGCAGGTGCAGACGAAGTACACTATCAATTTTCAAAACATTTACCTCTCATTTCATTACAAACCCTGTTAGACATTTTTAACATTATATGGGAAAAAGGCACCTTCCCGAAAAGTTGGTTCAAAGCTACAATCATTCCAATTCCTAAGCCAAATAAAGATCATACAAATCCAACAAATTATAGACCCATAGCTTTAACTAGTTGTATATGTAAGAGTATTTGTAAGACCATGGAGAGAATGATTAACAACAGACTTAATTTTTACCTTGAATCCAATAATATTATATCGGAACATCAATCAGGATTCCGAAAAAACAGAAGCACCACAGATCAACTGGTACGATTGGAATCTTTTATCAGAAATGCTTTTGTAAAGAAACAACATGTAGTTGCCATATTTTTTGATCTAGAAAAAGCTTATGATACCACCTGGAAACATGGCATCTTAAAAGATATTCATAAAATTGGATTAAGGGGAAATCTACCAAAGTTTATTTCTAACTTTTTATCAAAGAGATGTTTCAAAGTTAAGGTTGGCACATCTTTTTCTGATGACTATGAACAAGAACAGGGAGTTCCTCAAGGAAGTATCCTCTCACCTACTCTGTTCAACATCAAGATTAACAATATTGTAAAATGTCTAGATGACGATGTGAACTGTTCCTTATATGTAGATGACTTTTTAATATGTTACAGGTCCAAAGATATGAAAACAATTGAAACTAAGCTTCAAAATAATTTAGATAAAATTGAGAAATGGACTATAGAAAATGGTTTTAAATTTTCCAAGACAAAGACAAACTGTGTACACTTCTGCCAAGAGCGCAGATGGCACTTGGATCCATCACTAAAAATATATAATAGTCCAATTCCAATTGTAGATCAAGCAAAGTTTTTAGGAGTTATCTTTGACAAAAAACTTTCTTTCATCCCACATATAAATGCTTTGAAACTGAAATGTCAAAAAGCTTTAAATGTTTTAAAAGTACTTTCTCACTCTGATTGGGGAGGAGATAAGAAAACTCTTTTAAATCTATACAGATCTTTAATTCGCTCAAAACTGGATTATGGATGTATTATATATGGCTCTGAACGTAAAAGTTATCTAAAAACGTTGGATACTATTCATCATCAGGGTCTTCGGTTAGCTTTAGGAGCTTTCCGTACGTCACCTGTCACAAGTTTATATTCAGAGGCTCAGGAACCATCCTTATATGATAGAAGGAAAAAACTATCATTACAGTATGTAACTAAACTAGCTTCAAATGCAAAGAATCCTGTTTACAATGACATTTTTAATCCACCAAACAAAATACTCTTTCAAAATAAACCTAATTTTATCAAACCACTTGGTCTACGAGTTGAACCTCTTCTTAATGAATCAAATATAAATATAAAGAATATTAAGCCCTTTAAACTTCCTGTGAAAGAGCCGTGAACCATAGATCCACCAAATATTATTTTTGATCTCAATGTAAATAAGAAATCGGTTACAAATCCATTATTTTATCAAAATAAATTTTTAGAAATCAAATCACTGTATAAAGATTACATTTCAATATATACTGATGGTTCGAAACAAGATAACAAAGTTGGTTGCGCTTCAGTACACAAACAAGAAACTGTCAAATTAAGATTACCAGATTATAGCTCTATTTTTTCAGCAGAAGCTGTAGCTTTAAACATTGCTCTCTGTTCAATACAAAACAATAATAACAAGAAATTCATAATTTTTTCTGACTCAATGTCAGTTTTACAATCTTTGAAACATCCTGATAACCCAAATCCATTGATTCAACAATTTTTAAGAAAATATAATTATTTATGTAGGTCAAAGACAATAATATTCTGCTGGGTACCCAGCCACATTGATATAAAAGGTAATGAAATAGCTGATCAAGAAGCAAAGGATGCTATAAAAATGAACATAGCCAACATAAAAATTCCTTATACTGACAAAAAACAACAAATAAATGAATTTATAAAATCAGAATGTCAAATGAAATGGCAACAATGTTTTAACAACAAGCTTTTAGCGATCAAGCCAAATTTTAATGATAAATATGAATTTTATTGTAACCGAAAAGATCAGGTAATTTTAACAAGATGTCGTGTGGGACACTCAAGGTTTTCCCATTTACATCTTTTAAATAATGAGAGAGCACCACAATGTATAAACTGTAATGAACCTTTAACTGTAAAACATATTTTATTAAACTGTAAAAACTTCGACCGTATACGGTCAAAACATTTTAATGTTGATAGTTTGCAAAATTTATTTTTACATGTAAAACAGAATAACATTTTAGATTACTTAAAAGAGATAGATTTTTATGATAAAATATAGATTTTCAAATTAGCATTTTATTTTACTGTTTCTAAGTATTACCTTCATGCGCGCTAAATGACCACAGCTGTCGATGCGCCATAAAACACCAATTAATAATAATAATAATAATAATTAAATGGCCGAAGGTGGGCCACTCAAGATTTTCGCATGTGCATCTTTTAAATGAGAGAGCACCACAATGTATTACACAACTGTAATGAACCTCTAACTATAAAACATGTTTTTTTAAACTGTAAAAATTTCGACCGTATACGATCAAAACATTTCAGTGTTGATAGTTTGCAAAATTTTTACATGTAAAACAGAATAACATTTTAGATTACCTAAACGAGATAGATTTTTATGATATTAACAAATTATCAAATTAATATTTCATATTACTATTTCTAAATATAACCTTCATGCGCGCTAAATGACCGCAGCTGTCGATGCCCTATAAAACACCAATTCATAATAATAATTAAATGGCCGAAGAATAAGAAATGAAGTACCTTACTTGAGGCAGAGATTTTGTTACTTTAAAAATTTTGAAATATTTGGAATTGCACTAGTGTCCGTATTCACCAGCCAGCACACGAAACTAACATAACTTCCGATTGGCTAAACGACATGATTTAGCCAATCAGGAGTTCTGTTACTTTAAAATTCAGAAAATTGTAGAACATAAATAATGGTGAGTGAACACCAGCCAGATATTTGCCACTGTTTGTATAACATCAATCATTGTTAAAAATATTTGAGTATAATACTTTTTCAAGAACTTCAGAATAATTCTAAAACTTTTCTGTCTGCAGTTGAGTACGACTTAAACCCTTTGTCTTGTACTGCTTACGGGGACGGACCAGGCCAGTCAACAACCGTCATAACTGAAGGGTAAGTGCCGATTATGTATCTAGTTAGAGTATCTTAAAGCAGTGGCTTTTTTCCCTATTTCATAACCTAGGAGCTACTAAAATATTCACCCAATCACCGCTAAATCAAAAAAAAGGTGGCCATTGTGGACAGTTCAGTTCAAGATCAGACAGCAAGTTCTGTGCTTTACCCGAGTTTTGGTATAATTATACCTTCCGTTTGTTAAGTCCAGTCTTTCAGTTTGTAAGATTAAATCGGGTAAAATTTGTTAATTTGAAATTAGTTGAGAAATGTGCACTCGTATATTTACCATTATTCGGTGGTAACCTCCTGCGCCCATTTTATGGCACATTTATGACACTAAAATGCAGGTTTTGCCAGAATGACTGAAATCATGGCCAAAAAGCCAGTCAGACTGTCAATGTATAGATTATTGATAGAAAACATCCTGATCAATAACATTGAAATATTTTTTAACTCTAAACCAGAGCTGTGAACGCCATTTTCATTAGCTTGAACAACGGGATTAAGCAAGTGGACTACCATTTGAGCCATGCTCTGTGAAAAGGCGGCTTTATGCTCTGCAAAAATTATCAACCCATGTCAGCCTGCGCAGGCCGAAACTTTTCGCTACTACTCAACTTTCGGTATGTCAAAGGACCATGATTCAGTCAATTGTTAGACTATTTGATTTCATGCATCCATGATAATTTTATGTTATGTTCTGCTTTGTATAATGCATCGGGGGATACACGTAAGTCCCCTACTGCAGAGAATGATACGAAGCCTTTTACGTTATGAAGATATTTAAAGCCTGCGGGTGGGGCATATCAGGTTAACCCTTTCCCAAACGACAAACTTTTGGACTAGACCAAATTGAAAGCATTTGCAGACGACAATTCAACTCTTGCTGAAAAGATGATTTCTATCTATGATAGGGTGGAAAACATTGTGGGAAAAGGAGAAAATGCTGGTTACCAGCATTTTCTCCTTTTTCCACAATGTTTTCAAAAGATTACTATTCCAGACCCGTAAAAACCAGGGATTGTTTGGGAAAGGGTTAATTGCAAGTACATAGTCGTTGTAGCTAGAGCTTTTATATGTTCACGACCAAATGACGTTTCACATGTACTTTAAAAGGTGGCCCTTCATATTTTGGACCGAAAATTGTTCAAAAATGCAAAGAAAATCATCCTTATACTACCAAAGCCTTTAAATCTGCATTCATAAAAGCCTGGTAGTCGAAAACCATCGGACAACATAAGAAATTAAAAATTTACTACTGCCCATGTTGACATCAACGGGAGACACGTTCTATTTTTAAATCAATTCGCTCATTTACATACAGGAATACACAGACCAAGTTTCAATCATAGCGTCCGAAGAAGACATTATGGGACATAATTATTATATGTTTGGCACGTGACTAATAACACTTACACTATATAACAGTCACTTGACATTCCTAAAATGCTTTATTGATTTCTGGCGCGAAATCTAAAAAATACCTTAAGAGGCTATGTAGACTTTTAAGGGAACACCATCATTTTTTTTGTTTAGTTTTATGATTCTCATTTATTGATTTGTTATTATTTCATATAAATTTCAGTGATATATCGTCGGTTTGCTTCCAAAACGTCTTAACTACAGCTTGTAACAAGCTGTAGTTACGAGGTTTTGGAAGCAAACCGACGATATATACATTTTAACTGACATGTAAAAAATCTGAATACCCACTTTTTTAACATATCTATTTTCCGACAGGTGTAGCAATGATCTCAGTCTGATGTCCGACTTCACAAAACAACCAACGAGTCTGAACAACCATTACAATTCCACGTTCTATGTATTCAAGTTCTACGACTCGAGTAGTTTAACCGTTAACTGCACCGTGCGAGTTTGTGTCGACACCACTGGGTCTTGCGACATTGTAAGCGTTTTTCTGGTTCTTTGTTCCCTGTTTGGTGCTAGGGTGCACGTGATTGATATTCATTGCGACATGATTCACCCCTTTCAACGTTGACCGGTGTCAGTGGAGACCGGTGGGAGTGGAGAAGCAGCCAGTGGCTTGGAAAGAATATTTTGCAGAGTCAAAACAAATGTAGGAAAGCATGGATATGTGCACTGTCTGCTGCGATATAACTAAAATGTTGAAAACGACATTAAACACGATACGTTCAGTGGGCATAGTGAAGACTTTGTTACGTTATTAGCTCGTAGTAGAATAATCAGATGCAGCTCCATTTAACTCTTTAACAAAAGACACATTTTTGGACTGGACCAAATTCAATGCATCTGCACACAACAAATTGAATATTAATATGATAATTTCTGACTTTGATAAAGAAAACAAATATTGTGAAAAGGGAGAAAGTTACCAGCATTTTCTCTTTTTTACTATGTTTTCTATAGGCCTCAATTGTCTTTAAAAGTCGGGATTGTGTGGTTAAAGAGCCCTGAGAAATACGCCTTTTGGAAATGTTGTGGGGAACCAGATAATGCTTATAATAAGCATTTTCCCCTTTTCCTACGATTTTTAGGGCTTTCAAAGAAAATACAAACATTTTTAGTCTTGTTTAATTTGTCTGCCTATAATTGCTATCGGTGTTGACTGACAATTCCGTCAACTGTCGATTTGCAAAGAATTTTACACGCCGGTGTCATGCAGAGAAATGACCATCCCCTACAAAATGAACCCTGAGTCATTCCTGTAGGTAGAGAAATGACCCATAGATCATTTTGTATACGGGAGGGAGGAGTAATTTCTCTGCACTACACCGGCACAATATATTTCTATGGAATTCTGTACATCAATTAGATGAGAACAGATCAACGATAGTGCAGGTCAGTTTCAGTTGTTAATTCAAAAATAATTTCATAACAAGGTGCAATGACCACTTTTCATACAGAAAAATTCATTAAAGCGAAAAGTTCAACCCTGCGTATTTCGCGCAGTCTGACCATAACTGACATTTTTCAGTTCCCAGAGGTCCCTTATTCAAGTGTGACAACCTACGTCATAGCAGATGTGTCGGAATAGCCGCCATTTTATGCGCAAAGTGCAGATTAATTACTTTAAAATTTAAAAGTATATGTATGTATAATTTACTTAGAATACCCACTTCATCTGGTGACGGTAAATATATTTGTCTTATTCGTGAAATCAAAATGCCATGTTGTAGCTCTAAACAATTCAACACAATTATTCTTAACGGCATTGCATACGAAATCTATTGTTTAATCGCACATGTGTCACCCGCTTCGAAAACTGTGCGGAATTAATTGCAAAATCAACGAAACTGGTGAACAAAATATTACTGTATACTAACGAAGAAGTCGTTGTTCGGACAGGACAGATTTTCAATAACAAAAATGTACTAGCTGAAAAACTTACTTTTTAAATTAAAAAGAAAATAGCTGATTGAACATTTCTCCGATGACGTATACATGACGTAGGTTGTTATCCCTGTTATCGCATGACGGGTCACAAATAAATTTCACCTCTGTCATGTTTTCAAGTCGATAATAAAAACCAAAATGTTGCTAATTCAAAATTATATTGCAGAAGAAATATATTTTTATCGAACAGTGTAAACCCAAGATCATACTGCACGTTCTGTGCTGTCTGATCTTGATCTACACTGTATCACCATCAGAAGCCTTAGGGTTAACCCCCCCCCCCAAAAAAAAAAAAAAAAAAAATTGCAGATAACAATCGCTGTGATGAAAGCATATTTTTCATCTATTCTGAGCATATTTTTCTACACTTGCAACCTTAACTTGTATCCTTTCACCATTCCTTTCACATTTTCAGTCTTGTGGTGGTCGAAGAAAAAGGCGTGCAAGTGACGAAGCCGATCTTTCAGATCTTAACATGAGGACCTCTTCGGTTGGGGGACGATTGACAATTTTGGATGCACCTCTCGGAGCTGCAACTAGTGTTTACGGTATGGCAAACAGTATTTGAGTTTTGTTTTACACAGCTTTTAACTCAAGGTTTCCACATGTGCATCTTTTAAATTATGAAAGAGCACCACAATGTATAACCCACTACCACACAATCCCTACTTTTGACGCCTCTGAGAAAGAAGCCTTTAGAAAACATTGTGGTAAAAGGAGAAAATGCTGGTTGGTAACCAGCATTTTCTCCTTTTCCCACAATGTTTTCTACCCTTCACAAAACAAATTTCAAATTTTCAGTCACTTTTATTTTGTCGTCTGCAAATGCTTTCAATTTGGACCAGTCTAAAATATTGTCGTTTGGTAATGGGTTAAAATGTAACACATATTTTATTAAAGTGTAAAAATTTTGACCGTATACGACTAAAACACTTTCGTGTTGATAGCTTACAAAATTTATTTTTACAGTCATGTAAAACAGAATTAACCCTGTTTTTAGATTACCTGTAATAAAATATAGACTTTCAAATTATCATCTTCTGTTTCTAAAAATTACCTTCATGCGCACTAAATGACCACAGCTGTCCATAAGCCATAAAAAGAATTTATATTATTAGGTTCAGTATAAAGGGTAGAAATCATTCTAGGCAAAGGAAGAAAAGGCTGCTGACCAGTATTTTCTCTTTTTACCACATTGTTTTCTATGCTATCAAAAGATGTCATATACACATAAGAAACGGCTTCATCCTTGCTATTATTTAGGGTCAATTAGAGATACCATAGAAATGCCTTATGGAGTAAAGGGTTGCTGGACCATAGCTTAATATTTTCTTTTTCTTCTTTTTTCAGGTTCATTTGGTATTACAGTGCTATTCTCGCTGTATAAAGCATTTGTTAAGATATTGAAATTCTGTTAACGAACGAAAATGAATGTGCAAGAAATATGTTAAATCAATGTTCACATAGCAATATAGTATTTATAATATAGTTACATATATTTACAAGCATTACTTATAATATAAAAAATATATCTATAATAAAGTTGTATAAGCACTGTACATAAGTTCGTTTGCATTTTTTTTTTTAATCCTTACTGTTATTCATACATTATGATTTAACCTTTTCCCAAACAAACTCTGGTTTTTACGTGCCTGCAGAAAAGTCTTTTGAAAACACTGTGGGAAAAGAAGAAATTGCTCGTAACGAGCAACTTCTCCTTTTTCCCACAGTGTTTTCTATCCTTCGTGAGAACTTTCTGCCATTTTCTCCTAATCAAAAATTGTCGTCTGCAAACTCTTTTGGTTTGGAAGAGTCCAGAATTTGTCGTTTGGGAAAGGGTTAAGACAAACGTTGAAAAGATAAAGACCAAAACGTGGAAGATAAACCTGGTAGTGATAATACTATCTACAGTATTCAGAGATATTATATATTTAGTTAAAAAGACAGTGAAATAGTAAATAAGATTTGTGTCCTTTACAAGGACAAAAGAATACTTTGGTAGTGTCAACAGTGACTTTGTTACCAAAAAACATTTGTGAAGGTATGGAAAGCCGATTAAATATGAGTGTGCTACCTTTCCTCCTGTTTTTTTTCTTCTAATCCTCACCTAGAGACGACACGTTTAACCCTTTCCCAAACGGCAAATTTTGGACCAGACCAAACTGAAAGCGTTTTGCAGATGACAAATTAACAGTTGCTAAAAAGATGGTTTTTCTATATGATAGGGGTAGAAAACATTGTGGGGAAAGGAGAAAATGCTGGTTACCAGCATTTTCTTCTTTTCCCACAATGTTTTCAAAAGGCTACTATTCCAGACCCGTAAAAACCAGGGATTGATTGGGAAAGGGTTAAACTTCTTAATTCTTTACCACACAATCCTTAGTTTTAACGACCCTGAAAAAAAGGAAAAAAAAAAAACTTTTGAAAACATTGTGGGAAAAGGAGAAAATGCTGTATACCAGTTTCTGCTTTTCCAACAATGTTCTATCCTATCAAAAGGCAAAAAAGTATTTGATTTAATTTCAAGTTGTCTGCAAATGCTTTCAATTTTGACTAGTTAAAATTTTGTTGTCGCAAAGAGATGAAAGATTAAGCAGCCGACGAGCTGGATGTGGCTAAAACGATGAAAAAAGGAAAATGCTTGTTTCTACCACGATCCTTATTTCCCACATTTCCTCTACTCCTTGTATAGTAAGCCTTCACCGCACAACGCCGATTTTTTATATACCCAATGAGAACCTTTTGAAAACATTATTGGATAAGGAGAAAATGCTGGTCTCCTTTCCCAATTCCATCAGAGAAATGAACCTACTTAAACCGCAAAGAAATGCGATCGGTATAGATAGAAAAATCAGACTACACAAAACGTGCAGTCTGATCTTGGATTTACGCCATCCGCCACGTAATGCCAGTCCTTGGCAGATTGGAATCAAATGTAACTTAAAAAAGTTTACATGCCCGCCTGAGAAAATCGGACCTATTTGGTTGGCACCGAAAGAGTTTTTGAGTTGATAACTTGACGCCAAAAGATCTTGCGTTTGGATGAAATGAATAAAATACGGATAATTGCCAAGATTTAAACCTACATCTACGCTTGTATGCTTCTTGGCCATCAAAAAAAATATAATATCCACAGAAATTATCAATGCTTCAAAAGCAGTCCCTTGTCTCACCCCTTAATTCTTTACCAAACGACAAAACTGTAGACTTGTCCAAACTAAAGCACTTGCAGACGACAAAATAAATGTGGCTCAAAAATTGAAATATTTGTTGAAGGGTATTAAACATTGTGGGAAAAGGAGAAAATGCTGGTAACCAGCATTTTATCCTTTTCCCACAATGTTTTCTAAAGGCTTCTTTCTCAGGATCGTTAAAAGTCGGGACTGTGTGGTAAAAAGTTAACGAGATATCCTTTTGAGTATACAGCGACAAGAAAAATGAAGTTGAATAGGAATGAAACAGAATAAAGGACTCTTATGCTAAGTCCTACTGGAAAGAAAAAAAAAAAATGAAAGAAATGAAAAAAAAAAAGGTCCCGATGACCCCTGTAATTTTACCAAAATTTAAGAGATGCCCTATCATTGAAATTTATATGAAGAAACAATAAAAATCATCAATAATTAAGAATAATAAATTAAAAAAAAATTTTTTTGATGGTATTCCCCTGAAAGGCTACGTAGCCTCAAGCTATTTCTATATTTCGCGCCAAAAATCAATAAAGCATTGTGGGAATTTCAAGTGATTGGCACGTGACTCATAACGCTTTAAATTCCATTATATAACAAACATTTAATGATTATTTTCCATAATGTCTTCATCAGGGTCTTCGGTTAGCTTTAGGAGCTTTCCGTACGTCACCTGTCACAAGTTTGTATTCAGAGGCCCAGGAACCATCCTTATATGATGGAAGGAAAAAACTATCATTACAGTATGTAACTAAAGTAGCTTCAAATGCAAAGAATCCTGTTAACAATGACATTTTTAATCCACCAAATCAAATACTCTTTCAAAATAAACCTAACTTTATCAAACCACTTGGTCTACGAGTTGAACCTCTTCTTAATGAATCAAATATAAATGTAAAGAATATTAAGCCCTTTAAAATTTCCTGTGAAAGAGCCGTGGACCATAGATCCACCAAATATTATTTTTGATCTCAATGTAAATAAGAAATCGGTTACAAATCCATTATTTTATCAAAATAATTTTTTAGAAATCAAATCACTGTATAAAGATTACATTTCAATATATACTGATGGTTCGAAACAAGATAACAAAGTTGGTTGTGCTTCAGTACACAAGCAAGAAACTGTCAAATTAAGATTACCAGATTATAGCTCTATTTTTTCAGCAGAAGCTGTAGCTTTAAACATTGCTCTCTGTTCAATACAAAACAATAATAACAAGAAATTCATAATTTTTTCTGACTCAATGTAAGTTTTACAATCTTTGGAACATCCTGATGACCCAAATCCATTGAGTCAACTATTTTTTAAGAAAATATGATTATTTATGTAGGTCAAAGACAATAATATTCTGCTGGGTACCCAGTCACATTGATATAAAAGGTAATGAAATAGCCGATCAAGAAGCAAAGTATGCTATAAATATGAACATAGCCAACATAAAAATTCCTTATACTGACAAAAAACAACAAATAAATGAATTTATAAAATCAGAATATCAAATAAAATGGCAACAATGTTTTAACAACAAGCTTTTAGTGATCAAGCCAGATTTTAATGATAAATATGAATTTTATTGTAACCGAGAAGATCAGGTGATGTTAACAAGATGTCGTGTGGGACACTCAAGGTTTTCCCATTTGCATCTTTTAAATAATGAGAGAGCACCACAATGTATAAACTGTAATGAACCTTTAACTGTAAAACATGTTTTATTAAACTGTAAAAACTTCGACCGTATACGGTAAAAACATTTTAATGTTGATAGTTTGCAAAATTTATTTTTACACGTAAAACAGAATAACATTTTAGATTACTTAAACGAGATAGATTTTTATGATAAAATATAGACTTTCAAATTAACATTTTATATTACTGTTTCTAAATATTACCTTCATGTGCGCTGAATGACCACAGCTGTCGATGCGCCATAAAACACCAATTAATAATAATAATAATAATAATAGTGTCTTCTTCGGACGGATGTTTGAAACTTCGTCTGTGTTTTCCTGTATTTATGAGAGAACTGATAATCTAAAAGTAGAACGTGTCTCCCGTTGATTTCAACTTGGTTCGTAATAAATCTCTAATTTCTCGTGTTATCGGATGGTTTTCGACTACTGGGATTTTATGAACGCAAATTAAAAGGCTTTGGGAGTGTAAAGATGACTTTTTTGCATTTTTGTAAAATTTTCGTCACAAAATCTGAAGGCCCACCTGTAAGGACGCTAAAAACGAATCAGAAATGCAGATAACACGCATATCACACTAGAAGGCCATTGTGGGCATGTGTTGCTCCTCTGCCTTCGAGATGGATAGATAAATGAGGCCTAGATTGCCTAATCATAGCACTTAATCTCTGTTACAAATGTATAATTGCAATTAAAATCTCTTGGCAAAAATTAGGAAAATACAAAATATCAATTTTTACATGGCCTTGATTTCATTTGATACAGGGGAGATTTATTTGAAGTTTACGAAATAAGCAGTTAGAATAAAAAAAAAAATGTACCGATATGAGCAGACATGAAGCTGAAATATATTTTCCTTTTTTTTTTTAACTTTGTAAAACACGGGACCCCGCCACTCGGGGCCATAGAAATTGGTGGCTGCCTTCGCCTCTGTGGCGTATGGGTGGTAGAAGTCCCCAGAAACAGAGGAGACCGGTAATAATAGAACTAAAAATAATAAAACAGGTCCAAAGTAGCCTAATCAAAAGTAAATATACATAAAAAAAAAATAATAATAACAAGATCAACCTTAATATGAAAACAAAAACACTAAATTCAATACTTTTAAATATTTCCAGATAAAATAAACAAATCCAAAATTAAACGTAAAAATAGCTATAGAACAATACAAATTCAGACCGAAGGATTTCTAAAACAATTTTTTGATTCCAAAAATGATTTTTCATTTTTCATTTTTTTAAGAATATCTTTCCTATATACTTTCCTATCTCATTTATTAACATGCTCATTTGTGTGTGTATCATCTGTGCCAGTGGGTAGCACACTGGACGAAAAATATAACATCATCTGTGTATATCATCTATGTTTTGATCTTGTATTCGTCAACACCTTTTCCAATCTCTAGCACTATATGTTTAAAGAACTTGAAACATTTGGCATACTTGAATTTAGAACCTTACATTCAAATAGAGAATCTGGTAACCTTTAAGTTATCAGATCTTATCATTAAAGATATCATGCTAACACTCTATATTTAAAGCTTTCTACATTAAAAATACAGTTACATTGAGCAAACTTTCTTCTGATAAAAGATTTCTATCTTTGATTCAGAAGCCACTTGTTTGCCGTGGGTGGCATCTCGTATGCCGGAAAAGGGGAACCTGGTAGTTGAGAGTGCCCAGGGATCTCCAGCACTCAACACACTGCTTTGGCCCTTGCCTCGGATAGACGAGAGGGATGGGTTAGGCCCGACCCATATAAATCGACTTGGTCGTGTTTAGCTTTTAGGATTACATACTTTTATCTGTATTTCTTTCTTTGTATCTTATGATACCAATCGGGTTAGATTTTTTTCTTTTTTCTTATCTTTTACATTGTTTTCCTTTAAAAAGCGACGGCCGATGGGCTAATTAATAGACATATAGTTTCTCTTCACTTAAGGTTTGTTAAGTATGATAGCTATGTAGCTCTGGCGTCGGAAATAGGAAACCCATTTCCATTATACGTCCTTTGTAGGGCTCGGAGGAGGGTGGAGCGCATAACTATTGAAATTACATTAACAAAACATGGCTTCCCAAAACAAAAGACCCCGACCGAATAACGAAAACGAAACGTCTTACTCAAACAATACAAAGTTCTTGGTTATCAAAAGTGAGGAGGCAAAGCCCATTACATCTCTGTCTCCCTTCATAATAAAAAAGCAAGTAGAAAGTTTGATAGGCACTCCAAAATTAGTTAGAAAATTAAAAAACGAACCTCTACTTGTTGAAACATCACGAGCAAGTCAAACTGAATCCTTATTGAAAGTTAAGAAGTTTTACAACTTGAAAGTCTCAGTTTCAGAACACAACTCGTTAAACAAATCCAGAGGAATTGTGAAAGACAGAGTCCTGAAAGGAGAAACAGAAGAAAAAAAATGTTGAATATCTTGCACTGCAAGGAGTTGTTGCGTGCAAGAGATTCAAAATTAAAAAAGACAATATTCAAGTTGAAACCAATACACTACTCCTCACTTTAAACGCGACCACTTTGCCTCAGAGTATTAGAATCTTTTATCGTACAGTACCAGTGGAACAGTTCATCCCAAATCCTTTGCGCTGTTTTAATTGTCAGAAATTTGGATACCATGAAGACAAATGCAAGCTCACAGATGCAGTAATCTGTGATAGATGTGGTGAATCCAAACACACATCTAGCATCTGCCAAAGAGCTTTCAAATGTGTAAATTGTGGTAAAGATCACAGTGCAAGATCAACCGACTGTGAAGTCTGGAAAAGAGAAAAAGAAATTTTGAGAATTAAAACAATCAGAAAGATTTCATACTTTGAGGCAAAAAAAAAACCAAACAATATGAGACAGCTTTTGAACCTAGATACTCTAAGATAGTTCAGTCAGCAACAGCAAAGCCTCTGACGAGAACATGTGGAACGCAGTATGATCCCGTGGATTTTGAGGGAGGCGGTAAACCTTCCTCGAAGTCTACGTCTCCATCTGTGAAACCACCTCAAACTTCTGAAACAGGTTCAAAAACTAACCAAACAAAGGACTCTAGTAGACCAAGATCAGCTTCTAGATCTAATTCTTGCCCTACATCACCAAATAAAAGCCAGAAAAATAAACCAGATAAAAAAAAAAGACAAACAACAATCAAACAGACAGAAGGGACACAGGATCCTATTAATCTGGCAAATAAATATGAAAGTTTAGAAGATATGGAATTAGAAATTGACTACTCAGTCAAATAACTTTGAAGTTAATTCAGTCTGCAATATACAAGTATAATGGGTCAAAACTCAATTTTACAGTAGAATTGTAGAGGTCTAAAAGCCAACTAATGAACTACTAATTCTTTAATCTTTATTAAATCCACAAATTTGTTGTCTTCAAGAAACTTTTATAACCCCCAACGATACCTTGGAAATTCGCAATTATTCATCCTATCACTACATACATAATGATTGCCAAAGAGCATCTGGTGGTTCTTCTATCATAATACATTCTACGATACCTCATCGTAAGATAGACTTAAACACAAATCTACAAGCAATTGCAATAAAAGCATCTTCAAATAAAACTATAACAATATGCTCTCTATATATCCCACCAAATAAAAGAATAGATCAGAATGATTTAGAAAATCTTTTACTACAACTATCTCAACCTTGCATCATATGTGGTGATTTTAATGGAAATAGGGAATTATGGGGTTG
This sequence comes from Tridacna crocea, assembly GCA_943736015.1. Classification (NCBI taxonomy): domain Eukaryota; kingdom Metazoa; phylum Mollusca; class Bivalvia; order Cardiida; family Cardiidae; genus Tridacna; species Tridacna crocea. The sequence continues at coordinate 18,863,684 of OX031060.1, read as the reverse complement.
TTCAGATACCAACTATAGAGGTAAAATTATTGAAGATTTCATTGCAGAGAATAATCTATGTTTATTAAATTCCAATCAACATACATACCTGCAACCTGGATCAGGTTCTTTTACAGCAATAGATCTTTCAATTTGCCATCCTTCTTTATACCTTGATTATAAATGGAAAGTATGTGAAGATTCTCATGGAAGTGACCATTTTCCTATCATTATACAAGAAACTAAGAAAACAGAAGATGAGAAGATTCCACAATGGAATTTTAAAAAAGCTAACTGGGAAAAATTCAATATTCTTTGCCATAAAAAAAAACATTGATCGACAATTTTGAAAATTCAGAAGATCCAATGCTTTCTTTTACGGAAACTTTAATTGATATATCAAATCAGTGCATCCCAAAGATTTCAACAAATACTTCATAGAAGAAAAAGCCATGGTTTAATGATGATTCTTAAGAAGCTATTAAAAAACGTAAAGATAGTTTAAGACGTTTCAAACAATATCCAACAAAAACAAATTTAAATGTTTGCAAAATTATGAGAGCTTAGGCTCGACGCACTATTAAACAAGCACAACGATCTTCTTGGAAAATATTCATTTCTGAACTTAATGCTAGAACTCCCATGACAACCATTTGGAATATGTTAAGGAAAATAAATAGAGGATATTTGTTTTTTTCGGTGTAAGATCGAAATTTATTTCATCGAGTGAACACCATTGGTAATATTTTCACGAGTGGCGCAGCCACGAGTGAAAATATTACCGATGGTGTTCACGAGATGAAATAAATTTCGATCTTTCACCGAAAAAAAACAAATATTCTATTTATTTTATGCTTTTAACCCTTTCTGGGAGGAGCTTTATCAAAATTCAGTACAATTCTTTTCCCTCATTCCCCGTCGTGTACCCCTCCTGCATAGCAACGTGACGTCAAGCGCGAGAAATGTAAGGTATATGACGTCATATTTCCCATCTGGTTGTTAGGCACGCGCAATTTACCTAGGCAACAAGAACGTGAAAATCCGTATTTTCACTGGTGGTACCAGTGTAAGATCGAAAAATATTTTCACTGCTATTTCTCGATATCCCACCGGAAAGCATGAAATAAATGGAAATAATCAAACCTTGAAACACTCACATATTAAAGTAGATGACAGAAACTACGAAAGTGAAGAGGAAAACGCTAATATCCTTGGTAAAACTTTCAAAACATACTCTTCTTCAGCAAATTATAAACCACAATTTAAAAAACATAAGCAAGAAATAGATACAAATGAAATCTACAACTCACCTTTCACACTATCGGAGCTTGAAAATTCTCTAAAAAATGCTCACGATTCTGCTGCAGGTGCAGACGAAGTACGCTATCAACTTTTAAAACATTTACCTCGTATTTCATTACAAACTCTGTTAGACATTTTAACGTTATATGGGAAAAGGGCACCTTTCCGAAAAGTTGGTCCAAAGCTACAATCATTCCAATTCCTAAGCCAAATAAAGTTCATACAAATCCAACAAATTATAGACCCATAGCTTTAACTAGTTGTATATGTAAGACAATGGAGAGAACTAGAGCTATCACTCAATGTGATCATACCCCCCACCAGCTCCTTGCCACCAAACAGGTCTTTGTCACAGAATGCAGAATGGTTGAGTACAAAAGTAAGAGTTGAACATGAGCGGCAAATTGTCGCAAGATACGCCCGTCTTACCCCAAGTTGTTAAGCTGGGGCATACACCGGACCAAATTCAAGTATGAAAAACGACAAAGGACAATAACTCAAAAATTAAGCGAGCAAGAGTTATGATTCCTGTGCACTGCGCTCCCCCTTGATGAGATCTATCCATCCATGAAATTTCATAACCCTAGCTAGTATAGTTTTGGAGATATGCTCCGGACAAAATTCAAGTATGAAAAACAACAAAGGGCAATAACTCAAAAATTAAAGGAGCAGGAGTTATGATTCAATGCACTGCACTCCCCATTGATGAGATCTATCCACCCATAAAATTTCATAACCCTAGCTAGTATACTTTTAGAGATATTCACCGGACCAAATTCAAGTATTAAAAACGACAAAGGGCAATAACTCATAAAATAAGCGAGTAGGAATTATGATTGCTGTGCACTGCACTTCCCCTTGGTGAGATCTATCCACCCATGAAATTTCATAACCCTAGCTAGTATAGTTTTGGAGATACGCTCCGGACCAAATTCAAGTATTAAAAACGACAAAGGGCAATAACTCAAAAAATAAGCGAGTAGGAATTATGATTGCTGTGCACTGCACTCCCCCTTGGTGAGATCTATCCACCCATGAAATTTCATAACCCTAGCTAGTATAGTTTTGGAGATACGCTCCGGACCAAATTCAAGTATTAAAAATGACAAAGGGCAATTACTCAAAAATTAAGCAAGCAAGAGTTATAATTCCTGTGCATTGCACTCCCCCTTGGTGAGATCTATCCACCCATGAAATTTCATAACCCTAGCTAATTAGTTTTGGAGATACGCTCCGGACAAAATTCAAGTATATAAAAACAACAAATGGCAATAACTCTAAAATTAAGCTAGCAAGAGTTGTGATTCCTATGCACTGCACTCCCTCTTGATGAGATCTATCCACCCATGAAATTTCATAACCCTAGCTAGTATAGTTTTGGAGATATGCTCCGGACAAAATTCAAGTATGAAAAAAAAATTGTCCAGAATCATCAAAGGGCCACAACTCCATGAAACCTCAATAAACCATAACCAAAATAGAATATGCACATCTCTGCTTTATACTGGGTCTATTTGTGTAGTTTGAACCAAATCTGTCCAATAGTTGATGAGAAAAAGAGCGGACAAGAAATTTCATGAAAGGGCCATAACTCAGTGAAAAATCAATGAACCATAACCAACATTTCATATGCACATCTCTGCTTGATACTGAGTTTACCTGTGAAGTTTGAATAAAATTCGTCCAGTAGTTTATGAGAAATAGAGCGGACAAAAAGCTACAGACTGACGGACGGACGGACCGACCGACAAGCTGACTCCTATATACCCCCCAAAGAGAGTTTTGGGGGGGGGGGGGAGTTATAATGATTAACAACATACTTAATTTTTACCTCGAATCCAATAATATTATATCGGAACATCAATCGGGGTTCCCAAAAAACAGAACTACCACAGATCAATTAGTACGATTAGAATGTTTTATCAGAAATGCTTTTGTAAAGAAACAACATGTAGTTGCCATATTTTTTTATCTAGAAAAAGCGTACGACACCACGTGGAAACATGGCATCTTAAAACATATTCATAAAATTGGATTAAAAGGAAATCTACCAAAGTTTATTTCAAACTTTTTTTATCAAACAGATGTTGCAATGTTAAGGTTGGCATATCTTTTTCTGATGAATATGAACAAGAACAGGGAGTTCCTCAAGGAAGTATCCTCTCACCTACTCTGTACAATATCAAGATTAACAATATTGTAAAATGTTTAGATGAAGATGTGAACTGTTATCTATATGTGGCTGATTTTTTAATATGTTACAGGTCCAAAGATATGAAAACAATTGAAAGTAAGCTTCAAAATAATTTAGATAAAATTGAGAAATGGACTATGGAAAATGGTTTTAAATTTTCCAAGACAAAGACAAACTGTGTACACTTCTGCCAAGAGCGCAGGTGGCACTTGGATCCATCACTGAAAATATATAATAGTCCAATTCCAATAGTAGATCAAGCAAAGTTTTTAGGCGTTATCTTTGACAAAAAACTTTCTTTCATCCCACATATTAATGCTTTGAAACTAAAATGTCAAAAAGCTTTAAATGTATTAAAAGTTCTTTCCCACTCTGACTGGGGAGGAGATAAGAAAACTCTTTTAAATCTATACAGATACGCTCAACACTGGATTATGGATGCATTATATATGTCTCTGCACGAAAAAGCTACCTAAAAAAGTTAGACACTATTCATCATCACGGTCTTCGGTTAGCTTTAGGAGCTTTCCGTACGTCACCTGTCACAATTTTATATTCAAAAGCCAAGAAGCCATCTTTATACGATAGAAGGAAAAACTATCCTTACAGTATGTAACTAAACTAGCTTCAAATACAAAGAATCCTGTTTACAATGACATTTTTAATCCACCAAACAAAATACTCTTTCAAAATAAACCTAATTTTATCAAACCACTTGGTCTACGAGTTGAACCTCTTCTTAATGAATCTAACATAAATGTAAAGAATATTAAGCCCTTTAAACTTCCTGTGAAAGAGCCAAGGACAGTAGATCCACCAAATATTATTTTTGATCTCAATGTAAATAAGAAATCGGTTACAAATCCATTATTTTATCAAAATAATTTTTTAGAAATCCAATCACACTTTAAAGATTACATTTCAAAATATACTGATGGTTCGAAACAAGATAACAAAGTTGGTTGCGCTTCAGTACACAAACAAGAAACTGTCAAAATAAGATTACTAAATTATAAATCTATTTTTTCAGTAGAAGCTGTAGCCTTAAACCTTGTTCTCTGTTCAATACAAAACAATAATAACAGGAAATTCATATTTTTTTCTGACTCTTTCTGACTCAATGTCAGTTTTACAATCTTTAAAACATCCTGATAACCCAAATCCATTGATTCAACGATTTTTATGAAAATATGTTTATTTATGTAGATCAAAGACAATTATATACTGCTGGATACCCAGCCACATTAATATAAAAGGTTATGAAATAGCTGATCAGGAAGCAAAGGATGCTGTAAATATGAACATAGCCAACATAAAAATTCCTTATACTGACAAAAAGCAACAAATAAATGAATTGATAAAGTCAGAATGTCAAATGAAATGGCAACAATGTTTTCACAACAAATTTTTAGCAATCAAGCCAAATTTTAATGATAAATATGAATTTTATTGTTACCAAAAAAGTCAAGTAATTTTAACAAGATGTCGTGTGGGACACTCAAAGTTTTCACATGTGCATCTAATGAGAGAGCACCACAATGTATAAACTGTAATGAACCTTTAACTGTAAAACATGTTTTATTAAACTGTAAAAATTTCGACCGTATACGGTCAAAACATTTTAATGTTGATAGTTTGCAAAATTTATTTTAACATGTTAAACTGAATAACATTTTAGATTACTAAAGGTGATAGATTTTTATGATAAAATATAGACTTTCAAATTAACATTTTATTTTACTGTTTCTAATTATTACCTTCATGCGCGCTAAATGACCACAGCTGTCGATGCGCCATAAAACACCAATTAATAATAATTATTTGTAAAACACACAGTTAAAATGGATATTAAAATGCACCCCACCTCGGCAGTGCTTTCAGTACTTTGATTTAATCTCCGCGAGGAGGTAAAAACATGCATTTAGATCTTCTGAAAATTTGTCAGACGAATTTGCTATCTTGTCATAAATTTTATATCGGGCAGATGTTTTAAGTAAGAGATTTTGTAAAAATAAAAACTGCATCAAATCTCCTAAAATTTATAACAGAGGCCGTCAGTCTGGCGCGGAAATAACTTCCGCTTCCCTAGTTGGTCTTCATTATATTTACACTTGTTGTATTATTTACACTTGTTGTATCTTGTCAGCGAGGTTTGTTTTTGCCACAAATGACGACTGTGCTCTTTTTTTTTCGGACAGTGTCAATTCAGATCGGATAACACAGAGCTTGTAATCTTATCTTTACTCTTTCCGATCAACTACCTGTTGAAAAACTTTGAACAGTGATTTTTTTCAATATTTCTTGCGTTTCTTTCATAGCTATTTTTCAGCCACTAACTGGTTACAATGGCAATGAGTGTCCTGAGAATTTCAGCTGTAAGAAAGGGGTGGATCATTTTTTTATTATCCTTAACTCTTTACCAGACAACAAAATCTTAGTCCTGTTCAAATTGAAAATTGAAAGCATTTGCAGACCACAATTTCAAATTGTGCAATTATTTATTGATAGGTTAGAAAATATTCTGGGGAAAGGAGAAAATGCTGGTTACCAGCATTTTCTCCTTTTTCCACAATGTTTTCAAAAGGCTTCTTTCCCAAGGGTGAATCCAAACAAACATCTAGCATCTGCAAAAGACCTTTAAAATGTGTGAATTGTAGTAAAGATCACAGGGCAAGATCAACTGTGAAATCTGGAAATGAGAAAAAGAAACTATAAGAATCATAACAACACGAAAGATTTCATACTTTGAGGCAATAAAAAACAAACAAACACAATGAGATATTTTTTGAACCTAGCCACTCTAAGATAGTTCAATCAGCAGCAGCAAAACTTCAGACGATAAGTTGTAAAATACAGTATGATCCCGTGGATTTTCAGCAAGGTGCTAAACCATCTGTGCAACCACCTCAACCATCTGAAACGGTTCAAATCTAACCAAACGAAAAAACTCTAGTAGATCAACAACAGCTTCTAGGTCTAATTCATGCCCTACGTCACCAAATAAAAGCCCGAAAAATAAACCAGATAAAAGAGAAAAAAGTAAACAACATTCAAATAGACAGAAGAAAGGGTCGCAGGATACTATTAAGCTGGCAAATAAATTTGACAGTTTAGAAGTTACGGAATTAGAAATTGACTCCTCAGTCAAATAACTTTTGAGTAAATTCAAACTCCCAATATACAAGTAAAATGGGTAAAAACTCAATTTTACTATGGAATTGTTGAGATCTTAAAGCCAACTTTAATGAGCTACTAATTCTTTTATCTGTATCAAATCCACAAATTTGTTGTCTTCAAGAAACTTTTCCGGCCCCAATTATTACTTAGAATGCCTTTGTAAAGAAACAACATGTAGTTGTCATATTTTTTTATCTAAAAAATCACAGCATCTTAAAACATTCATAAAATTGGATTAAGGGGAAATCTACCTAAGTTTGTTTCAAACGTTTTATCAAATAGATGTTTCAAAGTTAAGGTCGGTACACCTTTTTCTGATGACTAGAACGAGAACAGAGTTCCTCAAGGAAGTATACTCTCACCTACTCTGTTCAATATCAAGTTTAACAATAGTGTAAAATGTTTAGATGACGATGTGAACTTTTCCTTATAATTATGTGGATGAATTTTTAGTATTTGATGAGTCCGTAGATATGAAAACAACTGAAACTAAGCTTCGGGAGTTCCTCAAGGAAGTATCCTTTGACCTACTCTGTTCAATATTAAGATTAACAATAGTGTAAAATGTTTAAATGACGATGTGACCTGTTCCTTATATGTGGATGATGTTTTAATATGTTACAGGTCAAAAGGTATGAAAACAATTGAAACTAAGCTTCAAAATAATTTAGATAAAATTGAGAAATATGTGGATGATGTTTTAATATGTTACAGGTCAAAAGGTATGAAAACAATTGAAACTAAACTTCAAAATAATTTAGATAAAATTGAGAAATGGACTATAGAAAATGGTTTTAAATTTTCCAAGACAAAGACAAACTGTGTACACTTTTGCCTAGAGTGCAGATTGCACTTGGATCCATCATTGAAAATACATGTATATAACAGTCCAATTCCAATAGTAGACAAAGCAAAGTTTTCAATGTTCGACAAAAAACTTTCTTTCTTTCCACATATTAAAGCTTTGAAACTGCAATGTCAAAAAGCTGTTTTAAAACTACTTTCCAACTGTGATTTGGGAGGAGATAAGAAAACTCTTTTAAATCTATACAGATCTTTAATACGCTCAAAACTAGATTATGGATGTATTATATATGGCTCTGCACGTAAAAGCTATCTAAAAAAGCTGGACAATATTCATCATCAGAGTCTTCGGTTAGCTTTAGGAGCTTTCCCTACGTCACCTGTCACATGTTTGTATTCAGAGGCCCAGGAGCCATCCATATATGATAGAAGGAAAAAACTATTCTTACAATATGTAACTAAACTAGCTTCAAAAGCAAAAAATTCTGTTTACAATGACATTTTTAATCCACCAAACAAAATACTCTTTCAAAATAAACCTAATTTTATCAAACCACTTGGTCTACGAGTTGAACCTCTTCTTAATGAATCAAATATAAATGTAAAGAATATTAAGCCCTTTAAACTTCCTGTGAAAGAGCCGTGGACCATAGACCCACCAAATATTATTTTTGATCTCAGTGTAAATAAGAAATCGGTTACAAATCCATTATTTTATCAAAATAATTTTTTAGAAATCAAATCACAGTTTAAAGATTACATTTCAAAATATACTGATGGTTCGAAACAAGATAACAAAGTTGGTTGTGCTTCAGTACACAAGCAAGAAACTGTCAAATTAAGATTACTAAATTATAAATCTATTTTTTCAGCAAAAGCTGTAGCTTTAAACATTGCTCTCTGTTCAATACAAAACAATATCAACAAGAAATTCATAGTTTTTTTCTGATAACCCAAATCCGTTGACTCAACAAATTTTCAGAAAATATGTTTATTTTTGTAGATCAAAGACAATAATATTATGCTAGGTACCCGGCAACATTAATATAAAAGGTAATGAAATAGCTGATCAAGAAGAAAAAGATGCTGTAAATATGAACATAGCCAACATAAAAATTCTTTATACTAAAAAAAACATCAAATAAATGAATTTATCAAGTCTGAATGTCAAATTAAATGGCAACAATGTTTTAATAACAAGCTTTTAGCAATCAAGCCAAATTTTGATGATAAATATGAATTTTATTGTACCAGAAAAAAATCAAGTAATTTTATCAAGACTCCGCGTGGGACACTCAAGGTTTTCACATGTGCATCTTTGAGATAATGAAAGAACACCAACAATGTATAAAGTCCAATGAACCATGATTTTAGTGTTGATAGCTTACAAAATTTATTCTTACATGTAAAAAAGAATAACATTTTAGAATAGATTTTTATAATGAAATATAGATTTTCAAATTAAAATTTTGTTGTGCCATTTCTAAATATTACCTTCATGCGTATTTAAAAAGGCACTAAATATAGAACCATTTATCGAGCTTCGTTTTTTCCCTATCGATTTAAAAAATGTACAAATAAGAATATTGCCTATTGAATGAAGACTTCAGTGCATTCTAAAATTAATTACAAAGCGGAAATTTGATAGCTTGCATCGACTGAAATACTATTTAACTCGTTCGGCGCCAAATAAACAGTCGGCATCTGTTGACGGTTGAAAATACGTTCAAATAAAACTTAGAAATATTCTTATCTAGAAAGCCTCACTTAACAAACGGACGGCAGAGATTCAAGATAAGACTGCGCGTTTTGTGCAGCCTGATCTTGAAATATACCGTCGGTAAAAGTCATTATTTTTCGCCAAGGGCGCCGAAAGGGTTATCTCTTTACCAAACGACAACATTTTAGACTGCTCCAAATTGAAAGCGTTTGCTGACGACAAAATGAATGTTACTACAGAGTTAAAATTTCTTTTAAAAAAGGCAGAAAACATTGTGGGAAAAGGAGAAAATGCTGGTTACCAGCATTTTCTCCTTTTCCCACAATGTTTTCAAAAGGCTTCTTTCACATGGGTGTTAAAAGTCTGGATTGTGTGGTAAAGGGTTAATTGCATGTTCAGTTTCCATTATTATCAGTGCCATTTAAAAACGAAAGATTTACGGATATGATAGAGCTTGCACATCGCGGAATCAAATTACTCGATCTAGTTTGCATTTGACCTTTAACCAAATAATGGCAGGTTTTGATGACCTTGACGGAAAGAAACCTTTTACAAATAATGTGAGAAGGGAAGAAAATTCTGTTAACAGCATTTTCTCACAATGTTCCCTTACCCTCCAAAGATAAATATTATCATTTCAACGGCATTTATTTTGTCTGCAAGCATTTCAATTTGCACAAGGAAATAATTGTTATCTGGTAATCGTAAAGGGATAAACGATTTTTTTACTTTACCAGACGACAACATGTGCGTTTTGAAGCATTGGCAGACGACAAAGTTAATGTTATGCCATCGCGGGATTTGCCGCTATGAGCATGATGAATTAACCAATTTCTGAACTTAAATAGAATCAGACCAAAAGTGCCATCCTGCAATGAAATTTCAATTACGCAATCGGCCAGATAATGTTAGACTTAAAGGTACATGTAAATATTCAGGCTTTTCATCGATAGAAGTTCAAAAATGATTTACCATTAAACATTTTTTATACATGTCAGATAAAACTAACAATATTAATATGCAAATAATGCTCGACAAAAACATGATCGGAACTCTCTGGGCTCAAATTCCCAAGACAAAGCGCAGGAAGGAGAAGCCATCCTGTGAGCCCTGCGCCACACCCCACCGCGTCCGACACCAATTCAACCCATCGTTACATGGCCACTCCTAGACCCATCGCCGACTCACTCAAGCGACGAAAAAAAAAGCATCCTCTCGGACATGGCACACCTCCTTCCCCACAAATATTCACCCGAACAATGCTCTTGAAAAGGATGCACCTCTACCACACAACACGATCAATGCCGAAACCGACAAAACCGGAAGCGCCACCATCACACCACAAAAGGTCAAAATAGTGCATTGTGTCCCCGCACCGCACTACACCGCGAAAGAAGCCGCACAATGCCGACCTACCCGCTTAAAAACCAGTTGAATCGCGAAGCAGAACAGTCCTTCGAAATGAAAGAAAAGCGTAATGAGAGGAAAGAGGCCCGACTCGGGCCAGCTCCCGCCGACCACAAGGCCCGACACCGTCCACAAACCATTTAACGTAATAGGGCAACAGCTGTCAAATTACTGTCTGAGAAGAAAGACAAATGGGTCATGCTCTGGCAAAAAGTGGCTTATTGCTTCTCTGTGATCCACGATTAAGAACAAATTATCACATAGTTGTGGATCCATAGTAGAATTATAAAGCCCATTTTGTATATAGACCGACTGGTTAAGTACACTGTGTCCTTTAACATTCAGAAAATTGATTAACCCTTTACTACACAATGATGACTTTTAACACCCCTGACAGAGAAGGCTTTTGAAAACATTGTTGGAAACGGAGAAAATGCTGGTTATCAGCATTTTCTCCTTTACCAACAATGTTTCTTTCCTTTCAAAGAAAAAAATCATTTCACATGAGGCACTTTGAAACTGTCATCAACAAATGCTTTCAATTCGGACAGGTCTGAAATCTTATCACGTGGTAAAGGGTTAATAATAAAAATGCTGGACCCAGATTAGCCCATCTTCGCAAGCCAAGCTAACGATCACTACGTGGATCTTACCTTGGCTGATTGAGTCTGATTTCCTGCGATACGCCCTCTATTGGATGCTGGTTAATACCCCCCATTTACATCATATTTCTGAAAGCCAATGAAATATCGTTTTACAAACCGCTTACGAATACATGAAGCGATAAGCAGACATCCACGTGGGTTTCCATGTTGAACTTCTATTCGAAAGGTCGCTACCTTGTTTTATTTTATCATCGATGAAATGCTACGAGCGATTTCATTCGTTACGGTTAGAGCTGGCTGCATCCATTGAAAAGGCGTATCGGAGAAATGTGAAAAACCAAGCTCGATCCGCCAAGGGTAGAGTAGCGTAGTGGATCGTCAGCCTTGGCTTGCGAAGATGAGATTAACCTGACCTGGATCAATACTTTTTGGAGGTGCATTAAGCCCCCTTTTCGCGAAGCATCACTCGTTATCAGTAGCACGTGTCGATTCTTCACAACTCTGCCGATTCCGTACCTACATTTAACCTCATCCATATCAATGGGGTTTCCGTTTTGAAGTCTGCCAGTCACATGACCTGAGACATGGAGGCGCCCTGTAAATCTATGAGCAATGGCAACAACAGCCAGGATAATAAGTAACAATTCGGTGTAAAATACCAACGTTACTGATAGACCGAGGATTCGGAATTGTATTTAGAAAGAAACCCAAAGAAAATTGTGACCAGTGTTCGAATGTGACTAGTGTCTAAAGGTTACTATTTAAGGACGATTCAGCGATATACTTCCGGTAAAGAATATGTACTGTGTAGATGCATATTGCTGCCCATGGACCATTCGGCATGCCTCGGATGATAGGAAACATCATATCCCTCGGCTGTAACTGGTGCATTGATATGTGTCAGATCGGTACATTCATCGGCCGGAAATACGCCGCTTTACAGCTCTGAAAATTGTAAGGCTCCTTTTACAAAAGAAAACTTAAGTTTCAATTTTCGATCAAAATCTTTCCTACGATATTTCAGTTGACAAACAGTTCGTACATTCATTTTTTAACGTGATTTATCTATTCAAATTGAAGTTCTCACCGATAAATAGACAGATGTGAGTATCTTTATTGAGGTTGTTTATGTCGTTGCTAAACAACTGTCAGTGACGCGCTATATATATAGTATCACGTGATTCTCATTTCAAAATGGAAATCTCCTTAATACGGACGAGGTATGATGAAGGTAGGGAATCGGCCGAGTTGTGACGTGTGCATAGGCACTTGATCACCGGTTCATTGAGGTATATGCCGTTTCAAGACATGTATTTGATAAAAAAAAAACCACTGGTATATAATAAGAGGCTTAATCTTGTGGACCTGTGCCAAGATTCAAGTAATTAAAGCTCTTTGGTCAAAATGCCTTTGTGCCGAGGTCATAATTTTTTTCATGAGATTTTATAGAGAAATTTTTGAGTGTTTACTGGGTAGAAACCACTTGATTAAGCATTGTAATGTGTGTGCGGTGTTTTCTTATAAACCAGTGGAGCGATACACGATCATCATGGTCCTCTTGTTCAACTTTGCCATGGACACAAGGATCGTCATATATGTATATCTATGGATATAGCTTATCATTTAGGTTTATTTACGTTTTACGAGCCAAATAATCGTTAGGGTTGGCGCTTACAAATTTACATCATATTGCTGTCAGGCTCTAGGAGTACATAGAATTTCAACCAAATCGGGTTGTGATTTTTTTTTTGCACAATATCCAAGCTCTAAGAACAATTATATTCGCTACTGATTCATTGTAAATCAAATTTGTTATATTTCATCAGCTGCTTTCGACAGACTATTTCTAATTAGTGATCGGATGATTTATAAGAAGAGATAAAAGCATCAAGTATCGACTTTACAGGCTATGTTGATGTTATCAGTGCAAGTATACTGGATTTTCCTTAACCCTTTACCCCATAAGGCATTTCTAAGGTATCTCAAATTGACCCTAAATAGCAGCAAGGATGAAGCCGTTTCTTATGTGTAAATGACACCTTTTGATAGTGTAGAAAACATTGTGGCAAAAGGTGAAATTGCTCGTCACGAGCAATTTCACCTTTTGCCTCAATGTTTTCAAAAGGCTCCTACAAGCAATGCGTAGAAATGGGTATCTTTGGAGTAAAGGGTTAACTCTTATCGTGTTAAATAACTAAAATGAAATTTCTAAATCGATAGTAATAAGCCAAAATATTGTTATTTCAAGGTTATGTTTCTGGGAATAATATCTCATTACCGGGCAGTGTAGATCCAAGATCAGACTGCACGTTCTGTGCAGTCTGATCTTGATCTACAATGTCCGCAAAAAGGTCAGTGAGACGCGATAAGCAGCAAAAGGGTTAAGGTCATGAGTGGATAGATCTTGGGATACACAGTTCAAGGCTCAGTCGGATAGCTCAGTGTTAAGCGTATCTGACTCGTGACCTGGTGGTTGTGAGTTCGATAACCGATTTATGCTTACCATCTTTTCAGCGTTTTTCTGCCTCTCACCTCAGATACAAGTGAGAAAAGTAGCCAGTAATCCTGGAAAGAAAGTTCTGGAAGTACTGGTGTGTTAAAGCCAGGAAACACATGCTTGTGTGCACTGGTCGATGTGATATTACCATAGCTGATAAAACGGTGTTAAACTCAAAATGAATCAATCAATAAATCAATCGACCAATCCTTTCCCCACGATTTTTCAAAAGTCCTTTGCTTCAGGGTTGTAAGTACCTTAAGCAGTTACGTAGCCTTTGAAGGGAATACCATCAAAAAAAAAATGTAATTTTATGAGTTTTGATTATTGATAATTTGTATTTTTTCATATAAATTTCAGTGATATATGTATATATATATTTTTTCATCTGGGAGATGTTAAAAACCTAAATACCCACATTTAAAACTCGGGATTGTGTGAAAATGGGTAAGACAAATCCTTGCTCCCGTACATCTCTAAGTGGGGATTGATTTCAGAAAAGTTCATTACGAAATCCCTTTCTAGAACAGCAAAATCATTTTGTGTGTGTGTGGGGGGGGTTAAGTGCCGCTTTCAACAATACATGTGTTTAATTCTTATATCGCGACGGCTTTTGTTAATGTACCTTTACCTGTATATTTGCACAATGTTCTTTCAAAGCCACTGGCTTCTTTCCCATATGGAATATTGTCGAAACACTTGCTAGCAAGTAAAAGAGGAATGAATCTTGTCGCAATAACTTTCATCAATTCTGGAAAAGAAATTAGCCGAACTTTGGAAACGAACTAGCTACCACCACCACTTTTCGGACTGAAGTCCTGTTCTGAAGAGCCCCGGTAGCTTATTTGATAGCGTATAACATTGCTCCAGATAAGAGGGAGTGATGGTATACCAAATCCATCATTTCTCTTCCAAACGCTATGTTGTGGGTACTCATTAGAATCGTCTCGATGAGACGATTCTAATGAGTACCCACAACATAGGGTTTGGAAGAGAATAATATTGATATATTCAATTTTTGAAGTAAAAATCACTCATTGTATCTGTAGCTCTGGTACAGGACTAGACAACAGGTGGGGGGAGAGGGTCTCTGGTTCGATCTGTGGCCCGGCAAGTTTCTTACCGAGGGTTGATGAGAGTCATTACGACAGAAGTCATTCCTCTCTCACCGCTGACAATTGTTTTGACGATAGTTATGTTGGAAAGCAGCCAGTGGCTTGGAAAGAATGTTTTGCGGAAAATTAGTAAAAGAAAATCGAGGAAAGCATATATGTTTGAACTGGCCACCGCGATTTAGCTGAAATAATGTTGAAAACGCCGTTAAACTCTATACTATCTATCAATAATGTTCCTGTACTGTGCCGACTGCACTTCCAGGCCCTGCAATGGACAAATTTCATTCATGATTATATGTTTACCAGATAAGGGACCTTTTTTTATTTTTTAATCTATCTAAAGTTTTTGTGAATCACTGGGTAGTACTGGTAGATCTATATTTTTCTGTAAGCGGAAAGGTGCACGAAGGCTGAATGCGAAAGTATTCCATCTGCATTTCGGAAATTTTTACAGGTGAGGGAAAAAACTTCTCATTTCTCTGAAAAACACTCCCCTACAAAATGACCCATCGGTCATTTCTCTACGTAGAGGTATGGCCCTGGTCATTTTCTTACGTAGAAAAATGACCCTAGTCATTATTTTACGTAGAGAAATAACTCCAGAGGGTAATTTCTCTACGTAGAATAATGACCCGGGTCATTTTGTAGAAGAGGGTCATTTCTCTGCATTACACCGGCCATCTGTTTTAGATCTGTTCTGTTGTACCCATAAATGAATACAATATATGGGTAAATACCCATTCCAACACAACTATTCTAAAAAAGGCGATCCAACAAATCTTTTTCAGAGAAATGATAAGTTTTTTCCCTCACCTGTGAAATTTTCCAAAACGCAGATGGAATAGTTTTGCATTGACCCCTCGCGCAGCAGTTTTTACGTTTAAAGAAAGGGATGGTTGTGTTATAAATGGCACCTCTGTCGTTTTTCGATGACATCAGATATGACGTCATCGAACCTGTACCTATTTCAATGGATCCGTTATACGATCATTTAGTATTCCAATCTCGTTACATTCTTTATCATATTTACCTGTTGCCTTGCTAAGTTTAAAGGTGTTTTTTTTTCGTTTGTTTTTGATTACAAAAAATATCCTTTTTCAAGCTGATACAAACATTTTAAATAACCAGCCGATAAAATACCCAAACCTTGCAATTTTAACGCTCTGTTTTCTTAAAGAAATCTAAGCGTATCAGACAATCTCTATTTAAAATCAGACGAAACGCCCCTTAAACCTTTTACCAAACAATCCCTGGATTTTACGACCACGAGATAGAAGCCTTTTGAAAACAGTGAAAAGAGGAGAAAATGCTGGTTACGTAAAAAAATGGGAAAAGGTTTGTAACAGCATTTTCTCCTTTTTCCACAGTGTTTTCTACCCCGCTGGAAACAAATTTCAATTTTTAAGGTATATTTATTTTGTCGTCTGCGAATGCTTTCAGTTTAGACCAGTTCGTTCGGAACAGACTTAAGCTGTACTTTATGTACACTGTTCGCAAAAAAACCCCGCAGACTCAGTTGCGGTCCGCAGAAGGGTGGTAAACCCTTCCTCACACAATTCTCGGTTTTAACGATCCTTGGAAAAGAAGTTCGAAAAAAAAAAGAGAAAATAGTAGTAACCATGGTAACTACTCAACCACTTTAAAAACGCAACACTATTTCATGAAGCATATTGCATTTCGTTTTTGGTTACTCGTGTTTTTGTAATAAGGCATGACTTATCAACCGCATTTTAAAAAAAGAAATTAAGCGAATCACTTGCTCAGTGAAGCGTGATGCCAACTGCACAAAAAAGTGATTAGAGCAAAAAAGGCTGGTGCTTATGAGACGCACACGAAATTCCACTGATTTTTTTTCAATTGTTTGTCGAACGATAGATCATCTGATAAAACATTTTAACGTTTTCGATTCGGCTGTTACAAGATGCCTAGACTTAGCGAAAATGAAAGGAATCGGGCATTAGGAATGGTTGAAGCCAACGTCAGCATCCGCCGTGTGGCTAGACACTTCCACTGTCATCCATCAACCATTACCAGACTCTTGGTCCGTGTGCAGCAAAATGGGACGACCAAAGACCGCCCTAGATCCGGACAACCGAGAGTAACGACAAGACGGCAGGACAACTTTATTTGAACGCACATGGAGGACATACGCGCTACTGAGAAATTTGAAAACTTGTTGCATTTACGACAATCTCGCACATGCGCAAAGGCTTCGTGCAAACAGGCTAAATTAAATCGCTCTGAATACCTCATTTGTGTACAAGTTTATTCTTTCAAATAAATTGATATTGCTCAATAAATGAACTGCAATATGCTTCATGAAACCGTGTTGCGTTTTTAAAGTGGTTGAGTATATAATTATCTCCTACTCGGTAATATACCTTATCAAGGATTTACAACAAAAGTATAAGTTAACTTTTTACCAGACGACAAAATTTTAGAATGGTCCAAATTGAAAGCGCATGCAGACTACAAAAGAAACGTAACTCAAAAATTGAGAGTTGGTTCCAGCAGGGTATAAAACATTGTGCGAAAAGGATAAAATGTTAGTTACCACAATTTTCTCCTTTTTCCACAATGTTTTCAAAAGGCCTCCCTATCTCAGGGTTGTAAAAACAAGAAAAAGTTTGGAAAAGGGTTAAGGAAAATTGAATATATCTTTAGCAAATATTTTCGATTCAGTAAACAAGTCTAAATTTTCCTTTGGTAAAGTTAAAACTGTCAAACGCATAATACGAATGTCTTGTTAGAGGGAAACGCCTGTTGTCATCGCTTCCGTAGCAGAACGGATATCATGTGAATTACAGACATTGTCTATATCTATTTGTATGGCTTTTATTTATGGCATAATTATACTGATATAACACTCTATCACGTGACATTCTTTACTTTTCTCAGAAAATGTGTGCGTCTAACAATTGTAAAAAAAAAATGTAGGCTAATATATTTGAGTTTTTTAACTCTAACGGTGCCAAAGCTATAAGCTCGCCTTCTTTCTACGATTGAAACTACAATTCATTTGAACTCAGATTTTTATTTGTAATGTAAAGGCTTTGCCAAAAAAAAAAGTGGAGGGTATGGATTCAAGATCAGGCTGTATACTAGAATTTTGTGCAGTCAGATCTTTATCTAAACTGTCTTCGATAGTGCATTGGGTCATCTTAACTCTTTACCACACAATCCCGACTTTTAACAACCCTGAGAAGGCAGCCTTTTGAAAACATTGTGGGAAAAGGAGAAAATGCTGGTAACCAGCATTTTCTCCTTTTCCCACAATGTTTTCCACCCTTCCCTAAAGGAATTTCAATTTTTTGGTTACATTTATTTGGTCGTCTGCAAATGCTTTTAATTTGGACCTGGCTATAATTTTGTTGTTTGGTAAAGAGTTAAGCAGCTAAGATTTATTGTGGCTTTAGTGAAAAAGAGGGAAAAAAGAAAAAGAAAAACAGCAACTTCCAACCAAAGCAATTGGCAGCAACGACTTTAACCAGCCGGAGATGGTGCCGGTAATATAAACAAAAAAAAAAACCAGTTTTCAAAAAGCCGACATGTTACGGTTCTCATTCAGTTGTAAAGATATATGGGTACACCTGTGAGAGCAATATAACACTATAGTAACGATAACTACGGAATAACATTAGGGCCATCTCAAATGAATTTGTTGATTTTAAACGCGATACTCGATAGTACGATGGTGATAATGCAATAGCACGATGACGATAACGCGATAACGTGGTCAAACGTCATATTTTTCCTCAGAACCATTTATAGGTAGGCTAAATGCTAAAGTGTGAAAATGTCGGTTTAGTTTATGAAACAGAGAAACAGAAAATTAAAACCATCGCCTAAATTTATATCTATACGAAGAAGAAGAAAATGTTATCATTAAGTATTTATTTATTAACAAATAATTCACGTTACAGTGAAATCAAAATATAATTGCACATGTTCTCATCTCTTTGAAATTTTAAAACTATACAATAAATTCAGGACGCAATACTAATTATTGCGACAGAAGGTATCCATGATCAATTTAGATATCTGCTTTTAAATAGTCATATTATTTTAATTGGTAATAAAAGCATGCACATATTATGCCTATTGTTTTTTATCTAATTTGTAAAATGGCTTTTTGGGGTAATTTTCGTCTGCAATAATTGACGGAAAAGACAACAAATCACGCTGATCCTTTGGAGGGCTGCTAGTACTTTCTCAAAAACTTAGATCTGCATAAAGAAACTTAAGAAAATAAAGAAATTGTGACGACTTTTTCGAAGCCTCTGAAATCTTTCCAACATTTAAGATACACTTAAAGGTGGGTACTTAGAATTTTCACATCTAACCAAATCGAAAAATATATATATCACTGAAATTTATATGAAAAAACAGTACAAATCATAAACAATTAAGAATCATGAAATTACCAAAAATTTTTTTTGGTGGTATTCCCTTAAAAGGCTAGGTAGCCTCTTAAGCTATTTTCAGATTTTGCGCCAGAAATAAAAATGCATTGTGGGAATGTTAAGTGATGGCACGTGACTAATGACGCTTAAATTCCGTTACATAACAAACATGTAATTACTTTTCATAATATCTTCTTCGGAGGCTATGTTTGAAGCTTCGTCTGTGTATTTCCGGTATGTAAATGAGCGAGTTGTTCATGTAAAAACAGAACATGTTTCCCGTCGATGTCGACCTTGGCCGTAGTAAATCTCTAATTTCTCGTGTTGTCGGATGGTTTTCGACTACTGGGTTTTTATGAATGACGATTATACGACTTCGGGAGTATAAGGATGATATTTTTGTATTTTCGTAAAAGTTTCGTCCCAAATTCTGAAGGGCCACCTTTAAAACTGGATCCAAGGGGTAAATTTAAAAAGGAAAGTAAAGGTATAGTGATGATAGTAAATGAGACAATTTAGAAATGTGTATGCTTGTCTCTAAAGGCACATGACATTTAGGGACTCCGGGGTCCGTATTCACCAACCATTCTTATCATTCTTATCATGCTTCGTCGAATTCTTCAAGATTTTCTTACTTTGAATGAAACAAAACCCCTGATTGGCTGATTTGCACTAAGAATTACTGTTTTCGACGCTGACCCATTCATATAAACCTGCCTCTTTGTTTCATATGACTTTTTTTCTAAACACATCCCCCCATTCTATATGAAACATTTACATATACATGTAGATTCTGACACGTAGTATGAAAAGAGCCCTTGTCGAAATACTTGCATACCCCCACTGACTTGCAAAGCGATAAAAATCATTTTTTGGCTTTTGTAAATTATTTTATTGCTGTGGAATGCCATTTTTCACATTATACCTCATCTAAAATATTGGGATGTTCTTGTAAATCAGAGGATAATGAGTTTTATGCAGTGAT
Organism: Tridacna crocea; assembly: GCA_943736015.1. Classification (NCBI taxonomy): domain Eukaryota; kingdom Metazoa; phylum Mollusca; class Bivalvia; order Cardiida; family Cardiidae; genus Tridacna; species Tridacna crocea. Next base: position 18,843,496 of record OX031060.1, on the reverse strand, counting down.
GAAGATTTCCTTTAGCCATTAAGCTGCCAAATTAATTAAATGAACATTTCTCTCTACTGAAAAAAAAACTCATATATTAAAGTTTCATAGCTGCGTTTACTAGAGAAAATTACCACCGTAATGGACAGTGTTGATCCAAGATCAGACTGCACGTTCTGTGCAGACTGATCTTGGATCTACATTGTATCAAACATCAGGATAGATTGCGCTTATTAGCCTAAGAAATAATATTTATTGGTTTTGGAAATCTTGATTATACCCGTCATGGGTATAGTAAGCCATTGCACATGTGTCCTTGGGAAAGGTTCCTATCCTTCACCCTTCAACATATAAATGTTCACGCCACAAGGTCTACCGCAATATGAAAATACTTTGGAAAAGCTACATTTGCTTGCTAAAAAAGACTATATATTGCTAACTAGCATTTTCTCCTTTTTCCACAATGTTTTCTACTCTGCTAGAAACAAATTTCAATATTTGACTAACGTTTAAAACTAAAGTGTAATAGGACTAAACGTAGCCGCTTGCAATAGCGCATAGAGATCAAAAACGCCGGACTAAAATTTTTTGATAGGGGTGTGCTTCGGAATCTTCAAACCAGAGAACTTTTGCGGACAACGAAAGCTAAATCTTTGGTAATATATGCAGAAGAAAATTCAGCAGACTCAACTGGTAAAGCAGCAGCTGAATTTTGCAGAATTAATGGTCGAATGAAATGAATGTTTCCATAATGATACGGCATCTATATACGTGCGCCGTGTGAACAAAAGTGTACCTGTACGCATGCTCGTAAGCAAATAACTTCCGACATCAAAGATTTCTGGTTGCAATCATTCAAATATCATCAATGATCGTATTAGTAGTATCTGTATGTATTCCTTTTCTCTTTCGTTCAGCAGCATCGCTGTCCGTCCATCCGTCTGTCCGTCCGTCATTCTGTCTTTTAGTCTTCCTGCCCGTCTGCTTATCTCTCCGTTTGTCCGTCTGTCTTCCTGCTGCCTGCCTTTCTGTCTGTCTGTCGGTCTATATAGCTCGCTGGCTTGCTGGCCTGCTGGTTGGCTGGTTGACTAACAGTCTGTATGGCTGTCTGACTCTCCTCCTTTGTCTCTGACAGTGGTGTTTTAAAACATTTTTGGTTTTAACGATTAAAATGTCACAAAGTATTAAATGATCGCCATCTCCAAATGTCATAAATTGTCTAACATAACCCTCGTTTTATTTTTCATCGACGATGCCATCAAACAAACACCAATCTCTGCAAATACAAACCTCCAATTTCGATGCAATAACAATTTCTATCCAAACGCTTCTCCTGGGATTTTTGATAATGTAATATTGTTATTTCATGGCTCGAGGTTCTCCGTCTCGAGACAAATGTTTCATTATCCGACATTCAGTCGTAAAAGAATTAATAGCTTTTCACTCTTACATTTTGTATCTTAATTCTCAGGCTTTTGAAAGCGACTCACTGACCTTTTGCGGAGAGTGTAGATCAAGATCAGACTGCACGTTCTGTGCAGTCTGATCTTGATCTACACTTTCCGATAAATAAGGGATATCTATTCCCCCCCCTCCAGAAAATACATTTTAAATAGCAAAGTTTTGGGTTTATTTCGGGTTTTTACAATCGTTGGTAGTTTCTTTACACTGATCTAAGCAAGGTAAAGGTTAACAGAAAACTGTTTTGAATCATATCGTCCGTTTACTTCCAAAACCTCGTAACTACTGCTTTTAACAAGCTGTAGTTAAAAGGTTTTGGAAGTAAACCGACGATATATCGTTAGATCTTTTTCACCGGCAGATATACGCGCTTTGCTTTTGGCATTACGTCAGAGTCGATAAATTCAAGTGCGATGCGCCAAAAATGTATCGAGTCTTTTTTTCACAGAGAAGCGCAAATAAGATTTTGTTTTTGATTCCCATCTGACGTTGAATATTTTTACCAAAGATTCCCGAGACGACATTTTCCGATTAAGTTTAAACATATTTATTTTACATCGATTGAGAAACAAGTTCTAACAACCTATACTAATCTCTCTCGATTCTGCTTCCTGGGAACTACACCAGTACTAGCGCCGAATGTGTGGGCCATTGAAAAATCGCAAAGTTGATACCCGCTCCCGGGTATCGAACTAAGGACCTTATGGTCGTGAGGCCGACGCTCTACCTCACAGTCATGAACACCACTTTTTCCGATCGCAAGTGATTTTCTGTTTCAATCAAAGTCTATTGTAGGTCAAAGTTTAATATTGACGTAAAGTGCCATCTCGGATTAGCCTGCGCAGACTGCGCAGGCTGATCCGAGACGACACTTTACGCCAATGTTCGAAAGCCCCTTTTCGCATGTTGCAGTCCATATGGAGCGACGCTGTTCAGGTTCCGTAGGAACATAATCGTAATGGCATAATACAGATGGAAACAGTTGATGACATACATAACGAATGTTTCTCAGAATTTGCGGGAATATATGAAAACTAAATGCGACACTCCGTCCTCTCACAGGAAACGTCCATTGTTCTTCATTTCCGGGCCTGAGACTGATTTGTCTCGTATTGTCGTAACATCGGTGGAGGGAAAAAAATGGGAAATTTCTAAACATATTTGTGAGACATAATAGGACTTACGCACATGGGAATTAGAATTGGTCCAAGATTGCGTGACAAAATATTAGACTAGGTCGAATTTTCTTTGGTCAAGTTGGTAAATCTTGGTAAAATTTCCATTATCACTAACCTGAACAAGATGTATGTATGTATGTATGTATGAATGTATATTGTATGTATGTATGTATGTATGTAAGTATGTATGTGTGTGTGTCTGTATGTATGTGTCTATGTATGCATGAATGTATATATGTTTGAATGCACATTGTACATATGTATGTATGTATGTATGTATGTATGTATGTTTGTTTGTATGTATGTATATATGTATCTATGTATGTATGCATGTATGTATGTTTATTTAAAAGATTTGAACGTACAGTGTCACATAAATCATTAAAGTTCAACGAAGTATATCATACTCGAAATTGTATGCCTTTTCCATGACCGACATTCGTAACATTATTCTGGTTATGTACATATATTTATTTGTTAAATCTTTACAACTCATATTATCAATTAACATTTTTCAACAACCTCCACAACTGTAGAACACATTTTCAAAATATAATGGAAAAGGCTGGATGTGCTTGCAAAAAAATGAAACTGGTATTTTCCCGAGTACTTTTTTATAACAGTTGAAAAAGATAATGTCATATCCTCTAGTTGTCTTCATTTTGTATAGCATGTGCAGTTTTTCGGGATACTTAAAAAATCCTGCAAAATGATGGGAACATTTAGACTATTTGTGAAAAGTTCAACTCTATTAACCATTTTTTTTTATGTGTTGAACTTTGAACCTTTTGCACACTGACTGAGATTAACGTGGAGTCGAATTTTGGTTCTTTACTGTCACCTATCTGGTAAAATACTCTGGTAAATCCAATGTTTGGGTCTGTCTTCTTAACAAAAACTGAAAATGATTAATCTACTGAAATTCGAGCTATCGACACACCCTGTATCTATCTCTGCCCCAAAAGTTCGTGAATAGATAACTCTTTACCAAACAATACAGAGTGTTAACGACCAAGAGAAAGAAAAGGTCTTTTGGAAAAAAAAGTCTGTTGGAAGCGCAGAAACTGCTGAGTACATACACTGTATAGTTTTCACACAAAGGTTCTATTTTGTCAGTCAAATTCTATTATTTCATCAACAATGAAGTTGTCTGCTAATGCTTTCGATAGTGACAAGACGAAAAATTTATCATCTGGTAGAGATACAGCTCTTATCAACTGCAGACAAATATTTCGTTTTTTTCTTTGTTCCCTACATGCAATTTTCTCCTTTTTCAAGAGTTTTTCGCAATTACTCCTGTATCCTTTAGGCTTAAACACAATCCTGACTTTAAAAAGCCTCAAGGAAGAACACTTTCGAAAACATTGTGGGAAAAGGAGAAAATGCTGGGGACCAGCATTTTCTTCTTTTACCAAAATGTTTTCTTCCCTGTCAAACGCAGAACTCATCAATATGTTTTCTTCCCTATTAAAGACAGAAACCGTGATTTCAGCTACAGCTAATTTATTCGTCTGTAAATGCTTTCAGTTTGATCCTTACCGTTTGTCAAAGAATTAAACTAAAAAGTTCATGATGGCTCTCCAGACAGGGATATTCTTGAAATAACTATGATCCAAGAGGTAACTTGTTGAACAATCTTTGGTGCAGCTACCATTTCACAAAAATCCTTATCCCGATGGAAAACGCAATTGTTCAAACGATACCTTCTGTAGAAGTTGCCACGTTCTTGGTGGTAAGACCATCAACTTTTGATGGGACGTGGCTGTTCTGTAGTTCTACTGAGTCCTTTTTCTTCCACCTATTTGGAACTTTGCAAAATAATTTGCCAAGCTCTCTCACAAACGCATTTGATGCTGCTATGTACACCACAATTTTTACTGAACAATTAAGAATCTGTAAGTATAGAAACACTGCCATCACTTTTAGGTCATAAGCTGTTATCATTAGATTTTCCTTCGAGAATATCCGTCGCAGACTACTACTACTGTTAGGCGTACAAAATATTAGAGTGCATGTTGCTAACAATATTAGTAATGGTGTTGTTTTGAACTCTTTGTCAATAGGGGTTGTTACCCGCCGCCGACGTAAGAAACTTTCTCCATCGTCAAGGGACATTTTGTGGTACATGTAGGTACGATAAGCTATAAGGCACGTCAATATGAAGATTATGATATAAGGAACTGCGAAATTAACAATGGCATCCATCCGCGTTAATACTTTCCAGGCACTCTTGATACGCGGGTCACCGAAAAATAGGCTGCATCCATACGGTGTGACACCAAAGAAGTACGTAATGTATAGATAACACACCGTTCCCATTATTGCTAGACATATGACAACACATTTGGCCCGGAACACTGTACACATACGGGCTTTTTTCCTGGGCCACGTTACACCAATGTATTTTTCTATAATAACTGCCGTTAAATACCAGTTTGCTAAGAACTGGAACACGTGATTTCCAAACGTGATAAGTTGACAAGAGCCGAAAAAATTCTGCACCAAAATCTGGTACTGGTTATGCAACACCGTTAAAAAGGTTGTCAATAAAAATCCGTTGTCTGCTATGGCAGCCGCTGCGAGGTACCGAGACGTTGATGGTTTCTTCAGCTTTGTTCTTGTAAATATATAAAATATTATGGCGTTTCCAATCAGTCCAAGAATTGCAGTTATCGTATAACCATATTTCTTGAACTCGGGGAATATTTTAGATGGTATCACTTGCTCCGGAAATGGCGGTCTCGGAAACGTTCCATTAATGACTGAAGTATTGAAGAAGACAGGGTTAAGATTTTCCATTTTTGAAAAGTATGCGGATGTTTTGCAAATCTGGGAACTTAAACTATTTCCAAATGATGATTTTTGTGTATCACTGTCGAGGAGCATATAGCATGAATCCTTCAATTCACGCCTACAACGAAGGAGTAGATAATTTTACTGTTCTGTTACATTGGTTAATATTTGTTGAATATACATTTGCGTATTCCATGATTCAATTAAGGTTTGACTAAAATCGCAACTCCAAAAATAACTATTGTTCGAATATTACGATCTGGGTTTAATCTATACCGACCGGACACAGCCATTTGACGGTATCGGGCAGTTTTTCTTGGCAGCAACACTTACGAAACTACCTTTTGGCGAATCCATTTTCTCAAGATGCCTAGCTGTCGCACTGCCTCGAAACAGAAATAAAAGTAGTTTTCAATAAGCAGTTAATATCATCAACTTAATCATAGGTCTCGTCTGTACTTATGCCGTTCATTCATTCAAATTTCCTTCTACATCCGCAATGGAAATCACGTGCAAAAGTATTTTCCAAACTACCATAGAACAAAAAAAAATCACCACACCCGTAATCTGTGTTTCCTTGAATTAACTCTCTCCATCTTGGACAGTAGCCCAATAAAATCACAAAGTAGATTGATTAAAGCTAGTTTTGGCACGAGAATTATATTTAGACGTGATTGATATCCGTTTTCCAAAGTCTTATCTCATGAGGAGGCGGTTCATCATCATAAAGACCTATGTTAGACGGCTGGAACAACCTTTCACCTTAAAGATCTGGTACTTCAGTGCCAAAACGCTGACTTCTTGTTGTAATTTACCTCCTCGTTTGTCTTGCTGATCGGTAGCACGTGTCGCCGGAAGAATATTAATTGAAGTGAAATGCCAAATCCATCAAACAATTAAACCACTGAGCAGGGCTTGTGTACCGTAGGAAGGACGGGGAACAGTCGATATCTTCATCTTGATTATATTCGACGCTTTCTTGGCTCAGCTGAAAAGAAAATAGAAAAATAAACAATTGATAAAAGAATGTAAGGATCTCTAACTTCTCGCATAAAGTTTCCATTCTTGCAAACACAGCTTGCCAACAAGAGGTATCAACCCTTTACCAAACAACACAATTTTGGACTGGTCCAAATTGAAAGCATTTGCAGACGATAAAGTAAATGTTAATCTAAAACTAAAATTTGATTTGGCATGGTTAGAAAACATTCTGGGAAAAGGAGAAAATGCTGGTCACCAGCATTTTCTCCCTTTCCCACAATGTTTTCAATAGGCTTCTTTCTAAGGTTCGTTAAAAGTCGGGATTATGTGGTAAAGAGTTAAACTCTTTACTGAACATCAAAACTTCGGACCAGATATTTGAAAAGATTTGCAGACGATCAATTAAATCAAATGTTGCTAAAAAGATTATTTCTGTCTTTGATATGGTAGAAAACATTGTGGGAAAAAAAAAAGATAAAATGCTGAAACCAGCATTTTCCCTTTTTTTTCCACAATGTTTTCAAAATCCCTTTCATATAGGGTCGTTAAAAGTTGTTATTGTTTTGTAAAAGGTTAAACTGTCTATTTCTCACTTGCTCTGCCACTATCTTGGCACATATTCGATAAACTCCGCTATACTTTACAAGATGTGTAGACGAAAATAAGGCTACTTATCCATGCAGTCTGATCACCGATATCTGTGCTATTTGTGAACGTTTCACAGTCTGATCACCGATATCTGTGCTATTTGTGAACGTTTCACAGTCTGATCACCGATATCTGTGCTATTTGTGAACGTTTCACAGTCTGATCAGCAATATCTGTGCTATTTGTGAACGTTTCACAGTCTGATCACCGATATCTGTGCTATTTGTGAACGTTTCACAGTCTGATCACCGATATCTGTGCTATTTGTGAATGTTTCATTCGACCCATTTGTTTATTGTCCAAAGCAATAGTTGGTCATTCGAAACTGAAGTTAGTCTCTTCTCTCCTTTACCTGACAATAAAATTTTACTGCCGTCCAAACCGGAAGTGTGGGCAATCGACTAATTAAATCTGGCTGAGATGATGGAATTGGTCTTCGAAAGGGTAGAAAAGATTTTAAATTGAGAGAAAATGCTGGTTAGTTACTAGCATGTCCTACTTTTTCAACAAAAAAGTCTTTCTCTTCAGGGTTACTAAATCTTGGGATAATTTGGGGAAGTGGTTACGTTACTAAACATGAATCAAATGAATACTTTTTTGCAAATGTTAAAAGTCTATGTTATACATTTTTTAGGGCATCGAATCTTGATCGATACACTCACTATCCACTAAATGGTCATTAGTTATGCTTGGCAACCTACGGTTTAACTCTTTACCAAACGACAAAATTCTAGACTGGTCCAAATTGAAAGCATTTGCAGACGACAAAATAAATGTGACTGAAAAATTGAAATTTGTTCTGGGAAGGGTAGAAAACACTGTGGGAAAAGGAGAAAATGCTGGTTACCAGCATTTTCTCCTTTTCCCACAGTGTTTTCAAAAGGCTTCTTTCACAGGGGCCTCAAAAGTCGGGATTGTGTTGTAATGGGTTAACACATCCTCTGTATATTGTAGAAACTTGACCTAAAAGCTTTTTTAGAAACCAAATCTTTTGAGAGCTGATTAAATGATACAACTTTCACAAAAATAACCTTTTACACCTGTTAATTTCTATTCTAGAAAAACAAGATTTATAACGCGTTTATATTACTCTTAACATACATGTAGCTATGCTTCATGTTATACTTTTCTAAAGTATATGTTGCGTAACCAAAATTACTACTGTATCATTATCATGAAGTTTGAATGGAATCTAAAGATAATGACGGAATCAGAACTGATGCTATATAAGGTGTGCTTACAAACGGACCTCTTAACCCTTTACTCCATAGATACTCATTTTGACGTATCAACAACAGACAGCTTTTGAAAACATTGTGGGAAAAGGAGAAATTGCTCGTTACGAGCAATTTCTCCTTTTCCCACAATGTTTTCCACTCAATCAGATATTTGTATCCTCATTTGTCCATATTTTTGACACCATATCTTTATCTGCTGCTGAAACAGAAGAGCCTCAAATTGGCATATTAGGTAAAGGGTTAAGTCATCATGTTCAAAATATCTATTGACTACCCCAAGTGGTACACCCAGGATAATTGGTGTCTTTATTTACGGAACTAGAGTCGTAGGTAGTTTAGATTCGAGACCAAGACCAGGGCCCGTATTCACCAACCATTGTTAAGAACATACTTTGTCTTATTCTCCAGAATTTTCCATATTTGAAAGTAACATAACTTCTGATTGGCTAAACCATTCGGTTTAGCCAATCAGAAGTTGAGTTACTTAAAATATAGAAATCTTGGAGAATACGACTAAGAATATTCTCAAGAATGGTTGGTGAATAGGGGCCCAGTTCTCACAAAACCCCTTTTCTTGTCAGTTTTACCTACCATAAAATATATGTTATTTCTATGTAAAATGGTAACTCACTATACCCAGAGAATTCACTTTTTTCAATATTTACGATTTTTGTTTTTATCTTTGCTTATTTTTACACTAATAATGTAAAAGTTTTATGTACTCAATTGAGCATGAGTGCATGCTTCATCAGCAGGGGTCAAAACTAGCATGATTTCTACTTTGATCTTTACCATTTCAGCTTTGGTAACTGAGAAAATGCCGTAGATAAACGTCAATTGTAAAATTAAAACAAACGCTCTTCCTTTGTCTGTTTTGGCTCCTAGTTCAAATTCTCTAATGGCGCGATTTCTGTGGAAAGCTCACAAGTGTTTGTGAGATAGATCTATTATAGCGCAACCTCTAATCATATTATTACGCCAATAAACAACCATTTTGTAGTAAGCTGATCGACAGGAAAAGAACTGATTCCAGACACATGTAGTTTGTCAAGGACTTTCCGTGTAAAAATATTCCCAAGAGAACTATACTGGGTTTGAAAGATCGACGGTTTTTGTGCGTAAGTTCGAAAGCTTTACTTTGTCCCTCCATTATTTACAGAACTTGCCACTCATGATGTGGTGGTTGTGAGTTCGATACCCTGTTCAGGCGAATTTTTTTCTCGACGTATTTTCGCCTCTCACCTCTACTGAAGCATGTGAGGAAAGTAGTCGGTGGCTTTGGAAAGAAAGTAGTGTTAGTACCGGTGTGAGAAAGCCAGGAAACACATGTGGGTCACCGGCCGCCATGATATGACCTTAGCTGTTAAAGTAGCGTTAAACCCCAATACAATACAACCAACTACAGAACTTGCAAAATTTATCATAATGCTAGAGTTGGACTTTCACTTTACACTTTTGAATTCTTATGTAGCTTCATTGGCGTAAGGGAACCAACCTGTCGTGGCTCGATGTCCGTCCATGTCCATGTCAATGTATTAACCCTTTGGCTGCTAAATAACTCGAGGAACTTCTGTGGATAGAGTAGATCAAGATCAGACTGAACAGAACGTGCAGTCTGATCTCGGTATTTCACTGTCCGATGAAGAAGTACCTTTTTCCAAAATAACAACCTCGACCTTTGAAATACCAACAGTTTGGTTTTTACGATAGGCTTTAACTTTTTACAACACAATCCAGAGTTTTAACGACCCTATAGGAGAAGGCTTTTGAAAACAGTGTGGGAAAAGGAGAAAATGCTGGTTACCAGCATTTTCTCCTTTTCCCACACTGTTTTCAAAAGCCTTTTCCCACACTGTTTTCTTCCCTACACAAAACAAAAAACATCATTTCAGCTACATTTGATATGTCGCCTGTAGATCCTTTCAATTTGGACCAGTCTAAAATTTTGTCGTTCGGTAAAGGGTTAAAGTTTATTCCACTCGTGAAGCAGGACAAGGGTTAACCTGTTCTCCTATGAAAAATTATTTCACTTAAGCTGATTTAGAGTGCACGGAAATGTTTCCGCAATTTTCCAATTTTGTATGATAAATGAATTATCGTACTCATTACCAAAAGACAGAATTTCAAAGTCGTGCAAATTGGATGCATTCGCAGACTACAAATTCAGCTGAAATGATGGGATTTTTCATGCAATGGCAGAAAAAGAAAAAAGAATGCTGGTTATCGGCATATTCTTCTTTCCCAAAAATGTTTTTAAAAGCTTTCTTATTTCTGCATCTAAATGTCATATGGGTAACAAAACTCTACCTGATAAATCACTCAGTACATGTCATTCACAACTTTCTTGCACTAGTTCCTGATGGAGCAGTGAAGAGCAATCCTGGCTTTCTGGTGTGTTAAATTTGATTTATATATACTGTATGGGATTATGAATACTTAGAATATTTCTTATGGTATATACTGTAAGATTGTTTTGTTGAGGAGAGATTATTGCTGTCCTTACGATTAAACTGCTAATGAGCGGAGTATATGGTATATGTGATATACAAAGTTGCAATATCATGAATTTCGAGTAACAACATTTGGTTGACAGAATAACTTTACAAGAAAGGGGCGGAATACCACTAGTTTTAGCTAGTGATATTGCAAGATAGACTTATAGAAATGCTTCGAATTGGTATTACTACGGCGGTTAAAGACAATCGAACTTCACACAAATGTTCGCAGAGACATGCATGATAAAAACTTGCGTGAGCTTTCTGAGGAGACGGTTCAAATATCAAGTTTGTGAACTAATCCACCAATTTGATAAAAGGCTTCATGTCTCTAAGTATGATGAAAACATTTGCTGTCTTCGGAATAGTTGATAATAAAACAACAGTTTTGAACTTAGATGCCAAAAAGACTATTTTGTTAGATTTTGGTTTGTCTAAGACAAGCTCATCGGGGAATGTGTGGTCTCCTTTAGCTGTAAACGCATGCGTGCAGATAGGTTGTGACTGCAAAATGAACCTGTGGGTGGTATTAGCGAATTTGCACCTCCAAAGTGGCCGTTTCAGATTGTCAGTACAAGAATGATAAAAATCTGTTTCAACCTTTATCCAGCTGAATAAGTTATTTTTTGCTTTCAAGCCTCAAAACTTTCAAACCTTTATTGTAATCCCGAATAATATCATTGCAAACTTATTTATGGAGAAAAAACTCTCTTAACGGACAGTGTAGATCCAAGATAAGACTGCACATTCTGTGCAGTCTGATCTTGATCTACGATGTCCGCAAAAAGGTCAGTGATTCGCGCCTACTATCCTGAGGGTTAATGTCTTGCCTTCCTTTCCCCTGAGATTTATATACTTGATTTAATGTCCTTGGATCCGGTTACGTGACATTTTATTCCTAACCATTTGTAATTTGTTGCCTGATCGCATTGTGCTTTGGGATAAGTTGTATTAACAAAACTTCCTTTCCCTTTTGACATTTATATAAACTGTAAAGGCGAGAAAATGACAAGGAGCAGTAGAGATAGCATCCTTAGTAGTCTCAACAATCAGACGATAAGATGATTTTTTTTTTCAAATTGGGATATTTTATTGTACACCGTACCGTCTCAAGTCCATCGTATTATAAATTTTCCAGTAGCAAGTATAGAGCGGTATACTGACTTTCGCTTTTGTCGGTTTACTCTGCATTACAGCGAAATGCAATTAACTTTTAGCAACAAGCATATCTAAAGACGAAGCAATATTTTCTTTTATCTGAAGAGCTTGTAGATTTCATTTATAACGTATAAATCTATTAAAACTCACTGACAAACTTTATCGTTCGTGGCGGCCATTCTGCGAGTTTTCGTGAACATAAACAACTCGAGTAACAAATAAAATTTCTGTTATGTTCAGCGTTTAAGTTGAACATATTTGTATTGCAAACGAACGTTTATCAAATACAAACTTAACTGGTATGTTTTAATCCTACTTTTGTGCTCTATGTGCGAAATTATAAGAGTTTAAACTTGCCCACAGCATCTGTGCGGAGCTTTCAGCTGATTTTGCCTTGATAGTCTCTGTACCCAGAAGCGACCAGTCAATAAGTAACTGTCTTTGGGGACATTTATTTCTACTAGCACCCTAGGTACACAGATTCAAAACATTAATGGATAATAAATCTAAAAAAAAAAAATCGTTGTTGATTGGCAACAGGTATTTTAGCGGCGCTCTAGCAAAATTAGGGTTTAACTCTTTACCACTCCAGACGACAAAATTTTAGGCTGTTCCAAAATGAAAACCTTAGCAGAAGACAAAATCTCCTTTTCCCACTATGCTTTCAATTATTCAACATCATACAAAACGAACGTGTGAAATTTTTTAACCACAAGCATTATTTTTTTTTCGAAAATCTAACGCAAAAACTAAAAATAGCTCAGGAGACCAAGTATCACTGATTAAATACCCTGGAATGTTGTATCTTATCATTTTGTTTTATCATCTTGTATTATTATCATACAGATGTTCTCAACAGGGAGAAAGTCAAGCGTTCTATATGAAAAGAAGGTATCAGTAGTACTATTATGAAAACACCATTTTAAGCCGTACTTTTTTTCCATTAATGGCTGCTCAGTTTCCTTTCATTACAAAGAACTATCAATTAGATGTGCGTGTCCTCTGAATGATAACATCAGTATTAAGTTTTTTTGTGTTTCTTTGTATTGGACTCGTTGGCTATTTCAGTGCAATAAGTGAAAACATGAGTTTTTGCGGATCTCATTGATCAAAATCGGGCATCATAGAAGTGTAGCCTAATTTTGTATGTTTACCACTGGCTTGCTTAGTCGATTTCCTTGGAGGTTACATGTTTTGCATGAGCTTATACAGCGAAAACTTCAAAACTCTTCTTCTTCCTATCCATAATGTCTTGAGCTACCAAATTTTTCACGTAGCTTTATGTAGAAGACCTCTACCAAGAAAGTCCAAACTAAAGCCTTCGGGTCAAATTTTTTAGAAGGGCTTACATTGTGAAAACTTAAAAAATTCTTCTAGTTCCTAACCCTTAACCCATTATCACTCAATCCCTACTTTTGACGCCCCTGAGAAAGAAGACTTTTGAAAACACTGAAGGAAAAGGAGAAAATGCTGGTAACCAGCATTTTCTCCTTTTCCCACAGTGTTTTCTACCCTTTCCAGAACAAATTTCTATTTTTCAGTCACCTTTATTTTGTCGTCTGCAAATGCTTTCAATTTGGACCAGTCTAAAATTTTCTCGTGTGGTAATGGGTTAAGTCAAGGGCTACCGAACTTTGCATGAATTTATATGATAAATTGTCTCAGTTGGCAAGCCCAACAGGTCACAACTGTGAAATTGGCTCATATCTTGAAAACTTGAACATCTTCTTCCTGACCTTTAAAAGCAGTACAAAAAGGATTCTGAATTTATTCAAGTAAGAGGTTTCATGTTTTACATATTGATATTTAGAAAAATTTGAAATCTTCTTGTTTGTTGCCACTGTATTTTTTAGCAATCTAATCTTGTGGAACTCTACAAGGGTTCAAGTAATTATAGCTCTATGGTAAAAAATGGTTTCGTCCCTGTGTTACAACTGTCACTTGAGCTTTGTAGTAAAAACTTTATGGACTTCTTTTACAAAACTATTTGGCATTGAACTGTATAACTTGGTATGTATGTTTTGTACTTATTAGTCCATGGAGCGATACAGGGCCATCATGTCCCTCGTTTTTATCGTCGCAGCCGGTTGGCAACAGGGGCGACGCAGCCTGACCTTTGACCTACACTATCAGGTAAGGAGATGTTATTCCCAAAATACAACTTTGAAATTGCAGTGTTTTGGTTTTACTATCTTGCTTTGAAAGATTATATGGAGTGCAACACGCGAAAAGGGTCATTCGGACATTTGCGTAAAGTGTCGTCTCGGATCAGCGTGTGCAGTCTGTGCAGGCTAATCCGAAACGACACTTTCCGATTTTATGTGATTTTCTGTTTCACGCAAGTCTACTGTAGCACAAAATCTAATGTAGTCGTAAAGTGCCGTCTCGGATTAGCCTGCGCGGACTGCGCAGGCTAATCCGAGACGACACTTTACGCAAATGTCCGAATGCACCTTTTCGCGTGTTGCACTCCATTATTATTATGTTAAACAGTGATACCTTTTTTAAGATTTGAAGGAAACCCAACCCGTCGTTGAAAAATGTCGTCGCAAAAAGGCCCCAAGAATAACCACCCACTTATTTTACTTATTGCGGAATTCTATTTAATCCAAGCTTTTCTATAGTTTATTGAGAAGTAATGGTAAAATAGTGTAAAATAGTGTTGGATACTTAATGGTTACAACAAGTGGAAAATGCCGGTTTTATTTTCTAACACTTCAACTGAAGGCGGAAATAGTAGTTCCCGCGCACTAATACATTCAACCAGATGGATATAATTATGACGTAACTTACGCTACATTTCTCGTACTTTACTTAATGTTGTAATGCGTTGAACATTGATTTGGAGGAGGTACGCCACAGGAAATTACAAAATAAACAACTGTACTTGATTTTGATGTAAGTCTCACAAAATGGGTTAAAAACATGAAATAAATAGAGAGGGGGTTTTTGGTCAAAGATCAAAATATTTTTCATCTGTCGAACATCATCGGTAATATTCTAACTGGTGGCTGTGCCATTCCTGAAAATATGACTGATGATGTTCACTCGAAAACAAATGTTTATTAATTCATCTGAGACTAAGGAGGAGGTAGAAAGCCAGCTGAGAAAACTATGTCGAATAGAGAAACATTCAACGGCATGGTTTGTAATCCTCCCGCAATTTTGTTGATTAAATCTAAAGTTGGTCGAGACGTTTCGTCTTCGTATCAGACTTTTAGTCTGGAAACTCATTTCTGTAAATATTGTGAATTAAATTACAGTGAGTTAAAGAAACAGATCTAGGTCTCCGATATGGAACAATGGTTGTTTTTTTCATGTGTCCATCATCCGACAGCGTGACCCGTTAACGACAGTGCGACTGACATAGGGAAAAGAAGCCTAAGCTTGCCGCCCTATAGGCAGTAGAGCTCAAAATCACAAATAGCCAAACTATTGTTCAGTTAAAGGTGAAACCAAGTGAAAAAAAAGCCAGACGACCTTTATATGGTACATTTACCCTTCGTCTGCCAAGCGAAATTCAATAATTTTATGTGTTTTCGGACTATATTGATCAAGATCAGACAGCACGGACCGTGCATTTTGATTTTGGATTTAGATCTACATCGTCCGAGATGGAGAACATATTTTCTGGATAATAGAGGCTTTCAAATTACATTAGTTTAGTTTTTTTTTTTCAGTGGCTAGAAAATTTTCTTGTGATGTATCTTCTATTCTTTCTGTAGCTTTTTACTAGGCAGCAAAATATGGAAGAAATTCACTGACAAAAACTCAAACTGGCTTCACATTATAGTATTTGATTATGATGAAGTTGTAAATATTGTGGAAAAAAGAGAAAATGATGGTAACCAGCATTTTCTCCTTTTCCCACAGCGTTTTCAAAAGCCGTTTTGTCAGCGTCAGTAAAAGTAAACGGTAAAGGACTATGGGTCAATACAGTCGGCTGTTAAAGTAATGTTAACGTCTGGTGCATCCTATGTCAGCCATAAGCAACGGACATTATCCAGACAAGCAAATTTCTAGAGCTAAAAATAGCAAGGAAATCGAAATGATACTTTTATGTAAAGAGTCTACCGTCGGGTATCATGGTGCTGCTCGTTTATTCCTCTCCTTTTATTGTAAATCTTCGTAATATATTAAAGAGACCTCTTGTTGGTTTTTTATTTTCATTCTATAAATCAAATTTTCTTGTAAAACGCCAATACCTAATACAATAAAATATATTTTCCCTGCAATCGTATGAACTCTATAATTACATTAAGTAAAAAGATGCAATTTTGGACGTTTCAATAAGGAGGACTTGTGAGCAGTTAACTTTATCTGTTTTTGTCATATCAACTATGACGTCATCATATTGATTTGATTACGAATTCTTGTAATAGATGCGTGTTATTTATCATGTCACATTCCCTGTAGTCTTCACGGAACTCTGAAACGAAATTTCAAAATACTTAAATACGCTTCGTAGCCAGTTAAAGATATACCGCTTGAAAAAAAAAAATCCTTACTTATGTCTTTCTTCTTTACTAACGATTTGTTAGCTATCAGAATTTAGAGGCATACCATTTTTTTTTAAAGTTTTGCTAGTATATAAAACTCTACGTGGCTACCTTCAAAGAAAGGAATACCTTTTCGTCTATCTACTGGACAAATTTACCTGAATTGGTGAGTGAAATAAATTACCGGATATTTTGTCAGTCTGACATTCGTTTGTCGTTGTAGTACCGAGGCAATGATATAGTCACAGGCGTAGATGTGGGGATGGGCAGCAATAGACAGTTCTTTCCCTGCAGGTTTTGATGTGGGGGAGGCAGAGTCTATTGGCCCGGAAATAGTTGTAGCTGTTCTCAGTTTCCCCCACACGAAAATTGTCTATTTTGGTTAATTATTTTGTCTTTAACTTCCTTGCAGACGACAAATCTTTAGAAAAACATTTGTAGACAACAAATGCCGTTTAAGGCAGTAGACCCCTAATCCATCTAGTGCAGAAGACATAAAATTTCTCCATAGTTGATCAATACAGATTTATACAGATATAGTATTTTTGCGCATTTTTAACCGACCAGAAATTTCTTTGATGTCCATCTTGAAATTATCTGTTGATACTTTTATTAGTTTCCAGAAAAGGAGGATCAATTATTATTTCCCCTTGTAAATGAGAATATATTAGATTTATAAATGGTAATTCTAAGAAAAGGAAAAAGAGGCTCGGTGGAAGTAAAACAATAAGACTCACTTTTAATCATAGGAAGTTTTGTAGGAAAAAAGGGATCCTCCGGAAACAGCAAAAACTATCAACCCTGGTCAGACTGCGCAATCGCGCAGTCTAACCAGGGATGACACTTTTTGCATGCTTTTATGGTATTTTCTGTATGAAAAATGGTCCTTCAACCTTGTTATACAACAATTTTTGAGCTATCAGCTTGAATTGACATTTACTATCGTTGATCTGTTTTCATCTAATTGATGTGCCGAAAACCCAGATAGTCCCTTTTGTGCCGTGATTCATGCTCTGGTAAAAGGGGGTTAATTGTCTACCAAACGACAAAATTTTTGGACTTGTCCAAATTGAAAGCATTTGCAGACGAGAAAACAAAAGTGAATGAAAAACTAAAATTTGATTTGGAAAGGGTAGAAAACATTGTGGGAAAAGGAGAAAATGCTTGTTACCAGCATTTTCTCCTTTTCGCGCAATGTTTTCAAAGGCTATTTTTCTCAGGGTCGTTAAAAGTCGGGATTGTGCGGTAAATTGTGTGGTAGATTGTGCGGCAATGCGTTTCCGTGAGGTGTGATAGCAAATTATTACATACTTTCCGATAGGATATCGAGAAATAGCAGTGAAAATATATTTCGATCTTACACTGGAACGACCAGTGAAAATACCGATTTTCACGTTCTTGTTGCCTAGGTAAGTTGCGCGTGCCTAACAACCAGATGGGAAAAATGACGTCATATACTGGTACCTTACAATTTTCGTGCTTGACGTAATATTGTAATGCGTTGCTATGCGGGACAGGTACGCCACGGGGAATAACGGAAAAGAACCATACTGGATTTTGAAAAAAAAGCTCCTCCCAGAAAGGGCTAAAAGCATGAAATAAATAGAATATTTGTTATTTTAGGTGAAAGATCGAAATTTATTTCATCTCGTGAACACCATCGGTAATATTTTCACGAGTGGCTGCGCCAATCGTGAAAATATTACAGATGGTGTCCACTCCATGAATAAATTTCGATCTTTCACCGAAAGAAATAAATATCCTCTATCAGGTCATCACACAAAAATGGATCTATAACCCCCCCCCTTTAAAAAAAAAAAACGAATAAATAATTAGGCTAACTGGCATTTGAAAATCAGAAATAAAAAGTCCTTTGCAAAAAGTATCGACCCATGACAGCCTGCGGAAACGTTCGCAGATGCAGATCACAGAACATTGCTCAAATACCTTCAAACACTTTAAATCTACTAAATCTGAAGATTTAAAGATAATTTTACTTGACTGAACTCATTTTATCTCGCTTAACGTGTTTCGTAATTATATCTCAAAAATAGCATTTTAGGATCCAAATTGAACATATGATTTCAAATGCATTTTTTGGGTCTATTTCTCAAAAGTACAAAGTAACACGATTTTTAAGTGCTTAACACAATTGTTAACCCACTCAGAAATTGTGTTACTTTGCAAGTTTAGAATTGGAATAAGGATGCAATTAAGAATAACTGATAAATATGAGCCAAGTGAGAATTCTAACTAACGTTATTACAGAAAGAAATCATCCATATTTTCTATCATTTAAAACACTCTTTGACAATCCCGAATCCGTAATTAACTCTTTATCACACAATCCCGACTTTTAACAACCCTGAGACAGAAGCCCATTGAAAACATTATGGGAAAAGGAGAAAATGCTGGTAACCAGCATTTTCTCCTTTTCCCATAATGTTTTCCACCCTATCAAAGTCAGAAATCATCATGTTATCACGATTTAATTTGTTTTCTTTGATTTGAATTTTGAATTTTGTGCTGCCAAAAATTTGTTGTTTGGTAAAGAGTTAATCCTTAGGATCCTCAGCGCGATTCCAGCAGCTTTTGTGGCTAGAGTAGATCAAGATCAGACTTCACAGAACCTGAAGTCTGATCTTTGATCTACACTTCCAGATAAGTTAAAAAAAAAATGAAGAAAGAAAAAAGAAATGTCAGCAAAATTTTGGTTCCTGCTATTGTTACTATCGGCTTGAGAGTCTCATACTACATATTGTCGGTTTACTTCAAAAACCTCGTAACTACAGATTGTAACAGGCTGTAGTTACGAGGTTTTCGAAGTAAATGGACGATATTCAGCATATTAAAATCTACAAAACGACATTTTTTCCACAGTTATGTTATTACATTTTTTTTTTTCTTAGGTTCTGTTTAAAACTGGAGATTGTTTAGTAATAGTCAAGTTTGCATAACCAATTGCTAAATAGCGTTTGTCAAGATTACTATTCCAGATTCATCATTTATTTGATAATAAAAACATTATCAGACAAAATAAAAAAAAGACTTGCTAAATATACTTTTAATCTTATCAGCAAATTCTAGACGAATTCTGGAGTTTTTTCGTATATTTATCTGTCACCAGCTGTCGAATATCGTCGGTTTACTTCGCAAACCTCGTAACTACAGTTTGTAAAAATCTATAGTTACGAGGTTTTCGAAGTAAACTGAAAATATAGGTTTCACGAACATCGATTATTTTGATATGGTGCTTCAGTTGACCTTTGCCATTTACCATTTTATACCCCTTAGGCTGTTAAGCACGTGTCACTGACTCTTTGAGGACATTGTAGACCAGGATCAGACTGCACGAAACATGCAGTCTGATCTTGGATCTACATTGTACGATAAGGAGTTCATTTAAAAAAAAAACAGGTTTGAAATAGCTTTGGGTTTTTTACTTTCGGCTGGAAACTTGTATTTAACTCTTTACCAAACGACAAAATTTATGGCTGGTCCAAATTGAAAGCACTTGCAGGTAAAAAAAAATAAAGTAACTCAAAAATTAAAATTTGTTTCCGGCATTTTCTCCTTTTCCCACAATGTTTTCAAAAGGCTTCTACATCAGGGCCGTAAAACCAGGGATTGTTTGGTGAAGGGTTGAACAGTTATCAAGCAGTTTATAGGTTAACGTATCACCACATTATCCTGTGTTTTATAGGGTTTTGAAATACTGGTTACCGTCTTTTTACCCCTTTTCCCAGAATCATTGGAGAGGCCATCAGACCTCTCCAACAGGGGTAAGTTTAACTGGCAGACTGCAGCAGAATTTGCTGTCTAATTCTATTTTCTCCTAGCGTAATTGTTCTGATATACAGTCTGTTTCGCCATGGTTTTGTAAATAAAGCGAAATGAAAAAAACGAAACAGGAAATAGACGTGGTTTATTTTTATAATTGACTAATTTCAGGAAAGATTTAATTTAGTAATTTACCATGGCTGCAAATAACCTCTCTAATAATTGTAGTTTTTTTTTTCTTAAGAAAATATTCCAAGCAGAAGAAAAAACAAGACGAATTTCGTTTAAAAAGAGAAAGAAGACCGCTGGACGAGACCATGCAACTTGAAAACGCGACAAGAAGGTCAAATTACCGTCATGTAAAGCATACGAGGTTTCTACACCGCGGCTTTTTTACTCGTTTGTTTACATGTACCAAAATATATTGAAATTGAAAGCCAATAAGCTATTTGAAAACATTGACGCTGACCTCTCCTGGCTTCTTTTTGAAAGAATCCAGCTTGTTTTCTTACCTGCATTTTTGAGCTACATTGAATTACTTGGCTATGATCTGCAAGTGCTTTTGATTGGGGTAAGTCAAAGGCTTTGTGGTCTAGTAAAGAGTGTAGTCTCCGTCGGTTTTGAGATAGAGCGTTGTTCTGTGCAGTCTGATCTTGATCTACCCTGTCCGCAATAGGCTTTTGAGTTGCGCTTAGCTGCCTAATAGTTAAAACTAAGCTTATACTCGTTTGCCATGGGGATAAGTTTTGTCTGTGCTATTTTTGGGTGTTCGTCGCGCCATCTACATTACTGCACTGAAAAATTCTAGAATATCCAGTTTTAAATTTTAGAACGCTAGATAAATCAACTTGACTTTTTTTTAGATTTGAAAGAAAAAAGAGTGAAACATCGCAATGTGAATTATTCCCCAGAAAATCTCACGAAATACTGCAATATAGATTCCAATCGTTTTACCCTTATCCTGGGAGATAAGTTAAATGGAAAAAAAGCTGATAGTAAAAACCTGAATAATGTCATTTAAAGCTTTCTTTTTTTCGTTGTGAATAAAAAAATCTCCTCATCGGACAGTGTAGATCCAAAATCAGACTGCACGTTCCGTGCAGTCTGATCTTGATCGACACTGTCCGCAAAAAGTCAGTAACTTGCACTTAGTAGCTTAAAGGTGAAAGGAAAATTTTGTTTTAGCATTTTGTCATGCGGAGCATCTGCTGTATTTGTATCAACAGATCTTTCCATATTGAATATTCAGTTATCTTAATCCAAGAGCTTAGGAAAAAAAGACGTTTTAGCAAGTAAACCGAAATGGAATGGATCATCTTCGCGAGCCAAGGTTACAATCACAACGTGGATCTTACCTTGGCTGATCGAGCCCGATTTCCAGATTTCCGCGATATGCCCCCTATTGGATGCTGCGTTATATCGTCCTTTGACATCATATTTCTTATAGCCAATGAAATATTGTTTTACAAGCCGCTAACTAATAGAATAATTCAACATTAAGCAATGACCACAAACATACTTCGACATTCCATAATCAGATGCTAGGATACAGCCTAAAAAATCTGATAGTTGATTGGTCACAGTGAAACTTTCTGTAAATATTGTTCGTCTATGTCTTTTTCGGTAATAAATCATTACAGATCCTGCACACATCCACGGAGGTATTCACGTTTACCTTCTATTTTTATTCAAAAGGCCACGACCTTGTTCTATTTTCATCAAAGATGAAAAATGCAACGAGCGATTTGATTTCGCACAGTTAGAGCTAACTGCAACCAATGGAAATGCGAACAGGGAGAAAATCGAAATCAAGCTCGATCCGCCGAGGGTAGAGTAGCGTAGTGAATCGTCACCCTTGGCTTGCGTGGATGAGAATGGATATGTGCTCCGCCTGCGGCGATGATCATGCGCGCGTGTCTATTGATAGTGCGCTGTAGAGTTTTTAAGCTAAAACTTTTATAACTCAAGTCACACCAACAATATGATTTCTTTTTGATATTAATAAGCACCTAGGAAAGCGACAAAAACGCAATTACAGATAAGTTTATCTTTATACTGACAATTCGAAGTTATTTTTGTCAATAGTGCGTTGGTGTTTTTGTGAATCTTGCGAGGGAAAGACGTTTTACTCTTTACCTCACAATCCTAAGTTTTAACGAGTTTGACGTAAATGCCTTTTGAAAACATTGTGCGAAAAGGAGAAAATGCTGGTAACCAGCATTTTCTCCTTTTTGCACAGCGTTTTCTTCCATTTTAAAGAATACTTTTATCATTTAGATCCCATCTACAAATGCTTTCAATTTGGACAAGTCTAAAGTTTTGTTGTAAGGTAAAGAATTAATCTAGTGAGATAATGCTTTACGAAAAACAAACATCTTTTATTATATACCTAGCAGTGAAATCCTGGAATTTCCCAGTATAATGAATTTTGATATCATCACTAGTGACGATATCAACTTTCACTTTCACTTGCTGTCGTAATTTAGGAACTACTTTTTTTCGACTACATTTTTTTTCGACTTTTCAAACGAAAAAATAAAAATAATAATGTTAATAAGGTATATAATAAATAGAACAATCAACTGGTTATTTTTGATATGAAAAATATCTCACTCGGATACGTCGTAAGGCGTTAAAAAACTCGTGCTGCGCACTTGTTCTTTCAACGCCTAACAACGCATCATCGTGAGATGATTTTCATATCAAAAATAACCAGTTGATTATCCTTTATATTGTCTACAGATTCTTTGGAATTTCTTTTTGTAGTATTTTTAGCTCAAACACGTAGGTTTTTAAAATTGTAAAAAAAAAAAACGTAGAAAAGCTTTTGCTGGCACTAGTATTTCATCAAAAATGAGGTTTAGTACAACAGTGTTAACCCTGTCACCTCTCAGGGCTATGATACTTTATTATACTGCAAAGAAATTTTTCGTGATCTGATTGGATAATATGTCCCTAACATACATGTATATATCATGTACACCGGCATAACTAACGTAAAAGCAGTCCCCCTTTCGGAAGCCCCGGATACATGAATACATTGTCAGCACAATATCCAAAAAGGCAGCGTTGATCAAGATAAACATCAAGATTATGTGTCAAGCTGAACGTTTTAGCACGTTTTCACAAGGTTTCAGTGACGTCATTTCCCATGACGTCAGTTCTCTTTCAATTCAGGCACTCAGAAGGGAAATTCTACTTCGTCAGCGTACTCATTTATTTTAAACCAAAACACAGGTAAAATTCACCTAACAAACGCTGGGTTGGTAAAACTTTGCAGTATAATAAATTCGTTGTACGGTCAGATGGCAAGGGACTTGGAAACTTGTTCACGGCTGTGGTGAGTTATGTCGCCACCTCGCCTTCGGCTTGGGGCGACATGATTCACCAAGAAGTGAACAAGTTTCCAGGTCCCTTGCCATCTGACCGTATAACTGATAATGTATTAGCACACAATATACAGATGAAGATCAGATTGTATAGAACAATAGAGCAAAAATGTTTCGACCAAGGTCAAGTTGCACGGACTGTGCAGGCTGATCTGGCAGGGTGAACAGGTTGAAGCCTCCTTTTACAGTGCATAGCTCAAATGATTTATCAAACCTCACAATGAAAAGTTTCTAAATATAAAACATGTCATATGCTGGTATTTTAGATATATATCTATCAAATTAGTCTCTAAAATTTCTCATTAGCGAGCCTTGGTGAGCTTAAGAACATTTTTATCTACTCATAACGAATGTAAACTTCTTTTCTGCAAATAAGAGTAATATTAAGCGTAACTGTTCTTCAGTCATCGTTCCCCACTTTAAGCCGCAAGTGTCTATCAATACGCGAGACATAATATGAGAGTGTTAAAACAGACTTAAACGCATCTTCGCAAGTCAAGGGTGACGATCCACTCTATCCTTGGCAGATCGAGCTTGATTTCGTGATTCTCTCGATACGCATTTTCATTGGTTGCAGCTAGCTCTAACTGCACGAATCAAATCGAAGCGGGCTCGATCCGCCAAGATAAGATCCACGTAGTGATCGTAACCTTGGCTCGCGAAGATGACGTAAACTAGGCCTACTCGGTTTCTATAATAGGTTGCTCGTTTGTTACAAACAAAAAATAGCACAGAACGGGCAATCTAATCTTTAATCTATATTGTCCAAAAGAGAGATACTTCTCCGTAAACTGAATAACTTTTAGAAAACTATTTGCGTGTTTGCAAGCGGCTTGAGGGTCTCATTCAACTTACTAAGCAAAATGGGGTTAGTGTTTGCATAACTATGTTAGAACCTAACAGTACCTATCCTGTAATCGAGTCCATAGGGTTATAGAGCATCACTCGAATAATCTTGAAAAACTGTTAGAAACTTCTCGAAATCACCAGTATTTTAAGTAAATACGAAGGATTGACCACAATGATACATGTTTTTTACTGTTTATAACTGTATGTAATATCACTGACATCACTGGTGATGACGGATGTGGTATCATCACAAATGACGATACAGTTTTAAAATTTTTGCCGGAACTACTTTCTTCCTATGTTGCGCATACTATTACCTCCCGCTGGATGGCATTCTATAAATACTCATCTATCTAGTTTGGGCATCCTGGGTACAGAACCGAACCACTTTCCTACGTGACAACCTTTAGTTTGAATTTCAAACTAAAATATACGTTTACTCAATAAAACGCTGCCTCGTGCGCTTCACTCAGCTATGATCAGCAGTAATAATGGTACATATGTAATAGTAAAGGAGAATTAGAAATGAAATAAATATAATAAATAGGAAAATCAACTGGTTGTTTGTGAAAATTTGTCACACAATTCAGGTATGAAGCGATTAGAAAACTCGTCCTTTAGAATCGTTTTTCAACTACATCACACCCCATTCTAGTGACAGATTTTCAACATCATAGGCAACCATCTGATTATATTCTATTTCATACCATCCCGTGTTTTTACGATCATGATGTAGAAGACTGGGAACCAGCAATGTCTATTATCACCACATCTTTTGCCCACCCTTTCAAAGACGAACTTCATCATTCGAGTTGCAATGACTTTGTGGTCTCGCAAATACTTTTTGTTTGAACGAGTCTCTGACACTTTTGCGTCTGATATTATTTGGATGAATAGTGAGGGAATAAATAGAGATGAAAATGCCATTTCAAAGAGTCGTTTTGTTATAAAATTGTTATAAAGAATGGGTTCTAACAAATCTCTACCTACTATTGATCTGTCGGTGTACAATAGGCAGAGGTATTGTGCTGTAAAAATCTATAAAGGATGACATGTCTATCAATCAAAAGAATTATGTCAGTTATGAGACAAGGCAAGGATTCTATTACAAGTACAGGGTGAGTGCCCGTTGTCAAACTTCGATTATATGTTCAATTATTTTGACCATCGTTTCATAGTAACAGAGAAAAGATAAGGAGATAACTTTTTAACTTTTATCCTGCTAAATAACTAAAATGAAATTTTCAATTTGATAGTAAAAACAAAAAAAAAATGTTATTTCAAAGGTATGTTGTAGGGAATAAAATCTTCAGATCGGACAGCGTGGATCCAAGATCAGACTGCACGTTCTGTGCAGTCTGATCTTGATCTACGCTGTCCGCAAAACGTCTGTGAGTCGCTAAAAGCAGCCAAAGGGTTAATTTGACAGTTCACTGTTTTACATAACAAAGCAGTTCTAATTGAAGAGAGACAGATACAGACAGATAGGCAGCCAGACAGCCACTATAGACATTGTACCTATTCATAGAGGACAAAGTTAACCAGTAAACGTTTTTTTTTTATAAAGAAAATAATGCATGAAACATTCTGAATGGAAGACATGCTAATACCCAACTCTTTTCATTTACTTTTCTGTCCTAATTTTGCGCGTAATTGTGTATGATTTTGTACCTTGATGGTACAGTTTGCTATTGGGCAAGAGTCTCGTATCTGTTCATATCAGACGATTCTAATGAGTACCCACAACATACGGTTAAGTGGAGAATAGTTAATATTTTCTATTTTTGAAATTAAAATCACTCCCTACTTTTGGATTCTGTAAAGCCACCCAGCTTACTTTCAAATTTATCAGTGTAATAGGCATAAGTTTTCTATAATCTTGAATTCGTTCCGCTTTTTTCCTCCTTAGTATTTCGAAGAAAACTTCTACTCTCCTAAACTGTGGGTGTCGTAAGTTGATGGCTTGCATCTGCCCCGATAGATTTTCAATATTCTCCGGTGGAGTGTCTTGCGGTTGAAATTACGTATGGAAATCAACCTTTGAAAGAATAGATAACTCTTTGTATATCTTATACGACACCAAGGCCCGTATTCACCAACAGTTCCTGAGAATATTCTTAGTCTTATTCTCCAAGGTTTTCTAAATTTGTAAGTAACACTACTTCTGATTGGCTAAACCGAATGGTTTAGCCAATCAGAAGTTGTGTTACTTACAAATGTAGAAAACTCTGTAGAATAAGACAAAGAACGTTCTTAATGGTTGGTGAATACAGGCCCTGAAGCTTTTGTGGACTGGATAGATCAAAATTAGACTGCACAGAACGTGCATTTGATCTCTAATCTACATTGTCCAGTGCTAAATTCTAGACTGTTTGATCAATTATTTTCGTTTATTTATCGTCGCTACCGGTTGCCCATCTGAGCGACGCCTCCAGAAGACGGTTAGTTGTTACTGGGAATAGTGTAAGGATACAGGACGAAACTACTGAGAATTCCGCCTGGTTCTTTAACGTGCTCGGTGTATAGCACCGTCACACGGGACCTCGGTTTTAACGTCTCATCCGAAAGACTATTAATAATTTTTTAGTTGGCCAGCCGGGGACCATCCTCGGATACCCCTGGGTCTCCCTATTTGCTACGCTACATCGACCCCTGGGACAATTGACTAATAACTTTGAATCAGCCGCCGAAAATCGATACGAAACGTCATAGCGTACAGTCCACTCGCCCATCACAAAATGATGATGGAACCAATGAAAAGCCAGCATTCGGCCAGCGGTAAAGCGAGGGAAATTCAATTAATTGTCCCAGGGGTCGATGTAGCGTAGCAAATAGGGAGACCCCGGGGTATCCGAGGATGGCCGGGGACTAGACTGTGGTCAAACTGTCTCTTGATCTAGCAGAGGAAATGTATTTATAGCCTTTGGGAACAGGCAATGTCTTCATTAAGTACTGGAAGAGTTAACACTTTACCAAACAATCCTCTGGTTTTTACGACCCTGAGATAGCAGCTTTCTGAAAACATTGTGGGAAAGGGAGAAAATACTGAAGACCAGCATTTTCTCCTTTTTAACCACCATGTTTTCTATACCCTGCTCGAAACAAACTTCAGGTTTTGAATTGCGTCTATTTTGTTATCTGCAAGTGCTTTCAATCTGAACCAGTCTAAAATTTTGCGGTTTGTTAAAGAGTTAGAAGAACTTTAAAATTACGCTGATACAAAAATAAAACCCTCCCAAATCTTGTAATGTCAGACCTTTTACCCATAACCACTAAATTCCGCCTTTTACAGACCCTTAGAAAAAAGACATTAGAAAACATTGTAGGAAAAGGAGAAAATGCTGGTAACCAGCATTTTCTCCTTTTCCCACCATGTTTTCTAGTAAAATTTCTACCCTTCCAAGAACAATTTTCAATTTTTCGGGCATGTTTAGTTTGTCGTCTGGTAACCAGCATTTTTTCCTTTTCCCACAATGTTTTCTAGTAAAATTTCTACCCTTCCAAGAACAATTTTCAATTTTTCAGGCATGTTTAATTTGTCGTCTGGTAACCAGCATTTTCTCCTTTTCCCACCATGTTTTCTAGTAAAATTTCTACCCTTCCAAGAACAAATTTCAATTTTTCAGTCATGTTTAATTTGTCTTCTGCAAGTGCTTTGAATTTGGACCAGTCTAAAATTTTGTCGTGTGGTAAAGCGTTAAGCCGGATAATGTCTCTCAATATTTGTCGGCGTACACTCATAATCAGACATTTTTGTGCAATCAGATCTTGATCTATGACGTCTGCAGGAGAACGCATTGTCTCGACAAGCACTTCAACCCTTTGCATAAAAAAAAACGTATTCAAATAATCACAAGTAAAGAAGCATTTCACAACACTGTGGGAAAAGGAGAAAATCCTGGTATCACACAGTGTTTTCTGTACTCCTTCTGTTTCTTCAAAAATGGATCCCAACAAACAGCAACATATTTTTCATGTTGTCTACAGTTTCCTTCAAAATGGTTTATTCTAAGGAGGTTGCCGTATGGTGCAGGGTTACCAGACAACAGTAATGATAAATTGTTCGTGCATACTCAATTTAGAAATTGGAACTAACTCTGTACTAGACGGCAAAAGTCGGGACTAATCCAAATTGAAAGCATTGGCAGACGACAAATTAGGTGTAACTGTATTGGTGGAATTCGTTTACGAAAGTACAAAAAACATTGTGAGTAAAGGAGGAAATGCTGATTACCAGCGTTTTCTTTTTTTACTCACATTGTTTGCAAGAATTTCCTTCCTTGTGGAATTGGTAATACCTTAAAATTAAAGGGTAAAGTGTTGATTAACAATAGTATGCATTGAAGAATGAGAAACAGTTTATCTCAGAGATAAATATTTGCTTTATATTCTATTGTTTTCTTATATGACTTTTGCAACTCGCGAAAAGGGGGCATTCGGACATTTGCGTAAAGTGTCGTCTCGGATCAGCCTGCGCAGTCCGCGCAGGCTTATCCGAGACGGCACTTTACGAATACATCAGATTTTGTGCTGCGTTAGACTTGCGTAAAGTAGAGAATTACATCAAAACGTAATGAGTCGTTTTGGATTAGTCGGCGAGGATTGCACAGGCTGATCCGAAATGACACTTTACGCAAAGTACAAATGCCTCTTTTCGCGTGATGCATGCCATAGTACAAACAAAAACAAGACACATCTTTGAAAAAAAAAGGTAGATGGCATAAGAGGTCCTGGAATATGAATATTGTTCAAGTTTGTGCGTTGAAAATATGAAAGAAACTAGTATAAAAAGAGTCTCGCTTGCAAGAGCCTTTTCCCCCATAATTGCATTTCGTTGAAAAGCGAAATTTTGGTTAGGTACTTTTTTTTAAAACATCAGATGGTAATCCAGCCAATCGTTGTTGAAGGGGGTTGTTCCTGCCAATATTGGTGTGTTCGAAAATACATGTAGAATACCATAGGCCTTTGAAGCTCTATTGGTCTATCACAGAACACTAAAATCGATCTCGGTCGATCATTGAACATTGATCATCAGTGCATTGCCTGTGTATCACTGAATATATTTACAAACTCTCGTCAACACTGTTACTATAAATAGTGCATTGGGGATACGCTCTGTAATGTATTTAAAAAGACAAGGTGTGAATCGAAATTGAACAAAATTTGAATTCCTTCCTCTTTTAGAGATGATATTTAGCAGGAAATGGAAAAATGTCACAAATGATTTTCTTCTGTAAGCTGACCGTAAAAAGTTCCAAACGCTTCTTGCCATCAAGCTATAGCTGTTTTCTTAGAAAACTTAAAAAACCTTCAATATTTTTCGGATCGCAATGCGCTGACGTCACATAATTCGTCATGAAGCAGCAAATGATAACTCACGTGAATTTGTCATAAAAAAACGCTCCAAAGCTTTTGACCAATGAAAGGTAAAATTGTATTTGAAAATATGTGAAATGGGAGATGAAAATCATGAAATTGGATTAGATGACAATATAAATTATATGAAACGAAATATTAATTTGATAATTTCATCAATGCACCAGCAGAAACATTTTCGATCTAGGTTTGAAGAAAAAAAAAAACTTCATATTCTCTTCAGGATTTAAAATCGCATGGCGATCTGGAAAATATGGAAGCTTTTTAATTTTTAGAGATAAGATCTGTTGCTTGATGGCAACAGATCTGTTGCTGTTTGGAACTTTGGAAGGTCAGGGCACAGAAGAAAAAATAATAATGAACACAACGGTAACTAGGTTCATCTATTCGTTTTCGTTTACATATTTTCCCTGAAAGGGGACAAGGGTAAAATTTTCTTCCATTTCGTTGGACACCTCGTATTATTATATATAATAGAGAGGGAATCCCCACTGTGCTATTTATAGTAACAGTGTTCGATAATGAAAATTTCTTTATCCCTTTATAGACCAATGGATTTTCAGAGGCCTATGAGAATACTGATGATAAATAATGACATAACGCTTAGACAATATTAAATTACCAATTAGTACACAAAAAGTATTATCCTAGCTTTGTCATATTCATTTCCTATAATGTGAATGAGAGCATCAGAATATCGATTAGCGATAGCAGCGGTTGTGTGTTGGTGATATCAACGTGTCGGCAGATAGACCTGAAAGGACTCACCCAATAAATATTTTCACATTTTTTTTTTTACCAAATTACCACTACTCATTTAATCGAGTATAATGATGGACAAGACGCGAGTCAAAAACCAGCATATTCAGCTACGCCGACAATGCGTCTCTGCGTTGTATCATATTTCCATTGAACAACAGAACCGTATATGGAAACGTCGGTTTGCTTGTAGTTCCCAGCATGAAAGAATTTAGATTTATGCATGTTATAAGTGCATTCATTGCAAACAATAGCTTGGTGGCACAAAAAAAAAAAAGGCTGATGTCATCAATAAGAGACACTTCTGGTAACACATTCTCGGAGTGCCATTCCCGTAATGGCAATTTGTGAGTACTTATTGAATTTTCACTCGCAGATATACCTCTAATGAGTTAGAATTACGTACATAGTAGCTTGTTGAACCTTTACCGAATGACCGAATTATAAACTATAACACTGTAATAGTTTGCAGACATCAAATCTGGCTAAAATTATGAGAATTGTCAGCGAATTTGAGTAACAAAAAAACATCGTTGGAAAGAAAGAAAATGCTGGTTCCAGTATGTTGTCATTTGCCAACAATGTCTTCAAGAGGCCTCTTCGTCAGGGTCGTTAAAACATGTAATTGATTAGTAAAAGGTTGAAGGGATCTTAATTTTCTGAAGTATATTGACCTTTTCTTTGACGAACGATTTTAACCCTGACATTAAAAAAGGTCGTAGAAATTGACAGGCAGTAATTCTAATATCTGTCCAGAGTGCTACGTTTTGAAACATACCCGAAGAACAAATTGTAGAAATGGTCTTATGTTCTTGTGGAACAGTGTAGTTTTCATTGACATATCCAGTTGACATTTTGTACTCTTGACTTGCATTATTTTTTTCTTCATCCTTGGAAAAGCGTATAAATGTTACACCATATACTTATGAGACCTTTAATAAAAAATATTTTCGATAACAGTGCATATTTTCAATAGCAGTGCATGTTTTTATCTTGTTTTAGATGTGTCAGGCAACAGTCATATTGAAAAAAAAAATGTTATCATGTCTATCGTCGACTGAAGGAATGCAGAGTTTCCAATTGAAGGGTAAAAAAAAAAACAATTCCATAAGTTCTAAATTCAGCACTGTGTAAACTGGGTTCTTCGCCAGTTCAAAGAATTTATTTCTTAGCAAAGTAAGACACAAAAATGGAACTGCTAAGTGGTCCGGGGCCAGTATTCACCAACCATTCTTTAGAATGTTCTTTGTATTAATTCTCCAGAATTTTCTACATTTGTAAGTAGCACAATTTCTGATTGGCTAAACCAAATGGTTTAGCCAATCAGAAGTTGTGTTACTTACAAATATAGAAAACCTTGGAGAATTAAAACAAAGAATATTCTCCAGAATGATTGGTGAATAGGTGCTCAGGACATGTTCTAAAGAATCTTATTTTGTGGTATTATTTTCTCATGGGCTTTTTTTACAAACAAAACAGCGTTTAGTAAGAATTGTAAAATAATTGTACAATGTGTTGCAAAAAGTGTATAAGTTATCGATTAGTTTCATCTGGAAGTTTGTTTCATGTTTCATTGAGTGATTCCAACTGGAAAAATTATAGTATGGGTTTCTAAGATAAATGGGATCAAGGGTTTGGGTTTGACAAAACTGAAGCTTGCATAGGTAAGGGAAGTGGTCATCGAGTTCCTTATAAGAGTAGAAAATGTGAATTACTTATCGTATTAGCAAAAACTCGGAAGTTCTCTAAGATTGTATTACATGTATATAAGAAACCATACACCCTTATTGCTTCTCTAAGCGCGTGGTGGCTATGGGGTTTGCTTATCTATTGATAAGACTAGTTTGTTTGTTTTTTTCCTGAGGGTATGGCGTCTTTTTCATATTAATATTTTAATTCAGTCATGTATACAAAATTCCCAAACCAATTGTTGTGCATTTAACCTGCATCTTTTCCTTTTCCCACAACGTTTCTTACCCTTTCAAAGATCATTAGAACCACGTTTAGATGTAAATAATTTTTTAATTAGACTGATTCCTTTCTTTGTCGCCTGGAAGAGAGCAAATAATTCACCGTTACGCGACGTTTCACGTGATGACCGCGTACGTATGGGCGGACTTAAGGTCCACCCTTAGACAACAGCTGAACTTACGGCATCAGTAGTACCAGATATCGTCGGTTTTACTTAAAAGCTCGTAACTACAACGAGTTTTTTTAAGTTAACCGACGAAATCAGTCTAATCACAACACAGATCGGCGAAAGCGAATTTCATGAAGGGAAAGAATGCCGTGAAATGTTAAAATTGACATCATTTTAACCATTTTAAAAAATCTACGTAACTATATTTTGAAAGGCGCTAGATGCCTTATGTTTATTGTTACCTTACTTGATGTATATGTCATCAAAATATTTTTTAACTTATGAAATGGTATAAGTTTCGTTGTATTGCCTTTGCAAACAATATACTTTACAAACAATATACTTCACCTATATTTGGTAGTCTAACATGAACTATGCAACACCATTACTTCCTGGTGAACAGGAAAAATACATAGAGGATATTTGTTTTTTTCGGTGTAAGATCGAAATTTATTTCATCGAGTGGACACCATCGGTAATATTTTCACGAGTGGCTGCGCCACTCGTGAAAATATTACCGATGGTGTTCACGAGATGAAATAAATTTCGATCTTTCACCTAAAAAAAACCAAATATTCTATTTATTTTATGCTTTTAACCCTGTCTAGGAAGAGCTTTATCAAAATTCAGTACAATTCTTTTCCCTCATTCCCCGTGGCGTACCCCTCCCGCATAGTAACGTTACGTCAAGCGCGAGAAATGCAAGGTTTATGACGTCATATTTCCCATCTGCTTGTTAGGCACGCGCAATTTACCTAGGCAACAAGAACATGAAAATCGGTATTTTCACTGGTGGTACCAGTGTAAGATCGAAAAATATTTTCACTGCTATTTCTCGATATCCTACCGGAAAGCATGAAATAATGTTTACTATTTTGTATAAACGTTGCATTATATCTTAAATCTTGTCAGTCGTCTATAAAAATAGTTGCAATTTGCCAATGGAGACAACGAAATCTCTCTAGTGAAAGAATGCAATAACATATTCCCTGTTGGACTTCATTTTGGTGCCAAGTGATTTTTTTATATCTTCTTGTGAAATATGGGGTTTACTGCTCCAAGATTGGAAACAGCCATTCGAGATAAACGCTTTTAGTATCAGTATCGCAGACGGCTGCTTTCATGCTGTTCTTCTTACCGAACTGTGTTTTTACTTTATCATGAAGTAAAACAGGCGACTGTAAAACTGATCGTGTGATATGATATTGCGTCAATTAACTTTTTCATCGCTGAATAGATATATTACATTTTCCGAATGGCTACAAGTACAGCTTTGCTGTGAGATTAAAACCGATTTTATCATAATCCAGAATAAAGCTGTTTCACCGTACCGTTCATTGCAGTCTGATCTTCATGTACACTATTTAGTAAAGCTTCTGGTATAGTGTAAATTATGTGGAGAGGGTTAACCTTTCAGCAAACATTTGCGGCTCGTCTCTAAATAGAAAGCTTATGAAAGTTTGGGGGATAAAAAGCAGAATGTTGTTTATGCGCTTGGCTTTAGAATTTTCGTAGGTGTAAAACAACCAGTATCTTATGTGAATACAGCGTAGTTTCTAACTTTATATTTATAATTATTATGTGTGTATATATTCATGGAACATTTCCAAGAAATGTTTCAAAGTAACAATTCAGTGTCATCTAAATTTTCACCAGACGATATTTGGATAAAAAATGTATATTACGAAGTAAGACATAGAGAATATTTGTTGTGTTTTTTTGAAAGATCGAAATCTATTTCATCGACTAGACACCATCGGTAATATTTTCACAAGTGGCGCAGTCTTTTGAAAAAATATTACCGATGGTGTTCACGAGATGAAATGATTCTCGATCTTTCACCGAAAAAAAAACAACAACAAATATTCTATTTATTTCATGCTTTTAACCCTTTCTGGAAAGAGCTTTATAAAAATCTAGCACAGTTCTTTTCCGTTATTCCCTGTGGCATACCCCTTTCCGCATAGCAACGAATTACAATATTGCGTCAAGCGCGAGAAATGTAAGGTAAATGACGTCATATTTCCATATGGTTGTGAGGAACATGCAATTAACCTAGGCAACAAGAACGTGAAAATCGGTATTTTCACTGGTGGTACCAGTGTAAGATATAGAGGATATTTTTTTTTTCGGTGTAAGATCGAAACTTATTTCATCGAGTGGACACCATCGGTAATATTTTCACGAGTGGCGCAGCCACGAGTGAAAATATTACCGATAGTGTTCACGAGATGAAATAAATTTCGATCTTTCACCGAAAAAAACAAATATTCTATTTATTTTATGCTTTTAATCCTTTCTGGGAGGAGCTTTATCAAAGTTCAGTACAGTTCTTTTCCCTTATTACCCGTGGCGTACCCTTCCCGCATAGCAAGGTTACGTCAAGCGCGTGAAATGTAAGGTATATGACGTCATATTTCCCATCTGCTTGTTAGGCACCCGCAATTTACCTAGGCAACAAGAACGTGAAAATCGGTATTTTCACTGGTGGTACCAGTGTAAGATCGAAAAATATTTTCACTGCTATTTCTCGATACCCTACCGGAAAGCATGAAATAAAGAAAAATATTTTTTTACTGCCTTTTCTCGATACCCAACCGGAAAGTATGAAATAAACATTGTGAAATATATAGTATATGAGCGGCTTTCTGGCAAAAGGCAGCTTTTTTTTTTTTAAATGCACTTTGTCATGTAAACCCTCACATAATCATTAATCCATAATATCACTCTATTTCTAAGTCCATGCAGACTGCGCAAGGTATAATAATTATTTGACGGACATTCATTGCAGATGCCATATACCCTCTTTTGACAAAGCAAATCTCATACAAAAGAATGATACCTTACATATACATGTATAATAATTGGGCTGCAACACGCCAAAGGGGGCATTCGGACACTTGCTTACAGTGCCGTCTCAGATCAGCCTGTGCAGTCTGTGCAGGCTAATCCAAAGCGATACTTTCCGTTTGTATGCAATTATTTGTTTTGCGAAAATCTCCTGTAGCACAAAATCTATAATGTAGTCGAAAAGTGCCGTCTCGGATTAGCCTGCGCGGAATCCGAGACGACACTTTATGCAGATGTCCGAATGTCCCTTTTCGCGTGATGCAAGTCATATTATCATTTCTTTATGATTACAAATGAAAAAGTAAAGCTTTTTGTATAGGCATGACCAAACGCCTATAAGCTTTCTAGCCGTTGATCAAGTGTACAACAATATCTCTGGTGAAATCACAAAAAAACTAACACGCAATATTTTATCATGATGGGATATCTGTCTAAGTGACATTTTTAGATCTTCATGTGAAATATGGGGTATAACATTCCAAGATAAGAAATAGCCGTTTTAGATATTTCGCTTTCGTATCAGCATTCACTGCTGTTTTCATGCTGTTCCTTCACCTCACAGGTTTTTTTTTGTTTATCGCCTACTAAAACAGATGGCTTCAACACTGATCGAAAATGTTGATGATATGTCTATCCACTACTCAACAGACAGTTGCATCCTTTAGCGACGCTTTTGAAAGCATTGTGGAGGAAAATGAGAACATAAAAGTAACCAGCATTATTTCGTTTTTCCACAATGTTATACAAGTACTCAAAGCCAAGTGAACAATACCCAACATGTTGTATACAAGGAAAATAGTTTCCATTGTCTCTTTCGAGTCCAGTAGCTTAACCCTTTCCCAAACGACAAACTTTCGATTCTTCCAAACTGAAAGAGTCATGTTGCAGACGACAATTTTAGGTTTTGAGAAAATGGCAGAAGGTTCTCAAAAAGGGTAGAAAACACTTTGGAAAAAGGAGAAATTGCTCGTAATCGAGCCAAGCATCTATCATGATAGACTTGGACTAAGCCCAACATTTGATACCACCTTCATTACAAGACAAACCATGGTTCGGTCAAATGGTCATAGGACAGAGAAGGGCATTAAACGGGCACGGAATGGAATATAAGAAACTAGCAATGTCCATGACAACGTTGTTTGGCAGTGTATCATGAACGGCGAACCTTTCTTAGGACTACTTACTTTTAAACACACCACACAACTCTTTTGGATAATCTGCTTAATAAATTAAGCAGGAAAATGTTTATCCATAAGATCAATGGCGCCGCAGTTGTTTCTGAAATAAGGCACATTACAGCATTTCAAATTGTCCAAAGTAAATTTATGCAGAAATCGGTGAGAAATGAACCGAGAAGCCCTAAAAAATCATTAGAATCCAACTAAAAACTTCAAAAAGAAAGAGGAAATAAGGGTAAAACTTAAACATAAGTGCAATTGAAACTATGCACAAAAGCAGTTGTCATTCGGCAAACATCACAAGAAAATAGTAGTAAGAATAGGTTCTACAAATTGATATTAAAAACCTTGTATGAAATTACCAAAGTTGGCACGAAATGATCGAAGTGAGTACAAAATGACACCCCCCCCCCCCCGGAAAAAAATAGATAAATGAAAAGTGGGTAGGAAATGACCCAAATTGTACGAAATGGCTTAGGTACGAAATGATCTTATCACGAAATGACTGGAAGCCGAGTAAACAATATGGCTGCCTCCATCGTACTTTTTAAAGGGAGAATATAGTACCGTCGCTCATGTGGCACCTCAGTGAAACTTTCAAGCCTATAGTATAAAACAGAAATGTTCCTATTTCAAATTTATAGTTTCCTTTTTTTTTTTAAAGAAAAATATCTTATTATCGGACAGTGTAGGTTCAAGATAGTTGGATGTCAAAAGATCCTCCCATCACGCCATTGTGAACGTACGACGTTTGTTTTTAACTCTTGATTATCGCTGCGTTTCTTTGAAGATGTCAGTATAGAATTTGGAAAGTCGCCACGAATCAAAGTTCAGCACTCGAATACAAGTGAAAAGGATGTATCAGTTTGCTACGGTGCTTTGTAAAGATAACTGCTGAAAAAGGAAAAAAAAAATCCGTCTGCAGGCATGACATTTTAACCCTTTACTCTATAGATACTCATTTTGACGCATCAACAAAAGACAGCTTTCGAAAACATTGTGGGAAAAAGAGAAATTGCTCGTAACGAGCAATTTCTCCTTTTCCCACAATGTTTTCCACTCAATGAGATATTTTTATCCTCATTTGTCCATATTTCCGACATCATATCTTTATTTTCTGCAGAAATGGAAGAGCGTCAAATTGGCATATCAGGTAAAGGGTTAAACAATGGAAGAGTGGTGGTGCAACTAACAGAGAACGATATCACTAATCAACCCTGAGGATGCTAAGCGATACTCACTGACCTTTTGCAAATTATGTAGATCAAGATCAAACTGCACAGAAGGAGCAGTCTGACCTTGGATCTACAAATCACCATCTGTCACATTTTTCATCCTTGGAACGCCGAGTGAACCTTTTAAATATCTCCATCCTAGAAATACGACCCTAATAATGGCAATATCATGGTTGCTTTTTTATACACCTTTGAAGCGTTTCTTAGATCAGGCTTCACGCTTTGTGCCGCCTGATCTTGATCTAAACTGGTTGCAAAGGGAATTATACTCGTAAGAATTCCTTTTAGTGTTACTATATAGCCTTTGCGCATGCGCATGCCTGTATGAC
Source organism: Tridacna crocea (assembly GCA_943736015.1). Classification (NCBI taxonomy): domain Eukaryota; kingdom Metazoa; phylum Mollusca; class Bivalvia; order Cardiida; family Cardiidae; genus Tridacna; species Tridacna crocea. The sequence goes on along the minus strand of OX031060.1, from coordinate 18,805,181 downwards.
GGGACAAGGCTTTAATTAATTGGACTGTATCCGGATATAGTTGACAAATCCTATTAGAGCGTTAGCGAATATCAAATCACCTTCAAGTGGTGAAAAATGGTAGTTTTTCCTACGAGTTAATGGCCCATATTATCTTCTGAGATCGACCGTATACACTAATATGAGACATCATTAGATTACAAAAATAAAATGGAAATTCTTTTTTGTTCGTACTGTGATACAGATAATTTCAGACAAATCTTGTTTATAACGAAAGGGAGATGCTCGTTTAGCGGTCAGAAAGGGCTGTATTTTTTTTTCTTCAAAGTTTAATTTCCGACTCCGTATTGGGGTTAAACCACAATATTTTAGGCTTGTCCAAATCGAAAGCATTTGCAGACAAAATAAAAGTGACTGAAAATTTGAAATTTGTTTTGTAAAGGGTAGAAAACATTGTGTGAAAGGAAGAAAATTCTGGTTACCAGCATTTTCTCCTTTTCCCACAATGTTTTCGAGAGGCTTTTTCCTCAGGATCGTTAAACGTCGTCATTGTGTGGTATAGGTTGAATTCCATTATTTTTCTGAGTTGAGTCTGAAATGCTGTGTCAAATCAGGATTCGGAATTGTTTCATGCTTTCCAGTAGGATATCGAGAAATAGCAGTGAAAATACTTTTCCATCTGTATCACCAATGAAAATACCGATTTTCATGTTCCTGTTGCCTTGGTTAATTGTGCGTGCCTCGCAACCGGATGGAAATATGACGTCATTTACCTCGTGCATGACGTAATATTGTAATGCGTTGCTATGCGGGAGGGGTACGCCACGGGGAATAATGGAAAAGAGCTGTAATGGATTTTCCTAATCTCCTCCCAGAAAGGGTAAAAAGCATGAAGATAGATAGAATACTTGCTTTTTTTTTCGGTGAAAGATCGAAATTTATTTCATCGAGTGGAAACCATCGGTAATATTTTCAAGAGTGGCGAAGCCACGAGTGAAAATATTACCGACGGTGTTCACGAGATGAAATAAATTTCGATCTTTTACCGAAAAAAACAAATAGCCTCTATATATATTACCAAAGTCTGTGAATGTTAGTGAAAAGAGTCTGAAATTTATAACCTAGGTCAGAAAATGGGTCCATTAGCGGCTTTGAAAATATGGACTTCAATTTATCGGGGAACCTGCTACTGTTTACTTTTCTGTCTAAGGTCTAAAGCATTGTGCCAACTCAAGACTTTTCTTCCGAACAAAGTCCGCAGAAATACAGTGACCGAGCAGGATCCGGACCTATAACGCCCGGACGGAAGGCCAACACCATAACTACTGAGCTAAAGAGAGTTCCCTCTTACTCAGTTATTATGTATTATATTCAAACCGGGATGAAGCCATGCATGAAGTAGTGGTCTTCCGTAACAATTTGACAACTTTACTTTTGTCTGTTCATCTTAGTGAAATGCTTCTCACATAGTCAATTTAAGCCAGAAAGCGGGTCTCTCAACGAAATACAAGAATTTTATTTTTTGTGAAATCGGACCCTGGGCACCTCGGTAACACTCAAAATGTATATGCATGTGAAAGAAAAATACTAGCTTAAAACAATTAAATTTTAACATTCTTGCCCTCATTTGGAATTCAATGTATGACTGCTTCAAACACTGATTGCATAGAAGCTAGCCAAGCAAGGCAGTTTTCCCTGTGAAGATATGTAGCTCTTGCTTGTCTGAGCCAAGCATGGTTAAGTTAATTAATTTGTATAAGAATGTTTAAATAAAAGTAATGATGAAGCATTCTTTTTGTTTAGAATGGTCAAACTCAAGTTTCAAAGTCTCATTCTGTGTGTCTGTGAGTCTCTCCCACCCCCCACCCTCTCTTTGTCTCTCTCCGGTAAATCATCGCTAATGACGAGATCTGCGAACAGTTCTCCTCATTTGGCTTTGTAAACGAGCTGGTATTTTGACTTTCCCGGACAGATATTTCTTTTCATCGTGTAGTTGTTGTCGTTTTCAAGGACATGTGTTTCAGGGATTTTCTCTTTCATTTAAATCGTTCGGTTATCTACTTATGAAAAAGTAGTTAAATGCATATGGACAGGATTTTGATAGAAAATTGAGACTCAAGTTTTCTTTTTTATGAGGAGCCTTACAATTTTCAGAATGGTAAACTGGCATATTTCCAGAAATGTATCGTTTAGGTTCATATCAATCCACAAGATACAGCCGAAGGATTTCATGTCTCCGATCACCCGAAGTATGCCGAATAGTCAGGACAGGCTTGTTAGGCATTGTAATGTTGTAAGTGAATGCTGTTATGAGCTGCGGTTACATCAGTTTGCACTAAGCGGACGGGTTTTCGAACTTGTTGTCTCTCCAATCGTTTGGCTTACGCCAACTCCGTAAATGCCGCCTGCCGGCGTGGAAACTGCCAGTTTTCACTCAAATTCGGCCGGTGGCAGCTCAGTGGCAGACACAATCGGACGCCGCCAGGACGCCGCTGAACTTTTAAGAAAAAGTTAAAATTCTGTCTGCCACCAGACGATTTTTCCAATTGTGCCTGTCGTCAGGGCGCCGGGCGGGCGCATTTCGTATAGTCGCGCGGGGGCTATCAAGCGGCAAACGGGCTGCAGCGCGATTTTTACTCGGTCGTCACAGGGTTCGAGGACCTTCAATCTTTGGCAAGCGATCGGTAGGAACTAACTGCCACTCTCCAACATCCGGCCTGCTACCGTTTTGCTACTCACATGCCACCGTGCGATTTCAAAATATCTGCCGGCGGCAGGGCGGAGACTGAAAAGCATATCTGCCGCGTGCAGACTCCCGGGTCCCTGAATATAAATCCAAGGCTATTCACAATAAAAAATTGTCGTCATGGCGATTCTAACAGCACCAGAGCGACGCAGAGACTTACGTATTGCTGGGTTGGGCTCTGGTCTCTTGCGCTTCGGTGCTGGCGCTCTGTCCTGTCCCTTGCCTTTAGGGGGGCCTTAATGGGGGCAACTTGTTGGAAGGAAAAATTTCTTAAAAATTAGATTAACTTATCTTGTGGTTGATAGTAATGATGAACACTTTGTAGTGATACGAAAGCAACCTGGCTTTATATATACCCCGTAAACCAGCCTGCCGCCGTCAGATTATCGGGCGGGTGACAGTTCGAACGCCCGATCACTGGCCGGGGTCAGGTGTAAATGGTCGGTGTCCGCAACGTCGTCGGGCGGTGGCAGGTAAAATCTGACAGCTACCGGCCTGTCGCGTAACGGCCACCGGCCGACATTCTGATGACGCCCCACACCCCTCGAACTTATGAAACTGCCTGGCGCCGCCGGGAACCCGCCAGTCGGCCTTTTAATGACAATTATTTATAACCATTCTGACCGATTTAACAAAAATCGGCCGGCGGCATATAATTTTAAGAATCCACCGATGTTAAAAAATCGGCAGGCAGCAGTTTCACGCATCGTGACCATAGTGTTACCAGAAGAAGCTATTTCAGATTTGATAATACTGTAAGGATTCTCAAGCGTGACTCAAGTGGTAAATCAATGTCTCCTTCAAGGTGAAAACAGTAATGAAAAAGACGGTTACAAGCATTTTACCAATAACTGTTCGATTTCTATTGATTTTTTTCAAACACAATCTTTTCAGGACCATTCTATTTAAGGTTAACTCTTTACCTAACGCTAAATTCTCGACTCTTCCCAGTTGAAAGCATCTCCAGAAACACTGATTCCACAGTGATACAATGAGCCGACGTTCTTTGACTAGTTAGTAAACATTGTAGGAAGAAGAGAAAATACTGGTTACCAACATTTTCTCCATTTCACACAATGCTTTCAAACGCCCTCTCCTTCAATGTTGTCAAAACTCGAGATTGCGTGGTAAAGGATTAAAGAATTGTTTGATCAAAGCAATAGCTATACCGTACCAGCTTCCCTTGAGTACTGAAAGTAATTTCGTAGAAATTCTCTATTTTCTTCGTGAATCATGATTAATTGATTACAAAACGACAATATTTTAGCCTTGTCCAAATCGAAAGCATTTGCAGAAGATCAAATAAGATTGACTGAAAATTTGAAAAAAATGTTTTGTGAAGGGTAGAAAATATTGTGTGCAAAGGAGAAAATGCTGGAAGCATTTTCTCCTTTTCCCACAATGTTTTCTTAAAGCTCCTTTCTCAGGGTCGTCAAAAGTAGGGATTGTGTGGCAATGGGTTGAAAAGGCAAGAAAATAGTCGACTCCTAAGAAGTACTTAAAATCCTTTTTACCGACTAAAAATATACTTGGAAGAAAAGAAACGCAGGGTAACCTTTCAAGGTAGTTTAGAGGTGTATAACTTGATCGAGAATTCTAAATTATTATTTTATATTTATCACAGATCAGTTTTGAATATTTTGACGAAATTTCATTACAGTGTGGCCAAAAAGCAATGAGAAAATGGCTTCTTATTGACAGTGGGCCTACTAGCCCCTCCTACGTGAAAAAAATGTAGGACTGACTGCATATGGAGACTCAAAGCTTGTCCAATATCTCGTATGGTACCCTACGTTTCTTTTTCGTCCTAGTAATACTTGATTCGATTGCTCTGTGATATCTAATATTTGAGCAATGCTCTGTTAAGAAGGGGGCCTAATGCGTCTGAAAAAATTTCGACGAAGGTCAGACTGTGCAGGCTGACCTTGGCCGAAACCTCTTTCTATTGGTCAATATTTTAAATGTCAAATGGCCAACTTACCTCGCAGACCTGTCGGTTATTATACATGGTGGATTTTAGGGGTACTTGGTTTTGTGATCACTTGCCTGGTATGATGGATCACAGAGATGCATTAAGCCCCCTTTTGGCAGAGCACGACTTATCTTTTGAAGATGAAATATGCAGAGGATATTTGTTTTTTTCGCTGAAAGATCGAAATTTATTTCATCGAGTGGACACCATCGGTAATATTTTCACGAGTGGCTGCGCCGCTCGTGAAAATATTACCGATAGTGTTCACGAGATGAAGTAAATTTCGATCTTTCAACGCAAAAAGAAACCAACTATTCTATTTATTTCAAGCTTTCAACCCCTTCGAGGAGGAGTTTTATCAAAAAAAAAACAATACAGTTCTTTTCCGTTATTCCCCGTGGCGCACTCCTCCCGCATAGCAACGCATTACAATATTACGTCAAGCGCGAGAAATGTAAGGTATATGACGTCATAATTATTTTCAGCTGGCTGTGAAGTACGTGCAATTAACCTAGACAACAAGAACATGAAAATTGGTATTGTCACTGGTGGTACCAGTGTAAGATCGAAAAATATTTTCACTGCTATTACTCGATAGCATGAAATAAATCGACTTATTTTTTGTAAATATTTGAAAATAGGTGACTAAAAATATGAATTGTGTTTTAATTCGATAATCACGTTTAAAAGTTTTGTAATAAAAGAAAAAATTGCTCGATGCGAGCAATAGTTATTTTTTTACGAAACATTTCAAGCTTATTTCAAATCATTCAACTTTGTTTCTTTTTTGTCACATCTGACACTGATGCTGGTGCTAATGTGTTTCAGTGGATTATTAAAGACGTGTATCACATTTTTGCCTAATTGACAGATGTTTTAGAGCTTTGCACCTACAAAGCTGATTATGTCTCTCGGGGATTAGAGTAAAAAAACATAGATATGGGTCACCATGCTCGTTTCTGAGAATTTTGCCTTTGTAAAAGGTATATACGGGTCCAAAGTTCAGGTAATATTGTATTTAACTAACACTCTTTTCTTTAATGATCAGTTAAGCAGGAAAATGATCGGAAGAATACACATGTAGTATACATCATTTTGATGAAAATTCATTTAGTTTTGCTCAAAAGATATATAAAAGCCTGGTTATGAGCATGGTAAATTAACAAGTGTGCGTGTTACACATCGAACACTGTGAGTTAAAACGGAGATGATTTGGCTGATAAAAGGGTGACACTTACACAGTTTATAATTCTAAAAATAAGACAAAATGAAAATGGCACCTATCCATACTTATTTCGTCAGAAAAACAGGGATGAAGATCACAGTGGAAGTAAATATTTTCCAGGAAAAAAAATGGAGACAAGCTCAGCAGATATGGTGGGAAAAAAGTGAAAATGCGTATTCGGAACCCTTTTCTCTTTTTCAAAGAATACTTTTGAATATGGGAACAGCTATACTTCCACAGTTTTAAATTTCCTGCTTTTGTTTACTTGTTTGATATGTAACACCGTGTCAACAGTATTTTAATAATTTTACGGTGACCGTTCACAAAATACTTTTTTTTCTCTTTACTATTACTACCCGAGGAAAGAAGTGCTTCTTCTTTCAGTGCACCAATAGTACTAACATAAGTACGAATAATACATATGTGCACTTTTGATTCACTTTTTATGACAAAAACACATGCGCAATATGGATGCGCACAAACAGTTGTCATATACGTCGTTAAATAAGTTTGATTAATAAGTAATGATTAAAAGTAGAAAAGTTTCATAAAAAGTAAGACACATTGTTACCCCTCCTAGGGACTGATGAGAACAAGATACGTATAATTACAAAAACCTTATTCAGATTTCAAATAATACGCCAAATAGACAATATCAACAGGCTTCTTTGGACAGAAAATCAGTCAAACTATAGTCATAGCTTCCTGTTTTACATCCATGACCTGTGAAAGCCATCAAAAGTTTGACGCATTATTAACCCTTTACCAAACAAGCCCTGGTTTTTACGATCCTGAGATAGAAGTCCTTTGAAAGCATTGCGGGAAAAGGAGAAAATGCTGGTAACCGGCATTTTCTCCTTTTCCCACAATGTTTCTAACATGCTGGAATTTCAATTTTTGAGTTACGTTTTTTTTTGTCATCCGCAAATGCTTTCAATTTGAACCATTCTAAAATTTTGTCGTTTGGATATGAGTTAAAGATAAAATTGGTGATGGTCAATTGAATAATAAATGAACAAATTTTACGAATTAAAAGGTAAAGTACTTACCATTTAAAATTTATATTCGATTAAGTAAATATCCAGTTTTTGTCCAAGGCAACAGATTTTAACCGTTTCATGCTATAAATATTAAAAAAGAAATAAAAACCCATAAAATTCAAAACTGTGAAGAACATTGAAAATCCGTCGAAGTCTACTAGACACCAAACAAAAAACTAACGCAGTTTAAACAACTATACAGTTTAGTTGAGTGTCTAGTTCTATCCCGCCAATAAACCACGTTATTGGGAGAGACAGTTAAGTATATATACCGCATTGATATTGAGGATGGAGAACCGATACAACTGTCATGGCTGCCAAAACTCTTTTCTCTCTCGAGAGGGAGAGATTACAGCTGCCTATAGAATACTCTATGTAAGTTGACAGTGAAGGTCAAGAAGTGAATGCATACATGCCGCCGCCAGATCATGGGTCTCTATTTTTCAATGTCCTTTAAAATGTCATTAAGTAGACAAATGTTTAAACGGCCATGAGGATTTATAAATTATCTAACTCTTTACTACACAATGACGACTTTTAACGACACTGAGGAAGGAGCCTTCTGAAAACATTATGGGTAAAGGAGAAAATGCTGGTCACCAGCATTTTCTCCTTTTCTCACAATGTTTTCTACCCTATCAAAGCAAAATTGCACAATTTTAGCAACTTTGAAATTGTCGTCTGCATATGCTTTAAATTTGGTCTAAAATTTTGCTGTGTGGTAAAGGGTTGATTAAACATAATCTATTTTACATCGATTGAGAAACAAGTTCTTACAACTTGTACTGATCTCTCTCTCGATTTTGCTTCCTTGGAAAAACAGTACGCCAATGAAAAATCCCAAAGTTTACACCCGTTCCCGGGTATCGAACTCCGGACCTTACGGTTACAAGGCCGACGCTCTACCTCACTACCACGGACACATACATGAGGCAGTTATATGTCTAAGTGTTGGAAACACTGCTGATAACTAGCATTTTCTTCGTTTTCCCTTGAAATTTTTACCTTTTTACAGATAAATCCCATCGTTTTCAAGAGCCGTTTATTATTTTCATCGTCTGATACCTTCAGTTTGGACAAGGGTGGCTTTGTGCGACATTCTAGGAAAGAGTTCAATTGCGATAAAGGTTTTAACTGCTGACTAAAGGATTCTGTTACATTTTTTCAACACTCAATGGAATGGGCTAATGGGCCGCCCCGAGTCAGAAAGTGGATCGCACTAACTTAACAATAGCGGCAAAACGAAGACAATTAGGGGGTCGATATGTGAAAGTTGCCAACTTCTGTTCAAATTTAGAATTATATATCTGTACCAACAATTGGAACTTTGACAGATTGCATTGTAACACATTATTAGACTCATAATAATATCCAAACCTAGACAGCGTGTATCAAATATGCCTGCAATTCCACACAGCAAATCGTTTACAGTTGGCAGCCTGTTGGCCTTTTAGAAAAAAAGATCCAAATATGAAAACAGAAATATTGTAAGAACCTACTGCAAATGAAATATGAAGATGATGTAGTTTATCCTAGTAACATGATCAAGTACATTCACAAAACTATACGTTTTACCATTGCTTCAGTAACATCAGCTCTCACTAATGTCAGCTTTCATTGAATGTGGGCACAAAAAAGGGAAATTCTCTTTCAGAAGTATACTCAATTCGAGAGACGATAGAACAGGGGAATTTCAACGTTGGAACGATGAAACATATAGAGGATATTTGTTTTTTCGGTAAAAGATCGAAATTTATTTCATCGAGTGGACATCATCGGTAATATTTTCACGAGTGGCACAGCCACTAGTGAAAATATTACCGATAGTGTTCACGAGATGAAATAAATTTCGATCTTTCACCGAAAAAAACCCCAGTCTATTTATTTCATGCTTTTAATCGTTTCTGGGAGAAGCTTTATCAAAATCCAGTACAGTTCTTTTCCGTTATTCCCCGTGGCGTACCCCTCCCGCATAGCAAAGCATTACAATATTACGTCAAGCGCGAGAAATGTAGGGCAAATGACGTCATATTTCCGTCTGGTTGTGAGGCACGCGCAGTTAACCCGAACATGAACATGAAAATCCGTATTTTCACTGGTGGTACCAGTGTAAGATCGAAAAATATTTTCACTACTATTTCTCGATATACTACAGGAAAGCATGAAATAATGGATAATAGGAAAATCGTTATACGGTCACGTGACAGGGGACTTGGTGACTTGTTCAAGGCTATGGCGAATCATGTCGCCCCGAGCCGAAGGCGAGGTGGAGACATGATTCGCCACGGCTATGTACAAGTTTCCAAGTCCCCTGTCACATGACCGTGCAACGATTTTCCTATTTGTTCGGTTCCCTGAGATGACGTATTTTTTTTAAAGACTTGTCCAGTAGGAATTCTTCATTACATTCACCAAAGCTTATTGTCAATATTGTATTCTTAATTAAGAGAAAGCCATCTGCAAGGATCCAATATCCACCCACCATTCTTTAGAACATTCTAAGTCTTATTCTTTGTGATTTAGTCAGTGTGAAAGTAACTGAACTTCTGATTGGCTAAACCGAATGGTTTAGCCAATCAGAAGTTCTGTTACTTTCACAGTCAGAAAATCTTGAAGAGTAAGACAAAGAATGTTCTTAAGAACGGTTGGTGAATATAGACCCTGATTGCCTGAGATTGCCTGACTTATTTCAAATTTAATCATATTAACTTAATTTAATATGGTTTGTGAAAGAATACACCAGGCAAGTGTTTACCGTGACAGTAGATTGGGCATGAATTTTTAACCTCAGAGCGGTTGATAATTGCAAAGGGAATTCAAACTAGGAAATCAACAAAACTTTTCATATTTCAAGAGGTTTTTGCCTGAGTTTCTGATAAAGTAGTGGACAGTGTAGCTGGACCATCAGATTGTTTCAAAGGCTCTGCTGCTTAAAGAAACGGAATTACCAAGGCAGGCCTACTAACGATAAGAAACAGAGCTCCTTTTTTTTAAAAAATGATCTTTGAACACGGAGTTTAGTGCAACTGCCAAACTTATCAGCTCAGGTTAGCCTGCATAGCCCGTGTAATGACCCTCCCCTACAAAATGAACAGAACTCATTTCACTACGTAGAGGAATGACCCCAGACGTCATTTCACTACGTAGAGGAAACCCGGGTCATTATTCTACATAGAGAAATGACCCCAGAGGGTCATTTCTCTACGTAGAATAATGACCCGGGTCATTCCTCTACGAAGAGAAATGACCCATAAGTCATTTTGTAAGGGAGGGTCATTTCTTTACATAACACCAGCGTGTTGAAAATTTATGTGTTGGTATTGGCCAATTTTCTACCTTTCAAAGGACCGGTTTATCTTCAGATTCAGTGGGCTGTTAAACAAAAGACATTTTATTAATAAATCATCGGTTTACTTGGAAAACCTCTTAACTACAGCTTGTTAAAAGCTGTAGTTACGAGGTTTTCTAAGTAAACCGACGAAATACTATGTCTTTTGAGATACATTCCGCCACAGAGAGGCATTAATTTAGCCTCCTTTTGCCAGAGCATGGTACAATTGTATTCAATCATTTGAAAGTATAAAGGCATTCCTGAGCCAAACTTTGACTTGAACGATGAACATCATTCACGGAATCATAATAGTAACCGAAAAATTCATGCAACGAAAACCTCAATATACTTTACTGTGAGTTTATGACTCTTCTATTGCCAGCACATTGTGATTTATATGGAAAATATTGTTGTTTTCGTATTCGTACAACGTGTTTGCGTATTTATGAAATCTTACCCTCCCGCTGGGAATGTATTATAACCCAATATGGCTTGAAACGTGCTACAAGGGGCATTCGGACATTTGCGTAAAAATGTCATCTCGGATCAGTCTGCGAAGTCCGCGCAGCATAATCCGAAACGGTACTTTACGAGTACATTAGATTTTGTGCCACAGTGAACTTGTGCTGAACAGAAAATTGCGTAAAAGCGGAAAGTATCGTTTCGGATTAGCCTGCGCGGAATGCGCAGGCTGATCCGAAACGATACTTTACGCAAAATTTCTGAATACCCCTTTTGGCTTGTTGCATGCCATATCTATGGAACGCCATATGTATCCATGCTGCATACTGCGATTATGTATTGGAGGTGATCAGACGGGGGAAAGGGGTAAATCGTGGGAGAAAGAGGGGGAAAGAGGCAGTTAAAGTCCTAATTTTGAATTTCTAACCGATATCTAAATGGGTTAATGGTCGATTAAAGATGTTATCAGCGCTTTTTTCACAGATTAAAAATGGAAAGAAAAAAATAAAAAAAAAAGACACAGAGAACTCCATTACATAATTAACGACATCTTGTTTCGCGCGAGTGGAATCAGATGTTTTAATTAAATGTACCATTATCTGTACGAGAGTCCGTCTCGATAATACTTGATTCTGAAACAGCAATAATGTTGACACATTAATAGGATAGCATGGTAACCGTATAAACACTAATTGAGCCTTACGTAGAACAAGCCATTTCTGCGACAAGATTGTGTTTTTGGCGTTGCTGATGTTCTGGCTTTTGACCTATCTTTCGGCTTTGATAACAAATGAATAAATAGGCATTTGTGATTGGTTTAAAATGTACACACGTTTATTCTAAGGTCCTCTATGGTGAAGGAATAGTATGCATGTTTATTCTAAGGACTCCTACATATTTTCTGGTAAATTTCCGCCGTCTGTATATTTCAAAAGAAATTTCTTGTTAATTGGTGGATGGATATTTGTCATGTAAACAGAAGGTTTGATCTATAGCGGGGATATGGCAATTCCTTCCATATATGGAGAGTTGTGAAAATGCTCTTTCGATTGGACCACTTGTATGAGGTATTGTTTCCGTCTCTTGGTAAAGTCATAAACGCCATTTTCAACATTTTTTCAATCATTTCGCAGCAGTGACCAGTGCATCTACTGCTTTTTAATGACTTTCACAAATAACTGACAAAAACTCCATCGAGACAACTAGCTATAAGCATAAAATAGTGGACACATTGTTCAGCGTTCGGAAAGGGATGCAGCTTCTTGTAATTAACATTAAATCTAGGAAAGGGTTCAATCTTCATGAGCAATGCTTCATAAGTAGGTCGTTTAATTCGGTTACCAAACGACAATATTTTAAGCTTGTCCAAATCGAAAGCATTTACAGATGACAGATTAAAAGTGACTAAAAATTTGAAATTTGTTTTGTGAAGTGTAGAAAACATTGTGGGAAAAGGAGAAAATGCTGGTTACCAGCATTTTCTCCTTTTCCCACAATCTTTTCTAAAGGCTTTCTCAGGGTCGTAAAAAGTAGGGATTGTGTGGTAATGGGTTAAAGCTTACGCAAAAGGGATCGGCCTATGTTTACCTCTGCAGTCCATACAGGCTGACCTTGCTCGAAACATTTAGCTATTTGTCCATTTTCTGCATGTCAACGAACCATACAACCTCAAATTCCAGTCGGTTCCAAGACTAAACGAGTTTTATGGATGCATCATTATGTCATGATTTTCCGGGTCCGATGTATCACGGAGATACGGCAAACCCGTTATCTCCCGCTAGATAGCATTCTACAAATACACATCTATCTCATTTGGGCATGCTGGGTACAGAAGCGGAGTGATTTTTCAAAACAACAACCGTTAGTTTGAATTTCGAAATGAAATAAACGTTTACTCATTAAAACGCTACTTGTTGCGATTCATTCAGCTATGATCGGCTAGCGTGTAACATATATACATCGGCCATTTATTAAAACTGCCTCTACATGCTTGGGTTATAGGTTTATAGCTTTCGTATAAGCTCTACTTTTCCCAGGTATTGGAGAGATTGGTGATGCATCATATAAGACAGGTCGAATCTTCGAAGAATATGACATGCTCAGACAACGACAGTAAACCCCTTTGTCCAGAACGACACTGAATTATTCATTGTCATACAGAGAAAAAAATGGAGGTAGGGACAATACTATATTATAGGAAGTTTTTTGGAAAAAGCTCAGTGCCGAGCCCTGTACTGAAGTCGGTAACGCGCAGGACTTGAGACCCAGGGGTATCTGTTCAAGTCCTTAGCTCGGTCAGTTTTCTTGATGATAATCATCGTGACACGAGTTTTGTTTCTCTCACCGCTAATCAACGTAGGTCGATGATGTGTTTGAGGGAAAGCAAGCAGTGAACTCGAACTATAACTGGAAGCATTGGTCTAAAAAAAAAGAACCGGAAATTTTGGATATGTGCACTGACCACCGTGACATAACTAAAGTAATATTCAAATGGGTGTTAAACAACATGCAAAATGGAGTAATTGATAGAAAGAAGTGCTGGACTGGCTTTTTTTTTTTTTAATGTCGACATTGGACCAGTGCATGTACATATTAACCCTTTCCCAAACAACAAAATTTTAGACTGGTCCTAATTGAAAGCACTTGCTGATGACAAAATAAATGCAGGTCAATTATTAAAATTTGTTTCCGGTAGGGTAGAAAACATTGTGGGAAAAGGAGAAAATGCTGGTTACCAGCATTTTCTTCTTTTCCCACAATGTTTTCAAAAGGCTTCTTTTTCAGGGCCGTAAAAACCGGGGATTGTTTGGTAAAGGGTTAAAGGACTCCAATTCCAAACCGCTTTAACAATAACACTGGACAAGCACATCCCTGATGGTTTCAACTTTTTATTGCATATGCGAAATTTTAGATAACTATCTTGTTGTCTGAATGATAAATTCATGAATTCAGAATTTTGCTTTGTTTCGTGTCACTGTTGAAGACGCCCGCCAACAGGGGTGATAAACATTTATTAGTGTAACCTTAAAGAATATTGAATGTTTATTTCGAGGCGGCTGCTATTTTGTTATTGCCACAACACGCACAGAGCGGCCATTGCCTTTTGGACTTTATTAAGTAACCCTGTATTTTAACGAATCTCGGTGAGCAGCAATTATAACACATTGTAAGCAAAGGAAAATGCTGGTATCCAGCATTGTCTTCTCTTTTCTCTCAATGTGTTTTATTATTTCATTAACATAAATATAAGTCAAGATTTTGTGTTCGCCGTCCTCAGTTACTTTCAATGTGGAATCGTCTTTAAGTTTGCTGTTTGGAAATGAGTTGCCGTTTATCTATAGATTTATTGACCAAGTTTAGTATTACCAAGCTGGAATACTGTAATATTTTTTCAAAGCAGAACAGTTGTCCTTTTAATAGAAGAAATTGCTGAAGTAATTTAGGGTTATTATTTGACAATTACAGAAGACCCATTAAACCAAGAATGAAATTTTTCCTGAGCGACTGAATGTACTTTTGTGCCAAGACCACCTTGACATGGAAAGGGATATCCATGGAAAAGAAACACTGTTTGAAAAATTTTATTAGCTCACATTTACAATTTATCACCCTGCAAAGAAATTTCTCGCTGGCGACATGATTCGAAACAGCCTTGAACAAGTTTAAGTCCCCTGCCACCTGACCGTACAACGAATTTATTACACTATGTAAAATTTTACCTTTTCAAAGTGCATTAAGCGAAATTTTCCTGCTTTATTATTTCACGAATCTTGTACATGCTGACGAAATAGAAGTTCCCGTCTGAGTGCCCCAATTCAATGAAAACTGACGTCACTGGAAACTGACGTCACTAAAATGTGCAGTTTGGTGCATTTATAAACGTGCAGTCTGGTGATCGATTGACGCCGCTATTCTGGATTTCGTGTTGCCCGTGTAGTGATGTTCACGGGGCACTCAAAAGGGAAACTGGCTTTACGTGGTTTTTGCCAGGGTACATGATGTATATGTTCCCGGCATGTTAACCAATCAGATCACATGAAATTTCTTTGAAGTATAATAAATTTACTTGTATTAGCATTTGATGTCATTCTAAAACAAATACATGGGATTGAAATAAGCCATCCCTGCTACAGGTAAGCAACGTGTGAAGTGCCAAACCTGATACATTATAACGTTAAAATGATACCAAACTGGCCATTTGAGGCAACTAATGGACGTATAATTTCGCCAATAAATCCCTAAGATTCACAGTTACTTACCCTTAAGTTGTTTAAACCCATGTTTGAATAGAAATAGGTCAAATGTCAATCGCAGTGACACCATCAAACTAATGTACCAAACTTAACGTTTTACCAAGGAATTAGTGACGTCAGTTCTCAGTGACGTAAGTTCTCATTGAATTGGGGTACTCCAAGGGGATATTCTGTGTCGTCAGCATACTCTATTTGTGAGGACACAGAACGGGGAGAATTCGCTGAGTACAGTCATGTTGGAATGGTAAAACTTGGCAGTGTAATACATTCGTTGTACCGTCAGGTGGCAGTTGATTTAAAGACTTGGAAACTAGTTCACGTCTGTGGCGAATCATGTCGCCTCTCGCCACAGCCGTGAACAAGTGTCCAAGTCCTCTGCCACCGACTGGAAACGTAACTGATAACTTCAACGAGAAATGAATAAACACGTACTCTGTGGACGATTGAAATCACAGTCCAGAAGTATTTTTTTTCCATCTTACTCTACAGGCTTGGTTAAACAATCGCCCAACAAGATCTGATACGTGACTTAACATTCTTAAACCTTATCTTTTTAATAAA
The DNA here is from genome assembly GCA_943736015.1 of Tridacna crocea. Classification (NCBI taxonomy): domain Eukaryota; kingdom Metazoa; phylum Mollusca; class Bivalvia; order Cardiida; family Cardiidae; genus Tridacna; species Tridacna crocea. The sequence continues at coordinate 18,789,612 of OX031060.1, read as the reverse complement.
GAGAAATAAAACTTTCAAGATGATGGTTAAAAACACCGAATTTCGCTAGTTAAAAAAAATTAGGTTAAAAAATATCTCCTTATCGGACAATGTAGATTCAAGATCAGACTGCAGGGGTCTGCAAAGGGCTTTTTAAATACTTTTAGCAGCCTAACGCATAATTTCAATCGCACTGACATTAGCCCAGTGCTTATTAATGAAAATCATTGCAACAGGAATAATTTCGTCTTTGTTCACTAAACAATGTTTCCTGCCCTGCTGGAAACACATTTCACTTTTTGATTTACCTTTTTTTTATGCATGTAAATGCTTTCAATTTGGACCAGTCTAAAATTTTGTCGTCCGGTAATGGGTTAAACCCTCTTTTCCCAGAATACCGGTCAAATGCACTGTTAACTGTTAGCTGTCCTGTTAGAAGTTTTCTTTCTCCATGCCATATTTTTTCGCTGATAAGCAATTCACCGCTCTCAATAATTTTTATTTTTGGCCAAAGAACATGACGTAAACACTCAAGCCCATGTAAATTACAAGTTTCCACAATTAGTTAACAGAAGCGGAGATTATAATTGATACTCGAGTAGAACAGACAGTGCTTTTTGCGGCACGTGAAACTTTAAAGCACTTACTCTTGGGCCTGTTAAGTGCGACTCACTGACCTTTTGCGGACAGTGCAAATCAAGATCAGACTGCACAGAACGTGCAGTCTGATCTTGGATCTACTCTGTCCGAAAGGGAGAGATTTTTCTGGAAAAAATTCGTTTAAAATTGCATTATTGGCTTTCCTTTGCTATTGTCTAGAAAGTTTTATTGAAGTTATATAGTTGGGCAAGAGTTAAATTCTGTCAAGCTGGGCCAGCTTTTAGAACAAATTGATGCAACATCTTTCTACCTCTTAGCTTAACCCTTTACCGAACGGCAAAATTTTGGACTGGTCCAAAATGAAAGCACTTACAGACGACAAAATAAACGTAACTCCGAAATTGAAATTTGTTTCCAGCAGGGTAGAAAACATTTTGGGAAAAGGAGAAAATGCTGGTTACCAGCATTTTTTCCTTTTCCCACAATGTTTTCGAAAGGCTCCTATCCCAGGGTCGTAAAAACCAGGGATTGTTTGGTAAAGGGTTAAACCTTTACCATACGATCCCTTGTTTTTACGACCTAGAGGAAGAAGCCTTCTGAAAACATTGCGGGAAAAATGAGAAAATGCTGGTAACCAGTATTCACCAACCATTCTTAAGAAAACGTTCTTTGTCTTATTCTCCAAAATTTTCTACATTTGTAAGTAACACAATTTCTGATAGGCTAAACCATTCTGTTTAGCCAATCAGAAGTTGTGTTACAGACAAACAAAGAAAACCTTGGAGACTAAGACTAAGAATATTCTCAATAATGGTTGGTGAATACGGGCCAAGCTCTTCTCCTTTTCCTACAATGTTTCCTGCTCTTCTACAGTCAACTTTCGATCTTTTTGTCACGTTTATTTTGTCGTCTGTAAATGCTTTCAATCGGGACAAGTCTAAATTTTTTGTCGTTTGGTAAAGAGTTAAGCCTTATCCTGCTAAATAAAAGAAATTAAATGTTAAAGCTGATAGTAAAAATCTAAATATATTTGTTTGTAAGGTATTTTTAGACGAAAAATGGTTCCATATCGGACAGTGTAGATCAAAGATCAGACTGCACGTCAAGTGCAGTCTGATCTTGATCTACACTGTCCGCAAGTGGTCAGTAAATCGCGCCTACCAGCCTTAGGGGTTAATAGAATTTCCCTGTTTGTAATTTTGGTTCAGTTGTCGTGCGGGAGTCCTCTTCCTGTTGGACAACTTGGAATTGGGTTATTTTTTACGTAGCTTTTTAATTTGGTTTCGAATCTCGTTTCTCAAGGAGTTTTAACGATTGCAAACAAATACAGCTAGGGTGCAAAAACAACTGTTGTTAGATCCCGGTCGGCCGTAAAAATGTTCATATTTGTCTACATTAGGAAAGAAGCGTGGAGAAAGGTGATAAAATTCGTAGTTTGAATTACTTTCGTGTACATTTATTACAATCTGGGAGACAAATGATTCAGTTAGGTGATGATCTTTGCTAATAAAAATGAAAGAGATGTTGTTTTCGCGGTGAAGCTTTAAAAATAGACACACAAAATGATCATAGTTTGCGGTTCATGTAACACTGTCTTATAAGCACAAATACCCACGTTTTAGAACAGTTAATTTCATGTAATGTTTAGTCCAGTGCATATAATTATAACACGTACTATTTGTAGTTGATTAATTCAATTATGGATCTTCGAGAAGAAACCAGACCAAGGTATCATTATTAGTTGTACGGTCAGGATGTAGGGAAGTTGAAAACTTGTTCAGGGCAGTGGTGAATCATGTCGGCTCGAACCGAAGGCAAGGTTGCGACCTGAATCAACACAGCCGTGAACAAGTTTCCAAGTCTCTCCACTTGACTGTACAACGAATTTATTACATTGCGAAGTTTTATCATTCCAACGTTTGTTAAGCGAATTTTACGTGGACGAAATAGAGTTCTCCTTCTGAGTGCCCCAATTCAATGAAAACTGACATCACTGGGAAATGACGTCACTGGAACCTTGGCAATACGTGCTAAAACGTGCAGTTTGGCGCATAATCTTGACGTTAATCTTGATCGACGCCGCCATTTTGGATTTTGTAGATCTACGTCCTAGTTAAAGAATGACATTATTATTTATAAAGTTAGTCGCCTGTAGCTGTTTCATGTCTTCGCCTTCCGATATTGTATCAATGAAAGTTCACGTAAACAAATCGTCATTTTCTGCTACTTGGCCAAGGAAGAAGAAAAATACTCAAGGATATACCGACGTTAAGTATTTTTGATAAAAACAGACAACGATAGAACTCTTGGAAATGTTATCAGTAAAACTAAGTAAATTAAGGGTCTTTTCAAGTTGCAGGTTAGTTCACAATTGACCGGTGTTACATTGAAGCTGGAATTTGACAATAAATTCTTCCTTGTATTTTGAAAGGAGAAAATGTAATGGTATTTAACGGTGTGTTTTTATGTTGAATTTGATGCTTAAGGTTTTAATTTAAAGTTTGATTCTATTCTTATTTATCGACTGGACAATGTTTTTTTTTCTTTGGTAAGTGGAATAGCCATGGTTTATTCAAGAGAATATAATCCGCATCCGCGTTATTACACAGGTATGAACTTATTTTCGTTTGATTAAGAATTGATCATGCTAGAATCGAATTAATGATCTTCTACCTGTCGGGGTTAAACATTCAATAAATCAAATTGTGAGTTATGAAGGGCAATGAATAAAACACTCCTGCTTTTGCCTTAGTGGTTTATGGTGCCCCATAACTCACAACCGTGGTTTATTGAACGATAAAGCGCGACAGAAAGAAGATTGTTTCTTAAATCTTCTTCAATTTTCTATTTTCTTAATTTATAGACGTTTATATGACATTCGTGTGACGTCACTTTTGTCGCGGCCTATTGAAGGTATTTCATAGAAGTAATTGGGTTTTATGGATATTACCGCGGGTTCATCTATAAATGGTTTTGCATAATCCGAATTATATTTTGTGAAATATCGTTATGTGATAAAAAGGATCTGACATTCGTGGGCGTTTAAGATAAAATTTTATTAAACTTGTACAGGAAAAAATGTTATTAAGCTCGCCAAAAGCTCGCTTAATAACATTTCCCTAGGCTCACCTAAAAAGAAACCTCTAAAGCCAGCTCATGTCAGATCCTACATGTAATCAGATGTCTGCACACGGCACACAAAAAAAGTTCGTGTTACTTTCTGGTTTGGTCGGAAAATATCACGCTGCAATGTTCACCCGCCATTTATACGTCGTTACCACCCACTAAAGTAATTGTTGATTAATAGTGTTTCTTGCTTTCGAAAACAATTATCAACAACTGCAATTTCTTAAGTACTGTTGAAATATCTAGGTAAACAATACAAGGGTATTACTTTGTAGTGACTTTCCGGGCGTTGTGCTTCTTGCTAAGTAAGAAAATATCACAACATGATATTTCGTTTAGCCTTTCCCATTTTTAACGTTATCAGGAATAACTATTGAATATGTATCCAAAGATTTCTGAAGGTTCTTTTCGTGATGCAAAGTGACGAAATAAGGACAGCGTACAAAAAAAAGACACACTGTAGTAACAAGTGAGATCCATCGATTAATTAGTCAGCTAAGATAATCAGCTGTTCACTTGTTCTACTTACTCAATCCATCTCATCAAACCAATTTTCCTCTTCGTCTTATATCCTTGAAGCCATTTAACTTCACAGAGTTCAGTCTTTGTTTTTTTTTAAGTTAAAGAACTTCATGCTTTACAGTTTTCATTTAATTAAATTGACCTACATTTAATGCACTCCTTGTAAATTTCTGTTTCCGGCAAGGGAGGCAATATGCTTTAAGTGAGCTAAAATCCCGACATACCACAGGAGATAAAAAGTATCATTAATCAACATTTTGTTGTCGATCTTTTTGTCTTTGGCGATGTAATAGGATTTGTCAACTGAATCCAGCTACATGCGAATTAATTAAATTCTATCCACGTGTATCTAATAATGTTTGACCTCACTGCTCGTTTTTGGTGTCTGCGTGTTGACCAGTCGTTTTTCAAAACCTGTTGTATACCCAGTTACCATGAAAACTTGCAACTTTTTGCTACTGGCACTCCTACCAGACACAGAATGTTCTTGAAACTAGAACTTTACCATGAACGATAGAGAATATGCCTTGCAATGATAATGCGGTGAGTTCGTCTTTTTTACCAGATGAGAGTAAACAGTGTTCTCTTGGTATCAAAACTGTTGTCACTAAGCTCTGTGATATGTCCACCTCTTGTATTATGTACAGCCTAAAAACGCCTACGCGCACTTCTTTTCTCTGCTGTACGTACCTACTAAAGAATGCTCTTACACTTTTCTACGATGATACTAGTTTTCGGTCTTTTTAAATATATTCATAAATCAGCAGTTATAAACAAATACTTCTAGTTTGTCTGGAATAATGCTTGATTGGTTTTCATATTAGAATCATGCAAATTGCGAAATTCACCTCACCTCTACTGAACGGTGCTTCCGACAGCCTCAAATCTTGACAAGGAGAAACAGGGTACATACCACACAAGTTTATAACTTACAGTAATGAACAGATCCTGATGCAATAGACTTTGTGCTGTAACATGCCACCAACTATTGTGTGAGCTGGTCATATAGAAGGTATTTAACCCTTTCCCAAACAAGCCCTGGTTTTTACCTGTCTGCAGAATAAGTCTTTTGAAAACACTGTGGGAAAAGGAGAAATTGCTCGTAACGAGCAATTTCTCCTTTTCCCACAGTGTTTTCTACCCTTTAGGAGAACTTTCTACCATTTTCATCAAATTTAAAATTGTTACATGCAAGCTCTTTCAGTTTGGATGAGTCTAAAATTTGTCGTTTGTGAAACGGTTAACGTGGCTAAAGTCAAAGGACTTGTCTCTGATAGAACCAAACGGATTGTTGGGAAGAAAAGGAGAAAATGATGATTGCCACCAGTTTCTCCTATTCACAGAATGTTTACAGAAAAACCTATTTTTCCTTCAAGGTCCTTAGAGCTCGAGATTGTTTGGTTAAAAAATCCGTTTAATTGTAGATTTATTATCACACGGATTTCATTAAGCCGACCACAGGCTAATTCACAAGATAATAAAGAAACGGTAGTATAAAGAAAGACTGTCGGGTTTCACACCAGAGAGTTCTGGGTGCGTATTCACCAACGATTCTTAAGAGCATTATTTGTCTTGTTCTTTAAGATTTTCTAACTGTGAAAGTAACAGAACTTCTGATTGGCTAAACCAAATGGTTTAGCCAATCAGAAGTTCTGTTACTTTCACATTGACAAAATTCTGATGAATAAGACTAAGAATGTTATTAAGAATGATTGGTGATTACGCACCCTGATTTGCATAATGAGTAAGGTCAGCCGTTAGTGCAACCTACATCTTGCACAAGCACTCATTGATATTTATAGAAAGTTTCAGGAAGAGAGATTGTAACAAGTTGTAAACTTGTTTCATAACTGTAGTGAAATAAACATGTCAAATGAAACAAAAATGACACGGAAAATAGGGAGGAAGTGCAGATGTTCCATTTCCCACTACATTATCAACGGATGTAGGCCTAAATTATGGGAGTGTACCAAGGTTGTGTTATTGTCGTCATATGTCAGACAGACAAACGCTTCCGGCACTTACACTGAACTTAGACGTTTTCCGAAAGTTGGCAAATATCAAGGCCGATATAGTGCTATGCGCTCAAACAGCCATTCTCTTATAGGTGTGAGTGCTGTGAAATACTCAGATTTTTGCAGTTAAAAGTGATCCAACTAAGACTTACCTCAAGACAGACTATTTCACTCTTCTTCATGATTTGATAAATCATTAGACTAAACTGATTTTACTGATTCCAAATGATATGATAGCTTCCTCGGTATATTGTAGCATGGTGATGCATTAAGCTACCTGTTGCATAAGCGAGATCCATATATACCCTGCAACACGCGAAAAGGAGCATTCGGACATTTGCGTAATGTGTCGTCTCGGATCAGCCTGCGCAGTCCTCGCAAGCTAATCCGAGAAGGCAATTTACGACTATATTAGATTTTGTCATACGGTAGACTTGTACAAATTAGATGATTACAAAAGATCGGAAAGTGTCGTTTCGGATTAGCCTGCGCGGACTGTGCAGGCTGATCCAAAACGACACTTTACGCAGATGTCCGAATGCCCCATTTCGCGTATTGCTGGCCATTAACAATGATGAATATCTTTTAAAGGGTAGAAAATATGGATGAAAAGGGGTAACATACTTGGTCACCAGGTTGGTTGGTTGTTGAATTGGGGTTTAAGGCCACTTTAACAGCTAAGGTCATATCATGGCGGTCGGTGACGCACATGTGTTTCCTGGCTTTCTCACACCGGTACTAACACAACTTCCTTTCCAAAGCCACTTACTACTTTTCTCACATGCTTCAGCAGAGGTGAGAGGCGAAAATATGCCGGAAAGAAAGTTTGCCTCAACCGGGTATTGAATTCACATCCACCAGGTCATGCGTCCGACACGCTCACCACTGAGCCACTCGGGCGGGCTTGACACCAGGATGTCTCCCTTATTTTTTTTCAAAAACTGCCTTTCTAGAGACCATAAAAAAGATTGGCCTATTGACAGCAATTCTGAGATATTGATGTTTTGTACTGAGTTATTCTCGTCTTCTTTGGGAGCTGATTAGTGTTTCTTCATAATTCTTCGTTTCTCTTTGTATTCATTTAAGATTTTTCATAAAGGAGAAATTTTTTTAACATTGCATTATTATAGGAAAAAAAGATTTTGCCACAAACTTTTAATCTGTAAAAACGGAATTCGGCCCCTTTACCCAACAACCCCGTTTTTTTAACGACACTTATGAAAAAGAAACGTTCCCCTTTTCTCAAACAGTTTTCGAACACCTTTTTAATGCTTGCTGTTTTCTATAGCATTCTGACCACCAGGATTTGCTCCTTTTCCAAACATGATTTCGGCCGTTTCAAAGACAAATTCTTTCATTTGAGCAAGGTTTCCAAACACTCTCGATTAGAATATGTCCATAATTTTGTTGTCTTAGAAAGTGTTAATGAAACAGGATTTGTTCCTATCAGTACTTGAACCTTAACCCTTTCACAAACGACAAAATTTTAGAGGGGTCCAAATTGAAAGCACTTGCAGACAACAAAATAAACGCAGGTCATAAATTAAGATTTACTTTCAGCAGGGTAGAAAACATTATGGGAAAAGGAGAAAATGCTGGTTACCCGCATTTTCTCAATTTCCCACAATGTTTTCAGAAAGCTTCTATTTCAGGGTCGTGAAAACCAGTGATTGTTTGGTAAAGGGTTAAGAGGCTTTATCAGGGGCGGAAAAATATATTGGCCACGCAGGTCATAAATTAAGATTCACTTCCAGCAGGGTAGAAATCAGTGTGGGAAAAGGAGAAAATGCTGGTTACCAGCATTTTCTCCATTTCCCACAATGTTTTCAAAAAGCTTCTATTTCAGGGTCGTGAAAACCAGTGATTGTTTGGTAAAGGGTTAAGAGGCTTTATCAGAGGCGGACGAATATATTGGGCCACGCTCTGGGAATGGGTGTTAAGGTAAGACATGTGTAATGCACTTCCAGTGAACATGGGGCAAAAAATCTAATTGGTTGATAAATAAGGATAAATAAGGATTTATGCAGAAATAATATTTTTGCACATTTCTAACGGATCAGAAATTCCGTTTATGTTTATCTTGAAATTAATTTTTGATACTTTTGTTAGTTTTCTGAAAAGGGAGGTAATTATTATTTCTTTTTGAATTGAGAATATAGTGGTTTTAGATTTATAAATGATAATTCAAAGAAGGCAAAAATGCAAAAAAAAAAATGAATCGGTGAAAGTACTTCTATAATACTCATTTTTGATTATAGCTAATTTTGCAGGATGATATTTCAGTGGATCCGTTAGAAATGTGCAAAAATATTATTTCTGCATAAATCCTTATTTATCGTTATTTATCAACCAATTTGAATTTTCACCGGAAGTGCATTACACAGTTCTTACTTTAAATAGATAGATTTGAACAAGTCTAAAAATATCGCCAATTTTTGAACGAGTCTAAAAATATCGCCGAGTAAAGGGTTCAGATCTCATTACAGGCAATGAATTGCAGACTCAAGGATAGATCATATAATTTCCTGAAACCTTTCAAGAAACTCTGGACTACTAAGTCAGAAATGATAGACATCATTTGTCTAGTATCAACCACACGTTGGCTTTATTTTTCACTACACAGCAAAATTATAGACCTTTGTCTAGATCGGAAGCATATGTAGACAAGTGATACACGTTGAGATGTTGAGATATGTGTGATAGTCTGTCGAAATCATTGCTTGAAAAGGAGAAAATGCTTGTTATAAGTTACTAAAGGAGCCATCACACCATGACGTTCTGGTCAACGTTTTCTGGCGTTTGAGGAAACGTTGTTAGTCGCCCATGGTCGCTGGGATAGCGCCAGAAGAGCGTTGTGTGAACGCTAGTGAACGTCGGTGATCGCCGGGAATCGGCGGAGAACGCTAGTCCGGAAAAAAAGTTTTAAACATGCACAAAAGTTCTCACTGACACCAACGTTCTTCAACGTTTAATTTTAAACGCTGAAGATCGTCAAAGAACGTTGTGGGACGTTTTACTAACGTTCATCGAGCATTGCACGCGTTAGGCTATCGCTAGTCAGTCGTTACGTTAGCATTACTTGGTTGTTACTAATCGTTTGCTTTGCAGTGAACGACTAACTGGCGACCTGTCAACGACCGCTGAACGGTCTCCAAGCGCACGCAGCGTGTGACTAAGGTGAAACAAACGTCCTTTTGGCGTTCATTTAGCGTCATTCGAGCGTTTTCCGAACGTCCATGCATATTGAAGTATCAGAGGTATCTTACTTGGTCGCTGTTACACGCTTCTCGTGCGTTAGATACACGTAAGTCATGCGTTAGGCACATGTTTATAACACGCCAGATGTGAAATCCTCATTCTAGAACGCTCAAAAATCGAACGATTGAAACGCTTAGAGAACGTTGACCAGAACGTCATGGTGTGATGGCGCCTTTAATTGAAAAAAAGTAGATATTATTTGTTTAAGGCGCCATCACACCATGACGTTCTGGTCAACGTTCTCTGACCGTTCTAATCGTTCGTTTTTTGAGCGTTCTAGAATGAAGATTTCACATCTGGCGTGTCATTAACGTGTGCCTAACGCATGATTAGCGTGTATCTAACGTACGAGAAGCGTGTAACAGCGACCAAGTAAGACCAAGTAAGAACGGCTCCTTTACTAGTATCAACTGCACGATGGCTTTATTCTTCAACACACGGCAGAAATTTTGACCTCTCTGTCCAAATGCGAGGCATCTACAGAATATCAATTAAATTAAATGCAGCCAGAACACAAATTTGCCTTTGTAACGTTACAGAAATAACGAAAAATGGTGCTGTTTAGTTTAAACATATCTATTTTACATCGATTGAGACACAAGTTCTTACAACTTATACAAACCTCTCTCGATTCAGCTTCCTGAGAACAACACAAGTACTCGCGCCGAATGCGTGGGCCAATGAAAAATCCCAAAGTTGACACCCGCTCCTGGGAATCCAACTCACAGGGACCTTTAGGTTATGAGGCCGACGCTCTACCCCGCGACCGCGGACACCACGATACATTTTGCTTCATAGATTCATAATTAAGTGATGGCTTGCATTATATCATTCATCATGGGGATGCATCGACCCTTATCTTGCCAAAAAATAAAGAAATAAAACTTTCAAACTGATATTTAAAACCTAAATATTGCTATTTCAAAGTTATATTAACTCTTTCCCACACAATGACGACTTTTAACGACCCTTTGGAAAGAAGCCTTTTTGAAAACATTGTGGCAAAAGGAGAAAATGCTGGTGACCAGCATTTTCTCCTTTTCCCACGATGTTTTCTACCCTATCAATAAACAGTTGCACCGTACGAGCCGCATTGAAATTGTCGTCTGCAAATGTTTTCAATTTGGATAGGACTAAAATCCTGTCGTCTGGTAAAGGGTTAAGGGGAGTAGGATATCTCCTTATCGGACAGTGTTGATCCAAGATCAGACTGCACGTTCTGTGCAGTCTGATCTTGATCTACACTGTCCGCAAAAGGCCGTGATCGCGTTTAGTAACCGAAGGGTTAAACACATTTTTGCTGGTGCAGGGCTGATGTACATACACCAACAGTTCCTAATTTTACATCTTTATACTATTTACCAGACGACAAAATTTTAGACTGGTCCAAATTGAAAGCATTTGCAGACGACAAAATTGACATGACTCAAACTTGAAATTTGTTCTGGGAGGGTTTTCTCCTTTTTCCACAATATTTTTTTTTAATGCCATCTTTTTCAGAGACGTGCAAACCAGGTATTGTTTGGGAAAGGGATCTTACGGAAGACAAAAAAAAAACGAAAAGAAAGGGGAGTCGTCTTCTTCGTAGAACGTTGTATTCCTATTAAGAACTCGGTAAGTATACAGGGAAAGAACATCGGGGATTTCCGGAGGCCATTGATGCATTTCGTAATGATATACTTTTTCTGTCTGCCCCGGAAACAGAGAAACAAATTGCTTTTCATATCTTATCCCGTAAATGATAAGTAAAATGGCTTTGCTGCAATCATGCCTTCTAGTAAATTGAAGAAATCAGGATTAGCTATATACAGATAAGTATCAGCGTTTTGGGGAGACCTTTTAGCCTTATGAGCTCACATTCTTTTACGAAATAGAAGTTTTTTAACCCATTACCACTCAATCCCTACTGTTGACGCCCCTGAGAAAGAAGCCTTTTGAAAACACTGTGTGAAAAGGAGAAAATGCTGGTAACCAGCATTTTCTCCTTTTCCCACAGTGTTTTCTACCCTTCCCAGAAGAAATTTCAATTTTTCAGTCAACTTTATTTTGTTGTCTGCAAATGCTTTCAATTTGGACCAGTCTAAATTTTTCTCGTGTGGTAATGGGTTAAGGTAGTCGACCCTTAAAAGGAAACAGCTATTTCCACTATAAAATATTGTCCTACAAAACTTGCTTTGATTCTACAAAATTTGCTATAATTAAAAATGAGTATTATTGTACTACTTTTACCGAGCCAGTTTTCCCTTTTTTTCTTTCATATAATTATCATGTATAGATTTAAAACCACTATATTCTCATTACAAAGGGAGATAATAATTACCGCCCTTTTCTGGAAACTATCAAAAATATCAACAGATAATTTCAGGACAGACATCAAAGGAATTTCTGATCGGTTAAAAAAGTGCAAAAGTATTATATCTTTATGAATCCGCATTTATCAACTATCAAGAAAATTTTTCTTCCATGTTACACTAGAAGTGTTACGGGCCCGATACCTTAACTCAGTCCGACAGCCGTTGAACAAACAAGAACCTCCAAATATGGTGTGCAACACGCGAAAAGGGTCATTCGGACATCTGCGTAAAGTGTCGTCTCGGATCAGCCTGCGCAGTCCGCGCAGGCTAATCCGAGACGGCACTTTACGACTACATTAGATTTTGTGCTACAGTAGACATGCGCAAAACAGAAAATGGCATTAAAACGGAAAGTGCCGTCTCGGATTAGCCTGCGCGGACTGCGCAGGCTGATCCGAGACGACACTTTACGCAGATGTCCGAATGTCCCTTTTCGTGTGTTGCAAGCCATATCAAAACCTGCTTGGCATCAGCGATTTATAATGGTTGTTGATTATCCCTTTGCCAAGATATTCAATATTTCTAGGATCGTAAGGAATTTAAAATCTTCTTGCAGAGCTGCAGATAAGAGGGAGTGAAGGTTTTCTAAATCCATTATTTCTCCTCCAAACCCTATGTTGTGGGTACTCATTAGAATCCTCTCGTTGAGACGATTCTAATGAGTACCCTCAATATAGGGTTTAGATAAGAATAATTCATAGTTTAAACTTTGAAATGGAGATCACTCTCTCTATCTGGTGCTCTGTAATCTTGAAAATACTTTTGGAAAGAGGAGAGAATACCAATACACAGTTTTTTTTTCCTGTTTTCTGTCTACCCTGTCAAACGCAGATGTAATCATATAATCTACATTTGATTTGTCCTTTGAAAATGCTTTTATTTGAGTCAAGTTTAAAGGTGGGTATTTAGAATTTTCACATCACACCAAATTAAAAAATATACATGTCACTGAAATTTATATGAAAAAACTATACAAATGATCAGTAATTAAGAATCATAAATTTATTTTAAAAAATGTTGGTATTCCCTTAATAGGCTACGTAGCCTCTTAAGCTATTTTTAGATTTCATTGTGGGAATGTTTAGTGACTTGCACGTGACCTATGACTATTAAATTCCATAACATTCCATAACATAACAAACATTTAATTATTTTCCATAATGTCTAGAACTTTGGATGCTATGTTTGAAGCTTCGTCTGTATATTTCGGTATGTAAATGAGCGAGTTGCTCGTGTAAAAATAGACCGTGTTTCCCTGGGCTGTAGTAAATCTCTAATTTATCTAGCTGTCGGATGGTTTTCGACTACTGGGGTTTAACCAATGAAAATTATAAGGCTTTGGGAGTACAAGGATGATTTTTTAGTATTTTTTGTAAAATTTTGTCCCAAAATCTGAAGGGCCACCTTTAAAATGTTCTCGTCTGTTAAAGAGATAAGGGCTCATAAAACCCGATTGCACAGTGTCATTTAAGTCATTTTACCACTTTTTGTTAATGAAAGACAAATGTACGTCATCGCAATGATTGAAAGCCAGAAGGCCATCTGACTACAATGTCATCATTTTGTTTTATCTACAAACATGACAGGGAACGACTGGAAATTTCAAACTATGACCTGAGGATACAAAGGAAACCTAGAAATACAAGGAATATATCGATGGCGATATCGCAGCAATATAAAAGCGCTGGCGGGTATTTTTAGGGGTTACACGCGTTTACTTTTAACGAGACTAAATAAAATTTTTAGACGTGTCATATTAAATAAAGTAGTAGACATTGTCATAAAAAGAGATTTTGAGGGCGAAAAATCAAATATGACTCGCATTGTTGGATTTGTCTTTAAAAAGGTCGAAAGTAGTGTAAATAAAGGAAGAGTATGTGGGGGGATAGGTAGTATTTCTCTTATTCTCACAATGTTTTCAGGACTTATGAACTCTTACAAAGTGATTATCCTTCAGACTTGTCCATGTTAACCTTTTAATCTATAGATACTCATTTCTGCATATTGCTTGTAGGAGCCTTTGGAAAACTTTGTGGCAAAAGGCGAAATTGCTCGTGACGAGCAATTTCACCTTTTGCCACAATGTTTTCTATGCTATCAAAAGGTGTCGTGAAACCCATACGAACTCTTACAGAGTTATTATCAATCAGACTTGTCCAAGTTAACCCTTCACTTCAAAGATACTCATTTCTACGCATTGCTTGTAGGAGCCTTTGGAAAACTTTGTGGCAAAAGGTGAAATTGCTCGTGACGAGCAATTTCACCTTTTGCCACAATGATTTCTATCCTATCAAAAGGTGTCATATACACATAAGAAACAGCTTCATCATTACAGTTATTTAGGGTCAATTAGAGATACCATAAAAATGCCTTATGTGGTAAAGGGTTAAAGGCATTTGCAGACCTGAAGAACTCTAACTTTTGTAAGCATGTCAGGGCTTGTCTTCGAAAAGGACAAAAGAATCATTGTGGGGGAAAAACGAGAAAATGATGGTCACCAGCATTTTCGCATTTTCTCACAATGTTTTTAGAAGCATACTTTGATGGCATTGTGAAGCAATGGGTTCCTCGAAAGAGAGTAAATGGCTCCAGCTGGCAATAAAACAGAAGAAAGTCTGTTCGATTTTCTATATATAAAGTAAGCAAAAACCGAGGGTTGACAGGTTCATTAATTATTCCAGATATCTCGCCCTCTCAGTTTTCCCTGTAGGCATGTTAGGATAATATTGCCATTTACATGGAAAATGGCACGCACCAATTTGTATTGTTTTACAATGCCTGTGCCTAGGTTACTTTACTTTCTAATAAAAAAATCTTTTCACAGTCTGTACAGATCATCCGGTGTAATGCAGAGAAATGACCCCCATTACAAAATGACCCACAGTCATTTCTCGACGTAGAGGAATGAGCCATGGGTCATTTCTCTACGTCGAGAAATGACCCACGGGTCATTTCTCGACGTAGAATAATGATCCGGGTCATTTTTCTACGTTGAAAAATGACCCACGGGTCATTCCTCTACGTCGAGAAATGACCCGGGGGTCATTTTGTAATGGGGGTCATTTTTCTGCATTACACCGGCAATAATCTGGTGTTAGGCTCTGTACTTGACACCAATCCTGCTAAATAAGTTAACTCATTACCAAACGACAAAATTTTAGGTTTGTCCAAATCGAAAGCATTTGCAGACGACAAAATAAGTGACAGAAAATCTGAAATTTGTTTTATGAAGGGTAGAAAACATTGTGGGAAAAGGAAAAAATGCTGGTAACCAGCATTTTCTCCTTTTCCCACAATGTTTTCTAAAAGCTTATTTCTCAGGGTCGTCAAAAGTAGGGTTGGCGTGCTAGTGGGTTAATTAAAACTTCAAAGCCAATAGATGGACATCCAAAGTAATAATTCTTTTCTAAAATTATTATTAATTATTTTTTTATTCATAAATGCTATTTCAAACTTATCATTTATCATTATTTATTCATATTCATTTATCTATTTTGAAGAAAAAACGTCTCCTTATCGGACAGTGTAGATTCAAGATCAGACTGCACGTTTTGTGCAGTCTGATCTTGATCTACACAGTCCGTATCAGGTCAGTGAGTCGGGCACTCAGACTGCTTTCAGTGGTACAAGTGAACAGAGCCTTGGCGATAGAAGGTAATGCACCTTCGTGATCTGTTATACCCGGCAAATCATAACGATATTATGAATCTACATTTTTTTTGCTAGCAAAGCAACTAAATCGTGTAGTACGATGGTTCTTTGACATGCATGATTAACGGAGGAAGTTTTAAGGAAGCTAAATGAAGCCCTACGAAAGCTTCTTTCTTTGAGCACGTTGCAAAGAATTCGTAACTACATTTTCACATACTCTATGTTCTTTTTTTCTTTACGTAAAGTATACCGATATGGTACGCACAGGGTCCGTATTCACCAACCATTCTTAAAAACATTCTTTGTCTTACTCTTCAAGATTTTCTAACTATGAAAGAAACAGAACTTCTGATTAGCTAAACCAAATAGTTTAGCCAATCAGAAGTTCTGTTACTTTCACTTTGACAATATTCTGAAGAATAAGACCAAGAATGTTCTCAAGAATGGTTGGTGAATACGGACCCAGGAGTATATATAGAAGTGTATGCCATACTAAAACATCTTCCCGAGCCAAGGTTAAGATCACTACGAGGATGTTACCTTGGCGGATGGAGCCCGATTTCGAGATTCCCGCGACACGCCCCCTATTGGATGTTGCTTATTATCTCCCTTTACACCATATTTCTTATAGCCAATGAAATGTCGTTTTACAGACCGCTTACGAATACAGTAATTCAACATGAAGCAATAACCATAATCGTACTTCGACATTCCATGGTCAGGTGCTGGGATATAGCCTAAAACATCTGATAACTGATTGGTCACACTGAAACTTTATGTAAATATTGTTCGTCAATGTTTTCTTCGGTAATAAATCATTACAGATCCTACACACATCGAAGGAGGTATTCGTGATTACCTTCTATTTTTATCGCGACCCTGTTCTATTTTTACCAAAGATGAAATGCTACGAGCGATTTGATTTGATGCAGTTAGAGCTAGCTGCAACCAACGAAAATGCGTATGGGTGATTATCAAAATCAAGCTCAATCCGTCAAGGGTAGAGTAGCGTAGTGGATCGTAACCCTTGGCTTGCGAAGATGTACTTAAAACCTTTCTATTCTGCTAATATCCCTTTTCTCGATCGTTGTATGGGATAGAAGCCAACGTGTTGTGAAGAATATCGTCCAAAGAACCAGTAAATAAACCTCCAGGAGAGCACATAACTGCAATAAGTGTAAAAATAACTAAAAGGAGGCCCTTCAGAATTTGGGACGAAAATTTTACAAAAATACACAAAAAAAGAAACATCCTCCTTATACTCTATCGAGCAGTTTATGGGTAAAGCCATGCGGCTAACGACCTTATATATTTGGCAGGAAGAACAATATAATTATATAGTTCCCTCTTCTCTCGGTGCTGTCAGACGTTGAACACCTTTTTTTCTGAACTAGACGAAAACAAAAAAGTAAAATAGTCCTCGCTGAAAGCATTTGAAAATGTCAAATTAAAAGTGGCTATTGGATATGTATTCGAAAACATAGTGGGAACAGGAAAACAGGGATGATTACTTTTTTTTTTATTCTTTATTTTCAAAATGTGTTTAAAAGTCCTCTTCGCCAGGATTGATGCATACCCACGGATAGAAGATGCCATTTTATTTTTTTTCTTATTGTTTAGAATTATAAAAAAAAAAAACTATAAATGGGGTTAAATTTAAGAAAAATGTGTCCGTTAAAAACTAATTTTTTGTTAAATAAAATCCTCAATTCGGTCAAATTTATCTCCCTTTTTAACCCAATGGCCAATACAGCATGCATATCCGTGCATTTACAATGCACAAAACCAAGCTTTTACGTATTTTTTGTGTGCAAAAATAAGTGAATTTTCATTTATAAACATTTTCATGTTTAACTATTAAAGGAAAGCGCGTAAAACCCAACAATAAGCTGAAGGAAATACCCTTTTTATACGCATTTTTTTCAGTAACGAGCACGGTGACCCATATCATTTTGGCTGTAATCTCCTAGAAACATGACGATGAGGTTTGTATGTGCAAAGTTTTTTTTTTTTTTATAAAATTTGTCCATTGGAAAAAAAGATGTAATCTACGTCGTTAAATGATGGCACTGTCTTTTAAATGGTTTAAAACACTTTGTAGGAATAAGAGAAAGTGCTGATGACCAGCATTTTTTTTAAACAATCTTCTCAAACTCTGTCATCCTCAGATTCATTTAAACACCAGAATACTAGTATTTGGTAAAGGTTTAAAGAAGACTTCGTTGTGTCCGTGGTCGTGAGGTAGAGCGTCGCCCTTATAACCTAATGGTCCTGAGTTCGATACCCGGGAGCGGGTGTCAACTTTGGGATTTTTCATTGGCCCACACATTCGACGCGAGTACTGGTGTAGTTCCCAGGAAGCAGAATCGAGAGAGATTAGTATAAGTTGTACGAACTTGTTTCTCAATCGATGTAAAATGAATTTTGTTTAACCTAAGACTTCGTTATAATTTTAGCCTTCTTTGTGACTTCAAAATGAGAACTGAAGATCTAGGAATTCCAGCAAAGCCAGAGTGAAGGATACGTGCTAGAAAAAACTCCCGAAAAAAACTTGAATTACTTTGACGATTCATCCAGACAAATTAATCTCGTCGACGAATGATTTGTATTGACTAGACTGCCTATTTTCCATTCTAGCTGGAAAGTTGTATTTAGAGGATGTTTATTAGTAACCTTTGTCTACAGAGAATCATGCGGAGTTAGAGTCCGATCTTCTAACCCTTTGACTGCTAAGCGCGACTGACTGAGCTTTTGCGGACAGTATAGATCAAGATCAGACTGCACGGAACGTGCAGTCTGATCTTGCATCTACACTGTCCGTTAACCCTTTCCCAAACGATAAGATTTTAAACTGGTCCAAATTGAAAGCACTTGCAGACGACAAAATAGACGTAACTCAAAAACTGAAATTTGTTTCCAGTAGGGTAGAAAACATTGTGGGAAAAGGAGAAAATGCTGGTTACCAGCATTTTCTCCTTTTCCCACAACGTTTTCAAAAGGCTTCTATCTCAGAGTCGTAAAAACCAGGGATTGTTTGGTAAAGGGTTAAGGGGATATTAAATATTATTTTGTTATACAGCAGGATAAGGGTTAATACTGGTAAGATATCGCAAGTGTAGCACTGATATGAACACTCAGAGCACCTTTTACTGTCATAGCCCAAAATATCGTCAGTTTACTTCGAAAACCTCGTAACGACAGATTTTAAGAAGCTGTAGTTACAAGGTTTTTGAAGTAAACCGACCCCATGCAGTCTGATTTTTTTATATATACCGTTCGGTTTCCTTGAAAACTATAGGTAAAAACTACCATGAAATTGTAATCCTTCTATTCACCAACCATTTATAAGAATATTCTTCGTCTTATTCTCATGAATCTTCTGTTTTTTGAAAGTAACACAACTTCTGATTGGCTAAACCGAATGGTTTAGCCAATCAGATAGTGTGTTACTTCCAAAATCTATACTGAGAATATTCTTGAGAATATGTGGTGACTGAGGGCCCAGCTGGCTTTCTGTCTAGTCTGAAAAAGGTGTTTTTTTTTTTCAATACTCGATGTAAGGATTAAGTGTTTACCACAAAGCCATTATTCTAGACGGACTTCAATAATTGTTTTTGTTGTTGTTTTTGTTTTTGTTGTTGAATACTGGAAGAAAACAAACGATATCTAATTTCTTCTTTCCTTGAGTACGTGGTCAATGGTGATTATACCGGGCTCATCTTTCCCTCAAAAAAGTATCAGGCGTTCTCGAGCTTAGAGCGAATAAGAGACAGAGAAAGAGAGAGAGGAGGGCAGAGAGAGAGGGGGGGGCAGAAAGAGACAGAGGAGAGAGAGCGAGAGAGAGAGAGAGAGAGAGAGGAGAAAGATTGAGAGAGGGAGGAGAAAGAGAGAGAGGAGAGAGAGAAAGAGTGTGTAAGATGAATGAACAGACGAACAGACGAACAGACAGACAGACAGACAGACAGACATAGAGCTCAGGTTCATTTTATTACTACGATAAAAAGTAGCGGTGCATTAGGGCCTAGTATCATTACGGTTATGACTCGATCAAATCCAATGCTGTCTTTGACTGGAAGGCAAAGAGGAAAGTCTCTCATTCATCATACTATTTTCCCCTAATTTCCTCAGGTAATTGTTTAATGTAAAAGAAGCCATAGAGTCATACATCATAATGGCTATGACTAGGTCAAACAAATCACATGATCAACTGGAGATTATAATGTTTTGACCTGATTATTCGTACACTGCCAGCTTCATATCTATGACCACTATACATAGAGATTTGGTTAACTTTTCAGTGCCATAGGGGAAATCATTCGATTTGCAGCGAACATAGATCGAAATCAGACTGCACATAGCCTGGAGTTTGGCTCTGTATCCATGAACGATATTTACAGCCAATGAGATAAATATTTTTATCGCATAACCTCCCTTTATTTCAGTGTGATATACCCATTACGAATTTTCTTATCTTACACACGTTTGATATCACACTTGTTTGACGTCATATTTTACTTCATTTTGTACATATTTCATACCAGTGAATGGGTCTCATGGAAAATACCGCGGGTGCATTTATGAATGTTTTTCCACCATCTGATCTATATTTTGTGAAATATCGTTATGTGATAAAAAGAATCTGACATTCGTGGGCGTTTGAGATAAGATTTTTATAAACTCGTCAAGGAAAATGTTATTAAGCTCGCCAAAGGCTCGCTTAATAACATTTCCCTAGACTAGTTTAATAAAATCTTATCTCAAAAGCCAACTCATGTCAGATCCTATATATATATCAGTCGCAATGGGTTGTATAAATCAGACGTCGAACGGGTCGAATGGTATCTAACTGCCATAACACAAGAATGAGATCACTATTATGATATCAGAACGGCAATTCATGCCATGGAAAGTCAATGTGGTGACATTGGGCTGCATTATTGCGACATTTAAATACGACCTTTATAACAGGGAAACAAGATGTACTGGAACGGTATGTTTTTTTAAACAAAAATGGGGTTAAATATACTGGAACGGGATGTTTTTGAAACAGAGATGGGATTAAATGATATAGGTATGAAAAAAAAATGTTGGCATTGGAGCAAACTGAAACCCTAATTAACGATATACTAGTATTATGAAGTCAGGAGGAGATTTTATGGCATGGAATATAGTTATTTCAAATTAGAAAAATGGTAATAATCCCGGGAACAAAGAAAATATGGCATTGGAACGAAATATTATGACATGGGTACGAGGTTTTCCGATAAAAGAACGAGATATTCTAACTTTGAATCGAAACATTTTGACAGAAGATAGAGTTCCATGTATAATGACATGGAAAGGAGAAATAATGACAATGAAATACATTATTAAGTCAAAGACATGAACTATCACGTCTTTGGAACGAGCTGAAGAACATATCGAACAAGATATTATGACAAAAGAAGGACATTATTAAAATAGGAAAACACAAAATTTGTGGCTAATGAATATGATAATACATGTACGCCTCGTATGTTGATGAAACGAGATATCATGTCGTTGGAATGAGGTGAATAACTACTCAAACATGATTATGTTTATGAACGAAATGCGATTTTTGCGAAGTGAAAAAGATCTTACCATTATGACAACGCAATACAATGACATCCAAATACGATATGCTTTTGTAACGACCAAATCATCTCGCTGAACGCGATATTGTAATATAAGAATGTGGAATGTTATATAGGGATGTGATATTATGGCATGGTATTGCAAAAATACGAGGAAAATTGGTACTGGTACAGGAGGAAGCAGCACATTCATTGCATTCCGATTTAAACGGTCATTCTCGTACGTCAAGAGGATGCAATACTCTTGTGCAGTAACACATTATATCTTGCAATCCACGAACAGGGGTATTTGGACATTTGCGTGAAGTGTCGTCTCGGATCAGCCTGCGCTGTCCGCGCAGGCTAATCCGAGACGACACTTTACGATAACATCAGATTTTTTTATACAGTATACTTGCGCGAAACAAAAATACATAAAAACGGAAAGTGACGTTTCGAATTAGTCTGCACGGACTGCGCAGGCTGATCCAAGACAACACATTTTACGCAAATGTCCGAAAGCCCATTTCGCGTATTACAGACCATACTATATCATGTTAATGGAAGTAGTATGTATTTGGTATGTAATATCTTGACAAGCGAACATGATCTTATGACAAGGAAACGCAAATATCATTAACGGGAAATAAACATGAAATGGTCAAATCGTAAACGAACGCGATATTTCAGGGGCAGCAACAGTGTTATTCTTTTAACCCTTTACTCCATAGATACTCATTTCTACGCATGGCTTGCAGGAGCCTTTGGAAAACATTGTGGCAAATGGTGAAATTGCTCGTGACGAGCAATTTCACCTTTGGTCACAATGTTTTCTCTGCTATCAAAAGGTGTCATATACGAGAAAAGTCATATATTCGTACACATAAGAAATGGCTTTATCCTTGCTGTTATTTAGGGTCAATTAGAGATACCATAGAAATGCCTTATGGAGTAAAGGGTTAAAATGCAAGATGTTGAAATAGGTACAAGAAACGTGTAATTTGATATTAGAACGAGATATGACAATTTATTGAAACAGATTTTTTTGACAGATCTATGGGAAATAAGGTGTTATGAGTTGAAAACAAGATTTTTTGGTTAAGGGTTGAAAATACATGTAATAAATGTTATAAATTCATTTATCACCGCAAAATACCATTTCGACGATATTTGTTGACGTGTAAAAGCAACCAGTTACATGAAGGCTGCTAAAAAGAGAACTGTAATATCGCCTTAAAAGGGGGCGTAAAATACCAAACTATCGAATCTGTTTCAGACAGTTCTCTTTTTATAACAAGTAAAAATGTTCCTGGTGGGACAAAAATTGGATTTCAGAAATTGGTTTCCCTCTGGATTGATACATGTCAACAACAAATCGGCGGAGGGACGAAGTTGTTAATATTTCGTAATTCACAAGCCTGTATAGGCTTTAGATCAATAAAACATCATCGCGGAATAAAGATATGCACGGTACTATATTTGTACGCAGGACGTATAACCTCCATTCATTGATACATCCATCTTCGCGAGCCAAGGTTACGATCACTACGTGGATCTTACCGTGGCGGGTCGAGCCTGATTTCGAGATTCCTGCGATACGCCTCCAGTTGGATGCTTGTAATTATCCCCTTTACATCATATTTATTATAGCCAATGAAATACCGTTTTACAAACCGCTTACGAATACAATTAATTTCAACATGAAGCAATAACCACAAACGTGCTTTGACATTCCATCGTCAGGTGCTGGGATATAGCCTAAAACCTCCGATAATTGATTTGTCCCACTGAAACTTTCTGTAAACATTGTTCGGCTATGTTTTTTTTTTGGTAATAAATCATTACAGATCCTGCACATATCCACGGAGGTATTCATGTTTACCTTCTATTTTTATCCGAAAGGTCGCGACCTTGTGCTATTTTTATCGAAGATGAAATGCTAAATCGAGCAATTTGATTCGTGCAGTTAGAGCTAGCTGCACCCAATGAAATTGCGTATTCGGGGAATGTCGAAATCAAGGGTAGAATAGTGTAGTGGATCTTCATCCTTGCTGGCGAAGATGTGATACACTGAGAAAACTGTAGTTTATTTCATGCTTTCCGGTAGGATATCGAGAAATAGCAGTGAAAATATTTTTCGATCTTACACTAATACCACCAGTGAAAATACCGATTTTCACGTTCTTTTTGCCTAGGTAAATTGCGCGTGCCTAACAATCAGATGGGAATATGACGTCATATACCTTACATTTCTCGCGCTTGACGTAATACTGTAATGCCTTGCTATGCGGAAGGGGTATATACGCCACGGGGAAAAACGAAAAAGAACCGTACTGGATTTTGTTAAAGCTCCTCCCAGAAAGGGTTAAAAACATGAAATAAATAGAATATTTGTCGTTGGTTTTTTTTTCGGTGAAAGATCGAACTTTATTTCATCTCGTGAACACCATCGATAATATGTTCACTCGTGGCTGCGCCACTCGTGAAAATATTACCGATGGTGTCCACGCGATGAAACAAAGTTCGATCTTTCCCCGAAAAAAAAACCAAATCTCCTCTATATCTCCGAGAGACCATCACGTACGACCCAAGATTTTTTTTTCGAACTGTATAAATCGGACTGCGAAGAATGTACAGCCTGCTCGTGGATCATATAATACGTCTACTTTGATTTTTATGAGGTATGCTATGTCAAGGTATCTGCAAAAAGTTTCGACACATTGCGCAACCTGACATGGGTCGCTACCCGTTTAATCTCTGTAAATTTTCTGCATATCTGAGGACCATTCTGCTACCAAATTCTGAGATTGATTTTATGGATCCATATTTGGCCTGCAACACGCGAAAAGGGGCATTTGGACATTTGCGTAAAGTGTCGTCTCGGATCAGCCTGCGCAGTCCGCGCAGGCTAATCCGAGACGGCACTTTACGACTACATTAGATTTTGTGCTTAAGTAGACTTGCGCAAAACAGAAAATTACATAGAAACGGAAAATGTCCTATCGGATCAGCCTGGCTGAACCTAGATGACACTTTACGCAAATGTTCTAATGCCCCTTTTCGCGTGTTGAAAACCATTTATGTGATAACTTGCCTGGTATAAAAGATTTTGGAGATGCAAAAAGCAAAACCAGCACGCACTCTCTCTCTCTCTCTCTCCCTCTCTCTCTCTCTCTCTCTCTCACTCTCTTTCTCTCTCTCTCTCTAAGGCTAAGTTCCTACAAAATAAGTGTCGGTCCTGCGATGAAACGATGAAACGTACTACTATGTAAGATTACCCTGGTATATTTGAGACTTATGGAATATCTAAACAAACTGCAATACCGGGCTAAAAGTCGGATCATCAAAATTCTTACGTTCATTGTGGCCCCGGCTGTATATTAATGGTGTTAACCCATTACCACACAATCCCTACTTTTGACGCCCCTGAGAAAGAAGCCTGGTAACCAGCATTTTCTCCTTTTTCCACAGTGTTTTCTACCCTTCCCAGAACAAATTTCAATTTTTCATTCACCTTTATTTTGACGTCTGCAAATGCTTTCAATGTAAACCAGTCTAAAATTTTGTCGTTTGGTAATGAGTTAAATGGTTTTATTTGGTTTACGCACTTGGACTTGAATTTGTACTTTGATACAAAACCTCCATGGTAGAACAGAGCTTTAGACAATCCCAACATGCATTCCAGCGTTAAAACGTATTCTGATTGTGAGTATGAAACGGCAAAATTCTACAGGCTGTACATAACCCTTATTCAGTTGAATGGATTTAATACTGTAAAAGTAAAAATAATGACGGTTCTAAAATTTCGCGAATCACCAAATACTGGCTTTACGCGTGTAGGCTGCTTAGCGTGACTCTGGGGTCTTTTGCAGATAGGATAGATCAAGATCAGACTGCACAGAATGTGCAGTCTGATCTTGGATCTAACCTGTCTGCCAGGAAGATATTTTCCCCATAAATAACTTTGAAATAGCAAAGTTTGGCGGGTTTTTTTATTATCGGCGTGAAGGTATTACTATATATAAAACCGGAAAATATTCGCGTCATGGAAGCCTTCGCGGTTTTCGCAAATTGATAAAAGTTGCGAAGATATCCGCTAGAGTAATATTTGGCTTGATTAAGGTATATTTTACCTAGACACAAGGTCCCGTGAGAGCACTTGACTGGCACTCTTGTCAATATCAAAGAGTGTTCCCCTTTTTTTTAATTCAAATTTAATTAAATTGAATATTAAGTTGGTTTTCCAGTACATTTAGAATTCTGTCTTTAGCTCTCGCGGAAATTAAAACACGCGTAAGGCCAGTATTTGGTAATTCGCGAAATTCTAGACCCGCCATTATTTTCACTTTTAAGACTATTCAGCTGAATAAGGGTTAATAGTGACTAGATTTACAATACTTTCCCGACTGTAACACCGCTTCTTTCAGTGATCTTACTCCCATTTCAATGAATTTGACACAGTTTATACGATAAGAATGATCCTGACGGAATGGCTGTCAGCATCTTGATTTTTTGGCCCAGCAGGGAGGTTCAAAGTCGCGATCTCTCAATAACTATCCCTTTGCCGAGATGATTTCCGCTGATCTCCGAGGGATTATCGCTAAATAGATGTGGCTATGTCAGAAGATTATTGAAGCTGATAGGTATTTTGATGTCACGCAAGGTCCTTGATGACAACGTTAAGAGATTGGATTGCTCTTTTTGGCGTTTTCATGAATATTACTGTATTGGTACGATTTTTTACGATTCTTCGCTCATGCGATTGGTTTCTTCTACAATTAAAGAGAGAAAATGGGTAAGACTGCCAAATAGTATTTAGAATACATGAAAATAGCCGCCATGCGTTAAAATTTAAATTGATGAATTACTCAAACGAAACTTCCAAGTCGATGGTAAAATCCTGAATTTGGATAATCCGAATATATTGCGGAAAAGTGTCTCATTAATGGACAGTGTAAATAAAGATCAGACTGCACGTTCCGTGCAGTCTGATCTTGATCTACACAGTCCACCAAAGGCCATTGCGTCGTGCTTAGCAGTCTAAGGGATTAAGAAGCACTTGTAGGAATTTCCGATCTGCAGTAAGCACGTTTCATTTCCGTTGTGACGGCTCCCAAATCACAGTTTTACAACGTCGTAATTACCTGTATTGCAGCGAAAGCACTTGTCCCTTTACGAAAGAAATAAGAAGAAGACTTTTGAAAAGGGAGAAAATTAATGCTGGTTACCAGCATTTTTTTTAATTTTCTGGCCGCGTCTTCAACAATTTCAGCCATAAATCGCACAATTTGAGATTCATCATATTTGCTGTTAGCAAAATATTTCAGTTTGGACCGGTGTAAAATTTTATTGTTTGGTAAGGAATCAAAATCTACAGAATTAGCGGCCACGCAACATACGCAATCATTTATCGTATTTACGTGGAATTTCCCACATTTTATCTGTGTAGACTACATTAGCTGATAATTTCCCGGTCTAAAGGCTCTAACATCGTCTGGAAAATGAAGATTTCTCGGTGATAGACGATCATCAGATTTGCCTTCAAAATGGATGAGAGTGTTTTGTTAGAGCTCTGATAAAAAAATGTTGCTAGTGTTTGAATGGACGGCGATAGAAGGCGGTGGATCACCTATTCATTTATCTCCAGGTTGTCGCTGGTGCTATGCCATGTCTCGTCAGTGCCTTGCCCTACAACATTTTTACTAACTGGTGCCGGATTTTAGGCTCGTTCCAAGAGTAAATGGATTTCTGTTACTATCCCTTCGTGGCTGAGCCCCGTAGAAAACCTGATAGGGGGTAGACTTTATACTGCATCAAATAAACCTCTAACAGACGGGTCTAAAATGTTGCGCTTTTGTTTTGTACAGTTCTTCACTTCTTCTTGAAAAAAAGCACGTATTTCAAGAGAAAAGGTTGTTAATTCATCAGTTTGGCAATGTAGCACACAACAATCCCTAATATACATACAAATGAAATAGAACTGATTCAAATGTAAAAAAAAAAACGAAACATTTCGTTAGATTTTGAGAAGAAAATGGTGATCCCTACCAGCAATTTCTCAGTCTTTTCCCACAAAGTTTTCTACCCGTTTAGAAAGTTTTAGTTTATTTGTGTAATTTAAATTTATCATCTTCAAATGCTGTCATGTTTAAAGAGACCGATGCGGGTGTTAAGATACATTTTGAATCCAAATTATACTGTTTTCTATTGCTGATTAAAATCTTTTTTGTTCAGAGAGTGTTGACTCAGATCGATATGTTGATTTCATATATCGATCCCAGCCAACACTATCTTCTAGTCTTGCAATTTAGACATTACAAGCATCTAAACGTTTTTTTTTTTTTTCTTTCATATATCAATCCGAACTACCACTATCTATAAGCGTGTAATTTAGTGATAACAATCTCTAAATGCTCTAATTGTATTTGTCACTCTATGTATGTATATTTCATGCTGTTGTACAATGGGCCGGTGGTCTCAGTATTGTATGAAGTATTGTATTGTATTGTATACTATTTCAAAAAAAAAATTTTTTTTTGTGAAAAAATGACAATCTGTTATAGCACAGTCGTTCCTGAGTTAAAAAAAAAAAAACAAGGTAAAAAGTAAACAAAAATGGAGCGGCCTTACAACTTTTAACCTAGGTTTGAAAATCATTTTTCTGCCAGTAAGACAAAATTGGACTGATAGCACGAAACAGACCCTTCACAATAATATCCATACATTGAAACGGTATGATTCAAACTTAATTGTCTTTCAACATCTATAGTGCTTACTTTTAGCCTCTACTGGGTCTTTAGATATTTTCACTTCATGCTTTTTGGTAATTTATGGAGAAATAATAGTAGACAATGGTTTCATATTCCATCGTTACGACCAGTGAAATTACCGATTTGATATTCTTAAACTCTTCAATTACAGGTAGAAACAACAGTTCCCGTTCTCTAGTTACCTTTATAAATAGTGCGTTTCATTCCACCTGATGAAAATATGACGTTATAAAAACGCATTTACCATACCCATTTTTGGCCTTTACGTAATATTGTAAAGTGCTCGTATGTGGAGAGGGGTTCGCCACGGGGAATTACCGAAAACAACTGTATTAGATTTTGATGGCAATCCCGACAATGAGGGGATTAGAAGAAAAAAAACTACTAGATTTTTTTTTGGTGAAGATCGAAAATTATTTGATCACATGAAAAACATCGATAATATTTTCACTCGTGGCTGCTCCACCCGTGAAAAAGATATATCAACGAAGATGTCCACTTGTTTAAATAAATTTCGATCTTTCACCGAAAAAGAAAAAAAAAACAAATATCCCGAAGATCTATATAAATTTAATTACATGCTTCTGACGAGCTTTCTGTTGCGGTATGTATACCAGTACTTTATCTTAACTGATAATTCGCTAGACAGATTCTCATTAGATAATTATGTTCTTGGCATTCGATACTTCAGCTGAGTGAAATATCATTTTTCATAAACGCCAGAAATTCTTAATTTTTGCCAAGAAATCATTCCTCGATTCGTCCCATATGATGATAGAGATTATGGTAACCAACTATAAACCAATTACCACACAATCCCTACTTTTGACGCCCCTGAGAAAAAAGCCTTTAGAAAACATTGTGGGAAAAGGAGAAAATGCTGGTAACCAGCATTTTCTCCTTTTCCCACAATGTTTTCTACCCTTCACAAAACAAATTTCAAATTTTCAGTCACTTTTATCTCGTCGTCTGCAAAAGCTTTCTATTTGGACAAACCCAAACATTTGTCGTTTGGTAATGAGTTAAGTCCCCTACCTTTTTTTTCTCTTTTTTTCATGACTTTTTTCTATGCTTTCGGTCCTGTCCTTTTTGCTTGCATTGTATTTTATGGCAAGTTTCATTGATCAATAAAATATACTTAAACTAAACGAAGGAGTGTGATTGCGATGATGATGGTGGTGAAGTTGAAAGATGACCATTATAATTATTTTATCATTAATTTTACTAAAGAGACAGGAACTTTTGTGTGATTTTCGCAGGATTTAGAGCTGGTACTTTTGAATCCAACTTGACAAGGCAGATTTAGATTTTATATCAAATGTTTTACGTTATTATCAAACAGGTTGAAAGACACCAAGCTCGTTACTTCTACCTTGAAAACATACTTTATAAAGTGTCGATACACAACATGAATTCACGTTTGATACATAAATGCATATGAAAACATATTTGCAAAATGTAAAATTGCTCGTACATGTAACAAGCTATTTCACATTTTGCTACAATGTTTCCAGATATACTCTGCAGAAAGACACAGAAAGTCGTCAGGAGTAAGTAAAAGGTGAGCAATTCTTCCGGGCGAGGTGCAGATGGACATCTTTCACACATCTGTATTTCGTATTCACCCTTACTGCACAGTGCCGACTTTAAATGGCTTTCAGAGAGGAGAATTCTGAAAACATCGGTGGAAAAGTAGAAAAAGCTTTTGACCTTTTGCTCGTTGCGTCCTACATGTCTTGTTTCTACTGTAATTATATATAGCCTTCCACACGCGAAAATGGGCATTTAAACATTTGCGTAAAGTTTCGTCCGCGCAGCCTAATCCGAGAAAATGGGCATTTAAACATTTGGGTAAGGTTTCGTCCGCGCAGCCTAATCCGAGACAGCACTTTACGTCTGCGTTAGATTTTGTGCCACAGTAGACGTGCACAAAACAGAAAATTACGTTAAAACAGAAAGTGTCGTATCGGATTTGCCAGCGCTGACTGCGCAGGCTGACCCGAGACGACACATTACGGAAATGTCCGAATATGCCCCTTTTCGCGTGTAGTAAGCCATATATGGAGTGCAACACGCGAAAAGGGTCATTCGGACATGTGCGTAAAGTGTCGTCTCTGATCAGCGTATGCACTCCGCACAGGCTAATCCGAAACGACACTTTCCGATTTTATGTGATTTTCTGTTTTACGCAAGTCTACTGTAGCACAAAATCTAATGTAGTCGTAAAGTGCCGTCTCGGATTAGCCTGCGCGGACTGCGCAGGCTAATCCGGGACGTCACTTTACGCAAATGTCCGAATGCACCTTTTCGCGTGTTGCACTCCATATAATGGCCCGTAACACGCGAAAAACGACATTCGGACATATGCATAAAGTGTCGTCTCGGGTCAGCCTGCTCAGTCGCGCGCGGGTTAATAAGAGAAGGCACTATACTACTAGTCATCTTCGCGAGCCAAGTTTACGATCACTACGTGGATCTTACCTTGGCTGATTGAACCCAATTTCGAGATTCCTGCGATGCGCACTCTATTGGATGGTGGTTATTACTCCCCTTTACATCATATTTCTAAAAGCAAATGAAATATCCTTTTACAAACCGCTAAAGAATATACATGAAGCGATAAGCAGACATCCGCGTGGGTTTCCATGTTTTACCTTTCATTCGAAAGGTAGAGACCTTGTTCTATTTTTATCAAAGATGAAATGCTACGAGCGATTTCATTCGTTGCAGCTAGAGCTGGCTGCATCCAATCAAAGAGCGTATCGGGTTAACGTAAAATCCAAGCTCGATCCGCCAAGGGTAGAGTAACGTAGTGTATCGTCGGCCTTGGCTTGCCAAGATGACTACTAGTATACCTTATCAGTTGTACGGTCAGGTCACAGGGGACATGTTTACGGCTGTGGTGAATCATGTCGCTCAGAGCCGAAGGCGAGGTGGCGACAAGATCCAGCAAAACCGGGAATAATTTTCATACTCCCCTGCCACTTGACCGTACAAGGGTTTTATTATACTGCACAGTTTTACTATTCCAACTTTAGTTTAGCGAATTGTACATTTTCCTTTTAGTATTAAAATAGTGAGTACGCTGACGAAGAATAATTCCCCTCCTGAGTGCCCCAGTTCAATGAAAACTGACGTCACTGCATGGGAACCTTGGTAATACTTGTTAAACGTGTAGATTGGCGCATAATTTTGATGTTAAACTTGATCGACCCTGTTATGTAGATACTTGTCATGTGTGATTTTCTCCAACAGTTGACTCTCCAAAAACAGAAAATTACACAAAAATAAAAGTTTTATTTTGGATTAGCGTCCGCAAACTGCACAGGCCAATCAGAAACGACACTTTTCGCAGATGTCTGAAAGCCCCTTTTCGCGTATTGCAGGCCATATTAGACAACGTCGACCAGCCTTTATTTTCTTTGCAGGCCGATCTTCTTCAATACTGTCAGCAGATACATCGTGTTTTCCACTTCGCACCTTTAAACGATATTGTAAACCTTATTGGGACGCTGATTTGAAACAATCGCATTTACAAATGCGTAAGGATAGGCTCAAATGGCTCCAAAATGGCAAATGTCGAAATCACAGTGACGCATTTTATCAAGTCTATAAAAACTCAAAGCGACTTTTTAGGAAATTACACCGCAACAAATGTTTTGAATACATGATAAAAATATACTCAGAGATAGATGAATGTGCAGAAAATAATAGCAAACAGTTCTGGAACTTAGTTAAAACGTAGTCAAAAGAAAAATATTGGTTGTGAAATTAAATTCGATAATACTGTGTACAGAGATCCAAAATCTATAAATGAACATTGGTATGAATATTTCAAAGATTTGTACTCGCCATTAAATAATTATTGTTTTGACAATTCTTTCAAAGAAGAAGTTAACACCGAATTGATGAGAATTAATAATTCCATTGAGCATTCGATTTCTTCAACACCTTATGAACCAATTACGATCAGGGAAGTTAGCCTTGCTATTGATAAATCAAGTAAAAATAAAAGTTGTGGAATTGACGAACTGTATTACGAGCACTTTATTTATAGTGGCTATACAGTTAGATTATTACTTGCAAAGTTATTTGACAGTATGCTTAGATTTTCATATACCCCTACCATATTAAAGAAGGGAGTGATAACAGTTTTGTATAAGGGAAATGGAAAACCAAGAAACGATCCTAAAAGTTACAGAGCCATAACGCTTTCTTCGGTTTTACTTAAACTCTACGAGTCAGTTTTATTGTCGCGTATTGATACAAAATCAAGTATAAATGAACTTCAAGGTGGGTTCCGAAAGGGCTTTGGATGTTTAATGACGTCGTATTTGTTACACGAAAGTATCAATTTTGCTGTTGAAAATAATAGTAAATTGTATTTGTGTTTTTTGGACGTTCAAAGCGCTTTCGACTGTGTATGGCATAATTCTCTAATGGTTAAATTGTATAACATGGGAGTTAACCCATATATTTTTCTATCTATTCAAAATCTATATAAAGATATGTCGAGTTGTGTTAAAAGTAACGGTCTTCTCTCTGACTGGTTCCCTGTTCTGCAGGGAACCAGACAGGGAGGGGTTTTAAGCCCATACTTGTATCTAGTTTTTGTTAATGAACTGATAGAAAGACTCGTTATGTCTGGTATTGGCTTTCATTTCCAGGGTATAGCATGCGCTTGCCCAACGTCAGCAGATGACATGGTCCTCATATCGTATTCCAAAAAGGGTTTAGATGAGATGATGAGTATTTGTTATCAATTTGGTCTTAAGTTTAGGTATCAATATAATGCAAGTAAGTCTGCTGTTCTCGTAATAAATGAAAAATCAAATGAATTTAAATCGACAACTCGCACATGGTCATTGGGTGACAGCATGGTTGCCGATAAAGAGACGTACAAACATCTTGGCATAACGCTTAACAAATACTTGAATAGATCAATTAATGTAGAGGAATGCTGTCAAAAAATAAGATCTACCTTTCTCTCTCTTGTT
This sequence comes from Tridacna crocea, assembly GCA_943736015.1. Lineage (NCBI taxonomy): Eukaryota > Metazoa > Mollusca > Bivalvia > Cardiida > Cardiidae > Tridacna > Tridacna crocea. The sequence goes on along the minus strand of OX031060.1, from coordinate 18,756,746 downwards.
CATTGTGGCCTGTTTGGTGATGGCCTTCATCCTTTGTCAGCTAAAAAACTCTATAAGTCTATTGTTTTACCTAAAGCTTTGTATGGTTGTGAGTTTTGGGATAATCTGAGTAAAGACGACGTTTATTTACTAGAGAAAAACCACATGTACTGTCTTAAATATATACAGAGTATCTCTAAGTACACTAGTACTGACATTGCATCGTCTCTTATTGGTATGTTACCTATATCAGCAGAAATTGATATACGAAAACTTGTTTTCTTCGGCCAACTTTGTAGACTTGAATCCTGTATACTTGTTAAGAGTATTTTTTCTCGAAGAGTAATTTCATATACGAACAATCCATCAAGAGTAAGAGGCTTCATCGCTGAATCCTTCAAACTTTTCTATAAGTATAACCTTGGCCACATTATTAAAGTATTTACTAATGAAGGGGTGTTCCCATCCAAGAACATATGGAAAAACATGGTCAAACAACATGTAAATATGTATTTTAGTAATAACCTCTACATGAGAGTAACAGAAAACAGTACTTTTACATTGTATTCTTTATTACATCCGCAGTTTTATCAGTTTATACCAGCTGATATATGGGTTTTATCTAAACAAAATAGACGATTGATCCCCGTTTGTAAAGTTATCGCTCAAATGATAGGTTCTTTTTTCAGTACGTTTAGCACTACTTGCAATAAATGCGGCATCTTTACAAACCAGAAAGTTGTACACCTTATGTTCTTTTGTGCTGAAAATGTCCTTCATACTGAAGAACTTCTTGATATTATATATGTTAACTACAAAACAATGTTTAAGAATTTGATGAAATGTACAATTGCCGAACAAGTCATTCAGATCTTATCTGGTTTTGGCCATCTGTTGAGTCCAAACGAAAAGATGATTTTTTTCAGATTAATTGAAAGAAAACTTATTAAAATTTGGACCTGAGTTTTTAATGATTGAACTCTTTACTAGAAATTCAGCGTTCTAGACCGCACTAAACTGAAGGTCGATGCAGACGACAAATCACAAATGCCTAAAGTTAAGGCGTCTGTCTTTGAAATGGTAGAGGACATTGTGGAAAGAGGAGATAATGCTAGATAACAGTGCTTTCTGCTCTTCCCATAATGTCTTCAAAATCCCTTACTCTGATCTTTAAGGGGACATAGCATTGGTTGTAATTGTATATACGTTTATTATATATATATCGGCTGTATGTCATACATACCGACGATGTGGCCAAACTATCACATTATTGTTCATTTGCACTGCACTATGTATATTTTGTTTGTTCATATGTATTCTTTTGCAATCTTCATTCATGGAGGAAATAAAGACTATATATATATGTTTACACTTTACTAGACAACAATGGTATAGATTAGTCAAAACTTAAAAGTATTTGGTGACGACAAATAACATACTGCTTAACCCTTAAAGTGCTGAATCAATACATGAGACATTTTTAAATCGGAAAAAACATCTGAAATATTGCTGTACCAAGGTTTTATTTGCCAGAATATGTAACAAAACAGTGGACAGTGTAGATCCAAGATCAGACTGCACGTTCTGTGCAGTCTGATCTTGATCTACACTGTCCACAAAGACAAGTTAAGTCGGTCCCAGCGCTTTAATGGTTAATGAGATGGAATTTACCTTAATTGATTGGGCGTATCTTTAACACACTTGAAAACATAGTCGAAAATGATTAGAACACGGAATCGTTGCTCAAGAATTAACCCTTATCCTGAGAAATAAGTGAAATGAAACTCAAGTCGATAAAGAAAAAGACAAGTTTTGCTAATTGAAAAAAAATGGGGGTGGGTGGGGGGTTGGGGAGTAATATCTCCTTTTACCGGACAGTCTAAACAGTCTAGACCCAAGATCAGACCGTAAGTTCTACGCTGTGTGAGCTTTATCCACACTGTCCTTCATTCGCGCCCTCAGTAGTCTAAGTGTAAGGGGACATATATTGACTATTGGTCTAGATTTTGACGGATGTGGAAAAGTGGGACTTGCATGATGTTTGAACATAACAATTTCAGAAATAGAATACCTAACAAGCATGGCGGAAGTCAGTATCTGTTTCAGACAATTCACGACAGACAATAAACAGGACATTGCCTTTTGTTGCGCACGTAATTATTTACCAACTTTACACATGCGATTTCTACTGTAGATATCACTTGGTATAGTGATATCATAACTGAGAGTTAGAGTTCAGGGTCTGTATTGACCAACCATTCTTAAGAACATTCTTAATCTTATTGTTCAGAATTTTGTCAATGTAAAAGTAACAGAACTTCTGACTGGCTAAAGCATTTGGTTTAGCCAATCAGAAGTCCTGTTACTTTCACAGATAGAAAATCTTAAAGAACAAGAAAAAGAATGGTCTTAAGAATGGTCGGTGAACACGTACATAGATCTATTTTTTCGCTTAGCTGAATGCCATGGCTGTTCACCTACTTTTCAGTTCTGATAGCAAATGAATAAACAGAAATGTGTCATTGGCCAAAATGCAGGCATGTCTATTTTTCTACAGGTCCCTGCCTATTTGCTGGCATGAAGTTTACGCCGTCAATCTTTCTTTAAAAGATATTTCTTCTTTTATACACAATACGACAGTTTGTTTTTGTTGTCTACGGACAGAACTCCACTATTCATTAAAATTAAAATATTCATTTACATTAATCAAATCGTTGACTCAATGATCAATTCATTCAGAATAGGCTACATTATCAATGGCTTGCAACAGGCGAAGTGGGGCATTCGGATATTTGCGTAAAGTGTCGTCTTGGATTAGCCTGCGCAGTCCGCGCATGCTCAATCGAGTCGGCACTTTACGACTACATTTGTTTTTGTTCTTCAGCAGACTTGCACAAAACAGAAAATTACATCAAAACAGAAAGTGTCGTTTCAGATTAGCCTGCACGGACTGCGCAGGCTGATCCGAGACGACACTTTACGCAAATGTCCGAATGTCTCTTTTCGTGTGTTGAAGGCCATATGTGCCATGCACTGGGTAATTGGGTTTCAGTACTACTCCAAAAAGTATCGACATAATTATGTCGGGCTATGTAGATTTTATGGATCCATGATTATGTGACAATTTTCTTGATATATTATATTTTTATGTGTCTAATTTTAGAAATGTTATGGCAAAGAAAATGTCGTAATTTAAGCTGGTGGTGGGGGGGGGGATTATTTCCCGGTCATAGTGAATATTTTTCTCCTGCCGAAAATCTGGAACTACTTTTTGTTCTAATTTGCTAAAAATAGAATAAAAGTGGCATTCGTTGACAAAATAATCGGAGGAAATATAATATATAATTTATTTCATCAGCTTGTCGTTAATATGGGGAAATATTTTCCTCAAAAGGCAAAGGTCCGCGAAAATAACTCGTGCCTTACGGCACTCGTTATTTTCGCATACCTTTCCCTTTTTTGGCAAATATTTCCCCATATTAACCACAAGCTGATGAAATAAGCTTTATATAATGCATCACGGAGATGTATAACAGCACCTTTTTTATCATTTTAGATCCATTTTTTTTAGTTTAACAGAGCATAAAGTGTTCATGATGGTCATCGGTCTGTATATCCGCCTGTCTTCAGTTACATAAATAGAACATATCAGAAGATATATGGACCAAATATATGAAAAGATCTTTCGATAAGGAAAAAGCGTATGTTAGTATCATAACTTTGCGACCAAATAGGCATCCCGCCGGATAAACGTTTCACATATTAGTCGCAAATTACCATTTATTCATTGGACTTCATTATACCAAGAAATAGGTCAAAACTTGCGGCCAACGCATTCAGCTATGCTGAAAAAAAAACTGAAAAGCAAAAATAACCCCTGTCAGGACACACGGATGACATTATTAGTTTTACGGTCAGTTATCATACTGCAAAGTTTTACCATTCAAATGTTTGTAAAGCGAAATTTGAGTACCCCAATTCAATGAAAACTGATTTTTGACTTCATATTTGTTACCGCAGCGTACAGAAATTCCGATCACCCAACCCTAGTTCAGTTTCGGTTTTCACCGCAGAGTACACCATACAAAACTTCAAAGCTTTATAACAGCTAAATTAGTAAATATAAGCAACGTATTTTGGAACAGTTGCAAGAATATGACATTTCCCCACCGATCGAGGCGCATTCTTTTATCATTAGATTTCCATTTGATGAAATAAAGCCAGTTTTCTTCCGGTCTCACACTTAGTTTTTCAACTTCATCAAAACATCATGTTCAGCGCGGGATTACGGACAAGAGGCACTCCCGTTTTCTTATAAGCTACTATCGCTTGATTTTTCAATCAAAGCTCTTTAGATTAGTACCTTACTCGTTGTAGGGGATGCAATTTGAAACAAGTTTGGACCAAAATTAAACGACACTTACTTTGTCAATAACACGTTTCGGCTATCTTAAATTCACCGAAAAAATTTCCCGTACAGAGTTTCCATACAGTGATAATCTTGATATTAATCTTGATCGACGCTGCCATTATGGATGTTGTGTTGATAGAGTAGTCATGGACCCCGGGCTACCGAGTCGGAAGCTGCTTTGACGTTAGTTTTGCCAGTGCACATGATATATATGTTCGGGGTATATTATCCAATCAGATCAAGAGAAATTTCTTTGCAGTATAATGATTATAGACCTTATAGCATGTATAAGATAGAAGTGAAGCCGTAAAAACGATAACCTAAAGTCGCCGTTACGTTACCAAAACATTGGTGAGAGGATAACCAGTAAAAAAACCAAGCATTTTTCGCCACTCTCCTTGAGTCAGCTTGTGGTAAAGGGGGGGGGGGGGGGGGGGGGAGCGACAAACTCATGGCGGTCTTTCTTGCAAGTAATATAACATCTATGTAGTCTAGACCCAGACTTTTTCCGTGTCAATCAAAAGACATTTATGGAACTTTTATGGCGTCATTAAGGTTTTTATAGCTGGAATTTAGCACTACTTCATTACAATTACGTGAATCTTGTGATTAATTCGGTTATAATCACGTCCTCGAATCCATTTTTCTGACCTTCTGATTTTCGAATTCATCGATATTATACACAAAAAAAAGCTGTTGACCTCATTGCTGTTTTATAAAGCTTGAAATGAAAGTAGGAGTAACCTTCAAGTTTATATCTACCGATATTCTAAAGATTGATCAATGCTTTTCATTGACTGGTCATCTGATCAGCGGAAACAGAAAGTCTCGTCCAATGAAATCGCTATTTATGAAATTTCGCGGCGCTGTAAAAGACAAAAATATATTGCATCTGACATGAGCTGCTTTTTGAAATGGAATTTTCTTAAAAGAGTCTACAAAAAATGGTATGAAAAGAGCCTTTGGCGAGATTTATATTTAACGTTTTTGTGGACGAGTGTAATAAAATAAAATGTCAAAAACCAACGAGTGTCATACTCTTTTTTAGCACACACCTGTATAACAAGAACTATAGTCCATAATGGGTAAAAAAAAATGCATACATGTATAATGTGTAGTGAAATTTATATGCAGCCTATGCGCATCTTTGAAAGATACATTGCAAATGAAAAATATTTCTACAGAAACTTGCAAACATATATTGATTTTGTTTTATATATAAAATTGACTAAATTAACAACTTTATCATGAATAAGAGGTTTTGACCATTAGTTTCCACCATGAACCTAGGCCAGCAATGTTTTAGAGATGAAGCGTATAATAATTACAGTGTTGACCAAATACAGCACTATATTTTAGCTCACACGTGCGTGAGACAAGAAAATTCGTAATGGATGACTTACTTTGAAAACAAGGGGAGTTATGTGCTAAAAGGTTTGTCGATAAACTGAATATAATTAATTGAAAAAGAATTATTTAAGTGTATCTCGTACTAATGTTATTGTTAAATGTATGAATTGCGCGTTCAAGGAAACTTCCTTCTGGTTAAATCATTGTATAATAAGCTGCTCCAACGTTATTTAGAGCCCTCGGCTCTGTACCAGGCAATTTGACCTTTTTTGTTTCAAAGTTAATTTCGCATTTGGCAATTGTAAATGGGTTGGAACTCAGTTTCAGTATAAAGTGACGGTAATTGTGTGTAGGATTTATTGAATGCGACAAGGTCGTTTGTACTTTTTTGGTATGCAGTTTTTGTGGGAACCGCTTTTAATTAAATAATCAGAAATTATTAGTCTAAAAACGAGATTGAATAACAAATTGTCTAGACAAAATTATTCTTCATCTTCTCTCGCACGCTAGGTATCATTGTCTTGAATTTTTTACCGAAAAAAAAATAATAAAACAAAAAAATGCCTTTTGGAAACAAGAGGACATATCCAACAATTATTCTGAATTCAATCATTTTCTTTCATCCGATGTCTAAGTCTAAATTCGAAAGACTAGCAATCTAATTGACCTAGGCAACACACCTCGGTCAGATTTAGTGAAAACTGATAATACGTTTACAGCTGATGTTACAGCTCTCCAAATTTGTGTACAGTTTTGTAGCAGATTCCTCTCAAATCTTGCTATAGACGATAAAGGTGCAAAATGAAACGGCAGTATTTGTCCATTACAATGCAATCCCGGTTTGTATATTTTTCGTGAATGAGCAATCAGAACTTGCTCTAATTAATTATTAAGAGAAAAACTCTTACATGTGAGTTACAAGGCACAAGAAAGGTGTGGATGTTGGTAGAGATTACTTGAATAAACTTTACTTTTACGTTCATGTTGTCAAACTGCTGCTTGTTGAGTTACAAGTATATATGCTTCATGTTCATATATGTTCATATGCCTGCATGTGATAAATTGGTTAGTCCGATTATAATATAGTTTTCTTCAAATGTGTTTTTTAATAGAACAAAACTCTGGGGAAAAAACGGAAGTGTAGGTTTCATTTTGTTAAGCAGTCTCAAACCTTGATGGACAACCCTCGTGAAAGAGAAATGTTTACTCAAAGGACAAACAAGCAGTTGCACTCAGAATGCAGGTATAAAATATTTCTGTCAGTCCCGCTCTTGCCTATTGTAAAGAGTAAAGAAACAGATATTTTACGACCACTAGGAAAATGACGGACAAACATCCCCATCAAACGCTGTATAACTCCTACTTTATCCCTTGTATTATAGATGATAAACATGTATTATGTCAATATTGTCTCATTTTACAAGGTCTCGTGCATCTTATACTTTTTGTTTGCTTGATATCATGAGGACGTTGATACCGACGATGCCAACGTTTCAACCATTCTTAAGTCTGTTTCGAGATTTACAAACTAACGGAATATCTGGCCGTGCAAACCATTTAGTGGATCCAACCAGAAATTGTGTCACTTCAAAATTTAAAGAATCCTTGAGTATAAGATAAGGAATGCAATAAACCCTTTACCTCAAAACAAAAACAAAACAAAACAAAAACAAACCAAAGCAAAACAAACAAACAAAATAGACTTGTCCAAATTGAAAACATTTGCAGATGATAAATGATTGTGACCCACAAGTTGAACATTGATTTTAAAAGAGTAAAAAAAAAAACACTGGGAAAAGGAGAAGATGCTGGCAACCAGCATTTTCTCCTTTTCCCAAAGTTTTCAGGAGGCTTCTTCCTCTGGGCCGTTAAAACAAGGGACTGTTTGGGAAAAGGTTAAGAAAGGTAAGTGAAATATTCATACCAGTGGCATGTTAAATATGTGCAACGTCAAATACGTTTCTTTACAAGTGTTTGTCCGAGATAAGTAATTCTATTTTAGCAATATGTTACAAAGAACCTGTTCCTCTTTTCCTTTTTCATGTAAGAAAAATTTGTATCATTCCAGAAACTCATTATTAGGAAACAGTCCATATGGTTACAGAAAATGTCCAGCAGTACGTCACTAGAGTCAGCTTTGATAGAAGTTCAATAGCCTATTATCCTATATTAACGACTGTGCTTTTTCATAGATACTTCTTTTTTCAAACTATATGCTTGTTACAAGCAATGTGTTGATCTATTTTTTCCCCACAATATTATCAAGATCATTAACGATGACATTTTCTGTCCTTCACAAATGTACCTACAGTGCGGCATGTACCGATTTATGGCAAGTTAAGAGGTAATCAAACAGTTGCCTATGATATAACGCACTACTTTGTCAAAAGATGGTGATCGCTGACCTTTCCTGGTTTGCACTAAGCCATCCTAATCCGGCTTTTATATCTTGTCTGGGTAGAAAAATCTAAGTAATTAAATAGATTCTTTTTCAGTCGGATTCTAGACAGAAGTCTATGAAAGAAAATCGCATCAAAGTTAACAGGATCATCAGGTCTGGTTAATGAACAGAGGTTATCATAATATTTCTATAATCGGTGGTTAAACTTGTTGCTACGCCTACTTTTTTTTTACATTCTTATGAGTGTGGTATGTACATGCTTGTATGTTTTTCCCCGATGGTGGGGGTTCTTTCTATAGCGCCCTTGGTCATCCTGTCAGGACAGCCTTAACAAATATAAGCCTGCAAATGCTGTTTGGTACATGGAGGTAAATAAAAAAATATGTAACAAAGCAGAGACCAGTAATTTCCGAAAGTATACAGATGGTATAGTCCATTTGGTTGGTATAAAAAACTAACGTTTGGCTCATAGATCTAAATAATTTTGTTTTTTGGGGGAAATTGCTTTCTACGTGTCTGATTATTTTACAAAAAGCATGAGAGAAAAATAACTTAAAATTTATAATGATTTTGTCCATTAAACTCAGTGTTAACTTTGGACATCTGAAAGAAGTGGAGAGAGTGCAACAAATAGAGCAGCACACAATCTCATGGTCAATTTAAAAGCATTTACATATGAGGCAAAGCATACTGAAAAACAAGGTTCATAATTACTTACCCTTACACCAACACTTTATCAGTTGTTTGAAGACGGCAACTTTCAAGACACATTGCTTGAAAACCAGAAACTGACCTGAAGAATGACCTGCTTTCGTTCCTTTTTCGAATGGTATTATCGCTTCCCTAAATTGCGAACAGTCTGTTTCACATATTTTCAGTTGGTCAGATTGATAAAGTTTTTATCTATTTAATGGTAGCAGATTTTGTAATGGTACATACTGAAACGATTCAATTTTTATGCCCTAAAGGGCGATTACTATAAAACACGAGATTTACATGTTTGTTTCTATGTTTATGTGCTAGTTGTGTACATAAAGTCACTACGGAATCTAATTATGAAGCAAATTACGACAAAAAAGGTTTTACTATGATTTGTTATTGATTATGGCTGTTCATCATCTGTCCCTCACTCCTCTGTGGCTATGACCAAAAATGCTAAAATATTACTACACTGTTAAATAGTAAAAAAAAACCACACACATGAAATTAAAAATAAAAAGTTGCGAAAAATTAGATTTTCGCATGGTTTTTGTAAATAACTAACATTGCAGCAAAGAAATTTTGAAGAAAGTATTCTATTTAAATGCATCTGATAAAAACGTTAGTTTTTATAGAGTCCAAATGGACGATTTTTTCTTTAAAAAAGAGGGTCATGACGGCCCTGAAATCGCTCATCTGACACTATTGACCAAACATGAACCATTTTCCATCTAGTTTCCCAGTGACCTAGTTTTTTTTCCAGACTTTACCCATTATCAAACACTTTTGAGATATCAATTAGACAAACATTCTGACCAAGTTTCATGAGATATGGACTGAAAATGTGGCCTCTACAGCGTACAAAATGTTTTTCTAAGATTTGACCAAGTGACCTACTTTTGGACCCGACAATTACCCATTATCAAACTCTTTTGAGACATCACCAAAACAAACATTCTGACCAAGTTTGAAGAGTATCAGGCAGAAAATGTGGCCTCTAGAGTGTGTACAAGCTTTTTCTAATATTTGACCCAGTGACCTAGTTTTTGACTCCAGATGACCCATTTTCAAACTCATCAAGGTATCACAATGGCAAATATTATGAACAAGTTTCAGGAGTATAAGACTGAAAATGTGTCCTCCAGAGCATACACAAGGTTTTTTATAATATTTTGACTTCTTGACCTAGTTTTTGACCCAACATGACCCATTTTCAAACTCATCCAAGATATTATCAAAGCAAACATTCTGACCAATATTCAAGAGTGTGAAAATGTGGCATTCAGAGCGTATACAAGTTTTTTTTTTAAGATTTGACCTGGTAACCTAGTTTTTGACCCAACATGATCCATTTTCGAACTAGACTGAGATATCATCAAAACAAACATTCTAACCAACTTTCAAGAGTTTTGGACTGAAATAGTGGCCTCTAGAGCGTACAAAAGGTTTTTCTAACATTTGACTTGGTGACCTAGTTTTTAACCTAACATGACCCATTTTCGATTATATCAAGACAAATATTCTGACCAACTTTCAAGAGTTTTGGACTGAAATAGTGGCCGCTAGAGCTTACACAAGGTTTTTCTAATTTTTGACCTAGTGACCTAGTTTTTTATTGGACATAACCCATTTTCCAACCCATTCAAGATATCATGAAGAAAAACATTCTGACCAAGTTTCAAGAATATCGGACTGAAAATGTGGCACCTAGTGCGTACACAAGGTTTTTTTAAGATTTGACCTAGTGACCTAGCTTTTTACCTGACATGACCCATTTTTTAAACTCGTCCGAGATATCATCAAGGCAAACATTCTGACCAAGTTTTATGAGTATCAGACTGAAAATGTGGCCTCTATAGCGTACACAAGGTTTTTATAAGATTTGACCTAGTGACCTAGTTTTTGACCCGACATGACCCATTGGCAAATATTCTGACCAAGTTTAAAGAGTATTGGACGAACAAAGGGGCCACTCTGAAACGCTTCGTGCTCAGGTGAACTAAAAACAGGTAATAGTTACTTAAATGGATTTACCGTTTTGGATCGATTGGCTCGCTTGATTTATTGCTTTCTTTCCTACTATTTTATCAAGTATGTCTTTCTTTATATGTTTCAAAATACTTCTTTACTCGGTTTTAAGACACTTTTCAAGCACTTTTCAGACAGCTTTCATTCTTGTATCTTCATGCCAAATATTGCCCTGGCTGGTTAATAGATTGCACAGATTACAATGGATAGAAAATGCAACTGAAGTTCAAGAGGCTTTCCAAGCAATGGCTGAAGTCATTTCCGGTTTTAACTGTTTCCCAAACGGCAAATTTTGGACCAGACGAAATTGAAAGCATTTTGCAGATGACAAATTAACAGTTGCTAAAAAGATGAATTTTCTATATAGTTTTAGACTTGTTTAAATTGAAAGCATGCCTTGCAAACTTACGTTCTCTTGAATCATGCTTTCCTAGGACAGCAACATTTTAGTAACTTAGCCCTGTTTTCAACACTTTCCCAAACAAACACGGGTTATCACATGCGTGCTGTCAAATTCTTTTGGAAAAACATGTGGGATAAGGAGAAATTGCTCGTTATAAGCAATTTCTTCTTTATTAAATACTGCTAGCGAATTTTCCACCATTTTTGCAGCTTTTTAAATTGTCATCTGCCAACTCTTTGAATCTGGAAGAGTCTGATATTTGTCGTTTGGAAAAGAGCTAAGAGAGCGCTGTTCAAGGGTATTAGATACTGTAACAGAAGACAAAGTTTCGACATAGGTTCACATTCACATCAATTTCATAATATGTTAAAAAATCTGCTGATGAAAACTGACATTTACTTACTTGCCCTGGCTTTCTTGAAGCATTAAAAAAAAAAAATTGGGGCGACTTTGATGCTTTGCGTCAACTTTTTCTTGTACGTAGTTGTTTTTATGTTTACACATACTCACTTCTCATCACGCTGCAGTAGCCATTACAGAATGACCTGCGACCTTGACCTTGTCAATTTCTCATCAATTTCCCACATTCATCCATTATCGGATATGATGTCTCCGAGTTTCTTAGGAAATGGTTCACACTAAAAAATAATTATCCTCTCGGCCTCGGGGTATTATGTCTGTATCATCTTGTAACCTCATCAGTGCTTATCATATTACACCGTTACCCTTTTACAAACAATCCCGGGGTTATATCGACCGTTTGAAAATATTGTTCGAAAATGAGTTTATGTTGTTTACCAAGGTTTCCTTCTTTTTCCACGATTTCTATCATTTCATTGACAAATCATATCAGTTGATCTATATTAAAATCGCCATGCCAATGCTTTGGGTCGGGGACTAGCCCAACATTTTGTCGTTTTGCCAAGAGTTCAATCATTATTTAGAGCAGAGGAAATTTCTCTGTCACTGTCTGTTGTAGTTTGAAATATATTTCAAACGGAGAGATCTCGTATTTCTTCTCGTGGTGAGCAATTTCTCCATTGATCACATTATTTTCTATTGCGTTCACGTAAATGTATTTATTTTCTATACACATTGATTGTTTTTATGAGAACTCTTTTTAAAGTTGTCTGCTTTAGAGTGGTTTCGACTTCCTTGAGATTTTTATTGAAAAGTTTTGTTTTTTTTTCTGTAAGAAGCAACTTCTCGTATGGCCAAACCGCTTCCGCAAATTATGTAACGTTATTTCTTCCTGATACTGCTAGACCATTTTAAATTTATTAGAACGTACTGTATTTATAGTCATCTCGGATCCAAATTCGTTCTCGTCTGCAGATCACGGTTGAAAGTATGGTGGCAAAGGGGGGAAATTGCATGTGACAGATACTTGCCTCTTTTGCAACAACGTTTGCACATTTATTTACGTACATGTATTAAGTAATGAGGTTGTTTGGCCTTTTTCATTTTGATGTTTTCATAGCTGTCTACTTAACTATTAGTTTGCCAAGCGCATCTCCTTGACCTTTTTCGGATATTGCTTATCAAGATCAGACTGCAAACAACACGCAGTCTGATCTTGGATCCACACCGTCCGATAAGGAGATAATTCCTAAAACAAACTACAACTTTGAAAAGAAACATTTTTTCTTTTTGTCCTGTTGGCTTGAAAGTTTCATTTTACTGATTTAGCAGAATAAAGTCATTTTTTTCCATACAGTAAAAGCTAACCCTCAGACTGCACATAACATGCACGGTGATCTTGTTTCTACAATGCTCGATAAGGGTATATCTTCCCTCAACCACAACACCTTTGAAGTAGTAAAATCTTTGTTTTTACTACCGGCTTGAAACTTCCAGTTCACTTATTTATCAAGGTCCATAATTATTCACTAACCATTCTTAAGAAGGTTCTCTGTCCTTTTCTTCAACTTTTCCGGATTGTGAAAGAAACAGAATTTCTGATTGGCTAAACCAAATGGTTTAGCCAATCAATTTGGTTTAGCCAATCAGAAAGTTATGTTACTTTCACATTGACAAAATTTTTAAAAAATAAGACTATAAATATTCTTAAGTATGGTTGGTGAATAAAGACCCAGGATAAGTGTTACTCGATGCTCTTCTCTCCGTAATGATCATTTGTGATCAAATTTAACGCATGGACATGATCATCGTGTAGTTTAGAGAAAAATGTCCCCGAGGCCACGGTTTTATTGGATTCGGTTCTCAAAAGAAAATTGCTCATGTAGAATGATGATGGTATAAATAATGAGGGTTGTTTCTTGTTGTTGACCATATATTTAGGGAAAAATACATTGACCTAGCTTTGCATGAACTAATTATCATACGGTAACCATTTTAGAAAAGACGAACAGGTTAAAATTAAGTTATCTTCCCGTCTGAACTTGGGATAAATTCTCGATAGATTTTATTAGCATGCATTCGTGTAAGTACGGAAATATTATGCTATCATTTCAATGGGGTTGGTAATTGATTCAAGTAGCCATTATTTTCCATTAGATGGCATTCGAGAAATACACAATTACCCATCTATCTGATTTGAACAATCTGGGCATAGAACCGAACTTCAGAACTTCAGAACGACCACCGTTACTTTGAATCTGAAAATAAAATTAAACGTTTAGCCTACTCTATAAAAGGCTATCTGATGCAATTAAATTGGCTTTGATCAGCAAGCATGTAACCTATGCACCGGTCATTATTAAAATAGCCTCTACAGGTTATTGCAGAGCCTAAGAAAAGCTTTTCTTCAAATTGGGGATAGGTAATTTAAGGTTCAGAAGCCCCCCACCCCCACCCCACCCCTTCTCCCCCATGAATTTTGAAATGTCTCAAAAATTCTTAAGCTATTGTACTGAAAATGTGCATAATTAATAATATTACCTTTACCAACTCTTGAAGTTTTCAGAATTTTCGGTGACTTGCGTTTGATTGTTTGCGTTCAGTGCAATGTCAAAAAACCTAGATGTTGCTAGACAGCTTTTTTTTCAGCTACATAATTAATAGTGTCCTGAAGTTGTAACTTTCTCGCTTCTCAGAGTTCCTTCAAAGACAGTGTCAAATATTTCTGTCTCTTTAAGATGATGTTCTTATTTCTCTCCAATTCTCTGTCGGTGATAACAATTGAATGAAAGCAGAGGTGCCATAGTGTTTGAGTCTTGCTTTTTGAAGAAATTCGTTTTCAGATTCGGCCGTGCAGCCATTCTTGAATTTATGCACACTAAGCAAAACTTATAAACCACTACCGCTGACTTTAAACGGATTACAGTAACGCCGATGTGCAAAATTATTTATTTGTAACGAGATAAATTACGCCATTGTATATTACAATAATCCTTTACAAATGTCATTAAATTTATACAGGAATTGGTCAATAATAACAGAAGGCTAACATAACAACCTCTAATCATTTTCATAAAATTCGATTCTTACTAAAGTCTGCATTTTCAGTGCCGAGTATGACCTCCATAAGCCTGAATTAGAGCTTGGCATCTTGCTCTCATTAACAGAATGTATTGTCTTATTTCATTTTGTGTTACATTTCACCCAACAATGTTCACGAAAGTTGGCTTAGATTTTGCAGTTGGAGTAAATCTCTCATACGTCCTTTCAACGGCTCCCAGATGTGTTCAATCGGATAAAGCTCAGAACTTTTAGCAGGCCATGGGAGTGTTCAAATATTGTTATGGGCAAAAATGTTGTTAGTAACCCGTGTTGTGTGACAGGTCGCAATATTCTGAGGAACAATTATTCCCTTATTGGCCTGTACGTGTAGCACAAGCACAGCCAATATGACATCATTTTGTGTGAACCGACCCTCCCCTCCCCTCCCCCGTCCCCTGTTCATACCATGATGGATCTTGCCCCGAATAAACCGCTTTCAAGAATGCAAATTTCATTCTTTCTTTCCCCGCGTCGGCGATAAATAAAGACTAGACCATCTGCATCACGAAGTTTAATTCTGAATTCTTCAAAAAACAGCACGTTTGATAAGTCGGCTCTTGTATAGGTGGTGTTCGCCGCGCCCATGCCAGTCAAGCTTTTCGGTATCTAGGTGTTAGCTATTCGATCTTTCGAGAACGAATGGGTCTCAAACCTACTTCTTGGTGACGGTAATAGTTTGAGAAGGAACAGGACCATTATTTACACCAACCGTTTATCTTGTTGATTCCTTTGCACGCATAAATCTGTTCTGTAAATACAATAAATGACGAACCTGCCTTATGGACGAGTTGTAGATCTACCGCGCGGCCGGGACGGAGCATTTGCAATACTTCCGGTTGTTTGATACTTTGCCCACAGCTGTTCGATACTCTTATGGTTATTACCAAAATGCCTTGCAAACTAAAACAGCATTGAGAACTTTAAAAACCTAGACAACATAATTGCCAATGCACAATTTTAGACGAAAGACTTGTATTACGACACAAACATGTCAATGAGCAACAAATATTGCGATAGTCCTCTCTCGTTTTTCAAATTGTCATTCTCGTCATGTTTTATGTATTTATTTAAGTGCCTTATCCATCGTTTAATTTCGAGTTGTTTTTGTAAGAAATCGCGAAATTCGCAAGATTTGCCAGCCATATTTAATGAAAGGCAACATCCATCTCGTTTCGATTTATCGCGACGACCGACATGTGTGTTTTGACTGTATTCTATACTATAAACAAACATGTAATTAAGATATAGTTTGCCTTTTAAATTTCTTGCACTTTCAAGAGCGTTTCCAAAGAGCATTTTCAGAGAAATCATATTTCATAGAGTGGCGGTTTATAAGTTTTGCTCAATGTCTTATGTTGATTCCCAATATGACTTTAGTATTTTCTAAGAAAGGAGTATCCAATATTACTATCAGTTAGCAGTCTTTCAGTTGTGAACCAGGTAGTCTTGTTTTAATCAGTGCTAACTCCTGTGTAGCCAAGGTTCGGAAATTGACTAATATTAGCACATTTAATATTTTAACTCTGGTCAATTTTCTATTAAGAAGATTTTTTTCCCATAAAAGATCATGAAATGACGCTTACAGCGCTGGCTGTATCTGATAAAGCTAATATCTGATAAAGCTGATGTTTAGTTATTGTTAATTATCATCGTGGTACCCATCTTGTTTAGGATATCTTTTATCCGTGATCACATCTGATCCAGCAATATAAGCGCTTAGTGTTTTTGGCAATTATGTTGCTTATGGACAGGTTTGTTGCAGTAATAGCAGATCAGCGTCTTTTTTTTCCCAAAAAGACTTGACGATGTATTGCTTTGTCGAAGATTTCTTTCAGCCTAGAAGCATATAATGTTACTGATACATCATTTGTTTGCTGACAACTATAACATTTTTTACATAGTTATCTCTCCAAATTCAACGAAGCCAATGTCACTGTTGAATTGTATAACAACTGAACTTCACGTCCATGTCTCCTCAACTTATCTACTGTTTTTCCTTTACAAGATCTTTAAAATTATCTTTTACTCTAAGGGAACTCTCTCTCTCTCTCTCTCTCTCTCTCTCTCTGACAAGTATTTATATTTCGTTTTGAAATGAAGTCCAGTTAACATATTGCTTAATTTTTTCACTACAGAAAACTGGAAGTCTAAGACAGTGGTAACTGGTTTGCTTTATGCTGCATCACCCATGTCCTGAGGTTCCTTTTTCATACCTGCTAAAACTTGCATCAATCTTGTTACATTCCCCGTAGATCCTGATTATGGCTTAATACCCAACAAGTGTAATGCGTGTAGCAATCTTCCCTACTCCGATATACCACCTGCTCTTTCTATCTCCTCCTCACCCCACTTTGCTATTCTACAATTGTCGCAGCTCCAGGTAAACATGCACTGCTGCTATGTGTGTCGACTTTCCGAGTGAATATGTCATACGAACAACAGTATAAACACAAAATGTTTGGTCACTATGAAACTAGGAAATAAAATATCAATACGATACTCATTGGTCTTGGTGCCTGTTTCTCTTTCACTAATTTTAAAACAGCACAGCAATGAGATACACAACAGGTCATGTACACAACAGGTCATGACCGGTTATGGTCACACCTAGTATAGTAATTGGAAACAATATTAGAATCTGTCTTTAACTGACGAATTAAACAGCATAAGTGTGGATACACTTTTCGATTTTCCAAATGATTATTATTCAAGTAGGATAAGAAAGTTGAACTCATTTCACCACTTTTGATCAAAACCAATCAACAAACATGTACACTCTTCCTTACCTCTAGAAACAACACTTTTAGTTATCACTGCACTTTAATGGGAAGGCGAATCCTCTTAAGTTTGGCCTATTATGCCAGTCACTTCTATTATCACTAGATATAGTTGCAGATATAGTCTGTGTGGAGTATTCACTTATAAATGTGACTGTAGATTGAAAAAAAATGTTCTACCCATTAGCATACCTCTCGTATCTGTTGCTGCATTCTTTGGCCGCCATTTGTAATTTAGGTCTCTTTACTTGTTTCCAAAAGTATGGACTTGTTGTATGGAGTATGGTTGGAGGAGTCGAGTTGAAGGTCCAGAATGCAACCAATAGAACGTCTTTAATAACCTTTATTTTTATATGGCAACCATAGTTAAAAACATACAGATTATAATAATCATTATTTGAAATGATAGCATTCTGATATGAAAATTGAAAAAAAACTTGGTTTTGTTCTTAACTCAATAAATATACAACAATAACTATTTCATACAGACAAGTACACGTTTGCCACTTTTAGTATTATCAGCTTTCCATTGCCTGTATCGCCACTCAGCCACAACAACTCTTTCGTTTTTGTTAGTCTACAATAAAATGTAGTTAATTTAAGATCATGCAAAAAGTGGTCAGCTACGAAAGGTTTCAGATCGGACGAGCAGTCATTAACATCGGGTGTAAAAACCAGTGGCAAATATAGCAATCCGTGTCAAAATTACGACATAAGGCAAAAGAATAAAAAAAAATCTGACAAACAGTTTCAGATACATTCTAATGACAATTGAAACAAAACAAGGCTACAGACCACGACAAATACAAAATGTAACACCGCAAAGATATGATCTTCTTTTTGCAATCAAAGAAAGAAAATCACCTGAGCATATTCCCAGCAAATTTAAATTGAAAGAAAGAAACAAGAAAGCTCAGAAATAATAATCCGGTTACACATCTACAAAAGCTTAATAAAGCATTTCCAATTGCATTTTCACTATTGAAGCAACAAACAAATTAAGGGCAGACAACTTGTGAAGATTTCTGTGATTCTAGTCACCAGAATGAAGTAAGGTTTATTACAATAATTCGCACTATATCATGACTTATTGAAAAGAGTGGTTTCTCTTTTGTAATAGTAATTCTAGACAAAAGTGTTTATAGGAGATTATCGTTTGGACTACGTGCTTATGTTACCAATGCCTTCCAACTCTGACAATCAGTGTGTTTGTACTGAGAGTGAAAACTGCATCTGTGTCTCTGAAGTCTATAAATTAAACTTTAATTTTGCAAAAAAAAAATGACCTCGCTGTGCATTCATCTGGCAATGTCCAGAAATGTTCCGAATTATTTGCCCTTATTAAATAGAAAAGGAAACGGAACGTCTTGATTTAACTCAAAACCTGTTCCAAGATATACACCTCCTGTATATCACCTGATATATTTGAAGGCCGGTGATCACTCTTTTTTTAATAAAACATATTCTTACTCGCCAAAACTTGGTAGATAGCACTGAGGTAGATAAGATAACGGATTACATAAGATCGTATCTCAGCTTGACATTTTACCTTAATTCTAAGAAAAAAAATGGTTATTTTACCGCCTGAAACTGACAGCTTAGTTATCAACGCTACATAATTTTATTTCATAAAATACTTACCTAATATTACAATATGGAGTTCCTTTTCGAGTCCGCATAATAAACCTTCCGGAAATACGGAAGTAAACAAACTTTGAGCATGCGCAACCTCACTACTTCCGTTTATCCTCGTGCTACTTCAGTTTTCCTTTTTCGGCGAAACAGTTCGCAACGTTTTTGTGTTAAGACCTTCCGTGTGGTTCCACGTGGCTTTAAAATTTAATTTTGGACTTCATTTTTTTGCGTTCATGTCGGAAGACGGTGAATTTTCGGAGCAGGATAGTGACGAGTCGGTGTCACGGTCCGAGACAGTTTTGCACAAAGCAAAACGAAAGAAAAAGAAATCTAGGTATTCCGAGTTGGAAATGAGATATCAATAAATTGGAATCATTGGTCACAAAGGCCTTTGAAAAGATCGTACCCGAGACAAACTCGGCCGGCAGTAGTGGTGTGGATAAAAATTCTCTTCAATCCACGACAGATAGACACGATAGAACAGATACAGTGTCATTATTTGCCGATACAGACAATTTTGACTCCTCGGATAATAACGAGGCAGAGAAAGAGAACAGTTTGAGTGACAAAACACAGAAATGTCTCTTTGAAATGTTTGGAGAAGATGCCATGGTCAAGAAAAAGACTGATAAAGAAGGCATTGTTTTGGATAAATCACAAGTTGAGGTGATTGAGAGCAGTTTCAGGTGTAATGAACCCAATTTTCTCACAGCTTTTTCGGAAGAAAATGTTGACTTATTTCCGTTAGATGAAGAATTTGAGAAGTTCTTGAAAGTTCCATCATTGGACTCTATAGTTGACTGTTGCTTAGTCAAAAGGTACGGCAATAAGGCTTCTTTTGCTAGGAACAAGGGCAAGGTTCTGTACACTCAACCATGTAAAATGGTGGATAAAATTTGTTTTAAAGGCCAGCATGCTGCTAGATTGGGTTTGATAATGCAGTGTTATGTTCAACAGAGTTTGGGAAATTTGTTGCAGTTTATTGAATCATCTTCTTTTGAAAAAGATTCTGCTATTAAGCAAGTAAAAGACATTTTCTCCATGTCCACCAAGGTATTAGATCAATTAGGAAGGACTGGTGCTTTGCATCATATCAGCCGTAGAACTGTTGCTATGACAGATACTGGTTTATATGACCAACACGACAGTTTAGAGTTCGCTAATTTGCCATTGTCGGGCGAGGGTGTTTTTGGTCCTCAGTTAGAGACCTTGTTTAAAGAACGGAAAGAAAAGAAGAAACAAGTCGAGGACTTAGTACCAGATGTGCAGAGACAAAAAAGAAAATTCAGTGGTCAATCAGATTTCAGTAAACGTTTTAACAATGACAAAAGTGCAGATAAGCCAGCATCTGGACAATGGAACAATTTCCGTATCCCTAAAGTGCAGAATAGACCTGCTCAGGAGAGTCGTGGATTTGGAAGACAGAGAGGTTCTTTTCGAAACTCCAATCCAAGACGTTCAGCAACAAGTACGGGAAAGAGTCAGCTGGAGAGACCAGTTGACAAATGACAAGGTAAACATAATTGCAAAGTTTCCGGAGATACCTGTTGGGGGCAGACTGGTTCATTTTCTAAGCGAATGGGAACAAATTACACAGGATCAATGGGTTTTGGACATCATAAGGGATGGTTACAAGTTGGAGTTCCAAAAGATACCTCCCTTCAATGGTGTGAAAGCAACCAATGTTCCTGTAAAACAACAAAATCTTATAAAAGAAGAAATAAATTTTTTGTTAGAAAAAAATGCAATAGAGATTGTTCCTCCAAGTCAAATTCAAGAAGGTTTTTACAGTACATTTTTTCTCGTTCCAAAGAAAACTGGAGGAATGAGACCAGTGATCAGTTTAAAACCTCTCAATGTGTATCTCCGAAAACAACACTTCAAAATGGACACTCTTACAAAGGTGATCAACATGGTAGAAAAGGGAGATTGGGCGATATCAATCGATCTAAAAGATGCATATCACCATATAATGATATTCAAGGGTCATCGGAAATTTCTGAGATTTCAATTCCAAGGAGTGGCTTATTAGTTCCGATGTCTATGTTTCGGTCCAACGAGTGCCCCGAGAACGTTCGTAAAGGTGATGGCAGTAATTGTCGCTCATTTAAGGAAAAACGGGCTTCGTTTGGCAAGTTACATAGACGACTGGTTGAATTTAAATCAATTGAGGCAAGATCTTGTCGAAAACAGAGATTTGTTGCTCAGTCTCCTTTATCGACTAGGTTTAATGATAAACAAAGAAAAATCCCTTCTAGTTCCTGTGCAGGTTATAACTTATTTAGGAAGTTCATTCAATTTAAAGAAAGGCCTTGTCTTTCCAACACAGGAGCGTATTTACAGTCTGAAGACAGCTGTACTAGAATTATTGGGGGGAAACATTACAGCCAGGCAATATCTAGTTGTGTTGGGAATAATTGCATCATGTCTGGAGTTAATTCCAAACTCGAGACTGTTTATGAGACCTCTTCAACTCCATTTGTTACAAAATTGGAACCCAGCTCGTCTGCCTTTTTCATATCAAATTGCTCTTACGTCACAAGTAGCTCATCATCTGAAATGGTGGTTAGATACTCAGAACATTTCCAAGGGCAGATCTTTAGTCAAACAGGTTTTTTCACTGACTCTAACCACAGATGCGAGTGGCAAATGGGGATGGGGAGGTAACATGAACAATCTAACATGTCAGGGTCAATGGTCCTTAATGGAGAAAATGCTTCATATCAATTGTCTAGAGATGAAAGCAGTGAAGAACTGTTTACAGCATTTCCAATTGCATATTCAGAATCAAAATGTGTTGATTCGTTCAGACAATACGATTGTTTGTCAATATATCAATCGTCAGGGGGGAACGAAATCAACACAATTATGCAATCTGACAATGCAGTTGTGGGAATATGCTATATCTCACAAAGTTACTCTGAAAGCGGTTCATATAATGGGGAGCAAAAATATTCTTGCAGACATATTAAGTCGTCAGAGAGTTCTTGCTACGGAGTGGTCTTTGAGCATATCAGTGGTAGAGAAGTTATTTCAGATTTGGGGAAAGCCAATGATAGATCTTTTTGCTACAATAGAGAACAAGAAAGCGCCTCTGTTTTGCTCTTGGATTCATCATCCGGAGGCTTATGCAATGGATGCCCTGTCAATTGCATGGCAGAACATGTTTGCTTATGCATTTCCCCCAGTCCAATTAATTCCCAGAGTACTGAACCACTTTCAGCAGTATCGGTGCACAATGATATTGATAGCCCCAATGTGGCCAAGACAACATTGGTATCCACAAATTCTGAAATTTCTAATAGCCTGTCCTGCAAGTCTCCCGTGCCAAGTGGATCTGTTATCTCAGTGCAAGGGGAAAGTGATGCATCCAAATGTAGAGTCTCTACATCTGACTGCATGGCTATTATCGACAGAAAGTTCTCTTCAACAGGTTTTTCAGAAAAAAAACTAGACAGCTTTTATCAAAATCATGGAGAAAAGGGACCCAAAGGGATTATAGGAGTAAGTTTAGACAGTTCAATAGCTGGTGTGTTGAACACAAAATTGATACCTATTCAGCATCTTTGGTAAATTGTGCAGAGTTCTTGACATTTTTATATGAGAAAGGTCTAAAATATAGAACTATAAATGGGTATAGGTCTATGCTTTCTTCTGTTTTAGCACCAATTGGGAATATACCAGTTGGTCAACATCCTCATGTAATAAGATTGTTGAAGGGAATTTTCAATGAAAGACCGCCTTTGAAAAGATTAGTTCCTGAATGGGATCTTCTTGTCATTCTAGGTTGTTTAAAAGAAAAGCCATTTGAACCCCTGAAAGATGCATCATTGAAGTTTCTTACCTGGAAGACTTGTTTTTTGGTGGCCATAACAACATTTAGAAGATGTAGCGATTTACAAGCTTTGCAGTTAGGTGAAGGTTTAGTAAACGTTCAAAAGCAGGGTGTCACTTTTATACGAACAGGTTTGTCGAAGTCTGATAGACCCAGTCATATGGGAAGAAACGTTTTTGTGCCTCACTTGGAGAAAGATAAGAAGCTGGATCCCAAGAGAGCTTTGACTTATTATTTAAAAGCAACAGAACAGTTTAGAAATCAGAAGGGTAAGGACATTGTGAAACTGTTTTTGGCTATAAATAAACCTCATCAACCAGTTTCTTCAATTACTGTGTCTAGATGGCTGATAAGTTTAATAAAATATTGTTATAAAAAATTGAAGAAGTCTCACGGTAAAATCACAGGACATTCAACTAGAAGTGTAGGACCGTCCTGGGCCTTATTCAAGGGTGCATCTTTACAGCAGGTTATGGAGGCTGCAGATTGGTCAAGGGAGACCACTTTCACAAGACACTATTTGAAACCAGTGAATGTTGATTTCTTCGGTTAGTGGAGGCACACTAGAATCGAAACATTTTTGTTTTTTCGGCGGACTGCCAAGATAGAAACTTGGGTTATTTACAGTTTTTGGTGAATATTGTGTATACATTATGCTGTTTCAAGAAGGAAACGCATCTACATGTTGTAAATAGGAGGGATCATGATTGAGTACAGAAATGAAAAAAGACCTTATTTGTTGGGAGAAGGTAATCATTTCTTTTTATTGTTTTAATTCAGTAGTATGTAATCTACATTAGTGAATTAACTAAATAATCACTCGCTATTGTTGATACTGCTATGGAATCTACAGTAATCCATATTGTAATATTAGGTAAGTATTTTATGAAATAAAAATTTCAAATTTGTTCTCAAATTATAGTTTTATTAATAAATACTTACCTAATATTACAACTTTCCCTCCCTCCTCCCCTCGTGTTATTTAGTATGTACTTTGGCAAACTGTTTCGCCGAAGGAATACTGAAGTAGCACGAGGATAAACGGAAGTAGTGAGGTTGCGCATGCTCAAAGTTTGTTTACTTCCGTATTTCCGGAAGGTTTATTATGCGGACTCGAAAAGGAAATCCATATTGTAATATTAGGTAAGTATTTATTAATAAAACTATAATTTGAGAACAAATTTGAAATTTTGAAAGTGTATTATTGGAAATTATGTATTATGCAGACGTCACACTGTCCCGAAATTGATACCAGTTGGACACACGATAAATGAAATGTTCAAATTCGCATCTGATCGTAAAAACATAGGGTCATTCGTGAGGGCCTCTTAAGCCATCGTATGGCCGTCGGTTGGGTTCCTCATGCTCCGGCAGAAACTTCGTGAGCGGTGACAAAATCTTTGGCATGTCAAAAATTGTCGGAAAACCTTGCGAAGACCTTAGACTGGCGTTTGTTTTACTTATTTATTTATTCATTTATTTATTCTTTTTTTTAACTCATCCATCTATGTATAAATTCTAGAACAAAAATATCATAAAGAAAACTGCAGTCTATGTAAAACTTACCATTACAGATTGACTTGAAATATTATAGATTTATAGAACTGCTCGTCTATTCCTTATCAACATCCTTTTCAACCTAATTCATTCCTACACGTCTTTTTTTAAACATCTTGACAGTATCTCCATGTACCACGTGTTTGTATATTCTATGTGGCAACTGATAATGTAGTTTGTACAAGTCATGATAAAATTAATTCTGTTTTGTCCTGTTCGAACGCATTATACTAACACGAAGTCGTGTAGCCATCATGTGGTCTTCGTGTGTGCTGCACGAAAAAATACTTTATAACATAAAATCACATATTTCTGTTGGCTGTGTTTCTGGTTCGGGTGCCATCGCATGGTCTTCTTAAAGGCACCGTCCCTACCTCAGCTGTTGATTGGCTCTTTACCAAATTCGGAGCGATCTTTGCGCGAAATTAGAAATTCCATATTCGTATGGCCATCTGATGTCAGTTTCGTGACAGTGTGATGGTTGCATTTACCGTTTGACCGTTGAATGCGACTCAAATTCTACGTGCCGAAATAAACATCAAGATCAGAATACACAGAGTGTGCAATCTGATCTTTGATTTACCCTCTCCGATAATGACAAATTCCCTCCAAAAGATTACCTTTGAAGTAGCAAAGTTTACATTTTGTAGTATCGGCTTATCAGTTTCATCTCACTTTTTCACAGTGTAGGGGTTAATATTTAACATGCTCCTAGGTGAGCTAAATGCAACTGTTTGTTCTTAAGTGGTGTACAGTAAAAAAATGGAGATCATTTGGTCTGGCTTCTAGAGTGATGGCATAATTGCCCTGCAACACGCAAAAAGGGTCATTCGGACATTTGCGTAAAATGTCGTCTCGGATCAGCCTGCGCAGTCTGCGCAGGCTTATCCGAGACGCCACTTTACGACTACACTAGATTCGTGCTACAGTAGACTGGTGCAAAACGTAGAACTGCATAAAAATGGAAAGTGCCGTTTCGGATTAGCCTGCGTGGACTGCGCAGGCTGGTCCGAGACGACACTTTACGGAAATGTCTGAATGCCCCTTTTCGCGTGTTGCGAGCCGTATGGTAGATGTTTGTAGTATCAACTTCAGATCCCATAACAAATAGGTGGAAATTAAATTGTGATATTTGGTAAAAATGATATCTCATCCTTGGCCTCATGTTCTTTAGCCGAGAGTTAAGCATGGATAGTCCTGTCGGGAACTGCGAGACCGACAGTGTTGATAATTTGTATGCAACATCTTGTGGTTTGATATGAAATGATGTCCTGTAACAAAAGCGTTCTATCACATCCCCTGGGTTATTCTTTCTGCCGAGAAAAAATGGGTCAAATATATATCAAAGAGTCATGTATAAGAGTTATCAGGATCGGGTTTTTTGTGTGTGTTTTTCGTCTAGATTACGCAGTCGCCCTTTAACCACAGTCGGCTGCAAAATATATTTTTTTCATGCGGCAATTACTAGAGAGAATTAGAGATCCTTCAACGAAGTTGTATGTCCACTGTCCCTCTGGTTTTGTGTTTCGCGGTTCTTTTCCTTGCGTTACGTTAGAAAACTACAAGAAAATATTAATGCATAACATCAATGGCGCCGCACATCAGTTGTTTCTAAGAAAAAAAGCACATTACAGCATTTTGAATTGACTAAAGTAAATTTTTGCAGAACTCGGTGAGAAATGAACTAAGAAGTCCAAAAAAGTCCTTAGAATGCAACATAAAACTTAAAAAAAGAGAGAGAACCAATTGTGGTCATACACAATTATAGCCATTATTCGGTGAAATTCAATATAATTTCAATTGGAGAACTCTGCCTATGCACAAAAACAGTTATCGTTCGAGAAACAACACAAGAAAATAGTATTAAAACTAAACTAAGTTAATATAAAAAACTGTATATAAATTTGCCAAAGTGGGCACAAAACGATCGAAGTGTGCACGAAATGACCAAAATTACAAAAAAATAGGTAGGTACGAAATGGCCTAGGGACGAAATGGTCTAGTAACGGAGTGATATAAAGCCAAGTAAACAATATGGCTGCCTCCATAGGTACTTTTCAAACCCGAATAAAAATATAGTGCCACCGCTCATGCAGCGCCACAGTCAGGATATTCTTGATTATAGAATAACGAAACCTTGAACTAAGAAGTTTTGTATGAAGCCTCATCTGGTGTTTATGTAACAAAGTTATTCAAATTCATTCCCTAGTGTTAAAGAAAGGTCAACCACAGTATCAAATTCCATCTGTAATACCCTGTTTTTCTAATTAAGACCATCGTGGTCGTTTGTTTTTCCTTGTTGTATTTTTTATTGTTTTAATACAGATTATCTTTACTTTATTGGCTGAATCTCAAGTCACAAGACAGCAGACTTGTTGAAATGCTGTGGTCCTTTTTAACTGCACGGTGACTTGTGTGTGTTACTTTTTATTTGAAATCGCTGAATTTAGATAATTGGCTATTCTTTGCTTAGTACATACTCATTTAAGAATTATGCACTGGATATCGATATTTTTCTATGATTTATATACTAATTACTGCAGTTAAAGGTGGGTATTTAGAATTTTCACATCACACCAAATTAGAAAAATATATGTCAATGTTATTTATAAGAAAAAAAAATACATATCATCAGTAATTAAGAATCATAAAATTACAAAAAAAAATTGTGGTATTCCCTTAAAAGGCTACCTAGCCTGTTCAGCTATTTTTAGATTTCCCGCCAAAATCTAAAAAGTATTGTGGAGTGTTTAATTACTCACCCGTGACTAATGACTTGAATTCCATAGCATAACAAACATGTAATTATTTTTCATAATGTCTAGAACTTCGGACGCTATATTTGAAGCATCGTCTGTATATTTCCAGTGTGTAAATGTGCGAGTTGCTCATGTAAAAATAGACCATGTTTCCCTTCAGTGTCGACCTGGGCTGTAGTAAATCTCTAATTTATCTAGTTGTCCGATGGTTTTCGACTACTGGGGTTTAATGAATGAAAATTATAAGGCTTTGGGAGTATAAGGATGATTTTTTGTATTTTTGTAAAATTTTCGTCCCAGTATCTGAAGGGCCACCTTTTAAATCATGGTTAAGCAACGTAATCAAGTACTTGTATGGAAGATTAAGGAGATCTCGAAGCCATTCTATAGGAAGAAATACAATGATGAATCAATTACTTAATCACAATCTAGACCTGAATAACTCTTATCCTGCTAAATAACTTAGACGAAACTTTTAAGGCTGCAGAAAAAAGCATTTTTTTTTCGAAGGTGGGAGGGTATGTCTTTATCGCCAGTGCTGGACGTTATCTGCAGTCTGACTTCGATCTTCACTTTCAGCAAAAGGTCACGCCTAGCAGTCTAATGTTTAACCTTTTCCCAAAGAAGCCCTGGTTTTTAGGTGTCTGCAGTACAAGTCTTTTGAAAACACTGTGTGAAAAGGAGAAATTGCTCGTGACGAGCAATTTCTCCTTTTCCCACAGTGTTTTCTACCTTTTTTGAGAACTTTCTGCCATTTTCTCAAAATCTAAAATTGTCGTCTGCAAACTCTTTCGGTTTGGAAGAATCCAAAAGTTGTCGTTTGGGAAAGGGTTAACACGGTTTCGCTGAATCATACAGGCGTTTCTATCCTTGCCAGCTCACTGCTCTCTGTGACATTGTTATCTTTTATATACGTGAAGCTATGTTTCTTCGATATACATATTACAACAATAAGCCATATACCTTAAAATGATATGATACATAGAGGATAACCAACTGGTTGTTTTTGATATGAAAAATATCTCACGAGGATGCGTTGTTGGGCGTTGAAAAAACGAGTGCGCAGCATGAGTTTTTTTTTAACGCCTTACGACGCGTCCGAGTGAGATATTTTTCATATAAAAAATAACCAGTTGATTAGTCTATTTATTATATACCTTATTAACATCATTATTTGTAATTTTGCGTTTGAAAGTCGAAAAAAATGTAGTCGAAAAAACAGTAGGTCCCAAATTACGCCAGGAAGTGAAAGTTGTTTCGTCACTAGTGATGATATCAAAATTTATTACACTTGGAAATTCCAGGATTTCACTGCTAGGTATATAGTAAAAACTCTTTGTGCATAAGATAGCGCTTTCCTTGGAATGACAACTCTTAGAGTTCTCCTTTCCTAGGTTAGAAATGTGATGTTTCGTGGCTTTCAACTCTTAAATTGATAGAGACAGACGGACAATAGGCAAACAGGCAAGTGAGCTGAGTGCACTCTAATATAAGTTTGTTCGGTAGGCAAACGCATATCAAGTTGCCCATGGCTAAAATCACCTTCACCTCTCCCTTCACCTTCACCTGCCCCGTGGCGGTTGCCGTTGGGGCGCTACAAATGATCTGTCAACCAGTCCTCTTCATCCTTCCCTGTCCTCCGCACGTTTGACTGCCTCATCTCATTTTTGAGGCCTCTATCCTCATCTCCAATTCTGCTGTCAGGGTCCATGTTTCACAAATATACAGGAAAACTGAGTGGACAAGGGAACGCATGAGTCTTATCTTTGAGCTGAGCTTGATTGCCTTATACAATATGACTACAATACAGGGTCTGAAAAACCCATCTCTTGACTATGTCGATGTATACATTTATTTCAAAATGCCATATAAGAACCTCATACTAATTGAGTTCTTAGAAACAAATTGCCTAGAATATTTCCTGGAAAGTGCATGTACAAGTAATTATTTTTTGAGAATTTACTACTGAATTCAGACTTAATGACGTTGTTAAAAATCTTTCATTTTCTTTGATATCCTGTTTTATTGCTGTAACTGTATAAAAAAAAAAAAGTAGATTTTAACAACTTGCGAAGTTTTTTCTGTTCAACGTTGACAGAAAAAAAGTTTTCCAGAACATTGCCTTTATCTTGAAGATTTTCTTTTTTGAAACTAGAACTTTTAATCCTTTAGTGTCTAAGCTAAAAACAGGGACCTCTGCTGATGAATTAGATTGAGATCAAACTGCACAGAACGTGCAGACTGATCTTGGAGCTATACCGTCTGCTTGTTAAGTCAAGTCTTTGGAAAAAAACCTCTTCTTACTTTCAGTACATTTGTATTTTCAGACACCAAAAAAGTAGGTTAACTCTACTACACAATCCCGAGTTTTAATCATCAGGATGAAAATGGCTTTGGAAAACATTGCATGAAAAGGAGAAAATGCTGGTAACCAGCATTTTCTCCTTTTCCTGTAATTCAATGAATAGATTTTACAATCTGAGTGGCGTTTATTTTGTCGTTTTTTAACAAGTTTAAAACTTCGTTGTTTTGTAAAGAGTTGAATGTTTTGTGCTGGAAGATTTTCAGTGTCAAAAAAGTTTATCCTGGTCTCTGGGCTGTCAAATCGACTTTTTTAGATTTCGAATCAGCTTCAGTTGGTACAAAATAATGGTTCATTAAGGTAAAGTACTTTTATAAACTACAGAAAGCAAAACTTGAGATGAAGTAATCCGTGCTGTCTCATATAGATTTACTTAACTCTTTACCAGATGACAAAATTTTATACTGGTTAAAGTTGAAAGCATTTGCAAACGACAAAATAAAAACGACTGAAAAATTGAAATTTGTTCTGAAAAGGGTAGAAAACACCGTGGGAAAAGGAGAAAATGCTGGTTACCAGCATTTTCTCCTTTTCCCACAGTGTTTTCAAAAGGCTTCTTTCTCAGGGGCGTCAAAAGTAGGGATTGTGTGGTAATGGATTAATAGACAACAAGCCTTAGACTAGAATGCAAATACAATACACTGAACATACTACATAATACCATAATAATATTTTTCCCCCAAGAAAAAATATTTTCCGAAGAACAAATTTCTTCTTACAGAAAATTGCATTTCGTCGGTTTACTTCAAAAACCTCGTAGCTACAGCTTGTAACAAGCTGTAGTTACGCGGTTTTCGACGTAAACCGAAGATTTGTCTTTCACTAAAAAAAAATCATGTACTTTGCTGACGGAGAAATGTTCCTAGCGTTTCCAATTTTAACTAGATTAACCCTTCTCCTGGTAAATAAGTTAAAATTCTAAGCCGACAAGAAAAACCTGAATAATAGTACTTCAAACATTTTTGAGACAAAGATCTCCTTATCAGACAGTGTAGATGTTAGATCAGACTGCACGTTTTGTGCAGTCTGATCTAATCTACACTGTCTGCCAAAGGTCAGCCAGCCGCTCTTAGCTGTCTGAGGTTTTTAAACTTAGTCTATATCTTAATATCCATTGTTTACGAGAATGTTTATAGTCTTTTGGAAATACGTAAACGAAATTTAGTACCAATTAAAGATCCTGGCAGTGACAGCGTAATTGAATACCAGTCCAAGATCCGATGAATGACAAATAAATTTAGTACCAGGCCAACAAAATCTGGTGATGCTTATTTATCTGTTTAATTTTGTACACATTTTAGAATTATAAACCTTACTCATCGGTAAATATCGAAGTTTTGTATTATAGTCGAAAGACTATTCGACCAATCTCAGTAGCTACCATCCTTTGATAAGAGTAAGGGGCCGTAGACTCACTAACTCCTAGGTAAATATCGTGTAACAATCAACGTTTTCGTAAAGGTAAATATCGTTTAACAATCAACGTTTTCGTAAAAGTAAATATCGTGTAACATCGACGTTTGTTTTCGTAAAGGTAAATATCGTGTAACATAAACGTTTTCGTAAAGGTAAAAATCGTGTAACAATCGACGTTTTCGTAAAGGTAAACATCGTGTAACAATCGACGTTTTCGTAAAGGTAAATATCGTGTTATATCAACGTGTTCGTAAAGGTAAACATCGTGTGACAATCAACGTTTTCGTAAAGATAAATATCGTGTAACATCAACGTTTTTGTAAAGGTAAAAATAGTGTAACATCAACGTTTTCGTAAAGGTAAAAATAGTGTAACATTAACGTTTTCGTAAAGGCTGTTCGGCCAATTTGGTCCAGTAAAAGGTTTTGTCGATTGGTAAAAAGTTAAGACATTTAATGCAGAAAACCTTTGCCACAATGTAACTGCATTCTGTTCTAGGCGACGTAGAATTCATTTCAAGCAATCAAGCCTTTTCTCCCGTATAATACAATAACGTTTATCGACGAATTTGGTTGAAAAAGTCTTTTGAAGATATCATGGGAAAAGAGAAAAGCGCTTATAACACGTATTTGCACCTTTTCGCTCAATGATTTGCAAAAAGGGTGAAATTAAAATATTGTCGCCTGTAAAAAAGTTTAATACGTTGTATCTTACGTGCAGTAATGGAAAAGTTAGTTATATGATAACAGATCAGAATGTGAAAATTTATATCTTAACTCTTATCCGGGTAAGTAACTAAAATCAAATTTTCAATTCGGCAGTAAAAACCCAAATATTTGCTGTTTCAAAGTTATGCTTTGGGGAACAATTACTCCTTAACGGACACTGTAGATCCAAGATCAGACTGCACGTTCTGTGCAGTCTGATCTTGCATCTACACTGTCCGCAAAGGGTCAGCGAGTCGTGCTTAGCAGCCAAAGGGTTAAAAATATTGTCGCAGTTAACCCTAAGGCTACATCATCTTAACCCATTACCAAACGACAATATTTTAGACTGGTCCAAATTGAAAGCATTTGCAGACGACAACATAAAAGTGACTGAAAATTTGAAATTTGTTTTTTGAAGGGTAGAAAACATTGTGGGAAAAGGAGAAAATGCTGGTTACCAGCATTTTCTCCTTTTCCTACAATATTTTCTATAGACTTCTTTCTCAGGGGCGTCAAAAGTAGGGGTTGTGTGGTAATGGGTTAACGTGCATTAATGGAAAAGTAAGTTACATAACAAATCAGAATGTGGTGATTTATATCTAAACTTCTTATACAGGCAATTTTAATGAAAAAGTTGCTTCGGATGGAGGTCCCAACGGACGCTAGAATTTCCTGTCTTGCGTGCCTTTTTGGTTGTTAATTCTAATCTTAGTTACAGATACAAAGCTGGCGTATCAAATATCCCGAGTTTCATTAGAAACTGTCTAAAAGGGAATGCTCTAAATGTAAAATACGTTGCATCTTCAAGCAGCCTGTGTTATTTAGGAGAATGCTATACTCTTAAAGGTGGCCCTTCAGATTTTGGGGCTAAAATTTTACAAAAAATACAGAAAAAAAATCATCATTATACTCCCAAGCCTTTTTAATTTTCATTCATAAAACCCCAGTAGTCGAAAACCATCCGACAACAAGAGAAATTAGATATTTACTACGGCCCAGGTCGACACTGACGGAAACCACGGTCTATTTTTAGATGAGCAAATTGCTCATTTACATACAGGAAATACACAGACGACGCTTCAAACACAGCGTCCGAAGAAGACACTATGGAAAATAATTACATGTTTGTTATGTTATGGAATTTAAGTGTCATTAGTCAGGCACCAGTCACTTTACAATTCCCACAATGCGTTTTTGATTTTTGGCGCGAAATCTAAAAATACCTTAAGAGGCTACTTAGCTTTTTAAGGGAATACCATCAAAAATTTTTTGTTGTAATTTTATAATTCTTAATTATTGATGATTTGTATTGCTGTTGTTGTTTTTTTTTTCATAAAAAATCAGTGATTTATATAAATTTCTAAATTTGGTGAGATGTGAAAATTCTAAATACCCACCTTTAAAAGGAGGTATTCTAATATTTTTGTCGTGATTAACATTTTTTGTAAAACAATATTAACTATGAGTAGACATAAATCGTCGGTTTATCTCGAAAACTGTAGTTTTGAGGTTTTCGAAGTAAACCGACGATATTTTAGCCATGCTCGGTGAAAAGGGTGCTTAATGTATGTGTGAAAAGTATCTAGCCTTCGAAATCAGTGCAGGCTGACCTGAGCCGAAACTTTTCACTACCGGTCAATTTGCCATAATTCAAAGAACCAGTCTTCCATATGAATCACTCGGTTGTTAGACGAAATAGATTTCTTGATTCATAATTATATAAAGATTTGCGCGGTAAAATGCAACACAGAGATGTTTTTAGCCCCCTTTTGCCAGGGCATGTCTCATGTCCACGCAAGCCTGTTAAAATCTGGACGCTGAAAATCAGTAAAGAAATGTTACTTCAACGTTTGAGTATCGGGATCGTCGTGTTGCAAATGGTAAGTCAGTCTACTTTCGTAGGACGGGTCCATTTTCACCAACTATTCTTAAGAACATTCTTAAGAACATTCTTTCATAAAGACCACTTGTCTTGGCCGATATTCATCAAACATTCCTAAGAACGTTCTCAGTCTTATTCTCAAAGATTTTCTAAGTGTAAGCGTAATGGTTTAGCCAATCAGAAGTTGTTTTACTTTTAAATTTAGTTGGTTGGTTGGTTGTATTTGGGTTTAACGCCACTTTAACAGCTGGGGTCATATCATGGCGGTCGGTGACGCACATGTGTTTCCTGGCTATCTCACACCGGTACTAGCACAACTTTCTTTCCAAAGCCACCGACTACTTTTCTCACATGCTTCAGCAGAGGTGAGAGGCGAAAATACGCCGGAAAGAAAGTTAGCCTCAAACGGGTATCGAACTCACAACCACCTGATCATGTTCAAATTTAGAAAATGATTTAAAATAA
Source organism: Tridacna crocea (assembly GCA_943736015.1). NCBI lineage: Eukaryota > Metazoa > Mollusca > Bivalvia > Cardiida > Cardiidae > Tridacna > Tridacna crocea. The sequence goes on along the minus strand of OX031060.1, from coordinate 18,722,618 downwards.
GACTGTGAACATACTTATGAGTGGTTGGTGAATTCGGGCTTAGATGTGACGTCATTATGTTAATTTGAATACGATCCTGCATAATCCACGGAATCTACTGTTCATGTGGTATTTCAGTAAAGAAATGTTACTTCAACGTCTATTCGAAATTCTCTCTACAAACCTAAAGATATCCACAGAGGCTCCCTATCTCATTAAAAAAAAAACAATAAAAAGAAACCTATCTATTCGTAACACTTCTCTTTCTTCTTATTCTCTATTGTTTAGCAACTAAATTCTGTGATTTATCATTTCTGAAGTTTTGTGTGATAATAAAAAGTGAACAGCTCCCTGTAGCCCATGAATAAACAATCCTGAGTTTGAACGACATGAAAAAAGGACTTTTAATTTTTTTTTTTTTTTTTTGGGGGGGGGGGGGGAAGATGGGGATGCTGAAACAGGAAAAATGCTTTTTAGCGGTATTTCGAATCCCTGCATCGGGGTTTTGATGAACCATTAGCGCTACTTTGTAAGAGTGTGGACAACGAGGAGTCACGTGGTCTATTTGTCACAAATAATGGCAGTGAAAGCTTCAGTTGACCTTTCACTGGGCTATGATTCCGATACTCAGTGCCATTAAATGTAGAACGAAAATGGGAAAACATAGTACAAAAGGAGCGACAAAATAATGTAAAAAGAATATAAGCAAATCATTGTCCTGAAATAAAGTTTTTCATAACGAGGTCTTCTCCATTGTTTATAAGGGACAAGTTGGATGTAGCTTCAATGTGAATCTTTAGGCTATCTTCGATCGATTGATTGATTGATTGATTGATTGATTTTTTGATTGGTTGATTGACCGAATGGTGTTTTAGGCTTTTTTAATATTTTTCACTCATATTAGGGCAACGGCTTACATATCATGTATTTCCTGGATGTCAGCAACACTAGGACTCCCTTTGACCTCAATGGGCTCAGTCTGAAAATAGTCTATTGACTTGTTCCTGTAAAAGGAGCTTACTTAAAATTCATTCACTCAACTGAAATTTGAAAAACCACATTCTTGAAAACTTCATTCTCATTTCTCGGATTATATGTCTTTGTAGGTTTTTCTTGTATAACGCTATCAAAGTTCAGATATTTAAGAGTCTCATTTTGATCCGTTTTGGCTCTTTGACATCGCCCATGGACAATCGACGTGTTTACCCTCTTTAGAAAAGACATGCTAAAGGCTGGCAGAGTTAAGAATATTTTGATGACAATACCATGGCTAACTTCAAGATAAATTTTACAGTTTCTTTCCATAATCTCCTTAGTCCAAGGAGACTAAGTCCAAGGTATGTTTTTACAATAATTGTTTATTTTTCATACGATCAAACCAAATGAAACATCTCTTTCTGGCCAGTGATGAAAAATAAAAGTGTATGAGGAACTACAGCTTATAAGTGGCGGTTTAAAAATTTTGTTGAGTGTACATACTTTCTAACGGAAAGATTTTTCTTAAGATGTCAACAGTTATAGTAATCGTGTTTCTAAACAACAAGAGAAAGTAAAAAAAAAAAACGGTACCTATCCGTGCTTATTTCTTCAGAAAGCAGGGATAAAGGTCACTGATGAAGATATCTCTCATGGGAAAAAATATGGTAAACCTCAGCAGACATAATGCGAAAAGGAAAATTGCCCATTAGGGGCAAGTTCTCCTTTTCCTGCCATAATTTTCAGAGTAGAAATGCCTTTACTTCCTCAGCGTTACATTTGCTGCTTTTATTTCCTTGTCTGGTGGGTAAAGCCGTTTCAACAATTTATCTATTTCACGGTGAAAGTTGACGAATCCTTTTTTCTTTACTAATAGTGCCCGAAGAAAGTGCTACTTAGGTCAGTGCATCAATACTATTACCATATGTGCGAAGAATACATAGGTGCACTTTTGATCCACTGTCCATGGCAAAAACAAATGCGCAGTACCTATGCGCGTGTATATTTGTGATATACGTCATTAAAAGACAGGGATATAAATCATTTGAAAGTATATGGAATTTTTAATTCTAGGACAAGACTCAACTTCTTCAGTTACTTGAGAAGTGCTAATGTTTGTACTTTTAACTTGGAAAAGAAAGGTTTGATTGAAGCTTTGAATATAGGGGAGCTAAAAGCCTCTGCCTGGCGCAGTTGTGCTTTTATCCATTAGTCTGGGAGAACTCTGGTCGTCTTTTTTTTTTTTTGATGTTGAACACAATTAACCCTTTCCCAAACAACAAAGTTTGGACCCTTCCAAACCGAAAGTGTTTGCAGACGACAATTTTTGCTTTTGAGAAAATGGCAGAAAATTCTCAAAAAAGATTAGAAAACACTGTGGGAAAAGGAGAAATTGCTCGTTATGAGCAATTTCTCCTTTTCCCAAAGTGTTTTCAAAAGACTTTTACTGCAGATACGTTAAAACCAGGGCTTGTTTGGGAAAGGGTAAACCATTAACCTTTCAGCGCCGAATTATAAACCTGATCTCTGTCTACGTCTAAAAATACTGTCCACCGAAACCAAGAGGGATTTTTACTTTATAAACTTGACTTACCAGGCGAACGGTATAGATCAAAGATCAGACTGCACGTTTCGTGCAGTCTGATCTTGATCTATACCGTTCGCAAAATCTCATGATATTTCGCCTCTGTCACTGAAAGGTTTACCATTATATTCGGGCCAAACCTTTTCTGTAAATGAACTTTTCAGTACGTGACGGATAAGCAGCGGGGATTTGCAGTAATCTGGGTTTGTATTGTATATTGGATGACCCCTAAGTAAATGTAATTGTCAACCATTGCGTAATGCCGTGCCCACACATCTCTATTTCCTGGAAATATGACACAGTCTTGAGTGAGGATTTGCTTTTCTTGTAAACTCTCTTTGTGTCGTTGGTTTCGTCTGTCTATCTGCCTGTCTGACTGTCTGCCTACCTTTTATATCTGCCTGTCTCTCTGTCCAGCTCCTTCAGATTCCTGTCTTCTCTTAACTTTTTTTTCCAATGTATAAATTTCTTCACACGGAAAACTATGTGAAATACACATTCACCACTAGGGAAAATGCAGAAATAGTTCCAATTTCATTGCTTTTTACATGTTTTTTTTTTTCCGGAAGGCAGGGGGATTGCGAACGTCAGAGCATATTGCAAAATAATGGAACGAGCCTGACGTTGGTAGACCTAGTATGCCACTTGGGTTAAACCATGTAGTCTGTACCTCACTGTGCCACATTGATCAACGTGAGCCACGGACACCATGTGTTCTCGGTACACCAGATCGAATTTTCCATGGAAGAACCGGAGGTGGTGTAAGTATTTTCATTTTTATGGACCTGATTAACCTGTAGATAGAAATGTTGATTTACAGCAATGTCAAGACGAATGATTGATCTGTTTACACACATACTAGGGAATAATAATACCATCATATAAGCGAGCTGTGGCTTTATGAGCAACTGGGGTCTTATTGTTTTGAACTTTGTTGCCGATTTTCGGACAAAATCCCCTAACCATTGTTCATTTTACAATTTGAATGATAAGATAAATGTATTCCCTAAAGGAACACAAAATTTCACTTAGTCATTTGTATATTGCGTGTCGCATTTAAGAGAACGGCCGATGTAAAAGGGTACCTGAACTTTTGATCTTTTGAAAATAGTTCTTTTCAATCCTATCAGTTTCATCAATGTCCACTGAGGTGTATGATGTTTCCCATAGATTTTCTTCAAAACTCATAATCTGATAAAGAAAATTTTGGTGTTTAAAGTAAATGTGTCTTTTGAGCGAGTTCAGAAGTAAAGAAACCCCAACAAATAAACAATAAAACCCCGTAATTAACCATTGAGCGTTACTGTCTTTTCAAAGTTCAAGTAACGATGACTTTGACTCTCAAACTTTAGTTCTGCGCTGGATTTACAGGATGGCAGAGGTAAGCTGATCTTTTTAATGTAACTTAAAAATGGCGGCAAAATACCTCCGTGCTAATATTTGTAATAATGATAATAATAAAGGAAAAAAAAATGTTCAAACCTCTTTGCAATAACTCCCGTTAAGTATTCCGTTTAATATGCACTATCACTTTAAAACACACCAGATATATTAACTCATTACCAAACGACAGTATTATAGACTTGTCCAAATTGAAAGCATTTGCAGACGACAAAATAAAAGTGACTGAAAATTTGAAATTTGTTTTGTGAAGGATACAAAACATTGTGGGAAAAGAAGAAAATGCTGGTTACCAGCATTTTCTCCTTTTCCCACAATGTTTTCTAAAGGCTTTTTTCTCAGGGGCGTCAAAAGTAGGGATTGTGTGGTAATGGGTTAAATCATTTTTTTCGAATTTTGAACAACACACCCGAGTGATCTAGGCACTTTGTAGTTCTATAATCCGTTTTATACATGTATATCAGTTCCTGTGACATTATCTGGGTTTTATTAATTATAAAACATTACTTATTAAGCGCGCTTTTCGAATGTCAATGTACACGCGCTGTTGCTTCTCACCCCTTGAACGTTTACCTCTAGATAACTCATCTACTACAATTTACAGTATTTAATTGATGACCAATCCTTTGAATGAATCATACATCTTTGAACGTAATATTCTAATATTTTAATTCATGCTTTCCGGTAGGATATCGAGAAATAGCAGTGAAAATATTTTTCGATCTTACACTGGTACCACCAGTGAAAATACCGATTCTTGTTGTCTAGGTAAATTGCGCGTGCCTGACAACCAGATGGGAAATGTGACGTCATATACCTCATCATATACCTCACATTTCTCGCGCTTGACGTAATATTGTAATGCGTTGCTATGCGGGAGGGGTACGCCACGGGGAATAACAGAAAAGAACTACTGGATTTTGATAAAGCTCCTCCCAGAAAGGGTTAAAAGCATGAAATAAATAGAATATTTATATTTTTTCAGTGAAAGATCGAAATTTATTTCATCGTGTGAACACCATCGGTAATATTTTCACTCGTGGCTGCACCACTCGTGAAAATATTACCGATGGTGTTCACTCGATAAAATAAATTTCGATCTTTCACCGAAAAAAACAAATATCCTCTATGTCTTCCTGGTTTCCGGTGAGATATGATCAGACTTGTACACCGCTCCCGAATTATGTCATGTTTCATTGATTTCTAATATTCAAGATTAAATTTCGTCGTCTGCCTTGTGTAACATTATAAATTCTATTGTTTTTTCCATAAAAGAACTTACGGTGAGTCAAGACATGATCAGACGTGTACACCTCTCCCGAATTATGTCATGTTTCATTGATTTCTAATATTCAAGATTAAATTTCGTCGTCTGTTTTGTGGGAAGATTAAATTTGGTCGTCTGCTTTTCGGACATAAAGAATTCTATTGGTTTAGATTTTCGATTAAAGAGTTTTCGGTCAAGCTGCACTTTTTTGGGGGGTCATGATGTTATATATTTCTAATCAATCGTTTTTTTTTTCTTTTCAGTCAAAGGAAATTATTGTAAGTATTGATAGATTTCTATCTCTTTTCCCTTTAAAGAAATCGCTATGCTGTCAATGAATAATAGTTTTATTTCATAAGTTCAATTTACGTTAAATTTTGTCCTTTCTGTCAAGAAATAACTTTCCTATTGTCTTTTGAAGAGAAGTGTCTGTTTAAACGTCCATTGTCTGTTCGGGGAATCGAATCAATTTTCCTTTAATCGGATCACATCCATATATCATCGAAAGGAATAGATTCTCGAAATAATTCATTTCAGCATAATACATACAGGTTTAACAACGCGCTTCTTCGGTTATAATAATACGTTTACAATAAATTGTGCTACCAGTAAGAAAGTGTGTGACCATTTTGATCGACATCAAATCCCTTCAAAACTACAGAAAATCGCTTTGAATTAGAACATATACTAATAAATTTTCTTCCCTAGGTGATCTCGAGTGAGAAAAGAACGAGGGACGAGGACCTAACCCCAAGTGGAAGACCCCGCTCGGAGGAGGAGCCTCCTGTAAGTATATTTGGTGTTTCATTCTGGCGTATTTATTAGTGTAAAGGAAAACTGGACATTGTTAAAGATCTATTCGAGACCTTTTAACCCATTACCACATAATCCCTACTTTTGACGCCCCTGAGAAAGAAGCCTTTTAAAAACACTGTGGGAGAAGGAGAAAATGCTGGTAACCAGTATTTTCTCCTTTTCCCACAGTATTTTCTACCCTTCCCAGAACAAATTTCAATTTCTCTGTCACCTTTATTTTGTCGTCTGCAAATGCTTTCAATTTGGACCAGTTTAAAATTTTGTCGTTTGGTAAAGACTTCAGTCGTTAATATAGGCGCACGGCATACAATACCCGTTCCTCAGTCATTACATCGCCTATGACAACCATATGGAATGAGAAAATTGTGGAAAAGAGTGTCACAGCAGATAACTCCTGAACCGACACTGTACGACCACTGTCCTCTTTTAAATGTTTTCTTTTTTTTCAATTTTATGAATTTGATTTCGCTGTCTTAAGTACGAGAGTTTAACCCCTTACCACACAATCCCTACTTTTGACGCCCCTGAGAAAGAAGCCTTTTGAAAACACTGTAGGAAAAGGAGAAAATGCTGGTAACCAGCATTTTCTCCTTTTCCCACAGTGTCTTCTACCCTTCCCAGAACAAATTTCAATTTTTCATTCCCCTTTATATTGTCATCTGCAAATGCTTTCAATTTGGACCAGTCTAAAATTTTGTCGTGCGGTAAAGAGTTAAACGTATGAAAGGGTTTAAAGTTTGCCTGGATAGGCTAGAGTAACTTCTCCTTTACGCTAGAGTTACTTTTAATTGTTGAACTAGCTTTGAACTCTTTTCCGCGTTTATGTTTCAGGCTAAAGTCAGGCGGATTTTATTCCCAGAAAGTCAAGGCGCATCTCCTTCTCCAACTCAGCCCTCAGACCAGTCAGCAGACATTGAGTGGCTCCCCACCTCCATCCATCTGGTAAAGCTGTTGTAATTTACCTAACTGAACTTTGATCGAACGCCAGAAGTGTGTATGAAATGAATTGTTAGATTCTTCGCAGTATTCAACTCATCTGCCTGGTTATAGTGTTTTACCGGTGTCAGTCCGTCTGTCTACCCGAAACTTAACCCGTGAACTTAACAATGACGTGTCGGGGACATTAACATTTCACAAATACACTCTTTACACGGCGGGGAATCACGTGACACAACAACAACAACAATGACCGACATTTGAAGAAATTCTCCCACTTCAGGTAAGAAAATCTTCAATAATTCCGTTAATACATGACCGATTGGAATTTGGTTTGAAGCAGAGAAGGCGGAAGGTTTCCGCGGATTTGCTTGATGTGTTAGATTTTTTAAACAACACCTGATAAAAAAGTTATTGACGAGCAAACAAATTATCCAGGGTAAAAAATTTGTTTGCTCGTCAATAACTTTTTTATCAGGTGTCCCCGCCGTGTCTTTAGGTAGGGTTAAATCCATTTATATCTTTTTCAATCGGGAAACGAGTTCTCACGCCATTGTTTTCAATCGGTGATTGCTTCCTGAGTACGGAGTCAGGACTTCTGGTGTATCTCAGGAGCATTTTCTGCTTTTTCCAGATTGTTTTCAAAAGCTTTCTACACCAGGGCCGTAAAAATCATATCTTAACTGGTAAAGGATTAATTACCTCAGAACTTGTTCTAATCACTTGTTTTTTTTTTCTTTACAGGGCCATGTGATAAAAAAGCTTAGAAAGTTGGAGGCAAACCTCCAACTCATTTAGGATGAGTTGAGGTTTTAAAAGCAGACGTTCGGGAGATCGTTAATGATTTGTAAAAAAAAAAATGAATTAAAAAATAACAACTGCACGATCCCTTCATTGTTGATTAGTTTAGGCTCGATAGAAAAAGGGTGAAACCAGGGTATTTGAAATTTGATACTCGACAAGGCATGCGACCCCTATTGAAATCGATAGTTGATCCTCGCTTTCCCCGTGGGGTCCCGGGGGTTTTTGTATAGAATAGGACCTCGGCCTTTCTCTATGGCATGTCGTAGAAGGCGACTAAAATTAGAGACAAACGGCTGCTTTCCTCGTAATTCGTAGAATTGCAGCAGGCTGGGTAGTTCTTATTCCAAATCCTATATTTTTTTCTCGATGTAAATAGGGTTTGGAATGGGAATCAATTGGCCTGTGGGACCCCGTGTGGTTTAATCGGGGGTATAAGAATAAACCACTGCAGTCCCGCGATCGTCACATCTGCCATTTCATCTGGCGGAACAAAAGTGACAGCATGCATGTCGTAAAAGGCGACAAAAGGGGCATCATTTTGTGTTTCATCCATTCCTCATTTATCATGTTTGTCTTGTGTTGTTCGACATGTAGGCCTATGTTATTTTCACCTCACATTATTGTTTACTAAGTGCGCCCAATATGACCTAAGTTGTCGACGGGCCTTAAAACACTATTCATTCTATTCATTCATGATCCTCGCTTCGTCGAGTATTTACCCCGATTAGTATTTTATGCATACCTTACATGACTTTCAGTGGTGAAAACTGAAGTAATACCCCTAATAGCTTGGAATGTTGATTGAGAGAGTAAAACATTGCTTCCTGGAGGATTCTATGGAATCCAGAAATGTATGGTACCGACTCGGGGAAGAACCTGTGACGTTATTGTGGAGTGGAAGGTTATAGATAAACCCCTCTATTGTTTATCCGCTTTGATTATAATGCTGTCATAGATTGTTTCCTGTTACCAATACCACAACATTTCATGACAAACAAAAAAAAAAGCTACTAGAAAATCCAGAAAAGCGTGGATAGGCGCACTGGCAGTCGGAATATAGCTGAAATAGCGTCATTAAATGCCACCAATTTTATCGAATCCTTGATCTTACCCGGTTATTTCACACCGAGTACACAATAGGACATGATCTAATCAGTCGATAGGCGTGTACCAAAATGAAATCGATACCTCGTCCACGAGCCAGATGATATACAGTTTTATCCTGTACAGTGGATTGATATGTCGCATATTCTTGTTCCATTGATGTTCTTGTTCAACAATACGCGAGACCAGTCCACTTTTCGTGAACCGGGTTCCTTTCCAGTTTCTAAAAGCGTATGTGTCATCCCGTAAAAGAGTGCTGCTACCCGATTTACCTTATTCTCCGAGACTACTGTGTAATACCCATCTCCGTGCCACCAACCTCAAGACTACAGGGTTTGTTCGAAAACTCATTGTCCGTGCGTTTGGGATTAAGTCATCAAGGTGTGTTTTCAATTGTAAAACGATATGGCACGAGAAGAAAATTTCTCAATGGTGTTTAACGCCGCTTTCAACATGATTGTAGTCGTATCACGGACGTTACGGTAGCGAACCTAAGAGCCACATTTTTTCGGTGGTATGACATTATTAAGGTGTGGTAGGTAAAACGATATCCATCCTACTGTTCCGTGGTATGAGTCAAAGACCTGCAGGCAGACATACGATACTTACCCCATTATTCTCATATCTTTATCCTATTGTTTTCTGGAGGAGTCACGGGGTAGTTGGCAGTCTTGCGGTATGACGTCACTGTTTCCGGGCAGACACACGATACTTACCCCATTGTTCCCATAGTATGCGTACATGATTCTATTGTTTTTTGGGGCAGGTGCCACCGTGCCACCCTAATTCCCCAAGCTATTGTCCCGTTATATGACGTCACCGAGGATTGGCATTTCCGGTCTTGTATACCCATTGTTCTTCGGAATAATAACCATTGTTAGTGTGCAGTCACGCGTGAATGATTCCATTGTTCTTGGAACAATACCCCTATTGTTCTTGGGCATCTTCCGAACTTCCCAACTTCCCCAACTTCCCCAACTCTCCCGAACTGCCCGAACAATATTACTTTCATGGTACATTATAGGCCTACCAAGAAAGGTGTCGCATAATTACGGGTCTGTAAAATCCAGTTTGTCGACTGAATCAAGGGGTAGAACGGTTCTTTGACACATAATATTTACAAATAACAACAAGTTTCGACATATATCAGCTTGTGCACTCCGCAGGACTGAATTATAAAGCAAGATGGCCAAGATGGCCCTGGAACCCTCATCCGAATTTTTAAGGAGGCCATATTTTTTGAAGTATTAAAATTTTGGAAACGAAATTTATTTTGAAAAGGTTAGTTGTATAAATCATTTCAACATCTGTCATCACCATTACAATCACCATCACAACCATTCTTTTGACGAGAATTCTGCATATAAAGTTTGTATAGAAATCGGAAAGGAATCAGTCATAAAGTATAGAAATTGTAATCAACAAGGCGGTAAACACACAGATAGAAGCCCTTTGCGATATCTGTTAACTCATTACCAAACGACAATATCTTTGGCTTGTCCAAATGGAAAGCATTTGCAGACGACAAAATAAAAGTGACTGAAAAATTGAAATTTGTTTAGTGAAGAGTAGAAAACATTGTGGGAAAAGGAGAAAATGCTGGTTACCAGCATTTTCTCCTTTTCCCACCATGTTTTCTAAAGGATTCTTTCTCAGGGGCGTCAAAAGTAGGGATTGTGTGGTAATGAGTTAAAACATTATGCAGGTATTCCAAAGATAACAGTTTTGTATTAACCCTTTACCTGATATACCGATTCAAGGCTCTTCCATTTCGGCAGCAAATAAAGATATGATGTCAAAAATATGGACAAATGAGGATACAAATATCTGATTGAGTGGAAAACATTGTGGGAAAAGGAGAAATTGCTCGTTACGAGCAATTTCTCCTTTTCCCACAATATTTTCAAAAACTGTCTGTTAATGATACGTCAAAATGAGTATCTATGGAGTAAAGGGTTAACTTTTTCAATACATAGCTATCAAATATATAAAGTAGAAAAAGTGCATATCAGCATTCTCACCAGTGTACTCACTTGTTACCTGGTATAGGTTGATGTCTGCAATAGCCGTTTTCATCAAAATATCCATTCAGTCTTTTGATGAAAATTAAAAGGTCACCTTAGGATCATTTCTGTGAAAATTAATCATTTCAGATTCTGACGGGTGATTTCAAAGAAGAAGAGTTTTGAAGGATTTCTTAATGTCCGCTTAGTGCAAATAGGCTCTCACCAGTGACCACCACAGCCATGTTTCTTGGCGGATCAAATTTCACGAACAACATTTCAAAAGGGACACCCAAGAAAGATTTCTGTGAAATTATTTCAAAATCTGAGAAGTGGTTATAAAGAAGAAGAATTTAAAAGAACTTCTTTAAGTCCATACAGTGCAGAGAACACCCCTCCCCCACCCACCCACACACTCACACACCACCACCACGGCCAACGTTTTCGAAATGACCCATGGGTCATTTTGCAGGGAAGGGCGATTTCTCTGCATAGCAACAGCCGCAAAATCCCACGTGTTTGTCTATAGCACCGAAGGGGTTAGCTACACACCAATCAAAGATTTGATTCGATATATATTTGTTTCAACAGTTCGAAGCAGCTGAAGCGCTTTATAGTCAGTGTATCTTTCCATCTTTAAGCAGTCAAGATGATTTCCTTCTGTAACCCAGATTTCTCTACAATGTCGATAGTGGTATAAAGTCACGTCTGCGATGTCAGCCACATATCTGTATGGAGTAAATATAGTTTATTTCATCAGCTTGTGGTTAATATGGGGAAATATTTGCCGAAAAAGGGAAAGGTATACGAAAATACCGAGTGCCGTAAGGCATGAGTTATTTTCGCGGACCTTTCCCTTTTGAGGCAAATATTTCCCCATTTTAACTACAAGGTGATGAAATAAATTATATGTCATATTTCCTCTGATTATTTTGTCAACTATTGATACTTTTAAAACTAGTGATCTCAAGTTAATTGACCAGATTTTCGGCAGGAGGAAAATATTCGCTGTAACGGGGAAATAATTCCCCCCCCACAGCTTAAATGACGTCATTTCTTTACCCATAACATTGCTAAAAATAGACACATGAAATATAACATAACAAAGTTTTTTTTCAAACAAACAATAAACAATTATAATGATAAATCTTCAGAAATAGGCCTTGCACTGGCAAAAAGCTGTTAAATACAGGTTTGTAATGGATGATACAAACCATGTCGTCACATATACTTTCATGGATCTGTAAATTCTATTTTGTATAAAAACCTACAGAAACATAAAGTAAATCAGTCGTTTCATAAAGAAAATAAGGTAAATTTCCTCATTTTCTCTACGAAAATAAGCATCTTTCAACGCGAGAGATGTGTCGTCAGGAAATGCGGGGCTTAAGATAAACCTCTTGACCACCATTATCTCCCGCTAGATGGCATTCTATAAATACTCATCTATCTGATATGGGCATCCTGGGTACAGAACCGAACCACTTTCCTACGCGACAACCGTTACTTTGAATTTAAAACAAAAAAAAGGTTTACCCAATAAAACGCTACCTCGTGCAATTCACTCAACTATGATCACCAGTTTAGAGAAATCTGTTGCTAAAGCAGGTCTCATTTCTCCTCAAACGTATTGATACGTAAAAGCTATTTTCAACATTGCTACTTTATAGAGCGTAATATTACAGTCAGCCCGCTTTCGGGGCAAGTAGTGATGCGTCATATAAGACATTCGATTCTTCGAAGAATATGACATGCGCAGACAACGCTTGACCACACCAACCTACTGTCATTTGGAGCGATGCCATAAACCCAGTTTCTTCCCCATTATCGCAAAATACCAACATTTTCTCTTTTTCCCACAATGTTTTCAAATGCCTTCTTTCCAAGAGTCGTAAAAACAAGGGATTGTTTGGTAAAGGGTTAAAGCAGCATTCTAATGGAAAAGAGCTATTTCCACTCTAATATTATCCTTAAAAAAAACTTATTATTGAAAATGAGTATCATTGTACTACTTTGACCTAGCCACTCTTCAAGAAATATTTTCAAGAAGGACACCAAAGGAATTTCTGGTCGGTTAGAAATGTACAAAAATATTATCTAGATGATATTTGCTTTTTTTTTTTGAAAGATCGAAATTTATTTCATAGAGTGGACACCATCGATAATATTTTCACGAGTGGCACAGTCACCAGTGAAAATATTATCGATGGTGTTCACGAAATGAAATAAATTTCGATCTTTCGCCGAAAAAAAAAAACAAATATTCTATTTATTTCATGCTTTCAACCCTTTCTGGGAGGAGCTTTATCAAAAATCCAGTACAGTTCTTTTCCGTTATTTCCCGTGGCGTACCCCTCCCGCATAGCAATGCATTACAATATTACGTCAAGCGCGAGAAATGTAAGGTAAAGGAGGTCATGTTTCCATTTGGTTGTGAGGCATGCGGCAATAACCTTGGCAACAGGAGCATGAAAACCGGTATTTTCACTGGTGGTACCAGTGTAAGATCGAAAAATATTTTCACTGCTATTTCTCGATTACACGAAAGCATGAAATATTATTTCATACAAATTCTTATTCATCAACTAATGAGAAATTTCATTCCATGTTGCACTAGAATAGTTAGGATGGTAGTATCTTAAAGAATATGACATGCGCATATAACGAATTAATTATACTGTAATAATGTTATTAATCAAGTGATGTCGTATTGGCTCAGTTACAGGTCCGAGGTCAAACGTATTGGCCTGAGACCGAAGGCCTCGGGCCAATATGGCTGACTGAGAACCTGTAACTGGGCCAATACGAAATCACTTGATCAATGACATTTTTATTAATTAACCCTTTACCAAACAATCCCTGGCTTTTACGACCCTAAAAAAAGCCTTCTGAAAAAATTGTGGGAAAAGGAGAACATGCTGGTAACACAGCATTTTCTCCTTTTTCCCACGATGTTTTCTACCCTGCTGGAAACAAATATCAACTTTTGGTTACATTTATTTTGCTGCCTGCAAGTGCTTTCAATTTGGAACCGTCTGAAATTTTGTCGTTTGGTAAATGTTTAACTATTGGCCAAGAATCAATATGACAACCTAAGAGAAGTGAAAATAGGGTTTACCGGTCACATTTCTTACCAATACAGACCAATACAGAAATCCTTGAACGTGATTGGTCAAAAGTAAGCACAGACGCTCACGCGACTAAACTTTTGACCAATCACGTTCAAGGATTTCTGTATTGGTCGCGGGTCATCAATATTGATACGAAGTCAACTATATTGATCGGAGGTCAAGTCGTATCAAGCTGAGGTCACGACCTGTATACTATACGAAGTCAGAAATGTGACTAGTATTGCGTGGACCGGTTTCCATGTATTACTTCTAAATATCTAATAGTTAATTAATAATGTTTATATTATATACTAGTATTACACTATATTATAAGTTTTATCATTCCAACGTTCCAACGTTTGTTAAGCAAATTTTACCTTGTTTTTGTTTGAGTACGCTGACGAAGTAGATTTTCCCTTCTGAGTGCCTCAGTTCAATGAAAACTGACGTTTTTGGGAACTGACGTCACTGAAACTTTGGTAATACGTGCTAAAACGTGCAGCTTGGCGCATAATCTTGATGTTAAACTTGATCGACGCGGCCATTCTGGATGCTGTGTTGACAGTGTAGTCATGTATATGAGGCTCCCGGAAGGAAAAATGCATTTACGTTGGTCTGTCAGTGTACGTGATAAATATGTTTCGGAGCGTACTATCCAATCACATCACGAGAAATTTCTTTACAGTATAATAATGTGAAATAGAATACCCGCCAATGATCGTTGCTATTACCTTAGTGATATCATAATTTCATACAGATTACGATTCTTTTTCCAGTGTTTACCATCTGCAATGCCATATAGTACTATTTTCAAGTAGATGAATGTATCCATAACGTAGTTTTTTTTTGTCATGAACAATTTTATAAAATATCGGTAAAGTTATACATTGACCGTTACTTTTTCCACAATTCAGTTATCATTTACCAATCACAAAATAAGTACCAATCCATTTCGTTCTACTTGTTAAAATGGGTTTAAGTAAAGTCATTCAACGACGCCGACAAAAAATAGAGTGCAAATAACGATGAACGTATCCAATAGCCATTCTAAACTAAAACATTGTTCTTGTTTTGAACTCTAAAACTATCCATTTGATTGGTCGAGACAGAACGTCTTGCCCAAACAAATGACTGGTTTTTGGGGAATTTGCAATTAGTGTTATATTGTAAATATGGTCCCATGCTTACTTCTTATATCCATGCGCTGTTCGAAAGTCGTGGCTTTTAACCCCTCCAAGTGGAACTCTGCTAGGAATAGTCACGTGTTTTATCCGATCACTGGTCGGGTTTGACCTATTTAGATACTGCCCGACGGTAAAATCCGAGACTTTCTGCACGCCCCAGTTCTTGATGAACAAATAGGTCATGAACGTAAACCCTGCTGCAAGGCGCTTTCGGCGTACCATATCGTCCTAAAATATAAACAGAAAAAAGTAACACAGATCTATATCGTTTTTTATTTTTTTTTTCACGGGGAAAAAATTTGCGCGAGTGGGTCAATCTCGTAAAAATGTTATTCGCTAAATATTCCAAACAAACTGAAAATCTTTCGTTTGATACGAAACACCAAGAGGAAAAATTTCTTTTGAAAAATACTCTTAACACAATGATCTGTACATGTGTGGGTGTTGATCGTGTACGGGAGAATATTTCTAAAAGGGGTACACCTACACATGTACAGATCATTGTGTTATTTTTTTTTTTGGATGTGCCAGGGCATATTTTACTGATACTATATCCCCTCCAGAGGTAAGTCGTCCCGCTGTACGTCACCCTTCGTTGACATAGTTATTGTAGATTATGCATTAGTGAAAATAATTTACCTTTTTCTGTTGAATTATAAGCATAGTTAATCAAAGTATCTATAATGAAAATTCCATCAAGATAGGTATAAAAAGGATTTATAAGAATTTTCTGTATACTTATCGAACACCCCTCGTATATTTTTAAGGCCCAAAAAAAGACAATATTTCACAATCTATGTTCTTAACCCTTTACCAAACAATGACGACTTTTAACGCCCTGGAGGAAGAACCCTTTCAAAACTTTGTGGGAAAAGGAGAAAATGCTGGTACCCAGCATTTTCTCCTTTTCCCACAAAGTTTTCTACCCTATCAAAGAAAAATTGCATCATTTGAGCCACTATGAAATTATTGCCTACAAATCCTTTCTATTTGGATAGGTCTAAAATTCTGCTGTGTGGTAAAGGATTAAATGCTTTCTACCTTTTCACAGTAAACATCATAATTTCAGTCAAATTTAAATTTTCCTCTGCAAACGTGTTCAATTTGGACAAGTCTAAAATCTGTTCTCTTGTTAAGAGTTTAATAAAATCAAACTTACAAACAAATCCATGAAGGAGCTGCTGTTTGTCGGGATAACATACTCGTCTGGGTCTATACTAATTACGTAATCGTAACCTTTAAGTCGGGCCTGAGCGTCGAACGAGGACACCCCTTTAAAGTTCCAACATGGCGGTGTGTCCGAGTACATTACAGAGACTGAAAAAGAAACATGTACACCGATTTCTTCTTGTTTATTGTTCGAATTTCAAACTGTTTTTCTTCCAGTTGGAGTGGATGATGCAGGGTGTGATCTAGGCATCAAATGTTTATATAGCGACCTAAAAAAGCAAATACTTTCGAAAGACAACTTGAGTGCGATTTTCTTAAAAACCAGTTACTGGCTCCTAGAATCTTCGCACAAATGCAGAGTAGCATTTGTTATGCGTCATTTTTTGTTCTATCAGGGTTTTTTTGGTTGAATTAATATGTACCGGGTTATTTAATGGATAGGTGGGTTGATCGGTCAGTCGATTTGTTGGTCGGTTTGTGGTGCTTGTTGGTTAGGCTTGCTTTGATGAATACAAAGGAAGTGAAATCAAATGAGACTGTTGAATAATGAAAGACTAAATTAAATAGTCTTATGAATGATAGATTCTATTCAAAAGACTATTTCTCTTACTTAAAATACACGGTTTCTCGTCAATTACGTACACAATGAGTTGGTTTGTTTAGGATGGATGGATGGGGTGATTGGGGTTGGTTGGTGTAAGTTAGTTGGTTTGGAATGGTTGGTTGGTTTAAGTATGACGCAAAGCTTTCGGATATTAGTGGATAACCATCAGTGTCTTGGAGACGGTAGTATTTGAGAAAAGACTCTCACATCAGAGTTTCTTGGTTTTATCTGCGTGATAAGCGGCGTCAACCTTTTGGTTTACAGTCCACATGGCACGAAAACAGGTACGGTATACGGACAATATTCATCATAAATGACTTCTCAAAGTGTCAGAGCTCATTTTAAAAGTCAATATTAAAAATGATAGATTCTATTCAAAAGACTATTTCTCTTACTTGAAATACACGGTTTCTCGTCAATTACGTACACAATGAGTCGGTGCGGAACAACAGACTAACAACAGAAAAAACAACCAAACCAAATTAACGTTTTACCATTTCCAGGTATCGGATAGTGAATTGCCTCTAAAAGGCCAAGCCGTTTGTAATATCGGAGTACTCGTGAAGCATTCGTGTTGAGATCATCGGTGACATATGCGAGAACCTTGTCAATACCGAAGAGTCTGTGCGTCTCAAACCATGCTAGTAGATCGTTGAAATCGAGCGCACTGTATAATACCTGCAAGGAAAATGAGCGGTAACCCTGCTATATACGACCATGGATGTACTCGAACATGTATTTTAAGATGACTGTAGGCAACGAGCAGGCTGCAAATACGTGAGCATATGCTTATGAAAAAGAATTTTACAATTTGAAAAAACGTCATAATACTGCAGATTAAATTATTGGCCAAAAAGGTCAAGGGCTGTGAAAAAGTGTTTTTTTCTAAGCGCAAAAAAAAACATCAACCTTGTCAGCCCCAACGGCTGAATTGGGTCGAAAAGTCTTTGCTCTTGGTATATTTTCTGCATGTAGAAGGACTATTCTACCTTATAATTTAGCAAGTTTAGTATTCCCTTTAACAAAACGTATCCATGATATTCACCGACTTGCGTGATATAACCCTTTACCCGATAAGGCATTTCTATGGTATTTCTAATTGACCCTAAATACCAGCAAGGATGAAGCCGTTTCTTATGTGTATATCTCATCTTTTGATAGTGTAGAAAACATTGTGGCAAAAGGTGAAATTGCTCGTCACGAGCAATTTCACCTTTTGAAACAATGTTTTTCAAAGTCTCCTACAAGCAAAATGAGTATCTGTTGAGTAAAGGGTTAACGTAAGTTTGATAAAGATACATTAAACCCCGTCTTACCACTGTGCAGGTTTCTCTCGTCATTACGAGTAAAAATAGATTTAAAAAAAAATGCACGTAACTCCGCAGTTTTGGCCAAAGTTCTACATTCTAACATTCTTTGTATACTTACCTTTACGAATACAGCAATTCCTTGTCGCTTGTATGCAAAGTCTGTTTTCACATATCTGTCTAGGTCCGTGGGACAATCATCATCGGAACGGCCTGTTCGTTGAAAAATTGTTACTCTCAGTGGTAAGTCTGTAAGATTTCTCGGTCTTAAACCGCACTGAAATTGCCAAGCTCCATATGGGGCTTTCTGGTACTCTATCCAGTGTTGTGTGTCGGCTCTACCCTGAAACTTCAGGGCACCATCACGATGTTGTGTGCAGCAATAGAAGATTGTTCTCCTATTATGGCCGCGTTTGAGCCAACCTTGTACTGCTACAACGTTCCAAAATGCACTCGTATTTGTAACTACAGCGCTGAATAATAGGATTTCATGAGGCCAATCACGAATCTGGACTATTGACCGACGCTCATACAAGTTTTCTTTGGCACGATGCTCATGTGAAACCTCTTTGTTTACTGTCCCTGATAGAATCTGTAAAAATACAAGTCTGACACCCATAGCTAATAACATTTGACTGAACAAAGGTTTTTGAACTTCAATAAGTAAAAGAAATTTAAATATAATCCAAAAACTCACAGCAGTTTACATATGGAAGCATTAGACTAGATTTCGTTTATAAAAGAAAATCTCAGCAAGGCTCGTAATTTCCATTTGCGCGCATTGACGGTTTCAAACTGAAGTAAAGTCATAAAACCATGTACAAAACCTAAGGAATTACAGTATTTACTTTCTAAAGACATTAAAACAACAGTTACCTCAGTTGGTACCGTGGTTAAGTTACGGTTTAAAAGTCGAGGATTCAAATTCCTACAGAGGACAATTTTCCACAATTAAGGATAATAAAAAAGGATAAACCTAAAGAATTAAGGCACTAAATAGATCACAATAGTAATTAGAAATGTTCTAACGTGTCATCAAAGACTTTCCTACAAAAAAAAACTAGGCAGATTTTTTTCCTCAATTTTGCAAAGAAAAAGTACTGTCTAATATCATGTAAAAAATAGGGCATAATAAAAAGTGGAACATTTATAATCTAAGAGATACGAGTGCTATGTTACAAGGCATTTTGTAATAAACCTGCAAAATGTAATAAGTATTACAAAATGCGCTGTGATTACATGAAATGTAATAAAAAGTTATGCAACGCGTTTTGTAATAAACTTGCAAAATGTAATAATCTTTGTTCTCTGGACCCCAGTTCTAAGATGTTGAATAGAAAGACAGACTCCTTTTAACTTTAATAGATGCAGGTTTTGTCATATGCTTAATAACTTCGATCACATTAAAACGCATTATGACTATTTTTGTAGCAAAGCGTTGTAACTAGAAAAGTTCGTGATATTTTATTTAAACTAAGTAATGAACAGTTTTCTAATAATGATACTTTTAAGGAATTGGTTCTAAAGGCTTATGTATTGGTATCTGAAGCATATAGACGAAAATTGGGAATTTCCGAAAGGAAAACGGTCAAACCTATGTTGAATTTGCTAGAACTTAAGAACTTTTTTTTTATAGGTGTGCCATTCAAAGAAAATAGATTCAGATCATGGAAAACTCTGACACTTATTGTTACTTGAAGTATTTAAAAGGTGCATTCATTCAGATATAAAAACTTTCTTAGATGGAAAAGAAGTTGACAACTTTGCCTTGACGCATAAGGTCTCTTTCATAAATAAATCAAACCATCGAAAACCTTTTTATTCATCTTCTGGTCCTAAACCAAATTTTAATCAATATAATGACAATTCCAGCCAGAATAGTCCCAATCCCAAGCCTCATTACAAAGGTCAAAATCCCTTTCTCGACTCACTTGTAATTATTGCATAGAATCGGGTCATATCATTTCTGAATGTCCTGTTTAAAAACAATGTGCAAAACAAAACCCCTTTATCTCGATCCACTTGTCATTATTGCAAAGAATCAGGCCATATTATTTCTGAATGTCCTGTTGTAAAAAGAAAACGGTAAAAAGAAGAAAGTTTAAAGCCTACAGACTTCCTTCATTGAAGTCTACACCTCAGTCATATTTTAAGGACCAAACCCTTGTCCAGGCCAAAGTACCTCAGACTGATACTGTTAAGGAGATTTATGAACCATTCTTATCAGATGGTTTTGTGTCATTGAAAAGTGATTTTGCCCAGTCAACTATTGAAATTATACGTGATACTAGAGCTTCTCAATCTCTTATTCCAGCAGATGTCCTGCCTTTTTTCTGAGAAGACTTCTTCTGGGACAAGTGTCCTTATTCAGTGTGTAGAATGTGAATTTGTTAATGTTCTGCATCATAAAATTTATCTGAATTCAGACTTAATCACGGGTCCAGTTACTGTTGGTATCAGGGGGAAAAACTTTAAAAAGTGTTCATTTCTTATTAGGCAATAATTTAGCCGGAGATACGGTAATTATTAATCCATTTGTAACGGATACACCTTGCATGGATCAATCACCCGATCCGATTGAGGAAGAAATTATGACAGTTTTCAATGATTTAAGCGTTAATAGTATTTGGCGAGAAATGGTCCAATGGGTCTTTGAAGCGCACTTCATGTAACTAAATTTAGGTCTCACATTATCCCATTTAAAATTAAATTGTATTTTAATTTGGTTTTGACTAGAAAACGATCAAGTATGGTTCATGAAATGGGTTTATTGCAATTCTCGTTTTTATTGCAAAACTGGTTGTGAAGTCAAATGTAATAAAGTTCCTGTCATTGCAACGAGTTATGCAATAATTTATTGCAATACTGGTTTGAGACATATTGTTTCTGAAATGATAAAAAATTCCATGCTGTTTACGTTATGTAATAGACTTTATGACAGTTTCCAATGATTTAAGCGTTAATAGCGTTTAGCGTGAAATGTTCCTATTGGCCTTTGAAGCGCACTTCATGTAACTTAATTTAGGTCTAACATAGTCCCATTTAACATTAAATTGCATTCCAATTTGGTTTTGATTAGAAAACGATCGAATATGGTCCATTTCATGAGTTTAGTGCAATTCTCGTTTTTATTGCAAAACTGGTTGTGAAGTCAAATGTAATAAAGTTCCTGTCATCGCAACGTGTTTTGCAATAATCTATTGCAATACTGGTTTAAGAAATATTGTTTCTGAAACGATAAAAATTCCATGCTGTTTACGTTATCTAATAGACTTTATGACAGTTTCCAATGATTCAAGCGTTAATAGTGCTTAGCGTGAAATGTTCCTATTGGTATTTGAAGCCCACTTTCTGTAATTAAATTTAGGTCTTACATAGTCCAATTTATCATTAAATTGCATTCCAATTTGGTTTTGATTAGAAAACGATCGAATATGGTCCATTTGATGAGCTTATTGCAATTCTCGTTGTTATTGCAAAACTGGTTGTGAAGTTAAATGTAATAAAGTTCCTGTCATCGCAACGAGTTTTGCAATAATTTATTGCAATACTGGTTTAAGACATATTGTTTCTGAAACGATAAAAAAGTCCATGCTGTTTACGTTATCTAATAGACTTTATGACAGTTTCCAATGATTTAAGCCTTAATAGTGTTTAGCGTGAAATGTTCCTATTGGTCTTTGAAGCGCACTTTCTGTAACTTAATTTAAGTCTTACATAGTCCCATTTAACATTAAATTGTATTTTAATTTGGTTTTGACTAGAAAACGATCAAATATGGTCCTTATAATGAGCTTATTGCAATTCTCGTTTTTATTGCAAAACTGGTTGTGAAGTCAAATGTAATAAAGTTCCTGTCATCGCATTGAGTTTTGCAATAATTTATTGCAATTCTAGTTTTTATTGCAAAACTGGTTGCTACAGCGCCCTCCTGAAGTCTCTGTTGATGATGAGTGGGCTGTCAATCATCAAGTTGTCATTCCTAAGTCCTATAAATTAGAAATACTTAGCTCACCTCATGAAACACCTATTTCAGGTCATTTAGGTATTAATAAAAGCTTTTACAAAATTTTTAACCATTTTCATAGGCCTGGTCTAAAAGCAGATGTATCAGATTATTGTAGGTCTTGTCATACTTATCAAATGGTAGGCAAACCCGATCAGGTCATACATAAGGCTAAACTACAGCCTCTCTCTGCATTTGATGAACCTTTTCATAATTGATTGTGTAGGTCATTTGCCAAAAACTAAGGCTGGCAATGAGTACCTTCTGATTACTATGTGTGCTTCCACTCGTTTACCTGAAGCAGTGTCATTAAGAAATATAAAATCTGAAACAATTGTCAAAGCTATAGTGAAATTTTTCATTTTTGTAGGACTTCCTTAATCTGTCCAACCTGGGCCCGTATTCACCAACCATTCTTAAGAATGTTCTTTGTCTTATTCTCCAGAATTTTCTACATTTGTAAGTAACACAACTTCTGATTGGCTAAATCATTCGATTTAGCCAATCAGAAGTTGTGTTACTTACAAATTTAGTGACGATTGGGATAAACATCTAAAGACTATCAGAGAATTTTTTGACAGACTGAGAAAAGAAAAATTAACAATTAATCTTGTTAAGAGTGAATTTTGTCATGATAGTTTCACGTTTGTGGGTGATGTTGTTCGACAAGGACAGGTAAAACCCATAGAAGCTAAAGTAAAAGCTATTTATGATTTTCCTGTACCTACATGTAAAAGAAAACTTATGAGATTTCTTGGTATGGCTGGTTACTGCAGGAAATTCTGTGGTAATTTCTTTGCCATAGCTGAGCCACTGACAAGTCTTCTCAGCAAACGCAAAAAAAACATAATATATGGAATGATGATTGTCAAAAAGCGTTCAATAAAATAAAAACCATATTAAAAAGTGAACCAGTTCTTTGAGCTCCTAATTTTGGAAAAGAATTTATGCTTGCAGTAATGCTAGTGATACTGGTACAGGTGGTATATTTTCGAAAAAGTTTAACAAACATCAGAAAAACTACTCTACAATAGGAAAAAGAGAGTTTATTTCTTATTCTTGATCTTCATGATTTTGAAATATATTTGTCGTCTTCTGCGTCCATCATAGTATATAGCGATCATAATCCTCTGATTTTTACACTTAAAATGAAAAACAAGAATCAACGTCTACTCCGGTGGAGTATGTTTTTGCAAGAATATAACATGGACATCAGACACCAAAAAGGTAGGGAGAATATTATCTCTGATGCTTTGTCTAGTGTTTAACTTGTTAATAGTTAACATTTGTCTTTATGTATAATGTATTTCCATGTACAGTTAAGTGTTATAAAATGTTTTTATTCTAACAAAAGAAAGTTCTAATTCTTAAAACTTTCTTTTGCTTTAGGAGGGGAAGTTTTATGTAGATAGGATATACAGTGACCCAGTTTCTTAATATTCTAGAAACATGAAGAACATTTATTGCTTTTTCCATAGTGGTTATTTTTAAAAACAGGTTGTTAGTAAACATGCTGTTGACTACTCGATTCATAATAGCAATTTTGTTACTAACTAATAGAATGCTTAACTGAGGATGTTTTTTTTTTAATTAAGTCAAGCTCCCAACGTTTTCTACAAAGGAAGCGAAATCAAATGAGACTGTTGAATAATGAAAGACTAATTACCTTCAGCTGGCGCTTTTCCACTGGTAATCTAAACACTTCTATGCTTTCTCTTGTGTGTAATATTAGTAAATTTAATGTCTGTAGTAGAATGACCAATAATATCCCGACCAAGAAAAGCCGGTTCTTGTCCATTTTTTTCAAACCAACTTGTTACTAAAGCACATCAGCTACCTGTTCATCAAATATAAGACATATGATAACAATCAATGTATATGTATGACGAATCCACCTACCAATTGTAATTCGATTATATTACTAGTTCTCCAATAAGCCAAGAAAGAACCATGTTCGTACCACACGCAGTTGGAGACAATGACATTTCTAGACTAGTTTCATTACGGGAGATAATTTTGCTTAAAGACAGCTGCTGACCAATGAGATGGCAAATTCAAATCACGAGGCACAAACCTCATACAGAATTTGATTTATCAACCCCGTTGCAAGACCATAGAAAACGTAAAAAAAATCAATTAGTAAAAAGTAAGATTTAAAGACATAACACTTTTCCATTACTTCCGGGTCCATTTTAGCGAGTAAACAAGCATATCCAACCACCCATGCACACATATATACACATACCCGCACATTTTTTCCATCACATATAAAAAATAAGCTTTGTTGTCACAACTTGATCATTATTTTGGCACATCAGTTACAAATTAGTTAACGTGAAATTCTGGAATGGGGAAATTGTAGAATTAGAAAAGATTCTGAAATTTTTAACACAATGAAACAGAACGATATTGTACACATGTACTACTTACAAAATATTTACTAATATTGATATGTAAGGTATGTTGGTGGATGGCCACGACCCTCACATACCGATAGACCCGGCAATTAAAGCTAAAAAAAACCGTTCCAAGACCTTGATGTCTAAATACGGTCATTAGAAAGAAGTGTATTTTCCTGTCATCGATGTACAATATAATGTATATGGACTGCTCGCTTAGGTGCTTGAACACACAAGTTAATTTGACAGGGCACTGCAGTCCCTTGTTATGATACATCATGTTATCACAGATCCAAGGGTGTTTCCCCTACAGATGATCACGTTAAAGCCAGCTTGGTATCAGAAGTCTCCGCACGAAAAGTAAGACAGAATGGTTCGACATATCAGATACTGTACATAGCTATGTTACAATTCCTTTTGTAATAAATAGAGGATATATGTATTTTTCGGTGAAAGATCAAAATTCATTTCATAGAGAGAACACCATTGGTTATGGTTTCAGGAATGGTCGGGGTACTTCCAAAACCTCGTAACTTTTGAGGGGAATTACATAACGTGTATGTACTTCCAAAACCTCGTAACTACAGCTTGTAACAAGCTGTAGTTACGAGGTTTTGGAAGTACACCGACGATAAGAATCCAGAACAGTTGTTTTCTGTAATTTTATGTGGCGCACCACCTCCACATTAGAACGCATTACAAGATTACGCAAAGCGCGAGAAAAGGAAATTATATATAGCTTGCAACACGCGAAAAGGGACTTTCGGACATTTGCGTAAAGTGTCGTCTCGGATCAGCCTGCACAATCCGCCCAGGCTAATCAGATACGAAACCTTCCTTTTTTTATGTAGCTTTCTGTTTTACCCATGTCTACCGTAGAACAAAATCAAATGTAGGCGTCAAGTGCGTTCTCGGGTTAGCCTGCGCGGACTGCGGAGGCTGATCCGAGACGACACTTTATGCACATGTCCGAATACCCTTTTCGCGTGTTGTAAGCCAACTATGTCGTAATGCCATTTGGTTGAATAGCACTCGCTGTTCTTACACACATGAAAGTTCGCAACAAATGCATAGCTGAAATACAAACCACCACTGGCGGGATTCGACCATATGATGGGCAAATGTTATCGTTTTTGTGGTATTTGTCGAAGACAATACCACTATGAGTTCAAGATTGAATTTTGATAACCATGTATCTTATTTTGTGCAAAGCCGAAGGAAATAAACCCAGTTAAACTCATTTTTTTCTCAGGGAAATAAGTTTTTCGGTACCACTGAGATATGTAATTTGAAATGGCATATTAAAATACATTGGGCGAGGCCATCGATCGTTGAGATACTTATTCTTTATCGAAAATAGCTTCTATCGCTCATAACCTTTTATTGGCGCAATGATACAAATTTGTCTGCTTTTTTTATATAGTTTTAAGGTACATGAGCACTCTCCCTCAACCAAAAAGGTATTCATTTGCTTAGTGGGTTGACTTTTGAGCCAATATTTGAACAATATGTCTCTTTTTCTTTCAAACTATTAATTCCACACAATGTGTTTCCTTGACAAATACCACTTCAGCGTTCTCAACGCTTTGATTTACGTTTAAAAGACCAATATCATAACTACTGAGCCAAAGAGACATCTAACGCAGTTGTTAGGTATTGTATTTAAATCGGGACGAAGCCATGCATGAAGGAGTGATCTCCCATAAAACTGTTTACCTAGGTAACTAGTGCGCAGAATTACTGTTTCCGCCTTCAATTGATTAGAAAATAAAATTGATATAACATGAAATATAAAAAAAATGTTTTACCTTTATTTCTCGATAAACTACAGAAAAGCATGACCTGAATTGCTTTTTCAGAGCTCCAGATAAAGGGAGTGATTTCGATTTCAATATTGAAAATATTAATTATCTTCCACTAAACCCTATATTGTGGGTACTCATTAGAACCGTCTCTATGAGACAATTTTAATGAGGACCCACAACAAAGGGTTTAGAAGAGAAATAATGAATTTAGAGCACCGTCACACCCTCTTGTCTGGAGCACTGCTTTTTTTTTTTTGACAAATGGCCTTTGCTAATAACATTTTAAACGCCGCCTTTTTTACTTTCATAATAATTTGTAAAAAAATCATGGATGTTTTTTAAATGGAATAAGTAAACACTAAAGGAAAAGAGCAATGTTGAAAATGTTATAACAAAAGGCCATTTTATTACGCAAGTGGTATTACATAGATAGTCTTTATAGCTTAGATTGGTTGTATTGGGGTTTAACGCCACTTTAGCAGCTAAGGTAATATCTTGGCGGTCGGTGACGCACATGTGTTTCCTGGCTTTCTCAAACCAGTACTAACACGACTTTCTTTCCAAAGCCACCGACTACTTTTCTCACATGCTTCAGCAGCGGTGAGAGGCGAAAATACGCAAGAAAGAAAGTTCGCTTCATCCGAGTATCAAACTCACAACCACCAAGTCATGAGTCCGACACGCTCACCTCTGAACCACCCGGGCGGACTTATAGCTTAGAATTATTGGTAAATTCGAGCTCTAATTTGTCTCCTGAAAAGAGTTGCAAACTTAGTCATCCTTGGGATCATGGGGCCTGCAACACGCGAAAAGGGGCATTCGGACGTTTGCGTAAAGTGTCGTCTCGGATCAGCCTGGGCTGTCTGCACAGACTAATCCGAAACGACAATTTTCGTTCTAATGAGATTTTCTGTTTCGCAAAAGTCTACTACAGCAAAAAATCTAATGTAGTCGTAAAGCGCCGTCTCGGATTAGCCTGCGCGGACCGCGCAGACTGATCCGAGACGACACTTTACGCAAATGTCCGAATGCCCCTTTTTCCGTGTTGGAAGCTAATTATGTATGACATATCCATCTCCCTCTCACACGATGTTTTCTATCCGTTGAGTGTCAATTTTCATCATTTCAGTGAAACATAGCGGATACATTGTGGTAAAACAACCAATTTCGATAAGTTTTATATTTTAGTAAAGAGGTCAGGACGCCTAGACTGGTCCAAAATTTTGTCGTTTGGTAAATTGTTAAAGGATCACATAAAATTACGTAAAAGAAGAAACAGGTTTTATTGATTGACCAGGTTTTTTTTTCTTAGCGATTTTATCATTTTTTTCTTCCTAATGCATGAACTTTTGAATATATCATGCACACTTGTAAGCTTTTTAACCGTTTACAAAAACCAATGAATACGTAACAGGTATACTGTGTTCTCCTTTCTCCGTTCACCTAAGCGTAAATAAGCTCACAAAATTAACATTTTCGGTCAAGAAATCAAAATTTTCGTGTAATGATCAAATATAAAATCTCAATCAAACTTGTAACTGAAAAAAGTCACTACAACTTGCATCAAAAGGTTCGATTCGAGGATTTTTTCAAACCTACCACGCCAACCTTGGTAGTATGGACACTTTCTCATTTTTCCATTCATTTGATTGAATGTCAAGGCTGGTCGCTAAAAACTGATGAATATTCTACACTCTAGTTCAGACGGACAAGCTTATTCATAGTAAAGGGTAAACTCAACCCATTTAGGCGTATTTAATGTTGAAAAACAGTAAAAATTTGCTTTTTATTGTATCTAATGAAATATTTTCTCTCAAACTGTGAAAATTACTCTCTTTTGCTGCATTTTTGCGTCTTATTCGATAGAAAAATACTATCGATGTAGGATATATATATATATAGGATGTTATGCCTAATATCTGACCTAGTAGAATAGAACCAGGGTGGAACAAAACGTCACAAGCGTTTATTCCTTCCGCTTTAGTACATGAACGGAGAAGCGAGAATGAACGGAGAAATGAGAAAAGGCCATAAATATTTCAGATAAAAATAAGCGATGAAATTTCAGGCTTGTCCAAAATGAAGGATTTTTTTTTCCAACGACAAAGTACGTGTTGCTCAAATGAAGGTGTTGATATTTGAAAAAACAAGAACACCTTGTTGAAAATGGAGAAAATGTCAGTTTAATCGTTAAAATTTGCGATTGTATTGTAGAGATATAATGCAATAAATTTGTCAGCGAAAGATTCTGGGTTTGAACCATGCTGTTTCTGCTTGTCACATGAGTGTGTTTTGTTTGAAAGTGCTTTAGCTCTTACCCTGCTGACTGATAACTGTAATGAATCTTTCAAGCCGATAATATAAACCAATTTTTCTATTTTAAATGTACTTTTTCGAGGACAGCCATCTTCTGATCGGACAGTAAAGATCAAAGATCAGACTGCGCACTATGTTTAGCAGCCCAAGCTTATAGCCGATGATATAACCCCAAATTTTGTTATTTCAAAGGTACTTTTTGGGGGATAAATATGTGTACATTGAACAATGCAGATAAAAAATGAGATTGCAACTTCTGTCCAGTCTGATATTGTTTTATATTGTCAGTAAAAGGTCTGTGAATTGTGCTTAGCAGCCTAAGAATTATAATCCTGAGTTTGGACAGACGTGAATCAATGAGTTGTTAACGTAAAACGATCAAAACATTTCGATATCGCCATTAGATATCAAAACGTTGAGAACGCCGAAGTGGTATTTGTCAAGGAACCAATTGTACGGAATTAATTTGAAAGAAATAAAGAAGAAAGTCTTGAAAGTCAACCTATTGGGCAAATGAATACCTATTTGCTTGAATGGAGAGTACTTATGACAAAGTTTAGATGATTTGTGTATGGGTGGTCTGCCTTGATCATTAGGAGGAGTCAGGAGTATCTCCCTTGATAGCAGGATGAATGATGGAGAGAGAGAAAAACGATGTGAATATATAGAATAGAATTAAATTTGTTCCTTAAAACTATAATTTTGAAATATCTTTAGCCATTAACATTTGATTCTCAACATAAATGTCAATTAGTTCGATCTATAAATATTCATACTTAATCAAATGGAGTAGCGCGCAATCATGGGACGAACAAGCCATGGGACGAACTGGTTTTGGAACGAAAAACCCAGGACAAAGCGAGCGGTAGACAAATGTTGTATCATTGCGCAAATCGGAGGCTGTGAGCGAGTTAATCTATTTTCAAATAAAACTTAGTATTACCACAACCGATAGCCTCACCCAGTGTATTTTAACATGCCATTTCCAATTACATAATCCAAATGTGCTACCGGAAACTCATTTGATTGAGAAAAATTTAGCTTAACTGGGTTTATTACCTTCGGCTTTGCACAAAATACGATACATGGTCTTCAAAATTCAATATTAAACTCACAGTGGTATTGTCTTCGACAAATACCACAAAAATGCAAACCATCGTAGACAGTTATAATAGGCCTGCAACACGCAAAAATTAGACATTCGGACATTGGCATAAAGTGTCGTTTCGGATCAGCCTGCGGAGTCCGCGCAGGCTAATCCGAAACGTTACTTTCCATTTTTATGGAATTTTATGTTTTACACAAGAGTACTGTTGCACAAAATCCAATGTAGTCGTAAAGTGCCGTTTCGGATTAGCCTGCGCGGACTGCGCAGGCTGATCCGAGACGAAATTTTACGCAAATGTCCGAATGCCCCTTTTCGTGTGTTGCAAGCCAAATTTATAAGCCATGCTCTGTGAACAGGGGTTCTAATGCCTCTTCTTGATACATTATACCAGTAATGGCATCATTTAACTATGGGTCCCTTAAATCTTTTTTGTCCAACCGATCCTACCATCTATTTTGTCCACTTAGTAGAATCATTAGGTAGCATGGTCCCTTGATACGTAAAAAATTGACCAGTAGGAAAAAGGTTTCGACCACGTGTCAGCCTACGCAGTCTGACATGAGTGGATTTTTTGTCCAGATGCATTTAAGGTAGAAGAGAATTTTTTTTTTCATGTAGGTATGGAAACAAAACCTACTCACGGTTTTATACAAAAGTGTGATAAGGGTTTTTTGTTTTCATTCATACCTCCGTGAAATAAATAAATTCTCTTCATACCCTATAATTTAACGTTACAGACAACACTGAAATAATTCAAACTACATTCGTTTTCTTTAGTTTTAAATCTATCGATGGAGTTTCTAAAGCACCTTCCACACATATTTGTATGGCGCAAGAATAGAAAAGGGAAGCGGAATTCAATACTGACAATTAACCAATAGAATGAAAGTAAATGAGCAAAGCAGTGTGTAGGACCCGCAAAAGTAGCCTTCACCGAATGTAGTTCTAGTACAAGGTGATTTTTGTGGTATTTGTCGAAGATAATACCTCTATGAATTCAAGATTTAATTTGCGTAACCATGTATCTTATTTTGGGCAAAGCTCAGGCAAATGAGTTTTTCGGTGACACTCAGATAATATAATTTTAAATGGCATATTAAAATACATAGGGCGCGGCCATCGATCGTTGCGATACTAAGCTTCTATCGCTAATAGCCTTTTATTGGCGCAATGATACAAATTTGCCTACTGACCACAGACTTTTTCGTTCCAAAACCAATTCCTTACATGGCTTGTTCGTCCTTTGATGGCGCGCTACTCCATTTGATTGCTCAAGAATATTTATAGATCGAAGTAATTGATTGTATGTTGGAAATTAAATGTAAAAGGCTAAAGATACTTCAAAATTTTATGATTCATGAGTACTCTCCCTTCAACCAAAAAGGTATTCATTTGCTTAGTTGGTTGACTTTTAGGCCAATATTTGAACTACATGTCTCTTTTTCTTTCAAAATATTAATTCCACACAATGGGTTTCTTGACAAATACCATTTCAGCGTTCTCAACGCTTTGATTTTTTCATGGAGCCATGAAAAAAAAATAGCTAGTCACAACTCGCCAATGTTCATAAAAACAACTGTTACTAAATTATTAAATCCTCAATTCACAGAGAATGACACGCGTGTTTTTGCGTTTATGTGCGTCTAAGCTGCATTTACTGCATGATCAATTTTATTCATGATAAATATAGCAACAGCCTAACAACAGGTGCAACTTTGGCGACAGATTGCCTTCAGTGAGGACATACGTGTTCAACGCTGTTCCGGCGTGAATATTTGTATAAACCATGCTCTTTGAAAAGGGATCCTAATTCATTTGCGAAAAGTTTTGGTCCATGTCAGCCTGCGCAAACTGCGCATTTCATCTTTGATAAAAATAGAACAAGGTCGCGACCTTTCAGATAAAAATAGAAGGTAAACATGAATACCTCCGTGGATGTGTGCAGGATCTGTAATGATTTATCACTGAAAAAAACATTGACGAACAATATTTCATTGACTATAAGAAATACAATTTAAAAGGAAATAACAAGCAGCATCCAATAGGGAGCGTATCGTGGGAATCTGGAAATCGGGCTCGATCAGCCAAGGTACATGTAAGTCGTAACCTTGGCTTGCGAAGATGGACCTGCACGTAAACACATGAACAAAACAAAGCGGAATACTCACGCATTTAAAATATTTGAATATTGGCCCGTCCGCCACACGTGGCATCTAAGAATGAATTTAGTGATACCCTGGATCAAGATCAGACTGAATAGATTGAACGTGCAGCTTGATAATCGATTTATACTGCCCGTTACCTTTTTCTAAGCCGCGACTAAAGACATCTTATACAGAATCGTAAACTTCTTTAAACCCTTTACCAAACTATCTCTGGTTTTCACGACCCCGAGATAGACGACTTTTGAAAACATTGTGGGAAAAGGAGAAAATGCTGGTAACCAGCATTTTCTCCTTTTCCCACAATGTTTTCTATCCTGCTGGAAACAAAGTTCAATTTTTGGGTTACGTTTATTTTGTCGACTGCAAATGCTTTTAATTTGGACAAGTCTAAAAGTCTGTCGTTTAGTAAAGAGTTAAACAACGACAATAAAATCAGTCGTGTTTAATTGTCAACATTTTTAAAGACGGATCGAAAACATTAATCCATTGTCCGACACGAAATACAACGTTTAATCGGATTTTAAATCGCCGTATTTAGATTTTTATTGTTACGGCTTAGATCATGTCACGATGATCAGTCCACCTACGCATGTGTTACCGACAAAACGTTCTTTCCACGTCATTGGCTCCTTTTCTCACATGCATCAGAGGTGAGAGGCGAAATGTAACTTGAAAGTAAGTCTACCTCAACCGGGTAACGACCTTCCCAGAACAAATTCACGAGTCAGATACACAGATCACTGAGGTACCCGGTCGTGCCAAAGAATTAAAATGATGGAGAATCTCACCTTGTAATGTTGAAAAACGCATGCTCTGTCTATATGTGTTCTTCTGTTGATGATCTCCAATCGGTACTGACATCTGGTATTCACGAGAAAATAGTAGCAGCTTGTAACTACATGTAGTTTTAAACGATTTTTAATCAAATTTACGGTGATTGTAGAGCAAAATAAATGTTGATCAAGGTTATATACAGGCAATAGTGTTCTAAAAGCATCTTTTATCCAATCGTCTGTATCGATTGTACTTGAATGTTAACGTTGTTTTTGCAATCAATGTAGATATGATCATTCAGAGAGCTTTAACCCATTACCACACAATCCTTACTTTTGACGCCTCCGAGAAAGAGGCCTTTTGAAAACACTGTAGGAAAAGGAGAAAATGCTGGTAACCAGCATTTTCTCCTTTTCCCACAGTGTTTTCTACCCTTCCCAGAACAAATTTCAATTTTTCAGTCACCTTTAATTTGTCGTCTGCAAATGCTTTCAATTTGAACCAGTCCAAATTTTTGTCGTGTGGTAAAGAGTTAATATACATAATTTTTTTTTTTGCAAAATTCAGTCAGAGAAGTGCACGGTGGCTACATTCAACACATGTTGGGTAGAGTAGCACAGTCAATATATAGCGGAAATTAAACTGGTGGAGTATGATAACAAAAATCTGTCACTAGAATGGTGTGTGATACGGTTGAAAAATACGGAAATAGGTGAAAATGCTGATTGGTAGTATTTTCTCGTTTATCCTCAATATTTTCCGAGTGCATTCTCTCACAAGTTATCTTTTTTCTCGGTATGTTTTCAAAATATTTCTCATACGGGATCGTTAATTCAGGTTTGCTTGAATGAGTATATTGCGCAATATTATGAAGTTATTTTTCATGCTTGGGTACAATACTGAATGCTATTGGATGAGTACACTGCAGAATCGGTCTATATTTTGGAGGAGGTGACCTCTTTATTTCACACTTCCGTATTGACTTTAAAGGAAACGACAGGTATAGGGTCTCTCCAATTTGAGTATTAATTTTAAAAAAAGGGATGTCAAAACATATCAAAAGAGGTTTTTGAAGCTGCTTTTTTTACCACGGACATCGGTAGATTACCTTTCCTGTCCAATATCGATATTCGGGACCCTAGCCTCGTTTTGAAAAATCCGTATTGGACTCTAGCCTCGTTCTGAAAGATCCGTATTGGACTCTTGCCTCGTTCTGAAAAATTCGTTATCGACTCTTGCCTCGTTCTGAAAAATTCGTATTCGACTCTACAGCGTTAATATAAGCTAAGATATTCTGTACTCATGTGGTGGTATTAATGCGATTTCACTGGACGTTGAATTGTAGGTGTGAAATAATATGAGGTTTAACCCTTTCCCAAACGATAAATTTTGGATCCCATTCAAACCGAAAGAGTTTGCAGACGACAATTTTAGATTTGGAGAAAATGGCAGAAAGTTCTCAAAAAGGGTAGAAAACACTGTGGGAAGAGGAAAAATTGCTCGTTACGAGCAATTTCTCATTTTCCCACAGTGTTTTCAAAAGACTTTTACTACAGACACGTAAAACCAGGGCTTGTTTGGGAAAGGGTTAACACGCTTGGGTACAATACTGAATTCTACTGGATGAGTACATTGCAGCGCCAGTCTATATTTTGGATGAGGCGACAGCCGAGTCCAAAATATAGACTTGTTCTGCAGTGTACGAATCAAATTGAATCCAGTATTGTACCCAAGCATGTTAAATGACCTCTTTATTTCACACTTTCGTATTGCCTTTAAAGTAAACGACAAATATAGGGTCATTTCAATTGGAAAAAAATCAAAACATATTAAAGAGGGGTTTGAATTTGCTTTTTATTTACAACAGACTTCGGTACACTACTCTTCCTGTCCAATATCGATATTCGGGACTCTTGCCTCGTTTTGAAAAATACGTATTGGACTCAAGCCTCGTTTTGAAAACTCCATATGGGACCCTACAGCGTCTAATACAGGCTTAGGTATTCTGTGCTCATGTAGTAGTATTAAAGCTATTTCATTGGACATTAAATTGTAGGTGCGAAATAATCCAATATATTATATTTCATGTGTCTATTTTCAGAAATGGGATGGGTAAACAAATGTCGTAATTTAAGCTGGGAGGAATTATTTCCCCGTCACAGTGAATATTTTTTTTTCTTCTGCTGAAAATCTGAAACTACTTCTTTTGTTTTAGTTTTAAAAGTGGCATTTGTTGGCAAAATAATCAGAGGAAATATAATACATAATTTATTTCATCAGCTTGTGGTTAATATGGGGCAAAATTTACCTCAAAAGGGAAAAATCCGCGAAAATTACTCGTGCCTTACGGCACTCGTTATTTTCGCATACCTTCTCCTTTTTCGGCAAATATTTCCCCATATTAACCACAAGCTGATGAAATAAACTCTATTTATTTCACACCTTCAATCTAACGTGCAATGAAATTGCTCTGATACTACCACGTGAGTACAGAATATCTTAGCTCATATTAGACGCTGTAGAGTCCAATATGGTTTTTTTTTAGAACGAGGCAAGAGTCTAATAGGATTTTTCTGAACGAGGCAAGAGTCCAATATGGATATTTGAAAATGAGGCTAGAGTCCTGAAAATTCGCTATTGGACCGGGAGAGTAGTCTTCCGAAGTCCATTGTAAAAAAGCAACTTCAAAACCTACTCTTGATATGTTTTGATTTCTCTGTGTGTGGTTTTATTATTATTATTAGTAGTAGTAGTAGTAGTAGTAGTATTCAAATTGAAATGGTCCTTTAATTGTCGTTTACGTTAAAGTCAATACGGAAGTGAGAAATAAAGAGATTATTTAATATGCTTGGGTACAATACTGAATTAAATTGGATTCGTACTCCGAAAAACCAGTCTATATTTTGGACTCGGCTGTCGATTTGTCCAAAATATATACTGGTTCTGCAGTGTACTCAGACAATAGAATTCAATACTGTACCCAAGCATGTTAGCCAACCTCATACTATCCGGTACACGTTCAATTTGGTTGACAGTGTCATATATCATAAATACAACTGAAAATTGAATTGATTATATACGGACCACAAAAATAGTCCTATTACTTATGTTCTTTACGTTCATTATTTACAGTCATGTCTAGCTTGAGAGTCCCCGACCAGTTTCAGCAGAAGGCACCACAGGTTTGTCCTTCTATGGTCTAACGCCCCTCTCCACAAATCTGTATCTTGCAGCAACTCAAATAAACAGGTCACACCAACAGCAACAAGAATCAATAATTTAATAGAATATGCGCTCTTCGTAAATAAACACAGAAACGATTACATAATTCATCCAAGTTAAACTAAAACAGGCACTTGATTCGATTTCTATGGCACGTTTTCAGTATGCATATTGTCATTCTTTACCAAACGGCAAAATTTTAGATTTGTCCAATTCCAAAGGAAATTATATTTTCCTTACATAGTTAGAATTGTCTTTCAAAAAGATACAAAATATTGTGACTTATTTATCAGCTTTTTCTCTTTTTTTCACAGAATTTTAAAAGCTATATTCCTCAAGATTGTTGGACTCAAGATTGTGTGGTAACCAGAATGTTTTTCCTTTCTCTACAAAGTTTTCCTACCCTTTCAAAGACAAATTCCATCATTTTAGACACATCTAATTTTTTTGTTGCAAATATTTTAACATGGACGTGTTTTAACTTTTGTCCTTTAGGATAGAATTAGGAGAGATGAAGCAAGTCTTTAATTCTGTAGATATTGGTCTCAACTGACTTTAGCCGATTATAGACGGTTTCATCTCGTACTCTATCCATTTCGTGACAAGATATATTTTCCGGCTCGTTCATCCATGTTTCACGACATCCACGATAATGGTGTATTGCTATATCTGTAGTCGGTGCGATGTACCTGAAACAGAAATTAAGTTTCTTCGGCCTTAATTCCACAATCACGAAATCGTTTAACCCTTTACTCCATAGATACTTATTTCAACGCATTGCTTGTAGGAGCCTTTGGAAAACATTGTGGCAAAAGGTGAAATTGCTCGTGACGAGCAATTTCACCTTTTGCCACAATTTTTTCTATGCTATCAAAAGGTGTCATATACACATAAGAAACAGCTTTATCCTTGCTGTTATTTAGGGTCAATTAGAGATACCATAGAAATGCCTTATAGGGTAAAGGGTTGCACCTCTGCTACTTTGGGTGACTCAATGTTTTTTTGCGAACTACATAGATCAGGATCAGACTGCACAAAACTTGCAGTCTGATTTTGGATCTAACCTTTCCGATGAAGTTTTCCTTTCCCCAACATCTAGGGCTTTTTTATCGCATTACTGCTATGATCATAGTAGGTTAAGGTTTAGTTCTGTACTAAATGATCTCAAATTCTATAACCCGAGAAAGTTGATGAAATATTGTTAGAAAGGAGAAAATGCAGGTACCTAGCGTTTTCTCTTTTTCCTACAATACCGTCTACCTTTAAAAAGCACTACCGAATGTGTAAGATGTAATTGGATCGCTGCAAATTCTATCGATATGGACAGAACCTGACGACTGGTTGTTCTGTAAAGATTGGAGGGTAACATACAATTCATACATTGGCATTTTGTACCAGAACAATAAGTACTAGACAAGTCCTGGTGCGAATTGGTCAAGTACCTCTATATAACTCTTTCCCAAACAAGCCCTGGTTTTTACGTGTCTGCGGTACAAGTCTTTAGAAAACTCTGTGGGAAAAGGAGAAATTGCTCGTAACGAGCAATTTCTCCTTTTCCCACAGTGTTTTCTAGCCTATCGGAAAGCTTTCTGCCATTCTCATCAAATTCAAAATTGTCATCTGCAAACACTTTGAGTTTGGGAAGTCTAAAATTTGTCATTTGGGAACGGGATACAAGAGCAAGAAAATTCGTTGGGACCAGATAAGTGGTGCATACGGATGCTCGCATTAACTAGATCAACTCGTACCCGAGATAATTCGTACCTAGGACAAGTGATACTTCAGACAATTAGTACTTAATGAAAACGGGTATCAAAGAACTGGGTAACTCGATCGAGCTTTCTTTCATTGATCAAATCGCTACTGCTATAATTGTCTGAGGTATTGTACTTATCCTGCGAGGTTTTAGTTTAGTTTAGTTTAAACATATTTATGTTACATCAAGTTCTGAAAACTTATACTAATCTCTCTCGATTCTGCTTCCTGGGAACTACACCAGTACTCGCGCCGAAAGTGTGGGCCAATGAAAAATTCCAAAGTTGACACCAGCTCCTGGGTATCGAACTCAGGACCTTTTGGTTACGAGGCCGACGCTCTACCTCACGACCACGGACACCACAGTTGTGCGAGGTGAGAGTTGTCAGGCTATAAATTGTCTTAGATACCAAGTGTCTTGTGCAAATTGCACAAAGTCAAAGATTTCCATGGTATAAGTTCAATTGGTACCATACGATGGAGAAGCCTAGTGGCCACAAACCACGAATTGTCTAGAACCGATTGCTTTGTTTTGAACAATCCAGAAAATGCTTGTGTCCAAGAATCAGAGCTAAGAAACTTTGTAAAACACTAACTTACCTTTCGTACTCTTCAGCTGGTTTGAAGTTATGAGTTCCGACGTTCCCAAGTTCAAGCCTCTTTGGTAAAATGACGTGTTTCACTCTGTCGTCTGTGGCTGTAGATCGGTTTATGTACCGCCCAACATCAAATAAAGAATCTTGTTGTGGCTTCCACGACTTGATGTGCAGATAGGTCTTGAATCTAAAACCTGCTGCATCTGGATGCTCAATCATCATTCGATCCTGTTGTAATGGCACCAGATCGAAAAGTGCTCAATTAGTCTTTTTTTATGAAATTAACGCATTACAAAGCAACAAAATTTAAGGTTTGTCCAAGTTGAAAGCATTTACATACGACAAAATAAAAGTGAAAATTTGAAAATGAAACACTTTACTTGGAGTTAGATCTAAGAACGTTTCTCTTACAATACATTTGAGCCACGATATTTAGAACACAGCACTCATCCAAAGATTTTGTCTGTCCCAATGGGACATCAAATTATCGAGGTTTTACAGTATTTTGTCTGTATAATCATTTCTTGTTTCTTTCGAACCATTGAACTCTGACTGCAGCAAAGCAAGCTATTTACGTTCATGGTCGTGTGTGCATATCTGAAATTGGAATACCGTCCTATTACAGATTATGAATTCGATTAATCTACCATGGATAGATCTCTGTTAACCCTTTACTCCATAGATACTCATTTTGTCGTATCAACAACAGACAGCTTTTGAAAACATTGTTGGAAAAGGAGAAATTGCTCGTAACGAGCAATTTCTCCTTTTCCCACAATGTTTTCCACTCAATCAGATATTTGTATCCTCATTAAATTTTGTTCATTTTTCGACGTCATATCTCTATTTGTTGCTGAAATGGAAGAGCCTCAAATTGGCATATTAGGTAAAGGGTTAAAGTTCCGCCTTGAACAGGCATGCGCATAGGTTACTTTAGAAAAAAATGCTTTGATATGCCGTTATGTACCATACCCGATACCAGAGATAAAAACTGACGAAATCATTGTCATACAAAGGTAGATCGCCACTTTTCGTTCCTGGTGGGAATCAGATATTCATCGAGATCCATGCTGACAACGTATTTATAACCACTTAACCTCTCTATACCGTCAAACGCCGATACGCCTCTGAAATGCCAGGCCTGTGGAATGTCTTCGTGCAGAACCTCAACTGTGTAATGGAAGATAGACATCGAAAAAATTGGTTAAATCTTTACAAAATAACAAAATTGTCATCTGCGCGAGCCAAGGTTACGATCACTACGTGGATCATACCTTTGGCTGATTGAGCCCGATTTCGAGATTCCTTCGATGCGCCCTCAATTGGATGCTGGTTATTACCCCTCCTTTACACGATTCTAAAAGCAAATGAAATTTCGTTTTACAAACAGCTTACGAATACATATGAAGCGATTAGCAAACATCCAAGTGGGTTTCCATGTTTACATTCTATTCGAAATTTGTTCTATTTTTAAAAATCAATCTCGATCCGCCATGGGTAGAGTAGCGTAGTGAATCGTCGGCTTTGGCTGGCGAAGATGCAAAATTGTATACTTGTCCATTTCTTATATACAAGAAATCAAAAGGGTCAAAAAAGTTAAGATTCGTCCAGAAAAGAGTAGAAAACATTGAAGCAAAGGAAAAAAATGCTTGTCAGTTTACATTCATTTCATGAGGAACCACATGATGAGCCACAAGTCTCATTTGTGGTCTGCAAATGTTTTCAGTCTAATGTAGATGATTCCGAAATCTAGTCGTTTGGTTAAAAGAGTTTATTTAAGGCGAATGTCACATTTTCTTTTCTAATGGACAGATTTTCTTTTTTAATTTTGCACATACAAAGCTCATCAGATCTGTAGCAGATTATAGTAAAAGAAAAATGGATCACCCTGCTTGTTTCTGAGAGATTTGCCTATGAAATTGGTATATACAGTTCCAAAATTCAGTTGATTCGATACGCCTTTTTTAATGGTCATTAAGCCCGCGAAGACACCGGAAGAATAAACAATTCTAACATGACGCGAATTCAGCTCTAAAAACACAGCGCAAGGAAAGCGTGGTAAAATCTGCGACAATCTATGTAGAGTGACGTCATTCTGTAGTCTTCATCCGCGTTTTTACTCCAAGTTTGAACTTGTTTTCCTTTCATTAATAATTTGCCATATATAATCGAAATAATCTTCTTTCTATCGTGGTTTATCGTTCAATAAACCACGTTGTGAGTTACGAGGCGCAATGAATAAACCACTTCGGCTATCGCTCTCGTGAATTATTTATTACACCTCATAACTCACAACTGTGGTTTATTGAACGATATACCACGATAGAAAAAAGATTATTTCTTAAATACACTCAGTACATTACTTTGATAAAGATTCATTTAGTTTTGCGTAAGAATTATATAAATAAATGTATATTTAGAGCAGTAAGTTTAGAAGGGAGAACATCTGGCTGAATTTCGGGTTTATTTTTTTAACAAGTACATACTTTTTCTGGACAGACTTCTCTTAAAATTTTTACACTTTTGGTATTTACAATTCTAAAAATAAAAAATGGAACTATCCATCTTATTTCATCAGAAAACAAGTATGAATGTCACTTTGTAGTTTTTTTTCTTTCCTTCAAGGAAAAAATTGAATGAAAGCTCAGCAGACACATTAGATAAAAGAGAAATTTCTCAGTAGGAGCGATTTTTTTTTTTTTTTTTTTTCTTTTTCCAACAATAATTTTCAAAGTGGAAAAAGCTATACTTCCACAACTTTAAAATTCCTGCCTTTGTTAGCTTGTTAGGTATATAACGCCGTGTCAACAGTATTTTAGTATTTCACAGTGACATTCACAGGTCCATTTATTTTCTTTTTTACTAGTAGAATACTAGCTTAAGAAAGTGCTATTTGTTTCAGTGCACCAATAGTATATCATATGTGCAAGAATAACATAGGTGCATTTTTGATTCACTATCCATGAAAAAAACCGTGGCATGCGCAGTAGGGTGCTCGCGCACGTTTGTGATATACGTCTTTAAAGGTTCTTGAGTGTACAACTTTTACTAAGCGTGGATTGGAGAAAAACTTTTACCTAACGAACTGCTGACCAAAAATGCATCTACACAAGATGAGCAACTAAGGATTAGAGTTGGAAGACTGAAACATTTTTTAAAAGGTTATAAGCTTAAACCTCTACCATACATTGCCTTATATCTACGATCCTGGGAAAGAAAACACTATGGGTAAACCGGGAAATCCTGGCTACCTTTTCCACTATTTTATCCTCCTTTTCAAAAAGACTTTAGCCATTTTTTGATTCCCCATTGATTTTGTCCTACAAATGATTTCCATATGGGTAAGTCAAAAATTGTGACATCGGACAAGGATATAATTGAACAAATGAGCACTGTTACAACGCATATTTGTAATAAACCTGCAAAATGTAATAAGTATTACAAAATGCGTTGTGATTACATGCAATGTAATAAAAAATTATGCAATGCGTATTGTAATTTGCATTTTTCAGGTTTATTACAAAATGCGTTGTTACAGTGCTCATTTCGTTGCATAACTTTTTATTACATTTCATGTAATCGCAACGCATTTTGTAATACTTATTACATTTTGCAGGCTTATTACAAAATGCCTTGTAACAGAGCACTGCTCTAGAAAAAAAGCAGGCTTAATGTATTACCATGATGTATTGTAACATATACGTAATGTAATTAAAAAGCTTTCAAATACATTTTGTGTAACAACGAGCAACATCATGAGATTCAATATCCTTGGTCATGTAGAAAAGTTACTGAGCGCAAAACGTTTCGACTCATGTCAGCCTGCGCAGTTTGCGCAGGCTGACATGAGTCGATACATTTT
This sequence comes from Tridacna crocea, assembly GCA_943736015.1. Lineage (NCBI taxonomy): Eukaryota > Metazoa > Mollusca > Bivalvia > Cardiida > Cardiidae > Tridacna > Tridacna crocea. Next base: position 18,680,365 of record OX031060.1, on the reverse strand, counting down.
GCAGATGCATTGAATGCCATTTAAGGTAGTGGACCCGTAATACTTCTTGTGGAGCATGGCATAAAATTTCTTGACAGTTGATAAACACAGATTTATACAGATGAAATACTTTTGCACATTTTCAACCGACCAGAAATTCTTTTGATGTCTATCTTCATATTATTTTTTGACACTTTTGTTAGTTTCCAGAAAAGGGAGGTAATTTTCATATCCTTTTGTAATGAGAATACAGTGGTTTTAGATTTATAAATAATAATTCCGAGAAGGACAAAAAGGAAAATATGGCTCGATGAAAGCAGTACAATAATTCTCATTTTTAATCTTAGCAAATTTTGTAGGATAATTTTGTAGTGGAAATAGCTGTTTTCTATTGCGGATCCACTGCGTTAAAGACACCGTGGCTCAAATATTTCTATCAACTAGGATACCTTTCCCTGGAAGAGGATAATGATGAACCTGCACTAGACCCTGCCTTTGATAATAGCCCACAATTTTTTTTGCGTCGTCATTCAGGGTCTCGGACACATAGGTAAGGATCAAATCTGGTCCCATAGCTCTATGTATTTCAAACCAGGCAAGGACATCGTCTGTGTTCAACTCACAATAAAGTACCTGTCGATAGAACATTTTTTCAATTAGAATTTTTTAGATAACATTAGACCAAAACTGTAAAAAAGAAAGAATTACCATTATTCAACTCACAATAAAGTACTTGTCGATAGAACATTTTTTTCAATTAGAATGTTTTAGATAATCTAAGACAAAATCTGTAAAAAAAATACCATTATTCATTGTGTGAAAAACATTCATATGAAACATACGTGTATATCGATTACAACGTGAGAGCTCGATTGAAAAAGAAAAAATGGGAATGATAAGGTATAAGACCTTTAACGCTTCCAGTGCATTTTGGAATGAAATTTCTTGTTATTTGTTAAAGACGGATTTACACTGATACAATATTTTGCACATTTTAACCGACCAGAAACTCCTTTGATATTTTTCTAAAATCATTTTTTGAATTTTTTGTTTGTGTTCTGAAAAGGGATGTAGTTAATATCTCCCTTTGTGACGAGAACATACTGCTTTCAGATTTAAAAATGATAATTTTTAGAAGGAAAAAAAAATAGCTAGGTTAAAGTAGTACAATAATACTGATTTTTAATTTTTTAATCATGGCAAGTTTTGTAGGATAATATACTAGTGCAACTAGCTATTTTCAATTTGAAGGATTACTACCATAACAATTTGGCTGCATTAGGAGTATCGAGAATGTTCCGAGAAAACCGCGCGAGACTTGCGGTATTCTTTCGATTTATGTACTGGGAGTGCTGGAAGAGAGAAATTTGTATCGGACTGACGATAATAACTATTAAAAATCTTACTTTAGCAAAAATGGCCAGCTTTTCAGGATCTTTGTATATAAACTCGGCTTCCAGGTACAATTCAAAGTTGTTGTGACAGCTATAATGGGACGGCAAAATAGTCACCATCGACGGCAAATCGTCACTGGTGTTTCTTTCGAGGTAGCAACGGTGTTGCCAAGCTATAAGCCTTGATTTCACATGCCCTAGCCAAGGTTTGGTATGAACGTTTGTGTATTTCTGTACTATTCCGGATCGATGTTTTACGCAGCATATGAACTCGTCCTTTCTTGAGTAGCCGTTTGCCCAGCCTTGCACCACAATCATGTCCCAAACCGTGTGCTCTGTAGAATTGGACACAAGGGCGCTATACATACTTGAATTACCAATGGAATTGTTAGAATTTATAAGATAGCGAAACTCGTAGAGATCATTTGGACTGTTAGTATCTGTAACCTAAGAGAGAACAAATAAAGGTAAGGCATACTTTGTGAAAATAGGTTTCAATGATTTTTCATACAGTATTGACTCATGTCAGTCTGTGCAGTCTACACTGGCTTAGTTTGTTCAAAACTGTTTTCAGAAAGAATTTAGCCGGTTGGTATATAAATAGTGTTTATTTCATCAGCTTGTGAATGATATGGGGAAATATTTGCCGAAAAAGGGAAAGGTATGCAAAAATTAACTCGTGTCGTAAGGCACGAGTTTCGCGGACCTTTCCCTTTTGAGGCAAATATTACCCCATATTAACCACAAGCTGATGAAAAAAAAATTATATATTATATTTCCTCTGATTATTTTGTCAACAAATGCCACTTTTAAAACTAATGATCTCAAGTTAATATTAACCGGATAACCGATATTTTCCGAAAAAATAAAAAGGAGTTCCAGATTTTCGGCAGGAGGAAAACATTTACTGTGACGGGGAAATAATTCCCCAAAGCTTAAATTATGACATTTCGTTACGCATAACATTTCTACAAAAAGGCACATGAGATATAATATAATGCATTTCATGGACCCCTAATCATTACTTAACCCTTTCCCAAACATTCCCTGGTTTTTACGGGTCTGGAATAGAAGCCTTTTGAAAACATTGTGGGAAAAGGAGAAAATGCTGGTAACCAGCATTTTCTCCTTTTCCCACAATGTTTTCTACCCTCTCATATATAAAAATCATCTTTTAGCAACTGTTAATTTGTCATCTGCAAAATGCTTCGAATTTGGTCTGGTCCAAAATTTTACGTTTGGGAAAGGGTTAAGGACTTCTTTAGTGTGATGTATTACGAAGATGCATAAAGCGCCCTTTTGTCAGAGTATAGCTCATATGTTTAACAATTTTACTGGGCAAACCATCATCATCATGATCATAGGCAAACCATCATCACCATGATCATCATCATTAATGTTATCATCATTTGAAAATCAACTGCATTATTAGAATTGGACATACATGTATGTATATATTATCATATCTGTTGATTATACATAAATTACCATACAGTCCAACCTGTATAATCCTAAAGATGCTAAGGGAGACTCAAGAACCTTTTGCAAACAGTGTACGAGATCAGTTCAGGCTGAACACAACGCGGCAGTCTGATCTTGGATCTACACTGTCCGGAAAGGAGATATTTTTCTCTCGAAATTACCCTTGAAATATCAAAAATCTGGGCTTTGAAATGTGGGCATAAATATTTCATTGCACATTTTCTTTAGCAGATTATGGATTAAGCAAGAAAAAACAAGATACTGTCAATTTTTGCTTTCT